>SMMW01000047.1:0-1315000 GCA_004794655.1 Marisa cornuarietis | reverse complement strand
GTTAAGCAGTAATAAAATTAACGCTTGTCTAGCAGTAACAATTTTCACTCTTAGCAGTAGTAAAATTAACTCCTTTTTTTAAAACTAGGAACCTCACCCGATGCATGACACATTCTGCACATTATAAAGGACAGGCCCTGCGTTTACATGACACTTAACGACAGTAAAACGATGCAGTCCAAGCTTGGCAAACTAATTTGTATCAAGCAATGAATCATGTTTGATCGAATAACCCATTTGTTGAAACTGCTGGATCAAATCTTTCCCAGCAGCGGCAGAGGCCGAGGATGCTGGGGGCAGTCAAGTTCAGCAGCCTTGAGGGCATACAGGCTCGGCAACATGAGGGCAATCAGACTCGGCAGGACTTGCCGCTTTCAAATATTTTATGTCACTGGCACGTTTGTCGACGTTGCATCATGGGAGTGTTGTGATCACAATGAGTTTTTTTAACTCACATTCTTAGGGAGATTTCGTCATAAAAGGCCAACCATTGACGACTAATAACGAGGGCACCAGTGCCTGAGTTGGTGTGCAAGTGAGATCTTTAGTCAGACAAGGTTAAGTTTAAGTTTCTCGGCTTAAGTTCGAAAAATCACTGTTGGCTGGTGTACACGTAAGGTCTTACGAGCGTATAAGTTGTTCTTGAGTCGCCGGTTTGAAGCTTCAGATCGACTATTGGAACTACACTAAGTGAGGTCGACTTACATGCAAACCTAACCGGCAAACAAGCCCTGGTATTCACGTGTCTTATTCCTAAACAAACGCTAAACAGATTCTGGCTGGTTAAGGTCGTATTCTAGTTACTGTTCGTCCCAACTGTAACACAAACTTGGCCATTCGCCACAGAGTGAGGTGCAGCAAACTGCATACAATCACATTGAAAAATCTTTACGTTAATCGTTAAATTAATCATTAGTTAAATAGTAAATAATGAAAAAGATACAATCATCAAGATAGGAAGATATGATAAAGAGGTAAAGGTAAAGGTCGTCCCCTAAACTTTTTTGCAGGTCGATGGGAAGTGAAGTGTCAGAGACCTCACTTTTCTCGGCGCCAGCTGTTTGTGAGAGTGGTACACATCTCTCCTTCGCTGCCTTACCTTCCCCAACCCTCTAAGGAATCAGGTACCCGTTCCCACCAGCTGGTTCGACTTGGGGAAGTTCACTGCGCCACACGGGCGTCGATCCTCGCGCCTCTCAGCTCGGAAGCTTGTGCTCTAACCGCTCGGCCATCCGCTTCCCCAAAAGTGTGATTCTTTCAGCTACCAACCCCAACGAGATCCAAACTAGGAATCTTCTGATTGTCAGACGCCTTATTCATTAACAAATAAAACAGAAAGCACTGACAGTGAACATTATGGTTTCATGAATAAACTGAATTATTTTACTTGTTTGATCCACAGCAAAAACCTGGCTCAGTTCTAAATCTGAATTCCAAACACTGAAGCTACAGGAGTGGCACCTATCCCAAATGATTGCTGTATTCTGACAGTATCCAGTTCCCCACTCACCCTTCATGATAAAAGCTTTAACGGCCTAACAGTGAAATTAGGAAATATCGTAAGCCCTTTCTTTCTAGCCAAAATGTGACCAGCCAGAGGGCGAAATCCATACAATGCCTCCATGTTGTTCATATCACAGGAATTCGGACTGACAGCTCCATTCGCTCCAGCAAGTGGTGAATGGAATAATCGACCATCATCCCAAGTCAAACATTGCGGTAGGGTGCACGCATCAATTATATGCTTCGTTATGTCTTCAATCGATCTTTAGACAATATATCAAACAATTGTTCCCATTGATACACGCGGTTTGTAGTTAAGGTCGTTCCTAAGCAGGGCAAAGGGCAAAGTGTGAAACGGCCGATGTGTCCCAGAGCTCTGTTGTGTGGGTAAATGTACTGGCAAACAAGTTTGAACTGAGCATTTGACCATAGGTCTCCTGAGACCTTCACGGACAGCTTTGCCAAACTTGGTCAAATGTTTGAAGAAATTTATTCGGTTAAGAAAACCTTTACACACAGGTAACAAAGTATTTGCTGAAACAGCTGTCGCATCCCCAACACACACACACACACACACACACACACACACACACACACACACACACACACACACACACACACACACACACACACACATATATATATATATATATAACACAAACACACAATCATAAAACCCCAATCTGCACTTGAACCTGAAGCAGCTAATCCTTGGTACTAAGCACTTTAACAAGAAAACGTTAACAAGGAAGACTGTTATATTGGCGAGATTTATTATTATTATTATTATTATTATTATTATTATTATTATTATAGATGTATGTGTCCTTTGGATCAAGAGACGAAAACCTCCTTCGTGGCTTAATCGATGTACTGTGTTTAACTGTAGGAATTTTTCAGTTTAATTACTTTTTACCTCTAGTTTGTTTTGTATACTGTATTGTGTTGATACTATAACCATTCTAGTCTGGAAGCTTTAAGGCAACTGTTTGTGTTTTGTTAAACGAATCTCCATGATAGTAAGAGTGATGTGCCATACGTTGCATTGACATGCATTGAAAAAATGACTTTATAAGATGTTTTGAAAAAGGAAAACCTTACAAAAGTTAAGGTGAGGTAAGTAACACATTCTTCAATTCCTGATACCTGGCGAAAAACTAACGCTTCTAAAGCCTATCTGTTACTCCCTGTTTCTCCCTCTTGAGGTGACAAGGATTTTCTAGAATTACTCCACCATGCAACTATCTTCCTCTACCCTTTCCGCAAGGTTTTTACTTCTTTAATATTTGTAGAGAATCCGCTCCAAACAACTGATATTATTAGCTTAGCTTTTCTTTGATTGTTTTAGTTTACAATCACTTTTTGACACATCATTATTACTCTACTGAATTAGATAATACCAACAGGTTGAAAAAAATTCTTAAATCCTTAAATCTTTAAATCCAGCCTCAGCAGCCTGTTTGTCTACGTGCCTTTCTCTCTGCGATCTATTCGTCGGCCTGCCTGTCTGCCCGTCTGTCTGTCTACTTGACTCAGTCTCCCAGTGACTTTGGAGCAATCAAAATGTTTGATCTGTTAACAATGTGGTGATATCACAGGCCGGATATCGTCTATATCATTGACACCTTAAACAAAGTCTCACTTTGGTCTCGTTTCTTAAAAAATGATACCGATACTGATATTTATAAGAGAATACGCTGACAAAACATTGTCTACGATGAGCAACTCTCTCGCATTTTACTTTTGTCGGAACTTCAGAGTTTCTTCCCTTTAAACGCTTTATTTATTTATTCCGGCCCCTGCTACGAAGAGCTTGATACAGACTTGCACAAAACAACAACAAAATCAGTTCACTATACACAAATATTGCTTAGCAAGCCAGCTAGGTGTGACCCAACTCAGAAAGAGATTAAAGAAAGAATATGGAGATATTTTGATTAGACTTGGCCAGTGCATTTTGTTTTCAGAAAGTTGTGTGTGTATGGTAATGATTTCAACACTAAGAAATGTGTAACAATTGTCTCATTTTGAGTAAAGATCAATAAACGATGTTCAAACCTACTCGATCCTATCTACACTTCATTATTTAGAGCCTATGTTGATAAGACAACAGAAGTTATTGATTCTATTCCAAGAAACAGAACTTTTTTTTTCTTGCAAATGAAATCGAATTTCTATTTGATGGTTCACTATAGCTGTGCTGGTTGGCTGGTTGGCTGGCTGGCTGGTTTGTTTGTTCTTTCTTTCTATTTTTTCTTTCTTTCTTTCTTTCTTTCTTTCTTTCTTTCTTTCTTTCTTTCTTTCGGAAACACCGCGCCACGTCTACACACAACGTCAGCTCGAAGCCATATTTATAGTGACGTCACTCTCAAATCCGTTAAACCATGTGACCTGTTGCCATAGTAATGGTAGACAGCACGTAGCGAGGTGTTGCCACGTCCAGACTTCTCCCAGCCGACTCTTTATTATCTCCCCTTATTTGTTTAGCCCTTCTGGCTCGCCGTCGTCACCTCGATGGCGTCTTCAACAACAAGCGAGATGGAACTCGGCGAGAGTTCGCTCGCCTCTCTTGCTGTGTCCTCATTGACTATTGTTTGCACAATAAAACCCGGAGCCCAGACGTGGCGGAAAAACAAAAACCCAGAGAAAGAGAGAGAGCAGAGACTTTTTCTTGTAAGAGCTCGCATACTGCAAATGAACCTCAAGCGAACCTGAGTGGGATTGCCTCCCTTCGATTAAGTAGTTAAGGCCCACTTTGCTTACTTAAGCGCGTCTTGTGTATCATAACACACACACACACACACACACACACACACACACACACACACACACACTTTCAAGCAAGCACAGAAAGGCACAGAATGAATAAACGATAGAGCGAGAGAAAGGAGAGAGAAGGAGTGGGGTTGGTAGAAAGAGTAGCGGGAACTAAAAGCACTGCAAGGCAGATAAGCCAGTTCCACTGTTTCCTTCCGTGGAGTCACTTTTCGTCCTGGATTACGTACCTTTTCTCGAAGCATTTCCAGGAGGCTACAGCTGACTACAAGGCTGACAGGCTTCGTTGATCTCTCCCACAGGAGACCGCTGTGCACTGGCACGATGTCTCTGTAACCGCCTCACGGACACAGACGGGAGGAAGAAATTTGTGAGCAGGGTGGGACGACTGACAACTCGTCCTGTCAAAGCCCAAGAAAAAAAAAGGACCAGCTCTTGGTGCCTTGACCTATGGAGAACGCCACCTAGTGACCATTGTCGTAGTAACACAATTACACCTAGTGACATTTTCGTCGGTGTGCCAAATAGTGGTCAATCACCATTTCCCTGGGACTCGATCAACCATGCAAGCTGCCTTCCGCATGACCTATTCCTCTATGTGTATGGATGTTTGAATGTGTGTACGTGCGTGCGTGTGTGTGTGTGGGTGCGAGCTTTATTTCCATTGTAAACTGCATGAATATTTCAACTTACATCATGCCAGCCTTAAGCAAAGTTAGTTTTACATGTGATTGGTAGCTTCAGTTATCCACATCACCATTCAAGTATTTTTGAAGTGCAAGTGCACGTAGCTTTAAGATATGGTAAACTTTATCATTTATCCTTCCTGAAAGACAGAGGAATTGAAAACCACTCTCTTCCAAAACATATATATATATATATATAATCCCTTGAGTGTAAAATTAATGAATCAATGAGAATTTAAGAAATCAGATTGCATGTCCTGCAAAACACACACACACAGGTAATTAAACCTACCAACAAAAGATTTAAGAACGGTTATATGCTAGTAATAAAATCGCTTCCTCAAAAGATGTGTAATATGAAGTTAGACAGCCCGGATTTCCCGCGAGGACATATTCCAAATGCCGTCGGCAAACCTCTCATAAAAAGATCAATGAGCCTGTAAAGTGAGCGAACTATAAAGAAGACCTTAGAAATGACGATGGCCGTACATTGCTCAAGGAAAGGCAAACATCATAATCAGAAAAATAAAGGAATGATCTCGCCTCTCTTCTTCATGCTTCAGTGCGTTTGCCTTCTTTACTCATCTGTCAGTGAGAAAGGCGGTAAATCGGAAAATAAAATCCTGCAGACTCACGCATGCGCGCAAGTGGTGGATGGGCAGGCGAGCACGTGAAACACAGAAAGCGAAAGATATAGACAAGGAACGTAGGAACGCTCACACACACACACACACTTACACACACACACACACACACTCACATACCCTCACACACACACACTCACATACCCTCACACACACACTCACATACCCTCACACACATACTCACATACCCTCACACACACACGCACATACCCTCACACACATACTCACATACCCTCACACACACACCCCCACACACACACACACACACACGTGGGAGGAAGAGGAAGGTTGGGCTATAAGGATAAATATTTCAGTCTCGTTAGCATCATTGAGCAAATCGTCCTTGAGGCTGTTTAGGCGCCATGACCGCGCCCTGTGACTCACCCAACTCACTTTAATTTTCTCGCACGTCATGTGTCGTCTTGTCTTACGGTGGTCTCATCCTATTAACTGCCTTCCTATTCTTTCGGGCTTGACTGCCAGCACCGAGTCTCCTCCAGTTTCACTTTCCTTTACATCCTTGTTTTAATTTCAAGCTTTCGAAACACTGTTTATATGAAATTTAATTCCTTTTTGTTATTAATAGTTTGCTGTATTTTTAAGGGGGTTCCTAATCGAAAGTCTGATTAGTTTTATTTGTCGTGTAGAAGTGTTTTAAAAAACATGATTGATTTTTTTTTTAAACTTTAATTCTATTCTGATGTCACTTTTTATGTAAGGCGAAATGCTTGTTTTTGAAAAGAAAAACTGGTTAAATAGTTATTTAGCCAGTTTGTTAGCTAACTCAGGTCTAATACCACAAATTCTACTCAAGGCAAAGTCTCAATTAATACTGTGGATTGCCCATCAGGACCGCTGCCTGTTGACGACCGGCAAACAGGGGCCGCTGCAAAATTAGGTGTCGCTATAAACTGGTTAGAAGTCACCTCTTGACTTTTACTTTCTAAAAAAATTGTTTTCTTCGTTTTGGCCACCCAGCTAAAGCCAAACAACCTGTAATGCACCTGGCCCAAACTCGTAAACGCTCGACGAGTTTTTTTTTTCTTTGACGAAGTGTAACAGACAAAATAAACAACTTAAATATGTCTTGTAAAAAATTCTAGAAATACTAGTCAAAGGAACGAATTTTGTATTTCTTGTTGTTTGTCCCTTCTGTTGAACTTTTACTTCTCTCCGGTCTGTTTTTAATTCCCTAGTATTTCTAAATGTCAAAAATACTTCCACTATCTTACAAACTGTTCGTTGATTTTACACACACAGCCAAGCTGATGTTTTAGAAAACAGTATTCAGTACGTCCATGGTCTTAAAGAACCGTCTACCTTCACATTCTCTGGCCTCTCAGCCTAGACACAAACCCAATAAAGCGTTAGCCCTGTCACCCCAAGGGGCCTCATTCGTCACTCGATAACGCTCACCAAAGCAACAGGGCTCGGTCGCTTCGATTTGGGTTTTCTACCGTAAAAGCGACGTCTGGCGACGGCACACCCTAACCCATGGTGATGTCGCAGGCGATGAGGGGTACGAGACCATGGCAGGAGGAGGTAACAAGAACACTCTCGTTGAAGAGGTTATGATATACGACTGCCAGAACGGTGAACCTGAGGAGGATGGTCTCCATGATGGGCTCTCTAAGCCGCAGAAGAGTACTAGACCTGACGGAGTGCTAATGCCAGACGTATGAAATGTTCAGTGTTGGGTAGTAAAAATGAACTTCATGGGTGGGGCAATATTGAGGGCCAGAAAGACAGCAAGGAACCCTGTGGTTCGTTTGGTCAATGCTTAATCCCGGGGCTTATCAGTTTCGCAAATAGAGACTCTGTAGCCAGCACTATGGGGAGTTGTTAGCTTCCCAGTTATTTCCTCCTGAAATGAGTCACTGTAGACCGCTATCCTGACCCTCCGTTCATGCTTTGTTTTGTATTTTCAGGCATTTTGTTTGGAAGTTTAGGAAAATCAATGTTCTGAGTAGTGAGAGAGATATTTATGGCTACGTAACATTATGGAACTGAAGATGCTCATAATAATTATATTCTCATGCATACAAATCTACAACTAGAAACAAATGTTCTTGACTTCTTTTTTGTTACTAATAAGGACGCCATCTTATCCGGTAAAGTCATCTCCGTGCCGAAAGTCTTGCAGGGCTTACCACACCCAGGAACTGGGTAGAAAAATCAAAACTATAGAGTGTGTTGACATGGCAGTCTGACAGCACAGCAATAAAAACATTATTTAAAAGGCAAGCATTTGTAAATTTTATCTCGAACGAATTAAACTGCTGGAAGGGAATTTTTCTCCTGAGAGAAAAAAAAACCGACTATGAAAATTTGTTGGATGGAAAAAGTAGAAGGGGAAAAGTCTGTGTTACCACGCAACTGCCATAAATCAAGACTGGTGCGGAAGCTTCGTGGCACGGGGCAAAGAGAAAGGGAAGAAGGGACCTCTTAAGGGCGAGGAAGCAGAAAGAACAAATCGATGACTTCTAAATGGCCAGGGGTTGGGCAGTGCTGAACTGAAAATGATCCACAGGGACCTATGAGCGCACCTGCCATCCTAATACTTGTTGTTGTTGGGGGGGGTTTAGTCGCAAGCCATGGCGACTTTCCAAATGAGTGTTACCTTAAAGGCTTTTATATGTCGTTGCGAGAAAAAAATTCTTTTCTTTATCTAAAGGATTCGTGTCGCCGTCATTTTGTTTTTGCTGGAAATTGAAGTATAGAACTTCTTGAAGAACGAAAGAGCCTAGTTGTCCCAGCTTCACGGTTTTGACAAATTCGTTTCGAGATTTCTGATGCAGCAATGCTATAATCCAGCACAAAGTTTTGTCACCATTTTATGATTTTGTACATCATAGAACCAATACTGTCGATCTCTTTAACACGCATAATTTCTTTAAGAACTGGAAATAAACATTATAAAAAGTGTAACTAATATCTTTACAATTTCGAAATAATCACGATACAGCCTGTAAACTAGAGTAACGTGGTATCTCACCTGTATTTTCTACCTGTCATGTCATTCGTTTTTTTCAAGACTGGGAATAGTTATTGTTAAAACTCTTTGACAAACCTCTTTGATAATGATTAGATAGGTCCTTGTCAAAGAACTAGAAAATAAGCCCTAATCATGCCATTCTAATTAAATATGTACTCGGCGACGATGTCGCGTTCGAGGGTCGTACAAAAAGGTCTGGATTAAATCATCAGTTGTCTCCCGATAGAGCACGTGACCCCTTGATAAAACAAACCCTAATGGAATGAGCTTTAAGATGGCTCTCCATTCTAATCCCACCAATTATCCCCGCGACCTTAATTCGATATCTCCACCGCACCTTGTGTGTGGTTCCCTATCCCTTGAGTCAACCAAAAGTTTAATTTTAAGACTATTTCCTGCTTCCAGATTTTTTTTTCTTTTGGTCTAGGATATAATCAGCGCTGAAGAATCCTCCCTCTTTTGAAATCATTCCTTTTTGTCACCCTTATCCTTCGTGCTTGCTCCGAAAGGCATCCGATATTGCCCAGGCGAGCGCAAGAAGCCGGCTGATGGCCTTTTAATTGGGAGACAATAGATCACTGTCTTCGCAGAGGCTGCATCTTTGGGAGGCCGAGTGCAATCCCATTGTCCCGTCACCAGTTTCTCATTTTTCTATCCACTCAGCATTCCCAGTCCACCGCTGCCTTGCAAATCCTCCACCGACAGTATTTTGTGCTTGTCGGTGACATGGAGACAAGTTTAGAGACATCATAGTGAAGAGCTGCTTATGGTGTTTCTTCTACCCATCCCAGTACTAACTTACCCCGATAAAAACAGAGATGCTCACCTTGTTGAAAATCGCGGAATACAGTCTTTGGAGAACACTCTCCACACGTAAATTTCTCAGCTATTTCATAAAAAGTGGGTTTGCATGAATGAACAGTTAATAGCCAATCGTTTACATTAGCGTACTTCTGAAAAATCAAAACACAAAAGGCGAACTAAAACGTTTTTGATAAAACTTGTAGACTAGTTACAGACATTTCCAATGTCAGATTTTTTCTTATATATATGTGTGTGTTATTGTATCAGGTTTTATTTTTGTTTGGTTTCTGTTTCTGTTTGGTTATACAAAAAATAGTCATCGCTGATCTGTACTTAGAGCAGATATAGCCCACTCGATGGATTCTACAGGAGGACAAGTTGTCTGACCGGCTGTGGTTTTCCCTTAAAAAGCCGTCTTGTTGGGTTCCAAAAAAAGGTGAATTCGAATTCGCAATGTCTAAAACTGGCAGAATGCTGAGATAGTGAGACCGTATGCGACATTGAACTTTATGTCAAGCTCATGGCCATTGTATATCAGATGAATAGTCACCGATTTCGTAGCTCCTTATTATCTGCAATCAGGTTAAAAGCCATCCTATCTCAAACTCATGGCCGTTTGCGATCAGGTTTACAACCATTGCATGTCAATCCGATGGCTATTTGTGGTCAAATTTACAGTCAGTCTGTGTCAAACCCATGGCTATTTGTGATCAGCCATACTGAAAAATGTGTATTTTGGGGAAAGGGTCCTGTCGGAGAGAAAGGGTGGGCTAATTTTCTAAGTTTAACAATGAGATTTGTTGCTGATGTCTGGATTTCTTATCACCTTACCTTGTTGCTTTTTAGTATCATTTGTTGTGACTTTTCCATCATTTTTTTCATTTTTACCCAACTCACGTATGAACGTGGACACACACACACACACACACACACACACACACACACAACGACATAAAATTCAGTAATGTTCAGTAAAGAGGACCTATCGATGAAGAAAGGAAATCTTTCTATAGATATGCAGTCGGCGAGAAGCAGGCTGGCAGCAGTTCACTCGTGAGCAGTTTCAGCAGTTCCATGATCAAAGCCTTATTAATGGCAGAGCACGTATTCCATTTCACAATCGCTCATCTTGGCATGCTGACGCGGAGGTACATCAGCAATGAACTTCTTCTGCGTGCCAAAAAGGAGATACTTTGGGATGCCAACAAGGAACTACCTCGGACAGCCAACAAAAAGCTACCTTGGCATTGCAGCAAAAAAACTTTGCAACGGAGAGTTGCAGAAGGTAAGGCAGCGAGGAAGTTGAGATGAGCACCACCCTCACAAATTCTTACTTTTTTTCTCCACCTTCACGGAGTGAAGGTGATCTCATCCCTCTGCCCCCCCCACCCCACGATTTCCCAACGACCAAAAAAAATGGGGGGGATGTCCTTTACCGTTTATTCCACAATTGAAAGATTCT
This sequence comes from Marisa cornuarietis, assembly GCA_004794655.1. NCBI lineage: Eukaryota > Metazoa > Mollusca > Gastropoda > Architaenioglossa > Ampullariidae > Marisa > Marisa cornuarietis. The sequence continues at coordinate 1,304,131 of SMMW01000047.1, read as the reverse complement.
GATTCTATCTCTAACCGTTTATTTTTCGAGGCTTCCACGGGGGGAGGTCGACGCCGCCGATCGGCGACAGAAAAATCTGGCCATGGACGCTTCTACTTACAGACGAATTCGCAGACACTCGTACATACAAAGCACAAAAGCGTTCGCACGTGCAATGTGTGTGGGATTGGTGTGTGAGAGAAAGAAGGAGAAAGAAATATGCGAAGATTATTTATTAATATATGGTCGTGGATGATCAAGTGGGGGGAATACTAGCGAAACGACCAAGTGTAATGGTCACGTCAAAATGCAGCGAGTATCTCTGGGTCAGGTTGTGTGTGTGTGTTTGTGTGTGTGTGTGTGTGTGTGTGTGTGTGTGTGTGTGAGAGAGAGAGAGAGAGAGTTTGGTTTGTGTTCTACACCGTGCTAGCAATGACGGCTATATCATGGCAACGGAGAGAGAGAAAGTCATGGCCAAATTCTGTTATAATGTGCAGGGAAAATTCCAGCAGAAAATCGGTCGCAGTTAGCAAGCCACCGAGAGTCCTCCCGGGTACAGGGCATCTCCGGTGGCGGCTCATTCTCTCAGTGACAAGTGGACTAACGTATGGAAGTGGTCATTAGACAACAAATCACAGACTGGAGTGTCGCCACAAAAGGCCGACCTTCATTTAGCAGCCGGTGCGCTCCTGCCGCCGGACCAGACATGGCGGAATGATGCTGCTATGGGTTTTCCTCTCGCGGCCAAAAGTCTCTTTTGAAGAATGCACGTCCGCTGGCAAAAGAACGTGTTTTTTCACTGATCCAACATGACATGGCAACAGTAGTATTGAGCAGTCAGACTTGAGTGTTGGGAGCTGAGGAGGGACTCTTTAGTAAAGATTGTTGATTACTGGGTTTTGTAAAATTTAATACTGAGTATCGGGCTCTAGATATCGATTATTGTGTATTGGGTATTCAGTTTTGAGTAGAGGCAGACTGCTTCTTCTTGTTCAAAATTTCTGCTGCAGCGACAAGGAAGGTTTTGAAAAATTTAAAAACAGCCTATCAGAGCTGTGGCCAAGCTAGAGATGAGAAATAAATGTTATGAAGTGGCGTGTGAGGTCATTTAGGTTCATTATGAATTATAAAGAAACTGAATGATGATGATGACGACGACGACGACTACGCTTTAAGCGATGGTTAGAGTCTACTTAACACTACCGTCTTTCTAATAGTTTAAACAGCTGTTGGACGTATTTCCCAGTAAATGCTTATTTCAGTCGGAGTGGGGGTAATGTCTGTTTGTTATTCCCGTTCAAAGGCATCACCATAAAAAAGCAAGCACGCAAAATAAATTACGCTGAAAGTATTGAAAAAGTTAAAACAATATAAAACATAAGTCGTCTGAAAAATGTGAGTTCGGATTCATATTCCCTGAAGGAAATGTCAAAGGTCAAAGCTATTTGCTTGCTATTACTGTATTCGCATGATTGGCCAGCAAAGCAGCTCACACAGCGATTTCGAAAATTCTCCAGGGACGTGGTGGACACTCCAGTACGTCAATGTCTCAGGCAAATGATGGTATTCACAGAATGTCAAGAGGCAGCAGTGCCGTGCTGTAGGTATGGGCCTCTGACATGACATGACATACCATGCACTGTTCCAGATCTGTTCTGGCACCAAACCATAGAGTGAAGTCTCAGTTATTTTATATTGTAACAGCATTACCGGGGTCTAAACAAAAGACTCGTCGTGGTGGATCATGGAAATATGCAGGTTCTACCTTTCCTCTGATTAAATATGCATGCGTGTTGTCTTGTGAGAATATTGTGTGGATATTGGTCTCTCACTGTCTGTGTGTGTGTGTGTGTGTGTGTGTGTGTGTGTGTGTGTGTGTGTATGTGTGTGTGTGCAGACAAAGATAAAGATATTGTGTTTCCTCTGGGCTAGAAATATTGCTTCTATCGTAGACAGCGTTTTTCGACACAAGCGAACAATCGTCAGATGCTACTGAATCTTTAATAAAGTGTGTCACAAGCAAAATGTCTTCGAACAAGAACAGCAAAAGCAAACCCCGCCAGATGCTATCAATTTTTAATAACACGCTTCATACACTGGAAACCTGGAAAGAAAGGGGTACGTGACACTCCCGAGGTACACCAGACCATGGAGGTCGGTCATCAACGGCCATTCACTTTTGCTCAGTGCAGTGAAAAAAAAAACGCTCGAATGAATGATGCATAATGATTGCGAATCTAGTTCTACTTTCATTTCGATAGCTATTCAGGTAAATTCCCATGGGTGTTCTCAGATTTCCGTTACCTGGTAAAGTATGGGATAACGTGGACATGTGGCTTTCGCAGCCGTACGGGTGTGTAAACCAAGCCTACACATGCCAAAACATAATGAATGGTCTACAAACACAAGTCACACCAATGTGATCATGACATTTATGTTTGTCGCAGCAAACATGACCACATCGTGGAAGATTAACAATGCTCTTCATAGGTCGGAGTCATGAAGCGAGAGTAGGTCGTTTTCCCCAGGACAAAATGGGGAGATCAAGGAAAAGTATCTCGTTTCCAAAGTTCTAAAGCAGTTTCGAACGGACACTACTTTGTGCTTCGTGACCCCAGGGGACCTTTGTTATCGCTTTATAACAACCACTCCAGGGGTAAAACATCTGAAAGGTCTGAGCACCGCTTTATAACTTTGGAAACAAGACACTTATCCACCACATTGCTCCAGGGCAACGACCTGCCCTCGCTTCATAACTACGGCCCCCAGCAGAAGACAAGGGAACCGCACAGTATTCAGTATAATAATTGATATCACAACATCTCTACTGGTTCTACTGCCAAACAAGACAAGATTCTTATTCTACAGATTTTTTTTTTCGTTTTCTTCTTCGTTTTTTCTTAATTGCAAATATGTCTCCGTTTCCAAATACAGTGGCTCAAATTAGTCAAAAAACGAGGGCACTTGTAACTTACAATGTCAGAAACTTCAAGTAAAGGCAGCAAATCAGACCATCAAAAACCTCTTCCCACAGAGACACGCAAAGTCCGAGCAATGGTTTCCAGAGACGAGAGGTCAGCAGTCTGTAATGCATGCACTCCGTTTTCATGCATTACTGTAGTCCTGTAATATTTCAGAGAAGACAACAAGTTGATTCTCGACCAGTCCACATAATAACAGTTTCATTTCCCACAGGCGCTATTGATGTAGCCCCTTCGCAGATCACATTTGTCTTATTTGACTTCAGGCCCGAAAACGTCCAAATATTGCACACAAGGAGACTGGCCTTGAAGAAGCTTTGGGAACAGAAACAGACCTAGAAGCAGAAACCTGTAAGGTAAAGAGTTAGCACGACTAGGAACAGAAAGTAAAAAGTCAAACAATTAGGAAAATTAGAAACAGAAGACTAAAGGTCAGTCAAATCAGCAAGCAATAGAACGGCAAAGACTTTGAATAAAATCCAGTAACTAAAAGAACTTTATACTCCAGGAACATAAAACATCACATGATGAGCTAGACTCATCAGGAAGAGGAGCCAGAAAGTTAAAGAATTAGGACGATTATAAACACGAACGATCCAATATCTGAAGGAAAAGACACCATCAAGTGAAAGATATAGCAAAATTAGAAACAAAATACGTGAAGTAAAAGAAGTCGCAAGCTTAGGAGAAGAAAATAAAATGTCAACAAGATTACAGAAGGATTACAAGACAGTAAGTCAATTTCAAGACTGCAATAGTTTGGATCAAAGTCATCGCGTATTTGAAAAAGAGTTTTGTACCGTGCTTACTGACATGAATATAAAGCCGTATTTTAGTACATTCAAGCCAACTCAAAGCAGGTAGGAGTACAATAAAATGATATTAAAATATCTTTTTTCCCCGTTTTTTCCTTCTGTTAATGTTCCACCGATTCTTTTCTCCAGTTCCATGAAAACTCAAACTAAGACCCATTGCTTCCATTGTGTTCTCATAAGAAAGAAGGAAAGAAAACTGTGAAGAAAGTGTACAAAAGAAAAATGTCCAAGAAAATTACAGACAAAACGTACATAATACAAGATTTTATTTCCTTTCGTCCTCTTACATTCTTTTATCTTTCCTTCCGTCTTCTTTTATTCTTTCTTTATCTCTTTCTTTCTTAAATGTGTAATTAATGCCACTCTTTTGCAAATCCCAGAGTTTAAAATATCCAAAACTAAAGAAATATCGATGCCTGACTATTGCTATTGTTTTAATAAACTGACAAATTAAGAAACGGAAAAAGTAAGAAGGAAAGAGAAGTGTCTCGCACAGAAAAGACAAATTGCGAAAGAAAGAAAGAAAGAAAGAAAGAAAGAAAGAAAGAAAGAAAGAAAGAAAGAAAGAAAAGAATCAGCGGGACGCAGGGCGGCCGCCAGTGCGAATCCGCAACCTCCACAATATCTTTCATTTTAGCAGAAGACCACGTGACAGACCACGCGCGGCTCCCAGCGCCAACATGGTTGTCAAAGCTGCAAGACCCGAACATTACGTGAGTGGTCGATGGAAGCTGACTCGCTGGCTGACGAAGGGAGAGGTTGTTGGGGGGTGGGGAGCGAGAGAGAGAGAGCCATCTCACCCTCCTTTCTTTCCTCATTGCTTAATGGGGAAGCTTACACTCGGCTTCGTCTGATATTCTGGTCGCAACACCCTCCTCTGCTCGGACTTGCAACCACCGTAGACATGCAGGTGTGAGGTCGACGCTGGTGTGCCTCTGCGCCCAGTCTACAACACCGACACTCCTACACTTCTGTCTTCTTCAAACCTACCCTCCCCTAACCCCCCTTTCCCACCCCTGGCTTCTTTTCTCCGGAACCAGAGTCCCTGCAACCTCCGGAGGGACTTGGAACAGTTTTACAGCAGCGCACGGGACCCAAAGAAGCAGTTTCATGTGTCACCTCTAGCTGTACGATCGTTACTCATACCTCACCAAGCGACCAGCTTCCCCTTTCACGTCATACCAGTTCTTAGGATTTATTCTAGTCCAGCTTTTAGCTGGGTATTAGTTTCATCCGCGTGGGGTAGGCGCGCCCGGCAACGTCGTTAATACGAACTGACAGGACATCGGGCGCCGACGTCATGTTGGTGTCCTCTCTTCGTTGCCTCGAGTTTTTCGTCGCGATCTTGCGACAGTAATAATTCCTTAAGCTCATATCTGATATGTAGAGAAGGAGAACATATTTATCCAGCAGGTCTATCTTGCGATGAAAAGTGCAAACCGTTCAGTACAGAACAATGACAAGCAGCCTTGTGAACATTAGTTTCATGGGTTCGGAATGAATTACTCTAGCGACCTTCTTCGAAGCCATGGCTTGCTTCGTGCTTAAAGGTTTGTGTGTGTGTATATCTATAGAGTCTGAAGGTTGCCTTTAAGAACTGATGACAAGCACGAAACGGTGAGGGCGAGACGGTGCTGCCACCTGCTTAATGTATTTTTAGAAACAGCTGCAAAAGCGTGCAGTGTCCTTCCAACTTCTCCTCCAGTCACTCATCGATACTCCTTGTGGTAAGTGTGGACATTGATCAGCCTCAGTTTCCTCAGCACGTTAATCACTGCAGTCTTCTTTTTCTTTTCTTTTCCAATTTTTCTAAATCTAGCGTTGATTGTATATTGAAGCAATTATGGGATCTATCTATCTATCTATCTATCTATCTATCTATCTATCTATCTATCTATCTATCTATCTATCTATCTATCTATCTATCTATCTATCTATCTATCTATCTATCTATCTATCTATCTATCTATCTATCTATTTGTACATTGATGCACTTTTTCTTTTAGCTCATTCTCGTTTTTTCCTTCCTTTTCTCACTCTTTTTGTCATCTTTCTCATTTTTTGTCACTCTCTTCACTTTTTTCGCCCTTATCTTTCTTGTTCTTTCACATGCACACGCTCGCTTGCACACACATATATTAATGTGCAGACACACACACACACACACACACACACACACACACACACACACACAGAGACACACACACACACTTATTAACACACGCGCGCGCGCGAGCACTCAGCACCTACTTTCCAGAAAAACATTTTTGAGTTTAAAGGCTTTTGATTAATTAAAGCTCCCACTAAAGATTTAAGTGAAGAACCATTTTTAAACTGAATCTCTTGCTTGCCGCAGAGGCGAATCAATTGGCAGTCTAGCTGAGATGCAGCGGCACATTTGTTGTCAACAGAAATTTGCATAACGAAATCAACATGTCGATATGAATCGGTTCCTCATATGAAGTCTTAGGTTTGAATTTTTTTTTCTTAATTTCGTGCTTTTTGTTGACTGGGCTGCCTTTTACCACTAAGTATTCCTCCAAGGCAACAAAATGCTTCCTTTTCTCTAACAGTCTTCGATCCTTCAATGGAAAACAAAAAACTGAAAAAAGAGCTGTTGCCATGTGGCCCAGCCCTGTGCTAGCAAACATATTTTCCATAAAGTGTTTCCCTCGATAAAAGACAGCCTTGTGTTTTATTTTCCAAACGGGACGACCAGCGAATGTCGATGAACCTCTTAGCCCCTGCGTCTCGCACTGACCTCTCAACGATGCATGCAGGCGTGGCGGCGCCCCCTGGCGGCGTTAAAATTTCCTGCACACACTAGGGTCTTGAAACTTTGTCAAAGATTTTACAATATTTATGTGCTGTCTTTGATTCGATGGCACAAATTGAGTTGTGCAAGTCGAAGTCTGCCGCGTGTAATATATCGTTATTTTGAAGGGAAGTCGCTGCATGGCACATTGACTTTAAGACCCTTCAGGGAGAGCGACATCAGATCCTAATCTGACCTGAAGAGGTCCAAGTATTCAAGAAGCACAAGCTGAAAATTGGATTTTTGTCCTTCGAATGAGCAAACCGCTAGCTAAATGATAGTGAAAGTAGCTATATTTTCAGCTAATTTAATTTTATAAATTGTTCAGATAAATCTCGTTACGTTATTTTATTTGGAGAGTTATTTTACCAAATTGCTTAAATCCTGTTTGTTCTTTTGTTTGCGTCTTTCGTAATGTTTATTTTAGAAGTTCTATAATAGAATGAGACAAGGATTGATTGATTGATTGATTGATTGATTGATTGATTGATTGATTGATTGATTGATTGATGATTGATTGATTGATTGATTGATTGATTGATTGATTGATTGATTGATTGATTGATTGATTGATTGATTAAATCGCGAAAACGTCTACAAAATAAAGTCTGCTGTCTTGTGTCGTAGTGCATTAAGGTAAAGCTAAATGCTTATGACAGGGAAGATTGTCTGCCCCTCTTGCCTCCCTTGTCTCTCATTGACCAGAAGTGTAAGCTTATATGTTTGTCATAAAGAAACAAAATGGGGAGAAAATGATATCTTGTGTCTTCGTGAACATAGCATTGAAACCAACGTTATCCGACTATTAGTCTGCATTTTAGCACTGGTCGGAGCACTCTTTTGTGCATGCGTGCTTGTATATGAGAAAATCAGTGTGTGTGTGTGTGTGTGTGTGTGTGTGTGTGTGTGTGTGTGTGTGTGTGTGTGTGTGTGTGTGTGATGAGTTAGGAGTAAGTCTTGTATTGTTTCGTGTGTGAATGGTGGTCTTGTCTTTGACGTCTTGTGTGCGTCATTTGTCCGTCGTCATTTCGGGGAAAAGGGGATGACGTAAAAAAAGAAAAAAAAACAGTTCTATAGACGGATGAGCCAAGAAAAACAAAGAGTTCCTCGTCTTCCATAACTCTCACAAGAACATTCCCGTAAATTTGTGCCTCTTCGACTCGACTCAACTACAAACCGTTTCATCCTCGTCGTAAACAAGCCAAAATGATTTTACACTACCGGCTAATCTGTTCTATGATACATCGTTAAACTGAGCTTGTTATTTACATACCAAAGAAATAAATTTATGAATAAAACAAGAATTCTTGTTAACAATTTCCTCTCTGCACCATACTTTCACATTCAGAATAAAAAGGAATGCAGATTTGTTCTCTAAAGCATTGAGTTTCTGAATACCATTCTGTCTTAATTTTTAGGAAAATTTTTATTTTATTACATTTGCGGTCGGACTCTATAAATTGCCTCAAAGCAAAACAATTCTGAGAGTAACTTAGGATTTAGGCAGATTCTTATTTATTTATTTATTTATTTATTTATTTATTTGCAAGGAACACTTGTTGTGAGGTCATCTTGACTTGTTCAGACGCAGTCACAACAAAATTGTGGGGAACTTATTGTCCACGCAATCGCTGGTGGTGTTCGATTTCTATTCCAGCCACAATTCCTTGCTTAACGATCAACTGTGCAGCAAGCGCTGAGACTGCGGCAGTGTCCTGGCCTCTAACGTCAGGACATCCGGGCGTCGCTAGGGATGCTGGGACAACTTACTGTCGCTAGGCATGCTGGGACAAAGACATGTGGTCGGAACGATTGTGAGGAAAGTGGGGTTCAAGGGCCTGAGGTTGCGGGGTGGGCAGTTGTGGGTTGGTGATGGAGGAAAACAAGGCGAGAACTGCATTCCGTCAAAGTGGATCGATGCTGTGCGATCGGAACTCGGATAAAAGCAGTTTCTGTCAAAGACAGCAGATGTGGCCGAGAGATGAGTATTTGAAATGTAAAAGGAAAGAAGAAAAACGAACATTCATCTTTCGCCATTTAAGTGCTATTCAATTATATGAGGGAATGCTACGTGCAGACATTAATTGCATTTAAGATTTGTGTATCAGGTCTGTCTGTCTGTCTGTCTGTCTGTCTGTCTGTCTGTTTGTTTGTTTGTTTGTTTGGTGATGCCTGCACTGTTTGCGTGACTTATTTGGATGAGCGAATAAATAACACATTGAATGATCCTTCCATGGATAGATAAAAGAGAGGGAGCGAGGCAAGGATTCGCAAACCGAAAAACAGAAGAAGAAATGTAACCGGAAGAAAACTTCAGATAAACTGATAAGCAGACATAATCGATCTGTGTCTGAATTTAGTCAGCTATGGCCACGCAAACACAAATAACAGCAAACGCTCGAGTAGTGTGCTGTACGCAGCTGCAAATAAACTACAAGCCCTCCACCTCCCCTCCCCTCCCACTTACCCTCACCCGAAATACAGATCAATGACACAAGCAGACACGGTTCTGTCTGGACTGACTGCTTACTTATGGTAAATTCTGGTGCGAAATATTCCGAGAGCTGAAGCCTGTATTCAGTTTGATATACCAGGTCGTTGGCGGATGGCTGATGACTTCAATAAGTGTAATCAACATAACAAATGTTCATCTCCTCTTTTTATTTAGGTGGATGGATCAGCGGGCAACATCCACAAACATGTTTCTGTCTCCAGACAAAATGTATTTGGCGTCTGTTATCAGAGGTTATTAAACTTACTGGGCTGCGATTGCGATGATAACAGAAACGCGTGTTTTTTTTTTCTTGTGGTCTTTAGATAAGAAATACTGCATGAATCGACAAAACATATAAATGTAAAACTAATTATAAATACCTCTAACTGCACTTTGTGGGGCGTTTAGAAATACTACGCAATAAACTGGCCTTTCTGAAAAATAAGCAAAGTTAACTTAAAATCAGCGTATAGCGCAGTACAGACTGAACAAAGGCAGCCCCTCAAATACTCAAAAGATTCAAAAGAATCCCAATACACATCTGGTGGTGCCGACAAATTACAGTCGACTGTCAAAGGTGTGATTCAGGAAGCTATCAGATCATTTTAGAACTGAGGTTGGTGGTGGTGAAGTTGTGTGCGACGAGAACAAGGACAAGACTAGTTTATTTTCTAATTTTTTTCTAATTTTATTTGCCTCTGTCGTGGGATGGTGGGAACAGTGCGTATTTTCAGAAAAATATTTATGACAAAAACAGGCACACTTAATTAAAAACTTAAAAAAAGACTTTTGTGTCAAAATCGTGTCGAGAGGGCATGAATTTACATCTTCGTCTGAAGTTCAAGAGAATGCAATCTATACTCGATACTTTAAACCACCAAGATACAAATATAAAATGTGTTTGTAAATACAATCAGACATTCAGTGTTGATTAGACAGCTGACAGACAATAGACACGGAGCACCATTCGTAACTGTCTTGTCTAGTTTCTGAAACGTCTATCCGTGAATAGCTTTCAAGTTTATCAAGTTAAGCATCGGCAGTCATCTTCTAGTCATCAAGTCTCTGACTCACAGATGAAGCTATCAGAGTGAACTGTGCGTGGAAAGTGATGAGACAGCAGACAGAAAAAAAACTAATTAAAGAAACTCTGTATATATATATATATGTGCATCAGGGATGTTCCACGTCCGCCTAGACTTCAGTATTTCGCTCGCTTTCAGTAAGTGTAGACTATGTGAACTCGATAGAGTGATTCTTCAAGATGTTTCCACATTTTGTAAATATTTTTTCCTCTCCTAGTTTTCCCAGGATGGAGAGGAGAAGCATGTCGATGCACGCTCCACCAAGTGATCCACCAGTGCCGTGACTTTCCAGTGATCATGTTGCATCATATCTGGCAGGGCTTTCAGGTTGTTGACAGTTTGCAGGTGTTGAAAGAAACTAATGGCGATGATGCTCCATCTAAAACGACTGTCACAGACTGGTTTCGGGGATTTCCGGGCGGAAGAGGAACATCCCTCGTATATATAGAGAAAGTTATCTTTCATACTGCAACTTCCACAGACTCTTTCAGCTCTGCATAGCAGTCTGAATATCGCCATGACAGTGGCACACACACACACACACACACACACACACACGCACGCACGCACGCACGCACTCGCAAGCAACATAACATACATTTATTGATGCAATGTGACGATCGATTGAAAAGGAGAGTGTGCGACGAACTCGGGTTTCAATATATCAGAGTATTTTTACCCCTTTATTTTGCCACAAACTGCTCTGTTGTGTTTTTATTATAAGCTGAACACCCACAGAAAGTTCCCACAACCACAACCGCATCAATGGCTGTTGCGATCTTCCCTCTTCCCACCCACCGCCCCCATCAGCTGGGGCTACGATCGTTGACGTGTTTGACTATTCTCAGCAGAAAGTAGAATTGGTTATTCTCGGCAGAAAGTAGAAATGGCTATTCTCAGTAGAAGTCAGGATTAAAGTTGTATGAAGTAACGTCACGTGGTTGTGATGTCGAGGGAGACTTCAGCCCACAAGGATACCGTCTAGACCTTCTGGGCGTAAGATGTATGTGCAGTCTGATCCACTAGAGAAAAAAATTTGTCTTGAACTTTGTAGCTCGGTCACTCAATACCCCCTTGTAGATCCTAGCATACATGATATCTCTCTGGAGGATGAAACAGTGGTAGATTAAAAAAAAAAAACAGAATTGAACTGGTCACTGTTTCCTGTTTACGGAGCTCTTGCCTGACAAAAGTTATCTCCTCTCATCGCTCTTTCAGCACCCTCCTAAGCCATCTCTTCTTCCATGAAGTGTAATGTCTTTCGAAAGTATTTATCCTTTTGCATGTCAAGTGATATAATGATGGAGTCTACTTTTCTTTTCTAACTCTTTTTCTTCTTGTAGTATCATGAGTATTGCTTAGCTGGACGCGGACCAGACATCTCAGAGTTCTCATTTTGCGTTTAGTCTTTCATTTTAGTCTAATTTAGTTCTTTATTTCTTTCATTGAAGTTTTCCATCTTCTTTGTTGCTTATCAGTTTACCTACCCAGTGGGTCCTCTTTGTTCTCCAATTTCTTTGTTTTTTTTTAAAGTTATTTTTCCTTTTGTATTCACCTGTATCTGGTCCATATTTTTCGTTCATTTTGAAATCGATTTGATTTATATTTTCTTACTGTGTCTAGTGTCATATTTCTCTGCAATTTGTTGGACATTTGGGGATACAGTTAAAATTATAGCTGAAGACTGACGTTTAAAATAGTATTGAAAGCACGATTTTAATAGCAGCTTGACAAAATCTGAAACCTATCTTGTTCCTGGTATGAAAATAGACAGTTGACGTATTGCATTTTTTTTTACTTGTTTACAGCTTCTAAACATCCATAATTCAAAGTCTTCCTTACCAGTCGTGTTCACTATGTGAAAATAAAATTTGAGAACAATTTAGCAAAGGAAGGGAGGGAGAGATTAAGTGTCCAAGTTGATGTTCTCACAGTTGCGTTTATATTTTTCCCAGGAGGTTTTGCAGCGCATGCGCAGACCATTTGTCCTTTTATGGTCAGCAGTTAAGATGCTTTACTTCCAGTAGATTAACTGTCGACCAAATTGTCTGGAGCTGCGATAGTCTAAAGCGAACACTGAATGCAAACGTTGCCGTTTCGGTCTTTCTTTACATGTTTTTGAGAGCTGAGTGCGCGCTCGCCAGTGTGTGTGAGAGAGAGAGGGAGAGAAAAAAAAAACTTGTCAACTCAAAAAGTGTTCTAAGAACAGGGGTTAGGGTTTCAGCGTAGGTTTTTTTGTTTTGGTGGCAGAATGTTTGATCAGAGACAACACTCATTTTGAGTCAAGCTGAGGTACACGCTAACCTCACTGGGTTGTTTGTATTTGTGTAGAACAGGCCATTATTCAAAACCTCGTCGGGAAACTAGAGTCGCCTCCGCTTGACTGCTTGTACATTTGCTTTGTTTGGATTAGGACTTACTGGCTGCAGGCTTTTTTGCTTTCCAAATTATAATGGATTGTTAGATACTGCAGGAGCTTGCATGAGGCGGGGAAACGTGTGACTTTACGCTTTGAGTAACCGCGATGAGAAATAAATGTTTCTGGTTTAAGCCGTGCTCGGTAAGGCTCGCTCTTGGAAGGGTCTCTGGTTTAATCTTTCTATTTACACTTAACGACATCAAGCAAAAGAATGAACGATTGCAGGACCACTAAAGAAATAAGGCGCCATCCGGTTTTCCAACACGTAGTACCTCCCGCCCCGCCAACTCTTGTTTTTCTCCAATCCCTCACCTTTGTCCTGAAGGGCAGCGACTTTCTCTACTTGTCCAGGCAGCCCCCATGCAGATCCACACCATCGTATCTGTCGACTTGTCAGCCCCCATAAGACTAATCGCCATGTTTTCCATGCGCGAAGGGCACTAGATTGAAATCAACCAGTATCGTCGGTAACGCAGTTTTGTGAAAGACGAATTGCCTTGATCTTCTTGGTCAGCTACTTTCATCAACACGCCCCCAGCACTCTTCTTCAATATCGACGCCCCCACGTGCCTCCGCCTTCTCCGCCCCTTGCACCGAAAGGAAAACACGCACAGGCACTTTACAGACACGCGTATTCACAACGACACACGACGGATGTGTGGGTCAATAGATGAATGAAATATATTTCGTTTTGAGTTTATTTCTGTTTGAACATTGGGTAGGTGGGTGGGCAGATGGTTTATGTGTTGAGTGGAGGCTGAGTGCGCGTGTTTTGAAGAAAGAAAGAAAGAAAGAAAGAAAGAAAGAAAGAAAGAAAGAAAGAAAGAAAGAAAGAAAGAAAGAAAGAAAGAAAGAAAGAAAGAAAGAAAGAAAGAAAGTCTGTGATATATGCTTTCTATTTATCCACCTTTCATTTTTGACACTTTTCACCAATGTGCCATCACAACCGTAATTTATGCTTTGAGGAGCATGAAATGAGTGAACATGCTTTAAAGGCGTAGAGAGGGGGGAGGTGGGATTCGTGACTGGAGATGGCAGCTTTTTCTTTCGTACCTTTACTTGTGCTCTGATGTATTCAAACGGACTATCGGAAAGATTCTTTACCAGCTGCAGTCAGTGGCTCGTGGTCTTGAGGAAACTTAGAGAACAGGCTCACAGTCCAGGAAGACTAACACATACAGCACCAACTAACTTCAGTCACTCAAGCTGTCAACCTTTAAAGTGCTATCTTGGGCTCATTATTTCCCGCTGCACTTTGGAACTGCTTTTTCCAGGATTTTGGTACACTTGGGCCAAGTGCACAGCACGTCGCTCATCACTGTCTGATTGCTACCGTCAAGTTTCCAGTCTATCTAGAGGGTTAGCTCTTTGATTTTTTTCGTTTCTTTTAGTCAACTATCTTTTCTTTTAGTTTTAGTAATTCTTTGTTTTTCTCCACTTCCGGTTTGTGTCTTCATTCTTATGTTGGACGTTTTCATTGCCTGTGGCGCCTTTCACCTATGACTTTCAACTTTCGACTTGACTGCCGTCTTCTAAATTCATAATTCTCAAGAGTTTTGTCATTACTGTCACATAAAGCATCTGATTATCCCTGTTCGCATAAACCAAGAGCTGCGCTACCATCACCGAAGATAGATATCTTGTTTTCTCCATGTATTCATCTTTCTCTCTCTTTTTCTTCTTCTCACTCCTTCACTGTCCATTTTTCACGCTAGACTGTCAAAATAATTTTAGAATGTTAGCTAGAAATCTTCCAGGTGTTTGTGTTTGGAGAAAATGAGAAAACGTTACACGTTTAGTTGTGTCTGAAAAAGAAATCTTTTAAGAGCCAAGAGTCGATGACTTTGAGTGAGTGAGAATCTATAAACCAATATAATATTTGCTCGACCCAGAGGCCTTAAACTATAAAAAAAAAGTTTAAGGGTTTAGTCTAGCTGTGCTTCTTGTCGCCGTCAAAAAAAAAAAAAAACGGGATTTTCACGATGTTTCCAGGGAGACAACTCCGTACGAAAGGGACGTCATCCCATCTGTCAGACTATTAGCGAAACACGAAAGTCAGTCTCTTCCTCTATGATGTCCCTTGTCAAACGAAAACTCCTCGTCACAAACAGTCTGCCAGCCATCAGCACTTTCTATAATGGCAAAGCCTGACAATAAATGTGAGATGCTGGTGAGTTTCTTTACCTTTCAGCCGCTTCATTTTCCCCAGAAAATTTGTCTCACGAGACCATACTTTGCCGGGCACGGCAGTGGGCAATACAGCATTTTTTGTTTTTCTGAAGGGTGCATAAAGCTGCAATTAGAAGCCGCCATGTCTTCGCTGGCTTCTAGAAAAAATAAACTCTGACTGGAGATCTTTGATGCGCGATCTCACCGAAGGAAAACATGTTTCCCAACTCGCGCGAAAAGAAAAACAATGTCGACCTACAATACTGTAACACAAAGGATGATGAGTAGGCGAGCGTAATTAACCCTATGATCTTGAAGTTACCACCTGCAATGAATCTCTGTGGGCGGGAAAGATACTTAAATCTCCAAGAAACTGATATGCTTTGGTATCTTGATTACTTTGCGAAGGAGCAAATTTGCGCAAGACGTTAAAGGCATTGACGCACGTTCGTGTTTATTTGTTTGAGCGCACGCGTGTACGTGTGTGTGTGTGTGTGTGTGTGTGTGTGTGTGTGTGTGTGTGTTTAAGCGAGAGAGGATACGCACGAATGGAAGGAGGAGAAATTATGCATTTGTGTATACTCGTGCATGAGACAGAGGGGGAGAGCGTAAAGGAGAGAAAGTGAGTGAGAAATGTTTGCATGCGTTCATGCGTAAATAGAATTGCAGTTACACATATTTATGTCAGCGTATATTTCAGCACAAGTAAAAGGTAGACAAACATTCCACCCACCCTTAGCGTAAGACTGCCACCTATCTCGTGAACAGGTTTTTGCGAGGGCAGTCATATCTCCTTCACTACACTGTTTTACTTTACTTATCCCTCCACAGAGTCACATTACTTGAGATTTGCGACGCTGAGTAGTGGCGAACCTCCAGGTTAGGGGTGCTATCACCTGACTATCCACCTTTTCCACAAACGTGTGTCATTGAGTCTTGGTGTATGTATGTCAAGGTATTAGATATGTAGGTGTAACAGAAATTTTCCTTTTACGCACATGTCTCTCTTTCTTTCGTTCACTCTCTCTCTCTCTTCTTTCCTATCTTCCTCCAGTATTTTGCTTTCTCTTCACGTATACAAACATACACACACATATTCACACACCTATTCACATACCTATGCACAGTCAATATATTCACATAAATGTTCACATCATCACTTTTTTCCCACATACACATGTTCACATGTATACATATTTATAGTCAAGCCTAGTCGAGACCTTGAACACGTAGCGATATCTTCCAACGAGGATATTTAGCCATTCAGTTAGTAGTCCCACTTCCTGATTTTCATCCTGAGACCATCATGACTTTGGCTGTTTCTCAAAAGTCATCAAAAAAGAGGCTTATTGTCAAGAAACCATCTAGAGAGTGCGAGGGACCAAGATTAGGCTAATGCTCATATTTCTAAGAACACCCTACAGTTGAGAGAGCTGTCAATCAAGCTGCTAGACTTGGCGGGATGCGTCTCCAGTTTGTCGACTTCTCCATCTGCTTGCATTCCTCCCTCCCTGCTTATTCCCCTCCATCTGCTTCAGACTCCCTCCATTCGAGCAGTGTGCCCTCGTGCTTCAAACATGCTAGAATTAAAACCTTATCAACACCCTCTTGTCAATTCGTCAACATTTATCATCTGTCAAGGTTGGACACACAATACAAAAGTGATCAACGCTGTTGTGCCAAGGTGTTCGACATCAGGGGGGGGGACCTCTTACAAACTCACCTCACACGACGGACTGGAAACTCATTTACTACCACATTGTTAGTCTGGGGCTGTGAAAAAAATTCATTTCTGTTCATCTTACAAAAAATGAAGAAGCTTGTAATTAAAATTCCTTTTTTTTAATTTTCGTAATTTCAGCATTTGTGCTGAAAAGAACGGAATTTGGCAGAAAATCGTTTTGTATGGCTGATGCTTTGCATCGATCATTTAAACGAACAAAAATAGTATCTGGTTCAGATCGTGTTAGAGATTGATTCAGCGTTCAATTTGGCTGTAGGTGCTGCATAAACACACACACACACACACACACACACACACACGTGCAAAAAAGAAAGAGAAAGTAAGGAATGATTACTAAACAAAGTCGCAGGCAGAGAAATCAATGGCTTTTACAAACCATCACAAGCAAACGAAAGATCGTCTCTTCTGCTTTCCTGCGACTTGTTTAAGCTGCTTGTAGTCTCCAGTCATGCTACTGTCTAGTTACCACTGAGCTCGTCTCACTCCTGACTTGGGATTTAATCCCGCAATATGACACCCGAGACATTACCGCTATGAAAGGCCTGCGGATGTATCAAAAATGTTCAAGAAATAACAGAAGAATATTTGATTCGAACGCCCTCGAAATGCAGGAGAATGAGACACAGCTTGTCTCGTCTGATCAGGAATTAAGCAGTCAGCAGCCTCCAGGGACTGTGACGAAAGTCCGCCATATTCATATTAGCTGACCACCAGCGGGAGTGAGAGGACTTGTCAGACACAGTTTTGCATTGGAAACGAGGAATCGCCGTTTTAGGCGCTGACGTGTCTTTTCCAAAAATGTGCGAGCACTCAACTGGAGGTCTACCCGGAAACATTACATCATAGCTGATCTGTTGTTGACAGCTTAAGTTGCAGAAAAGAAGCGACAAGAAAGAAAATTCTCAAACCATTTTGCTCACGTTTTTCTTCTGTAAGAAATGTATTTTTTGCGTATCCACTTAACAGATATAAGACGTTTTCCCACCCCCGTCTCTCTTTTACACACACACACACACCCACGTACACACATACACACACGCACGCACTCACACATGCAAGAATAAAAAAGATCCTATCACAACCATTTTTTGACTTGGACGAGTAGTCAGTTCTATGCCAGCTTAAACACCCAAATGTGACCTTGATCCGCTGTCTGCTAAGTAATTCTGTCCAAAATAAAAGTTTAGGCCATAACCCTATTCTTAAATGGAATGCTCGCCCAAACCCCAAAGCTATCTTAATAAAGAAATGTCAGCCTACCACTTTATATTGTGAGACTGGCGAAAGTCAAATGGCCTGGATGACCGGGAGCCATATATTCTGGTACAGATGGGAGGATGCCAGACACTATCTTGGGGTGGGTTTCATAGTGAAAAGGGATGAGGTCGATCCGTCATCAGCTCTACACCAACATCCTGCAGTATATCTCCATCCTTATCTCTGCCAGGCCCTACAATGTAACCTTTGTACTCCGACTTTCAAGCACGAAAACAACGAATGGGAGGACTTTTACCAGCCGCTAGAGAAGTTTATAAAGGCAGTACCGTAAGGAGGACACCCTCATTGTACACGGTGACTGGAACGCCAAGCTCGGACCAGACGCCTGCTAGCAATGGACATGAACCGTGGCTAAATCCGCTCTTGACAAAACCAACGACAGTGTCCTCAGACTACAGAGTTTGCGCAGAGCCATTGACTCACCTTAGACAATAGCCTAAGCTCCACGAGAGATCGAGGACGATGTTGAAACCTTCAAGAACAAAGTTGAAAACTTGATAAATTGTGATGTAGAGACCCTCGCTGGAAACATTCAAGAGTCTACAGCCCAAGAAGCGTTAGGGCGTCAAAGGAACAACAAGCATCCCTAGGCTATGAACGACATCCTAGATCTCTTTGACCAGAGAATAAAGGCCTTGAAGAAGGAGTCAAAAGCAAATCCGAAGCAGCTTCCAAGTACAAAGAAGTGAACCGTGCCATCAATAAAGGATACAGGCAGCTAGAAAAAAACTTGATCGATGGCAAATGCCGAACCATAGAAGAGGGAATGGCACGGTGCGATAGCAAAAGACCTATCAACTACTAAAGCATAATTTTTCAATCATCGAAGACAGCAATGGAAGCCTTCTGACAGGAAGAACTTCTGTACTAAATCGGTCGACTGAATATTGCAAAGACCTGTACAACTTCAAGATGAAGACAGACGCTAACTTTCTTGAAAACAACCAGACTAGAATCAGTGAACCTTCAAACATATCAGTCTCAGAAGATGCATGAATAGAAAATAAAAAGACACTGCCTCTGGGGTGGACGTTGTCAACGCCGGTGCTTCCTCTGGGGGACGAGCAACCACACACTATTTTCTCAACAATGCCGACTTTCTGGGCCGTCGAAGTTCTCTAGTCTGACGAAGCCTTCACGGTTGACATCTCTCCCTAGGCTTAGTTGATGTGCCTGTTAACAATTTATAAAAGGAAATAAGAAGGGGTCTACATAAAAGGATAAAACTCAGAATGAACTGTACGAAGCCGGGAAACCAAAAAATGTGTTTACCACCAACAGCTTGGAAAACAGAGCCTCCACTTCCCGCACGTAGAGTCGTCCCTTGCGCTGTGGCGATGGGTTGCGAAGCGCTGCCCGGTGACAGTTAACTGTACAATCCCAATATCCCCTTCTAGAATGTTCTAAACTATTTATAATAGTGCTGATTACCCATTCTCTCATCGTTACTCATTCAACACGTGCGGCTCGGCCTGTCCGCAGCGTGCTGACTCATTCTCACCACGTGCTTGCGAGGTCGTCCACCCGTGACATTGCACTAGCGGCTATGGCATGCAAATGAGAAAATTCAACATCCAAAAGGGTCTCGTTCAAGTCATGGAAGCGCCGTCTAAGATCTCAGCGAGCGCACAACTAATGGATTTAACCAAGCAGAGCTTTCGGTCATACAACAGTAGACAGTCATTTGATGGTGTTTCCTAGCACCCGTGCTGTTCAACGTGTTTCTGGTAACCATCATGTGTGAAACCTTTCTTGACCGTCACGCTTCCATTTCCATCAGTGGAAGGCCGATTCAAAGCCTAAGCTTTGCAGACGACATCGATTTGATAGTAGATCCAAAGAGAGAATTGCAAGACCTAACGACAGTTCGAAGGCGTACGGAATAGAGACGAGCGCTGACAAAATTAAAGTCGTGGTCAATGAAAACAGCAATGCAGATATCTACGTGAACGGAGTATGGATCAAAGAGGTAAATAATTTAAAGTAATTAGAAGCCACTCTCTCTAAAGACGGCAGCTCCACGACAGATATCATCATCAGGATCGCGACAGCAACAGCAACAGCAACAGTGGCATTGGCTAGGCTGGACAAGGTCTGGCGCAGCCATAGCATCATGTTTACTACACATTCCAGTGACTAAGTCCCTCGTAGCAAAGCGAACTCACTTTACGGATGTGAAACGTGGACTTTGTTTGCCGATACGGAATTCAACAACAAGTGCCTGAGGAGGTTTCTCCGGACCTCGTACAAGAACATAAAACCAATGACTTTGTACCAAGCATGGTTCCCTCATTTGTCGGACATCAAGAACTTGCAACAGTTAAGCGGCGTCAGCTGATCTTGTTTGGTCATGTGACCCAACACGCCACTTTGTCGAAGACCGATCTTCCACGTACCTTAGGTGGTCGACGCCACAGTGGCGAGAGGAAGAACTGGCTAACGAACGTAAAGTAGTGGACTAATCCTCTTGCGCAGGACTTACTCACCTCCACCCAAGACAGACCTGCTGCCGGGTATATACATGAGCCCCACTCCCTCAACGACCAGTGTTGGTCAAGGGACGAATAAATGAATAATAGACACCGATCTGACACGTTAAAACACCCCCACAGCACACACACACACACACACACACACACACACACACACACACACACACAAACAAGCTCTTCAGAATGAAAAAAAGAAAAACGAACCTGCGATGCTCACCCTGAAAAGACTTCAACCCATTACAGTGTAGCAGCTGTCACGAAAGCAGTCTTGAGTTAATATATTTGAAATACTGTATTGTCATGGGAAACCATAAAAGAAGACTGTTTGAGCAGCCTGGCTGAGGTCATTACGAGAAAAAAAAAGTCGCTGGCGGGTCGCGACTTTCCTTTTGCCACCAGTCTTGCTGATACGATTGTATCATTAACTTTTTGTTTTTTTTATTTGAACGAACGGTCACCTGATGGCTAATTTTTTTTCTTGTGCTGGTCATGCATTCCGCTTTTATTTAGTTGCATTTCTCAAGTTTGTTTTCGTTGTTTACCTACTTGTTTGTTTTATCTGGATCTTAGCCTGTCAGATCGATGACTAAACATCTATGGTAATAATTTATTATTTACTCTTGGAATTTCAGTTCGGATTCATGTTAGGGTTTGGGCTTGGGTTTTGGTCAGTGTATAAGGAAATGGTTAGAGTTAGGGTTAGTTTTAGTTGCCAGAGGGTAAAGCTTAGAACTGATCACAAATATTTGACGATATACCAAACCTTGTGAGAAAAGTAAATTCACGGACTTGTAAACACTTCTACGATTTACTGTGAAACAAATGCATAAAACACCTGATAGTCGATGAGAACAAATTCCTGCATGTCTCTTGAATTCAAGTTGCCTGACAGTTTTTGCAGTCTTTAATCTCCCCCTTGCCGCGCTGCTTCTAATGTACGGCTGTCCATAGTATCTCAATCCTTTTTAATGGCAGAATGAATGCGGTAAGCGAAGGACAGAAGCTGTTCCTGGCAAGTGGATCCATGGGATAACAATCTTCATGCATTTGAAATTCCGGCAGCAAGTGATGTGCGAAAGGGCTTAGAGGCGATTATGTTAGATAGTCGCAGCAATACATTTCACAGGACACATTGTTTAGATCGATTTGTTTGTGGTAGAGAACATACTTTCGGCTAATCTAACCTCACTTACCCGTGGAATGATACTTGTACAAGTCACTGTGATCACCAGCTTTTAATATCTAGTTTTTATCGATATACGAGCTCTAAAAACCTGATGTCTCTGGCTCATGTTAGACAAACTCCTAAAATATTCTTACCTTTGAGTCATACCTAACCCCGACAGAACACCTGAACGAAGAGCAGGTTCATATCACTTTTGATAGCCAGCATTTATTTTTTTTTTAGAGACAGATGCACGATGTACAAACGCACTTCTATGGGTGTGCGTATAGACATTTATTAGTGTATTAGAGAAAAAGGATAAAGAAATGTAGTTTTACACCTGGCGAAGAAAACGAAGGCACACACGAACTAAGAGCATACTAGAGTTTGCTTTAATGTGAACAATTTTATGGGGCGAATCGACATGAATTCTCTGGTCTGCCCGAGTGGCATTGTGGTCGGGTAAAGACAGGACCTGGCAGCCGAGGTGAGTCCGCGGTCGCCGAGTGACTTAATTATTCAAATGGTCATGCCAGGAGAAGAGAGCAACACTCAACGCTCGATACCCTAAGCTGTAATCTGTCCTGTGTTGCCGACATACTCCGAAATGTCCAGGCATGCCCGGGCACTCAGATTCTCTCCACTCCCCCAACTCTCTCTTTCTCTTCCCCCCCCTCTTTCTCTCTCTCTTCTTTCATCTCAGCACTCCACCGCTTCCAACAAGCAGGCTCTTCTCTATGGAGGCTCAATTGTCTGTGCAGCATCTGTCCTCGAATTGTTCCCCTCGAGAGCGGTTTCGGTTTCCTCTGCTGATCTTCTCCCGGGACTGAATTTACAGCTGTTATCGATGAAGTCGCTGAGCAGATGGACACATGAAGTAAGCTACAAGGGAGAACTGTGACCTACGAATAAATGAATATTTTCTGTTTGATCAGCTCTTCTACGGCGAACGTCTAGGAAGCTTACTAATGTCATCATCCATTCTTTTGTCATCATCATCATCATCGTCGTCGTCGTCGTCGTCGTCGACGTCGTCGTCGTCGTCGTCGTCGTCGTCATCATCATCATCATCATCATCATGGAGGTCGTCTGCATAATGATAATGAAGTCGAGGAAAGCGAAGATGATTCCAGTGTCACAAAGTGGAAGCCTCAAGCGAAAGCAAGAGGCATTAGAGTCGATTCCAATGACCCGACATTGCGAGTTATCGATCATTTAAGAGCCATACCCTTTGACTGACGGAAGCTCGCTGCCTCTTTTTTTCCAGCTACATTATCCCTTTCTCTAGCCGTGCCCCTTACTAGCCGCCAAGTCGAGCCCTGGTGTGGTGATTAGCACTGCTGCCAGAATGGCCACTTGCAGCCACTAACTAGCTCTCTCGTCAGGGACATTGGAGCTTCAGGCCGGACATGGCAACACTTGGTAACAACAGAAGCGCAAAAACATTGGTTTTGTATGTTAAAAAATTGCTTATTATGTCGGTTACCTTGTCCTCTTCTTAGTATTGACTGCCTTCGGTCAGGCACTTGTCTCACTGAATGCAAGAATTTCTTACTCACTTTTCGTCTACAGTAAGTGAGGGAGTGGCTGTCGTATCTCACCCTCCCTTTCTCCGATTGATATTCAGATGTAAACTTTAAGAACTACTATCACTAAACATGATCATGCATCACTAAAACAATAAAAATGGCACTTGAGACAGGAAAAGTTCTAAGCATTAAGGAATGGTTGAATGAATGAACAGAATAGGGGATCTTATGTATGTCTCGATGAATTATGCATTAAATATCCTGTCAGCCAGCACAGACTTTCTAACTTACATTGGCTTGATACAGTCCTTAAAACAATATCAAATAAAATGTAAATGCCCTTTAATTCCCCAGAGTGAAACTATTAATAGTGGGCAGGCTATTTTCAGACAATGAACAAGGTTTAGAAAATTCTTCAAGTGGTTGCATCCTCGCTATGAATAAGTTTTTATTGATCCCAAAGAGCAATTCGGAGCAGCTCGAGATGAAAACACAAAACAATACCATAACCTGTCCATATCCGCCAAACAGACTCATACTCATGTTCAGACAGCTGCATTAATCTGTCGCAAAAACGAAGGACAGCCTCAGTCTCTTGGTCCTGCATGCAGGTACACATCGGTTGCCAGATGGGAGTTGGAAAATTTCTCCTGACAGGACATGCCTGTCATCACGAAGAATTGCAGACACTTTCAGAAGAGTCTTCCTGTTATACAGAGTCTGAAGAGCACTCTGAGCTGTCCCAGTGACTGGAGCAGGTGAATACAACATGATGTCAGCTGCTCTTGTCCTTTACCGATTAACTGTTGTAAAACCGATAAACGAGGACAGCAAGCTTTTTATGTGCGAAGGGCTGAAGAAGCTTTTTTTTTTTTTTTCGCTTGTTTGCTTGTTTCTTTGCTTTTGCACGTTGTTAAACACCTTTATAACAGTGATTCCGTAGCATATACGGATTTATTTTCAAAAGAAATCTTTATCGAATGCTTATCTTTTTCCCCCTTGGACATCCACAAAAAAGCAATCTAAGTAACTCAAACTCAGGTCTATCTCCCTCTAAGGCCTGTTTGTGCTGCACAAAACGTGAATAAACCCCTCACGACGTAATTCAGCGGTCACGTAATGTGATCACGTGATCGGCCTCCAGGGTGATAATTCAGCCTAAGTGTGGCTGTAGTTCTACAGCGTATCCGACAAAAACCATTGTCCGGAAATAGGCGTTTAACCAGGCGAGAAACAAATGTTTACTGCGCATCAATAGTAGACAGCTCACACGCAGAAAGGGAGACAGAGAGAGAGAGAGAAAGAGAAAAACACGCTACGTTAAGAGTGTTCATCACAATGACCACCTGTTTCTTCCATCTCAACACTCACGCGCTCGCAGACATGGAGACTACAGACCAGTGTTTTGATGTAGGTCTGTGCCATTTGCATTTGCATCCATAAATATAAGGGAAAACGATTTTCTGGGGGTAAGCATCCCACTGGGGGAGTAGCTTATCCTTGACCGGTCCGAACTTATTGCAAAACCTGCGACAACAATTTATGTTCCTTGCATCACTAACCGCCTGATGTGCCAGCAGCTTCACTGTCTTCAAAAATGAATCAGATGAAATCTCTATCTTCCCACCACCCAAGTTTTACAGTAGTATTCTCATGTTAGTAATCATACCTGAGGCACTAGCCACGGAGCACAGGTAAAGGTATTTCGGAGACAAGAGCGATAACCATTATGGCAGGCCCCCTTTAAGCAAACAAAAAACAAAAAAAAATCACCATACTTCTTGAATGTCGGGAGTAATCGAGAGGTTCTCGCTTGTGTCGAGCTCAAAGTTAAAGACCCTGGAACAATATCTGAGAAAATCTCAAGGACTGCGTTGTACCTTTGGACCTATTTATAAAACACGTTTACCTAGCGATTTATCTTACCAAGGCTGGTTAAATCTTCTAATGCTGACAGCAGCTAAAATACCATTTTCTTTGTCTGTGGGTAGGTTTCCGAGGCCCTTCATCCCCTGGACGGGAGTTCTCTCATAAACTTCTTCCAGTCATGGTTAACTACGGCGGATTATTGTTTGATCTACTTCAACAAAAGCAAAATCGCATAAATAGTTTTTCAAAACTGCATTAATCTACTGGCCAAACTTTCTTAGTAAATATTGTTTACATCCAATCCATTATTTGAAACTCACGGACGCCATAAGAAACAAAAGTGAACGTCGAAGTCATCGGTCGTCATTATCCGCTCATCACTTAATTTCTCAATGAAGACAACACAATATTTTTGCCAGAAGGTATTTGTTCAGGAGTGCTGTTTGGTCAAAGTGGATAAAATTGACTTTTCACATATTCTACTTTGCTTTATAAATTTTACGGGGTTTTTTCCCCTTTAAAGCCTCCTGCTTGCGACATTGACGTCTGCCCACTAATCCCACCTTTTTGTGGAAGTTCCTGCTGTCGTCCATCTGTTAAACTTCACCTTTTCAGTGGCACGTGGTTCAGGAATTATTTCATTAGGTTAACTTCACACACTGAGCTTTTACTCAGGTCAGGACAATTTACCAAATGGATAAGAAGACATAAGTAAATAATACGAGCCCTGCCATGACGTCTGCGTCTGCTGATAATCTCAGTCTTGACAACGAGAACTGTGAAAGGAATCAGATGATGAGGCAAGAGTTATCTAAACGAAAATAGCGATTTATCGATTTTTTTCGAGGATGTCTCTGCTCTGGTTCCAAACCAACAGATTTTTTTTTCTAAAAAAGAGCAGGAAACAGCAGTTACTTTCCCAGGCTCACAATGTCTGTCCGACTGACTTTTTTATCCCTCTGCAGGCAGGCCGCATTTTGTCAAGATAACACTAAAGGTCTACTAGAGTTCATAGTTTCCACAGGCTGGTATTATTCTTCCAAATCGAATAAGTTACCCCGACTCTCTATGCTAGGTCGGCACACATACGCAGAAAGAAGTCAAAATCCTGGCTTCACGAATTTACAAGGGAGGAACATGGCGCCACGTGTTGGTTACACGTATCAGTGGGTGGTCATTTGTGATCTCTCTTTTTATACAAAGATTTTCAGCAATATCTTGTAAAGAGCGTTTGTGTGTGAGTGTGTTAGTGTTAGTGTTAGTGTGTGTGTGTTTTGAGGGGAAGAGGACGCATATAGAAAACTGAAATGAAGTTGATACTTTTAGATCATTGCAAACGCGTTCACGTACAGCATGGTTAAAAGAACTTGTATGACTTCAACTTCAAATACATAAAAAATGAAATTATGGTGCCTGGCAGGAAGCATAAAAACAAAAAAGCCAATAGAGAGAGGATGACAAAGAGGGAAAAAGAGAGGCAGTGACTCATACTAAACTACATTGTTACGAGGCTATCAGTCTTTTAAAACCTGCTATCAAATTGAGAAAAGGAACATCAACTGGTACGTCGAACGTATCCACATTACACATGTTTGGGAAGACATAGAGCAAGGAAACGGGACCATGTCACTCCTCTCCTTCGTTTTCTACACTGGCTACCCATCCGTTCTCGCATTCAGTACAAACTGTCTGTGCTGTTTTTTAATTTCTTTGCTGGCTCCTGTCCTGACTATTTCTCTGAACTTCTCATCCCTTACTCTCCGTCCAGACAACTACGCTCTTCGTCTGACGACCGTATCCTAACTGTTCCTGTCACCAGAACAACAACATATGGTCACAGGACTTTTGGCTACTGTGCTGCAAAACAATGGAACTCTCTTCCTTTCCATATCCGCCACCTTCCTACAACTGAATCTTTCAAATCTGCACTGAAAACGCACCTCTTCCTTGAGCATTTCTCCTAACACAGTCCACACAATGCTAGTCCTTCTTAACCCCGCCCCCTTCCCTCTTGCTACTTTACCCATCTTTCTCGGCAGAATCACTATATTTCTCTGTTCCTGTTACTTGAAGCCTTTTGTTTTCTGTTTCGTCAGTACTGTCGTTTTCTTTCGTCCCTTTGTTCTGTATCTACTTAGTCCACGTCTCTTCCTCGTTTTAAGCGCTAAGAGCATGCTCTCTATGAGTGTAAATATGCGCTATAAAAATCTTCACTATTATTATTATTATTAAGACAACAAATGACAAAGGCCACGTGCTCTGGTACAGTTTGCATAAAACCAAACACGAATATGGGCTTTCTTGCCCCTAGAGTAAAGGTGGTCACCGGGAATGTGTTCTACCAGCCCTCAAAATGTCACCATTGTGTAAGTTTACTCTCCGGCTTCCGTGTCCGAAAAGAACGAAGTGAGAGAGTTCTACCAACAGGTGGAATGGATCATACAGATATTACTGTGAACGGACATTGTCGTAGTCAGTAGCAGGAATGCAAAGATCAGCCCGGACGCCTTCTAGATTTGGGTGATATGGTAGATTAATTTAATCTATGTCAAAACAGCGAAAGGGGCCTAAAACTCTCAGAGTTTGCAGAGATCACAAATTTACCATAGCCAATATCCACCATCCCCACGAATCTAGTTCGGCATCTTGGCACTGGTCAAATGCTTTGGTCCTTAACCTAATCCGCTTCATCCTTTTTCTAACGTATTTCAAAGCCAGCATGAAAAAGGTCAAAACGGGGTCACATCTAGGCCCTGAGATGAACAAGGACCATAACCTTGTCCCGACCTGCCTGAAGTTGCAGGCGAAACGATGCTCAGTCGACACCCGAATTCCTTTGACTTCAAAAAAAAAAACAAAAGAAAAGAAAAAAGAACTGAGACCCAAACGTTACGGTAGACCTTCAAAGCCCAAGTTTCAACAACTGAACATGGTAGACTGTGATAGACAATCTCGCTTGAAACATCAAACTGTTCTACTTTCAGAAGCCTTTGATGTTTTAGGTAGCCAAGGAAAATAAGTCAGTAATCACATCCCAGATTTATGACAAAAAGAAGCCCTTGAAACAAGAGAGGAAAAAAAGCCCCAAAGCAGTACCAAGTAGAAAGCAGTGAATTGGAACATCAGGAAGGGAATGACGGCTGATGAAAGAGAACTGGATTAAAGACCTGCGTTGGACATTATGGAAGACAACGGCACTAGGTGACAGATTAAAGGCCGACCAACTTTTAAAAGACATTCACCAATACAGCTTAACACAAAACTTAAGTCATGGAAGCAATCGACATCTTCTTAGAGAAAGTATAATGCAAAACCAATGAACTGAATACTGCAAAGATACGTACAACCTCCAGGTTACGACCAATCTTAACTTCCTCCAGAGCAACTGAACTAGAACCAACGAGTCTGCAGGCTACCAGTCTTATGTAACGAAGTCTTTAGAGCGGTACACAGTTTAAAGGGAGGGACGTCGTGATAAATGGCAACCGTAAAGCAGAAGTCTACCCAGTTCAAGGAGGTGAATAGTCAGCACTTGAGAGCCACCGCTTCCAAAGATGGCAACTTACGGCAGACGTTTGCATCAAGATCACACCAGTCACAGCAGCACTGGCCAGGCTAAACAGGATCTGGAGAAGTAACACCATCGTTTGCTGTCACGTAGAGACTGTACAAGTCCCTCGTAGTTCCAATCCTGTTGTACGGATATGAGGGGTAGCCGATACAGAGAAGAGAATTTAGCCATGAAGAAAGTGTCTGGGGGACGCTGCTCCAATTTCACCAAAATTACTTTGCATAAAGCACGGTCACTGCTCTCGTGAGACAGCAGGAAACCCTTCTCGCAAATGTAAAACAATACAGCCAGGTCTGGTTTGGCCATGTGACCCGACAGACACTCTTTAAGGTGGTGGGGAGTCGACCCTGAGGTGGACAGAGGAAGAGGAAGAACTGGTTGGCTCTTGTGGTCTGGTCGTTGCATCCAGAACCTTGTCACCACCGCTCGAGACTTGTCAGCCGCTTATTGCTCCCTCCTATGACTGGTGCCAGCACACTACCATCACCATTCGTTTTCTACTACCAGTCATTAGATGAGTGCATAAATGACTGTTATAGGGCTAAAAGTACACACGTTTTTCAAGAAGATGAAGAGTTTTATAACTAATGACAGTAAATCACTTCATTAAAAAAGACAGGTAGAAACTCATGAAAAGGAAAACATGTTGTGCTCTCATACATCTTTAAATGACAAGATCTTACACACGCAGTTTTTACACACTTTCAGATTTACACTCGACTAACCCTCAACTGTCTGCTTTGCGTCCCGTGACACTGAAGGGAATTAATTCTTTGCACGGAATGGCGTTCGCGTAAGACTTGCAGCTGACCCATCTCGTCAGATGAATACAATTATGCAAAACAGACATGTTCCTAATTGAAACCTCATGTCAAATTTAGACCTAGTCTCTCCTATTCCGATCGTCCTGGAGGTTTGGCGACGCAGAGGTGGACAGAGAAAGAAAGAGGTTGTCTAACATGAAAGAAGGAGCCTGTCACATCGTGCAAGACTTGCAGAATTAAGTGGCAAATTTTGTCACCCGCTGCATCTATCCAGTTGTCTCTATTCCCCCCCCTCCAACACACACACACACACACACACACACACACACACACACACACAACTACCAGCAGACCAGCATAACTTTGTCAGCTGGTAAGAATCGGGGACTGAAGGAATGAATGAATCAATGAATGTTCTGGAAGAATCGTTTCTATATTCACATATAACAGTTCAGTGGTTTAACTGCTAAACACTTGCCACTAATTTATCTGCTTGTGATGTCTGTTTACAAGAAAGCTGTTTTGCAGTAATATGACCTTACTTACCTGCTTCGTGAAAACGCCATCAACTCCAAATACCCATGGTTAGCGCCTGTCACCCATACAGTCTGGATTTCCTGTCCTGGGTTCAGATTTCATCCGGGACATGCTGTTCTTTCTCAGCATGTGGCATCTTAGTCTGATGAACGTATCCTAATTGTTCCTGTCACCAGAACAACAACATATGGTCACAGCATTTTTGGTTACTGTGCAGCAAAACAATGGAACTCTCTCCCTTTCCATATTCGCCACCTTCCTACAACTGAATCTTTCAAATCTGCACTGAAAACGCACCTCTTTCTTGAGCATTACTCCTAACACAGTCCACACAATGCTTGTCCTTCTTAACCTCCCCCCTTCTGCTCTTGCTACTGTTGAGGAGCACACACACTCTCGGACACACACAGAGCACGCCTGCAAACACTGAGTTCCACCACGTACTCTTTCAGACAACAAATCACTAACATCTGTACGTGGGCTCGAACGTTTCTATTAATCGGGTGAACGTAAATATATTCTTTACTAAATAACAAAAGAAAAGTTCAGCACAAATATTCTACATTGAGTTTACACAAAAACAAATGTATCCAAGCAGTTTATATTAAAGTCCTTCAAGTTCTCTCCTCTTCTGTTGTGGGGGGGGGGGTTCGACACGGCAAACAGTTCCACTCTTTCAGTCTTGTTCACTGGCGTTGATCATACGGACAGCATACATCGACCAAACAACTCCGACAGTCTTAACGGCAGACAATTGATCAAGTCAATAATAATTCCACAGTAGGTAAATTCACACAGTTATACGATCTTCTCAGGAGATCACACAGCAGCTGTGAAAATTAGTAAATCGAGGAACCACACAGTCGCTTATCAATGACAACCCACACAGTTAATATTTCTCACCACAGTTACTCTTTCTCCACACAGTTACTATTTCTCCATACAGTTAATATTTCTCACCACAGTTAATATTTATCCACACAGTTACTATTTATCCATACAGTTAATATTTTTCACCACAGTTAATATTTATCCACACAGTTACTATTTATCCATACAGTTAATATTTTTCACCACAGTTAATATTTATCCACACAGTTACTATTTATCCACACAGTTACTATCAGTTCTGACCTCTGTCCCAAATTCTTCTTTCTCCCAGACTCTCACCTCTGCTTCTTCTTCCAATTTCTAAACAACGCCCCCTATATCAACATTCAATCCAGGGGTGACAATCTCTACTCATACAAGGGCGACAACCTCGTTACATCGACGTTAAGGGGTGGTAACACATGTTCTTAACACTTTTCTCCCCATCTTTCTCTGCAGAATCATTATTTCCTTTGTTCCTGTTATTTGTTGCCTTTTTGTGTTTTCCTTCTTTGTTTTTTGTTTGTCGTCAGTATTGTCGTTTATTCTTCCGTCCCTCGTGTTCTATCCATTTAGTCCATGTTTCTTCCTTGTTTTAAGCTCTAAGAGCATGCTCTCTATGAGTGTGAATATGCGCTATACATTCTTCATTTATTTTTATTATTAATTATTATTATTATTATTATTATTATTATTATCATCATTATTATTATTATTATATCCTTTGCCATGATAAAACTTTAATTGCTGGCTCGCTGTTAAACACCAGTTGCCACCACATACAAGTTCAATTTTGGAATTTACTTAAATTGGTACTAGTTGGGTATGGCATCCTTAAGCATGTTTAGAGAACAGCTTAAACCTAAGTTCATCTTATTTTAACTGTCATGTTGAGACTGGTACGTACCATATAGTCAAATATGGACTACTGGTGTCCTTTTTATGACATATTTCAAACACATTTAGACAGGCAGTAAGCAGGTCTGATACATTTCGGTTTAAAGTGTAACATGAATGTATAATTTTTGTTTATGTTTATATATAATATATATGTGTATATATGTGTATTTAAGTATGTCATAGATGGATCTAGTATGTTTCAAAGAGAAAAAGAAAGACACTTGAGGTTTTAGCTGCAATGGAGACCTTTCCTTCAAATTATTTTCAAATATTTTCCTTTTCTTCTACTTTTCAGATTGTTTTCGTTTGTGGAAACGAACATTTTTAGAAACATTCAAAGTTTATGGCTTGAGAAAAGGAAAAAAGCCCTTTTCAATAGTAATTAAGTGCTTCGTTTATAAAGGAAAACTCCGTGAATAATTAAACAGAAACTGCTTCCAACAATTTTTCATTTCACATGCCTTTTATTTTTGATAGCTGGGAGGAAACTTAGCAAAATTTTGAGCCGATTTATTGCTAGTTTTGCCAGTCGGAGAATTCAATAGAGGCAGACTCGGATCTAATATTGAATTTTTGTTTCTGGTAGTGTCGACATAAATAATCTTTTCTTTTAGGTCTTCTACAGATTTCGCGTATCAAGAAATGTTATTAATTGTCGAAGACAGGCTTAACCTGTCATTGCAAGTCCAGGTTTTAATATTTTGTGAGAGAGATTAATGAGATCCGAAAATTATGATGCAGCAAGAGTATTGCAAGAATGTGTGTGGGAGTAAATCGAGAGGATATTTTGGTGAATTCTTGAAGAAGATGTGTCTGTCTAAGTGAGTGAGCTGAGAGAATGGGTGTCTGTCTTGGTGACTTAGCAGGACCATTGATTCCCTACACTCTTTCACCATCATGGAACGTTTGCTGACTTGGGTATTTGCCTAAGTGGGTACACCATCAACGACACGATGCGACATGTGGTTTCCAGTGTCCGACACAAAGCACGTGCCCTGCTCTCTTTCTGACTTTACTCGATCCATCTACAAGCCACGGTCGCCACCAGACGGTCAAGAACTGCTGACGTCGGGACTAAACCCCTGTACATGACGACTCGCTCTCAAGGGTAAAGCCAGAGAAGTGAGGAGACAACTTCCGCGATACGCCGCCAGTCATCACAGTAGCGCCCCCTCATGTCGGTGATGCTTGTTAACTTCAACGGCATCAGACACATGTTTGCAATACCTCTGAGCATCTTCAGACCGATTTAACGCTAATACCCCTATCGTAAAATACTTTAAATTTTAGTGCAAAGAAATAAAAATATCAGCTTGACGAGAGGAAGCAAAGACAACGGGAACACTTTCAATTGTTAACGACTGTTTTGAGCACTCGCTTACATATTCAGGTTTTTTCACTCAAGGGAAATAACGCTGAAATTGAATTTCAGACTCGAAAACAAGCTACAGAGATAAAGGCTCTCGGCAAACTCTATCGGTTGTGATTAAAGTGTTCTTTCACTCGAGAAAATGATTTTTGAAGCGGAGGGGAAACTCTCACGAAGCTGTCTCGTGTGCAGTAGAAAGAAAAAGTCCACAGCATGTTGTCAATCGTGCCGTGTAAAAGACAGTCATTCAACAGGAATGAGTCTAGAAAAATTAATATTGCAAATCTGTTAAAGGTGAACTCAAGTCAGTATAAAACAATTTCTTTCAAAAATGCGGAGGGAATTGAAAATTGATTATTGAAATAAAAATGCAAACTCAGATTGACTTAAGTCTGGCTGCTGCCAAAGCGATATCGTCGAGTATGTACTAATTCTACCAATCTCCGAGTCAATGGCCCATGCAAGAACCGAGGTATCCAAAGCAGGATATCTTTTACCAAACTCATTTTTTTAAACTGTACTCGGGTAAGACTTTAAGGCTTTAAAGGGAACGAGCGTACATAAATGCTAGAATACACGTATGTACAGAGGAAGAGAGAGAGATCCAGAAAAACGGACGGACGAGAAGACTGATAGATAAAGTTAAAATAAAGGTCGTCCCCAAACTTTTTCAGATCGTTGGGGAGTGAGGTGTTAGAAACTTCACTTTTCTCAGGTGGGACGCCAGCGCTCTAACCACCTGGCCATCCGCTACTCGAGATAGATAGATAGATGAAGGGAAAGAGATAGAATAAAAACACAAACATTAAACAAAGGAAAGAAGAAGGTATGCGCACTGTGTCTCCCTAACTTAATGCAAGACACGGTCCTGAAATTTGACGAAAATCTTATTTTAGCCATATTTACATTGTACCATATTGTGAATGTTCAACACATCTTTTGTTCACTATCCAAGTGATATTTCGTAAAGCCATGTAGAACTGGAGATATTTTGTCGCTAAATACCGTGCTTAAGTTGTTATTTTTGTGCTTAGAATTAGAATTAAACGTTCATTGTGCCTATCAGACATTCAGTTTTTTTCAAAAAGCCACTTGCGATAGGAGAAAAACGATGACTACAAAACTAACGCAACTAAGTGCACCTGATCCTGTTGTCGAAATCGCCTTCGATCTTGTTGGTTAAGTGCCTCGAGACAAATAAAAGCTCGGAATTCTGCTGTCAGTCTCAGTAATAGCCAGGACCAGGTGTGAACGTTTACAAATGTTAATTAACCTACAAGGATTTATCGAGGCACTTTGTCCGGAATTGAAGAAAACAAGGCTTTCCATCGGTGTTTGTATAAGTATTCTAAGGGGTATTCTGG
The DNA here is from genome assembly GCA_004794655.1 of Marisa cornuarietis. Lineage (NCBI taxonomy): Eukaryota > Metazoa > Mollusca > Gastropoda > Architaenioglossa > Ampullariidae > Marisa > Marisa cornuarietis. Next base: position 1,269,922 of record SMMW01000047.1, on the reverse strand, counting down.
ATTTTTCAGTCCAATTATTCTCATGTATGTAAACTTGCAGAAGCTAGTAGCCTGTCAACATCTGAAATAGCCGCGTGGAATAGGAGCATGCTCCGAATGATTTTTGTCAGTCAAGAGTATGGAGTCAGAAGCAACATAAATTTTGCATGATATGTCTGTAGATTTGGAGATATATATATATATATATATATATATATAGAAGTACTTTCTGATTGTGACTCCATTGCAAACCTATTCCCCTAGTTATCAGTAAAATAATAGAGACTAGATTGTCGCAATTATGCACACAAATGTCTGGCCACAGCTCTACACAGTTTACAGAACAAAGGCTGGGAGGGTGTGGCTTGTGTCGCTTTACTCCAGCCAAATGTGACAAATTACAGAATTTTGGAGAGAGAGAGAGAGAGAGAGAGAGAGATGTCCTAATTGGATAAAGGGTAACTGGTCTCCCTGACTTTTAATATCTACCCGCTGATCTGCGTAACGTTTTGTGTCTAATCTTTATCTGAACATGTCTTACGCCATTTTCTTTGTTCCTGGACTGATGTCTGTGTCTGCGCCACTTCTTTTTCTGGATCATTTTATTTCTACTGCCACTTCTGATATTAGATATGTACAGAAATGATGCTGAGCTGCCACAACAAGTTTCTGCTGTGGCTGTCTGCTGGCCATGTTTGATGCCCTATGGTCTCTGTCATGAGGGTTCAGTTCCTTGTACAGTTTATTCTGTTAATGAAGGCGTTAATTTCATTGATTAAGAGCTCCATTTGGATCATTATTGCAACTGCTGGCTAAGAAAGATGATCACAGAATGTCTGCTGCTGACGTTGCTACTTGTGCTGATGCCCACAAATCATAAGAAATGTGCAGCATTAGCTAAGTATTAGGCATAAAAAGACCAGAAATAGCGATATTAAATAGCTGGTGGACACCAAGGTTCTAGATAACTAACTGAATCTCTAATTTTGTAATATAATGTTGCAAACTCCATTTTTATTTAATGTATATGTCTTTGAAGCCCAGTCAATCTTCGGACACACAGCAGCTTCCATGTTACTTTTCTAAAAAAAATGAAATAAACAATTTTATTAGCTATGTTGAAGTCAGACAACATTGAAAGATGGCTATTTTTTAATTATTAAATGCCTAAATTAGATAATAGGTTTATAAAGACTGTAATTGACTAAACTTTCAACTTTTTGTTTTCTTCATTTTATGTTACAGTTAGTTCACTTGAAAACGGTAAAAACTTATATTTACCCTTGCTACATTCCTAAAATATAGTTGAGTCTTTCTTTATATGTGTTTTAACATTTTCATGTTATCTTATTTTTTTAATTAGTAGCTTAGTAGTTACAATGTTTTAAATAGTTTAAATACTGCGTAAATATACAATTTAAAAAAATAATAAAAATAACAAAGTTGTTTCTACTTGTTTCGGATACTACTAAGCTATAGATCTTTCCTTCAGTTAACCATTTCAAAATAACTTACTGCAGGAAAAAAGTTTAAAAGTTTTCACAATCGTTCGTCACCCTCTTGGATCGCCTCCCTTAGAATCGAATGCGTTACGTTTGCTAGAAAAATAATTTTCGAAGTTGAAATCAAGGGCAACATAAACGATATCAAAACAGCAGAAACATCGTGTAAATCGTTGATTTTACTTTTCGAATGGTGTTTTAAATGTCCGTGTAAAGCTCATTGCAAGATGATGTTGACCAAACTAAGGAAAATATCTACTTTTTCGTTCTCTAGATACACTAATAACAGGCAAAATGTTTTGTCAGTTTTTGCTTCAGTTCATGTCAAAGTGACTTCAAATTCCTCTTATCTCAACTAAACTATTAATCAGTGATATGACTCGAGTCTCAAAGAACTTCACATACTTTTTATAAAAGTATTTTAAATTAATATCCTGAGAGCAATAGCGATGAATCTCCTAGAAGACAAAAACCAGTCCAAGGAGGGCAAATTCTTTTAAATCTTTGGCTTTACTGACAACCATTACTTCCAATTCAACAGGTCTTAGCTTAAAAGAGTTCACTCTTTCTAATCATGCCCCCACTTCCATGCTATCAAACGTGATTCACCAGATTTAAAAAAAAACAAAAACAAAAACAACCTGAGTTTAGTAACCGTAGAAAAGTCGCTCGCGAGTAAAAACGAATGAAATCAAAGCACTGACCTTATCATTAGAGAAAGAGAGAAGGGCTAGAGAGTGAGAAAGAGAGGAGGGGTTGCTGTTTCCCCGATACATTTACCACTACGACTGATTAGAGCCCCAAACAGGCACATGAAAATCGTTTCTTCGTGAGGGCTCATGAATTTGTCCGGTGAGACATTGGCTATTTTCAACTTTCCCCGCACCATTTTTTTTCTACCTGTGCCTGCCTTCATGTTTGTGTGTGTGTGTGTGTGTGTGTGTGTGTGTGTTCGTGCGTGCGTGCGTGCGTGTGTGAATGAATGTGTGTTGGTGTTTGTGTGTTATCCTAGTTTTGTGCATCTTAGTCAGTCTGCGAGTCTCCACTGCTCAAAGACCAGGACACCAGGACGCGACAGCGCGAAGAAAGATAATCTCTCCGTTCCATCCGCACGTGACTGTTGCAAAGAAACTATCAGCACCCAGACCTTTCTCGAACCCCTTCTTCAAGACCTCCAAGCGTCCTGTTTATCCACAGAGCGGAGCTACCTTCCTTCTTTGTGGCGCTTGCTGTTCGACATCTGTTTCCGCAGGCCATCAGTCATAGGGATATCCGAGTGGCACGTCCTGTCCAACAAGCTAAAATTACACATCGACAAGTTTTGTGCGGTATCCCAGAAGCAGGATTTTTTTTCGGGACCGTTTCCACCTGGTTAAATCGTGACATGTCAGTCGGCTTAACAGTTTTGATTCCAGATGTTACAGGAGATGGAAAGTCATTTGTAGGTTTTCCAAGACTAATTATGAAAGATGGATGTCTTTTATTAAAAAGAAAATAATTCGCCATTCTCATTATTCGAGCACTTTCTGTACAGCATTAGGACAACATGTCTTTCCTTTGTTCTTTACGTCACTGGTGTAAATAATCCTGTTAATACAGCACAAATAAACTACAGACATGAGCCGCATGAAGATTTTGTCATCAACGACAGACTGTACATATAATGATGGTCTCATCAAATTGGCATGGAGTTGAACAATTCCTATCTACTCAGGTCACTGTCGTTAAGCAGAGTCTGAATTTACATATAAACAGAAAATAATGTTTCTAAAATTACGTTTTCATCTGCTACTTGTTTTGGAAGAAGGAAAATGTGAGGTTTTGTGTGGAATAAATTGTCATGTCTCTCGCATGCACATTTGCTTACCCACGCATGCGTCAAGAAATGTTAATGTTCATGTTCTTTCTGTCAATATAAACACAAAGCAGATCCGGGCACTGTCGCTTTGTTACAACAAATTGGTATAATCGCATAAGCCCAGACTCTCCGAAATTCAAACAGCAAGGCTTCTTCGCTCTGTCGCAACATTTTAGTCCTTGGTCTTGTGTTTCTAGGACGTCTAAGGGGAATTAATCACCACCCCCCACTTACATTCCCAGTCACGTCTGTCTTCACGGCCCTGATCAGCCTGAAGGACCGCGGTCCGCCCCGACAAAATGTCTCCTGAAAGTTCACAAAGTGCAGAGTAGCTTCACTTTCGTAAATTCCTCGTCCGACGATGCTAGCGAATGTTTATAGTGCAATGGCATCATTGTGGACCTTCATTAGGACAGATTTTTGTATACAGACACATGCACAGGTAGACTCTTTCTCTCTCTCTCTCTCTCACACACACTTAATTTTTAACGCTGACTCTCTTAGCTGTGATTTTAATGTCAACTTTTGATTTGCTGTTTTATTGGAGTCAATCTTATTCATGCGTGACATGGGTGTGGCAAAACGGTAAAACAAGTGCACTCTTGTGTCCCTTCTTAACTTGACAGGTTGACAGCACGTTTGACGACAGGGATACGACCTTTTGGGCCAGCCGCCCCGGTACTCGTTATTTTCCCGAATGAGACAAAAAATCCGAGAAGGACATTTTATGACATGCTTCAGTTTCTCTTACCTGTAAGCATGGTCATGATACATATTTACGTATTTTTTAAAATGTATTCACAGAGTTTAGACATTTAAGAATGCACACCACAATCTGTAAACAATACAAAAATGAAAACAAAAGAAGGACAAATTTTGCTATTTCTACATTGCCACTTTGTTTGAACCTTTCCACTTTTTTACCTTCTCACCTCGACAGTCTCTCACGTTTGAGAAGAAGAATTGAAGTGAACAGAAGAATTGAAGAATTTTCATAACCTTAAAAGTTCTGACTAGTGTTGGTTCCATGACTTTGATTTTTTCCCAGGTGATTCGGCAACATAGTGTTGTTGCAATTCTTCGGGGAGCAGATCCCATCCAAAAAAAAATTGCATTATATAAGCAGTCTTATTTGAAAGGTTTTACCAAATCAAAAAAAGTTACCATCCCTCACTTATTCTGTTTTGCCTACACTGGAAAACATATAAGTTCGTCTGGTGTCTGAGCTCCGGGAAAGAAAATAAAGAGATCACGTGTTGTATGAAAATAATTTATAAGCTTGTTCACACACAGTATTTGTTCGAGAAATGCACAAACATATAATATTCTGTATTGCCTTTACAAACAGCAGTAATAATTCAAACTCTTAACTGAACTTCGTTGATCTATTTTTTGTTCTCTGCTGTGAAGATGCTTCGACAAGTAAATACAGCTTCTTTATTATTCTATGCTAAAATTAAGGTATCATTTTTTTTCTTTCAGAAATTCACAGAGATTTTGCAGCAGCTTTTGGAACAGTTGACATGCAGCTCGTGAATAAATAATTATATTCAACTTGTTTGAAAAAATAGCTATTATAGCTAGGTGTCTTGAAAACAAGACTATTCATTAATAATATATTGTTTTCGCAGGTTTTGCTTGTTCATTACATATCAAATCTAATGTGTTGCATGCAATCTGTACTTTCATTTTCTTGTTCAAAAGTATGTTTCTACTCTATATTATGGGATTTTAAAGTAGTAGTCACCATTAAAGTACATACGTACCATTAACCCAGAAGATGTCTCACGCAAGTAAAAGAATATTTACGATGCAATTTGCCATGCTTCAAACCTCGCTGAAACCAGATATTATTACCATATTTTCGACAGTTAACCGAAGAATGATTAGAAAGTCTCAAGTGGAAACAGAAGAAGTCAGCAAAGATCATAAATAACTCTCTCTACGCTGTCATAAGTAAAAAGCATGCAAATAACAGGCCAGCACTTGACGGCACAATCCACAATAACGAAGGGAGATGGAAGCTAATATGAAGGGTAGACTTTCCGAGGGATTGGCGAGGGCTGGGAGGTAAATCGACGCAGCAGACCTTGCAGAAGAGAAGACGACGAAATGATGGGGAAATCGAAGCGGGTTTCGTTCGCTCCGATTGTTTGTATCCTCGCTCCGAGCCTGACGGAGGGGGTCCTTAGACGCACGGCTAACGAGAACGGTCACTGTTGAGGACGTGTTTGAATGCAACCAGCCTTGAGGTGGTGTTGGAGGGGAGGGTAGATACTTTCCTCAAAATACTTTCCCCTTCTCCCATCCAACTGCAGCTAATTCGTGTATCGCCGTGGAGTACATAGATAAGTTTAAAAAAAATGTCCCGCACGGAAAGTGCATGGTGGTGGTCATTGATGAAAAGCCCTGCACTTAAGTTCACCAGATCTGCAAAAGTGCTCGATTTTGTTTAGCAGCATACCTGTAAACTCATTCGACTTTAATGGAGACGGAGGAGCGCCTTCTCTTGTAGAAAACGAAAATAGATTTCTTTCAAGTGCCGCAGCACGGTCTATAAATAGGGACTGAGTCATCTTGCGTATTTTTAAGGGAAAACTTGATTTCCCGGCAGGTGCTGCTAAACGCGGAAGAGAAAGCGTTAAAAATAAGACACCAAATTCGGTGAAAGGAAGGCAAATAAAACAAGTCAACACCCACTTTGCTCCTCTTGCAAACTTCACCTTTTGGCTGGAGGGCGAGATGTCTCGGGCAAACTCGCCAATCGATTCTGTCGTCTGCATCGGGCCACGCATGATAAGAATTTCCGTACGAAAGTTTCAGTTAAAACAAACTCATCTGAGAAGGTCACCTCAGGGGAAAATAAAAATATCAACATCAGTGAACAATTTTGAAACTGTTTATTGCTCCTTTTCAGACGTCGCTGAATACCTCAGCGGGAACAATTCGGCTTGAATAACATTTGAATCACTAAAATAGTAGAAGTCCCACAGCTCCATTTCTCGCTCATAATCTGTATTCGTGAAAAGTATTCATCCCATCTGTGACACTTAATTTTATTTATGCAGGCGAAGAAGGACGTTTGTGTGTCCACGACAAACAGCAGTTTCCAAATTACGACAGAAGGGGGTCCCTACCTTTTAATATTTTATTTGCATTTCGTGTTTTTCATGACATTAAGATCTTCTGGTCTTCCTTCGTCATCGCATTCATTTTGCTTTTTTGCTACTTTCTTTTAAAGTCGTTTCCCTTCTTGTCACTTTTTTTCTTTTCTTTTTCTTTTTATCAAGTGTTATCGTTTCTAATTTCTTTTTTTCTGTTTTATTTTTGTCCCCTATTTAATTTTCGTTGTCGTAACAAACTTTTCACCAGAAGACCACTTTAATCCGTGTTGACTGCCTCACATTTGTTGAACATCTTGTTTATTGCGCACTTCCGAGACTCAACACGACCACAAAAAATTGTCCATGGTATGAAAAATTGATACAGTTTTTTTTTAATTAAGCCTAATCATTACAGTTGACAAAGTACTTTGTTTCTTGAATCTCTCTATCCAGCGACCTATTTATCTCTCTCTCAATAAAGCAATCTATCAAGTATTTTATTTAAAAGAAGTAAATCGCTTTTATTAAAGGGTGTTTTGCATTTATATAAAAAATTAAGAAGATAAGACAGAGGCCTAGAGGACAGGTATGTAGTTTTTGCCAAGATACACACATATGTGTAACGGGGCTACTGAAAGCTACTCTGGATATATAGTGGAAGTTGCAATGGATTTTCTTATGTCTGTTTAGGAAGCTATTTGTACATGCCTCCTTCTCGTTTACATATTGGTCAGACACACACACACACACACACACACACACACACACACACACACACACACATGTGCATATCTTAATACACGTCAATAATAATTACTTCAATCGTATTTATAATTATTACTCCAACATATCGAAGTCTGCAGCAGCTGCACAATCTCTTGTCAACAACGAAAGACTTGAAGTATAGAGTCATGCGCTTGCCTTTTTTTTCTTTTTTTAGGCAGCGCTTTCAATAATTACACAAACGGCTTTCTGGCCAGGAGTTATTTAAACCCTCTACGCTCCACAGCTTCCAAAAAGGCATGCAATAGTCCTATTATCATCTTGTCTTCGGCCCATGTTATTGACTTTCCCCGAGTTCGGTCCGTGCTATGACTTAACTACTGGACAATGTCATTTTACGCTTCACGAGATAAACATCTCCCAATCTCCTGTCTCTTGAATGGAGACAAAGCTGATGTCTTTATGAACAGAAAATTCGTTTAAGTTCGCACGAGAGCTATGTCTGTTTGTCCATCTGTCGGTTCCCCTGTCTAATTTTTTTTTGTTGCCTCTTTCTATATGTAATGTGTTTCTGTGTGCATTAATCTCCGGGGAGTATGCACTCTTGCTTTGCGAACATGCATGGTGTGTTTGGAAATAAAGCCCTTCATGTTCGTAATCAAAGATTCTTTCTTTCCTCAAAGCTGTGTCCTCAACTACTTTTTAAAGGAGGTAACCTCATTTCTTTTTATGGTGCAAAAGTGAACTATCTGACCGGTCAACGTCTCATTTACATATTTCTGAAGCTCTTCCATTGACTTCAGAAACATCAGTAGCAATTAAACTGTTTGAGGTCAATCGGTATGAAAAATAAACAAAATATATTCTGAAAAAAATAACTACATAAGATTCGTGACTTTTTGTAACAAATTTACGATAGTGCAATACTCTGCTAACTTTCTAGATTTTTCGGTTACCCTTTCAACTAAAGCTCACACTCCATGACGACCTTTATTAAGATCATCTTCCAAGCTGTAGCTAAGAGTGGGAAGGTTTTCTGTGGCCATTTTTTAGCAAATCCCCCATTTGGTGAAAAAAGACCAACATCTTAGGGATTTCCGGTACAAATAAACAGGGCCTTTAAAAATTGCGTGGCATCGACGTTTCCTCCTCCGATGTTCAGGGTCTTCTTGAGCAGTCAGGTCTTTTACGAGCAGCGCGTTTAATCAGCCTGGCTTCTGTCGGCTGCCTCAGGCCAGTCAAATGCACTTGCAGCTAGCAGTGGCCTAGCAGAGCAAAACCCATCAAAGGAAGAGAAGCAGCACGATGCCAGTTTTTAATGTAGATGGCCACCTGCGTATTTTCTCCCGTTTCTCATCTTTTTTGCTCTTCGTGCCAGTGTTTCTCAGCAAAAACTGTTCCAGCTTACATTCTTTGCTGTTTGGTTTGTTTCTAAGTCAAACACTCTCCGACATTGCTCCCCTTTTTAATATTATTTTCTGTATGACTTTAAATGATTACTGAAGATATCGAATGACAATTAGCCAGCAACCCATTCACGTCTCGTTTTCATCCAAACAGATCAATGCAACATCAATACGATAATAATTACGACTTACTATAACAAAAATATAATTAAACTAAATAAGAAATCAGATAAGATAGTGTTTGAGGTTAATTTCAAAAAACTATTTAAAGTTCATTTAGGTAGAAAGTATGATAAACTTCATTTTCATTTGAAGACCATTTGTTAGTTTTCTTGTTTTTCATTACTTTATTGTCAGAGTGTGAACTACTACAATGTAGTAATTAATTAATTAATACATTTAGAACGGATATAGAAATATTTTTACTGACCTAAAAAAAGCGGTGCAACAATGACATCCCCTTTCTTGACATTTTCAGACCATGACGCCTACGACAGAAGCAATATTCCACTTCAACAGTACAGACCCTATGATTATCATCAAAAGCTGGAAGGATCTGTATCTGGTTGTTCTCCATTACCTGCCCCTGGCTTTTGCTGTCGATCGTTACACAACACCAGTGTGGTGTCTTGTCGGCTTCATTGGCAACATCATCTCCGTTCGCATCTGGATCCGCAGAAGAATGAGAAAATGCAACAGGTATACATATTGTGTGTGCGCCTATGTCGATCAAGTCTTTGTTCTTTATGTTTTAAGTTGTTGATCGTGTCATCAGTGCATTGTCTTTTTCAAAGAGTGCATTGTCTTTTTCAAAGATAAGTCTTCAATGTGTATGTTTGTATATGCATATGTGTGTGTGTGTGTGTGTGTGTGTGTGTGTGTGTGAGAGAGAGAGAGAGAGAGAGAGAGAGTCTTTTTGTGTTGCTTGAAACTTTGAGATTATGAAAGCAAAAACATAAAATACAGTATCCCTCTAAACACGAGTTTAATTCGTTCTATAACCGGGCCCGCATGTAAAAACAATTTTTATATTAAAACTATTTTTCCCATGTAAAATAAAGGAAATAGGATTAATGCGTTCCAACCCTCCCACAACAACACAATTTATATGTCAATAGGGTATAATATACAGCACTGTATACTAAATGTTAATGGCACAATAATATAAAAAATATACATAATAAAATAATAAAGAATGGGTTATATTTATTAATCTTACTTTAGAGGAGCAAAGACTGTCGATAACGGAGGAAGACAGATGGCGGGGAAGGAGGGAGGGAGCCGGAGAGCAGACGGGTGCTGAATGAATCAGCTGATGAGACAAACACTATTTACACTGCTTTTAACTTGAAACTTTTAGATTGTCTCTAAGACTACTTTCTTTTTTATGTCTTTACTCTACAACATATAAATGTCTGGAACTCGTATATCAAATTTCCGCTCGTAAGTAAGAACAACATTTCCACGAATTTATATGGGATTATATAGTCATAAACTTTCTCCATTTGACAGCTAATGAAAGGATGTGTTTCTCTTTTGTCTGCGCTCAGAACTATCGAACTATTTTCATTGGAAACTCCAGTCTGGAAGCGAAACAAACATCTAGCAATTTTTATTTCGCAAAACTATTACTAATTTTGTCCTTGTCTTTGTGTGTGAATGTGTGTTACGAATAACTTCTCCTTGTTGTTGTTTATCTAAACGTTGACTTTGAAACTAAACAGTATTGTTACTTTAGCAATATTACATATTGATTTGCTGTAACTACTATTGACACAGTTTAGGGAATAAAACCCAAATCGATATGTAAACCAGACTCAGGAAAGTAGAATGAAACAAATAAGAGATCCCAATTCTTTTCATCAACATTTATTCTAGAACATTAAAGGAATTAAAGTTTTTGTCAATAAATACAAGAACCAGTCATTGATATCTCTAGTTTTCTAGAATGCTTTCTCGCAAGTTTCAGTTTTAACATTTATACAGTTTAACAGTTCTGTGCCATTCATCTGTCTCCGTCTCCTTTCATCTGGACATTTTTTTCTCTAAGGACAAACCTCATTTTTATTGCGATGGGAGGTGAGCCCCAGCGGATGTTTTTCCTCCTGCCAGGTCACCTCAAGTGTAGTTAAAGTAATTCCCGGACTTCATGGACAGTGGCCAGGCACCATGATATCAACTGTGCATGAAAATTGAATGAAATGTGCTTGATCAGATTAAAGGCACAAACAAGTTTTATTTTTGAATGACTGTGCCGTTCAATTAAAGATAATAGATGTTACTTCTCTTACTTATGTTCATGTGGATGGCCAGTCAACTTTACATACAGTCATAGTTCTCCCACTGCTTGTAGCCTTGGTGATGTTCAGTTAGGATCTCCAGCTTCTTGGTAAACGTTTTCTTTCTCTGCAAGGTAACGTTTGAAAACGAAGAGAAAAGTATTTATTCTGAGTCTGTGAAGTTTTTTAACTGACTCCAGCCTAATCAAGTGAAAAAAGAAACTGCATATAATGTTACTTTATTTATAGCATTCCAACGAACCTAGCTTGGTTAACCGTCTCATTCAGATTTTGAAAAGATTATTTTAAAAAGCCTAGTCACTGAAAAAGTGCACTCAGATGCATAACATGCTGTGTCTCTGTACTTATTTATAGCTCTGCTACTTACCTGGCTAGGTAACGCGTCTCACTTATATTTCAGAAGAATCTTGAGCCCAGCCTAGCCTAGTGATTTAGAGAAGGTATTCAATGCAATGTTATGTTAATACGGTTTTTTTCTCTCTTTTTTTCTTTTGTTCTTGTTAGCTCCGCTGCATACCTGGCAACATTAGCCGTCTCAGATCTCCTGTTCTTAGTGCTGCTTGTGCCGTACGAACTCCAGTATCCGTGGATGATGGGGACGCTGGACCTGCAAGGCTGGTGCCAGGTGTGGAACGTTCTGTACATGACCACACAGTATGTCTCTCTTCTCCTCGTGTGCGCCTTCACGGTTGAGAGATTCCTGTCAGTGTGCAGGTGAGACAACTCAATGCGAGAAGCACTTGCTGTCAAGTATGGAATGAGATTGTACACCTTTCATTAGCAAATGGTCGTTGTAAAGGTAAAGGTCATCCCATAACATTTTCAGGTCGTTGGGGAGTGAGGTGTTAGAGACCCCACTTTTCTCGGGGCCAGCTTTTACATGAGGTTCCCGTCAGCTCGGTCGACTGGGGGAAGTTTGCCGCGCTTATCGGGAATTGAACCAGCGCGCTCTCGGTTCGGACGCCTGCGCTCTAACCACTCGGCCATCCGCTTTCCCTGGTCGTTGTGACTGACATGCTGGAAATCGAATCAGACATAAAGAAAAACAAATTTCTAAAAATCAATATTATCAATACGTAGAATAGTAAAACAGGCAATCTCCTTCAAGAATTAGGAACTGGGAGACTTACATTTGACAACATTGTTTTAATTAGTTGCTTTAACTGAAATCGTGAGAAATATTTCACTGGAGTTTAAAGTATCTAATCTTTACAACGACCTTTCTTGAAGATGACTTTAGGCCTAATGCACATTTGCCGTAGCAGGAAGCTAGATTATTAGTATTTTATCAGCATTAGCTACTTGGTATATAATCCCGAGTATGCGACTGTTTACCTGATCCCTAACGGTTTTTGGAGAAGACCTTGTTTTAATTTATAGAGTTATTATAAACAAGTTTCTGTTTTTAATGTCTTTATTTATTTTTGGTTATTTTCTTACAGGCCCTTTGATTGTCAGCGGTTTGCAAAAACCTCGCGGTCGGCAAAAATCATCGTCGGCATCATCTGTTTGTCTGTGGTGCTCTCCCTTCCCCAGGCGCTCTTCTGGTCCGTCAGCCCGGAGACGCGGGAGTGTCAGGTGAGGACGGACGAGCTGCAGCACCTGGAAAGCATCTACGAGTTTTGGAACTGGACATCGGAGATCGTCATGTTCGGCCTGATGCCCATCATCGCTCTGGTCCTCAACATCTGCGTGCTGCGCCAGATCCGCACGGTAGGCCGCCTGTACATCACTGAGGCCTCCAGCTCCCTGGCTCGCGAGCACGTGCATACCAGCGCGCGCTGCGTCACCACCACTGTCACCCTCATGTGGATCTCCTTCTACCTCATCGTCACCAAGCTTCCGGTGACTATCACGTTCTCCATGCAGACCAGCATCACCTTCGGGCAGGAAATGACCCTGGAGGCCATGGCCACGGACCCCACCTGGCAGCGTTACCTGACTTACTTCACGGCGAGGAAGATAATCGAGGAGATCGGCATCTCGCACCACGCTTGCAACATCTTCATCTACTGCGCCACCAGCCGGCAGTTCCGCCGCCACCTCAAGTCGCTCTGCTTCCACTGCTTGTCGTGCACGGAGTACGAGTACCCGGGGTCGGGTCGAGTCCCCGCGTCCAACCGAACTCACAAGCACCGCATATAGTGTGTGTGTGTGTGTGTGTGTGTGTGTGTGTGTGTGTGTGTGTGCAGCTGTCTATATAGTTCGCTCTCTGTTCGTGGCCAGACTTAAGACCACAAAAAATCTGGATTCCTACCTACAGCATGGTTCGCGTTTGTGACTTTAACAGCAAGGCATCCTCACTTTGTATAGACGGCTTTTATGGTAGTCGCATGCCATCATACAGAGTAACATATCCGGGAGTGAAACTGTTTTGCTGTGCTGTTCTAAACAAGTCTCTGGTTTCCTTGATATATTGTACTTGTTAATTCTTTCGTTTTTAATTCCGTTTACAATTACCCTTCTCCTGACTTTAATAGAGACCTGAATAACCTGGCAAGGTAAATGAGATCCTGGATGTAATTGCGAAACTTTGTGTCATTTGAGTAAAATAACATGACTACTAAAAATACAGAGCGAGCCTATAAAACAAGCGATTTTTACACTGAGAAAGAGGAGTCAAAGTTTACAGAAATGTCTCCTTTGTCATGTTACAAACACTTGTTGGCTGTTGTTCGCATGTACAGCTACTGTGAGAAATGTATAACACACGTAAGGGCATGAGAGGGGAAAATCTCCAACACCAAGCACATGAGAATAAAAAAGACTGTGTCGTACTTAACGAAAGCACTTTTCCGTTCTTTACTTTCTTTCTTAGTGGGCTCTGGCAGTTTTCGGCAAAGAAAAGAGACTGTTTTGTCACAAAAACAAGAGAAATATATCGGGTTTGGAAATTCAGCTCAAACAATTCAGTGTGCGCCTTCCCTGTTTAACCGGAGACTGACAATCAATTTTCCCCTCTTGAAATGCTTTCATCAAATCCCACGAATTCGATGCATGACAACAGACAGGAGCTTTCTCTTTCTCTTTCTCTCTCTCTCTCTCTTTCACACACACACACACACACACACACACAAACACACACACACACACACACACAAACACACACAGTGGAGAAAGACCGAAAGACAAAAAAAAAAAATACACAACAGACTGAAAGCAGAATTATAAAAATATAAAAAACAGAAGGGGCAACGGCACGAAACCTGAGTGACCTCTGCAGTACGATATCGACAGAAACTTCCACTCAGCAGAGAGATTGACAGGTGGGCAAAAAGACGAAGTGAATAAAAGAATAAAAATGAAATTTAATATTTGCGATACGAAAATAGATTATTTTTAATGAATTACCGCTGTAAGTTGCTCGGTGTATGAAGACGAGGAAGAGTAGGGTATGAGCATGAGAACGAACGATACAGGATAACTGGAGTACTGTACAGGATAACTGGAGTACTGTACAGGATAACTTAAGAATTAGTTTTAAGTGGGCGTACGTTGATCGATAAGCTCCCTAGCTGTTATCTCATAATTTAAGCCCATGTCAGAAGCCAGCAATCTCAAGCAGGTTACCGGCCTTGCGGAAGGCAACAGCCACGGTCGCTTATGTGCTTAATTGTGAGTGTGTAAGTGTGCAAGATCAAATGCTGTTCCAAATTCTTTTTTCAATAGACATTTTATTAAAAAAAAAAAAGTTATCTCGAAACAGAAACTAGTTTGCATCTAGAGTTTTATAGATAGCCAGCATGTCAGGTATGGCTCATAGAAGAAAGATGGTAAATAAGATCACGTGATCTTTCACGTGACTAGAATCGGCTGTGCAGTCTCGCTATGTTAATCAGTGGCTTCAGGGCTGGACAAGATTTCATTAGCCAAGGGTCGGTAACCGGACATCTACTGCTTCTGGCTTATCTCCCTTAGGCGTCACGTCGCACTGCTTTCACGCCACTGCGGCAGCCCTCGCTCCAGTCGATATGCTGCATCCAATCTCCGCCCCTCGGGCCTGGTCCGTGTTTCAGCTTCGCCAACCTGTGTCTGCTCGGTCGTCCATCGCTTGAAGGGGTTAATCAAGGCCAAGAAGTCGTACGCGAGATCTGACGAATCGTAACCTAATGTCGATCACATCAGCTTGGAAAAGTGTGTTTTGCGGGGAGGATGGGGGAGGAAAGAAGGCTATCTGGTCGCAAGAAAGTCGCTTATCAGGCATTTCACATCCCGTTACCTGCCCTTTGGGCAAGCCAGCTCCGACGGCGAAGCAAGTGGATCTGCACATTAAATCGTTTGCTGAGCTGTTATCGTTCCGAGTTATCGGGCGGATGTGTCAAAGTCCCTTGATCCCGTGCGCGGAATTCACTCTGAATGGACGAAGAAGGGCAGGAATGTAGAGTTAAAGACTTACTCGAGTTGAAACCCAACATCAAATTAGGATGAAATGCGTTGAAAGGGGTAAAACCTAGAACATATAGCACTGGTTCCAAACGTACTGTGGCTGTTTGATTTACTTACTGATTACAGTAGCACACCTAAATTCTAACTTTTGAAGACACTTAAAAGAGGCAGCCAACGCGAAAATTTTTCAATTAAAGTTATTCCGTTGCCATAACACTCATCGTGGTTTTTTTTTTAAAGAACGCAAAAATGAGACATTTACCTCTTTCCTAACTTCAGATCGAATTTTGATGTTCAAAGGGCTGCCTCTCTAGAACTTATTCGCTTAGGGTCTGGGAGTAAATGTCTTGTAATGAACCATCCTCAAAGCTTTTTACATGGGTAGGCCTTTAACTGTAGTCCATTACAGGTCCGACGGTGCGTGTAACTCAACTAGTTCAAGTTTCTCGTTTGTCACATTCTTTGGAATTTGGGATGTGAATCGAGCGGTCGATCAGGTCACAGGGTTAACATCGAAATGTAAAAATCCCACCTCCACGCGCGATCATTGACACGGAAAGAGTCGTCTGACATGATATCGCTTCAAAGTGAATTAAAAGCGGAGGAAAGAGGAAAGAGGTTGTTTAATAAAACGAACCTTTATTGCTTCGATGGTGGTAACGATCATTTAAAACGTTTGTCAAATGAGAAAGGACAATAAAGGGGCGTTGAGACCAATCTCCAATTTTCCAGTCGAATACCATCAGAGCAAGGATGTTTCTCAATACCCTTTAGAGGGTGACAGAATAAAGAATCTTGAATCCTGTTTGTGACTCGGGGTTTGAACATTTTACGTTCAAGTGGAGGTGAAGGCACGATCGCAATGCTTTCTCGCCTCAATTCAAATCATTCTCTGCTGATTGGAACACTGACTACATATTTCTTTCTCGTCCAGTGGAGGTACATCCCTGCAGACGCAATCTCGTATCGATTATAAGTAAAAATTGTAATTGAATGTGCTTTCAATATATTCTTATTAAGCGCTCTTCTACCATTACCTTAAAGTGACATACCTGGTGCTTTTCACCTGACACCCAAGGTAGCAGAAACATTAAGTTCACAGCCCTCATAAAATGTGTAAATATAAAAAGACGAATTAGCATGTGCGTACAATCTAATACACAGTAGCTAACATCTTAACATAGCTTACTTTAAATGAAAGTAAATAGAACTAAACCGTGAAACGTCTAAGCTTACAAAGTTATCTGTACACCCTTGACCATCCTATTTTTATATCTAAAGAACGCAAATGGAAATTCTACTACAAGATAAATAATCGTATTTGTAATAGAACTCGGTAGAAAGGGAATTCTGTTATGCTGCTCGAAGCTTAGTATTTGCTCTCATTTCATTATTGAGTGACAATATTGCTAGCTGGACCCTACTGTAGTTTTGCAACCGTGCTCTTACCACCAAGTGGCAAGTTCTCCCAAAGTCTCGCTCTCGGGACGAGAAATCGATATCACCGGTCAAAAGCTTGTGGCATCCGCAGCAGACGATACAGAACGCAGGCTTAAAAAGGAAAAAAATATCTGTTGTTTGGACGATTGAACACTTCTTAAAGTAGTTCTTTCTCGTCTCTCTCCCTTCCCTTTTTTCCAGTTCCTCTCTCAGCCTCGCCTCTTTCTCTCTCTCTTTCACCCGCGTCTAGTTATCTTTGAATAAAACCCGAAGCTAGAGACGAGAGGCGCTAAGACCACGAATTACACCTTCCCTCCTTCTAGTGAGGTTGCTAACCTACAATTTCATCATGTGCAGTTCGAATAAATATTGCAGTTCTTATACTACAGCCACTGCAAGACACTTCTTTACTGCAGCACAATCCAGAGATAATAACGGAAACAATGTTACTTGACATCCAGAATCGAGTATTTAGCACAACTGTTGACACGTCAACGTTTCTTGTTTTCAACCAGTTAAGCGTGGTTTTTGTTTGTTTGTTTGTTTGTTTGTTTGTTTGTTTTACTCTATGTGTTCAAGTGAACTGTGTTCATTTAAGGTCGATCGTTTTCGCTACGTTAACAATTCCGCTTAATATGATCGAGACGAAACACTATAGAGGCCAAGATTAGAAGATAAAGTCGAACTAGAGTAAATGTGGCCTCCAGACCAGCGACGGTTACAGGCTGGCAAAAAAAAACAACAACAAAAAACAGCTGCTATATGAGAATCTTGATGCAATTCTTCTTAAAAAGCGCATCGTTTTTGTTTTGTTTTATTTTATTTTTTTAGTCGTTGTTTTACAGCCTGTAGGCAATGGGGTCGATTTTCCTGTTTGCCGATGACCTGTGCAAGTAAATCACGCTGAAGTGTTTCGCTTTCCATCAGACCCTACTCCCCTACATTTTCTTCTGATAATGACTTCCACTGCTTTTTAGGTTAGAATATCCATCAAACGTGAAATAATTATGTAAATCACCGTCTTACATGGCCTTACTTTATCATCATTGATGTTTTTCTTGCAGCCCGTCTTCTCCTGGCACTTCAGATAATACTGTTACAACACATATACGAAAATTCTACATTTTTAAAGATTACATCTGATCCGGCAATATTTATAGTGTAATATCTTGAATACAGCTACTAATATTTTTATGTTTATTCAGTTTATCAGAAAATTGTTCTTAACTTTTCATTCAAATAAAACTAAAAAGCAGCTAGAAAAGGCAGTTTAGCTGTTTTTTCCTAGAAATGTGAAACGTTGCGATGTAGAATCACGGGATTTACAGTTTGAGGAAAATCGTGAAAACTGCAAGGTTTTGTAAAAAGAGAAGACAACATTAAAAGGACACCGAGTCTTTTGGCGATTACTTCCCTTGAACCAGTAATAGTGCAAATGTGCGACTGATCAAAAACAAAATTTGTATGATCTGTGCTCCGTTCATGGATTCTAAATGGAATCTTTTGCCCGTCGACCCTACTAGTAAGATAGTATTATAATGAACTGCTGACTAAAATCACGTAATCCTGCAAAATTTGCAAATGATTTATCTGAGTAATGAAAACAAGGACATGACTAAGGTCATCTGGAAACTAAAAAATAGTTCTTCCTCAGAATTTTTCCTCATGTGCCTCATTTGCTCATATTAAGCAGTTCAGATAAGCCAGATAACAAGTCTTAAATGCAAAATTTTCTAGATATTTTCCCCATGTCTTTTCATTACTAAGACTACAGCAAACAACTGTGCCAGCACAGACACGACCCTATTGTCAAGAAAACTAAATCTCCTTTTCCTGGCAGACTCTAGCTCAACTTGTTCTTTACCACATTTCACTTGACTTTTGTCATCACTTAAAAAAACTTCAAATCTGTTAAAACCTCAGCGTAAAATGAATGCCTTATGAACACTCAAATACATACAAATATGTTTATTGAATTAGTGGGGATCGTGGGGAATCGGCGTTTTACACCAAGCCAGCAACTAAGGCTATATCACAGCAAGGCAGCCAGTCCTGTAAACAGATGTCACATGCAGAGAAAAAACAGCGTGCCTGAGACAAGAGCTGAACCCAGGACAGCCAACCCTCACTGTATTGGTGACAGGCACTAAGAATGAGTTGGGAAGGAAGCCAAAAAAAAAAGATTTCAAATTCACAACATCAAAATGCAAAAATGTACATATATGCAAAGGTAATTCAATAATTATATATTTAATAATTCAGTAGACATTATGTTGCAAAGTGAAGGTAGTCTTCTGCTCTTTACATATACAAAAAGAAAAATACAGTGTCTACCACATAATGATAAAGTAGCATATTATCAATAAACATAAAAACGCACGCTCAGTAAAATAAAATTGCACTTTCTTACACAGAAGACTATGGAAGGGTCTTCAAATGAAAGTCATCTGAAGAACACATTTTTGTATAAATTCTTTATATGAAAACAAGCTACTTTTAAGCAAAAACAAGTTGCTTTGATATGATCATGTGCGTAAATCTATTCTGGGTTGTCGTAAAAATGCTGGGCGATAAAAAGACACTATAATTTATAAAACAAAACTAAGGACACACAAATTCGAGGCAGAATAAGAATGCTGCTACTATGCAAGGTGGAGATAATTAAGTCTCTCCTTCTCCTCTTTAACTCATTCAATACAAATGAAACGATACTATTGAGCTGTAACTATGCAGTCATTCATATCTGTAGGTGCAAACTGTATAGGAAAAATTAATGTAATAAAAGCAGAAAATAAATAAGTGTTTCATCAACATTGTTTCATTATTTCTGAAAATTTTGAATAAATACTTTTATAGAAAATAGTTATTTACCATGCACAAAGGAAACCAATCTTACTCCTTAACAAATACAAACAGAAAAAAATATGTGCATTATTATGCAACCAGAATCCTTAATCATCTTGTAAGACTTTGCATGATGCTTCTATGAGGATGAACACTAGTCACTCTATGCTGAACTTAAAACATGGCTGAAGAGGCTGGTAAGTTGTGTAAGACATTTACAAATTAAAAAAAAAAACTTTCGCACGTTTTTCTATTATTGCTCTGACAATCAACACAAAAGTCATACACACAATGCAGCTATTCAAAAGTCATGCATACAAAACAGCTTGCAATACCCTGGAAGAGAAAGGTCTGTCACAATATGAGATATCTTTCAATATTGCAGCATCTGGAAAATGTAAACAAAAAATAATAATAATGACAAAAATATGACATACTTCCTCTATTCTCGATGTATATTAGCCCTACTCCTATCACTAATGTAAATAACCCTTCTTAAATCTTTTGTCTGCAGATTCTAGCACACTATAACAAAATACAAATCCCATTGTAAAACTGGCAGTCTTTAGTTGTAAGTTCATTTATACCCATAATCAAACTGTAACCAGCATTACGTTTCCCTTCCATGGTTACACAGGAGTGGGCCACAATACCAGCGAGGACCCTTACTGACAGAAGGTTTATCTGTTCCTAAATAGATTGGTGGAGGATGATACAATCTTACAAAAGCAAAGGAATCTTGAATCTTGAGTCCGAGGTACAGTAAGTACAAAGTCAGAGAAAGACAGTGACTTCTAAACTGGTCTTGTCTATTGCTCCAGCTCAGATCGCCTTAATGTGTCTGTGCACGGATGCGGGCCTACTTGTGGTAATGTGTGTGTGTGCATGCATTATAGCTGCATCATGGCAATGTAAACTGTATTTGTGTCTGTACATAAACCAAATCTACCCTTATAGCAACTACCAGGGTATTAAAAAACATACACTAAGCCTAAAATAATAAAAAAATTTACAAATTCTTACTTCCAAACCTGCTCGTGTAAGAGATAGAGAAGAACTAATAATGACAAATTTAACAACAGCCTATGAGCTGAAATCCGAGCATTTATCAGCAGATAATGCATCCTTAGCCTAAAGTACTTGTTATCTATAAATAACAAAGAAGGAACTCCAAGGAGTACCTTTAGTTTTAACATCTTTTAATTAATGCATGGAAATAAACTTTGGCGAGTGTCAATTGTCTGGTGATTGCACACTTCACTCAGCCTATGAATGGTACAGACAAACCAAAGGTCATAATTCACTATGTAAATATACAACTGTAGAATACATAATATCAGGTAATATGTTTACACACACACACAAACACATGCACACAATGTCAAAGACATTTTCTCCAAGTTTCTGTATCACTTCACAGAATCATTTTATATCAAAGTCCATGGCCAGGTGCACAGCTGTGCTAGCTGGATGCTATGCCCTGCAGTCGATTAAAAATGGAAATAGCAGCAGTTTAGCTGTCTGCGACAGTGATCCCAGACCTCGCTCTTACATCGTAATTTTTTTCTAAACAAAAAAAAATTGCATAATCAGCAAAATCCATTTAATGTGGCAAAGTGACTGTTCAAAAGGAGAGAGAAGTAGGCTAACTGCTTCTCTTATCAACTTCTTTTGCTCAGTCACGGCACACTAAGTTTCAAGCTGCACGCAATTTTCAAACAAAGCACTTCATCTGCTACAGATTCTCCTTCACATATTCTCCTATTGCGGTAACTGCCTCAACACCTTCCTGGAAATTGAGGGCATCTACAGAACCTATCATGATAAAACCATGGTGCATTCTTCTGTAATACTTTAGCTCAATTGGAACTCCAGCCTTTCGCAGTCGCTCAGCATAAAGGAGTATTTCATCACGCAGTGCATCATTTTCAGCAACAACAATGTACGCAGGTGGCACCTTGGAAAGGTCAGGAGCCATGAGGGGAGATAAAAAGGGATCAGTCAATGCTGCTTCAATCCGGTCTGAAAGAGCTTGATTACCAAAATTATCCCCCAAGGGTTTGAACTCTGCATGTTGAAATTCTGTAGGCAAATTTTCATGTTTTAAATAGCTAGCATATTCTGACTTTTTCAGCAATGGTGATGTATGATTGTTGGCCTTAAACTCTGAAATCAGTGCTGCGTCTGAAAGTCCCAGATAGTTTAACCACATTGTGACCATCAAGGTCATGGGCAGAATGCCAGTCTTAGAATATGTCTGATAGGAATATGTATTGAAGTCAAGGGCCTGCATAACAGGATAGATCAACACCTGAAGTTTGACTGGAGGAGTCTGGTCAGGATCTTCTTGAGACAGTCGTAGAGCCACTGCTGCAGCTAAGTTGCCTCCTGCACTATCGCCTGAAAAAAAGATTACATCCCATGTGAGTTACGCAGGATTCCCCCCTCAAAAAAAGTTGGTACTAACTTTTTTAATGTAATGCATTCTAACAAATACTAATGGAAAACCGTTTCTGCTTATAAGTTCATAAGATGTTAACCTAGTACAATGAAGTGGTCTGTGTCCATACTATGCTCTTTGTTAATACTGTAAATTTCACATTTGGTTCAACAAAGGGTTGATCTACTGCACGGGTATGGAATTATCTGGATTTTAGCAACCCTGACCAAATTACACCCATTTAGAGTAACCACCATCATTCTCAAAGAATGGTCAGTCCTTTGAAGTATCTCACTAGACAATGTACAAGACCTGCTACTATATAAACATGCTTAAATCTTCATTTGTATCTTAACTTACAACGCAAGGATAAGATGAAACCTTTTTGATGATCTACCAGTCAGATCTTTTTATTTTAATGGATTAAGGGTGATAGCATGTTTGGAGAATGTTCAACTACTGAGCCTTTTCAAAGTATGACAGCAATAACTGTACCAAAAATAGACTAGCGGGATAGTACACACATGAGCGATGGAGCTTTTGTGTAAAGCGCTGAATATTAAATATATACATGTAGAGGAGTTAAAATAAGTAAACAAATCCCATGGATTACTTTGTCCTGTATTCATTAACAATAGTTTTTACCACTAACAGCAACGTCTAAGTAGTGCACAAAGAAAACCAACAATTCTATGATTGTTTGTTTCAAAACATCTTGAGATATGTGATGGTGGACGTAGTTGAAACAGTATCAATAATTTGAACACAGATCTAATGTATTTTACATTCTCTGGCCACTATCTTTAACCAAAAAAAACTTCAACAGCATATTAAAAAATAAATGCAAACCAAAGCATGCTAACTTGTTTAAATAAGCAGCTAAAACAATGTAAGCTTTACCTGCAACAGCAACACGTTTTGGATTTATGCCATACTTTTCCCCATTATGAAGAACATGAGTTGTGGCCCTTAAGCAGTCATCAAAAGGTCTTGGATAGGGATGTTCAGGCGTCAATTTGTACCTAATAACCAGGAAACAATATAGATAATGTTGTTGAGGCTTCAAATATTACTTACTATTTTCTTGTCATTTTCTGCTGTTGGAGTACAAATCCATGTAAAATTGACTAACAGGCAACCGTCTCATATATGGCTCTTGGCCAACTGACTCATTGCCTACTTTCAAATATAACAAAACCTGTAAGGGAAGTAATTCAGAATAGAACAATTCCTAGAGATTTTAACAGTTTCTTCCCTTCTTTATTCATTTATGCATCGTGCGATGTATTTTGTGATACTACATTGTTCACATTACAGTGTAAAAAACAGGCACTGGCTGTGAAGAAGTTTGCTTCTGTGAATGCAAAATACTAGGAAAGAATTAAGCCAACTTGTGTGCATTCTTGTGGTTTCAAATACAGATGCTTTAATCACTTAACTACCCACTACCCTGCATTTAGACTTACTTTAGGTTTATATGTTTTTTGTGATACCACTTCCTTCCACTTAAACATTTTAACAGCAATATAAACAGTGCTACTGCTCGAGCTCAGTTATAAATAATGAGTAATATCAAGAGAAATGATACAAACATCTGCAGCTCTGCTCCTGTACCTTGTTAAATTCTGAACTATTGTCTAACAAGAATACATACTTACTCAACAGAGACAACGATGGCATTTGATGTTTTAGCTATCAGGTTTGTGACCCCCCTGAAAGTATCTGCAAAAAAAATAAAATGCTGTTTACGTAAAACACAAATATATGAAATACCCTTGAGGTAAAGGCAGGAAGCAGGATTTAAGGTAACTCTTGTGAATTCAAAGTGTTGCAAGGTTAGCAAAACAATGCTAGCAAAGCTTTCTAATATTTTAACAAAAAGCCAATAATATTAACATCTACAACAGCAGAAAACACATTCATCTTAAACGAGCTTAAAAATGTCTTCAATCAAATGTAATCACGAATCAATCAACAAATTACTAAAGTCAAAGACACTGAAGAAGTGTTTGTGCTACGCTACTCTGTAAAACAAATTATAAGTATACACTCATTCTCTACCAGTGTTAAGCACCATCCATCCACCACCATGAAAGTAGACAACTGCCGGTGAGGAACTCCTGGCAGCCTTTGGTCGAAAAATCTTGACTGGAACACCATCAAAATTCTCTGTAGATACCTGTTGAGTAAATAAGTAAGAGCTGCCTCAGCCAGAAGTAATGTTTAAATGAATAAATTATAGACTATTTATCAGTCACCACACAACTGCAATTACTAAGTGTCGAATTTCCCAAGCTGTATGTGTGATCAACAATAATCACTTGCCTCAAAAGTGATAAACTGAATTATTGATGTGTCATACACATCATCTCTGCTCTTTTTCTTTTATTTCATGTAGTGCCTTTGGGGTTTTATCGTATTTGGTGTTTGCTGATAACTGTTAATCTGTGCTTTTCGCTGCGTTTCACCTGTCGCTGTTCTGGACTATTTTTTGAGCCTGTGCCCCATTATTGTTGTCTTTATCGTCTAACGGTCGTGAATGCCATATCTACATCATCTCGACTCCTGGAGTTTTGCTTGTTGATTTAAATCATCACTACCCTGCAGACTGCTCAAAACTTTCTGCTCTACTTCGGTACATTTTCCTCGCAACATTCTTTCCGCTGCTTCAGTTTGTGGATCTCTGTGAGTCAACAAGAATGGACTTGATTCTCTCATCTCTTGTCTACATCGTTGCCTCCTGCTTCATCTATTTTCTTCAATTCCGCTGTACGTGTTGATGTGACCTCCGTGACAGTCGTATGTGCGCTAACAATGAACTTAATGTTTATATGTGCTGCCACCTCCACCATTAACTATTCCACTGATACTATGACTACAAATCTCAGCTGCAGCTAGTAGTTTAACTGAGCTGTTGTGCATCTATGCAGATGGCATTCACTTTGAAAACACAAGGAACTCTTTGTTTTGAGACCATTATTATTCTCATGTCTGTGTGTTTATATTTTAAGCGCCTTGAGTCTGGCTAATGCTGGAAAAAGGCGCTGTACAAATGTTCTATTTATTATTATTATTATCTGTAATACCTTTCTCCTCCTTGGACCTAAAACAAAATGTCCGCAATCTCAAAATCCACTATTTGAATTTTTTTTTTACAATTTTTTTTTATTCTTAAAATAATTATTTCTTAAAAATAGTGGTACCTGTACATCAGGATCGTTCTGTGACGAAGCATCGTAGTATGCTAGATCCAAAATAAATCTCAGTGCTTCTGGCTGACTCATGGAGGTCACTGATGATAAAATAACACTCTGGAAAACAGCAAGATTAAATTACAGCAAACTCAGACAGTAAAAACTTCACTAGTCATAATCTACCTTATCAAAATTATAGACATAATATCAACACTATACACTCATATATTTTAATTTCCATTTCTAAATAATTAAATGTGCACATTATACAATAACTTAAACAGAAGGCAACCATAAGCATACAATAGTCTCAACATTCTGATCTCACCCATATAAATTTTTATGGTGTAATATGGGTTCTACAGTAGACACCCCAGAGCTCATGATGTTCTCCCACCTTTTAACACAGAGACATTTTTATCTTGTCCTCTCCAAAATTTAAACTTACTGCGTAACCAGCCATATTAAATCCAAAAATATATGATCGAAGAAGCCAGGGTTCTGCAGCCCATTCTGGAAGAGGTGTATAAAAATGATATGCCAATGCCAGGGCTATTACGCTACCAGCAATAAGGCACACCGATGAATTGCACAGCCACATAATGCTGAAATTTTAAGAAAAATAATCAATATATTTCTTACTGAAATATTTATACTCTTTTACAGGTTAAGAACAGGTTACAAACTTCCAACCAAGAAACAAGATCTTAACATTCTTTAAAACAAAAGCATAGTTAGAACAGATTAGTTCACAGAGTTCATCGTTACATCTTTTGATATCTGTGTGTGTGTGTGTGAGACAGAGAGAAAGAGGGAGAGCAAGTGCATTCGCACGTGTTTATGATCAGGCACATTGCAGTTTGTAAAAACAAAAAAAAAGTATTTTCTAGCGGCAGTACGTCTTATACAGTCAACAATATCTTGATAATGCTATGGTTCAGACAGTGCTCTCTCTACGTGTCTGTACTGTTTGGCAAGATTGACAACATCTTACTCATATAATGGAGAAACGCATTCAGCACGCAGTTGTCTGGGACTGGTTGGTCACGTCTGCGAAAACAATTACAAGATTTATTTCTCTGATCTCTCTACAGAGTCGTACGATTCTGCTCGTGTTAACACGTAAACAATCGCGCCACTGTGGACTTCGCTCTCTCTGCACGTAACAAAGTCTGCAGGTCGCACCACGCGTGGGTTAGGAGTTGTCTCTCTTTGGATGTGAGGCAAAAGAGTTCTCTCCCGTGCATTGTCAGCCATGTTGGACCCCGAATTTCTGGCGTCTGCTATTGTAGGCTAATAATAAGAATAGACTGCGTATTGACGGACATTATTAACTCACTTCAAAGCCAGTTAAAGAATGTTTGCGAAGAATTTGTAATGGCTAAGTGTGTTACTGTTATTTGATGAGGCTTATGGAACGTGTAATACATACACACAGTTTCTGTGATTGCAGGTTAAGACGATTTGCGGCCAGACTAGAATAGTTGAATGAAGTGCATAGGAGAGAGCTGTATCTCTTCATATTTGAGCTAAAGCCCAGATTGGTATAGGGAAGAAGTGTGAGGAAGAGAAAAAAGAAGGTTGGTTGGTTGGCTGGCTGTGTTCTGCACTGAGTCTGAGGTTGTCCAAGGTGTACATTGAGAGAAAAATGTGTGCTGGGGGCGAGATCTGAACCAATAATTTACAGTATTATTCTCTTGTTGAGAGGATCTTAGCAGCTGTGCCAGTGAACCGCCCAAAAGAAAGAACGAAAAAAGGCAAATAATATAGAGATGAGAATTCACGAGGGCAGATGTAGAATGTAGAGAGAGAGAGAGAGAGAATAAAAGTATGTATATGCGTGTGTGTGTGTGTGTGTGTGTGAGAGAGAGAGAGAGAGAAGTGTGAGAGAATAAGGAAAATAAAGCTACAGTGAGAAGAAACAGTGGGGTAGAAAAAATTTGATTTGGAGAGTAGGGTTGAGAGAGTGAGAGACCCGCATTCTAATTCAACGCATTGCCTATTCAATCTCAGATGATCACTCTATTTGACAGCCAGTAACGAGACACCGAATAGGAAGAGCGACGTTCGTTTCGCACATCACGGTGGCCATTCGCAGTCGGCGTAATCTTGGAATGTTCAATGGGGGCCACTAATCTGGATGGGAAGACATTCATCTCCTCCCTGTGGAACTGAATTATCTCTTAAACGTTTTCTCAGCAAAATCGAGGCTTTCGGAAGCGAGCAGTAAATCGCAACCGGCTGAAATGAACTGTATTAGCTGGGTAGTCTTCGCGGTCACCTTATAACGACCGTCCAGTTCTATACTGTGCACAAGAAATCACGGATAAGACATATATAAGTGACAACAGCTGCTTCAGATATATTAATATTTCAATTTATTTGCATATTTGAACCTTTTTAAGATCGACTTTTTGTCTGTTTTATGTTTTGTTGTTCTGCTTAGTCCCTCAGTGCGGTTTTGCTGAGTTTAAAGAGAACTCTGCATAGTATAAATGTATACATAGAACAAAAGGAGCCGTAATGAAAATGAAATTAAATTTTCCGCTCCACAAATTCAGTTTTATTCTTATTACCGAAATAATGTTAAACTCATTCAGGATGGGTATGTGCGATCAGAGTCAAAATCTCAACTGTATGTAATTTTTCTTCTAATGACTGAGTAAAGCTCAGAACAATATACTATTTCCAAAAAAGTGGATCACGTCGGTCGGTCGGTCGGTGGTTTGTTGATTGTTTAGTAGTAAAGTGCTTTTACTTTGAGAGGATTTCTGAACTATGGGGGAAGAGGGAGGGGAAAAAGCGGAGTACCAAGAGAAACCCCCGGACGCCCAACCATGCGGACAGGTGTCACATACAGTCAGAGAGTGTCCCAAGACGAGATCTGAATATTTGAGTTTCTCACTGCGTCAGTGCAGTGGTGACAAGCGAGTGTTTTAGCCACTACACTAACGGGCGCCCCTCTGTGGATCACTTTCCCCTTCATTCCTCAAAAATATGTATCAGGGTGGGCCTTAAAAATGCTTAATTTTAGAAAATATGTTCTTGTACATTGCGGTCAGGTCCTTATAAAGAAAAGAGAGGTGTTAAACAAATAATTATTTGTACTTTTTTGTGTAAATTCTGTTCACATTATTTTTCTCACGTCCGACAGATTAAATAAATCGTCGAAGTTCTGATAATCAAGTGGACAAAAATATTGCTGTTTGTAAAGGCCAAATTTCTACAGCCTCGCATAAAAATATGGGTTGGATTCGAGGGAGGGAGGTAAGGATACTTGACCAGTTGGCAGACCAGATTGATGTGATTAGCTAAGCCTGACTATTCAGGTAACTTTCACAGCGTGTGATCCTCGCCTCTCTTTCCCAAGTCAAACCATTCTTCACTTCAATAAAAACGGATGGGAGTTCTCCGTCCTGCGAAAAGAAAAAAAAGACGGACCTGGGACCGAAAATAATATTCTGAATGATCGGTAAAAGACGGGCAGTGAAAAGAACTGAACTTGGTAAGAAGAAGAAAGGACTATATACAGAAAGACGTTTCAAACAACTGTAGTAGTGTGGGTTTTGAACAGATTTGTGAGTTAGGTGCCGCCACCCAGAAAAGGCATTGAAGTTCTGCTTAGTGAACTCGGATGTTTCCAAAAGCTCACCGTTAATCAGAAGTTGAGATCAAACTCTCGCACCGACGACTAAAGGGCTCATGGGGTTGACAAGTAAAGGGTTGTATTCGTGAAGAGCGCAAGAGGGAGGGGGGGAGTAGGGCTGCAATAAGAGACATTTAAACAGAAAACAATGTGGTGCATGATTTCATATTGTCTTTTGCAATTTGGCTTAGTATTAACATACTCTTATTGTTACAGATAATTATTTAGACTTAGTTTTATTGAACTGAGATTTCCATTCACTCCAGCTAATTTTTTTTAATGTGGTTTGCAGAGCTGTTTCTTTCAGGACTTGTGTGACCAGGAACAATACTTAAAACTTCGTTTTTATGGTAGGTTTTTACAAGTTAGGAAATTAAAAAAAAAACAGTGCTGCTGTTCTATTCTTGAAATTAGCATGACATGGTGGAAAAAGTAATGAACAGCTTTACAGCCAAACAAAAAGAGGTTGCCAAACTGCACAGTGATATTTATTTGGCATATTAATAGACATGTGATGTGGGGTAGTACACAATGCACAAAAGCGAAATTGAACCACTTGTATCTAAAACACTGTTTGCAGTTCACTCATCAAAGAATACACCATTTCATCAGAACAGCAAATATTTATACAAAAATGAAACGCATAAAGATAATGGCAGTGACGGAATACACAATCGTTTACTTTATGATATCTTTTTATTGGAGTAGTTTGAGGTGGGCTGTTTGATGTACAGCAGAGTCGGATGAAATGTATTTCTGACTGATGTTTACACACAGCGCTCACATCAGTTACAGTGAATGGTAAGTATTGCCTTCCTCACTCATAGAACCCCGTATTTTTGTTTTGTTTTGTTTTTGTTTTTGTTTTTTATTTTTGTTTTTGTTGTTTTCGTTGTTTGTTTGTTTTTTTGTCATAAATTTTAAGCAATGCAAACCAAACGGCAGCAGAAAGAAATTGGCCCGGTGGTTCATCATTCTAAAGCACAGAATCCCATCTCATCCATTTGCCGTATTTTACATAACTGATGGGTAGAAACAGGTTGAATCTTGGCTGCTTCAGTGCCTGGTAAACGGAGTGAGTCTTTCTTTCATTCGATTCAGACTACATCCTGATTTTTTTATATCCAAGCTCCTGTGGCTATAATTAGCCTTAGACAAACTCATGCGATTTGAAATTTTGAAAAGCGGGTGATTCAGATAACACTCTCCATGCTGTAGTTTGCGAATAAATTTTTTTTGACGCATTGCTGTGAAATTTCGAAACTTTTTATGCAAATCAACTTAATGTGCATTAGCATTTACTCACATGTTTACGTTAAATAGATAAACATTGTACGCCTGCGTACAACACGTGACTGGTTCGTGAGTGTTGTTGGAAACTGTATACAGTAATGGTCTAGAGAAGCATCGGCATAGACATTGTCTAGGTACAGTGATCTATGACTCTAACTGGGAAAAGCTGGTCGCCTCTTGACTAGATACAGTTCATCAGCCCTCCCAGGTGAGGCTGCAGCTAATACTACAGTTATTATTACAGCACACTATTTCTAATAATTCGATGATGATGATGATGATGATGATGATGATGATGATGATGATGATGATGATGATGATGATGATGATGATGATGATGATGATGATGATGATGATGATGATGATGATGATGATGATATTGACTTGAATATTATATAGATTTTATGTTAGTATCGCAATAGCATAACTGATAACATGAATATGTAAAGTAACATGTTGCTATATGCTGCTGTGTCAATATGAATATACTACGTAACAACATGTTCTTAATATTCTGCTGTCTCAACAGGAATGTCACTTCTCCCGGCTGTTCCGTTTTCTTCCACAACGCTGACAAGTCGAGGGGTTACTGTATAAATTTCCTGCCGCTTCAACATTGCTCTGTCGAGAGAAAAAAAGCATCGTAGCTCAAAAGTATATTAACAGCTCTCTGAAAATTTTCAGGGTACAAACACCATACATAATTCAATTTTAAAATATCTGTTTCTAAAAAAACTTGCAAATGTCAACCAAAAAGACATTTTAAAAGGAAGGTGCACGACCCATCTGTTGCTATTGAGTATTTCACTCGCAATCCTGAAATCTCACCACAAAAGTTCTCTATGTGAGATTAAAGCTTGTCTTAAGTGAAAATAACAGAAGCCTAATATTGGCAGTTACGAAAGTTTGTCCAGCAAGCAAGTCAAAGGTAGACTGGCCTATATAGTCAAAACTCTATCAGTGCATCAAAATAAGAACCACTTTTTCCCTGAGGCAAACATTTAGTAAAATTTTCTCAAAGCGTTGATTGTAACAGTATTTTTAAGCATTTGTTTACCTAAAAAAGATGGAAAGTTTTGGTGAATGTTTAATGACACTAAACAAATTACATTACAGGGTCTACTGAACAAAGTAAGTTTGCACTTTGGCTGTCCTCGTAAGAACTGTACTGTTTCACACGACCAAGGGTTTTGGCACAGACTGCTGAATGGACATTTAAGGCTTCTCTCAAAGTTTTGCAGCTTCAGACTTCCACGTTGCTTTCGTTAACCGAAGAAGAACCACGAAAACAGGAAGAAACTTGTTAGGCTAATTTTCAAGGAGCCGAGACGGGGGACACGAATGTGAGAGACTCTCACCACAGGGAAGAGAAAGAAAGGAGAGGTAGCACAGCATACAGAACTCCAAATGAACAAAGGAAGAAAAGGGGTGGGGACGGGTAGACGAGTGAGACACGTGATCACCTACCGACAAATAGCTACATACAGTAGTGGATTCAAATTTTATAACAGTAGAGATTTCCATTTTAAACCGTGGACCTGCAGTGAGTTAAGAAGGTATGCGACACACACGTGCATACGCATAAACATGTACACACGTATGCACACATAAAATATACACACGCATGCACATATAAATATATACACATAAATATGTATATATACATGCACATACAAATATATGCACACGCATGCATACATAAATATATACACATTAACATATACATACGCATATGCATACACGTAAATGCACTAGTATATAGGTACAGACGTACAAAAGAATGCACACACACATACACACACACGCGCGCACACACACACACACACACACACACTTTCCACACGTACATATGCATTAAATACAGTGCCATAGAGATGGAGAGAGAGATTTATGACCCGATGGAGATGGGAAATCAAGCGAAGGAAGAAGAAAGTATAAATAATGAAGGTTTCAAACAAAGTTTCTGATGAAATTTGACATCGCTGAAAAGACAAGGGCAACAAAGTTTGTTGATGGCACCACTAAACTATCATCAAGCATGACCGGGAGCTGCTTACATCCCGCAGTGTCTTACTAGCCTGTAGCACTGCGAGCACAACTCGGTAACTTTCTAATCGCGAACCACGATGACGCAGCGTCCATGCAGACCAACTCGGAGTCTCCCAGGTTTGCCGTTAATGCACTTCCCCTCGAGCCCTCCTTTCGCTAACTTCGGTGTCATTACCGAAGGCAAAATTAATCTATCGAGGTGCAAACTTCATTACTCTCCCCGTCGCAGCCTCATCTGACTCACTATCCTGTATTTCCGGGACAGTTAGACTTAATAGTTTAGTAGATGCTGTGAAGATTAAATGTCTGCTGCATTTTTGTAGTCTCGATGTGTTCTTTGGATTGCAAGAAACATCTTTTAAATATGTGAGAGAAATTTCTTGTGGGCGTAATAAGGAGATCGAAAAAAATTAAACATGGTAGAAAATGTTTTTTTTTTTACTGGGGATCACATTTAACAAATTTCTGTCATAACACACAAAGTCATCAAGAAGGGTAGAGATATTTACGGACATTTCAAGTTAACTAAACAGGACAGGATGTTACTTTATAATGACACTAGTTATGCCACCTCGTGACTTGCTGACCCACTGACATCACAGCCCGTGTTCTTTAAGCACTAAAACATTTTCTTCCTGTGAATAAAAATACCACCAACATTTATACTTATCGAGACCAATTCAATATTTCTTCACAGAAATTTCTCTCACCTTCCAGGTTCAGTCAAGATTCAAGTGTTTGTTTCTCTAATCACTCTTGTGCTAAAGTTCTTGCGATCATTTAAAATAACAACATTTTGCTCAGGGACAATCAGATCCATGCAGCCACAGATAAGGAAGAGAATATCCTGGTAATCAGAAAGAAAGAATTAAAGAAGAGAAGGAAGGTGTTGGTTTTGGTGCTTTCCGCCGAATATAAGGCTAGCCTAAAGCGAACAGGTCCAGCCCTGCCACCCCCAGAGGGAGATTGCTCGTACCGGAGACAAGATCCGGAGCCAGAATCCTTACAGTAGTAATGACAGCCAATCTACCGCGGCGCTATCAAGCCGAAAAGAAGAAAGGAAATCCAGTCACATAATGGCAGCCTCTGTATAGCCTGTTTCTAGGTTCATTCATATTTGTGAGTTTTTTACGCGTCCGTGAAATGGAACTGATCTTCATATATGTGAGGAAAGTAGGGGGAGTGTTTGTAAATCTGTGAGCTGTACAGTATTTCACCTTCGCAAGGTACATCACTTACCTTTGCCTTCGTAGGTAGAAAAGGAAGCAAAGGATAGAGATGAGAGCCAAGCCCCCAAGAACACAGCCGAGTATGAGCTTCCAATATTTCATTGGGTCTTCTGCAGATTCCGTCATGACAACTGGAATGCTCCTGTTCCCATTCTCATCTGGAGCCTCAGTGTATGACGGAAACGACGATGTCTCTGTAAATTCT
Source organism: Marisa cornuarietis (assembly GCA_004794655.1). Classification (NCBI taxonomy): domain Eukaryota; kingdom Metazoa; phylum Mollusca; class Gastropoda; order Architaenioglossa; family Ampullariidae; genus Marisa; species Marisa cornuarietis. The sequence continues at coordinate 1,236,324 of SMMW01000047.1, read as the reverse complement.
GCTGAGGTCAAGGTCGCAGGTAGGATGTTTGAAGAAACATTTCGGGTCGGCGTAGGCGACAGTTCTGTGAATAGGATAGAGGACATGGGAAAACGAGAGGGTTCGATGGTGGAGTCGACTTCCAGGCTTTGTGTTGTGTAGATAGAGGAGTAGTTAGCCCAGTTCTGTGTTGCCTTCGTTGAGATCTCTGAAGTAAAATCCGTTTCAACAATTATTTCTGTCCACCCCCTTGTTGCAGCACTACGCTCTGGCTTTACAGAGGACTCCGATATTGTCATCTGCCAGACAAAGGATGTTTCCAGTACAAAGAATGTAGAGATTTCTGCCCTTTGATGAATTGTCGTCGTGGGCTTAATTTCAATGTCTGTGGGTGACGAGGGAGGTAAGGACAGGGACGAAGATTTTGAAACAGAAGACGACACTGCTGGTGTGAAGGAGCTGTCAGTGATGGTAATGCTTGATGAGGTAGTTTCGCTACTGGTCGTAGCTCCAGGACAAAGCAGGGTGTTGGTTTTCGTGATGTGAGCAGAATCCTCGCGGATACTGTCGTCTGCATGGTCATCCCAGTCAAAGCGGTAAACCACTTTCAACCTATAATCAATCAACTATTCGATTTATTGTAATGACAACGTGTTTGCATTCATGCTATGGGGAATGAAGAGAACCTTTACTAAGCTCCTTCTGGCAAACAGAAAGACAAACCTACAGACAGACGAAAAGATATAAAGAGAAAGAGAGAAAAATAGAGACTGAGAAACAAAGGAAGAGAGCTTTTGATGGACAGACTAGAAATAGAGAAAAAACATAACATTGAAACTAAGGTGTCTGAAATATTCACTGTAAATTAGTGGTTGAAGCAAAATCTCGTTGTCTGTTTTGCAGAAAACCCTATAGGCGACTTCACAGTGTTACAAAGTGTAAAGAAACGGTCAAGAACTATTTTGACATTTTGCGACAACATTTTAGTGAAATCGAAATCCGGTTAAATCTGCTTTACTCTTAACTTTTGTGCACCGATGAGAATAAATCTTTCAATCGAGACGGCACTCAAATCCTCGCTAGTTGTTTACAACCTGCTTCGTTTGAGTCACTCATCCTTAGTTGATCCTTGGAGAAAAGTAGTTTACAACCTTATTCAAATGATTTTGTCAAAGCCTCTGATCCTAGCCTCGAGTAACAGATGAAGGTGGAGATTTTCAGCGAATGAGACAAAAATAGTGGGCTTCACGTTTAAATTAGTCCTGGGACGAACTATATCTTACTAATACTCAAGAACACTCGGTTGAATTGAGTTTAATCAAACAGGCATTTAAGAACCAGTTAAAGGTCAACAACAAAAATGTCCTGAGACCTTTCGACCACTGGCAATGAGTTAGGGCTGAAAGGGGTATTTCCACAGATATGGTAACATTGTTTTGGTAATAAAAAGCATGCCTTTTTTCTGTTTCATTCAGTCTGACCGTACTGTTATCAAACGGAACGGCTACCTGACCTGAAGGGCTGCCCACGTCGACTCCCGGTCAGATTTTTTAGTGTATAACTGTTGGAAGGTGCCTGTGATGTTACCAGCAGGCTCATGGTGTCCACTAGTTCCATTCTTTGTGGGCGACCATCTGTGGAGATCATGTCCACATGGTCTATCTCTATGGTCACTTGTACGCACGCCTGTTAAGGGACAGATCAGAAGGACCAGGCAGCCATTGTGAGCAAGCAAGGGATACATCTGTCAAGTCCATACACGAAGACCACTGGTATCGCTAGATACGACTGCAGTTGTGACAGCATCGTCTTGGTTATGTATCTCATATTACTTATTGACACCCAAGAGCTTAAAACTTGTTGCTTAAGGTTATAGTTCTTTTTTAGTGTTATAGAACCATAATTTTCTAAAGTTATAATCTAACCGAGCATATTATGCATTTGCAGATGTTATTTCAGAAAGAAGATTTGCGATCGAGAAAAAAAAAAAGAAGATTGTCTAATGCATCTACATCTGTATTTGAGACATGTGCCGCGTTCATTTAGAGAACAGTGTGTTTTATAATCTCGTTTATGTCATAGGCTGAGAAAAAGAAAGAAAACATAAATTTATCTTATTTATGCAAAAACTGAAAGACGATGTCTTGTTGACATGTCCTCATTTGGGGGATGGGATTAGAAACGGTCTTCGAAAACCTCTTATGAAAAAGATATTCTGACACGGCAATGATTAAATGTTCGTAAAACTTGACTAAAAGGGGGGATACGTGAATTTATTTATACAAGTCCGTACCTTTTCATGGTTCTAGATTTCTGAATGCAGTACATTCTTAATTTGTGCCCTGCCCCAACCCCGAGTTGCTTTTACGGAGGCTACAAGTAAAATAAGAACGCACTCATACAGTATGGTGAGTAGATAGGAAATGGACTATTAATTGTAAATAAAATTTTCTGTAGCTTCACTTTACTCCATTGCTTTTCTACTTTGTGAATCTGCAGATCCATGGGACGGGAAAATTTGCTTAGCAGAAATGTCTACATCATTAAACAATAATCACAAATTTTAGAAAGCGGCTATGATGGTTTGTCATTGTCAGAAATGATATAGCGTTCTTGCTCCCCTGAAACGCGAGAGAACCATTTTTAGGGAGGAGATTCCATGCAAGGATGTCTTCGTCCTAATGAAAGCTTGGATGTGCTCGGAGTAATGAAGGCGCGATTTTTAGTTTTGCTGGACATTTTGTTTTGTTTTGTTTGACATGACGTGTTTACCACTAAAAGCACATTTTTACCGGAAGTCTGTGCAAGAAAACACAACGCCTGCCACAGACAACAGAAACACACGCACATACACACATACAAACACATATGCACGCGCACAAATACACGCACAAGGCAATCTCCTCGATTGCATTCAGTGCTATTATAAGGGGATAGAGCATAAGGACCTATGCCACTTTGCTGTAAACCACGACATTCATTACTGGATAAGCGACTCAGGTTCATGTCCGGTGTAAGTCTCGGCTTTCCTTTAGACAGGCCTCGTGTTTCCGGTTCTTTGTTTGCATACCTTAAATAAATTCTTAAATTAAATGTTTTGTTTTCGTAACAGAACAATCTATACAAGTGTTTCCGAAAAAGTCAAAAACAATTTTTTTTTAATTGCTAGTAGTAAAACAAGTCAATAGCATCTGTTGTGAAGATGCTTTTTTATTATAAAATTGTCGAAAAATCTAAATGCGTTTTCTATAAACAAAACAGAATACATTTTACAGAAAATACTGTTTATTTTGCAATCAGTCTTCTTTAACAAGGTTCTGATGACAGAAAAGCTTAATTACTCACGTCTAAAATTTCTTCTACGTTAGGAATATCCGCCATTTTGACAGAAAACGGAAGCGAAAGCCCTTCAGGGTTTGTTACGATTGGTCACTTCTATGATAGAGCAAAGAGGCAACGAATGAGAGACACTTATCCAGTGAATGAAGGTCCGTGCTGTAAACCTTTCGATCTATCGGTTTAGAAATGTAGCATTTATTTTACCCTTCCGTAATAAAAGAATTATCAACGGATAATCAGCTATTTCAACATAATTTTTTAAACAACTTAACGAGGAAATAACGACTACTATTTTTTTTTAATCCATAATAGGTGAGCAACACTTGCCGGCCACTCGTCGAATGTAAACACGAGGGGATTGGCCAGATCCTGACTCAGTGGTTGGAAGGACAGATTTGAGCGGCTACTGGAGTTGATTGGTCTTTCCGACAGCCGGCGAGTGGTTGTGTTGAGTCTGAAACAAACAGTGTGTGAGTAAAGAATAGTGTAAATTAAATAATTTTTTTCGATTATTGTGTACAAATGTCTTGGAGAACTTCCCTTGTCTGATCTTCCCTTCGTATTCTGTCCTCTAATCCTGTACTCCTTTCGTCTTCTTTTAACCATTGTCATATTTATATCCTTCGAAAAGTGGCATAAAGAAGCTTTACGAAGGAGAGAAAGACCTAGATAAAGACTGACAAAAGAAAACAAAAATAAAAAAGTTCTTTAACACTAAAGGGTTTACTATGGGAAACAAGACATCAGTGGGAAAGATATTCCCGATTGTCGATTTAAAAGTTTAATATTTCTCTTATGCCGAATAGACAAATGAGTGCAGTTTTTGATTTTGCATATCGCTGAAAATGCTACCTCTTGGTGACCTTGCCTTATAAGCAGTATGATTTTGTATTTTGTTTAGTTAAATCACATAATTTAACTAGTTATTTCGTCTTGCTGTCAGCGTGCCAAAATGTTGCCTTGTCTCTTGCGGCTAGGATCCAAGAACATTTGGATGCCCCTTGTCGAAACTTTGGCATGTCCCTTGCTCTTATCAGGTCGAAACTTGGGTTAAGCAAACTGCTAGTTCTTGCCGACCAGATCTTCTGCTCTAGCAGGCAGCACCTCGCAGGCGTTCAAAGAACTTTCCTCACAATCGTTGCACGTAGCGCGAAGGCCGTCTGGGGCTCAGATCAAGGAAACCATCTTGAAGCAGATTCGTTTAGCAAGTCGATCGTCTTTTATTCAAGACATGCTACTTCCACTTTACCGCAGTTTCCACGCAGGGAAAGCTATACTTGATTAGAAACTTGAAATCTGGAGACACTGCACGCAGAGGAAATGCCAGACTTCTAATTTTTTCTTATTTGTCAAGGTAACCAACGTCTTCTTATCAAGTGCCCAGAGAACAACACGAGAATTCTACATCTATTCGGGTCTTTTGTTTTCAGTAGAACATCGATCGTCGCGCATTTCTTCACGTTCAGATGCGATTACCTTCCTTTATGAATTCAAGCCACGCTTCATTACTTCTTCTTAGTTGTTTATACTTCCAAAGCGAGATACGCAAGCTTCATGAATATGCCTTTGTAAAACTTGTCAACGCAGTCAGCAGTCTTCAACAAAGGGCTTTCCATCGGAATCACACAAATGAGTGGATGGAGTAGCCTTTTGTTTGTATCTGGAAAATTGTCCAGCTTAATTTGCTGCGATGTCCTTTTGTTTTGAAATTACCTGTTCACAAGACACAGCAACGTGAATTTTCAAAAAGACTCTCCGATTCTAAAGACGAATAGAAACAACACTGAAACATTTCATATTGTTTTTTTTTTTCAATTCATGAGTTTTTAAGCACATCTGTGCTTTGGGAAGGGGGAAAATCTCGGCTGAAACGATCTTAGGACACACACACTCGAACGATGGGAAAACTTTATCAGTCCTGTGATGAAGCTTTTGCGTTGCTTTGCTGTCTTTCATTCCTGTGTAACTACGGATCTGTGTGGCTGTGTACGCGGAAACTTTAACACGACTAGTTAGAAATGCAAGTAGTGAAGAATCCACTAACATTTACTAAAATTAAGAAATGTGGGTTGTTGCTGCAACCGTCTCCACGCCATGCTGGGATTTTCTCATAAATACTTGTGTCACGAGGATGCAGTGACATACAGGCAACAGACATTAGACAGCTACATGCAAGCAAACAATAAATGATGATGATGATGATGATGATGATGATGATGATGATGATGATGATGATGATGATGATGATGATGATGATGATGATGATGATGATGATGATGATGATGATGATGATGATGATGATGATGATGATGATGATGATGGCTTTGACGACATTTAAAGTATCTTTATTCGGAAATCACTTCATGTTTTTGGGATCCAGTTTTGAAGAAAAATATCTCATTATTTCTTCAAAGCTGAAAATTAGTATCTTGTGATGCTAAATGTAAATCCTTAATCCTAAATACTAAATTCTAATACAAAGCTTAGTCATTTAAAGGAAGAGGGAATGTCCATTAAAATTAGCTGAAATTTTACTTTTAACAGAAAAAAGTGTGAAAATGCGGTTGTAGAATAGCTGCTTAAAGTGAAAAAATATCTGTGAGACAGTGGGAAGAAAGTCATATCTGAAAGAAATGTATGTTTTTAGCCTCGATGCAACAAGTAAGGGTATCCCATGGGTGAAAAGTCTATTAGTTATTAAAGTATAAAATAGTTGTACTGATTGCTTACCCAGTCAGGCCAGTCACGGATGCTTGGAAGAGCAGGTAACATGGATCCTGACACCTGCCTGAGCTGTCTTCAGCACCATCACAGCATTCCCCAGAGAAATTGCGGTTATCAGAATTGAAATACTCAAGAAAGCCGAGAAAAAAGTGGCCATCTGTCTCAACCTGGCAGCTCTGAATAAAAAACAAAATAAACGCTTGAAGCACCATCTTGCTTTCTAGGTTCCATATCGTATGGAACGGATGAAGCACGCAATAAAATTAGTCAGGATAAATGACTGTCGATAGCGCCTTCTTGTCTGCCTATATCTGTCTCTTATAAAAATAGTTGGTGCAATGTTTGTAAAAAAATTTTAATAAAAAAATAAACTCCTAAAATAGAAAAATAAATAATGAACTCCACTGAAGGGTCTTAAAATAAATAAATCAATCAATCAATAAAACATTTCTGGACACACTTAGCCTTACTTCACACTGTAAATGAAGTTTGATGCAATTCCAAACCAAGGCTCTCGAGCCGCAACACTTTTTTCAGCTGCCCAGGAGAATAATTGCTTCAAAAGCCCATGAAAAGCTTTTTCATTACAAAGTTTATAGTAACAAAGGAGTCACGCTTGACCGATAACACCTCTCTTAAACTATCCCCTTCCCTTTAACACCTTTCTTAAGCTATCCCCTTCCCTTTAAAAAAACAATTAGCTTCACTTAGTTCCCCTGATGGAGTATGTATCCACGAGGATTGCTAGAGTATAGGCGTGTTATGTGTGTTTGGCAGACAACAAAATAAACTGATCGGAGTATTACCTCCCTGATGCCCCCGCTCCCGTCGTGCAAGGTAGAAAATCGCGGAGGCTTGAAAAGGGTCTTTAGATGGGGTGTGGAGAGGGCAACGGGTGGATTGGGGGGACACTTCCTCCGGCAAGAACACAAAGGAGTTAGATCAGACGAAGTGCGCAAATAGTTTCTTGTCCAGAATAGTGATTACGTACAAGGTTGGGGAGAAAGAGGGGGTGGGTAGAATCACGAGCGAGGGCTCTGTCGAGGGTATGTGTGTACGGTGGAATTAATGGCCTCATCATTCCTCTCCCAGCGGCCAGACGCCTGGCTTTCAGCGCTCGGAAGTCGGGTTGTGTCGGCATCAGACGCCAGGCCTGAGATGCTGGCCATGGCTAATGTGGCCGCCTTTTAAATGTGTTTGACTTGATGTCGCTACATCGCTGGTCTCAATCATTCCGATGATGGATTAGTTCTTCCCAGCGACTTTTGACCTCAACTGGCTGTCACTGCTGATGGTGGGGGAAGCGGTTGGTCTGCGAAGCGCGGTTGTTTTTCTTCATTACTGGTTTAATCTATTTTGTGCGTCAACGTGATATACGATGTCAATATTATAGCCCTAGCCAAATCCATCAGACACCTTTCTGTACTGGTTTGGTTTACCTGCCTTTATACTACCTTACGTAGGTGTGCATGTTAATTTATTTGATGTTGCCTACGTATTTGTTTTTGCTCATTGTTTGCTTGTGTTAGTCTTTGTTTCTTGTTTATTTTTTGTCTTATTTGCTTTTTAGTCCTTTTTACTACTCGGTTTCTCTCTCTCTCTCTGTCCATCTCTTCCTCTTCATCCTTCTTACTTTCGTCACTGTCTTTTTTTCTCTAACAAAACATGAGTGAAACCTCAACCCTTACAGTTCCTCGTGGTCTCACACAGATCGTGTCACAGGTATAGCGGATGTATCCCCATCATGTTCAGCAGGGACTATTAGTCTCTCTAACAGGACTGGCAAAAAGTGCAGCTAAAATTAGACTGGTCTACAGCCTGTCGACATGCGATCTTCGTCAGACATCAGAGACTTGCGTAGGCCGTTCATTAGTAAACAGAGCCATTAACACATTAATCCTGCCTGAAGCTGTCCCTGTAAATACTTAGGAAACTTATCCCGTCTCATTCTCTCTCTCTCTCTCGTTTTCTCACTCACACACACGCACACGCACACACACACACACACACACACGCACGCACGCACGAACACACACATACAGAGAGAGAGAAGACAGTATCGTACTCAGTTTTCAGAAGTATAGAAGAAACGGACAAAAAGTCAGGTAAAAGAAAAGGGCGGAAAGTATTTACCAGGAAGAGAGATAGAGGGAAAAGAAACTTGCCCACACGCATTAAAAAGGAAAGATAACGGATTCTGAACAGCAGCCGGCGCTTCTAAAACTCATTTTCCATTTAATCACACTAGCCCAGTTTTCCTGCCTTAGCAAAAACCTGTTTCATATCAAACGCTCTTTTTCCACTCGGTTAGCAAAACAGAGAATAAAAGAGTACCTAGCCTTAAGAGTCACGCAGTCACAACATAAGTTCGGCACGTGAAACATTATCACGGAAAAAAACAATTAGCAAAATAAAGGAGAAGAAGACATTGTTAGCCTGCTGTTTCCGAAATGGGCTTTCGCTAAAATGTCGCTTTTGATGGATATAATGTTTACGGATTGTAGCTGCAGTGGAAAATTTGGTGACAATGATATAGAGGTTGGAGTAGATAAAAAACCAGACTATTGCCATTATTTATATTATTTTAATTGTTCTAGCAATATTCAGGTTTATTGAGTGAGGCGCCCCGGTAGTCCAGTAGTTAAAACACTCGTTTGTCACCCCTGCTGTGAGTGGTTCAGGGTTCAGATCTCGTCTCGGGACACTCTGTGTATGGGTTTGTTTGTTTTTTTTAAAGCAAAATTCCCCCTGCTGTATTTTGCAAATGTTTGATCAGCTGCAAATTTGGAATATGGTGTAATTGTTCCTGTGTGCGCGTGCGTGTACATCTGACTTGTCTGTGGTTTGTGCATGCGCGGTCGTGTCCGCGGGTGTGTTTCTTGCTTCTTATGTCAACAAAACTTGCTTAAAAAGCTCATCCAAGTCTCAGCTAGAAAAAAAAAACTCTCAACCCAGCTTCGTTGGAGCAATCTTTTTGCCGCCTTTTCTCTACCCGGCGCTGGACCAGAACACAACTGAAAGCTTCCTGCACTCGGATCTCCAATTTCACGCAAACATAAAAAGGTAGGCCCCGAAATTCGGGCCAACAAAATTCTCATGACGATGCGCTCGGGGGTCGAAAAAGCAGCGAGATGTGTCAATCAACGACAAACATATTGAAAATCAGTATGAGCCAGCACGGCGCCTTAATCAAATGTGCAGAATCCAAGATGTAATTCTGATATTTGTTCTGTTCAGGGCAACAGAGCTTAACGACTCGAAAAAGAGATTTGTACCGAGTTTCGTAAAGGGGTGCAAATGGTCTGGCGGGATCAGAGGAGCTAAGCGGCAAAGTGAGGGTTGAGACAGTGGAAGAAAAAAGGGAGATACAGAAAGAAAAAAGGAAGAGAAACAGCAGCAAAAAGTAGCTGATTTGTTAGTCAATAATAAGCAAAAATGAAAGGACGAAGACAAAAAGATTTTATCCCGATTTCAATGATACCTTTTTTATATCTTAAATAGTTTCCAAGTTATGAATTGCTTAAACATTTTAATTTCCGGATATTCGAAACTGAAAATGAATAAAATGCTGATTTTGAAAGGCCAGTGTACCAAAAATTAAGTATTAAAGGCTTAGAAACCATCACCTAGCAACACTTTCTAAAACAATAAACTTCTAAAAAAAAATTAAGGACATCCCAGCACAAACATATTAGTAATATCCATGAATTCTTGAGCTCCTTTCAGCAAATGTATTCATTTTGTTCTGTAATACTTCAGAGTGGCATCAAAGTATGCTGTGTGATCTTCTAAATTTGCTTCACATCAAATCACAGAATTTATCAACAGCAGGTGGTACAGTCTCCGGCGGAAAACAGGCACACTCACACATTATACACATTACAAATTATTTTATAGCTATCGCATGCGCTACAACAGATGAAACTTGCCATATTTTGCCATTGTAAGTAATTGGTAGAATGTCCAAGTCATGACGAAGCACGATGCATGATTCTACCTCTGCAACATCTTTTTTTTTTTTGACATGACCACCCAGAAAAACAATCCATTCATTTCTCCCTTTTGTCAACTGTAGAATTTGGCGATTAAATAGTTACAGCTTGCCCAAGGTAGTATATGTATCGATGGTCTTAGTAGACATCTAGCTACTGGCTCTACCAGCTAACGATGAACATCATGGCTGATATTGATACTTTATCGGCTTTCACTCTTAGTCTCAAGAACACCTCGTTGAACTTCACTTGGATGGATCTGTAGGTGACATACGGTAATATTTAACCTCAAGGCTCCTTTCTGGATCAATCAAGTTTATACAACTGATATGATCCAATAAAGCGACCTAATGGTGGTACTTGCATTGCCTTGAGAATACAACTTCGTGTCCATAACAAATTGCTGTTTAAACTTGTCACATTCAGTTTTAGTTAATTTTTTTAATCAAACGCCCAAGATTTTTGTTTTCAAATTCAAGCTTATTCTCTCCTATACTTCACAAAATTGTTTATTTTTAGGTCATTTACTGTCACGTGAACAAATTAAGTGTAAGAGGGGAGAAGTCTCTGGCTATGACCAACTTTTGACGCCCCGGGGCCGAAACGCTCTTGGATAGTGTAGTTTTTCTATTTATTATTCATCCAGCCCTTAAATAAACTACACTATTAGACATAAAAACATTATATTTGTTCAGGTAATGATGTCGAAACGTAATAACGAAAATTACAGTGTGTTGAGAGATGGATTTTTCCAGAAAACTACGTCACAATTACAGCAGATCGCTCCGTTTGGGGTCCCTGAAAAAAGAGATTAGCAGAGCCCTCGCGGAATTTTCCTTCGCATCATCATCATCATCATCATCATCATCATCATCATCATCATCATCATCATCATCATCATCATCATCAATAGTTGAAAAGAGAGCACTGACAACAAATACATTTGGTGTGAGAGTTACCTCCCACTACTTCTGTCATGTCTTTACCTTCAATCTACATACCCAGTTGTGGTGAATTTTGCAGCCATTGTGTACACACTACGTTAACTGAAATGAAACACATCTTTACATCCTGGGCCGGGCGTCGTCAATGTCTAAAGACAGCAAAAGTAATTCTGAAATCACTAGAAGGACAAGACAGTAGTGGAATTGTCTCCCTTTGCTTTTTTGGTCGGAAGTCGACATTTGTAGACAGGTTTTACATAATGAACTATTTTTTGTGCTCTCTTCTTTTTTTGTCTTCGCGTTTTCTCTTTTTCCTGTTTTGTTTTCTTCTCATACTCTTCCCTTAACCGCTTCTTCATCGTAACTCCCTAACTCATTCTGTTCTTTCAATCTCCCTTTTTTAAGGGGACTGGGGATATTGGTGTTTTACGCCGAGTCAGCAGCTAAGGCTATATCACGGCAAGGCAGCCAGCCCTGTAAACAGAGGCCACATGCAGAGAAAGAATAGCGTTCCCTTGACGAGAGCTGAACCCAGGACAGCCAACCTTCACTATGTTGGTGACAGGCGCTAACCGTTGCGCCACCAGGCCGCTCCCTTTTTTTAAAGGAGATACGCGGATAGACAAAAACTTTATATACCAGACAATGGATCTATCTATTGAAACCGCAGGGATAATTTGGAAAAGCAACATTTCATTTCATCGATTACTATAAATGTTCCTCGTGACGTATGCTCTAAAAGCAGCTCACCTCAGGAGTTACAGTCAATTAGAGTGTTTTCCCCTAGCCAGAGACCTACGGAAAATGGACGGCAGTCGTGTGCTTACTACGGCAATAGCAAGTCATTATTAAATCTTCGAATTACCCCAGGACCAACTTAAATTGTTTTGTCTACAGCATCGTCCCCGTCTAATGGGACTTGCCCTAAAAATCTAGGATCTAGGGAGGAGCACTTCGGTCCTACACTTTCCGACTTGAAATCTGATTTACTGCTTTTAGTACACACACTCGAAAGAACGATGAAAACTTCAAAGAACGTTTTAAAGAGGGAGAGAGAGAACACGCACTGGTAATTGGGAGAGGTGGAGGGATGAGGGAATCAAGGCATTCCTGCAGCAGCAGTGGCTATCTTTCTTCCATTTCCCAGAAACGTTTCTTTATGCCTCTTCGGGAAAATATGCAGGGGAGGGAATTCTTTCTGATTCACGAAACGCGTTCTCGTGACTCATACTTGGGTTCAGCATCTTCCGTGTCACACTAAGTGATCTCCCCTGAAGGGCCTAAGCCTTCCTTCGTTGCAGGGAAACCAGTTTGTTTTGTAAGTAGTCTCAGTCTTTGCGAGCGAGATAAATATCTTTCTTACCGATGCGTCATTTCCGGCTCCGTTGAAAACACGTCAAATTATCCCCCCTTAATCGTTTTCATTACAGAGAAAAACTGAACAAGGCTATCAATCTTCTCTAAATGCACACATCAACGCCGAAGTAGCTTATCGTCGCAGAGGCAGTGAGGTGCAAAAAAAAAAAAAAAAAAAAAACAAGCACTGAAATATTTTCTTTCTGTTGCAGGTCGAAATTTCGTTTAATAAAGAGGTTAATAAAATCTGTGCAGGCTTCTTTTTAATCTTTCCTGGCATACAAAAATCATATACAGTGCAGTGCAAATTTCACCCGGTCCGATTTCGTTTGACTAAAACGAACGTTAAAAACACTCTCGTTTTTCCATTTTCTGCTTCAGCAGATTAAATTAAATGAAAATTTTCGAGTAATTTTTATTTGCAGGATGACGATTAATAAAAAAATAGGTTAGTGCTGGATGGAATGCAGTCGCTACTGATGGTACTGCTAGAGTGTTTCAGAATGACTACCAGTACGAGCCTGTTATTTTTGATTACATTGTATCTTTACACCTGCTTCTCATTCTGGGTTTATCGTTGCTGCTGTTGTCTTCTCCACAATGTTGATCACAAAATGAAACACCAACAAAATAACAAAATCGCATGATACACCACTGCTTTCACAGTGATCCTTCTTTTAATGCTTATAATTCTGAGCATCAGTGTTACGACCATCATGACGATAACTGTATTCGTCATCACTGTATTATCACCCTTGTCTTTCTTGTCGTCCATAAATCCAACTAAAGTGATTATGAAACATCTCGTGGGAAAATCATGTTCTGTTAGTTTAAATATTCAGAGCCAACAGTTTTTTAGACGAAACTGTCCCTTACCTGTAACATCAGCGAGACTGCCACAAGAAGAACACGTAGCATCGTGTTTGTTGTTGCTTCCTGTTACAAAAATTTGTTCAGGTAAAAAACGACGGGTTTTCTGTGCTTCCTGCAAACCTGTCGCCCAGAAGTCCCCGATAATGTGCTTCGGAGGTATTCGCTACTTTCCGTGAAGAGTCAATTTTTAGACGAAGGAAATAGAAACATTGGTTTGCCTTCCTTGTCTGTAAAAACCGGTTGTCGGGAAGTGTCGCACATCTATCATCCACGAAAGACTTCTCAATGAGGAAAAGTGTGAAAGTTTTGCTGAAAGAATGTTTCTTCTTCCAGTAAACATATATTGTAACTGTTTTATTTCAAAATAGCTACATGCGCCCATGAGGCAGGTGACTGACGACTAATCTTCAACTGTTTTACAATTTCACTTTGTCCTGCTTCAAAAGAGGAGACCACTCAGTTACTTTTAGTCTTTCACTCCGCTTATTTGGTCTTTTTCTTGCACACGGCGATCTTCTTTGCTGCTAATAAGATTGCTGAACACTTCTTGTAAAAATCGACAAACTGATAGAAAAATGTTATATTTATTCATTTAAATAATTCTAGTTGCATGGTCTATCCTCGATGAAACACTGCCGGCAATGTGGCTAAGTACTTATGTGCTGTCCAAAGATAAGCTGAAATCATGTGACTTTATGTGACCCTATTACCCCATTAAATCATGACCTCGTCAACTTGGCAACAGTAAAATTTAGAGAAAATTCAGGGTAGGCAGCTAGACAGCGTTGTAGTTACACCTGTTTTTCATAAAGAGGCCTATAAATATCACACACACACACACACACACACACACACACACACACACACACACACACAGAGTAAGTGAAAGGAGAGTGAATAGGGAGACAGAAAAAGAAGATTGAAGGGATAAACCGGGGAAAAAAAAGAAGAAATTCGATGAATGAATGAAGAAGAATATATATATATATATATATTTTATGTTTAACCCTTTAAGCTTAACTGCAAGTAACTGTCCTCCTTTATTGCTCATTTCAGCATCCAAGCTGCATTGTACCTCAACTGAAGTATGCCATTACACAGTCGACATTTCTGCAGCTGGCATCCTGAGCGATCTGCAAAGATTTACCTGCTCTTGTGCGAAAACCTCGATCGATGGCCTTGTGCTAATGTGAAAATGTTGAACCTGGCAGACTGTTAAGGATTTAGTCCCTAGAGAGTGGTACAGACGAAGTATGACAGGGATACAGTTTACCTGTTATATGAGCTGCCAAGGCCAGGCGGCCAGTCCAGTGTTCTGGAGGCTTCTGGTGATGCGAGGTACAGCTGGCAGCTTGGGATTCAATATTTTAGGATTTTATTTTAGTTCATTGCCGTGTTTTCCAGTTACTTTTCCGATAGAAAATTCCCAGTCAGAGATGTTCACTGTTTACAGTTAAAAAATTTATTGCATTTTCCACTTGCAGTCGTGCATTGCGTGAGTCTGTGTGATTTTTTCTATACCACCATGTGTGTGTGTGTGTGTGTGTGTGTGTGTGTGTGTGTGTGTGTGTTTGCGTGCGTGCGTGCGTGTGAGTACTTCTTCTCTTTGGCTGTGAGTGTGCATTTTTTTCTGTGATGATGATGATGATGATGATGATGATGATGATGATGATGATGATGATGATGATGATGATGATGATGATGATGATGATAAAACTAAAGACCAGAAATGAACCAACGAAAAAGCAAGACTGAAACATAAGCGTCAGCAGACGGATAGCACCATGGCAACCATGAATTTAGTATATGGATGAAGATGAAAAACTGAGGGGTGAGTGGAATAGTAAACTTGATAGGGAAAGATTTATCTTGAGTAGGTGGTTTCTGAGGCCGAACGTAGAAACAGTTAAAGAGGGGCAGTGGGGCATGAAAATGAGAAGGAAGGTTTGCCGAATTTCTCCCGTCTGGTGCGTGGCTTAAAGAGAGCAAAATGACCCAAGCAACCATCTTGGGGAATAAGGCATCAGCAACTCAGACAAGTATGCCAAGACAAGGCCACTGAAGACAATTGTAGGATGGTGTGGAGATTTTGTAATCAATGCAAGCTCGAACTGGCAGCCAGTGAAGCTCACGTAAGACGGCTGATGTATGATGTATGGTCGGCTTTTTGCCCACGAAAGAAGTACATGCGAGATTATTCTGACCACTTTGAATTTGGTCCAGTAAGTGGTTAGACAGATCGACGAGTAGAGAGGTGCAATAATCCAATCGAGACAACACAAAAGCAAACACAGTAGCAAAAACTGATAGTAAGAGGTGGACGTGACTGATTCTGCGAAGATTAAGGAAGATGGACTGACAGACTGCATTTGAGATGAGATTCAAAAGATGATACGCTGAGGATAACATGAAGATTCCCGATGGTCTGGGAAAGAAAATGTTCACCCAAGAGAATATACAATAGTAGAGGATAGTACACGTTTCAGTTTATTGGCAGAGGCGATTGGAGGAAGCTCGGTGCACCACGCAGTCATCAGGTTCACCACGTCATGTGACCAGCCGTGGCCCTGCTTTCATCTGGAGCTGCTCCTGTGATTGCAGACTGGAATGGCAGTGTGGAAGATCAATCTATTTCCTCTCTGATATAACAACACAGAGCAGGACTCCATTTCATCTCTTGCTTTTCACTCCTGCCCTTTCACCGCCACCACTGTTATGTTCCCTTCTACTTGCACTCCGCACTCTCAACTCCTTTTTTCCCCTTTCTTTGTTCGTTTCTTTAATTCTCTTCATCCTCCCATCTCTTCTTCCCTTGCCACCGCTTCTCACTTTTAAGAACTACGCATGGCTGGCTGGTAGCACTCAGGAGAACGAAAAGTGTTAGCAAAGGGTCCTGTCTAAAAGATGATTTCTGATGTGTGGGTATGTCACCATGTACCGTTTGAGTCTTGTTTTTAAATACACGGAAGAAGGCGATCATTTCAAACCAAGGCCACGAGCTGAATGTTGCAATTTTCTTATTTATTTACCATGGACGGACGGATGGACAGACAGACGGACAGACGGACGGACGGACGGACGGACGGACGGATGGATTTTCGCAATGATGTTGGAGTCTTGCTTATCACTAAAAGATTACATTTATTTTCGTAGTTAAATTACAAGTTTTATTAAACTTTGGCCGTCTGCGGATTATTGGTCGATGCCTACAGCACGTACTTCCAAATTGTGCAGACAGTCGTTCGTTGAAGAGGTCTTCATAAGCCACCATTGTTATGCTAGTCGGCTGATTGTTTTCGCGTGTCTGGTTAGGAGGGGGACTGGTCCTCCACGAACGTGCTGAGCTTCTTCTTCTGTCTTCTTCCAGCCAAGAGGTCTGATGAGCGTGTGTTTTTTCAGTGTCTCCTGCCTGTTGTCGAGGAAAATAATCCCAGAGCACCCAAAACTCTTCACACTCAGCTGCAGTACACGAGAATAACACGGGTGGTATATTTCTGTGCTTCGTTTCTGTCTACACTGGCGCCTACCTGACCCTAGAACTGATCACTCAAAAAAAAAATGCAAAGCTTTATACAGATCACCGGGTCTTGTTCTAGTTTTACTTTACTATACCTACATAAGTAACATTGTATTTTAACATTTAGAAAAAATTGCAGGACAAAAAATTTGTGAATTTATAAAGGTGTGTTGTTCGACAACAAAAACTTTATTATTTTGTATTTATGTTGCCTTTTTTCAGCTGACTCTCCATCCTAAAAGATCTCCTGAATGTTTTGCGTCCCTTTCATAGAACGTGTCCAATCAGGTGGTCATGTATGGTCAAATACAGATTCAAGAAGGATTTCCTGAGAGACCCTCGTCGGTACTTGAATTAAAAGTGAGGGTTTTGCAGACGCAAGTTCCTGCATTTCATTCTTTCACATAAAGCTTTAAAGATGAACCGAAGAGAGACGATGTTGTGAGACAATGCTCATTCACCAAGTACTGACCAACACAGTTTGTGAGTGCCCGGACACCAAAATGGCTTCATTTTTCCCACTTTTAATTCGTTTCTAACTTTGACCCGGACGAAATCGATCAGCCTGCAGGCCGAATGCCATTGCTGAATGGAAATGAATCCTAATAGGGGTTTGGTGCTGCTGAAGCGCAAGATTGGTAAAAGTCTGCGAACGGGTAATGCTTGATGTGAACGGGTGTTTGCAGTCTCTGCATACACTGCGGTTGTAGTGGTGTCGATGACATATTTACCGAGGCGGGGGTAATGGAGACGGGGGACGGACCTTGCTTGCTGACCAGACTAGGAAATCTCCTGCTAGAGAAACCAGCCGAAGTTAGAGATGTTTGATGAATGGATGGAGGGCGGTCTTTCTGATTGCAAGGCACGACTGTTTACGGACATGACATGGCTGCTGGGCAATAATAGCTGTTCAGGTGAGACGACAAGTCAAAATCGAAAGTATCTCCGATGTTCCTTTTATGTGCCAGTGCAAAATATTATTCTGTGTGTGTGTGTGTGTGTGCGTGTGTGTGTGTGTGTGTGTGTGTGTGTGTGTGTGTGTGTGTGCGTGTGTGGGTGTGTATAACATTCTTTTCTCTACCTGCTGTCTATCTCCTGTCGTTCCCTTTTCATCCGTATTTGTTCAACAGTATTTGAATAAGCCCTATGTCTACTATGGCTGCAATGTCGCTCTGTTAATTAAGGAATGAGTCTTTTGTACGTTTGGACATGACTAACAGTATTCTCCTCTTTGTGTTAGGAAGTCGGGGGAGCTATACTCACTGCAGCCTTTTTAGCTTGCGCACGGTTTGTCGTCCATCTGTGCACTCCATAAAACAGTTTCTGCTTTCAGATTCCGATCTGAGATGCACCCGTTGCTGTGTGTCTGGCAGCGTGCCGTTTCTGCAAAATGCTTTTGAAGTCAACGAAGACAGGAAATGAATTGATCAAGATTTCAAATTTCTGTTTGGCCCCCGTGCCACAAATCCATGTCGACGAAATCAAAGAAGATAATTGCGCAGGTGTAGTTTTTTTTATATTGATTCCAACCTCATCGATCGTCCCGCATGCTCGTTTATCGTTAATGCAAATTGGTTTCGATTGGTTAGCAGTGCCCGGAAATGATTCCAGGAAGTGACCTCAAGGAATGACGTCATAAAGGGATGTAAGTAGGAGCCGTGGTGTCTGATGACGATGTAGCGGGCTTCCTGCTGCTGTCCACACCAATCGAGGGAAATGGGATAGCACAGTGGTTAGCCCACTGGCATCAGGAGCCGGACATTCAGCCGTTTACCCAGCTGCGGTATGGGTACCTGACTCCATGCAGGGTTTGGAGGGAAAAATCAGGGAGGGAGTGTGATGGATCTTTAAAAACCTTCCCCAAGCCCTGCGCAACATGACGAAGCGACGACTATAGTTCAATTCAGTTTCGTTCCAGGTCCGTCCATATTTAAGTAGGTCCAAGAGACGATCCATCTCATGAAACACTATAGAAAGAATTACAGTTGAAGCCCAACAGTCAGTCATGCAAACAAAAAAAAGGGGGGGGGGTCTTTGATTGTTAACGGTGTCTTCTACGCTCGTTGCTTAAAGAACTAGTGAATGGACGGGAATGCATATTTCTTGCATCATGCACAGAAAGAGGTCGACATCTTGGGATTTTTCCAACCTGTTCTTCAAACCCAACTTCTATTTAGAATCAAGCAATAAATAATCCAAGAAAAGGAAAAAACTCATTCCTTATTTTTTAATGCAAAAACCTTTCATAAGTCAATTTTTCCCGTTTGTTGTGTATATGGTCGCAGCGTTAATGTGTTTGTATTAAAATTGTTGTTATTTAGCTAAAGTCAAAGAAATATAACTCGTTCCAGTAAAATAATTTGCATGCCTATCACACTAGAACCCTTGACGCGAAGCAAAAGCAATGCTTCTAGGCTAAATACGAACACATTTTAATCAAAGTTTTTTATTCCAGTATTGCATTATATTCTCTTCTGAATTTTTTATGCTCTCACTAAAGTGCATGCAATTTTAATCATTTTTTTTAAATATTGTTTTTGTTAAATTCTTGGCTGCGTATTTTCTTGAGAATTCGTTTTTTTTCTGCTGACGGTAATCAATGCGTTGAAGGAGCGGTTATCACGCGCTCTACGTCAATCAGATATGCGTTTTGTATTCACTCTTCGTTATTTTATCGAAACTGAAGAACAAAAAAACCACAAAAAAAAACTCTTAGGTGGTCAATAAAACTGTAAACCCTTTTTTCTGTAGCCGTTATGGACAAGAAATAAGACAAGAAGAGAAACATGTTCTGCTGAAAAAAAATCTCATCAAAGCATCGTTTTCTTGTTCATCTCGAAATTAGGAATATACATCATTTGCAGCTGAGCGCGGCTACATGACATCTCGTAGATTCTCGATGACATCTCGTAGGTCCGCCACAAGAAAGATTTTGAGAAGGGGACACAAGATGTCCTTGTCCTCTTCAATAATGGCAAGCTCATTGCGAAACTGACAGACAAATACCGTTCCAACGGTTTTATTTTAATTGGATAAAATATACTTGACAACCATAAGCACATTTTGTGTCCTGCAATATCAGCAACAAACTTCGAAAACTGAAAGTTGTAAGGGATGAGTTTTAATCACGAAAAGATAATTTCGTGATCATATTCTCATCTTACAAATGTCTGTACAATCTGTATTATGTTGCACTTCCTTCCACTTCTTTATAATGAATCAGAAAATAATATTTACAGAAGAAAACTAATATTTACAAGAACAATACTACAATACAATAATATCTCTCATTTCTTTCTGAAAATTTTTAAATAGATAAAAACTCGCCCAGTTGCTCAACGAAAATTATAATGAATACTTGAAACATTTCATACAATACAGACCATTCTCAACGATCTTACAGTTATGTCTAGACATGCATTTTTAGGACTATCATTGCAATATTAAGATATCCAGGAACTCTTTTCTCGAAAGCTTTTCTGTTGACTGCTGTCAGTTTATTCAAGAAAACAATTAAAATATCTTGGCCATAAAAATATTGGACAAATGTTTGACATAGGTTTTCTCACTGAAAAGATAGAGGCTGCTTGGTACCATGATGAGTTGATGTAGAAGTTCCTGCAGTGGTTCAAAAAGATCATCAACACCACCATTTTTTTTTAAATCTGATTTTCGTCAACAAAGACAAGGTAATTGGTGCACTGAACTGCTGAGAGGAGAAGAGCAGAATTCACTTAGTTATAAAAAAAAGTCAAACATTTTAGTACTATGCACAATCCGCAGTAAAAGCAAAAGCTTGTAGCATTTTTACGGTCGTTGCTGCCCCCATATCCCTCCCGAAACTGCGATGGGCATCACAAACTGTGGTGTAAACGATAAGGCCATCAGCCAGAGATCAAACGGTTTGTTCATCATCCTCACAAGCCTGGATCATAATAGCCTGCCCCTGTTTGCAGACTTGCTGTAGCCCATTGTAACCTGCGATCTTTTCAAGCAGCCTGCAATCACGAGTGATTGATGTGCTGTATAGAACAGGTCTTTATTCCTTCTCAGAAGGTGGCCGGGTTACAAGTTATTGCCCCCATCTTTCACTGAAACCGCTTGGCGGCAAGCTAGGGTCTTGAAGGCTAGATGATACGGCATTTATTTCTATAAATAGAAGAACATTTTTATGTCCATTTATTTATCTTAGAAAGTGTGTGTGGGGGGGTGGGGGTGGGCAAACACACGGACAAACAGAGAAAGGGAGAAAATAAAGACTAGATTAAGTAAGCTAGAAACTAAACTTTTTAATTAGTACGGTGTTAAACGACATTGAAAAATTGGCTTCCGAAGAATAATGTTCTCAGCTGTCTTTTTAAAAAACAAATGATTCTGGAATTCTTCCAACGTCTTACCATTAACCTCTTTCTTCGCTTCTCCAGCGAGGCAATTTCTTGAGAGCTATGAGCGTGCTTGAAAGGCTTCCGAAGTCTGAATAGGATTTTTGTTCTAGAAAGTTAAACATTCAGACACGAGTCAACAGTCCCATGATGTGAACTCTTTCACGTGCTGAGCCAAATCACGAGGTTCAGGATTTACGAATGATAAACGCGATGTGTTTATGCATGACAAACATGCACACATACTTAAAAATAACCAGCACGTACTTGCTTTCTCTCTCTCTCTCTCTCTCTCTCTCTCACACACACACACACACACACACATGCACACATTCTTAAAAATAACCAGCACGTAATCTCTCTCACAAACACACACACACACACACACACGCGCGCGCGCGCACTCACTCACACACACACACATGCACACATACTTAAAAATAACCAGCACATACTCTCTCGCTCTCTCTCTCTCACACACACACACACACAAATATGCACACATACTTAAAAATAACCAGCACATACTCTCTCGCTCTCTCTTTCTCTCTCTCTCACACACACACACACACACACACAAACACACAGAGCTAGGCAAATGTTTACTTAATTCACTCACATTTCCTCTTTCTCGTGATTCCTTTTGTGTCCAATTTTACCCTCATAACGGAGATAACAAACAAAATAATACTTATACAGTTTATGTATGCGTTTTAAGTAACGAAATGCACACACTGCCACAGTCTGTTCGTGACACACAAGTTCAAATTAACAGTAAATAATTCCAGATTTTGGTTCATCACATAGGATCATACACGCACAGGTACATTTAAAACAAAATCACAATCTGTTACGAATGACTACATTTGCTCTTCAAAGTGTTTTCTGTTCAAATGTATGTAGCATTCAAACGCACCAAACATAAACCCTCGACCTCTATTGTAATCAAGCCTAAAAATGTTTATGTGTGTGCATTCATTCATAGATGTGTAAGAATAATGTAATTCATTTCGAAGCCACTAAAGACAAAAAATAACTCTCCACTTCCTCATCCTGGTAAAGTCAGATGTGTTATTTTCTTGATATCTGGCATTTTTTGTGTTGCTATAGTTACAGGCGTTCAAGCACTGGATATTTTTATTCCTACATGCACTCAAACAGGTTATTCACAACTGAGCTCACCCATGTTAAAATAGTTCACATCGTTTATTATTGTCAAATACTTGTGGACTTCGCCATCCTGTTTACTCTGTATCTCAAAGGAACAAAGTGCTTAAGTGATGTGAGAGACTTTGAAGACAAAACTGTTAGTAGAAAAAGCAAAAACTATTTCTTTCCTTAAAAAGAAAGGTGGAGATATGGACAGTGAACGTAGCCTTAAATACTTTACTTTTAAGCAGGTTTATGTGCTCCTTGATTCTAAACTTTTCTGTTTTAGAGTAAGAAACAAAAACATTCTCAGGTTCAAACAAATATTACTTGACCTGTAGACATTTATTGCTAGGTGTTTCCCTTTCTTCACAGGTTGACACATCGTGGGATAACTTTGACGATAAACATCAATGTATTGGCAATTCAAATAAAAGGACACAAATGTTACAAGAAGGATTGCAATGCAGAAAGAAATTTTCCACGAAGCTAGCACAATTCAAGGGTTTTCCCACAAGTGGTCGCGGAACATTGTACAGCAAATCGGTTAACTGCATGAAAGTGGATTAAGAGAGTGAGTTTGTGCCGCTGGAGGAGATCACTCACAGGAAAGACCTGAAAAGAACTCAGTGAAATGCGAAATAAGATTAGCTGCAACAGCCAGCTAAGAGAAACTAGTGCAAAGAAGGTTTTTTTTCCAACAGATGATCGTTTGGCCATTGTTTCTGCTCCTAACATCTCCTGAAAAGATACATATAGTTGTCCCTCATTGTCATTAAATTGCTGATCATGACTTATAAATATACTAAACCATGTAAAATGCACAAACTGAAATTTAAAAAAAAAATGAAAACAATGCAGGCGAAGAAGACTAAAATTTCTGTCTTTGTTGGACATTCAGTAATTCGGTCTCTCCATGTCTTCACGACTTAAAGTCTCCGTTTTCTCAGCTCAGTCATCGTACATTGCAAACATGAGACGATTGCATGGCGACTGTGTCCTAAGTATGGTGGTTGTGATGTGTTGGCCGCCATATATCTGCCATTTATCACCCGTGTGGAACGTCTGCACTGGTTATCAGAACGCACGGATCCACGCAGGCGCACACAACACTTTCTCATCGCTCGTTTTTTTTTCTCTCGTTCTCTCGTTTCCTAATGACGAATGAACAAGATCACCAAGACGACACCAGCAGCAAATGCAGGTTGTTTGCTTACCTTCATGACCCCCCCCCAGCACAATCTGTGCCGCGCGGCATTTTCAGAACCTTTCATGGTCGACTTCTGCCGCTCGCAACTGAACTCAATCACCGTGCCAGGGACAGCACACAGCTAACGGATCTAAGGACAGACAGGGTAACCCAGCTTGCTACTAGCACTTAAGCTTCACACGGAACAGGTTAAGAAAAAAATTCTACCTGTGTTTAACCCGATGTAAGCAGTTTTGTGGCTGAACCTGACAAGCATTCGTGAGTCCGAGGGCACAGTACGTGTTAGCCGCTGGCTGCTAGATGGCTGCCTAACGTTTAGCAGATAACTAAATTGCTGATAACATTTTATCTGAGTGCAACCTGCTGGGAATTTAAGTTTCTTCCTACGGTGTACTGGGATCCTGGTCACTTAGTTCAAAACCGGGCGACTGATGCGGCTAAAACATTCCTATGTTGTCTTGATAATTTACTGACATAATACGCTCGGTTTTTTTTAATAAGTTATTGTCTTGAGAACTTGAGTTTTGAATTTTTCTGACAATCGGTCGTCATTTGGCTGGCGAAAATTGCTCTCGCCGCCATCTCTCTTTTTTAATTTCAGTTCCAAGGTTTATATTTTTGAGTTTGACTCTGATTCAACGAGTTCTCACAAGGCAGCAGGCTTGGCGACATTGTTCTTGTGGATGGTGGAGGAAGTCTTTCTGAAGAGTGTCGTGTACTCTGTCAGTGAGGTCAGACTGATCGTCCGCTGACGCTCGTAATTTCGTCGACAGCGGCAAGACCGGTCGCACGTGCAGCACTGCAGAATGTTCTTGAACTTGCTGCGGAAGTTCTCGCTGAAGACGCAGTACAGGAGCGGGTTGGCGGCGGAGTTGATGTAGGCGAGGGTTGTGGTGAGCACCAGAAACATCCAGTTGTCCCCAAACGACATGGAGGAAAAGGTGTTGTAGAATAGAAGCACCTGGAAGGTCGAAATACAGATCAAAATGACGTTTTATCGAACGGGAGCTTTTTGAAGTTATTATTATTATTATTATTATTATTATTATTATTATTATTATTATTATTACAGGTTTTAAGAGGGCCGAACATTTTTCCCCAAGACGTCGAGTCATGGCATCACGAATAGCCATGGAGACACCTAATTAACATATTATTTCAGCTTTGAGTGTAGTCTGTACAAAAGACATATCCATGGTCAGTCCTCATTTTGGAAGTCTCTTCGTGCATGATAAAGCTTGAAGGCCTGCATCTTGACAAAGGGACGGGGAAGAGTCTTCAGTCAGATCTGGGGAAAGACTACCTCGTGGTGATCTCAGCTCATTAATTGGAAAACATTTGTACATTTAAATAGGTGAAAGAGACGGGGAAATGGACCAATGAGCGACAAGCCAAGAGCTGTTAAACATGTAGGGCATGTGCTTACACAGACAGTTCGAAAGTTTTCGAAACCACTGAGAAACCACATTAGAAACATTTGGATTACGACAAGAAGAAGCTGGAAAATGTTATTATCCATTCAGTTCTGTAAGCGTTAGCCCACCTCAGCTCGTCTCTCCCCTTTCTCAAACATGGCAGGCTAATTGCTTTACTTGTTTGCTGATGAACTAGTTGTTTCCCTCAAAGCTTTGGTCACTGTTTGCTCACATTCAGGCAAGCGGAATGCGCAGGTGACAAAGCCAGCAAAGACATTAATCTACTCGCAGGGAAGACGTCTCGTTGAGGTTTTTTAATTTAAAGTCTCTGTCCCTTTTTATCTTCCCAAAAGAAATTCTACCCATCTTACCTGATGAGGTGAGTAGCTGAGAAAGTAAATAACGACGGAGGCGATAAGCATCTTGACCACGCCTTTCCGAGCGCGGATGGCCTCGTGGGTCCGCTGGCGCCGGTCCGGCGTGCACCGCACATTGAAGTTCCGGTGCAGCTTGTCCACGCCCACGAAGAGGCGGCGCCCAATGACGATGTAGCAAACGAGCTGCAGGACCAGCGGCCCAAAGTAGAACATGGCCGACTCGGTGAACTTGAAGATGCTGACATATTTTTGGTGCGTCTCAAAATCTGAAAGAACCAAAGTGATCCAGGGTTTCATTCCTCCCTTCATCAATCTGTCCTTTTTCTTGTTTTTACCTTCCCTCCCCTTATCTCCTCTAACTACGTATCTCCTTAAGAAAAGAAGTAAATTCCTGATGCTGATATATGTATATATATATAATTTCAGTCAGAAAATATTAATACTATATCGATCAATATTATCTAGTCACTGAAATGAAATACCTTGGCATGCTAAAATGTAGTCTTTATTTCTATTTATAAAAAACACTATTTAAATTTTCTAATACATTGTATGCCGGTCCTTTTAAATGGACTCAAGGGCCTACCAAATAAATATTTACTATTTGTGTTTGTCTGATATATTCTTTTTTATACTTTACATCCGTTTTCCTCACGCTCTCCAGTCGTTGATCTGTAATACTGAGGATCTCCTTCGACCAACCATAAGGTTTACCATGTCTCTAATCTGATCACAGTTTTCGCTATTCACTTAACCGGTTTCTGGTTCTAGCTTTTATAAGAGACGCATGAAACATCAACACAGACGTTTATTTAACGCTTTATTCGCCGACCACCCACCGCCACCCGCAACCACATTGGTTACTGGATTCTTTTATATGAAAAAAAATCGTTTGACACTTATGTCCAGTGCTGCTTGGAGGAAACGGAACTATTCCTACGACGCCCTTAATTAGAAATTCATCAAGTTGTGCGCAGACTGGTGTAGGAGACTGGAAAGAAGAGACCCCGGACATGCACACACGGAAATCGCGTGCATCCTCGGATGGCGCCTTTTTAATGAATGCACGTGCACCGGACAAGGCTTGTCCAGAACGACCGATATATCATGCTGACTGAACTTCTAAACGAACGATTCCCACTTGAGCAACAAAACGAATTGATCCTCTGTACATCTATCATCTTGTAAGGTAACGTTTTATCTGTCGCCATTTTTAGGGGCTAAAACAAGTTTGTAAAGGTCTAGGAGTGTATAGTATTTTCCTAATGATTGAGTAAAGCTCCAAATATATCCCCCAAATATCAGCGAATACACCCATTCTGTTCTCAAGATACATGCCTTCAAAGTATCCAGGTGCTATCCTGGTGTCTGGGTTGTCGGCCTTTTTCTGTATGTGATTATATTTGTGGAGAACAAAAAACCTCCACTGGACTTTTAATATACTTGAATATTGATCAAAGAAATGGAGGTTGTGGAGCGATGTCAGGGAGTCAGAGGTATTGTCAGGCCTGCAAGCAAGCGGTTCCCAGTGAGCTCAGAGACTTGACTGTCGCCGCGCGGAATGTCAGAACAAAGCTACACAACAATGCCACTGAACTGCCTTCGTGAAATATAGACTACAGCTTTCTTCTTCGTCTACACAGACACTTAAATAAACACAGTTACAACTCCCACATCAGATAGATAGATAGATAGATAGATAGATAGATAGATAGATAGATAGATATATAGATAGATAGATAGATAGATAGAGTGAGTGAGTGAGTGAGTGAGTGAGTGAGTGAGTGAGTGAGTGAGTGAGTGAGTGAGTGAGTGAGTGAGTGAGTGAGTGAGTGAGTGAGTGAGTGAGTGAGTGAGTGAGTGAGTGAGTGAGTGAGTGTATAAAATGGTGGTGGTGTAAAAGATGATACCGTAGTTGCTACAGCACTCATCTCTCAAACCGACTAGTAAAGGGCTTTTTTGCTGGACGGAGCTGATTTACTAGCGCTTTTCACGGGCAGCCCAGTAAACAGCGGTAATTCACCTTGGCTTTCAGCAGGTAGGGCGGTAACCTAGTCTGTCTCCCACAGACAGCCTACATCTGGTGCTGTCTAGAAGGTAACATGAGCTTCATGAAACAATCTAACCTTTTGAGTGGCTGCTATTCCCTACGCCAGTGAAAATTTTCTGACGACGGACGTTCCGGTAATTTTGTGTGTCCTGAGCCTAATCGTGGCTATTTTGCCTCTCAACGGGACTCAAGATCATTTTTCGTCTAACAATAGCAGGTGCCCTTCTCCGATGTAAGATATATTTGGTTCCACAAGACTATGGTTGTTTTTTTCTGGAGATACAAACTCCTGACTCCTTTCCTTGTTAAGTCTTATCTCTACGTCCGTGTGTCCGTATCTCTCGATTAATCCGTCCTTCCGTCCGTCCGTCTGTCTCTCTGTCAACATTCTATCTATTCGAGCTTGGTTCTCCTCGTTACTTCCTCTCATCACGATGACCGATAACAAAATTCTCACCTGAAGCAAAGCTGGTGATACACATGGAGTGCGTCAGCAAGGGCATCGGCTTGATGACATCATTGAAGATGGCGGTGGGGGCGCTGCATGCGATGGCTGTCAACCAGACGCAGACGATGATGAGGACCACGCGCCGGCGCGTGCAGACGATGTGAGCTTTGATGGGGAAAACAATGGCGATGTACCTGCAAAGAAGCTACACCGCATATACGCCTCTTCCAATACAACAACAGGACAATGATGATTGTGTCATACAGGTGACTGCCTATTCTCTAAATCACGTGGAACACATTTTTCAATACTGCAAATAAACCTTTATCCCTAGGCTTGTGTGTGAAGGTAATTTCTGCATTCATCTTATAAAATTGACACAAGATGATAACAAGACATAATGGCGCTTACTTAGCGATGCTCGTATTGATAGCACCATACTGTTATTTTTTTATTTCCTCACCTCCTCCACCATATTTAAAATAGAATATCTCTCTCTCACACACACACACACACACACACACACACACACACACACACACACACACGCGCGCGCGCGCGCGCGCTAGCACTTTTATGATCATCATGTATACATACGCATAGGTTTTTTGTATCCAAACTGAGAGTAAACCGTTTCTTGAAAAGCCAAGGTAACGAATATAATAGTTTCCTGCAGCAGGGAGCTTAATACAGGCGTCACATCTGATATTAAGAATTAAAAACGAAATTACTTTGCAAGTATTTCAAATTGGCGCAACAAGACAACCTAAATTTAACATTTTCAACTAAAACCAGTAGGGGATAGTTGAGAGGTAGAGAATGTCAAATAAAAAAGTCTGGGGAATTGTAAGAGGCTGAAACAGACAAACAGAACGACTAATGAATGCTATTGATTTTAGAAGTTAATTTAGTTAAGCACCACTTACTGACTGTATATCCTGTACCAGAGTACTCGTCACAAAAGTATTTTTGGGTGGTATAAAAAAGGAATAAGTCTGATTAAAAGAAGAGGAGAAGTCAGCAGAAACATGGATTACTCAGTAAGAGGTCCTTTCATGCGACTCCTACTTTCTCCTTCATCATCTCTTTCCTCCCCACTCCTTGTTCTGTCATTTTTTGCGTCAGACGAGAGAAGTATACCCCTCGGGTGTCGCGGCTTTAATTAGTCGGGTCAGTGGCCACCTATCCGGAACTCTGTTCCACTTCTTTGCACGTGAAATCAATGGCGGTCTCTACAGGATCATTTGTTACGGCCTGACCTACACTTGAAGACTTACTCCATTGAGGGATTTCTTTAGATAGGCAAGCGGGTCGTTAGCTCACCTTTTAAATCCTTCACGTACCTTTGGTGTTTTGTTGTTCTTGTTTTTAATGGGTGAGTGGGTAGGTGCGGGGGTTTGTTTGTTTGTTGTTATTTTTTTGTTTTGTTTTTGTTTTTGTTTTTTGTTTGTTTGTTTGTTTTTTGTTTTTTTGTTCTTTGGTTTTTTTGTTTTTTTTTTGAGAAACCACTGTGTCTTGGTGCAGTGTATTTTAACGCTGCCTGCAAGTGTTGCCAAATGGCCTCCCTGTCCCTGCTCCACGAGCTAAAAAATAGGCGTGCGCAGTGACAAAGCTGAGAGCCCGACAAATTATGACCACTTTTCCATGACTAGCAATCTCCCACTACCTCTCCTGCCTGATAATTGGTTTCGGCTCTACGATACAAGTTTCTTCTGACCACAGCGAAATCAGAGGGCCTTCAAGCTGTATCGGTTTGTCCCGCTAAACACCACCAGCAAAGATTCAGTTCTAGACCTCCTCGTCAGAACTGGCTGGCACAAAGAAAATGAATTTTCGATCAAAAGTCGCTCAATGTTTCAGTTTCACACTACTTCAAGATGATGTTGCTTGACGTTCAGGAATCAGATTACAGTAATTATCACAGACTTTTGGCCCAGACTCATATGATAACAAACGGATACACAGAGAGCATGCTAAATGATAATTAATGCAATCTCCATTCGCGCAACGTCAGCATGGAGCATTTCCGCCATTTCCCTCGTGAGACTAAGGGTTAAAGTAGCAGCAGCTGTATTATCATTAATAAATTTAATTATTCATGTGTATATTCACACAGAAATTACATTGAAGTTTTATATATATTTATGTCAGGCATCCTTGTTATTAGTTATTGATTGTATCGTCATGAAGCTTAAATTTTAAGGATTAATATGGAAGAACGAAAGAGCGTGAATGACGTCAGTTGTTCCGAAGACGTGTATGAGTGATGTAAAAAAGTGAAGGAAATGACGTGAGAGAGAGCGCGAGCAAGCAGTTAGTCAGGTAGGAGAAGGGAGAGGTTTAGGACGAAGAGACAAGTAGGGTAGGAATTGTAAGAAGAATTTGTTGAGTAGGGCCTTTGAGTAGGGCGTGTAGGAGTATATAGATCAATTAGGTGAGTAGGTATTCTTGTAGATATTCAGAAAGGCAGGACTCAAAGGTTAGGGATTTTATTGTTTTAAAGTAATCTGGAAGTAGGAATGGTTTTTTCAACTGACTTTTCATTTGTGTATTTTTCTTGTTTTTTTCTTTTATTCATACTTAGTAAAGCAGAGAGATTCGTTAGGCAAATCATTCTTTTCTTTTAATTTTTGTGAAAGAACACGTATTTGTCAGGCTCCGTGTATGTGTTGAAAGGATTGAGTGACTGATACACTGTGCGGTGGTGTTGACAATTTATTAAATTTCTGTGAGTGCGTGTGTGTGCGTGCGTGTGTGTGTGTGCACGTGGACGTGCACACGCGTCTGTATGGCTGTGTACAAAGCTGTGCGAACATTGATTAGCTCGAATTTTTTCTGTCCTTTTTATTATCTCTTTTATAGAAAAACTACAATAAAACTTTCTTGAAAAAAGTACATTCACTGTAGCCTACGCGCACGCACATATACACGCAGCTTCTCTCTCCCTCACTTTTCTATGAAACCTGCTTAGCAGTCAATTAGCGGCTAATGGAAGGGTGGCCTCCCTTTGTCCGTTACACCTGCTTCCCGCTGTCTTCCAAGGGCCGTAACTAAGTTTGACGACACCGACAGCTGAGGAGCATTGCGAGGCTAACAGCGAAAATAGATAACAGTCCTAGTCGGCTGAATTTTCTTCTCTGTGCATAATTCCCAGATGGAGTTCTTCACGTGGGATGAGAATTTCAGGAAATTGTTCTTTCTTGCTGTTTAAAGTTCTTCCACATCGCATGTGATCCTGTCTAGCACTTGTCGTGCTTTTGTTGGGTAATATTTTCCACAAACTGTAATCGCCGACTTTTTCGTTTATTTCTCCGTCTTTTGTTGACCATTTTGCTATGATATAACCATCTCTATTTAATTTATTGATTTAGATATATATGCACAATATGCATGAACAAGAATAAACATTCAAACATCAAGCAACAAACACATATTTATCCAAGTGTATTCTACCAAAAATAAAACTTTCAAGATTACATCTGACGTGTTTATTTTTTTGTAAATTCTTAGGAGGGGTCTGGGTGTGATGGCTTGCTAACATCTAGTCTAGCTAGTTTATAGATTACAAGATCTAAGTAAAAATTACGAAACTAAATGCTGCTTCATTTTCGAATTCGTATGGTTTATGTCTAACACAACACATTATCTCGGTCCTGTTATTTTTTATTTTATTTTATTTTATTTTTTTGGAAGGCGCATTGAGTCGACTCTGGGGTTGAAAATTGCGCTTTATAAATCTGCTTTAATAATAAAAATAATAATGTGTGACGTAACACAAAACACTTTAAATCAAGATATATATGGATACATCTATTTCTCTGCTTTTAGTTTTATCACAGTCATTGTAAACCACATGTAACCTTTTAGTTTTTAACAAACAATAAGCGCTGATGCTGTAAGTACTTTGTTTAGGGACTTAAAGCAAACATTCTAGGGCCAGACTGATGTGCGGTGTCGGCAAAGCACGTCACTCTCGTCTTTTCTTATCAGATTGATTCTCAAGCCCAGTCCAGTCCCTTTTGAACACTTCCCTAACCGCTTCCTTTACTTAATTCGAGGTTAGATATAGTCCTGTCTATGTCCAGACGTCCCAGTCGTCCTCCTCTGGCGGCCCGTAGTCTGAAAGTCTAGGAGCTGAGTGTCTGGCCTTATCTGTGACTGTCCCACCGGGGGCGCTTCACAATTTGGCCTCTTGTCCCGATCAATCTGTCCACAACCAAAACACCTACCAACCTCACGCAGCTGGGCGAGTTCGCCAAGAGATTACAGCCAATAAACTTGAAAAATAAGAATAAAGACAACAATTAACACGAAGGCAAAGCCGTTCTCGGAGGGAAAGATGGCTGCTTGTGGAAACAAAACAAAAAGAAAAATCTTCTGACACATGTCATGGGGATTGTCATCAGGGCCATCAAGCTGACTGAGACAGCGGGTTGGGCATAAGATTGCAGTACAAGAGAAAATGTCTCAGGTTTTTCTAGCGTTGCCGGCTGCCCCGACATCCCCACCCACATACACTCCCCCATCCCGTTTACCGAATTCCGTGACAGCTTTAGAATCTTCTGGATTAACTTTACATAATCTTCGCAACTGTAAATGAGTTAAGGTCTGTCTAGAGCAAATTTAAATATTTTTGCAAGGATTAGACAAGAGATCATCAGTTGGTCTGTCTTTGCCCTCCAACCAAAATATTGCTTACGGAGCACAAAAAATGAACAAAACTGCACAGTTGGTAAATACCAGACTAAGAAATGATTTAAACTTTCAATCAATACTTTCTCAGAGCGAGATTTCTCAGAAAGTGTGGTCGATGACACCTTAAAATGTATGACGATATTTATCAGCATTGTCATCACCGTCTAAATAACTGTCATATTTCTCCCTATCATCTTCATCGTTGTCTTTGTCATCTTCATTGTAGCAATCAGACATTCGATCATCATTAGACTCGGCGTCGGCGCTTGACAGCATCTCCTGTGATGTCCTCCCAGGATGTTCCATGACCAAGTTCCTACCAGTCTCTGAGACCGATGTGAAAGCGGTTATCCTAAAAGCTAAAGCAACAACCTGCGAGTTAGATCCGATGCCCACGAGCCTTCTTCTCGAGTGCCTAGATACTCTACTTCCTGCCATCACACATATTGTAAATGTCAGCCTGTCGTCAGGTGTTTTCCCATCTCTGTTCAAGAATGCGGTGGTGAGGCCACTTCTAAAGAAATCCACGCTTGATGTCAATGTGCTAAACAACTACCGCCCAGTCTCCAACTTGTCTTTTCTCTCTAAGATCATAGAGAAAATAGTTTTGACACAGCTCTGGGCCTATTTACAAGACCACCATCTTCTTCCACAAGCTCAGTCGGCATATAGACCTTTCCACAGCACTGAGACCACTCTTATTAAAGTAACAACAGACATATTATCTGCTCTTGACAGTGGTGATGTTTCTCCATTAACCCTACTGGACCTGTCTGCTGCATTTGACACTATAGACCACTCTCTGCTTCTTCACAGACTCCACACCCTCTACGGGATTTCTGGACCTGCCCTCTCATGGTTCAACTCCTATCTCACTGATAGGACCCAGACTGTGGTAGTCGATGGTCAGACATCTCGCCCTGCTTCACTTTTCTGTGGCGTTCCCCAAGGCTCAGTACTTGGCCCAGTCCTGTTCATCCTGTATACTAAACCACTTTCATCTTGCATCCGGTCTCACCAGGTGTCTCATCAGTCCTATGCAGATGACACGCAGCTTTACTGTTCTATTCCACTGGCTGAGTCTCACTCTGCTATTAGCTCTCTAGAAGCTTGTATTAGTGATGTCAAGGGCTGGATGGTGAAAAACAAGCTTAAACTAAATGATGATAAAACGGAAGCCCTCTTGTGCCATAGAAGAAGACATCAACCTTCACTAGTCAGTCTGCCCAATCACATCAAGGTGGGCGACAGCAACATCACCTTCACGTCATCTGTTAGGAATCTGGGATTTATTGTCACCGCAGACATGACCCTTGATAAACATGTTACAGCTGTCTGTCAGTCTGCCTACTATGAGCTCCGTAAGATCAGTGCCATCCGTCACTTTCTCTCTACACGTGCCACCAACACTCTTGTCTGTGCGTTTGTTCTTTCACGACTTGACTACTGCAACTCCTTGCTGGCAGGCTGCCCCTCATCCCTCATTCAGAAACTCCAGAGAGTACAGAACTCCGCTGCACGTCTGGTACTTAGAGCAAGGAAACGGGACCATGTCACTCCTCTCCTTCGTTTTCTACACTGGCTACCCGTCCGTTCTCGCATTCAGTACAAACTGTCTGTGCTGTGTTTTAATTTCTTTGCAGGCTCCTGTCCTGACTATTTCTCTGAACTTCTCATCCCTTACTCTCCGGCCAGACAACTCCGCTCTTCCTCTGACAACCGTACTCTGACTGTTCCTGTCACCAGAACAACAACATATGGTCACAGGACTTTTGGCTACTGTGCTGCAAAACAATGGAACTCTCTTCCTCTCCATATCCGCCACCTTCCTACAATTGAATCCTTCAAATCTGCACTGAAAACGCACCTCTTCCTTGAGCACTACTCCTAGTCCACAATGCTAGTCCTTACCCCCCCCTTCCCTCTTGCTACTTTACCCATCACTATTTTTCTCTGTTCCTGTTACTTGAAGCCTTTTGTTATCTGTTTTTGTCAGTACTGTCGTTTTCTTTCGTCCCCTGTGTTCTGTATCTACTTAGTCCACGTCTCTTCCCCGTTTTAAGCGCTAAGAGCATACTCTCTACGAGTGTGAATATGCGCTATAAAAATCTTCACTATTATTATTATTAATCAAGGGATTAGTATTAATTCAATTTGGTTATTGGTCAATAAACAAGATAGATAGACAGAGATTTAAGAACACCCATTTTCATCATTATTTATCGCCCTCGTCGTCATTGTCGCAGACAACGATAATATTCAGTGTTAACAGTTTTGTATACATTATTCATTTGATGAATGCGCTAAACACATCAAACGTGTGTCTTAACCAAACCAGATGTCATGTCCTTTCGTTTGAAGACCCCATTCTACAAAGTAAAAATATCTCATTACAAACAGCAACGAACAACAATGTTTATGACTACATAAAAAATTTGAATGGTTAATAAAAATGTTGATTTCATCATATACGAACACTAATCAGAATCTTCTTTTTTCCATTTTCACAACACATTTTTTCGGCAGAAGCAATGCAGCTAGAGAAAAAAGCAAAGGGCTTTGACTTTAGAAAATGCAATTTTCGGAATGAGAAAGTTGCACCACGCGGCTTTCTCTGATTGTCCTGGGGCCAGGTACACAGAAGCCCACTAAAATAGCTGCTCAACCTCACTAAAAGACTAGCTGGAAGCTGGCTAGCTAACTGAAGTGCACATTGCAACTTAGCTGGGAGCTAAGGAGATGATAGCTAGAAAAATAAACCATCTACGATAGCCATGGTCAAATCATAAAAATATTTAATATTACCTTAGCCGCCGATAGCTTGTTGCATAAGAATAGAACAGTTATTGTCACCAACATTTTATAGCGAAACTGCCATTTAAAACACAGTGGTAATTAAATCCTTTTTCAGTTTCAAAAAAAGCTACAGAATCAAAGAAAGGAGAAGAGGGAAGAAAAGATAGTAGGAAAAGAAGACCTCAAGGGTCAATTTTCAAATTATTTTACTGTGGTCGTAAGGGCTGTAGTTTGTAATTTAATATATGGCTTGTCATGCTGTGCACCATGCTGATAGTGCTGGTTTCATGGCTTGTTCTGCTTTCAAAAATGATATTGTAGCACTGTGTGCTAACATTATTTTAATGTTAGATTTGTCTATTCCTCAGAAATCCAGATAAAACCCATGCATCTATTTTTAAGCAAGCTGCAAAAGTCATTAGGAGCAGCAGCAATTTCTCAGCTGATGCTAGATGCTATGCTTAGAAAGGTCTCAATTGTTAGAGACTGACTTTGTAGAAAGTTCACATCAAAGGTTTTCGCCCAGACTGCAGAGTTCTAAAATGACTCAATTTTTCTCCTGAATGTTTAGCATCCAATTTCTTGATGGTAAGGCTTGGAAACTGCATTCAACACAAAACTAATACTTCACTCCATATTTTTTGTCACTAGGTTGGACAAACTATTGAAATGAAAAAATGAGAGTGTATTTGTGTGTGTGTGTGTGTGTGTGTGTGTGTGTGTGTGTGTG
Organism: Marisa cornuarietis; assembly: GCA_004794655.1. Lineage (NCBI taxonomy): Eukaryota > Metazoa > Mollusca > Gastropoda > Architaenioglossa > Ampullariidae > Marisa > Marisa cornuarietis. Next base: position 1,200,348 of record SMMW01000047.1, on the reverse strand, counting down.
TGTGTGTGTGTGTGTGTGGATGGGGAGGGAGGTGATACAGTGTCTTTGATGGTGATGCAGGTGCTGTTGATGAAACATTACAGGCTTTTAATAAAGTTTGGGAATATGCACATGTTGGATGCAGCTCAACAGCTGAACTTTGATTTTAAAGACAGAGTTTGTATTATTATGCTAGCAATTCGCTTGAATACATTTTTTCCAATTGTTTTGAAAGTAAAAGCCATTGTATTTATCTCTTATAGTTTTTATTACTATTATTGCATGAGCTTACATTTACTCTTCTTACCAATTCTTTGTTTTTTTTTAACTAAAGCCTGAATAGAATCTGCTCACAATACATGCTTGCACATTTAGAAGTCTTGAAAAATATTACCTTAAATAGATATTGGTACTGCATGCTATGACTAAGATCTTCATATTGTATTTATACAGTTGTTTACATTAAAAACTGTTTCCATAAGTAGGAATGAAGTTATTCGGTGCATTTAATTAAATGTTAATAGTGTGTGAAGGTGATCAGTCCAGTTACAGACTGACACTTAACTGTGGCTTCTCATGTATGCTCCCTTATAAGGATCTTTGTTTTTTCTTTTCTTTTTTTTTTTGAAAGTTCTCTAAATCATTTATCTCTATATCATTTAATAATGATTAATAGCATCAAAATACTTGTATTCTCATTATCCCCTTTCATAATGTTGACACTGGCTCCAAGGCTCTGTGATCTAATGGAAGCTGTAGTGGGGCTGTAGCTATTGACCTGCCTTACCTCTTGTCCATACCTGAGCTACAGCAAGCCAAGGTCTTAAACTAGGCTTAAGAGTGACCCTTTTACATTACCTGGCACCTTCAAAGGTCTGCATCTGCTGTCTGCACTTTGATAACAAAGTTTTGCTTCCAGTCTATACCTACCCATGAAGCTCCTTTCATAGCTAGGCTCTAAGCAATGTGGCCAGATAATCTGGAGATCATTGGCTAGTGACTTTGTGATTGACAATGTCTCGGAAGGTTCCACAGGTCTGTATCCCAAGGGATGCCAAGAAAAAAAGCCTTAAAAGCAACCGCTTTCCTCTAATCCACAGTTGTGGTCTCTGAAGAACTAACTAGCTACTGAATAAAGCCACACTGTAGTATCCACTAAAATAGATGCACTTTCTCAACCATGTTTATAGTGTTTCATATTTCAACATTGATCCGTTGATCTGTATGTGCTGTTCCAATTTTTGTTTTGTCTTTGCTATTTTTTTTAATTTCCTTTTTTCTGGCTGGCTGTGCTTGGTTTGATATATATATATATATATCAGTAAAGTTGAAACTTGGAGCTATATATATTTATTATATGTATCAGACCGTTTATAGCCACTAATTAGAAAATTATGGAGCAAAAGAAATACAAAATAAAAATCGTGATTAAGCCATCAGGGAGGTGAAAATAGCTGTCTGCTACGGAAACTTGGTCTCGTGCACCTCCACGAATACTAGCCAGGTAAGCGCTAGCGGTGCTCTGTACACCTGGCCCCGGACCGTGAAAGATTGCTATACTTCACATTCCGATTAGAACAACGGTCTGAGTCTGACATAGAAAGTAATTTTCTTTTTGGTAAAACAGGATGATAAAATGCTGTCATCTATTTTAATTCTCCATATAGTGACAGAAAGAATGGAAATGGCAACTTAAATGTCAACTCAAGACTTATCTTTTCAGAAGGACGACTTCATTGTGACCCTGTCCTGACCATGAGCGTGTATAACATTTCTGTAATTTACTTTGTGTATGAGTTGATTGTATGTTGTAAAAGTGAGCGTGTCTGTTAAATGTGAATGTGGGTGTATAGTTGTTCATGATTTCGTCTGTATGCTTTATGAGAAGTGCTATGAGCAAATCTTTGGAAAGGCGCTATATAAATCATTATTATTATTATTATTATTATTATTATTATTATTTCAGAAATAGGATGAAGAAAAGGAAAAAAAACAAAACTTGTGCTTAATATTTTTAAGCTGGATGGCATTGGCAGTTCTTCTTATAGCTCACAAAACAGAAAAAAAGCTTTCTGTAAAACATGTCAGTCCTCAAGAAAGCAGTATTTTTCCCCGCTTGGGCTTTAAGCCCCTTTCTACACGAAGAAGAGAAAAAGGAAAAAAAAATTAGTTCAAGGTGATAATTTCCGCCCGGAAAATGCCAGGCAGGAACAAGCGCGAGCTGGCTGAGACGGTGTGTTATAAAATATTAAACATTCAGACACAAAAAAGAAAAAGCTGGCAAAGTTCAAAAAAAGGAGAGAAGCACAGTTTCGGTTTCGACATCTTGCACAAAAATTTGATGTTAAAGAAATTTCGAAATGCAATATTTAAACTGGGTGAGAGAGAGAGAGAGATAAACTAAACAAGATGTCAAACCTCTAGTCAACAACACCAAAACATGACGAATATTAAAATATTGGTTTAAAGTTTGTCTTGGATCTGTCCTTGCTCCCTCTGGACCTCTCTGTTATCCCTCAAGCTCTCTTTTAAGCCCTACTCAGAACTTCCACTTGACTGCAGTGAGGCAACAGCTACAACCGTTTGTGGGTACGCGCAGATACAAGTGTGGTGGTGGTGGTGGTGGTGGTGGTGGTGGTGGTGGTGGTGGTGGTGGTGGTGGTGGTGGTAATTCTTTTGTTTAACGATGATACGCATCTTCACAACCTTGCTAGAAATCTTTATTATTTTCTAAACTTCGCAAGAAGCTTCGTTCAGGCACTTGTAATGAAAACATTTCATGTCTCTGTATGCTGTTTCAAATGGTTATCTGAGACAATAACTGGAAATATTTAATTACAGCACAGTATGCTAGCTATGATATTGAATATGATGCCTAATTATACTGTATTATGATATACTATACAATAGTAATTAGGCTCCATGTTATGTACGACCTGTGCTCATCACCTGTCATCAGCCATACCCCACATAAGTCGTTGGAGAAGCAACCAGAGCCATTGCTTAAGATACCCCATTAGTGACGAGACTCTCCAACCGAGACCCCAAAAAAAATCTTAATAACTTTACAGCCACATCCCTGGTGACAAAAGTTCTCTCCCGTGTCAAAGAAGTCTTTATCCAGTGGATCCTCATGAAAGAAAGAACTGAATTGGAGTCTATTAATGTCGTAAAGACCGAAAAGAACAAGAAAAAGACCAGAAAAAGAAAGGAGAAAAGACAGAGAAAATCCGTCATTTTGAGGCTTTAGTGCCGGAAGCTGTTCCGTTAAGGTGTCCTTCTGACTTTGAAAAAGGGTTTTGCTTTTCGACAGCATGTTTGTTCAAGTAGAAATAATCAAGTGGAAAAAAATCCCCCAACACACACACACACACACACACACACACACACACACACACACACACACACACACACACACGAGCCACAAGCAAACCAGACAAAATACTTTAGTCTGTTTTTTCTGTCTGATGATAATTCCCAGGTGAACAAATAATTCTCGCGGAGGAGAGCCATCACTTCCTTCAAAGAGGAAGCAGCTGTCCGTTGGAGACGTTTTTTCTTTGACTAAACATCACATTTCTAACGGTCATTGTCTAGTGTGAGAAAGACGGAAGATCCTTGGTGGCGGAAAGCATTCCCTTTGTCAAATGTAGTCAGCAATACTGGATTGCCTAAGCACAATGTGTGATAGATAATAAGTTATAATGAGTTGTATTATCAGACAAAAGTAGAAAACGATTTATTCTCCCAAAGACTTGTATAATCTGCTTTGTAGTCAATATATTCTCCTGTCTGAATGACTAGTGCGTGTGGGAAGTGTAGGTAACAGAGACAACCAGCCATTTGTCGCTCATGGGATGCAGGGTCCATATGTCAGGTCTTGAGTTTTACGAGACTGAAGACATGCTGATCTCTTCATTTAGTGGGCAACAAGGGTGTATAGGGTAGTATCTTCTGAAGTAAGAGTTGACCTCATGCGAAATCCTATAACATATGACCCTCATGCACAAACCACCCGCTTGGCCAAACATTTGGATGAAGCCAGTGATGATGTTCACTTCGTTTGGAATGGCAGCGATGATTTTTGTTGGTCACATCTGTTGAATCTCATTTCACACTGGCCCATGCTAGGATTCGGTCATATCTCCTCCGTCTAGTTACATTTATCGCTTGATTTTTCATTGGCTCAGGACTGTCTGATGCACTTTCCCCTACACTTGTGAGTCTGTCATTTCAGCTTGAATATGATCTTTGTCTCTTAAGACACAAGAGCTTAAGAGACTTTTTCTCGCTTGTACAGACACGAGATCCCAGTCACCTGTGGGTTGACGGGCAGACATAAGATTCTCATAGGACGGTGTTGGATCCCTTGTCCACCCTCAATCCACTTCACGATCATGATCAAACCGTGGTTTTCAGCCCGTTCTCCCTAGTTAAGAGAAGACAATGTAGTTGACATTGATAGGGGATTTTTCTATCCCATGTTCCAGCCAGAGGGTAGATTTAGGTTATCAGGGATTTTTTTTAATAAAAAAACATTGACTGACACAATTTTAGAACTCTAACGAGAGTTCTAAAATTGTTTTAAATAAAATAAAACTTATTAAGCCAGACTTTGGTTCCCATAGGTACAATTTTTCCTATGTGCTACTACAAGGCATCTAAATGTCAAATAGTGATTGTTTTAAAAAAGCTTCTAAATTTGGTTCTTTAGAACAGTTTTAAGTCTTCGAAACGTGCAGCTAGCCCTTGGTATTTTTCGTGCTGCGGTGTCTAAGTAGACATACCTGCTCCATCTTTACAGACATGGTGGCATCACATCATGCGATAAATAAAAGCCAGCTGTTAAAATCAACAGCTAGAAATGTACATGGCGGAGATAAGAGGCGCACTGAAAGAATACAACACAACATTATGCAGCATTTTTGTACACAGACGCCCTGTTGGGTTTAATGGTGTTATATAATATAAAGGTCTGGGAGATCGCATGTAGCGGGTTCATATCTTTGCAAAGAATAAATATGAACTTTAAGTCCCGAACGAATTTTGAGGGCGATTTTAGGAAACACACACACACACACACACACGCACACACACACACACACACACACACGCACACACACACACACACACACACACACACACACACACACACACACACCTCACTGAGCTCTCAGTGACAAAAGGAATGTATGTCAGCTGACTTCGTTTTATTTGTTTTTTAATTTAAGAGGCGCCTGCGCTCGGTTATTTCCTTTTGCGCTCTTGAAATTGCGACGGAAGTCCATTAGGTCGTCTTATTCGGACCTCAGAGGTATTATCTTTACAGAAAACAAGCCTCCTTCTCTGCTTTTGTATGACAGGAACTACGGAGAGGAATGGCGCATGGATGAACACATTCCACTAAAGAATACGAATGTTATAATGAGTTGCAAAGCTTGAGGTTATTGCAAATAGTCTTCCTTTCTCCACTCTCCTTTTAGTGGAATGAAGCGGATGTTTTCAAATATCTTATTCATCTGTTTCTCGCATGTTGTTGCAAAGTCAGGATGCCAGCTTAACTAGCTCTGGGAATTAATTCCGCCTGTATGTACTCTCACGCTTGAATCTGTGTCTGTCAATGCTGCGTGTTTGCAATCATTTTGTGGATTCATCTTGACAGAGAAACAAAATACAAGAAAACGAGCGAAACAGAAGAAATTAAAAAGAAAATCTAAATTCTGACATCATCTTCAAAAGTGCGTTAGAAGAGGTTTTTTATGTGTGTGTGTGTGTGTGTGTGTGTGTGTGTGTGTGTGTGTGTGTGTGTGTGTGTGTGTGTGTGTGTGTGTGCGTGAACTCATGTTCGTTTGTGTCTATCTGCATGGACCAAACACCATTACTTTTTCCCCGAATTCTCGATAATCAACTTCCATGAACAACTGCGACTGTGACTTTAAAAAATATCAGCTGCGTTTGATACGCTACAACTGCAGCCAGTAATATTTTCAACTGCTCAAAACTACAAGACAAGCTGTAGATGCTGGTCAAAAGCTTCAGACATGGAAACAGTTTGACTTAGACTTTTCATAGTTAGAAACCATGGACGATGTCTGAATGAATCTTTAGACGGCAAAACAAACGTTCGACGAAACGCAGGTTCAGCACGTGTCACGTGGTATCTTGTCACGTGGTGTTTGTCATCTCGCCACACAAGTCTCAGTCCGGAGATTGAAAAGCAAGAGGCTTGTTAGGGGCAGGCAATTTCCATCTTGAATAATGCCATGGTTATTGCCCTTGATAGCCAGCATCGTCTTACCGCAAGCAAGTGTGGTGGGTTTTGTTGTTGTTGTTTTTTTTAATGGGGGATGGGAGGAAACAGAGCCTATGAAGGAGAGAAAAAAATACCAACCGATACATATAGAGAGAGAGAGACATTTTCTTTGTAAAATATAATCTACGCTAGTATTTTTTACTCTCACAAACTGTTAAACCGTCCAGGCAGTCACGTGGCCAAGTAAAACCATCCTTGAGAGAATAAAGTCACGATCAGCAGAGGAACACCGAGGACGTTACTGGGAAGTATTGTCCCCTTGGGAGAACTCCCATCATGCTTGGCATCACCAGGACAGCGCTGCTGCAGTCAAACTGGACACGAGCTTGGCGCTAAATTCTTGTTCTTGAAGAATTATCTTCCTTTTGCTGCTCCCAATTCCCGTCCATTCCGACCCTCCCCCCCCCCACCGGCTATGTCCATAAACACTGTTTTGGAGAGATTAGGCTATCTGGCAAAACTTCCCTCCTTTAAGCCATGATAGAACGGAGAGGTGCAAAAAATTTCAAGACAAACTTCCTGGATAAATAAAATGCGTTCTCATTTTTTTTTTCTTTTTTTTGGTCATTGAAAGACCTACGGTAATTCCTGGAAACGAAAAAATACTTGCGCAACCTGATATTTAAGCCTTCTGGGCATTTTTGCACTCTCTTGAGTACTCTGCGTAGACGATCCACCCACTACATTTCTACATATTGTTTTTTTATTCTTGCTAATCCCGACATTTACTTGTGTTAGCTGGAGTATAGAGAAGGCACCATAGGTGAAGGATGGTCTAACTAATTTTTTAAGTATGGTGATAGCCTTAGAGTGTGCTATTTGTGAAGACTACGTAGTCGTGGCTGAAGATTATACCATTACTGTGGGAGAGGGAGGGTATGTGCCCAGTCGCATGAGAACACGTGCGCCCAGCATTATTATTCACGCTTTACGCACAGGACCGCCCGCCTAGAAGTTGGAGGAATTTATGAGGCGGGGATCTTAAGCGAGGCCTCAAAGAGAATACAACATTAACTACACAGATCGCCATTTAAGGGAACTGGGCAAAGACACCGTGAAGGTAATAAATCCCGGCTCCACTACCACCATCCTCATCAAAGTAGGATAAGAAACCAGAATATGAGTACGGCCCACAAAAGCTGATTCGGAAACAGCGCACGTGGACCGCAAGAATGTAAAAGTGTTTGAGTATAAACATGCTCTTTGATGACTTCTGAATGCACTTCTTGCCAGTTTTCCTCGTGTGCAAACCAGCTCGACTTGTTTCTCTTCTACAGAGCCATTCAAACCTGCACATTTATTGAAGAAACATCTAGAGAATGAGGCCACAAGTCCAGTCTGTTGTTACACAGCATAAACAGCTTTCGTTGTCTTAATTTTTTATGTTTGGAGTTTTTTGAGACTGATGTGCTATTTATAGTATTTTTTGTTGTTTATCATGTTAATCGATCAGCCCCCCAAGATCATGATTCTACTGCGGCGAGAGAGCGCTGTGAAATATGTATTTTATTTTTTTATTATTATTATTATTGTCTTTCTCTTTCACTCTTGTTTTTATGTGTGTGTGTGTGTGTGTGTGTGTGTGTGTGTGTGTGTGTGTGTGTGTGCGTGCGTGTGTGTTTGTGTGTTGTCAAAAGTGTATCATAATTTAACATTTAAGCACAGACTATATCATTACACTAGCACCAATAAATGATTCATTAAAGAGTCATTTTTAAAACTCTTCTGGGTTCTTTTAATACGAGATATGGCACTAGGTAATACAAAGGTGTTACATTAAATAGTACAACGTATGATGTTACAAACTATTACTATAGCTGAGAAATGTGTACTACATATAATCATATGTATACATCACAAATATGATGCATTGATTTATATATATATATATATAAAGAGCGAGAGAGTGACAGATATATGTCAGGATGGATTGATTGCGAGAGAGAGAGCAATTTTTAACTTTATTATGGGGAGTAGAAACTTTTAAGTGGTAAAAATAGAAGCTCTATTTGCTAACTTTATATGAACTATTCTCCGTATACAGACTCCACGGTTTCGTGTCCAAAGAAGACCTTCTACAACTGCTGGACGAGGGCCCCTCTAGACCATATTAGTCGTCGCTGTGTGTGAAATGGTTATGAAAAGCCTCATCGTCTGCGGTCTCGCTCTCTCTCAGCAACGGCACTCAGCGCCATTGGATGAAACTCGTCTGGAAGTTACGGTCAGCTGGACCCTCGCTTTTGTGGATAGAGACCGTCTGGAAGTTTGCTTGATGTGTCTGTCGTTTTATTTCGACATTTTCTTCTTTCATCTCCAAAAGCATCGAGATTTGCCGAAGACGTTTTTTTTTTCTTTTCCTCAAATAGTAGCTTGACGTTGATGGATTACTTCTGAGGACATAGGGACACAGGGAAATGCCAGCCTTCTGGTGCTTCAGTGGCTCAGATGAGTTTTCAGTTTGGTTGTATCAAGATTGTGAGCTATTTCGGTCCATCTGATGTCGCATTTGAAATACTAGACTTTCTTTATTAAGCTTGGTTATTTCTAGACAACTTTACATGTGCTTTTATTTCTTCTGTTTTTCTTGATTCCTTCTTGCGTTATAGGTACGTTTTTCTATCTTTATTTTTCTGTTTTTATTCATTTCAGTATTTCTCCTTTTTTCTTTCTTTTTTCTTTTTTTTTCTTTTCGTTCCTCTTACTTTATCTTACATTTATTTGTTTCTTGCGACATGGCTTTTTATCCTTTCTGATTTCTTTTCTTCTATTTCTCTCTCCTCAATTCTTTCGGCCTCTTAATTAAACCTACACTATCTTTCTATACATCATCCACTCTTTAATCTATGACGGATTACATAATATGGTATGCATGTATGTTACAATTACACGCCCTTACCATTAATACTTCCTTTTCGCCTCTTTCACTTTTTATCTTTCTCCTTCTCTTTCTTTACCAAAACAAGTTCAGTTAAATTCTCGCACCCCATCTCTCCCCCTTTCTAACACCTTTCTTGGTTGCTCCTTGGTGGGCTGCTTGTTTGCTTGCTTGGTGGGTTGGTTGCTTGGCTGGTTGGTTGGTCAGGCGGGCGGGCGGGCGGGTTGGCGGGAAAGTACTTCCACCTTGAGGTAATTTCACACTATGATAGGAGAGAGATGGGGTAGAAAACCTGCGAAGAGCTGTCACCTACAGAGAGAACCCCGACACAAAATCTGAACCCAGGAAGTCTCACTGCAGTGGTAACAAACAAGTATTTTAACCAACACAGTACCGGCCGCCCCTTCCCTTTCTTCCTCTGCATTTAGCTCAAAGGCACATGCAACATAAATGTAGCACTGAAGGCGGATTTTTTTTTTTTTTGCTAAAAATTTATGTGTTGTCTTTATTATTCTCTCACCAATTAATTTTATATGAAAAGTCTGCTTGCCTCACATTAAACTTTTCCTAAATTTCTCTCCCTAAAACAAAAAGTCCATTCTCTCTACTTCACTCATTCTCTCTCTCTTTCTTTTTCTCAAAATAAGATTCCTCTTCTCGCTCTCTCTACACCCTTCTTTGAACATAAAACAATTCAGCTCAGTTCTCCACCTCTCCCTCTCTCTCTCTCTCTCTCGTTCTGCTCTGTTTAGGGTACCCTAGATGACAGAGACGTTTTGTCCACTTTTGTGTCAACGGAAGAGACGGAAGGGAGTTCAGCTAGACGACAGCAATGGTGTGTTGCTGTTACCTTCCGCCTAACATTCACAAACAGATTTCTCTGGTAGGCGTTTTCGAGTTGTAAAGAATGCAGGGCCCCACGACTGCCTCCGCCTCCTGTACCCTCCGGCGTCCCCTAAGCTACGTCTGCATCGTGAATTGAGACCCGTATCAGCGGTTGTCGCAGATCGGCCCCAGGGACACCGGGCTTGGGATGGTGGCCTGAGACAGGTGACTGCACAAAGTTACTGGCAGCCCAGGGCAGACACCACGAAAGGGAGGCAAACAATGGGCCTGGCCGCCGTGAGTGGCTTGGCAGCTGATGAAGCTGTCAACTGCAGCATCCATGTGATTACACAAGCAAAGCCTTCGTCTACAACAGTTAAAAAAACATTAATCCCAAGTAAAACCAATATTCAAGTCATTTTTTCACAAATAAATTAAAAAAAAAAAATGCAAGTCCGTGTGCAGGGGAAAGCATTTTGGCATTGCGCTTACATGCATGCTTGAACTTTAACGTACATAGCGAAACACACACACACACACACACACACACACACACACACACACACACAAGCATCCGTATATTTTGCATAACATCTTATCCATTCCATGAGAAGATCTACAAAACACTTGTCTTGTACTTTTCTCGTCGCTGCCGTCTGCGTCTTTTTTTTTCATCGCAAACGGTTCAACGCTTACTTCAAGAACAGAAATACGTGTCATGCATTCATTGATCGGTTTTCCGTTGAGCTTTTCAAGAGAAAAAGTTTTCCTGTGATTCATGCTGATTGTTCTATGCTCTTTACTCCCGTCTTTCTCCTTCTTTCCACTTCTCTCTCTCTCTCTCTCTCTCTCTTCCTCTTCTCCCTCTTTCTCCTACTTCCCTCTTTTTCTTTTTTGTATTCCTCTCTCTCTTATTCACTCATTTCTCTTTTTTCCCTTCCAACAGCCAAAACACATGCAACGCACTTTAATATCTTGTCGCGCAATAAATGAACGAAAGAGAGAAAAATGAGTAACCTTTCATGAACCTTACTATCATCATCCATTCTGCTGTGTGTCCCTTTCCTCTGCCAGATTAAATATATTTTACTTGTTCGTTATTTTGCAGAACAAATTGGCCTTAAAAACTAACAAGCAAACTGTACTACTGTGCTTATCATGGGAATTGTAAAACAGAAGGACGCACAAAGAAACCAGTAAATGAGCGCCATGTTTCAGTACGGGTGGCCGCACCATCCCAGTTATACAACTAAGTCGTCCGTCAATGGCATTTTCCACAAACGGATCCAATAGTGAGATTGCGATGACGTCACTGGCGCATCGATTGCCTTCTGTTATTTTCTGGAACAAAAGACGAGGTGTTAACGTGCACCGCACACAAGGCGCAGCATTTATCTCCGCCGCGCCACCTTGCGTCTTCGTAAGAAACTGAGTGGAAGACAGCAGCAGTCGATAAGTCTTGGAGTGACGTTGCACAGCCAGGGTGGAACTGCGCAGACGGGTATCACAATAATGACAGTTTACATTCTTGAGAATCCTTGAAGACCTTCTTGCTTCACCCTGTCGTACCCACCCACCCCTTTCAAACGTCCTGATTAATTGTTTTCTCTCTCCGTTAAATCTCGACATATAGAGAACATATATTGTTCTTGTAACCTTAAGTCACTGTTTGATCAGTGCATATGTATGAGGCGTCACAGGTTCATTCGGAATTTTTTTTATCTCTGTGGGCTGCAACAGAAGAATAAGTTATGCATGTAGCGCGTGCATTAATATCTGGACATGCGCACTGACTATGCTTCATCTGCATCTGCGTGGGCGTTGATTGTTTGACCCGTGCAGATGCGCACTTATATGCACTGTGTGAATAAAATAAAATAATCCTCTTTTCTTTTATCTTTGTTTTGTTTTTTTGCGGGGAGGTGATTTAATTTTTTTTTAAGTTTTAAAGTCCATACATACTTATACCTCGGCCTTTTAATCATTATAATCATTATGTATATCATGTATATACTGCTAGTATGAGCACTAACTGGAATTGCCCCTTGGGGATAAATAAAGTTGTATTGTATTGTAATGTGTTAAGCTGACTTAGCTATAAACTTTCTCTACACATGTAATCTTCACTAAAGATATTTTAATAAGTCTCTAATTGCAGCATCTGATTTCAGATGCTTATGAGACTCTGCCTCGATTTGAGCTTCGAGTTCGGTTTTAAACAGAAGAGATATTCATTTAAAAAAAAACTGGTTGACGCGCTCGCGTCATGTCAGAGACACGAAGATGACATACTCATCAACAATATTTCCTCAGCTATACGAGACATATACTCCTTAATAGTATTATCTCATGGATGCGTGCAAGGTACATTCTTCAATGTTACCAAATATCTGCAACACTTTCTTTCCACGAATCTTAAAGGCGCTGTCTCCTGTCTGCATTTAGAGATGATGGTGGTTTGTTTGTTTGTTTGTTTGTTTGTTTGTTTGTTTGTTTGTTTGTTTGTTTGTTCTGTTGTGTTCTACGTCGAGTGTCTGTATCATGACTAGGCTTGTAAATAGGTGGCACATCCAGTGAAAATCCAGACCTGTTCCAGTTTTTCGTTAAGGATTTTCTCTGGGTACTTCGGGCTGCTCTTCCCAGCCTCTTCCCACTTAGTGCCAAATCACCTCAAGATTGAAGCCTTTTTCTACTAAATCAACCAACCAACCAGCCAAGAAAATCCATGAAATTGGGGCACGCTATAGTCACAACTGCGGAGGTAGGCCCCGAGTTCAGATCTCGTCTCGGGACACTATATGTCACACCCGTTCGCAGGGCTGACCGTCTGGGGGTTTTCTCCGGGTGCTCCGGTTTCCTGCCTCTCCCCCATGTAGTGCGCCTAGAGTAGGAAGCACTTTCCACCAAAGTAACCAACAAACAGCCAAAAGAATCCATTAGCCAGAGGAGAGAACTAAGCCTGTGGTCCATGACACTCAGGAGATTTCTCGCTAAGTCTGACTGCTAGCCTCTAACTTATGCCTTTTTCTTTCAACACGGACCATCCCCCTCCCACTGTCTAGTTAGTGACACAACTGAAAGCTTTTCTTTGTCTAACAATGCTTTTCCTTCAGAATTTCCTGCCTGTTGTCTTCTTAATCCCCATTGCTGTTCATGAAGTACGTTTGCTATATTTTGGCATCATTCACATCTTTGGTCTTCTGTCAAGAAATTGGATCTCGATAATGAAAAGCAGACTTTGTTTACATGAAAAACGATATTTGTGGTCAGGTCATTTGTACTACTACTTACGTTTGTACTACTACCTATTTCTCCTTAAATGCAGAGTTTTGTTAGTCTTCTGTTCGCTTAGGTATGACACGTGGAGGAAATTATATTCGTGAAGGTACCCCTGATTCAAAAATCTCTTTAATGGAGTGCGTGGAATGGATATAGGGACAAGGAACACTTCAAGGAATATTCTCAGCTGAGCGACTTTTTGGTGTATTATTTTTCGTACAACACTTCCAACTCGACACATGCTTTAAAAAGTACATGGATGACATAAATAGTCTCAGGTACACCGCTTAAAGAATTCAGAGAGAAAAGAGTTTTAAATATTACATTTGTAGTACTCTGCTTGAATAACATATTTGCCATCTTATAAGGGGCAGGATTAAACAAATAGCCTTTAGTTAGTTAGTTAGTTAGTTAGTTAGTTAGTTAGTTAGTTAGTTAGTTAGTTAGTTAGTTAGTTAGTTAGTTAGTTAGTTAGTTAGTGTGGCAAACTCCTCATGAAACAGAGAATCTGAAAGCTGATTCCTTTTTGATGGAGGAGGTCTATATAAACAAATGATCTCTAATGTCTGCTTGGCTAATGTCAGTCTTGCTGTTATGTACTCAAAGGACCTATACTGTGAGTTATTTAGTTAAATTTTTCACACCTTTCCCTCCTTTTTCGCTTATTGCTACGTCCCTGCACATTTTTTTTTTTGCAGATTATGATACTCTTTATTCATCATCAGTACTTTTGTTCATCTTTCTGTCGTTCATGTGTTGTTTGTTTGTTCTTCTGTCCCTCGTATGTTGCCCATGTCTCGTTTTTGTTCTAAGAACATACTCCTTACGCTATAACAATTTAGCATTTATTAGTTAGTTAGTTAGTTAGTTAGTTAGTCAGTCGGTCGGTCGGTCGGTCGGTCGGTCGGTGAGTGAGTTTAGTTAGTTACCTTCCAGTAGAAGGTTTTCTTTTTCTTGTTCTTTGTTAATTCGTCCTAAGTCAGAGAAGGACATAATTATGTTTCGCTCTCAGGCCAGAGCTGCCGGTCTTGAGAAACTACAGATGGTGAAAACCAGTCTAAGTGAGCTCGTGGAGCGCATTACAGTTCTACAGTCTTTCCATTCTCCCCTTACCCCTCTCCCACCTCCCCCATGCCGTCCTGTCTTCAAAACACTGTCCTCATCAGGGCCCGCAACTACTCTTGGGGTTTGTGCACCTGCGCTCTGATCTCGTGGGAGTTGCTCCCCCCTGCCGACCTCCGGGCTGCCTGGCTGATGATGACTGGGTGTTCTCTCAGACCTTCTTCTGATTAGTGTCTGGAGGTCACTGTTCTTCGCACTTTTCCTCCCTTGAGTAAGTGTCGCCTAGCGAGATCTATGGTCTTACTCTTATGATCAGCATTTCAGTAATAAATTTCATAGGTAGGTTCTTTCTCGTGAGCTATATATTACAGCCTGCTTAGGTGCTTCCTGACAATATACTTAATTTTACATGTTAAGCCGCTAGTGTATATTAAAAAATTGGGAGTGGCTGACTAAGAAGAGTAAGGTGGTTTCTATTTGCTTCATTTCAGATACGCAAATGAAAAAAAAACTATTTCAATTCAGTGAGTCACAAAATTACGACACTACTCAATCCTATAGTAAAGAATTATAATAATTATAATAATACGGAATTATTAAATCTTGTAAAAATTTGATCACGTAACGTAAGGTAGATATTAAAAATGTACTGCAGCTTTCTTGTCTCAGACCTACACAGCGCTGCAAGAGAACCGTTTTTAACCCTCTTCTGATTAGGCCTTGACACCACCTGAGGAAGGGGGAGAGGGGGGAGGGTGACAAGATTAGTCGAAATCTTCAGGTGTGGCTGACGTCAGACGCTCTGCTCTTTGGCAGCCACGCCTTGCCATCTTCTTCCATCCCTTCCATCTCCTCCTCATTTCTTTCCTTCGTCTCCCCACCCCCTCCCCCCTAATCCCACCCACTCACCAACCCTGACCGTCGTGTCTGACTCCGCACAGAACTCGTCAGCAGCTGCACGACCGACCCAGACTCTGGCACCGTTGCGTGTTGCAGGTCGCTGATCATGCAGAGAAAGTGCCTCACACCCCGAGTCTCATTGATCACACCAAGTGTCGAGCGGTCATGCCATGGGGGACCCGTGGGAGTGTCTCTCTCTCTCTAACACACCTGGTGAATTACGTAATATCTGCGTGGGCGAGGCTTGAACGGGGCTGAGAAGTTTCAGCGACGAAAGAGAGTCGAGAACAAGGTTGCAGGAGTCCAGAATGTTCGTAGCTTTATTTCGCTGATTATTGAACTCCAGCGTGCCACAGACAATGAAGTTTGATTAGTTAATCACTAATTGGAAGAAACGGAAGTCATCATGCACTGACTATTCTGGGATGTATTTTGGGGAAAATAATTGCTAAGCCATGAAAACGATGTTCTTTTCTTCGGTTCTCTGGTAACAGTTCTTGTTTGGCTTACTGGTCAGTTGAGACTAATACTATCTCCGGTTTGCTTTACTATCTGTAAATAAAACCTGATCTGTCCCGTTTTAATTGGTCAGATGTGGTCGCTCTAGCACAAGGCTCTGACTGGTTGGTTGGAGACGTGTTAGCTTAGTAACATCGGAAAAAAAACACTCAAAAAAATATATATTTTATTCTTCTCTTGTTTCCAGCAAAGGCTTCATTGTGAAAGTCTCTGTGACAGAAAGTCTAGTTTAATTAAATAATTTCATAGCATTCATGCTTCAAATCTAAGATAATGCTATGAGCTAGGTTTTTTTCAATTTAAAAATTATCTGCCGAAGTGTTAAAGGAGAAAAACTGTTCATTGCGGTCGATAACATGGTCATGTCAGGAAAAGAAATATTTCCCCGCATTTCAGCAACATGGTTTCATGAGGCAAAGCAATCATGGCAGCAATAATGACAATAAAAAAAAAAACAGCATTTGAATTTTCTCACTGCTTTAAGACATTTGGATGACTGATCATCACCAAAATATTTTTAAAATGGTGTCAGTCTTTTTTTTCCACAGCTATATACCTAGATTGAATGAGAGGGGAGAGAAGCTAGCTTGGGGGAGGTAACCGAGAAGACTCGGGAGCGACTGGTGTATCGATGAAAGCGCACTCCCTGTCGTCAAGCTCTCATCACACATCGACGGAAAGAAAAATGGCAGTGCGTCAGGCATCTGGAATTGACCCTCCGCTGACTGCTCAATCGAAGATGGGCTTGCTTAATGCGTGAGCAATTATTTATGACGTATCTATTCTCTCTCGTGTCTTTTTATTGGCTGATGTTTGGGACAACTTTCTAGTGCGTCGACATCCGCCGTGTAAAGTAGTGCCTCAAGTTGGCCTCGCAGAAGTGTGTGGCATTAAGACTCGTTTGATTTAGCTCTGTGGCTGCAAGCTTTTGAGAGGCAGGAAGAAGATTGCACGTTTATCAAAGGAAAGTGAGAGAAAAAATTCTGGGCAGAAGAAAATAATCTGCTGTAAAATCCGGCTCTGTTTCTCGATATCTATACTTAAGTAAATACTCGTACAGTACGGCACTTTCTCTTTTGTTATTGACTCCCAATACAGGGTTAGATGAGAAAAAAAGATGATGCACAATGATAAAACCGAATGTGGCAGATATAGGAATTTAGTTCCGAATAATCAATCGCATTTCACGACTTAATAATGATCTAATAATTGTCAAGCAGTCCAGCAGAGCAGCTATCCACCTTCTCTAAAAAATACTAACTGTTTAAGATTAAAATTATATTGGGTATTAAGAATGTGAAAGTATCTGTGCAAAAAGGAAGTGAGAAAGATAGAAAAAGAAAGAACGAAAAAAAGAAATAACCTTATAGGGGAGATCAGCACACGCTTTTTAAACCTTTAGCAACTAAGACTAATAGGATATATAAAACAAACTCCACCCTAGAGAAAAGAAAGCATGTCCGAGATGAGATTTGAACACAGAACATCTGAAGTTCATCTTACTGATGACAAGCACGAAACTGCTACTCTTCCGAAAAGCCCTTTATACGAGGAAGAGACAAGAAGGAAGGAATGAGAAACGAGGAATAGAAACGAATGAATGATTCAAGACATCGTAATTAAACAAACTGCGATATGATATTTTAGCTCTGACTGCACGATGGGAATTTACCGTGCATACACATTATGATTTGTCTCGGTGGGGAGATGTTTCCGTGTCCAAAAACGAGCCTGCCTGCTGATATCGTGGGCAAACAGGAAGATCCAGTTTCTTCTAAACTCAACATCTTGTCAAGACAGAGAAAGTCGCTGCTGTTGTAAGGGGTGAGGTTGTGTTTCCGCCAATAGCTAGTGGTTTTGGAACGGCTCAGAGCAAACTCCCTTTTCTTTCAC
Organism: Marisa cornuarietis; assembly: GCA_004794655.1. Classification (NCBI taxonomy): domain Eukaryota; kingdom Metazoa; phylum Mollusca; class Gastropoda; order Architaenioglossa; family Ampullariidae; genus Marisa; species Marisa cornuarietis. The sequence goes on along the minus strand of SMMW01000047.1, from coordinate 1,182,703 downwards.
AGTTATCTCCCCATTAGAGCGAGAGAGACAGGAAAAGATACATTAGCCTTGCTGAATGCCCTAATATCATGTCATGAAAGCATGAACATCTGAAGTCCCAACATTTTTGTCATTTCTGTATTTATTAGACTGTTTATTTGTTTCTTTCTTTCTATGCTTGCCGTGTGGTTGTTTGATTTTGTTTGTTTGTTTGTTTGTTTGTTTGTTTGATTGATTGATTGATTGATTTTGTTTGTTTGTTTGTTTACTTAATTGTTTATTATTGATTCTGTTTGTTTGTTTGTCTTTTTTTCTGGCCCGTTCATTTCTGTCATGAGGCTTGTAAATGGGATATAATCAAGGAGCTTATACTGTCCGCAAAATATCTTTTTGCCAATACAAGCAAGAAGCTTTGAGGACAGCACCCCAGACTGACAACCTTAGTCTGGCTATGTGTGGGCGGGTAAGCAGAAAGGTAGGGTAATGTCTGAAAAAACAGATCGGTTCATGTCCAATCCGCCAAAGAGAACCTTCTGTTGAAAATAATTTCCGGGGATAGCCCTACGCATGTGCAGGCGTTCCTGAGACTGTCATTAGCAGTTTCGTGTTTCATGATAACCATTACAGAGAAATACATTTGCTGCCAAATTGTTCCCACTAGCACGACTATCAAACCCGGTCATCAGTATTCGGGTAACAAGATTTGGGTCAAGGCTTTTCCTCCTCGATATAAGACCGTCTGGTCAAAGTTAGTAGCTAATCCAGAAAAGTTTTTTCTGCCTACGCCCGCTATGGGAGTGTCAGGAGAGTGCCATGGGAATGCCAAGTAAATTCTGTGTAAGTTCTATGTCGATTATAGGTCCTCATGATTAAAACAAATACGAATCAGAGACAAATGCGCTGCCAATGATCTTCATGTTGTAAATGCTTTGGACTGCTTTAATGGTTATATAGCTCAACATTAGAAAATATAATGCAAATAATACTTCGAAATAAAATCAGATATGAGAGTCGGTGGAGGAGAGCTGAGTTTTATCTAATAATTGAAATCAACGATACTCATACACAAGGATTGCCACAGCTGAAACAATCCCCTCGGTTAGAGACAGTATGATGTCCTTATCCCACCACCAAGATATGAAATATCAAAGTTACAGTTTTCATACACCATAGATGAGGATGAACTTTAATAGCTTAGTAGCCGTAGACCCAGGAAGAGTAACTTTTTCACAGTTCTTCAATCCTCTCCTCCCACCGCCATATTTGACTTGGTTTTTGTCCCCCGTCATTCCGTGTTTCAATTTTGTTCAGTCCTTGCATAATTGAATAGACAAGTGCTGTATCTGAGGTGAAGCCACCTGCTGCTTGTAATGATTTTGCGCAAAAAGTTGTGGTTCCGATTTAGAGAAAGAAAGAAAGAAAGAAAGAAAGAAAGAAAGAAAGAAAGAAAGAAAGAAAGAAAGAAAGAAAGAAAGAAAGAAAGAAAGAAAGAAAGAAAGAAAGAAAGAAAGAAAGAAAGAAAGAAAGAAAGAAAGAAGAAAGGGTAAAGCTTTTCTGGAGTTACGAAGGGTCTTACCTTTCGATGCAGACAGCAACAAGCGTCAGCACAGAAGCATAGAGAGCGCAGACGAGGACTGAGCGGTTGACTTTGCAGGCGATGAGCCCCAGCAGCCAGCCTTTGTCCAGCATGAACTGCACGATCTCGGGCACTCCGAAGAGCATGATGAGGGAGTCAGCCACGGCCAGGTTGAGGATGAGCAGGTTGGTCACCGACTTGCGCATTTTCTTGTCCGCCAGCACTATGTACACGACCAGCACGTTGCCAGCCATGCCCACCAGCCCCACGACACAGAAGAGGGTGGAGAAGAGCGCAATGTAGCTGGTGGACACCATGCTGGCGTCGAGGTCCGCACCCTGTCCAACGCCGTCGTCGTTGTGGTTGATCCCCACGCCGTTACGGGCTCCTGGCCACCCGCCGACTACGTCGACTACGCCGTCGTTGCGGAAGACATTTCCGACGCCGAGACCGCCAGTGTCGAGAAGTCGACCGTCGTACGAAGACCCCCTACCCGGGAACTGTGCAAAAGGTGTCGTCGCAACGTTGGTGGTGTTAGGCACGAGCTGCGGTGCCAACGCTACTAGCACCACCTCCAATGTCACAGTCAACTGATCGCGGGAATCTGTCATGTTTGCTCTACCCGCCCTTCTCCCTCGCTCGCTCTTCTCTCTCTCTAAGTCTATGTCTCTCTCCTTAAGCAAAATTCGATCCCTCTCTTTTTACCCAGCTGCATGCAGCCGAGAAAATTGTTAACACGCCATAGTTTTTTTTCCCCTGGCGAACTTTTACTGGATTTCTCTGCTATTACGCCTCGTCGCATAATCAGCAAAACAATATTTGACATCGGATCGTGCCATCACTACCGTGCTCGGATATTATTGTGTCCCCTCCTCCCCCAGCCGCCACAGGCCGCAGCTGTACAGCTGCTAGTCCCCAGCGCTAAGCCCAAGATCCTATCAAAACTTTGCTCGGCTTCATAGACACAGACTGACAGTTTAAAGCCTCATACAAAGCGCTCATTTCTACCCAGGAAACCTTAGCATGAGTCCTGACTATGCCATTGAGGGCTGCGCTTAAAATCAGCACCTTGGGAATCTTTCTCCCTTTCTCTCCTTCGTCGTCTTCTTCTTTTAAGTTAAGCTGTGGCGAGCTAGATGTGTACACACGAGCAGTGAAGGCGGCATCAATATCTGTAGTGTCAACGGCGCAATTGTCGCCAGGCAGAAGAAAGCAAACAATAATCAATTTTACCAGCAGTCCGCAACTTCAAAGAAGAGTGTCAAAGCCAAAGAAAAGAAATGGGAGGAAAAGTATTCCGCAGTCTCTCCCCCTCCCACGCTACTGTTGTCCGAAATTTTCAATTAAAGCGAATGAGAGATCTTTGAATTCAAACCTGTATTGTTTCATTAAATGAGAGAAGAAATTGCCTGTTTGCTGATTTAAGCTGTGGTTAAAGTGATGAGAAAATCGAATGAAGGTAAATTATAAATGCTCGATTGTTCAATTTCCAATGTGTCCAAGCAGGGACTTATTTCGCGAAAGAAAACCTCATTTATAAAGCTACACACTCCTTGATCAGTATCACCAGATGGTCCATATCTTCAAAACTCTCAATTTTTGTTTTTTTTTAAAAAGAAGTCAATGTTGAGATTGTTGATTAGCTGAAGTTTGAATCATCAGTTGAGCTTGCTGTCAATGAAACTCCACACCAAGTTGTAGTTTTAAAAACATATTCGCTCTGAAATAATGGCATTGACGAATTCTTCAACAACATAAGCACAACTGATCCATTGTTTCAGTCCTTTTTAAAAAAAAAAACCCGCAGTACTCCCTGCACTTCGCACATTATTTGCAGCTCGAAGCTGCTTTTATTCTCAGAGTTGAGACTACCAAAAAAAATTCATTTTTAACTCCGCAAAAAGGGTTGATGGGAGAAGTCACCCAAAAACCTTCAAAGTTATTTAATGCTTTGTCATCAGCACTTTAGAATATTTTTATGAGATAAAATGATTCCGATGATAAATATATTTCTTTTCTTACTCTGACCTTCTTTGTTACCAAGGAGCCCCACGATAAAAACAACTGTCCTTACAAGACGACTAGCCCAACAGTGTTTGTTCGGTGTGTCCTTTGTTGTTTGTAGAGCACGCATGCCTAGATTTTCCTTGCTGAATCAATTTCAGTTCCAGCATGCTGCTACGGGGTGTCTCCTCCTATGACGGCTGTGTTTATCCTACTCATCATAAGGCCACAGCAAGGGGCCTTAATTCAATCACCTATTTAATCAGGGTTTTTAGTCTTTTTTCCTGGTTTAAACACCTGGGAAGGGCCAACCGTGGTGCGGCGTTTACCGTAAAGAAGGGAAACGAACCGACTCCAATGGAAGTGTATGGATGGGGTTGTGGGGAGGGCTGAGAGGTAGGGCTGATCCAACGAAATTGTGGCAATAGATCGAAGCCCCGACTTGCGCAGGCTAAGGTCAGGCGGGCATGACTGCAAACAACACGCAGCGATTGGTCAATAACTGGTCTTAAAAACAATACACGAAAGTCTGAGTTTCTCACAAGATTCTCGGTGTGTTTTTCTGGAGATAGCTTTGCTGTCGCTATAATTCTTCTAACTGGGCGATCGAAGAAATCATTGTCGGTGTTGCCAGGTTTCTCAGGAGGGGTTGGAGGGTGGGGTGAGCTCTTTGCTTCACGAAACGTCCAGTTGTCAGCTAAAAGTCTTTTTTCTAAGCTCGAGTGGACGGCAAATAATCTGTGGAAGGTGTTCTGGTCACATCACACGGAAGACAGGAAATCTTTCCCCACCCCATTCTTAGTTCGTGTCTTAATTGACCGCTGTTGTTCCTCCACAGCCTCGAGACCTGACAGCAGGGTTGAATCAATCCTGTGGGGAAATATTGCAGGGAAATATGCTGACAGCTCTCGATGTATTCATTCTCTCCATGCCTTCTTTGTACTAAGTAAAGAGAATTCATTTTTTAAACACAGCACATTCTTGTACAAAGCTGTGAGAGAGTGAAGTGATCATGAAAGGCTGGCTGGAGAGAGATAAATGTACGGTCTGTGAGATTTTGGATTAAATGGGGTCAAGGAAATTTAGAAATGAATACTAAAAGAACACGCATGCACATATAAACAGTCTCTTTCACTCACACACACGCACGCAAATCTGGTGAAGTGATAGATGTCAGAGTATCAAAATTGTTGGAAGGGAGACAAGTGGAGAGAAAGACACGCAAACATAAATTAGAGCACAACTCTGCTATTTTACATCAAGAGAATGTTGGAAAGAGAGAAGGGCAATGAATAGACACACACCTCAACTCTCAGACGAATCGTGCCAGCCTGATGTCTTGCCACCAGCAGTCACACACCGAATGAAGACACCTCAGGTCCGGACACAGTCAGGGGTGGTCTTCCATCTACGATCGTGAAAGGAAAACAAGCATCTTTTTTCAGAAAATCCTGCAACCTCCGAGCAGAAACTCGATAAAATCCTTACTAAAGTAGTCGGGAAGTGGTCAATGGGAAATAAAATCCTGACCAAGAGTCCAGTCCGTCATCGTGACCAACGGTCCAACCCGACATCCTGACCAGTAGTCCAGTCCAACATCCTGACCAACTGTCCTCTCTAGAATTGTGTTCAGTGGTCTGCTCTGACAAAACAAACGATCCAGAAAAATCCTCCACTGATTTTTATTGATGTCAGCTTACTTTTGCGCTTGATATCTTTATGTGTATGCTCTTCTCTTGACATCATGACTTCCCTTTTAGCATAGCTCGTTCACTTATGTGTCTCCATGGTAATTAAAATGTGCTGTCGGCTTTTACTCAGGCATTGATGGTTTCGCAAAGATGAAGGGCTCATTAGCTGTTTGCATAGAGGTTTCTTTTATTTTTTCGTTGGTCTTTTCTCGCCGAAGCTCAGTTTCACGGAGTGCTTAATCACTCTGGTTAAGCAGATGAAATCATGATTTTGATAAACAGTGAGACTGTAATATATACAGAACCGTGTGAAATTTTGGTGGAATGCGAATAAATATTTTGTTTAAAAAAACTTTCTAAAAATAATTTGTACATCATTTTGAAATATTGTTTATCTATGTTATACTTATATGTTTGTGTGTGGGGGTGTATGTTTGAGTGTGTGTGTGTGTGTGTGTGTGTGTGTGTGTGTGTGTGTGTGTGTGTGTGTGAGAGAGAGAGAGAGACAGAGCGTGAGAATGCATGTGTAAATAAATGAAAGTATAAGTGCAGACTAATTGTTTTGAACTACAAATAAACAGAAACATTCAATATGTTAGAAATATACCTTGCTACCAAGTATCAGAAGTGAGAATATATTCGCTATATTCACGTAAACTAAAGAATTAGCTCCAAATAAAAAACTTAACTAGGAAAAAAAAACAGGTCTGCTTACTTGAATGGAAATCCACTGAATAGTTAACAAGAGTTCCCACACTCGACGTTCAAGGTGAACAACTCAACAGTGCCTGGCTGCAAGATCAGTCTTGGTGATTTCAGTGGAAGAAAAGAGTGAGAGAGAGAGAGGGGGGAAGAAAAATCGGGGATAGGGAGGGATGGAGGGAGGCAAGTGGATCGATGTTGAAAGTGTCGTCTGCTCGCACGCTCGGTGTTTTCGTTTTGCGGTGGGCTGAAGGATCGGCCTGTGAGCACCAGGTTAAGCCTGCGATGGCGGGAGCGTGTCCCACTGGACCTGGAGGCCAATGGACAGCCACCAGACTTCAGTGGCCTGCGCAGGGCAGTCCCAGACAGGCATCTGCAACAACAGGCAGACCTCGACTTCTTAGCTTCTTCCATTGTACACAGTGATGTCTTTCTCTCTCTCTCTCACGCACGCACGCACGCACGCGCACACACACACATAGTCGTACACAACGATCTCTCTCTCTCACACACACACACACACACACACACACACACACACACACACACACTCTTTTCTTTCTTTCTTCAATCATTGTGAAGATAGTGTTTCAATACTCCTGAAAGCAAACACAAGAGCCATTCAGCATGCTGATGAGTATGATTTTATCACATGCAAAGAAACAGGAAGATAAAGATGAAAGAAAAGAAAGGGGAGAGACAGATTAAAGTTTTCTTTATGTAGCTTCTTTTACTGACACATTCCTACATACAAAGCCTGGTGAATAGCAATCCAATATTTAAGTGTAAAATTATTTTCTCTTTACATTAACAATTATTTACGAACCTTTTTATTTTTTATTAGCTTGAGAAGCTGCGTGGTCGTATTGTACTTTCCGCTCTCAACTTTTGCATCAAGTGTTTTGTGTTTCCACTTGGTGGGGACAAGATAACAGAACATCACCGTTCTCCCCCCCACACACACACACCTCCTCCCTAGCCCAGTGAAAACAGTGCCACTGTCTTGTGGGCAATCTACCCGACTACCTGTTCGCGACTCATTGGCTGTAGTTCACTTGGAGATGAAGATGGGCGCCACCAAGTGTATAAGACCATCGATAGTCGTGCAAATGAGTAATACCGGATCCGTCGAGCCCCGGATCAACAACCGCGTACCATACCGGCGGGCTCCAAGTAGGGAAAGCACAAAATGTGCTACTGGAACCGAAGCAGATACAAGATTAAGAGAAGGAATATTCATTAGTCCGTAAAATGTCAGTACATTTATTATACTAGTCCGGTAAAGTGATACTACCCCATGAGCTAGCACGGCACCAGTAGAGCATTGTGGGACTGGGGGAGGTCAGAAGCCAGGATTTGGGAAGACAGCAACTGGTACAGTGGGGAGGACGCTAGACACGAGATTCCTGGAGCAAAGGAAAGTGGTAGGAGCCGTCATCAGCTGTACACCCATCTCCAGCAGGCTGATCTCCATTCGTCTCAGTGTTAGTGGCTATTTTTAGCATATTGGGTGTCTTATGTTCTTCGGCTCAGCACATTCAGTTTGAGACAATGTTCACAGTACTAGTACTCATGATATTAATTCACTCAGTAAGGCCTTGGCCGAATCAGAAAGGGGTTGGGGAGAGAGAGAAGAGTAGAGAGAGAGAGGGAAGAGGAGGTACAGAGGGAATGAGTAAGAGAATCAGAGAAAGAGAGGGTAAAATTGTCAAAAGTGAGTATCAAGTGGGTGTCGCTGAAAAATGTGCAGGCAGCTGTAAACTCTTGTGTAAAATGCGCACTGGTTACACTCTTAACCTGTGGTGCTGTTCTATACTTCGTTTTACCTACTAAATTGAGGATTTGTCTGCTGTCCCAGTAAAATAGTTGTCGGAATGCAGGGGAAATCCCTACCAAAATAAAAGAACCCCTCAGTCTCAGTAGTAGCCCATTTTCGTTGACTATCGACTGCTAACGATCTCTAAAAAGCTCAGACTAACTGACCAAAGAACTGCCACTTACTTCGGTTCCGGACGACCATCGCAGGCCGCTGGGTGCCCGAGAGCCGACAGCATTCATCTGGAAGATGTCATTAGTGATGATGACTGACCATCTTAGCAGGCCCATGAAGCCACCAGCTCCAAAACACCGGCAGGCGACGACGATCTGCTGGGTCCACCCAGTAGCAAAGACTGCGATTTTTATTCAAAAAAAAGAAACAAAAATGAACCTGAACTTTCGGGAAATGGTGTGCTTAAAAAAGAAAAACCGTTAGCCTTCTAGCAGTCAGTGATGCGACTTTCTAATATCGCTGATCGCTCACCTGATTACGAATTCTTATTCTTCATCATCATCATCATCATCATCATCATCATCATCATCATCATCATCATCATCATCATCATCATCATCATCATCACCACCACTTTTAGGTTGTTAACTATAAAAGGCGAAAAGACTGGTACGTTTGTGTTTAAACATAGTAGAATTTGATTGTACATAACAGATGTCTATTTACCTATAAAAAAACGTATGTTTCTCTATCACAAATATGTATCTACCCATAAAAATGCGGGTATTATGCCTGACAAAAGTTTTCGCCCATTATCAAAGTTACTTTATCTATTACAAATTTATGATAGTGCAGAAAAACTTCCTGAATGTTCAAAGTTGTCAGACCTGAAGATGATTTAAATGGCAGCTTTGATCATTTTTTTTCTCTCTCTCTCTCTCACACACACACACACACACACACACACACACACACACACACACACTGAATCAAATAATTTTGTGTGAGTAACGATGACAGTTCAACATTATGTCTTCTTTTTCAGTCAAGACTTTAAACCAGTTTAAAAGTTTCATGGGAAGACTGTTTCCAGAAGCTCAGACGACAAGCGTAGAGTCTGTTTTTTTTCTATTCGACCATTTTTGCTGTGTCTCCTCCCATTCCCCTCCAAACTGGGCATTTGTCTCATTTGACAGACTTCTTGTGCGCAGCTGGATACAAACATTTCCATCTGATAGACTTCCAAACCCTCGAATGATGTTACAAAGAAGAAAGAACGAGAAAAACTTTAGACAGACCATATTTCATTTTTTAAGAGCTTGGTGGCTTCGATGGTTTTAACATCTTCGTGTAGCTTTATGAACACCACTTTATAGCTTTCAATCGCGGAGTTTTTGCAGCCATGGGATCCTTTTTTCGCTTCATGTCCATCATAATAACTTCGTGTGGAGGCTAGTACCCTCCTCTACACTAAGACATCCCCCTCGGCACTTTCATTGCTCCTTCTCGAAGCTGCCTGAGTGATTTGTCGCATCTGGTTAAGATGGTGAGGCTGGAAGGAGGAATATGTTTCCTGTGACTTGATCATGCCGTGGAATAGATGAACATCAGAGACATGCCAGGTGAGTTTAAATTGAAATAAAGACAACACGACGAGGCTGTTGTAGAGGGGTATCAATGACAGATATGAAGACTTTGACTAATTTGATCAGGGAAAGTTGTTCTTCAGACTAGAATCAATTTACGACAAGTGACAACATGTGTGAAACTTAATTTCCCAGCAGACATCCCGCGACACGCTTAATATGATTCTCTGCATCGAAGTTCCACAGCCATTTAAGTAGGCTTCTCGCCAGCGAATTTTCCTTGGCATTCACTGGTTGCCTTAATTTGATCGGGAAGTGCTACCACCCAATTAAGATCTTGCAATAAGAGAGAATATTTATGAACGAGGAAGGAAATCAAGAAGAAAACCGTTCTGAGCAGGAAAAGCTTAGAAATAGACGTGCGCCGAGACGGGATCCGAACCGAGTCACCTTCAGTATTAATGACCATTGCACTACCGGGCCGCCCTTCTTCCTGAACAACAACACACAACTGGATCACTGGTCTAAGAAGTTGTTATCGCCCTCACTTCGAAGTTTAAGAGAAGTGCAGAGCGACGGTAAGAGGTATTAATAAAAAGCCCGGCGTGGAGCAAAACTTTTAAAGGTATATGAGGGGCCATAACTGGTATCAACCAAGTAAAGGATGATGGCCCTTGGAGACGGGGCAGCTTGAGAACCTGACGCTGAGACGGAGGATGATAGAGGGGGACATTAAGATGATGTGATCTGAAGCAAAGTGGGAAGGGAAGAGCACTTCAAACATGTTTGCTTAATGGGTAGAACGTTCTTAGCTTGTCTGTAGTGAATGCTAGACATTAAATAATCATCGTCCCTCGTCAACCGACGAGAAGCTTGTTGACCAGTCTATTTTAGCAAGCCCATGCCATCAGACGCTGCTGGAAGTTATAGCAGGGATGTGGTTTTTTTCCTATCCACAAACCCGAAAATAACAGTCTTTGCTTCCAGTTCCAAAGACCGCTTGCAGGTATTAAAATAGCTCACTGGTTAATACATATTGAAGTGTTCTGGAATGGAAGTGTTGTATGCAGCCCAACGAAAACATTCTTGAACGGCTGGTTGCTTGTGTGTGAAGATTCGTGTGTGAGCATTCGCTTGTATTTGTGCAACTTTGGTAAGAGGAAGGAGAGACATGCCAGTAGAGATCCTTCTTTATAGCGAACACTTCACCACAGTTGCTAAAGCTTTTATATGACTTGTCTTGAAAAGGCTTTGCTAAACTTTCTTTAAAAGTTTATTCATTTTTTCCTTTAAGAACGGCCTTCTGCGGTGTATACAAAAGTACTGTCCAGCAATGTTTAAGAGTACTTCTAGTGTACAAGAGTACTGTCCCACACTTCCTCAACTTACACTCCTTTTACCCTCGTGTCAAATTTTCTCCCATCATCAACGCTGGAGTCACGACCCGTACTTTCGCTCGAGCCACTTTCGTTACTCAAAGTGCGCACGCGCAGGAGTCGACGGGTCATTTGCGTCATAAGACGAATCATATCCGTCAAACCGATGTTTTGCAGGTTGTGCAGAAATCTTCTCAATCGTCTTTCTCGGATCGACATACGTGAGGGTTTGTGCAAGGTTACGTGTTTCGATGTTCTCTTGTGATCAGCATTTTGTTAAACTTATCTAATCATTATTGTCTTGGCTAACCATCGTTGAATTCGGGTTCACCGTGCATCCAGTCCTACTGAAAGCGATTTTTCATTCATTCATTTTCTGGTTCTATTTAATAATTCTCTGTTTTATTTTCTACCATAAATTAAACATTCAGTCTCCGTCTAATCACTCCCTTCTCAGAGTTGTTTTCGACACATCATTGTCCTTCGAGAATCATGTCAACTCCATCTTTTTCGAACGTTGCAGGATCAACCACATCAGACATCCATCTCTCTGTTACCTCCACCAGGTAGTTTTTTGCCGGCATTTGTGTTGAAAAAGTCCTCTGACAGCTATCATTGTGCACAATTTTGTGTGTGTGTGTGTGTGTGTGTGTGTGTGTGTGTGTGTGTGTGTGTGTGTGTGTGTGTGTGTGTGTGTGCATGCGTGCTCTCGCCTTTTGAAGGTTTTGAAGCTGCAGGTTTATAGTAACATATTTGTATTTTTCAGGTGTATGTCTTATGTGGAGTTTGCTGTTCGGTGTACACAAATGTATCTGGCAAAGTTTGCTTAATTTAATTTGTTTATTCAATAAATCCCATTGAAACTCTATGCTGGTTTCTGACCCATGTGTAACTGAAGCGCATAATTGTAATAAATCCACACTGTCTGTAGCACTGTTATTGTTCCTTCCTATTTAGACAAAGTGCAATGCATAAAGATTTTTTCCTACATGTACCAGACTGAATGCAGCTGATGGCCGAATCTGACATATGATCAAATGTTCGTCTCAGTATGTATGTAGTTAAAAGTCAAGACACATATTTCCCTATCATTTTAGTAACGAGTAGTTTGAAAGCTGATCACGTCGTTAAATTTAAAACGTATAATGTCCTAGCATATGAGCGAAAGGTCATCTTAGTGATTCACAAATTGAAAACATAAACTGTTGTAGCATGTGATCGAATGGACAGCGAAATGCGCGAGTACATCGTGACATTCTAGACGGATGCTGTCACAGAAGCGAAGTTCAGATAATAGCACGAGTGCTAATGAGCGAAATAAGGGCTCAAGACACTCGTCAGCTCACGTACATCAAGCTGACCTTTCCACGCGCACTTTGAGTAGCGAAACTGTGGCTCGAGGGAAAGTGCAGCTCGTGACACAGGCACTACTTTATGTTTAAAGTTTGAAACTGTTTTCTTATGTCATACCAGAACATTTCATAATCGTTGAAATAAGTTTGCATAATTTCTCCCCGAATAAAATAAGATAATATTTTTCTTTTTTAAAGAGTTGGAAGAAGGATTAACGAGGTGTTTGATGGTTTGATTGGTTGTCGGCACAGCGGCCAGCTGCGTGTTACGAGGTTTGGTGGGCGGCTGTCTGTGTGGTAGTGTCGTAGCCAGTTTTTTCTTTCTGTCATTCTGTGCCGTTCACATAATAATTCATGGTGCCTATGTCTGTAAGGGTTGAAGTGTATTACAATATGTTTTCAGGTTTCTGTCTGTTCACATGCCCGGATATCTATAAACAAAGGGAGAATGTGAGAATATGTCTGGTTTCACCGATTGGAGAAAAAATATGCCGTTTAGTGGTTTGGAGTATATTTGAATAAATTTTAAAGTACATATTTCTTTTTTTGAAGTTGTTTCAATAAAAAAAATCAACAGCTTCTGTCCCACACTGAAAAATAAATGTAAATTGAGGTTGTGAGCAGGCTTAATCTGGTATTGCGGCAGAGTGGAAACACGAAGAAAGACTTCAACCCATGAAACATCCTTCTCCCCCCTTCTCCCCCTTCTCCCCCTTCTCCCCACTGTCAATGATGATTCCGTTATTACAGGTATCGGGCATATCATTAATGCAAAGTGCAGAAACTTTGCTCCCAAATCTCTCTCCATGCCTTTTGGGAAGAAAAACCTTGCTAGAATATTCACTCCCATCGGCAGTCAGGCTGAAGTTCAAAAAAAAAAAAAACTATCTTAATACATGACATAGTAGTGTTTACCTTTTTACATTCGTCTTAAACAAGGATTTGAAAATAAATTTTTTAAAAAAGTCGCAAAGGGAAAAAGAACCAATAAATGAATTAAGGTTTATTCCGATGATCATTTGCAACATATTTAACAAGAAATAAATTTATCTTGTCCACTGTTGCATCACGGCTTGTAACTGTCTGTAACAGATGAATGAGGTGGAGATGATTGCCATGCCGTTATTCTGTTACCAAAGCAATCATTTGACCAACAAGCTACACTCAGCTGTATGTGTCACAATTCTCAGGGATCGATCTTTTTACTCAGGTTACTGTACAGACGAGTACAACAGCATGTTTCAAGCTCAATGTCGATTTTTTTATGTGAGAGGAAGCGTGCAGCAGCCCAGCAATGATACTGCACTATTAAAGGTCGCAGTGTGATGAAGGGGTAAGAGAAGAATTGAACTGTCTGGATATCTCCGACCTACAAAAAAAAAATAAATAAATAAATAAAGTACGACATACGAGTTTCAGCGTAGACTGTACAATGGTCTATACTTCCCCTGTTTACAGCTTCTTATTACATAATCACTGATGCCACTTTATACTGGTATGTGGAGAGAACAGCATCAGTCTTCATGCTCTTAACGCTACCTGTTAATTAGACTTAGGTGGGACTATATGTTAATTAGACAGCTGGGACTATATGTAATTAGACAGCTGAGATATGTGTTAATTATACTTAGGTGGGACTATGTGTTAATTAGACAGCTGCGACCATGTGTTAATTAGACAGCTGCGACCATGTGTTAATTATACAGCTGGGACTATGTGTTAATTATACTTAGGTGGGACTATGTGTTAATTATACAGCTGGGACTATGTGTTAATTTTACTTAGGTGGGACTATGTGTTAATTAGACAGCTGGGACTATGTGTTAATTTTACTTAGGTGGGACTATGTGTTAATTAGACAGCTGGGACTATGTGTTAATTAGACAGCTGCGACCATGTGTTAATTAGACAGCTGGGACTATGTGTTAATTATACTTAGGTGGGACTATGTGTCAATTAGACAGCTGGGACTATGTGTTAATTAGACAGCTGAGACTATGTGTTAATTAGACTAAGGTGGGACTATATGCTAATTAGACAGCTGAGACTATGTGTAAATTAGAACGCTGGGATCATGTGTTAATTAGACAGCTGGGACAATGTGTAAATTAGACTTAGGTGGTACTATGTGTTAATTAGACAGCTGGGACTATGTGTTAATTAGACAGCTGGGACTGTATGTTAATTACACAGCTGGGACCATGTGTTAATTAGGTGTCACTTTAGGAATTTGTCCTCTCTCCGTGCAAGATGGTGTTAGTAGGCATGTATCTCGTGAATGAAAGAGATGATACTCTCCCACATTAGAGAAATAGTATCTTACACAGAGCTTTAACTCGTTAATAGAAGTAAATTACATCACAATACACCTTAAGGATGTGTGACTGGATGTTATCTATTACCACAGCTCAATAACACGGTAAATAAACATTTTTCGGGGCGAGTCTCTTTCAATAAGGTTTCTATACAAAACGACGAAGATTTCCAGCGACAAACAACTTGTGACTGAATCGTTTGCTGACGAGTTCTGTGGAAATTATTAGACAGCAAATTTCTTAAAACATAAACCAACGTTGCAGCGATTGACTTTTAAGGCCAGAGCAAAATTGATGGGCAGTCAGATGATAGATAGTTACATGTAGTAGGAAGCTGGTGGGTGAAAGAGGAAAAAAAATAATCGAAGAAGATGGGAAAAGGGCTCAGTGGTAAATGGCACATGAAAGATGAAATCCGATCCGGCTGGTCGAAGCTGAATAGGAATTGGTTTCGCCCGTTAGCTTATACGGCTACCAAGCTGCCAGGGAGCGTGACGAGAGAGAGAGTGGGTGGGATGGAACATTCTAAAAAGGAGACGGGAAAAGCTTTCCTTTGGGTCGTTCTCGCCATTGTCGTCAGCGTCTGGCTTTTATCGTTGCCACAAATTTAATTTGTGTGTGTGTGTGTGTGTGTGTGTGTGTGTGTGTGTGTGTGTGTGTGTGTGTGTGTGTGTGTGTGTGTGTGTGTGTGTGTGGCGAATGAAGGTCGGGTTGACATTTCAAGAATTAGATTATGTCGCTTTAAAGGTTAGCCCTCACATCAAACAATGGCATCCCTCTGTGTGTGTGTGTGTGTGTGTGTGTGTGTGTGTTTACTGTTTGTTTGTGTTCTTGCTTGCTTTATCGTCCTCTCCTGTAATCAAATGATGGTCGTATCGCAAAAGACAAAAGAGACAAAAGTTCAGACAACCACGGGGTGCTTTAACCTCTCGGTAGTTAAAACAAAACCTGAACACTGTAGGTCTTGCCCACCCTGCTTTCCATCACATTTTTGTCTCACCTTTGATTCCTCGAGCTACAGACCCCAGCCGTGTCTTCTAAAAACACCCTTCATCACACTACATGGTTTGGTGGACAAAACAGTTTCTTACTATCTTCATGAGGCACAAGTGAGAAGCTAATAGAGGAAAACAAAGAAGGAGATGTTAACATAGATAAATAAAAGGGATGACTTCATCGAAACAGTTTTTGTTCCCATGCTTAGAAAATACAGTATCTAAGGTCGACGAGGGAATTAAAATGGCGCAAAGTGACGCAGACATTGACTATCGGGCTGGAAATATTTTTAACGCAATGGTTAGAAATATTTTTTAGTTTTATTAGTGATGTACGCAGTGTGGTTGGAGAAAGAAAAGAAAAAAAAGGGATCATCTAGCTACAGGTGTTAAGACTCTCTGTAGACACTGCAAGCTGTACCTGAGAATTTGAAAGCTGGGTTATTTTAAAAATCTATTTTCCGGGGTTTCATTTGAGAACCGGTAAAATCATTTAGAGTGATGCATCATGAAGAAGATGGCTTCTCAAAGCACTTACGTAATAAACGGGGAGACACCTTCGGATCGCCTAGCTACTGATGTTTTTTAAACCGAGCAGAAAACTATTTCTGGTGCTGACTGCCGAGGTTTACAATGTGGCGTCATGCCAGTTACTTAGTGGTGATCGATGGCTGTAATTCTCAAAATGTTAAATACCTTTGGCGGGTAGTAAAAATAAACTTGTTCGTAATGTGACCTGGCGATGCCATTCTGGGATGCATTGACAGAAAAATTGCCAACCTGACTGTCATCGACATCAAACATCACAGGTTCGTTCGCCATACTTTCATCAGACGCGCAAAAAAAAAAAAATTCAACCCTTAAATTAATTTGAAAATGAACAGGCTCACTTCATTAACTGTCATACCTGTTGAGCTGATTCTTTTTTTTCTGTATCAGTACTTAAACTAAGCCACTTAGATTTTTGCTATTTTCTGAACAAAAAGAAAGGAAACGTTTTTTTTCGTCATCGTTTTTTCATGATGACAATGGATGAATGAGTACCTGACCCATTAATGGTTTGGGGAAGAAAAGACAAGAAGAAAGAGAAGACACGAACCTTACACATTCAACATCAATCTTTAAGTCAGGGGACCATCTCTTCCATTGACCTCTTAATTAACAAACCGACAAGTTACAGAATTACTGTTTTAATTCTACACGTGCACTACAAAATGCCTTGTTTTTAAAGATCCTTCGTGGCTTTCCTGTTATTTCTTGCAATAATCTGACTGTCTCATAAACGCTAGTTTACCTGAGAAGTAAAGGCTACAATCACCTCCACAGTTTATCTGTGAAATGTGTCTTCTGTCTGGCGGAAGCAAGCCAGTGCGCATGTCCAGACATGGCGCCACGCCCTGCCGCCTTATCACGACCCGATGTTAACAACTAACATTCCTCCTGACAGAGGACACCGCTGAGCACTTGACTACATGCGCTATAGCTTGACAAATCTCAAAATAGCGAATTGAATACTTGACAGGTCAAGTTTGTTTTTCTTGAGGCCGATGTCTGGGTTAGAAGCGACTGCATGTGCGGGAAGGCGTTTGCCGGAGAGAAAGGAAGCAGTCTCGTGTGCGACTGAGTACAAATGTACTTCTTTGTGCTGAACTGAGACACAGGTTCATTTTTTTTAGATGCACACGTGCACACACACACACACACACACACGAACACAAGCAAACAAACACAAACGTGTACACACACACACACACACACACACGCACAACAGTGACACGAAAGAAGAAGACGATAGAGGATTCTGTATCAAGTTAATGTCTGTTTTTAAATAATCAAGGTGGTTTACTCATTATCTTTATTATTCTACAGTCTTCTTCTTTTCATAAACACGTTACCTTTGGTGTCTTTCCCTATTTTTGGATTTTGCGTATTTTGACCATGTCAGTCACTTCCCCTCAACCACGCTCTAGCAGCTCTCCACTTCTTAATACCCTGGACACTACAGGGCTTCGAAAAAAAAATATGATAAAAGAAAGAGTTTCCAAACCTCATTTACAGTATAAAACTGCTGTTTCCTGAAATTTTCTTTTAGTTCCTCTAAGGCGCATCCGTGAACACTGATGGTAGCTTAATTCTTTTTCCGCGAAGATTCAGAAGGCAAGGCTCCTTCCGGCAGCTGATTATCTTCTTGCCGAGGAGATCAACTAGCGCCGACCGCTCTTCTTCCCTTGCTGCCCACTTCCTTTATCAAGCAACTTAGCCGGCTAACACCGGACATGTCTGCGCAACATCGTTTTGCACATGCAGCTCACAACTTATCTCTGAGAAGAGTGGGGTGTTAGACGTGTGCTGAATGCTACTCATCACAATCAAGAAGCTGGGGCGTTCGCAAGAAAGACGCTCTTCACGGATGTAATAATGTTCCCCTTTTGATAGGGGATTTGGGGATTGGAACCACGTAACTGAGCTACGTAAAAATGACTGCTTTCTTGTCATTTACTGGTCGGTGCTTGCCCTCGATATAGCGGTGCGGGGAAAGGGGTTGTAAGACTTCCGGCTCATATGTCATAGAACATCCTCTCTAGGAATGTGAAAGGATTGACACTTGTTCAAGAGGTTTATTCGCGTCATCCCCACTTGAAACCCCTCTTCGCAAGAATGCATTAGACGAAAGCGGTCAGTTAGTCAGTCAGTCAGTCAGTCAGTCAATCAGTCAGTCAGTCCCTTGACCGGCACCTGTCGTTGGGGGGGGGGGAGCACATGCATAGACGCATCAGCTGACAGGGCCCGCCACTCTTGCCTATTTTGGAGCAGGTCCTGTACACGACGACCAGTACAGTCTTTGACCTTCGTAAGTCAGTTCTTTCTCTGACCACCGCGGTGTCGATTTACCTCAAAGGTGCCTTGAAGGATAGACTACGGCAGGGTGTCGTGCCGGGTCACATGGCCAAAGAAGACCAGCTTGCGTGGCTTGACTGTTGAAAGTAGAGGTTCCTGATGTTCTATGAGTGTGGCAATCTTGTTTTTTATAAAGTCGTTGGTTTTATGTTTTTTTGTATGAGATCCGGAGCAGCCTCCTCAAGCACTTCTTCTCGAATGCCTGGATTGTCCTTTCCGTTTCGGTGAACAGAGTCCAGGTGTCGCATTCGTAGAGCAGAATCAGCACTACCAGGGATTTGTACAGCTTGTACTTGGTAGTGAACCTTATCTTGTGGCTATGCCAGATCTTATCTAACTTAGCTATTGCTGCTGCTGCTGCTGCTGCTGCTGCTGCTGCTGCTGCTGCTGCTGCTGCTGCTGCTGCTGCTATTGCTGCTATTGCGATCCTGATGTGGATATCTGACATGGAGCTGCCGTCCTTGGAGAGGGTGGCTCCCGAGTACTTGAAGCTGCTTACCTCTTCGAGCTGTACCCTGTTCATAAAGATCTCTGCTTTGCCGTTGCCATTGATCATAACTTTGCTCTTTTCAGTGCTGGTCTCCATTCTATATCGTACGGGCTGTCTGTCGGTCTGTTGGTGAGGTCTTACAGTTTTTTTGTGTGTGTTTTTTTTTTTTTGTTAGTGCCTTCTGCCAATTGAAATGGAAGTATGATGGTCGTGGAGGGCTTCGAGCAGGATGTTCTCCAAGAAGATATTAAACAGCACCAGCAATAGGAGACATCCTTGACCTACGCCTACTGTGGTGCGAAAATAAACTCCTATTTGATTATTCAGCAGTACTGCGCTCGTTGAGCTATTATATAGCGCTTCGGTGACTTAAATGAGGCTTCTTTGGTGTTGAATTTACAAAGTATTTACAAATCCAAGAGACTAATTTTGTATGCCAATTCTGTATGCCAATACACACACACACACACACACACACACACACGTGCAAACATGCATATCATGACGATCACCACCGCGACGACCACCACCACCATACAAACACGACGACCACCACCATCACGACCACCACAACCACAATGTCTGTGTTGCGCTAAAACTTCATTCCAAACAAAACTTTACATTAAATGTTCAGAATAACCTTTCTACACCTTGCTTTGACTGCGAGGGCCGCGAAACCATGCCCCTTGAAATGCTGTCTTATTGTATTTGTATATTTGTTCGTAATTTTCCGCCTTTGTATGTTATAATTTTTATCTTTACATGTATGTATCACTTGTTTTATGTATTTGTAAGTTTACCTACTTAGAAGTATTGAGCCTACTACAAAGGGGGGTTATTTGCTATAATAATCTGCTTCTTCTTCTTATTATTTTTTTTTCAAAGAAGATCGCGCTGCTGCTAGAAATAATTTATGATGTCCTGCTGCCTCAACATGCCCTGGGATCAAGGGACGCAAACTCTATATAATAAGTTTTGTGTAAAGGCTCTTAGTTACAGCCCTTGTTTCCAGGACAACTGATCAGTCAGAGGAGTGCTCTGCACAAGGTGCATTACTCGTGCTAATTAATTTTGGACGGTGGATGACTTCTCTCCCTTTCTCTCCTCTTTCCCTCTCTCTCGAGGGGAAGCGGATAGCCGAGTGGTTATAGCAATGGTTTTCGAACCCAAATGAGCGCCATTCGAAACCCGTGTAGTTCAGCAAACTTTCCGGTCTAGTTAGCAATTACGAATGGATCCTACTTCGTTTAGAGCTGATAAAGATCATTCAGCAAGGGAGCCGATGAGTTCCGACTTTAAGAAGATGGCCCAAGAAAATGTAGTCTCTAATGCCTCACTGCCAAGTAAACCAACGGTTAAATGACTATCTTTATATTTATCTCTTTCAGACTTCCTTGTGAACCAGCTACTACACAATCCTTCGTGATTCCGAACTTCTATGTTCAGCACAATTATAACGCAGATTAAACAAAAGGTAAAGCGCCTTTAGAAGAGACAGAAGTTCGCAATGCTATCCATAACCTACGAATAATAAAAGTTCACTCTTAATTGCTAGAGATAAATGACATATTCATTAAAGTCAAGAGCTGCAGAACTTTGGCGTCGAGTATTTCTCTCTCGTTAATATGCTTGAAAAATCTCAAAGTATCATCCGATTATGACATCGCATACAAGATGAGTCATTTAATTAGGGGTTTATAACTTAACACGAAACTAGTCATTGTTTTTTTTATCAGGGGCGAATAATATTTGTCTACATTTCCTAATGTGTTTTCAAGTAACACTGCTAAGTAATGGGAAGACATATCGCCATCATCGACGTGATCTCGCGAACACGATAAAAGCCGCGAAAATTCGCGAGAGTTTGTAACTGGAACGATGGAGTTGATATGTGCATAATAGGACAGTTTGGGAGGTCATTATTAAATTTCTTCTAAATCTTTTCTCATATTTCACAGAAATCTTGAAATCTGGCACTCAAGTGAAATTTTTGTAAAACTTTATTTTAGTTATTTCTTGAAAAATTTTCCAATTTTAGACATAATCTGAGATGCTTGTTGAGAATGCTAGGATAATGTTATTACATTATGACTACAAAATATTGTTTCTTTCTAAAAAAAAAAAAACTGCAAAATCTAAAACATTAATTCGTTATTTTTTTAACCTTTTCCTTAAAAGTTATCAATATAAATTCTGTTATGCATAGGTTCTGTTTATATTAGTGTGATATCTAATCTGCAAACGAGCAGGTGAAAGTTGCAAAATAGTTTTCTATGATTTTGTTTGTTCAATATACAATATACTGAATGACAAGCATGAACCGATTTGTATGAACATGTCTCAAATTTTAAGTTACCGAAAATGAAACGAAGACTTATGATGTAGCATGTTAATGGCTGTTAACTCCTTGTTGCCAACAGGAAAGAAGGGAGGTAACTGGAGGATATTCATATACATGGCTTTGACAAAGACGGTATTATAGTTTGAGCCACCTTTTTTTGTTCTTCGTGTTTGCTAGGGCTGAAAGGTTTCGTTAATGCCACTATTTTTATGATCGTAATGATTGAAATCAAATTTGTTTCACAAGGATTTTTTAATATGCTCATTAAAAAAAAACTCAACAACAAAAGCAAAACTTTCTCGCACAAACTTCTCGCTATTTGATTGGGCGTCTTACACAAATCATCTTCGAACACACACACACACACACACACACACACACACACACACATATATATATATATATAAACGACAAAACATGTGGCCTGTAGTCTTGTTGGCAATTACTATTTGCAGGGCTTTCATAAAGCGGTGTAATCATCTTCCTGTTGGACCAGAAATATTTCTGCTGCAAATTCTTGCATACCTGGCAGCAAAATGCAAATAATCTTTTGCAGACATATGAGCTTTGACCATAATGCGTGGCTTGTTTCTCTGTGAACCAAGGACATCTATACCCAAGTGTTTGTCCCCACAGGCACCAGACACAACTATACATCATATTTAGAACTCGTGAATTATTTCTGATGCATCCTGATCCCTTCATTCTGTCACCATGGCTACCTCATCTGCTAGACCACCTTGCAATCAGATCGTACAGCAGGACAAACAATGACTAATATTTTTTTGTTAAATGTGTGTTCTGTGTCAACTGTCATGTACCGTATAAAAAAGGATCACGTGTTATTCCGCTTTGTGATTGGTCACAACATCCACGTACGTCAAGCTTTTCTTTCAGGATGATGTTGAAACATTCGGTAAAGAACAAACCTCTGATATAACTAGGAAGAAGGGGAAACGAACAGGAGAGTACGAAAGACAGGGGGTATTACCCCGCAATATCATGAATGTCGTGTTTTCTACTGAAATGTTAATCCAAGTGGGTGTTTGGCGGTTGTCCACTTACCTGAAGGGAGTTTTCACTCAGCCTTTTCAAGGTAACAGAAGCATTTGCTACATCATAGAAGTTCTGACATCGTCTCTCTTATCACTTTGTACTTGTAACATGGCGGCATCCCGAGAATGTGTCTTTGTCAATAAACATTGCTTCAAATACCCATGAGTGCCACCCATGAAGTTGACAATCATATATTTGATAGAGAAAGGAAGGAAAATAAATATTGCAAAGTCAATGTGTGTGTGTGTGTGTGTGTGTGTGTGTGTGTGTGTGTGTGTGTGTGTGTGTGTGTGTGTGTTGCAAAGTCTTGAGTTTTCTTACTACTTATAGGGCAGTCAAGAGAGGATACACGAGACAACATGTAAAGTGTTTGAGAAAATGACGAAAAAGGACTTCAAATACAAGAACAAGTTTTTAAAAATATCCAGGAAAAAAAGTAAAACAAAAACAAAGAAAAAACCCAGACAGACAAACAATATTCTGGATAATAACCTTAGTATTTGAAAGATGACACTGCGATTAAAGGATAAGGCTTATCAGTTTCGTCAACTATATATCTATTAATATAAGATTTTATCTAAAGGATTACGGAAGTGTTGCCTCTCTTCCTCCTTGACTCAATCTGTCTTTCTCGCTCTCCCTCTGTCTATCTTCTCTTGTGCCTTGTCATTAAAACCCGTATCAATTCAATGTCAGCCATCGCATTGTGCCTGCAATGAGCAACATCTGAAATGGTTGAAGGTGTTTCTACCTTAAGTTTCGGCCATTTTGTTGTCCTGTTCCTTCAAGACCAAAAGTTGCACGAGTTTATGCATTTTCTCTCCATTCATTCATGCAGCTGCCCATAAATTCCAAACGGAACATTTTCATGAATACATCGTGATAGAAATGTGCACACACACACACGCACGCACGCACACACACACACACACACACACACACACACACACACACACACACACAGACGGATCTATCAAATCGCAGTGTCAGATACTAGGAGGCAGTAGCTAAAGTGCCAAGCTGTTGACAACCAGGCTATTGCAAGGCGATTAAAATCCACACATCAGGGTGACTACAATATGCACATTCATTTCAGATGCCAGTGTAGTACCTGAGTGTCCTCACCTGCGCACAAGTATGATCTTGATACTGGGCTGGTAATTAATCACCAGAGTTATCTTAGCCTAGAGACAACCCAATTCGCGGAGTAACACTGAAATCCTTTTTTTCTGGACTTTTTAAAAGCAGTCCTCTCACTGGCTGCTTCAGATTTTCTCGTATGACAGAAACACAGCCTCCGTGGACCGTTTAAGAAGGGTTTAAGGTAAAATGCTTCATGCAGTACACGAGAGAAATTCAGTAGATGATTTTCCTTCTCCGGCTCCACTGTTTTACAATTTTCCCCCTTTCATTTAGCACTGTGACTACCTTCGAAACTTTCAAATCCAGCTTCGGAATCTTTTATGTGTGTGTTTTTTTTTACAGAAAGATACATTTCGTAATCCAATGAACTTTTCCGTTTTCTCCTCATTCTTTATCTTTGACCACGCCCTTTGTTCGTGTTTGCCACAGTATCACCTGTCTGTTGTCACTTGTCTTCATCGTGTGGTTACCTGTCTGCTCATTTGTAGTTTTTCCTGCACAGGTTATTAAACTTGCCTGCACACAGGGAAATGTGGTCTACAAGAATCAGGAATTCCTCCGATTAAATGTTTTTTTTGTAAAATAATCTGCCTTGTGGACCCCTTGTATGTCCAGCGCTCTTATATCTCCTGTGTATGTTCTTAAACTGTCTTATGTTCTGAAATAACCACGATAACTGTAAAATCCGTGCTTTGTAACAACTACATTCACTCAACAATAATATCATGTAGATGGGAGAGGTTACATTCATGATAAAAGAAGCTATATTTATTTTAAGACAAAGGTGTGTTCGGAGTGAGTGTCGTTATAGGGGTCGTGGGAGAACATTTACAGTAAGCCCTTCCTTTGCCTTACTAGAGAAAGACGATTCGGACATTAAAACAGGATGCACTGCGGTAATAAAACTGATCAATAAGCCCCCATCAGACTGTACTACAACCATGCAAGATATTTTTAGATACAAAATATATTTAATACTGTCACGCTTCGCCTTAGTCATAAAACGATGTGTAGACCCCTCGGATGTTACATCGCTAATTGACCCCAGGGCATCTTTTCCATGGCTTCATAACTACTGCCCCAGGGGTAAATCAATATTCTGCACTGTCTAGACACCGCCACATAGCTTTCCGCCACATAGAGGTTGCCCCATCCTGCACCCAATACACATGTTGAACAAACATGCAATGTTGAAACCAAATAACAAGAAGAATGCAAATGTCTTTTCCCTTACTTAAAAACCTGAGCTTGTAATTACAAACATAAGTAAATGAAATGTAAAGAAAATAATAATAGTCGATTTTTGGTGTTTAATTTCTGTCGGAGGTGGTGGCGGTGGTGGTGAAGGTCTCAAGGCGTCTTACAAAACATTTACGGAGGTTTCTACATTAGTATCTGACAGACGTGCGAGGGCGGGCGTGATTGTGTGTGTGTGTGTGTGTGTGTGTGTGTGTGTGTGTGTGTGTGTGTGTGTGTGTGTGTGTGTGTGAGTGAGTGTTTTGTGCACGGACCTTCATTTACTGGATAAGTGTCTTCCATTCGTTACCTCTTTAATCTGTCATAGCAGTCACAATCGTCACAAACCCTAACAACGAAGGGCTTTTGCTTCCGTTTTCTGTCAAAATGGCGGATTTTCCTAACGTCGATGAAATTTTAGAAGTGAGAAATCAAACTTTTCTGTCATCACAACCTTTTTAAAGAAGATTGATTACAAAATAAACAGTAGCATTTTCTGTAAAATGTATTTTGCTTGTTTATAGAAAACGCATTTGGGTTTATGGACAATTTCATCATATAAAAATCGACGCAACAGATGTTATTACTTGCTTTACCACTAACAATTAAAAAAAGCATTGTTTTTGATTTTTTGGAAACAGTTGTATAGATTGTTCTGTAACGGGAAAAAAACCCCAATATTTTAAGAATTAATTTAAGGTATGCAACCAAAGGACCGGAAACACGAGGTCTCTCTAAAGGAAAGCCGAGACTGATACCGGATTTGACCCCGAGTCACTTATCCAGTAATGGAGGTCCGTGGTTGTGTAAGCTGAATGTCTCTTTGTTTCCATGGTTACAAAATCTCCATACCCTTGTCGGTATGCGCAACTTTGGGCGAAAGGGACACAAGAACAAGTTGGTTGGTGGAAATCTTTCTCTACCAACAGCTACAGGTACCAGACTACACGAGTACTATTATATTATATGTGTTGAAAGCCTGGTGCTAACACTAATTTATATAAAAACAATCTGATAAACGTCTCGAAATAGTAATTTAATATTTGAACAAATTATCAAGTAGGAATTTGTTTGGAACGTTTTAAAGCTGCACCACAGCCATGAGGCATCAATTTGTATTAAAAAATCGCAAATGTTTGAGAGGATTGTTTACAATGAACGCTTTGAACACGCCAAAGTAAAGACAAGATTTGAAAAAAATATCATGCACAAACGGTGGCTGATACGTATATAAGATTCTCAAAATATTTCTCTGTATTAACAAAGTCCATATCTTTCGTTTAGTATTAGATGTAAACACACTAACGGATATATTGTTAACAAGAGGAATAATTAGAAAGTTCCTTTATGTAGCGCTGCTTACTTCAACATGTTCATTGCGTTTTATATTAATAAAACTGGCATTAAATCAAAGAGAAGAACCAAAATAACAACAATATTCTACCAGGTACATCATAGACTTACATAAGACATCATTCAAGCCTTAAGAATGTCACAAAGTAGCAGCCCACATACTCAAAACTCATTTCATACATAGCAACAAAGATATACAGCATACCAACGCACACACACACCAGCACGTACACACACACATCAGCACGCACACACACCACCACGCACACACACTAGCACGTACACAAACAACACCACGCACACACACCAGCACGCACACACACACACTAGCACGTACACAAACACCACCACGCACACACACTAGCACGTACACAAACACCACCACGCACACACACTAGCACGTACACAAACACCACCACGCACACACACCATCACGCACACATACTAGCACACACAGACACCAGCACGAACACACACACACACACCAGCACGTACACAAACACCACCACGCACACACTAGCACGTACACAAACACCACCACGCACACACACCATCACGCACACATACTAGCACACACAGACACCAGCACGAACACACACACACACACACACCAGCACGTACACAAACACCACCACGCACACACACCACCACGCACACATACTAGCACGCACACACACCAGCACGCACACACACACCAGCACGCACACACACTAGCACACGCACACACACACCAGCACGCACACACACCACCACACACACACTAGCACGCAAACACACACACTCACGCACACACACACACTAGCACGCAAACACACACACACACATACTCACGCACGCATACATACAGCTCACCACACCACGTCACACATATTAAAAGCCGGTAGAAGAATGACTCACACGTGTCTGTCACCCAGGGCACCGAGGCTCTCGGTTTAATCAAGCTTCCCCGTGCACGCGATTATGTCACTGCACGTGTCTGTGAGTCCGGGAAGAGGTGGAGCGCTGCAGCAATGCGGAGGCATGCACGACGCCATGTGACAAGACGCCAGAGGTAGGTGGGCAAACTAGCCCACCTTTACTTACCTTTACTTACCTTTACTCACCTGCACGCTCCATCTCTTTGTAATTTTTCTCCCTGCCTACCCGGAGGTGGCCCCTTCGGGGAATAATACATTTGTTTGCTTACGATAAGCCAAGCGAAATGTGTCTTAATGGGGTCAGTGTTAGTGTAACTGTCCATTGTGTGGTGATGCCCCAATTCCGCCCAAAATTAATTTGTTTTAGTCTTTTTTTTAAGACATTTATTATTCGAAGAAAACACCTCCAGTCAAACTGAGAATTCTAAAGTGGTGTGCAAACTCTTCATCTTAATGTTTGGGTAAACTCAATGCAATATAACAATATCTCCCTAAATCTCTGTACATGCCCTGATTGTGTTCTCGAGATACAGGCCTACACCAAGGTTAGGCTTGTACATGCCTACCTTTACATTTACACTAAACAGTCCTACAGTTCCAAACAATTTTTCGTACGATGTTGACATCTTTATATACTTCGTAATGTTTACCCATTAATATTTAAAATAATGTACATCGCACTACAAATACATTAAAGACAGAGAAGAAGTGATTGGAATGTGTCCTGCACAGTTCACTCTACCGAAGTGCACACCCTCCCAGACCCACCCTTCCAGGCCCACCCTGTAATGTTTGCTGGGCAGCTTTTCTTCCCAAGCTGGGAATATCACAGTTGAGGTCAGAGGAGAGACGTGTGACAAGTGTCATGTACCAGTAAATAATTCAACAGAGTGAAATCTTTTTACAAGCACTAGAATAGAACACACACACACACACACACACACACACACTCACACACACACACACACACACACACACACACACACACACAGTGTCCATGTTTTATCATGTTTTCCTCATGTTTTATCGTCCAATCAGACGTTACGGGAAAATATTTTATGGCAAGAAACACACCTTCAGATTCCTTTGCTGTGAGAGTAGTTTATCTGGCATCCATTCCTATACGTTTATTGTGTGTTTGTTATTGTCATTTTGATGTTTGCGTTTAATGTGTGATTGATAATGAAAAAGGATGTGTGGTATGTGAAAATTATTTCTATGTGTGAGTCCTACGCTCACGAATATACTGACATAATTTATTGTCCAAAAACTAATCCATCATGCTCGTCGTTGAGAGGCGTAAACAAGCAGAAGGTCACTTCCTGTCCTCTAACAGTCTCAGCGCCATTATAACAGTGCCACCCCCCCCACCCTCCACCTTTTCCCGCCAAATATCGTTTTTTATTATCAAACGTAAACATGACCTCACTTCCTGTCTGGTAAATTAGAATTGTTTTTATTGATGTTTGCTGATGACAGTGACACTTGTTGGTTCACTCTCTTGCCTCACCGCTAGAGCTGACCGTAAATATGGATACAATTAAAATTGTGAGTTTCAAAAATGGTGGTCAAACCGCGAAAATCGTGACTGATTATTAATTCCTTGTCTTAACAGTCTCTACAAGTTACTCCTAACAACAGTCCACACAATGCTCGTCCTTCTTACCCTCCCCCTTCTGCTCTTGCTACTTGTCTACCCATCTTTCTCTGCAGAATCCCTATATTTTCTATGTTTCTGTTACTTGGTGTCTTTTTGTGTTTTCTATCTTTGTTTTCTGTTTGTCGTCAGTATTGTCGTTTATTCTTCCGTCCCTCGTGTTTTATCCATGTAGTCCATGTCTCTTACTTGTTTTAAGCTCTAAGAGCATGCTCTCTATGAGTGTGAATATGCGCTATAAAAATATTTATTTATTTATTTATTTATTTACAAGTCAGTGTTTCAGCAGTCTTGCTAGGGACATCGCTACAAAGGCAAAACGGAGCTGAAATATTATGAACACTGTGAAATACAGGCTGTCACAATGTCCGTCTATTCTTCGAATTTTTAATACTCAGCTTACTCTTCTTTTGTACAGAAATATGTGGTCTGTTTAGAACATGCCAATGTAGAATATATGTACATTTGTTTGCATGCACACATCTGCTAAACGTTTCATCCACAACACCTACTATGGTTTATAGAGGAGAGAGAACTTAGAAGGGACTCATTACTTATAAATGGTGTTGTAAATATTGGTCCAGATTAGTGAAGTTACCCAGCCAAGTTATGTTTAAAAGGCCTACCAGATGATAGAAAACAGATAAAAAAAAGATGTTAGAAACTAGGGTAACTTAAGTCAAATCACTAATAACGGGTAACGGGTTTGCTCGTGGATGGTAGAGTAGATTACATGAAAAAGAAATAAGGTTTTTTAAGAGTTTAAATTTAGATTACGAGTCAGGTTCGTGCAAAACTGGCATGCACATCATGTACATAGTTTCAGATGTAAAGTTGTATGAGGCTCAGCCTTGCGGTGATTCGTATCTCTCATATTATATTTACTCTATGTGTATAAGTTCATCTGTCTTCTTGAAACTCGTATCAGCTTTTCTGTTCTTATCTTAGCCCTGAAGCTATCAACAGCCCCCACTCTTCAAAGCTGAAACAGAAGATATAAATCACTTTCTGTTTATATGCCCTCACTATGAAGATCTTAGGATAATTTCCTGAAGCCGTTAAGTTGAAAAATGAATCTCTACATACATTTTGAATAAAATGGAGTCCTTTGCAAATTCCCGTGATGAAGTCACTCCGGCATATCGTCAAATGTTATCTAGTATTGTTGTGGGCGATTGGATGATAAGTTGATGTTTGAATGATATAATGAGTTTTGTTTTTGTTGATAGGTTGACTTTGGATTTAATTTCGGCTGAAAATTGTCAATCTGTAATTGATCCATAAGTACCTTATTACTTGTTCTCTTAGTGTATTTCATGTTTCCTTTTTGAAATATCAGTTGTCTATCAATTGTCCGCCAAATAAATGATGTCATTCAAGGTAACAACAAAATTAAATAATAGTTCTATCGATTTCAGCAAGAAAAGATAAAATATTAATTTTTTGAAAGAAGGTTCAGAATCGTTTGTTGTCGGATGATTCCAACACTATTTCTGCGAAGAGACTGGACAGAAACAGTTGCTGGCAAAATCGACATTTTCCGGTTGAGATCCTGTTACCATGTCATAAACGAGTTGCTATCTCGTCATAATCAGAATAAATAAAGGCTAGGCCTTCAACTTACAGGCGAACTTGCAAGTACCACCCCCATAATTAATTCTCGGCTTACGTCACGTGACCATTCACACCCTCACAAACTTCCTCGTGTCTGCGACCTTCGTCCCGTCTTCTCCTCTCCCTTTGTCTTGAGGGCAGGTTTGCTGGTGCAATAATGTGGGAGGATACTCGGGGTGGGGCAGTGTACGGCATTCACTTGCTTTCACTTCTGCACCCTTACAAACGAATAGTGAGTGGGTGACAGTTGAGGAGGAGTAATGTACGACGCGAGGAGAAGGAAAACTGAAGACAAATGTTGTCACAATTATTTGTAATAAACTCCAGTCCACGCATGCAGGCAGGTAGGAGCGCCGAGACATCAAAACGGCGTGCATACAATCACTCACCTCTCAAAAAAAAAAAAAACAGTAGCATATTGCTATTTTTTCTGTACGGAAACATTAAAGCCCCGGATTCGTGAGAAAATGAAGGCTGTTTTTAGAAGTCAATAAATTATAAGACCTGCATGTTAACTTGTTCTGTCCCTCAGATACTCTTTTGCCAGCCTGATTCTTCTAGTTAATTCATATCTGTGTCTGTTTCCCCGAAGTAAGAAAGGTTTAAAACTTTCAGCTACCCCAGTTGGAACAGGATGTTTGTCCTTGCAAACAGTCCGCCGTCTTTAAGCTGTTTCAAATAAAGCACTACAGAATGTTTCCCTTTGTTGTATGCCTCTTTTTGCAAACACCTTTTTAAGACTACCTTTGACAAATTCAAAACTAATGACTTCTCGTCAGGTGACACCGTCCTCAGTTGGATGTTTGTTGGTTGATATTCGCTACTAAGGAATTGTTCACACCATTTCAGGACAGACTTTTCTTTTCCATACCATTAAATTCGTTAGTGTTTTCAGTTGGTCTTTATGTTTGCCAAAGGAGCCACTTTTGTGTTTCTCGGCTAGTATACGTTTTACACCACTGAAATTTGAAAAATTAGGGAAACTATTTCCTATCAGTTTATCTCTACACAGCATCCAGACTCCGAGGAGGTTGAGATAGAGGAATCCGTGGGCCACTAGAGAGATAAACAAGTAGATACTGAAGCAAAGTCTTATCTCAAGATAGTTTTGCTCTTGAACCCTGAGGTTGAAATGCTACACTATGTTTACATAAGTGAACAAGCCCTGAAGTTTGAATACAACACTCTCTTTGCATCCATGAACAAGGTTTCTGAAAGTTTTCTTGTGTCTCCCTACTAAACCAAAGCAGCCAGGGGCGTGGTCCCAGAGCGCCGGTGGCGAAGATATTGCTGACGTCACAAACGTATCGGTTGCTGTCGCCGTCCGCTGGTGATGTGGTGGGATCTGAGATGACAAGGTTTGCCGCTGCAGGTCCCCGCAGGTCGCCGCAGGATGTGCTGAAGATATAACAACACTGACGCACTCAAAGGGACATGAAGTGCACGCCCCATTAATAATAAGCCGCCCCTGTTGAGACAGCAGATCTTCAGTTCGACAGTGACTTCTACAGCTACTCTTGTGCTTCGGTTCCTTTAGGCTTCTTGAGGGTTCATTTACCTTTAAGGCACACACTTATTATATCTTTAAGGCACACACTTATTATATCCTTATGTGTCGACTGTAGTTAGCCATTTTGTCAAGTGGTAAACGCTTTAAAATGATTTACGAAGATTTATGCCATGATTAATATTATAGCTTAGCTGCGCTGCCTTATAAAAAAAACCTCTTCCTCACTTACTCGTTTTATATATATATATATATATATTACCTATATATATTTATACATATCAATAAAAAAATAAATAAACGTTATTTTCATTTTTTTTCTCTTTAACAAAGATTTTAAAGAGACATGACCAGTATTTTATTAGTATTTCACTTTGTTTCTATCTTTACCAAAGATCTTGAGCTAGACAAATTAGCTGTCTGTGATTGTCTCCTGATGTCTACTTTTTATCAATCATGAAGACTCGTTTGATCAAAGTCATCATCGTTCTTCGCATCTGAGATCGCATCGTGCCCTCAAATTTCTATCGCATCCCCTCCACTTTGATTACTCCCCAATATTAAACTTTATCGTTTAGGAAGGAAGCAAGTGTTATCTGGCTATGATGCAGATGTTGGGCCAGAGTGCAGTCACTTTGCTGCTTGTCGTAGAGTTAAGGACTTGTCTCAGTGTCATGCTGATAAACCAGGAGTACGGCAGCTGTGTGACGTGGTTTTGTTTTTTTTTTTACTCATCCCTTGTCGGCTTATTAATGCTTGCAATAGATGGGCGACATTCTGAAATAGTAACAAGCGCACATCATCATCATCATCATCATCATCTTCTTCTTCTTCTTCTTCTTCTTCTTCTTCTTCTTCTTCTTCTTCTTCTTCTTCTTCTTCTTCTTCTTCTTCATTATGCGCGCGCGCACGCACACACAGAAGTAGCCGATGAGGCGAAGACTACAAGAAGAGGGAAAAAAAAGAAAAAGTGGAAAGGAAAAAAAAGAACAACAGAACGCAAACATGTGAGCTGTTCAAATATGATCCCTACATTCCTACGTAAGCACAAACTACTGCAATCCTTTGTCAGCGAAACTACTGCAGAACAGTTGCCCATCTACTGCTGTAGTTTTTATCAGATGTCCTAACTTTGAAGAGTAAGTGCGGGGGTTGGTGGGAAGGTGAGGGTGGGGGCGAGTTCGTACAAGTAAGACACGAAAACCCTCCGCCGGATTGGTCCTGACTGGCACTCAACTTCCTGACTCAAACTCCGCCCAAAGCCACTAACCTGCCTGTGGTGCGGTCATAAAAGCGGACACATGACGAGATCGTGCATTCATCCCACCTGACACAACCTCTCCCCCTGCACTCCGTGGACAAAACTGTTTCCTCGCAGCACACCTTGTCTCACACACACGGCACAGCGAGTCCCACCTGTGGGATCAGCTTTCGTGTCCGAGAAAGACAACTTCACGACAGAGGGAGCTGAATAAAAGAACCACCCGAAAGAACTAACCACCTGAATGAAGTAACTACCTGAAACAAGAAGACAACAGAAGGGAGAGAAAAAGGTGAGTACACCTTTGCTAGATAACTGATGATTAATCCAAGGCCTTCTCTGGCTAACTGAATTATTTAGCTGCATGAAGACGGCATAGAGTGGAGAGTATACATGACTAGATAACCGGTGATTAGTCCAAGGCTTTAGTCAGTTGTTGTACCTTTGTCCCAGCCTAAGGCATCGTAAGAATTAGTCCAAGTAAAATTTAAAATCGAAAGCAAGAAATGGTGCTGTCTGGTAAGGGGTAAAAGCTTTTAATAAAGGCTTCTTACCGCATGTCCTATTTGCCAAAAGGTTAGACATCCCTGAGTGAAGACTTGAATATTTGATAAAAGGCTAAAAAAAATGGAGTTCTAAAAAGTAACTAAATATATAAGATGAAAGAAACTCGTTGGGGCATTTTCAAGTTGAGAGAAACGATGAAAAGAAAATATTAAAAAGACTTAAACAGAAGAGCCTTGATAATATGACTCACAGACAACTCAGACTCAAGCAGAAGGCGGAAGTCGCTTACCTGGCCACACCTTTCTCCCACACACATTAACACATCACTTTGACACACAACTTTCATCTTCGTCTGTACAGAACGTCAAGAAGTATGAAATATGGGAGCTTGTTTTTTTCTAAAAAAAAAATATCTAACATGTAAATGGATAAAAAAAAAGTTAATAAAGCCTGATGGCAGTGTACAGCCGAGTGTTAGAACGTCTGTGTGTTTTGCGGGTCAAGGTTCAATCTTCCCAAAGTTTTCATGGTGCTGGTATAAAAAGAAAAAGTAGAAAGGGAAAAAAGTAAGGAAAGAATCAATGGATAAATGAGCTTCGTTGTCCAGGTAGGGTGTGTCAAAGGCATATTCAAAAATATGCCAATAGTGCTATCAAACTGTCAGATCATAACAAATAAATATATTATATTATAGGATTTTTGTTAGTAAAGTATGCAGACAATCATGCAAAGGTGTAGAATGTTCTTTCAGCTTTTTGTAAATACAGAATAAATGTACCAATAAGTATACTGATTGTGTTTGGGGATGTTATCAGTGCCTTTGGGAGTATAAATTTCCCTAAATATTATAACCTGTAAGCTATGAGGCCAAGGAACGAAGTTCTGACCCTTTATTTAAAATAGAATGGACAGAGACTAGCATTATGTAGTCCACTCATGAAGCAGCCTGCGGGCGGGCGAGGGCTCAGCGAACATTGTCCTCCTTCAAAGTCTAAAAATCACATGACAGTAACGATCTCTACAGCTCACCACAAAAAGCAGCTAGGAGGCTGGTTGAAGTGTTCGAACTTTGCTAGTGGTCCTAAATCTGGATCACAGAGATTAATCAGGTATTTATATCCCATGCCAGTCTAATCAGTGTTGTTAGAAGGCCTTGTGCAGGAAAGATAGATACCAGCGATTTGAACTTCGTTCATGCGAAAGTTTGCTTTACAAGTCTCATAAATGTAACCTGTACTGAAACTGGCGCAGCCTTTTTACTTTTTCCTCCTCATGTTTTCAATTTTTTCATTTAGTGTTGAACTCGAGCACATTCCCTTATTCAAATTGCCCAATGGGACAAATAAAGTTGGTAATTGTCATTGTCATTGTCATTGTCATTGTCATTGTCACTGTCAAAGATTTGTGCGCTGCAATACAGTTCATTGCCAGAACACTATCTTCCATTCACCATTATTTCTTCTTTGGTTGGAACTTAGCATCTTCTGAATCCCTGTTAACTATTGTTTCAAAGCCATTATTCGCTCTTTTGTCGTCAAGCATGACATATGTCCTGTCCTACTGTCAGCAATATGTTGTACGTCACCCTACCTTTAAAAAAATAATACCATAAATTATGACAACATGTCTACCTTCCTACAGATAGAATAGAATTCAACAACGCTTTTCTATCGTTCTAGAGATTGGTTATACATGTAGGGGTGTTGTACTCTTTGTGGTGTACTTTACAAAAACTTAGTTGTACTCTTGTGACCTACTTCAACATTCGTTCGCACATAGTTGGTCACGTGACGACTTACATGTGTGGAGAGTCTCTGCGTGTGTAGCCACCATCTGATAAAAGCCAATGTAAGATATCAACAGGTGAATCATATTCATGACTTCTTGTGATGCACTCGAATGATACATTATCTGGTGAAAATTTTACACCTCGATCCCTGTCTCTTTTAAAGACTCACCCGACTGGGAAAAATGTGGTTTTTTTAAAAAAATAATTGGTAGAACAGTTTGGGAGGTAATAGTTCTTAAAATCTGAGCAAATATTTGTATTCTGACAACATTTTATCTTTTACAAGATTAAGGCGAAGTATGTCATATGTCACAGTGCGATTGAGCTGACATCTTTGCCCACGAGTGCAGTTGACATAATATCGGCAAGTGGTGCGGTACAGAGCTGAATTTTATCACGTGATCCATTACCTGATAACAACAGTAGCATTATCATACAAAAAATAACCACAGTATCTCACAATAAAGTAACTATGTGAGTGGCTCTGTAAAGTGTCACCATCCTCCAGTATGACTAAACTCATCGCTTGTTATGTTCACACTTAATTCATATTGGCAACAATTTTAGGCACATCAGTAATTTTAATTGTCTGTAAATAGATTCATGTAGAGAAAGATAGAGAAAGGAATAAATGGAAAGTAAAACAAAATCCGATTGGTGACTGTAAAAATAAACAGCAAAGCAAGAAGCGGTTAGTGATTTCAGTCTACAAAGAACACTGAACACTCCGTTATGAGGCTGCCACTGCAATTAAATGAATGTAATAATTAATATGATTGTATTTATATATATATATATCAACAATCAACGTAACAATCAGATGTGCTATTTAATGAATTTTACATGAGTGTGTTATATATAATTATCAAATTCAACATAATTAACAATCACTAATGCTGTTTAATGAAGTTAATTACCAACATGATTATATTATGTATATGTTTTGATATCAACTTTAACATAATAATCACAAGTCAGGTCTGATAAGAGAAAGATATCAAAACAGTATATTATATATTAATGTGACATGTTCGGCTTTTGTAAATAGGTCTGAGTACTCGTTCACTACAGAATCTGTTCACAAGTGTGTTCGCGGAGTCCTCGCCTAACATGAAGATCAGAATGTTCCTCGCGCTTGGTGCCCTTGTCTCCATGGCTCACATGATGCTGCCAGCAACTGCCTGTACCCAGGGTAGTGACTGCATACTGCCAGACTGCTTTTGCCCAACATTCGACCACCCAGATTTCACGGATGTCAAGGACATGCCACAGATGGTGTACTTCGGATTCGATGATGCTCTGACCGTTGGGGTGAGCAACTTGAATGCTGTTTAAATGGCGAGGGGAGAACAGGCAAACAGATATATTGTTGCTTAACTTTGATATTATTTTTATATATCCTATTTATCCTGATATTCTATTCTTGAACGACTACGTCTCCTCCTATATACCTTCCTTCTTCACCCCCTCTCACAGCTTTTACGGGTGGCCCTATGGAGCAACGGAAAGAGGCTTCTGGGGGTCAGGGTCGTAGGCAGCGCCCGGGTTGATGTACTTTGACTTGCACCTGGCCTAAAATACCACCAACCCGCTTGCATTTTTATGTTTATTTGTTTTTCTCCGCTCAGATAATGTTTTTGTACATAAAGTTTACTAATCCAGCCTTCGTGCACTTCTGGCTGTTTATGTTTTAGTGCTGGGTATATTGAAAGCTTGTCCTTTATCATATGAGACCATTGACAAAAATGACAACAATAGTAATGATCCCCAAAACTCCGAGTTACCCCTTTGATTACGATGGGGACTTAGATATTGACTAAATAACAAAAATAAAAATCGACCATTGAAGGTGACAGGGTGTGCTAGCCAAGCCTGTAGTCAAGGCACTGAAGACCGAAGGTCCTCGGTTCGGATCTCCTCTCCCGCGCACGTACATTTTGTTATGTGACGCAAAGACTACAGGCCGCTCCGTCAGCATAAAACGTTAAAACAAATAGTTTCACAAGGACCGCATGTTGTCTTTTATTGCACAGTGGGGCACGTGCCTTTTACTTGCAGGTTGACAGCTTCTACCAGCAGGTGTTCACGAATACCCGGGTAAATCCAAACGGCTGTCCCATCACCATGTCCCTGTACGTGCAAAATGAGTACACCGATTATTCACTGGTAAGTACACTAATTATACACATTTTGTCGTACTGTTGTAAGGTATATAAAGCGGAAGAGGGAATAAATAGATGGACATCGAAAGATGTAATCTCATTCGTAGCCAGCATGATAAATAGACATCAGAAAAATCAAAAGTCTTGAATACTGTCTTTATGTATTCAAAAAACAGTCTTGAATAGTCCTTACAGAATGACGGTGTAGAATATGCTTGTCCAGACTGACACCAAACACCCGGGTTATTTCCCCTGTGCAGGTGGAGAAGCATTTCCAACGTGGCAATGAGATCGGGAGCCACAGCGTCAATCACATCAACGTCAACACCGCCGAACTACTGCAGTTTGAAGCTGGGCAGCAGAAAGAGAACCTCATCAACAACGGCCATGTTGCCAGAGACCAGGTAATTTCCTGGGTCCAGTTGCACAACACATTTCTAAATTTAAACACTTTTAAGCCTTAAATCGTTTTAGATAATCAGTTTAAAGTCTACACCACAATTTTATAATTTTTAAAACTAAAACTGCTTTAAGTAAGAT
This sequence comes from Marisa cornuarietis, assembly GCA_004794655.1. Lineage (NCBI taxonomy): Eukaryota > Metazoa > Mollusca > Gastropoda > Architaenioglossa > Ampullariidae > Marisa > Marisa cornuarietis. Next base: position 1,144,885 of record SMMW01000047.1, on the reverse strand, counting down.
AAAGTTGTTTAAGTCTGACTTTCCGTCCTGTCAGTACAATTTTTTGTATGTTCTTGTGCAATGCATCAAAATGGCTGAGAAGAGATTTTGTTTCTTTAGAACGGTTTTAAGCTTTAGAAACATGTTGTGCAACTGGCCCCACATATCTTACTTGTACTGCTTGCTTGCGTGTGTGATTGCTTGCGTGCGTGCGTGTGTGCGTGACTAACTAGATCAGTAAGTGGGGTTTTCAGTGGGAGGAGAGGGGCTGATGGTTGCTTGGGTTTGCCTATGCGTGACAGACAGGCAAGAAAGCAAAACAGTTAGAAAATAGAGAGAGAGAGAGAGAGAAGAGAGAAAGTGGGAAAAAAGAGGATGGGTAAGAAGATGAAGATGGGTAGAAGGGAGGATGGACTGAAAAAGTTAGGTAAGTACACAAAGAGAGACTGACGGACGAAAAGACCAAAGTTCTTGTGCACGTAGGTATACCGAGACATGCCGAGTCATTTCTAGACATACCGAGACATAGCGAGACTTACCAAGACATACCAAGACTTCTCAAACCATACTTGGACGTATCGACCCACTAAAAATATTCAAGATTTTTAAAGCAACACTCAGGAGAGGCCAGACATGATGTAGTAAATGCTGCTCCATGGCTCTGTGTAGATGGTGGGTTGGCGGAGTCCCAACCTGCAGACAGCAGGCGACGCCCAGCCGGACGTGCTGAAGGCGCTGAACTACACCTACGACATCTCGCTCACCTACGTCCGGCAGAGCAACAATCGCATACCCTGGCCCTACACCCTGGACTTCGGCTACCCGTACATGTGCTCCATCCCTCCTTGTCCAGGTGCGCAGGTCAGCCACCCGGGGTTCTGGGAGATACCAGTGTTCTCGCTGATGGATCCCGAGAGTGGGTTTCCTTGCGCCTACGTGGACAGTTGTCGTCCGAGCAGCGAGACCGCGGCCTTCAACTACCTGTGGAGCAATTTTGAAAAGGTAACAGCCAGTCATCAAAGGGATGCTGACTAAAATGTTGCAACAGTTCCCCGTCAAGTGGTCTACAGGACAGTACTAAGTCTTTATCCTCTAGAAATAAAAATCATTTCAAAATATTTGCAAAATTATAATTTCATTTTATTAATGGCACGCTGTGTCTAAGAGAAGTTGCTTAGATGAAGGTTTATTTCGAACAACTTGAATCTTGAGTTTTAGTTTGCTATTGCTGTCTAGATGGCAAAACAATTTTAAATTTCTAGTTTTGTTGTAATGACCACACTACTGAGTTAAAAATTTCTTATGTATTTCGGAGCTTAACAAAAACAGCACGTTTGCTGGTCGTGTAAACATCTCACAGTTTAAATGTGATAAATTTAATTAATTAATTAAGCCTAGCCATACACTGCTCCTGACCAGGTGTACAACGACAACCGAGCTCCCTTCGGGCTCAACATGCACGCGGCGTGGTTTTTCTTTGATGATTACATCAAAGCCACTCACACTTTCGTCGAGAGACTGTTACAGTTGGATGACGTGTACATAATCTCGGCCAAGAAAGTTCTGGACTGGATGCGTAACCCAGTCAAGGTAGTTGGTCTTTACATTCTTCGCCTTCTGTTCCATTAGTGTGCAGTTAGCAGCTTGTTCCTGTAGAGTTGTTCAATAGTCAAATTCTTGTTTTGCTACAAATGTGCAAATTGCGGGTGAAAGTACCCTGTCATCACTGTAACACCATTAGGAAGTCCTCACTGAACACTAACTCTGTATACGAGCTTTACTTAATATTAATACTTATCGCTTAATACACATCTCAGTTTCACCTTGGATTTTCATGCTTTAATTAAACTTGTATCTACAAATTTTTTGGTCACTGTAAGTCGTAAAGTTCTTCTTTCGTACAATTGCAGGTGTCAGAAATTCCCGCAAAAATGCCCACCTGGGGATGTTCAAACCCAGTTCCAAGATCATCAGCTTTGTGAGTAAACTGACTTTTTTTTATACAAGAAATGTTTGACTGCACAAGTAAATAATATTTACGTGTGATGGTCTGTGTATGTATATTTGTAAGAATATAATTAAATACCCTGTACATGTATGCGTATACTAATTAATTTAATAACCCTTTATAGTCTAAATATGACAAGACGGATGCAATGAGTTTTCTGTTTCTTGTTCTATTTCTGCTTTATTCGGTTCCGTTTAAAGTTCAGTGAACACACAGTCGTGAGGTCTGTGAAACCACTGGCATGAAACTGCAAATTTCAGAAATCCATTGGACTCGCTTAATTTATCTAAGATCACTTCACAGTAGAATAAATTGGACGGACATTTCACCAAGCTTGGGAAAGGTTTCACATGATAGTTGTAATAATAATAATAATAATAATAATAATAATAATAATAATAATAATAATAATAATGTTAAATTTGGTCAAATCTTCCTCCATACCGTCCTTCCTCTCCGAAATTTATGGGTTATTTTATGCAGTGGACCCCAGAAATGCTCCCTCTTCGTTTATTGCGTGACTCATAATTGGTTAATTCTTTTTACGATGAACATTTCCTCAAGCACGTGCTGACTTCTGTGAAACTGTTTTCGATAAACAGCAGGCAAACCACAACCAAACTCGGTAATCTAGCTCCCTCCACGAGCCCTGCAGTGACGAGCACCGCTGTGCCAGCTACAACAACAGCAACACCACCAACAACAACAGAGAAAGTGAAGGCTACGACAGCGGCAACAACACCGCTTCCAGTAGTCGTCCCCGTCGGCAACGACTCCTGCGTGCAGGGAGTTAACTGCGTCCTGCCATCTTGCCAGTGCCGCTCCGCTGATCCTCCCGGCAACCTGAGCCGCGACAACACCCCCCAGATCGTCTACTTCACCATCAGCGGCCGGATTGACATTCTCACCTTCCAGCCTCTCCTCAACCTGCTGGGTGGCAGGCAAAACCCCAACAACTGCTCCGTCAGCGCCACGGTGTTCGCGCCCAGCGCGGGGAACTTCGCCCCCTATGTGCTAGGTCTGCGCAGCCGCCAACACGAGGTTGCGATGTACGGCAAGGAGGGCTACAAATACACGGCCACGCCCTCTGTCGAACAGCAGGTGGCGGAGCAGTTGATGGAGTTCGCAGCCCAGACCAGCAACATCCAGCTGAATCCCAACGCCGGAGCCTGGAACCGTGGCTGGAGAAGTCCCATAGACAGTGTGCTGAGTAAGTGAAGTCGTCTAAACAGATGATTGTGATAGACTCTATTTTAAGCAGGATAATCGTAACAAGGTCTGTTGTAAAATCGTGACAGGGTCTCTTTTAAGTAGAATGATTGGGACAATCATACAATAATTATGTGGGTTTTTTATTTTGTCCATCTCAGATGACGAGGTGCTCACCGCCTTGGTAAAAGGAAGAGTCCGGTATGACAGCTCAGTGACCATTGGCCGCCGCAGACCATACAGAGACTCCATCCCATGGCCTTATACCCTGGACTTTGGTTTTCAGGATGTCTGTTCCGGCACCCAGAACCAGTGTCCCGTCAAAAGGTAAATATCAACATGTAACATAACATCCGGCTTGTGACCGGAGAACCCTCTCCTTCTACCTGATCCACTCACCAAGACTACCGAATTTCACACCAAAAGCAAACGTTGGCCACACTTTTGACCTCCTGGCTACCGATGGTTCATTCTACTACAACACCTAGATCATGCGACTTGAAACTTAATACAAACTCTCAGTCAGCTCAGAGCATTTGTGAAACTCGTGAAACTTGACCCAGTGTGTTTGGCTCAAACAGACTGTTTACACCTCTCTTCAGTATGGTTACACTCTGATTATTTCCTAGAAAGCAGTTGTTAGGTTGTTTACTTTGGTCTTGACTAAAATCCTGTTAAAGTGCGCTCCGTATGTTAATTCTGCTGTGCAGCCTGACATTTCTTCCTCAGGTGGGCAATAAAATGTTGATGTTATTACATTCTTGCTTTTGAAAGACCGCGAAACACAACTGAACTGGAATAGTTTGCTTGTTTGTTTATTTTCTAATTATTGCGAAAATGACTGGAGAGGTTTTTTAAATTTTTTAATTCATGACGGAGTATCTAATAATCTAAATAATATTTTAAATTTTAGGCACTTTTTTCTGAGCTTGTACTGAATCTTGTTTAAATATGTAACGAGGGCAAAACTGGGGAAAGAGGGGATTGTTTTCTCTGTCTTTCCTTTTAGTTAAAACTGCAAAGTTCAAGTTTTTTTTTAAAATTTACACTTCTGCCTTGTCTTGTTTGTCCTCCTTTCCTTTCTTGTACGAATGTCGATTCTAGAACTAGCTAAAACTCTTCCTTTTCTCGTCATGCAACATTCTCGTTAACCTCCCCCGACCCCCCGTAACAGCAGCTGATTTTCTCTGTGGATTATTTTCAGACATCCGGGTCTCTGGGAAATTCCAGTTGTCCCCTTGATGGACACGAAACAAGAGTACACCTGCGTTTTCGTCGACGCCTGTACTATTAACCGGCCCATCAGGGCAGAGGAGACTTACAAGTACTTGATGGACAACTTCGACTTTAACTACAACCGCAACCGAGCTCCCTTTGGCATCAATATTCGTCGCGACTGGCTGAGTCATCCATTTTATGCTGAGAACATGAAGGGCCTGGAGATGTTCCTTAACACAGTTTTGAAGGAACGACCTGGTGCTTACGTCAAGTCGATCGAAAAAATGTTGGACTGGATGGAAAATCCCACGGGACTGGACCAAATCGACTCTTTCCTGCCGTGGAAGTGCAGTTCATAACATGTTTGCTTTTATGTGTCGAGTAGACTCTGTAAAATATGTGTGTGTGTGTGTGTGTGTGTGTGTGTGTGTGTGTGTGTGTGTGTGTGTGTGTGTTTGCAAATGTAGTGATAAATATTATGATGAGTGCGTTACTTTAAACTTAATGTCTCAGACGATTAATTTTCAAGTGATCTCGATTTTATGAGGACAATTTTTTGACACCTGACAGGTGCAGTGTACAGAGTCTGTAAGCCTATACAAATCACGAAGAAATGATGACTTATGCTGCACAAACTTTCAAACATGATCATGATCAGAAATTGTTACACTTTAAGAAAATTTTTATTCTTTTAATATGTCTGACGCCAGATGCTTTTCTGGCAGAAAGAGAGCAGTGTGTGACAAAGAAATCCTCTCTGGCTCAATCCAAACAAAGTATCACAATAGTAGCACTGCATTACAACGCGATGTGTTTCTGTTAGCGTTTGTGTGGATGTTTCAGCGCAATCAATCATTTATTAAATATTTTTTTGTAAAAAAAAAAAAAAAAGGATTATAGGTCCAAATTGTTTTATGTGTAGAGTTACAGACCTGATTTTGTTCCGACATTTTGATCTCCCCATTGCACAGCACGCAATAAAGTGACCGTCAAGACTATCCAGCACAATGACTGCGCTGTTATCCTTTGTTTGTTAAAAATTAAGATGTTTTATTTTAGAATTAGTTAATGAGATTAAATTACCCACGCACACAGGACCACGAACACGGACCCCTATGAACACACACACACACACACACACACACACATGCAACGCATGTACACATACAGATATTCACACACACACATACACTAATGCATACACCTATACACGCGCGCACACACACACGTACGAATGAATGCGTGTACCCTCCCTCCCTCCCTCACACACACACACACACACACACACGTGAACACAGGTGCGCGGACAAGCACCAGGCCTCCGGAAACCTCTGATGCATGTTCACCTGTAACCTAAATAATCGGAGACCAAGTCAAGTTTGCTTCAAGGCGAAAGATGACTAAACTTGACGAAGTGAGCAGGGCTCAGTCTCTCTGACCAACAAACAGGCGCTGAATGTTACTCCAGTTATATTTAATGCGATATAGTAAATACTGTTACCTTGTGCCACTGAAGAGGAATTTTGTTTGTTAGTGTTTAACGCCGTGCCAGCAACTGTAGAGGAAGAGGGGGCAACCTGGCGGCTGCTGAGTCGTGCACTTAACGGATAAAAAAAACTCATTTAGACACCTCACTCTCCTCTCAGCCGTCATAAGGATCTCCCTGACTTGGAGGGATAACAGAGGGAGTATGGGTTTGAAGTGGGAGGGGGGGAGGGATTGTATCACGAGTTGTAAATCTTTGTCAGCTTACGTCTGTCACACGCCACCACGCAGCTATGTATACCAACGCCCGTACGGGTCCCGAGTCCGACCTACCGACCCCTTTATCATCCAGGTGCAAAGCCGACCAGGTAATCCGGCTGAGATTACCCCGTTACTCTCCCATCCACCCCACCTCCCTTCTGTACGTCACAGCATCCGGTTCCCCCTTGGCTACACGTCACCGCTCCTCTTTCATTCGCGTTTCAGTGAAGAGCAAAGTTGAGAGAGGTGCAAAGCCGACCAGGTAATCCGGCTGAGATTACCCCGTTACTCTCCCATCCACCCCACCTCCCTTCTGTACGTCACAGCATCCGGTTCCCCCTTGGCTACACGTCACCGCTCCTCTTTCATTCGCGTTTCAGTGAAGAGCAAAGTTGAGAGAGGTGCAAAGCCGACCAGGTAATCCGGCTGAGATTACCCCGTTACTCTCCCATCCACCCCACCTCCCTTCTGTACGTCACAGCATCCGGTTCCCCCTTGGCTACACGTCACCGCTCCTCTTTCATTCGCGTTTCAGTGAAGAGCAAAGTTGAGAGAGGCGAGGGCAACACCTGTGTTTACTTCACTGCAGTCACGAGTTAAAACAGTCATCAAATAATTGTCCGTATTCCACTGCAGTCACTAGTGTGAACAGTCATCAAATAATTGTCGGTATTCCACTGCAGCCTCTAGTCTGGACAGTCATCAAATAATTGTCGGTATTTCACTGCAGTTACTAGTGTGATCAAATGTACTAAAAAAATAAATAAATAAATAAAAAAATAAAAAACAACGAAAAACAGTAATATAGTGTAGTGATACTGTTTCAGAATTGATGATGACGATGACAGTTGTTGTGGAACTTTTCCCACGCACAATAACAACATTAATTGTTGTTGCTCTGTGTAGTCATAGATAATAATCTACTTGTCCGTTTATGCCGGTGCTGGAGTATTGCTAGCAAATCAAAAGCACAGCTGTATGATGGACACATGCCCAACACTTCTTTACGATAATAAAGATAACAAGGGACTAACTTTGATATTGTCTCATAGTTCGTCGTCAATAATGTATTGTTTGTGTGTTTGATTCACACCCTTTGTTTGTTTTCTAAGCAATAGTTTAGAAGACCCGCCTCACTCGCCGATCACATGGAACTAAAGTACACTTGATACTTGACACTTGTAAACTTGATTGATTTAAGCCCAAGGTGACCTAAAACTCCAGGCACCACTTGTGGCGAAAAACAGGAAATGACACTCGTATTAACAAGTTTTTTCTTTTTGTTGTTGTTGTTGTTGAAAATCAAGTACAAATAAGTCTGCTTTCTACAGCGGCGCCACAGTTCCTCGAATCCACCTTTAGCATTTGGGTGAGAATCGTCCAGACCTCGAAATCTTTCGACATTACGAGGTCATATATTTTGTATTTAATAATTTATTCTTTTGCGGATTTTTTTTCTTAGTAACGAAGCGCAAAGAGATTTCAAATAAAAGTTTAAAATCTTGATCTTTGCAAAATTGCCTAGTCGCTAATTGCAGTTATTTTGTAATGATTGTATGAGCTCGTTTCCGTAGCGTTAAAGTTTCCATGCACTTTGTTTGTTTGTTTATTGGTTGGTTGGTTGGTTGGTTGGTTGGTTGGTTGGTTGGTTGGTTGGTTGGTTGGTTGGTTGGTTGGTTGGTTGGTTGGTTGGTTGGTTGGTTGGTTGGTTGGTTGGTTGGTTGGTTTCTTTCTTTCTTTCTTTCTTTCTTTCTTTCTTTCTCATTCCGTCTTAAGATCGAGTCACGTTTCTCATTCATCTGCGTATGGGTATTTGCTGTGGTCTGACCATTGGCAGTTCATGTCCAGGAAGGTGGATCCAAGGAAAAGCTGAAACCGCGATGTCGCACGGACCAGTTTTACTCGCGAGGGTTTCCGAAGCTGGTCTCACACGGCCCGGTGTTCTGAAGTGACGGCCTACCCAGTGATGGGTCGTGGGAGAATCCTGGTGTTACGAGTTTGTGATTACCTTTCATTTGCAAACATCCCTGAGAGAAATATATCTCCTCCCCATGCGGATGTTGCCTGGTAGCTACAAAGTACAACGCTGCAGAGGAATTTATTTCCTGCTCTAAGTGTTATCTTCCCTCTTCCCAAGCGGCGTAACCCATCACCGTTCTTGCAAAAAAGAAGAGCAAGACAAAAATGAAGAAAAGAAAGAATTAAGAAAATGAATTAAACAGACAAAGAAAAAACAAAAACAAAAGAAAAGAAAAGAATAAAGTACGGGTGGAAAGAATAAAGAAAGAAGAACGATTTGTGTAATTTCGAGTTTTATTTACAAGCATAACAACTTGTTATTGGGGGTCTAACCTCTCTTATTTTTTATACAAATCCTTACTCTGTATGATGTGATCTCAACATCACACACACCACAACACAAGGCATCATACCACAGTAGTCATCCAAAACAAGCGACCAAAGAAGCACTCTCTCTTTTCCGTGTATGCTTATCATGTTCTCAAGCCCCGCCTTCAACAATTCCAAGAAATAACAAAAACCAGCAACCTTCCTTCTTTTATTTAAAAAGCCAGTCTTTACCACCACCACCACCACCACCAGCAACCCCCACACACAATCATTAATCAAACCCATTTGGTGTATCCTGTATATAAACCGCGTCAGTCTGACTCCAAACAAACAGGACCGGAGACCAGTCCTCGTGCTCTGCTCGTTGGGAGGAAAAAGCAGCTGGCGGCAAGTTTGGCCCGAAGATCGTGACCAGTGACGTGAGTGCATCTACACCTGATGTTTCATTCCCTTTAGTACATCAGAGCTTTTCTCATAATATATGATCATCACATACATCATATATTGACTGTTGCATAATTATGTTTTAGTTATTCATATTGCTTGAGCTTTGTCCGGATTATTTAGTTTAAATTGAAACCCTATCTGTTAGTTTCATGCAATGACATCATCTCGTGCTTTGAAAGAAGTATCTTGATAATAACTCTCAGCTGAAGTTATTGCTCCTTGAGTAGACATATAACTAATCATATAGTGCGTGCGATATTACTTTGCCTTCTACTCTGCTTGTCAGTGCTGGTCCCATGCTGATATACATAGTGTATATCAAAAGCAATGTCCTATATATATCCCAGATTTTACTTCTCTTTCAAGACGTGTCATCTGATTGACTTGGTACCATCGGATATTTCAGCTATCGTCTGTTAATTTTAATAACTTGTGTAGACTCTAAAAGATTTTTTAAACATGGCCGCTTCTCTTCTGGGGCATAACTTCATTTAAATTGAAAATGGGAAACTTTTTTCGTTATAAGAAAGGCGTCTTCTAAGAGCATAAGACGAAAAAACTTTCGCTGACAACCCCACAGTAAAAATATACCATAAGTGAATGAATGAATGAACAGACAAACAAACAAACAAACAAGACTTAAAATTCAATCATTTCTAACTTCAAAAAAACACAGAAATTTGAAAGATAGAGACCTGGGGCCAGCTGCACAACATATTTCTAATTTTAAACACTTTTAGGCCTTCACTCTTTTTAGATAATCAGTTTAAAGTCTACACCACAATTTTAGAATTTTTAAAACTAAAACTGCTTTAAGTAAGATAAAGTTGTTTAAGTCTGACTTTCCGTCCTGTCAGTACAGTTTTTTATGTTCTTGTGCAATGCATCTAAATGGCAGAGAAGAGATTTTGGTTCTTTAGAACAGTTTTAAGGGTTAGAAACATGTTGTGCAACTGGCCCCTGGTGAATGGTGATCTGATAAGTGTAAATTCAGAAGACAGGAATAAAGTACGGGTGATATTTCCTATATGCGAAATCCAGAGAGAAGAAGGCTTACACAGAGAGGGAGAGACAGTGTGGGTGTTAGAGAGAAAGAGTGTGTGTGTGTGTGTGTGTGTGTGTGTGTGTGTGTGTGTGTGTGTGTGTGTGTGTGTGTGTGTGTGTGTAGTGCCAGCATCATTGACGGTGCGATCTAATTGCTTGCACCAAGTTAAAGGAAATAATTAAGGACCCCGAGCTCACGTTCACTGTTGGTGTCTCTTAGAGAATGTCAACGTGGAATTGAACCCCAGACAGTTTGAAGACTATTGACAACTTCACCTTTACACGCATATAAACCATGTTGATCCCGTTTCGGCATGGTTCGTCACTCCGGCAGGAGACCCGTTTCCCACGAAGTCATAAGACTGACAGACGAACATATGGAAAGACAGACTGAGGGAGATGTAATAAGCAAGGTATACCCGACGTTTAATAGTCTTGAGAGAAGATGTGTTTGCTAGGAAATGAATTGTCAAACATCACCTTCATAAATAATAATTTTCCTCCCGAGAACTGACTGCTGGAATATGCAGTAGCATGATGTGATCTCTAAGCCAACTTTTCATGACACTACTTTTTTTTTTTGGGGGGGGGTTGTTTGTTTGTTAGTTTTTTTTTTTACTACTTTTAGTGCCAAATCCTACTATCTAGTCATAGCGCAATAAATTAAAAAAGGTGTTTTCTATCCTCCCCAACCCTGCCTAAGAGGTTGTAAAATTTCAATGAACGAGCATGTCAAAACGTCAACATTTTATTTATAGTTATTACAGCAGCCTGGATATTCTTTAATCTGTAGATCCGGTATTTTACAACTCTTGGCTCGACTTGAATGCACAGCTAGCACCTCTCTAGTGAGGAAGGTGTGGCGCAGGGAGGGGATGCACTTGCACGAGCACGGCAACATGCACCGTTACATTGAGAAGGCCCAACACAACAACATGTTTGCTCCTGGGAAATCGTAAAATGATACTCGATATTATATTATTCTCTTTTTAACCTCGTCTTAGTGCGGAGTCATCGACGAGTGACCGGGTCGGGTGAAAAAGAAGAGGGGACCGGATGAAAGGGTGCGACAATCCGCGAGTAGTTTTGTATGGGGCGCCAAGAGGGGAATTTTCTCAAATTTGCTATTTCTAGCTATACATTGCAATGTATAGCTATACATTGCATTTTATACTTATAGATTGCATTTTATACTTATACAATTCATTCTATACTTATAGATTGCATTCTATAGCTATACATTGCAATGTATAATTATAAAAAGTAATGTTTAGCTATACATTGAAATGTATAATTATACATTGCAATGTATAGCTAGAGAGAGAAAAACTCGGTAAAAACCGAAGTGTTTCATTTATATTATACTCAGAAGTTGCTATCCAATTCATTTTATATATACATTTCAATTCTTTAGCTATAGAATGCATTCTAGCTATACATTTGAAATCTTTATTTATAGATTGCATTCTATAACTTCTGACTTGAAATGTATACGGAACGAGGCTGGCTCATTTGCATGTGGGAAAAGAAGGTCAAAGACCAACCAATCAGCGCTCGTAGCAGTGGCCTTCTTCGTTCTTGTGCAACTACAAAACTATGCAGTTCAAGAGGAAAACTATAAGTCTAAGGGTCGAGTAGAATAGTACCCCTACCCCCTTTGTTTTTTTTAACGTCTGACCACCCGCATTTTCTTCCAAACAGAATACGAGAGGGAAGGAGATTTCGTGCGCATGGCATTCAGCACTCACTCAGCTTGACGGCGGTGTGGTTTCCCTAATTTATTGCAGGTAGTGGGTTGGCCAGTGTCTCGTATTGCGCCCTGCCGTTCCCTTTGTCCGGTAAAAGTACACACATTTCAAGACTTACAAGTAATAGGATTAAAGAAGGAGAAAGGGAGGTTAACAGACGGTCACTGGATTCATTACACATTTGAACAAAACAAAACAACACATTCTGCGACCAAAACTTTTTGGTCTCTACGATCCCATGCAGACGACTCTCGGCCATTGCTATGAGCGCACTGATTGATTGGTCTTTGACCTTCTTTTCCCATATGCAAATGAGCCAGCCTCGTTCCGTATACATTTCAAGTCAGAAGTTATAGAATGCAATCTATAAATATAGATTTCAAATGTATAGCTAGAATGCATTCTATAGCTACAGAATTGAAAGGTATATATAAAATGAATTGGAAAGCAACTTCTGAGTATAATATAAATGAAACACTTCGGTTTTTACCGAGTTTTTCTCTCTCTAGCTATACATTGCAATGTATAATTATACATTTCAATGTATAGCTAAACATTACTTTCTATAATTATACATTGCAATGTATAGCTATAGAATGCAATCTATAAGTATAGAATGAATTGTATAAGTATAAAATGCAATCTATAAGTATAAAATGCAATGTATAGCTATACATTGCAATGTATAGCTAGAAATAGCAAATTTGAGAAAATTCCCCTCTTGGCGCCCCATACAAAACTACTCGCGGATTGTCGCACCCTTTCATCCGGTCCCCTCTTCTTTTTCACCCGACCCGGTCACTCGTCGATGACTCCGCACTAAGACGAGGTTAAAAAGAGAATAATATAATATCGAGTATCATTTTACGATTTCCCAGGATCAAACATGTTGTTGTGTTGGGCCTTCTCAATGTAACGGTGCATGTTGCCGTGCTCGTGCAAGTGCATCCCCTCCCTGCGCCACACCTTCCTCACTAGAGAGGTGCTAGCTGTGCATTCAAGTCGAGCCAAGAGTTGTAAAATACCGGATCTACAGATTAAAGAATATCCAGGCTGCTGTAATAACTATAAATAAAATGTTGACGTTTTGACATGCTCGTTCATTGAAATTTTACAACCTCTTAGGCAGGGTTGGGGAGGATATAAAATGCAATCTATAAGTATAAAATGCAATGTATAGCTATACATTGCATTCTTTAATTATACATTGCAATGTATAGCTAGAAATAGCAAATTTGAGAAAATTCCCCTCTTGGCGCCCCATAGTTTTGAAGCGACTCCAAAACACAAAAACGCCCCAACCGGTACCCTTACCCTGAATGGTCGGAGAAATACTCCTATTAAAAACGCGTACGGATACGGACCATTTACTTTTACACAAAGCTGATATAATGGTAATATTGAAGTGAAAAATATATAAATAAGACAGTTTTAGATGCGTTGTCATGCTGATTGTCTACGCTACTGGATGTAATGTCTTTAAACTGAATATTTACAAACATTTGTGTTTATTGTTGTTTTTTTTTAAAGGATTTATGACTGGGTGGATGAAAACCTTTGGGGTTGTTGTTGCTGGTTTCGGGAGGGAAAAGTACTTCCACCTAAAAGACGATTTCGCACTGTCAAAACCTCTACACGGTGCTGCATAAATATTTACTTGCATGCACCCATGTGACAGGAGATGTGTTCATTGTGATTCTTCTAACTTTCCTGCTTGCGATGTTATTTTTCACTGCTGCTGCTGCTGCTGCTGCTGCTGCTGATGATGATGATGATGATGATGATGATGATGATGATGATGATGATGATGATGATGATGATGATGTGACAACGACTGTTACAGCTCAAGCACCACAGCTTAAAGATGGAGATGAAACTCATCGTCTTTATTGCTCTCAACGTCATCTACGCCGTACACGGGGTCATAGCTGAGGAATGTATCCAGGGGTTAAACTGTAAACTTCCAGACTGCTTTTGTCCAACGTTTGACCACCCGAACCGCACATCAGAATTTCCGCAGATTGTCTACTTTGCCCTCGATGATGCTTTAACTGTGTCGGTATGTGGTCTCCTTTGCCCCTGACAGCTGTAGCAGTATGGAATATTATGTTTTCCTTCTTTTTTTAAGATGTTGGGAGTGTTCTGATCTCTACAAAAGTTTTTCTTGCTATATATATATATATATATGTGTGTATTTTATCATGTCAAACATATTTATGTCACAATCACCCACCAGTCATGTATCAGCCTCTACCTGCACCTGGCTTATTGTAGTCGACGTTTCAAATTCCTATGAATGTGTTAGCGCGTAAACAAAATTTTGAAAACAGTAAAAAAAAAAAAAAGTCTGTTTAGTTTGGAGAAATTAGATATGCCTGTTGTGCTACAGGTTGACAAGCATTATCAGCTGTTGTTTAACGAAAGCAACACGAATCCAAATGGTTGCCCCATAAAGATGTCACTCTTTGTACAAGACCTATACACGGACTACACTTTGGTAAGTAACATTCCAGCACGTGTTGTATGAAGCACAAACCCTAGATGTGCATTGTAATTTTACAGGAACTTTTTTGCAATCACTCGTTCCTTCCCCCCTCCCCCAGCATTGTCTGCACTTTAACTAGGTGGGTGTAAGTTTCTGCATGTAAGGACACACACGATGTGTATTAAAACAACCGTTTTTCATACCATTGAAAGACATTTTTTTTCAACGTATCTATTTATAGATACTTTTTTAATTTGTAGCGCCGTTTGTTATACAGAATCTGCATAAAAATATAAACATTAAAAGCTGGATTGCATCATTGTGCCGAAGTTGTGAGTTTGAGTCCGTCACGAATTTCTTACCTAAATTGGTCACGTGACTGCTGCAGGTGGACGGATATTCTCAGCGCGGCCACGAGATCGGTTGCCATGGTGTCAACCACACTAACACAGACACCGCCAGCAAACTTCGCTTCGAAGCCGGACTGCAGAAGGAAAATGTCATCACCAAAGGTCGTGTCCCCAGAAGTCAGGTACTTAGATGATGTCACGTATGCGCGTGCGTGCTCACTCATGCCCGTCAGGTCAAGGAAAAAAACAACTTGGTGATAGCAAGGCGGTAGTCCAGGCAGTCTTTTTATTATTATTATTATTATTAAAGACCCTATAGTCAAGTGGTGTATTTTCTGCCAAATAAACTTAGATAATCCTTTTTTTCTCTCATTGACGATGGAGATTATTTTTCAATGATAAAGTAGTCCCTGGCGGTGCACTGATAAACAACACGAGTTCTTTATTGACTATATACCAGGCGGTTTATAAATATTTTGTATTGTCGATGTACGTAAGGACTGTTCTGTGTCTAGGTGGTAGGTTGGCGAGGTCCCAACCTGCAGACAGCAGGCGACGCCCAGCCGGACGTGTTGAAAGAGCTCAACTACACCTACGACATCTCGCTCACCTACCCCCGCCAGGCCAACGACCGCGTCCCTTTTCCCTACACCCTAGACTATGGCTACCCGTATTCCTGTTCCATCCCTCCCTGTCCCGATCCTCAGTCCAGCCATCCTGGTTTCTGGGAGGTGCCTGTCGTTTCCCTGATGAACCCCGAGACTGGATACGGGTGTGCTTATGTGGACAGCTGTCGTCCGTCCAGTGCGACCGCGGCTTTTAATTACCTGTGGAGCAATTTCTTAAAAGTATGAGCTGCGCGAGCGTGCCTACCACGAGTGAACAAAAATCTTGAGTTTATTACTTTTGCTGTTTCAATTAAGTTCTTTCTTAATTCACGCTAAACAAAATTTGTGTATGTTTTCGTTTTAATGACCTAAAAATATTGACAAAATATTGAGTAGTATATATATTAGTATCCATTGTGTCTCAGTATAACTTCCGAACTAGTTTGTGCCAAGATTGACTTTCCTAAGTTAAGCTGGGACGGGCTTCACTCACAGGACAGAAGTTGGCTCATTCATGCCAACAGTCATTTACGTTCACTTCAACGTCTGGAAATAAAATCATTCAGCAGCTGGTCATGAAAGGGAGGTTTGAGATTTCGATGGCTCCTCCTTACTTCTGTAAACCAGCTTCCCTCCCCATTTTTCTCCGGAAGGATTCTTCACAAGCCTACTGTCACGAGACAAGCTTACATGTACTGTCACGAGACTAGCCTACTTTTTTTAATCTGCATTTTGTTGTTTGAACTTGATCATTTGACCTGCAGTCTGGTGGGTGTTGGGATCACTGCGCATTGAGCGTATCTCTGCGATGCGGAAACTAGCGCATTATAAAACATCATCATCATCAAGCCTAGCTGTACTGTCAAGACTAGCCTACTGTGCGAGGGAAATCAATTATGACGTCGATGTTTCTTGTCCTCAAACAGGTGTACAACGACAACAAGGCGCCCTTTGGACTCAACATGCACGCCGCCTGGTTCTTCTTCGATGACTACCGCAATGGCGCAGATGCATTCATCAAGAAGCTTCTAGAGCTGGATGATGTTTATATCGTGTCTGTCGCGCAAGCTCTGGACTGGATGCGCAATCCCGTACAGGTATGCTCTTCATACGGAGCTAGAGGATTGCTACCTGTTTCTTTTGTTTTTGTCCATGGATTTTTCTCATCGTCACCGGCATTACACGAGAACGATTTCTGTATAACTTACACAAATGCCTTAGCAGCGAAGTGTCCAACACAGATTTTAAATGTTAACTGTAAAGACTTCTTGCTGTGCACTATTCAAAGCCTGTTAATAGTTCATATGGCAGTATTTTTATTCAGCCAGTGTCTTCCTCTCTTTTTGCGATTAACCTTTAGCTGCACTCTGATATTCTGTTTAACACCCTTCTGGCATCTGATTGTGTCGCAGATCTCAGAGATCCAAGAGAAACTACCTTCATGGGGATGTCCGAATCCAACACAAACAACAACAACAACAACAACAGTACCGTAATGTCGTCAATGTCAAGGTCGACAGAAGAGAAATGCATTTGCTGGAGCGATTTCGACAGTCACAATCTAGAAAATATTTTCTTTAACTGGGTTAGACTATATACATAAAATGTTAACATCTCAAGCTGCTTTATTAGTTGATAGTCGGGATTGTTAATGTGGCACATATACTTCCTATTTAAACTAATTTAACATAATAACCAACAATTAAAAGCATTACTAAATTTCTCTCACACATACAAACATGAACTGAAAAACTTTATTTTCTTGTAAATAACAAGTTCAATCGAACAATTTTTATTTTTACCAAAAGCTTTATTGCAATAAAACTCTTTTGACATGTGCATTCAATGCTTTTGACATTACAATGATGACAGTTTAACACCCTGAAAACAGATTATGCATATTTGTTTTTTAAATAAGTGAAAATGTACAGATATCTCTTACCATGATAAAAATCTTTATTTGCCAGAGTAATAAGAATTTTCTGTTAAAAAATGTACAATAAAATGTCTCATACAAATATTGTTGCTTTCAAGACAATTTTTAAAAATATTTGTGCAAAGCTACTGACAGTGTAAGATCGCTTTCAATAGTTTGTTTGCCATGATGCATTTTTATATTTTCAAAGAAATATTTTTAAATGTTGCATCTGACCTAATCGTCTGCCTACATTTAAATTAACATTTAGGCATAATCATAGAAAAACATTTTCAACCCTTATAAACTATTCAGTAACTCTAAGATAAAGATTTTGGTCCAGTAAAAATATGATACAGCATCTGGTAAATTTGCACAGCATACAAAACAACATGTCTACTTCATGCCCCTATCAATTCAGGAGTCATCAGCCACTGATAAAGACATTCAAAAAAAAAAATGACATAATAGATTTCAGTGTACAACTGGAGGAACAGGGATGGAGAGGATTTGAGGTCAGTAGGCCTGCACAGAAATGCTCAGATTCTGAACAGTTTTACTGGGGAAACTGACTGGCAAGTTTGCATCAGTGGCAGTCATATGTGGCAACAAAACTCAAACTTCATTCAAACCAATTGCACTGCAAATATTTAGAATCAGAATATGGCGACAAGGTTTGCCAGGAAATTAACACTTACTTGCCATGCCTTGGAATAACACAGGACAGGCAAGTGTATGATATTCAGCTTAACCTCCATTTGACATTCCAGAAAGATACAGCATGCTGTTTCATAAAGCACCCACATCAAGGCACCTTTGCACTGTATGTATATAACCTACTCCTTCGTCTAATCCAAAAAGGTTAATGTCTTAATTTAAAATGAATCCAAAAACGAGGTAAAATTTATGACAGATTTCATGAATGCACTTTACTGTTCATGTCATAGCATAAGGACACCAAAAAGCTATATCTGAATGCAGAAATTTCCACTGTTGTCATGACAGTGTAATGAATGAGCCTCATCAAACCATGGACATGTATTAAAAAACAATTACTAACAAAATAAGCACAAGAAGACACATCAAAATTATAAAAGAAGTTCAAAGTTTGGAGAAAAAAAGAAATATTTTGTCAAAAGTATTTGAAGCTTGATAATGCTAATTATCAGGGTAAAGTTAAACTTTTTGCAAGTGCTTTAGACAGAGGGCAGAAATAGCTAGAGAGCTATTACCTGAAGCAAGGTCAAGGTATGCCCAATGTTTGAGGTTTTCTGTTTTAACACATCCATTTGGTGCTATTTAATTTTGTATCACCTGGATGTTTTGTTATATGACCAGGCAGGTCATTTCACGCCACAGCAAAAGTCAATTCTTCCGAGCTAGATCCATTTCGAACTGACTTTTGCTGTGGGGCGAAATGACCTATGATTGGCAGAAGTGTTAGTGAACTGCATTGTGGCAATAAAATATTCCAGCTGTTCTTGCATTCCATTTGCCTTGTGTTAACAGGCAGTGGAAATTGAGCAAGAGGGAGATTCCTACAAAAACAAACATGGGAACACATCAAAACACGCATCGCCAAACTTCCAATATTTACTGGACACATGTTCTCAAACTTATTTGGATAATCAACAGGCTGCTCTTCTTGATCATCAGAAGACAGTCAAAGGAAGACGAGTTTCTTTCAAAAATCAGGACTCTTTTTTAAAGCTTTTAATATTGACCGTAACCTTTGATTCTGATACCAAGAAATTTGAAGTACAGTGAAACCTCGATTTATCTGGTTTAATGACTGGTGTCCATCGCCCAGATAATCAAAAATCAAAATAATTCTACAAATTTAGAATAGATACAATATCACTCGCTGTTTGATTTCTGATGTTAAATTCAGGTGAAAGCTTAGCAACTGATTCCCCACTTTTAGTAAGTTCAACAATTTGCAATTTTGTAGCAACTGACATCTCTTTCTTTTTACTCCCACACTGGACCCCAACATTTTGGCACCAGCTTAAAGGGATTCTCACCTCTAAATATGTTTGTTGTTTGTTAGTGTTTAACGCCGTGCCAGCAACTAAGGCTATATCATGCCGATGAAAGACAAATTTATGACAAAAGTTCTAGGAATTAGAGAGATCTTCAAAAGATATAACAGTGCCATTCCAATAAGGACAACACAAACAAGAGAATTTTTAAAAGAGTGGTTCTAGTATAAAAGTGGTTGTTGTGGCCAAAAGGCCGTCAACAAACCAAAACCATAAGCCAAAACTAACAGGAATTTAAAACTTAAATTTTATGAAAGCGTCCAATCCTTCTTAAAAATGCAAAAATTGCTGCCGATGGGACGGACCTAAACAAAGCAGACACAGAAACTGCTGTGAAAAAATGCTGACGGGTACTCTGGAGCTCAGGGCAAGTAATTAATACATTTAACATTTAAAACTTCTGTACACCACGGGCAAACAGGTGGTGGTTCACCTCGTAAGATTGCGTGACATAGGTGTGTCCTAACCTCAGTCTAGTTAAGACCACCTCCTCCCGTCGCACAGGGCTGCACGGAGGCAGGCGGTCAGAAAGATTGGGAAGGGTGGCGTGTAGCTTGTTTATATACAAACTTTTGAGATTCGTTTAAGTGCTGAAGTAAGACCCTAAAAATATCGGACATTCAAGCCACTTCAGGCTGGTTTAAGTGTAATTCGTCGTTGAAGATGAGAAATTTTGCTGGTTTCCGAAGATTAACGAGCACTCGACGAAACTACCCGAGCACATGGAACTACGGATGTGTGACGTATCTTGTCAAATAACAATGGCCAACTCGTAAGCTGTAGATAGCGTCTCAGAAACAGAGAAAGTATTTGATGTTCACCCATACCAGTTCGAACCTCTTGGCCCGGCAGATAGCAATACAGTTCAAGACCGACCACCAGCTGAAAATCAGGAGGGTAATTTGAAGAGGAGGAATTTTGGGCAATGTTGGATGCCAGCGAATTGGCAACATCTTGTGGTTCTGTGAGAACAGAGTTTCCAACCCACAGGTGGCCTATTAAGCCAGCCTGAAATCTTCCCTTTATCTTCCTAATGGCAGCCCACACCGCCTGGGAAGTGGTACGGGAGGACAACGAGGACACATACCTTTGCCACACAAGTTTCCTTGCCTGCTTAAAAGTAAAACGAGCCTGAGCTCTGGAATGTTTAAAACTTACCACATTTTCAGGAGTGGGGTGGCGGAAGGCAAGGCGCTGGGCCTTCTTCCGAGCATGCTGGGCCACCCTGCACTCCTCAGTAAACCATGGTACGCGTGGTCAGCGGATTTCGAAGTCCTCGTCTAGAGATTGTTTCTAAAGCGATCTCACTTAAAGTAGAGGTAAACTGGTTAATAGGATGGAAAGGCCTATTCCCACGCTGCAATTTTTTTAAGGTTTGCTCGTACAAGATTTTGCTTGCTAGGCAGCATTGCAGCACCATTCTACTCTCATGTAGCAACCCACCCGCTAGTGTCTTGCGACGTGACGTCATCCGCGCAGTACATTGTAGGTAGTTGACAAGATGGCAGAGGATCAGATACTTCTGGGAGCTACTGTTGCTACATTAATAATATTGCATGATGAAGCAGAAAGAGAGAAGAAGAAAAAAATGTGGGTGAGAGGGTGGGTAGCGCAAAGGAGTTGTTTAGGTGCCTTTTCGTGTCTTCGGAAGAATCGAGAGAATGCAGACGCTTTTTGTGAATGTCGTCTGCGACGTTTGCAGAACTTTTTTTTATTTAATCGAGCCTGCAATTCGCAGACAAGATACTGTCATGAGACAATGTAATAAAGCCGAGGAAAGATTGTCAGTGACCCTGCGATACCTTGGTTCAGGTATGCATTTTTTTTTGTTGTTTCCTTTGCATGCTTGGGTTTGGTTAAAAGGAGAATGTTCAGTTATAAGATTTCATGTACAGAAGGGTACTAAGGATGGAACACTTATTGTTGATCTCCAGCTCATTCAAACGTTATTAGTCTGAATGGTCAATTTAAATATGGAAAAGGTGCCCTAGTTACCAAAATAAAAGTTCGTTACAAGGTGCAAGTGTAAAGGATATGAGCAGGTGAAAAATAAGCACACCTTCAACATAACACACACACACCACATACAAATTCATCTCTCATGGAGCAGCTAGACTGTAGACAGCACGAACGATTTCAGGTACCTATTGCTTCTATTTTACAGGCATGATATAACGGTTACCTGAACTTAATAATGTAAATTCTCCCATTAGTACCTGTTCAGGTATTGACAAATTGCAGGAAACTTTCCTTACTATTTGTTGGTTACAATATCAGAGAGAGAACTTAATGAGGTAGCCAGTCCTCTCCATAGTTCTACAGCTATCGGTGTACATAATAAACAACAGAGGTGATAGACAACAACCTTGTGAGGACCCGGTGCTTATAGGAATATCAGAATAATGGCTATTTACATAAACCCTCAGCTGTCTGCAAGTAAAAAAAAATCCACTATCCACAAAACCAGTTGATGCGGAAGAGCACAAACACCATGCTATCCTCTAGATCTAAACAGAGATCAGATTAATTGCACCTTTGTGGTGGTAGACTTCATTACTATGTTTTTAATTTGGCAAAATGCTTCATTGTTACAACCAGGGGAAAAAGCTCAAAATAAAAGTATAAAGCACAAAAGTGCAGAATTCCTCACTACTGATTGTTTATGGTAGTTGTAGTATAATTTTCATGTCTTACTCTCAGAGAATCCTTCAGTAATTTAGTTGAAGTTACTTGACTCTTCAGATTAATTTCTTATTGGTATATGTTCCATACGAACTGTCAAGATGTGCTGAAATAATTTTTTGTGAATGCCAACCCACATGTGCAAACGTCTGATTTTATTTCCAGGCAATTCATTTTGCGGACCTATCATTCCTTTTCCGGATCCCAGGAAGCACAATCCACAACATTGTAATGGATACCTGTGCTGCATTGTACAGGATTATTCGGGGTATTTATTTGAAGGTACACTGTTGTTAAAGTGTAGGAAACATGGGAATGCATGGGAGCATTCAACAAATGACATCCCTTATTTGGGGTGAAGAAATGATTGTTGTGATATATTGTAACCTCCTTGTCAGTCATAAAATTTGTTGATAAATAAATGTGTAATGTGGTCTGCGAGTGTCTCTTTGACACAGACACATTAGGCTTTGTAAACAATCAGTGTTATGGTATTCATTCAAAGTTATTAGTAAATAGACAAAAAATGACTTTCCATTGAAAATGACTCCTAGTGACATGGTGCAGAACAATACAAAATGGCTTAAGACAATGTGGGATACTTGAAGACAAACTTGTTGATTTGTTTAAAAGTCAACCAATCAGAAAATTTTCCAGTCCACTGTCTTTTTTCTTTCTTTTGATCGCCATTTTGTGTCTACTGAAAATCCCCCAAACAGTGTCAAGCACTGTGAATCATGAGCAAGTTTATGAAGAAGCGGAGGAGGCCATTTTTGGTGATACAGGTAACGAGCCTGAGTCGCTCCGACTCGGAAAGCAATTTGGAGGTATTTATGCCATTTTGTTTGCTCTATTTGATGTAAATAGGTTTCTGTTATACAGGTATGGAGCTCACAGGAAAATTTAGAATTTTTTTTTTACTTTTTTCATTTTATGTGTTTGCCTTGCGACCGATGTGGGCGTGTCCTGCATGACAATTCAAACATATTTTTAATCAATTCTGTATTTAGGAATTAGATTAGTGTCTTATTGATTTTTTTGTAGTTCTGTATGTTTTTCGTTTTCTTTTGTCATGTTATGCATCTGTCGGTGTGTCAGAGTAAAAATCCTGGTGGATTATTATAGCGGGATGAAAAATAATTTGATTACTTCCAGTAAATGTAATTTTAGAAGTTTTTTTCTTTAGTTTTGTTTTACCAAAGAATAAAATGTAATTATAAGTATTATTTAGAATGTAACTTATGTAATATTTAGTATATGTTATTATTACAGTAAGGTGACCAGATGTCCCGATTTAGGCGGGACAGTCCCTCTTTTGACCGCATGTCCCGCCTGCTCATAGAATGTCCAGGCGGGATGCCCAATGTCCTGCTTTTTGGCTTCCTTCACAACCGTGGAACAGGGACCCGATTAACCAGACCCCTCCCAACCCCTGTCACATCCTATCATGCATGAGTATTTTCTACCTTTGAGTCGAACCACCAACAGTTCACTGGTCAAATTACCACTGACACTGTTAATAGCCTGAAAAGATGGTCATGGAGGGTGGCCATAAATCTTGACCAGTGACACGCGACCTGCCGACTTGAAGCAGGACGGCTGTGGGAAAAAGTCTAGTGTCTGCCAGTTTCCCTGAATCGGTCAACTTCAAAGGGGGACTGGAGACATGGAGGAGAAAGATCTTAGCCTCTGCGTGAGAAAAATCTTTACTTTGCCAAACTGCACGCTGGCAAGAGGAGGTCTGTCTTGTGGAGATGTAAAAGTGTATGACTGGTGGATTATGTGTATACTCGTGGACTTGAGAATCTAAAGATGTATATTGTAGAGCTATTTATGTTCGTGCGAACACTGTGAGCATTGGACTACCTATATTTTTACCTGAACTGTGAATATGTTATGGAAAACTGTTCGCCATCTGTGAAAGAAGAGAAACTTACGGATACAGTCAGCACGTTTCACTTCGCTTCTTGGCATTTGTCCTCCAGTGTGTTTTTCGCTGCCTGGCATTTTATTTGCTTCCAGTAATTCTTTCCTTTGTGTGCGGATCAGTGACTAAGCTAAGTAATGTCGGGGAAGAAACAAACATCGGCGTTAAACAGGGACCTACAGGCCGAGTTCCCATTTATAAAGAAGGCAAGAGGAATCAACAATGACAGTGGAGTGCAATGTGACAAATGTGGATCACAGTTTTCTGTTGCACATGGTGGATGCAGTGATATAACCAAACACCTGAATACGGATTGTCATAAGAACGCTTTGAAGTTGGAAGCTTCTAGTAAGCATATCACAAGATACTTCTCCAACGTTGAACCTGGTGATAAAGAAGTCAAGTTAGCAGCCGCAGAAGGCACTTTTGCGTTTCATACAGTTCTCCATCATCACAGTTTTAGATCAATGGACTGAACGTCAAAATTGCTTCAAAAAATGTATGATCTGAAATTCACATGCGCAAGAACCAAATGTGAAGCAATCGTCACAAACGTCTTGGCCCCTTTTATAATGAACAAAGTAAAGAAGCAAGTTAGTTGCCTATTTTGTGACAGTGTTCACGGATGCTTCGAACCACAAAGACATTAAATTGTTTCCCCTGATGATACGATACTTCGTGCCACTGTTTGGCGTGCAAATTAAAATATTGGAAATAGAATCACTTCCAGGAGAAACTGCTGAGATTATTTGCCAGTTTATTGCAAATGGTTTACAAAAACATGGACTGACAGAGAAAGTTGTAGGTTTTTGCGCCGAGAATGCGAATACTAATTTTGGAAGGCTGAAACGGAGAGGACAAAATAATGTTTTTGCAAAATTGCAAGATTCATTCACAGAGGTCATTCACAAGAAATGTCAATCAAGATTGTACTGTCTACAAAAACTCCGTTCCCTGAATGTTAACAAAAAGGTTTTATGTTCTTTTTATAGGTTTTATCGAGTCTGTGTTGACATTTGGATTTTTATGTTGGTATGGAGGACTGAGGGCTAGAAATAGGAATGTGTTAGATGGAGTGGTGAGGGCGAAAGGGAGAGTGATTGGGGAGAAACAGGAGTGTCTGAGCAAGTTGTCTGAAAGACGAGTAGTACGGAAGGCAAGAGTGATTGTGAAAGATAGTACACGTTTTAGCACACTATTATAACCTTCTTCCGTCCAAGAGACGTTATTATGTTCCAAGAATGTCCACTGCCCGCTCAAAGAATAGTTTTATAAATAAGTCTGCTGCCCTTCTTAACAAGTGATGCAGGGGCCTGTGAGTGTGTGGGCGTGTGCATGATTTTGTGAAGACTGTTTTTGGTGATGTGTGAATTTTAGGGTGTGTGAATTGATTGTTTATTGTTGTGAGCGTATAAGCCAGTTGTTTCACTACGTCTCGTAATTTCTTCTTGTTGAGATAATAAAGTTGAAATGAATTGAATTGATTCTGTCGGTGTTGGCAAGAAACTATTAGGAATTGGCTGTGCCGCCCATATAGTACACAACGCATTACAAATTGCTGCAGATTGTCTGCCAATAGACGTGGAAACAATAACTATGAAAATTTATTATTACTTCTACATCTACACCGTTCGCGTGGAATCCTTACAAGAATTCTGCAAATTTGCCAACGTAGAATACAACAGAATTTGGGGATATGGAAAGACCAGATGGTTATCTCTTATGCCTGCGGTGGATAGACTACTGAAGATATTTCCTGGCATTATATCTTTTATATGCTTTTTAATTTAGAATGTCTACAGTATCTGCATCTAAGCAAATTTTAAAGGCACTGTTTGCATTTCTAGCTTTCATATCCATGTATTAATGTATGTAATATTGTATCATCATTGTTGTTTGGTTCCCCTTTTAAAGGGGCAATGGCCCTTAATTAAATGATTCAATTATAAAAAAAAAAAAAAACCAATTAAAGTGCCTTTTATATCTTATCTTGTTACAACCCTTATATTCTAAATATCAATTTTTATTTTTGGAGAATCCTCCTGACCCTAACCTACTAGCGGGAGTAGAAACAGTGGCAGCCGTCAATATTTAGACCCCAGCTAAACAACAAGGGCATACAAGCTCGCAAAAGGAAAACTGACGGTTATGTAAAGAAACTGATGAAGAAACCACTTATAAAGAGAAGTGCAAAGCAGAAATTTCAAAGATACTCAGGGAGATCGAGAAACATTAGATGAAGCACCAAAGAGACTCCCTCATATCAAAGCTGTAGGCACAAGTCAGAAAGGTTAAAACGACCCTGACCCAAGTGAGCGTGGAAAACATTCGTTACATTGGTACACTTTTGGTTGATTAAAGATTTAAACGGGTTTAGCAACATTTCTTCATGTGGAACCAAAGTACTTTCTTGGGGATATCATCTTATGCTCTGCTTATGTGAAAATTTTCTCACCAAAACCAAAAGTGTAAAGAAAAGATAAAAACCTGTGACTCATAGTTTTAAAATAAATTAAGGGTCCACAAATTGTATAAGCAATCTATTACATTCATAAAGGATCATCATATGTAATGAAGCTTGATGCAGAAAAGACTAAACTGACATCCAGCTTGACCAACTGCGTCACCCAGAAACAAAAGTCTGGGATGCAAATGCAATACAAACAGTTCCAAGGATCAATTATGTCTCAGCAAATGATGAAAATCAGAAGTGCTTTTAAGAACAGCATATCAGCACATTCTGTTTCGTTTTTCCTTTCAGCAATAATAATACTTTTTTTCAACACAACTGCAGGTTGATAAGCTAGATGCAGACACATGAGTCTTTACAGTGGTTAAACACAACGCAACAATATTGCAACAATGATTTCAGTTAGTGGATGCACAAATAATTCTATTTAGAAGGTAATAAATGAAATACTCTCATAATTAAAGTTTTAAATAAAAAATAATTAAAATGCTATCAGAAATGTATTCATTATGAAAAAGCCTCAAACAAACCAAAAACATCCTGTGCAGATCAACCATCAGGACAGCTATGCAGTTGTTTTCTAACACAGGCAAGTTTTTGGGTAAACAGATTTTGTTCGATGCGAGGCCAAACTGAACATGAACTCATAGCATCTGGTGGATTAGACATATATTAAGCAACTACAGATATATAGCAGACATGACACACAAACATAACCAGGCACCATTCTGTTTCCTCAAAACTAAATGTTATCAACTCTGGACATTAACCTAAATACAAAGGCATTAGAAAACCATGGCATGTTTTGCTCACTGGTGACAACACGCACTGGACTTCGAAAGGGATTGATTAATATAGGTGATATTCCTGCTTTTCCAAGACTTTCAACACAAGTACTTGCCAGGAAGCAGCACAACTCGCTCTGATCTGTGAAGTAAGCAATTATATCCTCACTCTGAAAAGAGGGAGAAAAAAAGTAATTTATAAATTAGCAGAGGAAAAATAAAGCAATGGTGCTGTAAAATTTGTTAACCATTATAAGTGCCCTAATGCTTAAATCTTTTGTAATGCAGGTATTTATATAAAAATTAAGAACATGCTACCATGCCAAAAATCAAGACATATTGGTTAATACTGCTAACAAACTATACAATACTTGCAAAATGTAATGAAGGCCTAAAATTGCCATTTTTTTCCACTTTAGTAAATAAACTGGACATGAACTAGCTCTCCATTTAAAGAAATGACCAAACCTTGTTAAAAAGAAATCAATGAAAAGAACACTAGAATTCTGCTACTTACCAAAAGCTTAATAACTGTTGCTGACCAAGTGGTGTATGCAGGCAGACCTGCATTGAATGCTGAAACAGTCCAGAAAAAAGTCTTATATGAAAGACAAAGTGTTTTACAGATCAGGATGCTATTCAAAATGTGAAAAGTTTTTATGTATATTGAAAGATTGTTGGGTTTAGAAGTATAGAGTAATAAAATAGTGTTGTTTTCAGTATTAACAAAAATACTGACATTAAGTGGCATAAGTAAAAAGGTGGTTTTGTTCAAATTTTTGATAACGCGAGAAGGCATATTTTATTATATACCGAGCTTTCTCATGTTATTTATGTTAACTTTTTTTTTCACACACCTGATTTTTTTCTCCTAGCCAGTTACTGAAAACAGTTGATGTCTGCATCTTGTTTACACTAAGCTTATGTGTACCACTGTATCTGGCATTCTCTCCCTAACATTACAGTGTGAATTAAATGGCAATGATATAAATACTGTTAATGCTGGTTTTTACTCTTCGAGTAGTAATCCATAGAACTGTCTTCTTATGTAGATGTTTGTGATTAAAAATTTAAAACGTCGGATCCTTCTGTTCCTTGCATAGAAAAATAAAACCTTTTAAGTGATGAAAACGCCTACTGGCAAAAAATAGTCTTATAAGCAGCCATGAAACCACTACTTTTGTCATGTCTTTAGCTATAAGAGTACAGGGAGTGAATTAAAATGAAAAAGAGGGTATGTGGGAGCCAGTTCTCCGCAATTTTTGTATTTTTATTAGTTTGTGGTGCCTACTGTGTAGGCCAGTGAATTTTTTGTTGTGTCATTGCTGTGCAGGACTGTCTGACTTTTGTTTTCTTCTGCAACTTTTGGATTTCCCATCGACCGCTAGTCTTTTTCTGCCTAATGGTTTTTCTGAAAATCTTGAAGATCACACAGTCAGACTGTTGCTTTAAAATTTTCATGCAGTTTTCCTTTGCTTTGTGATTGCATCGATACCAGCAGTCTTCTGGCGATTTCAGCTCCACTGACCCGAGTCTCTATTGATCTATTATGCATTCCCATTGTTCCACTGTCCAGCAGGAAAGAATAGGTCTGACGGAGGAAGGGAAATGAAAGTGTCGCGCGCCATACATTTCTCTATGCTTGCATTTCTCTTAGCACTTGGGATGCACCATTAATAGAGACAGCTTACAGCAGACGACGATTTCAAGGCTATTTTTATCGGGGGCGTGGGGAAAGGTCACGGCCTTTTTTCACTGACTGTAGCAAGGTTTGACGTCACGCATTGTCTGCTGGAGTGGTGAGTTCACAAATTTCTCTAACATTAGGGGTTCGCTGTTCATTGCCCCTCCCAACCCTGTCAGGAGTCCTGATGCGAAAAGGCTGCACGAACTTTGGCGTGGCATGGGTTTGTTGGCAGCTGGCAATTGGCAACAGCCTCTGGGAGTCAATGTAACAAACCCCAGAGCGTAGTGTTCCTCTGGGCAGTTCTTCCTAGACGCTGAGAAGCAGGTTGTGAACAAAGCAGCAAGAGACCGCGTAGGCAGAGTGCCGAGCATCTGCCCAGCAGGCTGGAGTGACCACTCAAGCTAGGGGTACACTGAGAGACTGGTACTGTTGGTGGATACAGTAGCCAGTAGTGACCATCGGGAGCTAGTGGAAAACCGTGGGACTGGTGTATGTGACTAAATGCAGTAACGGTTGGTGACCACCAGGATCTGTGTGAGATCCGAGTGGGTTTCCAGTGCTGCTCGCGTGAGGTGACCGTCGGACACTTCACAAGCTGTGTGGGCGAGCGCGTGATTTCTTGGTGGTTTTCAAATAGTATTTTACATATATGTTAAAGTCATGTTTAGCGGACGAGAGGCTTATATGCGTGTGTGTACGAGTTTGCTCTGTGCTAGAATCAAAACTTTGTCTACTAGTCTAAGAGTGGGACTGTATTAGAGTATCCCATGTTTGTTGACTTAAGAATGTAATTGCCGGGTTGCGCATTTGTGCCACCCTTTTGTTGATTGACTGTTGGAAAGGAGAACTCAATAAGACTGTTTTAGGTCATAGCTATAGGGGGTTTTGGAAGAGGAGAGTTTTTGTACGAGTGTGTTGAAGCCACCTAGTGACCGAGGTTCTTTTGTTTTCTCCACAGGCTGACTTGTTAGCTTGTTTTTTTTTCTTGCTTTTCTTATCGTTTGTGGTTGTTCTAAGTGTCTTACTTTGGACATGTTCGTGTAATCCTCTTTTTGAACATGCCCTTGTTCCTGTCGTCATCTCATTTCTTCTGCCCCTGTGTGCGGAGTCTCGACTTCGTTTCTTCATTCCGTCGCCGTCGTCGTCATGTCCTACCTTGTGTGGCAAGTGGTCAACCAGGCAGCTTGGACAGTGGACAAGCAGAGGGTCTCTGAGTATGCCGGACGGACAGTGAAGTGGTGGTCAGCACGAGAGCGTCATGCGAGGCCACAGAAACTGTGTGAACAGAGTGCTAAGTGTTTAGTAATAGATCTAATGCTAGGCCTGGAGGCCTAAGGGGCAAGAACAGTACTGTGCCACAGTCTGTGCGGGTTTTTTTTTTTTGCAATTATCCCCCTTGTTAAGAACTTTTTTTGTGTTTGTATCTGTGTATTTCCACATGTATTTTATCTACATGTAATGAAAGTTTTAATTTGTAACGCTCATTTTGTCTTTGTTGTGGTCTGCGCTCCTTAGAGGTTTGTTAGGTATGTCTTGTCCTGCCTCTGGTGCCAAGAATATCGGGAACCAGACCCTTGTAATCCTGATTGACAGAACTTTGCATATTTACTCCGTTTAGGTACGTGTGTGGGTGTTGTGACCGCCTGAATTAAAAGTTTGTCAGACGTGGAGAGAAGTCGTGTTAGGTTTGTTAGTATGAGACCTGTAAGGTTCGATGTGAGTAAGAGTCCCTATACTGTCGCAGTTGTAATTCATTTCTATAGTTACTAACAGGCAGTGCCGCTAACTCAAAGAATACAGTCATGGTGTCTCAAGATTTTCTCTTGATATGCAGGTTGGTAAAATATTGGCCACACCAATATTTTATTTCATGGAAAGGCTGTTCATTTTGTATAGTTTGTTTTATAGAAAGGAAACTGAAATAAAAAGAACGAATTACAGAGTACCCATGCAGTACCATGAAAGAATCATGCAGTACCCAAAATTTAGTTATTTTTCTGACTGCAAGGTCTAGTACAAAACTGGTAATATAACTTACCAACTTATCAGTTTAATTAATTTTGAGGTGGTCCTTTCATTCGCATAAACTTAATTTCTTTTTTGTTTGTTTGGGGATGAAATGGGTGATAATCGATTATGTTAAGAATGTTAAATTACAACTATTAAATGAAACACTTTTGTCACTTTTGATAATGAATCAAGGCAAAGAGATAACTAACACAAGATTGTAGGAAAGTTTTGTTAGTCTAAAAAGGTAATAAATTTGAACAGTTTGCAGTGCACTGTTGCATCGCTTATCTGCAAACTATCAAGCTCTTTCGTTTTGAACGCATTTTTTCCTGTGACAAATATATGGAGATTATCATGTTAACAACTAACTACTGGCTAAATCATATAGTTAATACCGGCGAACCTAAGACTAAGTCCCAGCCTAGTGCACACATTCGAAAAGGGTAGGGTTGGTCAATTGGAATTTTCGAAAGTGGTACTTGTCTGGAAAAATTTGTAAACCACTAATCTATGTCAATATATAATTAAAAAGATTTATTTGTGAAAATGGAACTGTTTTTACAAACTTGACAACAGAGCTGCCATTACACATGCAGGTTAAGTAAATTGATTGCTGGGAGCTTGTGGTTTATAAAGAAGTTCAAACGAAGTGTCAAATATCGATAAATATAAATTGTGGTCACTATATTATGACTTATGACTGTGTAATTTAAATAAAATGCTGTCAATAACTAATGGCTAGCAGCTGAGACAAAATGCAGCTGTGACTGTGCTTTGTTCCAGCATACAATGAAAAGCAAACTCGTGCATTTAAAAATCAAGCTTTTTATCTAGGTGTTTTCGGCAGGCAAAAAGAGTTACTCTTTACTCTTTCAAACGGTTGGTGTGGAAAATTCCTAAAACTGGCCATGAGGTGTTACAACCATTATTCAAATGCATGTCAGCAAAGGTATTTTGCAGTCTTATAGAAAATTCAATGAATTTTGTGAGAACCCCACAAGGTTTCTCTCAATCTAAAATCTCTGCAACAGTACTTTAAAGCAGGAAATAGATATAACGCTGTGCTATATAATTTAAAATTCTTACCAACAGCAAAATGGGGTTTTGGATCAGAAGTTTCATGATACAGCTGACGACGAACATGTATGCAGAGGTTTTCTTTCTCCCAAACATCATCTAACAATGGGCTGCTGTGGTTGCCATAAAACACAAGCATCAGCCTGAGATTAGGAAGCAGACGTGCACATTCCTGTAAAACAAACACTCCTCTGGCTATGTGAACATTCACCTTGCCAAAAGTACCTTTCTAAGCTTGTAAATTTTATTTTTTTAAAATTATCATTTCAGGCACAACTAAAAATAAATTATATTGATCTAGTTAATTTTAATATTCTCAACACTGTCTACAGAAGCATCAAAATCGATACAAAAACTGACTTACCAGAAAGACTTCTTTTAATTCAGCTTCTTTCTCTACACCCAGTATGTGGATTCTAACTTCTCCACCATCAATAATTTGCCAAAAAAGATCTGAGGCTGCAAAATAGGCCTAGAATTAATAATCAAAAGCTATTCTTCACCAGTAAAATACAAAATGCCGATTTATATCAACTTTTACACAATGTCTCGTTTTAGAAAGACTTTAGAAAAATGCACACTAACAAGCAGTGAAACACAAACTCCAACATACATCCTAATTTGTGTGTCAGCATTACTTTTTATTCAAACTGCATTTTGATTTGCTTCAGGAAAATTTACAAAAAGAAAAGATTTAATGCTAAATATTTCTTGTATGTTGCATATTCATGCACAACACCTTAAAAGCTGTTTGTATGCTCATATATTAGCCCAAACTACAGGTATTTTAAGATCTCTTGCATTCAAAAGTATTTTACAATATTTTGGTGTGAAATGATCAAAAACCCAATTACAAAAGTTTCTGCAATGTGCAACATGAGTCATAAAGTGTAATCGTAAAAAGGATAATACCATCAGCTCTCAAACAGGAGGTTAGAATGTAGTATAGAGTCAAGGGATACGTCAAGACCATTGCCACAGGTGAATCGAGGGACAGACGTCTAAAGGAGTAGTACTCTTTCCAGCTTGACAGTGGTGACAGAGTGGAAGGTGGTGATGCTGGGGGGTTACTAAGGATATCACTTTCAACTGGAAGGACCCATGAGTTGTCAGCTGCAAAGTGCAATGAATCTTTTAAATGCATAAATCATCTCAGGCTGGATTTTTGGAATAAAGAAACCAACAGCACATCAAAATTTACAAAATACTTCATACCTATGCTTAGTAACAGTCTGCATATCCAGTAATTGCACAAAGTTGTTCTACATCATGTTAAACTGCCCCTATGACAGTGGGATTACTTCACCCTGTCACTGCTTTTGCAATGACATGAAATTTACAAGTACTTTTAATAATGCTGTGAGCAATATTTAATAGATATCACTGATTGTATTATTTTACCATTTTGACAGTTTATAACAGTGATCTTTTCCATCCACCTCTTTGAATTGGTAGGTCTCAGTAAGGACAACTGACTAACAAACTGACCATCACTTCAGTTTTAGCTAATGATGAATGTGTACTATGCATGCACTAAATAATTTGTGAAATATCCTTACTGATGTGTTTGCAGCACTACACTCAATCTACTCCACATGATTATATTTTTAGGGCCCTCATGATTATTGTAAAATATACAAACCACGCGGAAAAAGGTGAAGACAAGTGTCATGTTGTATGTATATATAATAAAAATCTCTTCTAGGAGAAATTCGCAACGGATCACTTATTCTGACTAAAATGAAGGTTTCATTTGTAACTTCTTGTCCAAATTACACATCAGTCCTTTCTAAATATGATCTGGCAGCAACAGAAAAAAGTTTGGATACATGCAAGTTACTAAAATTTGTCTGGGTCCAGATCCTAAAAGCTGTCAAAGTGAAGCTATCTTGTAGTCTGGCTTTTTCAACCATTTGTTTCTGTGCTGATTAATTTTGCCTTGCTCAAGGAAAAGTCATTGGTTGCAAAAAGTTAAATTCATACACTAGGGGCTTATGACCAGAAAACAAGGATGCAAACAGTTGCAAGAAGGTTCTGTTTCACTGTGATCCTAGGTTAAAAATAAAGCCAAGCTGACCTAAAACAAGCTTTTATCTAAAGGTGAGATCAGTTCTTTTGGAATTTAAGATTCAATATTTTTGTAACACAGATACATTTTCTATTTGTATGAATGAAGCATGGCCATTTAAATGACATGCTGCCAAAATAATGAAATGAGGTGCACTACTTTTTTAGTAAAAAAAACAACAACAACAAAAACATACCACTTTCAAATTGCTTGCCAGTCTTGAACTGGCATTCTTTCCTCCACAATCCTTGTCCACAAACTCCGTAACTCTGGAGAAACCCGGCAACCTTTTTCTCGTGAAAGTCTCTTTTTGTTGTCACTGCAAGAAGCCCCTCTTTGTGTAACAAGACAATTTGTGGATTTTGGCTTCAGACAACTATTTTAAAATACACCTATAAGTTGCATCAGATATCCAGCTGACTCAGCAATTAGTGAGTTATCAAATACTATTGTCAAAGGATATGTAAAGTTTCATCATGATTTTTAAGCTTTCTATAAAGATGATGCAAAATATAAATTTACATTCTGCTATAAAGATCATGTTTAAAGGCAGAAGACCATGTGTAACTGAAAGCATATCTAGAAACAAAAGCCCTTTATGCCTTCAATAATACCACTCAAGTTCTCGCATGACTTTCAGCATTTTCAAAGATTCTTTAGTGATAAGGGCTTGCTGCAGTTCAGCCTACCCACATGAACACTGCAGAGGTAATTCTAGGATTTCAAAAAGAGGGGCCCTCTCAATGGAAAAAAAGGGGCCTTTCAAATGAAACAAGGGGTCCCTCGAAACAAACACATTTTCATTGCTTTTCCCGATAAATATTTGGTATACAACAAAATACTTTATCACAAGAAATTAAAGATTAATGACATAGATATCTTTTTCTTTTATGTTGATAAATTATCTTTCATCATCATTAGTGTGATCATAGCATCCTAAATTTGCAAGCCAATTAGTCTTTGTGTCCATCTCATTGAGCTATGAGCTAATGTTTAGACACTTTTCATATGTCTCATTAGTGCAGGGGTTTCAATGTTTCTCCTCGAGGCAACTTCTACGAGAAGACTTTATTAGGTTTTGATGGCTGAAGCTCCCTCTCACAGCCTGCATAGTGGGATAGCATAAGAAGGCACAGCTTTCCAAGAACCAGCAAATTGGGAAATGAATCCCTGTAAAAATCAAGTAACAGTTTAAACAGCTTGTGGAATCTCTCCGATATGCATTCTGCGTTACAGTTTCTTTGACCACAATCCATTCCTCTAAACATAATGCTTTGTCAAGCAAGATTTTACTGAATTTGCTGCCTACTTGTGCTGGTTTTCCAATATTTAACTCTTTGTCTCCATAGGGTGTTCTGTCTTCTGCAGACAAGAAAAAGATGGGGCGCATGAAAAGAACTCAAAATCCAGAGGCAACACCACCTGCATCTTTTGGGAACCTGTCATTAATGTTCTTGCACAGATTGTCGCAAAAGCAACCCTGACACCTTCTATGTCCTGTGATGTTGTATCAAGTTTGCAACACGTTATATTTAAGTGTTATATAATACCGCTGGCATAAGTTCCGAAAAGGTCACGAGGACAGAAATAAATCAGAATTGAAAACAGTTTACCTGGCTGAAATCTTTCTGAAGAATTTCAGCCTCCAAAGAGTGCCTGTGGTCGGAAGTCTGAATGTCTCTGCAGCGTCCTCATTCGGTACTTAACACACCCGGGGTTGTAAACGAGTTATTCTGATTGTTTTAGGCACAATTTACATCTCATCCCTTCGTCCTAGTTCATTGGCCAAGGCCATTTCTTCAGCCATTCACACTGACAGGTTCTCAGGATGCGTGTTTTTTTTACGTGCGGTCTCTGTCTCAATTTGTCTATTTCGTTGTCTACATTTTCAGTTTCAACAATGTGTGCGGCACACTGTGACAAGTTTCTGTTTCTTTCTGTCCTTGTCGATTTCTACTTTCTTCTGCTGTTTTGGTTGTGAACGAACAGTCAAACAGAGTTGACAGTCGCTTTCACTTCGTTTTCAACTCGCTTGCTTCCAATACCCTTTGATCTATCCCATCCAAAATGTTTTTGATGTGGGCGTGTCAACAATTTACTTCCTGGCGCGAAATTTTGGAGCAGGTTGCATCAGATAGATAACAACTGGTCAGTTTGAAAACTGTCCAGTCATTAGCATCAATTCTAGTGGGTCGGTTTCAAACCAGCACGAAGAATGACAACAATTATTTTTGAAGTGCCGCATCGCGTGTTCAAAAGTGCGGCAGCCATGGTATTTTTGCGGCGCATGGTCACTCTGACTTTCAGACTATGTGCCCCTCAGTGAAATTTTGCGGGAATCCTGCAAGGCCGCAGCCTAGAATTACCTCTGACACTGAATATCTTAAAAAGCAATATTGAACATAGGTCAAACTTTTTTTCTTACAACCTAATTTTGCAGATACTTAATGAATTAATGAATCAAATCACTAAGCCACTGTGTAGATTCACTCTAAAAAAACGATAAAATCTTCACATGCTTAAAGAAATACATTATTTAACCTGCCTTGTGCACCAGAATATCTTGAATAATTTGTAAGTGCATGTGACACATACATTTTGCATAAACACTGCAACTGTATGAATATATACACACAATGTGTAAATTACACAAACCTTTCGAAAAGCTGAAGGGAAAATCACAAAGTTCCATTTCTTTAGCCATAATGGCCTTCATCACAGAACATGTGCATCTGTGGCTCTGTCCAGGTGTGAAAATACCTTGGTCCAAGTCTGCTTGTCTGCATGCTTCACTGCAGTAAACTACTGCTTTGCATCCATCACTGCCAATGATCATATTCAAACAGGTTTTTAACTATTTCTAAAGACAAAATAAAATTGAACTGAATTGAAAGAAATGTATTACAAGAAGCTAAGAAGTGAATAGTTAGGCCTACACTTTGATGATAAGAAACGTTCGTTTAGGAAACAGCAAAGGCAAGCATCACAGGCGGAAACTGGGTATTTCTAAACTAATCTCCATATAAAAATGGATTTGCAAGGAGTGCTTAAGTAAAGGACAACGTTTCTCTTGGTTTAAGAAATTAGTGTGACGTGTATGACCTGGCGGCTCTCAGTTCATGTATGACATTAGTCTGAAGATGGCCAAAACAGTGGAAATAAACAATCATAAGTTTATGGTCATGTAACATGTTAACTATAGACAGAATGCGAAAAACCAGAAAAGTAGACTGAATATTAACTGCTGGGTCTCTTTTGACTGCAGACGTGCGACTACGTAATGACTGTAGTGTAAGGAACGACAAACGCCTTGATGTAAAATGTAATTATGCAACTCACCACGTGGTGAAAAACTTCTCTTCGCCCCTCCTGTAGCATACTGCGCAATGTCGCTTCCATGCAGGTTCTTTTGGGTTGCTCGACATTTATAATGCTAACATTATCAAGTGATAACAGAGACGTTAGAAGCTGGACAAACACGAAAAGGCCCAAACCCCATACAACAGGGCAACATTACAACTCAGACGAGCGACGAAGATCCACAACTGCGCAAACTGTCAAACAGTTAAGTGCTTTTTGAGAACGTTTACTGAGAACAGCTTATTCAAGCTGCTGTCTACGGTGATAAAGTAATATATCTACATTACTACCCAAACGTTTCATAGGCATTTAGCCGCCTCCATTTCTCGATTTTCATCTCCTCAACCCTTTGCAATGATTGGACAGTTTTGGAAAAAAATGGCGGAGTGTTGTTGTTGTTGTTGTCGGTCACTCAAATGGATACGCCTGCCTCTTGTACAAATGATGCTGTGCGCCGCAGGTCCTCCAGACTGCCGTGTAGCTTCCTTGATATCGGCGTCTCATCAGTCCAGATGCGGTGTCTGAGGTCTTCGTGTATGGCGGAGTGTTGAACTGTGGGACTATTTTCGTTTCTCACTAGTATTTGACTTTTTCATATAAATTTTATTGGCATTGTACTAAACTACTGCCATGCACACACACATTTTTATGATGACCAATAACTTGTTTATTTTACGATTTTTTTAAAGCAGTGTGACGTCACACCCATCGGCTATTTTTATCAACATTTTGGAGGGAATCCCACCAGCAGAGGTAAAGTACCTGTCATCAGTGCAGTGAAAACGTAAAGTGAAGTGTTCAGATCTCGTGTACGGATACATATATTCCATTCATATTTCTAGCTTTTTTGTGCCACCGACCTGCATGTATTATTTTCTTTACCTCATGTGTATATATTTTGCAAATTATGTACATATTGCAAAACCATCCTGTATAATTTACTTTTCTTCATATTTCATATTCATATTTCTTAATTTATAAAAATAATTTGTTTCCTTTGATGTGAAACAGAACTTTATATTACCTATTTTATTACCAGCGGCAATCATACTTATCTGATGAAATTTGATAATATATGCCACAATATAATTATAATTGTAAGAGAAATAATTTTAGACTTTAAGCATGAAAATAAATGCAAACATATGTTGGAGGTTGCAGTATGTTGATATTTACAGTCATAAAACACAAAATGAAAGAAAAGTATTCTTTTTTAACAATTACCTTCCTATTCAGTCAGTTTATGTGTACTGTAGAATAATAAAAAAGTAAAATAATAATACCCTGCCTTCCCAAAAACTAAACCTAGGCCATGGTCTTCTGAAATCACCCCAGAACCAGGTTTGATGCTCTAAGTCACAAAGTAACATCAAAATGATACATACACTGTAGTCAGGTGATTTCAGAAAAATTCCTGATCTACCATGACTTCATGCCCAGGGATCAACTGTATATAAAGTACAGATATGACAGTACCACAGGGGTTATTACACAACAGGCTTTTGTATCTGGTGGCACTTCTGTATTGCAAATAAGTCATATATTGTTCAAAACTTGTGAACTACAAATCCGTTCATTGATCTGCAAATTTATTCTTAAATGATAAACTTAATTAAGTAAATTTATCATGATTTTCAAGGTTGTTCTCAATGAAAAACATGTTTCATTTGAAACCTGACAACTACAACATATAGATTTGTTTGCTCCTTATTTTTTTTTTTTTTTTGCAAGCCTAACATCAAGTGGAAATAAATTTTAACAAATGCTAACACATATACTGTAGGCAATTGTTACAGGCATATTACGGATTCATTAAATAAATTTTTATCTTGATATAAACTTTAATTCTTGTAGAGCTGGTCAGCTGTACAT
The DNA here is from genome assembly GCA_004794655.1 of Marisa cornuarietis. Classification (NCBI taxonomy): domain Eukaryota; kingdom Metazoa; phylum Mollusca; class Gastropoda; order Architaenioglossa; family Ampullariidae; genus Marisa; species Marisa cornuarietis. The sequence continues at coordinate 1,105,799 of SMMW01000047.1, read as the reverse complement.
GTTTCTATATTCTTAACACCTTCATTGAAAGTTTGTAGCTTCATCTCCCCATGTTTCTCAGATTCAAAGTTTTCAGTCTTGCAAACAAAAGAAAAAAAAAACCAACAACAGTCTGTCACACCTGTCATATAACGTATAGAACGGCAAACAACACTGCCTGTACGTGTCGGCTGTATGATTTGATTTTTTTTTTTGCAAAGCTTACTACCACCTTTTACATCATAACCATGAGGTATTCATAAGACGGATCAGCCGAGCATGAATAATATCCATCAAACATTATTCGTTTACCTGACCTATTCGTCTTTTATTTACGTGTTTAAATACCTTAAGCTTCATTTCTGATTTGATGAAGTCGAACCTACATATTTTTTCAGATGCTTTTTTCTTTTTGTTTTTGTTTTATTAACACACCTTTAAAATACGACACACGGCTGATGCTTGAGCTAAAGCAATGTAAGGTGGCGTGATTTGTTGTACAGTGGGGTGACAATATGACCTCACCTCTCAGACGACGAGTCTTATCCATCTGACTACAGTCAGTCGTAACGTATTTGCTTCGACTACAACAGTTTTATTGGACCCGGCACCGTTGCAAGAAGCACGGAAACTGAATTTTTATAAATGCGGCACAAGAAAGTTCGTGCAGATATTCCAGGACGGAATTCACACGCTTCAACGGTGGGTGAGCTGCATGGATTCGTGTTCTCAGCTGGGAATACATTTTTCTTTCTGAGCCTGAAACAAGGATGGCAATGAGGTGAAGTAAGTGTGTGCAGTGGTTTCGAATACGGTATGAAAATGGTTATTTTAGGCTCGAATGTGATGCTTCTGCCAGAGAACATACTACATCAGTCTGGAAGGTTTCGGTGCAAATGTTTCTAAAGCCCCATTTCGTCAAAGTCGTGTCAGTGTACTGAAAACACGAAAGCGGGAACTGGTCTGGCCTCTTGAGTCAGTTTAGGCCGAAGATCGGATGGTAATTGTTCCATCGAAACACCTTCGTTCCTTGGCAGACCACACTACCCTACACCTGCCTTATGCTGGAGCGGAACTATGCAACTCGCTGCCATTCTTAGTTTGAGCCATTCAGACTGTTCAGTTTCAAGAGGGCATTAAAGAGGTTCTTGTTTCGTAAATACCTCTTCGAGTTGCAGTAGCTCTATTCTTGCTGCATTCCTGTGTTTTCCATGGTTAAGATGCGTGCACTTTGTCAGTGTGTGTGTGTGTGTGTGTTTCGGTGGCAGTACTATTATTTTACACCCTTATCTTATCAATTGTATTCCATATTCATGGCTGGTAATGCAAAGCGCGGAAAGCCTGGCTACAGACTGGGAGTCCGCGCTATACAAGTATCCTCAAACGAGAATTTTAACAAAATAGAAAATTTAGGCTTGTTTATCAACAGTAATTTATAGTTTTAAAAATGCGATCAGGTAGATAAATACAAACATACCAAACAGCTCGTACATACAGCAACAAAGAATCATGTACCAGGAGCGAACAAGATAATTGTTCAATGCAGAGCTATTGACTAAGCAGGTATCCTTAAAAAAAAACACTGGAAAAAAAAGTGTGAAGAATAATTTGTGTAGATTCGCGTGTACATTCATACAACTTCATCAGCTGCTTAATAGGTGCTTGATGTGTTTCTGCTGCATAGGAAAAATTGTCTCTCTTTCTGTCTGAAGCCAAGATCGAGTGGTAAATATAGCAGTCCTCAAGTTCTTTGACCACCAAGACAGCTGTTATCCTTTCCCACCTATAAAACCAAAAGCCAGCAAACAAAGCAAAGCTCGTTTAAACGATAAGAATCATCCGCCTGCGATATCGCCACTGCAGTCTGGATTGAAAGGGTCTGGGTTCAGATTCTGTCTCGTTGACTGCGGCCAAACAAGGCTTACCCCACAACGGCAGGTGTCTTGAGCAGCAGTAAACATGCAAGTGTTGCATGGTATGAACATCTGTTGCGAGAGCCTTTGTCTATCCATTCCTGTCTTTGAAACGTCAGTCATTGGAGAAATAACTCAAAAGCAGTTCGTTTATTTGTTTGTGTCTTTCTAGCTGCAGCGCGTTATTTATTTTTTTTTTCAGCAAGCTGTTGTTAACACACGTGTGTAGAAGTCGGTTTAAAATCTCATTCTAAACGTCTCATGTATCTTATCAGCGTATTGGACCAAGCATCTGACCTATCGATAACATTGCGCAAGCTTTGTCTGTCTCATTAACTCACATGACTTACTTCCTAACTTTCTTTCTTAGTCCATCAACAGTATCTACTTGTATTAACACAACAGACACGTTTGCCTATTTTCACTTAATTTATAGACTGCTTTCCTGCTTTCTAGCTTTTTGTTCTCACACTTTAAAAAAAATTCATTGACATAAGAGGCTTTACGGATCCTTACAACTAAACCCAATTCTCAACGTGTACTACCAATTAAAGGAGAAGAAGAACAGAGCAAACAAAAACATGGAAGTTAACTTACTAGCGCTGTTATTGTTTATTGCACTATTAGAGTTTAGTTGATAAAGGCATGTAAGTGACACGATCGTGCCAAGTACAAAGAATGGGTCGCCATATATGTGTTATCATGTTAAACTCAGTGAAACGCAAGCACAAAGGTGCTGCTGACCTGATTGTATTACTGACCTAAGCAGTCTCGGTTTGCTTTTCCAGCATAAATATTTACACGCTTTATACTGCGACTACTAAAATATAATAATAAGTCACAACATTCTTCAGCTGAAATAGGACAAAAAAATTAATTAAATGTGCATAATCCTCTTTTTTCTTTACGTGTGTGTGTGCGTGGTTGTACGCGCTACTATAAAAAGTAGAGGAAGAGAGCAAGATGAATATACTTTTTATGAGACCAGATAACCAGAAAAAAGAAGCAAAAATAAAGTGGGTGTTTTTTTTTAGGGATGAGGGGGTCGGAGAATGTATTGGTGTGTACATTAAGTCTGTGTGTGTGTGAGTGTGTATATATATATATATGTATATGGGAGTAAACTGTAACGTCTGAAGTATTCGCACCTAAAACTCGATTTTTTTTCCTGGCACATTTTCTTTCGTCGACATGTCTTTTTCGGGTTTTTATATTTAAATGCATATTGAGCATTTATTCGGCACTCAAGAGGGTCACACAATTAGCTGGGTGTGATTCTGACCCTTGGAATTTTGCAATGATCGATTACTGAGGTTGATAATGGTATCACAGGCGAACCATCACGTCGTGTCTCAAGTCACAGCAGTTTGTTGGGCTACGTGATGTTTGCTGTGGTGGGAAGCGATCGTTTACCCAGCGAGGTCAGCAACTGTGGTAGAGTGACCCCCGGTAGGCTCAACATCCAGGACAAGAGGTCAGGTGAAAGTGCGGCAGACCTCTGTCCTCTAATCACGTTTGAGAGCGACAGGTAGAACGAAAGTGGCTCACAGTTTTTAATGCTAACAAACTCTGATTAGATAAGTTACTGACAGAACTAGTTTTAAGCCCCGCAGAGAGGAGACAGACAGCAGTAATAAATGACAGATCATCTGATACACTGTAACTACGGAGTCAAAACATCGCTTTTGTACAGATGATTGTAGTTCTCGTCCTCTTTGTATTTAACCCTGTGCCCTTCTGTCCACGTTGATGTGAGGCTTGTCAAAAAATATTTTCCCTCATCGACGAAAAGTTATACCGGCGTTAAACCCTCATGCGTGCGTGTGCGTGAATTTTAATGTGTGTATACGATAAGGTGTCATTGTCCGTGTGCTCGTGTTAATTTTGCCATGTGACAATGTCTGGATGAAACCTTTTTTGTATAGATAAGAGAGTATGAGGATGTAGACTATCATATTTATCGCATGCATACTTTCTTTCTTGCACGATGATTTTCGCAAGCATTGTTTAAAGAGTTATTTTTTTATGTTAAACCAATACTATTACTTCAGGGTTTGTTTGTTTTTTTGTAATAGTAATCCTAGAGTACATTACGACGTCGACAACAGCGGCTGAATTAAGCGGCAGATCGATGGGGCAAAGGTTGTGAGAACATTTACATATGTATACAAACATAAATACAGTTTTTCTGCCGGCGCTGTATGATCGCCTACAGTAAAATAAACTTACCGGGTGTGTTTTGTTGGAATGTGATTTTTGCTAAAATACACACAGAAATGAAATAATTAAAGTACTGGGCGGTTGTCCAAATCGTTGGGGTTTTCTTTTAATTCCAGGAGTTAACAAGTCACAGCAAAGTTTTTTTTTTATCTCACTAGCTAGTTTTCCCATATTTAGTCCTAACCATGCACACCAGCAACACATGGGCGCACATTCTTTTAGACCTATCTTTCTCTATCACACATTCACACACTAGGACTACTTTAAAAAGTCCTTAAAACTCCATCTATCCAATATCTGACAGTGACAGAGTTTGTATTTTGTGTCCAAGCTGTTTACCTTTCACTGTACGAGATATTTTGTGGGGTCGTTCGGACAGAGATACATGGTGTTTGGATGTGATGAGTTTTTGTGTGTGAATGGACACATGATGTTTTTTCTTATTAAACGTAATAAGCCTCCGTGTCCGTGGGAAGTATGTGCATTACAAACATTCAATATTATTATACACACGCTCGCGCACAGTTACATATGTTTTCTGAAGACACGATCGACTGATTTTACGGGTAAGCGTGCGCACGTGCTGGCTCAGTGTTGAGGATAGTAAAGACCAGCCGAACTTCTAAAAGGGTACCTGTCATTTACAATTTTTTTTATTTATGTATCTGTTTAATTTTAAAATGCTAACGTAGACCGCAATGAAAATCACACGCAGACACGAAAACTACGCGATGCTCAACAATTCAAACATAATTATAATTTTTGTGGGGTCATCTTCTGGGTGGGATTTTATTCTCGACATTCCAGATAAGGACAAAATATTTCTTTATCTCTTTTGCTTCCTTTCAAACGTGCAGCTGTAAAGTTAGCTTGGCTGGGCTGACAGCAGCTGGTGCAGTGCCTGCCTTTCCCATCAGGTTATTTCAATGTCGGGAAAATTTGTCACATCAGCTATGCAACCGTGCGGGCCTGGCACTGCATTGCGAACTTTTGCAGCAGACGGGATCAAATCGCTCTGTACCTGAACTGGAAGATGCTGCTCGACAAACCTTCCGGTAGTTGTTTTCGTTTCTTGACTCGCCTGGTGTAGTAGGCCAACGACACGACCATTATTTTCCCCCTTTGTACAACGAGGGCGCTGTGCAGCAGCTCTCCTGCGTTTGCGCGCACTTGGATTGGCGCGAACATGATTCGTAGGTAGAGCAGGCTAGTGCAATTTACCATCTTAAAATTAAAAAAATACCCTGTGTTGGCAAAGACTTACTACATTAAAGCATTCTTGTAGATACATATAATAATTTATATTAAACTTAGACAGCCAGTGCTCTCCTCAATTGATTGGTAAAGATTTTATCCTGTCACCCCTCTCGTTGAGAAATAGGCAAACCTGTCCGCACGGTTAACATTATTTTGTTGGTTTTAAAAAAAAAGAGGGAGCGGGAGACGCCGGTTTTGTCTGTAGTCTAGAGGAAAGGGTTTAGTAATTGCCATGCTGCTGGAGACTTAAACTATGTCATAAATCGCAGTCGACAGATTTGTCGTGGTGTAGAGTAGGGCTGTTAGGAAGTAAGCCACGACAATGCAGCTCGTTGAATGCAGGCGGCTACAACAACACAAATAGCCGGCTTGCAGCAGCAGACGGACTGTCGTTCAGACCAAACAAACATGCACAGGATTTCGCATTTATCGTCTACGGATTTTCAACCCACAGTTTAGCAGCTGCTTCTACAAACTAAGGGGATTTCGTAAGCTACATTTCATTTATTCCTGTCAATATTATGTTCCGTTTCTTGTTACCTTTTCCCGTCTCATGCTGTCTGCACGATCACAACCACTGGTCAACGATTGGGTGACGTCAGCGAATGTGCACTACACTCATTTTGTAATTGTTCAAAGCCCACGGTGACAGTTTTTTTGGTCACGCCTTTGTACTAGATGATTGACAGGTACAGAGAGTATTTATCCTGTTTGATCACACCCACCCAAACAAGGTTTGAGACCACAGTGCTGACAACAGTTCTGTGTAGTTGGTCAGTAATGGTGGCATGTACAACTATCTGAGGCTATTGAGTGGCTGCACGTCTCAAAACAAAAAAAAGTGACAAAGGACTGCGGTGAGAATCCAGGCTGAGTAGCTTTGCAGGTCAATTTAGCAAAAATACCTTGAATATTTATTTGACGCAAGACACCGGTGCCTGTAGGATTTTCAATTAAAGAGGAATCAAGGACGTAGGGGTGAAGGGCAAGAAAAAAGGGAGAGGGTGTAAACAGGCGTGAATAAGGAAAATGGCGAACGAAACAACAGCAGCGACAAGTGAAGAACGCTTCCTGCAGCCTTTGTGGGACCTTCGTCTTGGCTACGAGGACTGGCTGATGTCACCACTGTTCCCAGTCTTCATGTCCATTGTCTTCTACTTCGCGGAGTGCATTCCTTTCATGCTGATCGACCTGTACTGCTGTAACCAGAAGTGGTACCTGAAGTACAAGATCCAACCGGACAAGGAGGTCTCCATACCCCTCATGTGGGACACGCTGACGCTCACCTTCTGGAACCACGTCCTCTTCATCCTACCGGCCGCGATGGCGCAGTGGGTGTGGCAGCCTCCGACTCCACTCCCCAAGCTGGCGCCGCCTCTGTGGGAGTTTGTCTGGCAACAGGTGGCAGCACTGCTGATCTTCGACTTCCAGTACTTTGTCTGGCACTGGACCCACCACAAGGTGTGTGACGTGTTCATCGGTGTTTGAACATGCGCGCATGTTTGTATTTGTGCTTAGGGTGTGAATTTGTGTTGGGGGGTGGGTAGGGAAATCGCTGGTTTATTTCACAAAACACTCTTAATTACAATACTAAATTGTTCATGTAACAGTTACATCGTTTAGGTTATTGATAGCAAGAATAACGAGCGTGCAGAAGGTCAAAGCTAACAATTTGTCTTTCGGTAGCTAATCTAACAAATAATATACGAAGACGTCTGTTGCAGACTACAGTTCATTTCATCTTGAACAAGCGATTCGTCTACCATCTAGTCTACCTGTAGGGAACCGGATACCTTAGTGGTTAGAGTGAGGGTATCCGATCCCTCACGGTTCGGTACCCGTGCGATGCAGCATAGTTTTTCCAGTTGACAGCTGTGAAATGGGGATGGCACAAGAGCTTTAGGGAGGGTAAAGCAGAGACAAGAGGCAGACGGGCACCATTCTCTCAAAAAAGCTGGCTCTGAGATAAGTGAAGGTTCTAACTGTGACACCTTAACCCCGTGCGACCATCAGGTGACGAAACTGCCTCATTAAGCTTTAATTTTTCCCAGTCTACCCTTGTGCATGTGTATTTATAGCTTTTATGGCAAGGAAATGTGATTAATATGAATATGCCAGTGCGACCTGTACATATTGCCCAAAGCAATAACAATAATATCGACGACAAAGAGTACACGACAACAGTTAGAGCGACATTTTAACTGTTAGCCGTTTAACCGCTTTCTGTTGCCTAGGTTCGCTTTCTATACCGGCACATCCATGCAGTCCACCACCGCTACAGCAGTCCTTTCTCATGGGTGACCCAGTATCTGCACCCGTGGGAGCTCATCACCGTCGGCTTCTTGACGACCACCAACACCTGGTTCTTCAACTGTCACTGCCTGACCACCTGGAGTTACATGGTGGCGTCCATCACGGTCAGCGTGGAGGCTCATATCGGATTCGACTTCCCCTGGCTGCTGCACAACATCATGCCCTTCGGGCTGTATGGAGGCTCACCCAAGCACGACATGCACCACCAGAAGCCGCTAACCAACTTCCAGCCATTCTTCAACCACTTTGACCGCATCTTCGGCTCCTACTGTCCTCCCATGAGTGGCGGCGGCATCAAGAGCAAAGCACTCTTGGAGTACGAGAGGAAGCAAAGAGAGACAAAGAAGCAGGGTTAGGGATAGGTCATAATGAAAGCCCGGCTGACGAAGAGCAGACGGAAAAAACAACTTCTTAAATCTGCGAATGATTGAAGATGAGTTATTTTCGTACATCATAACTATTGCTCCAGAAATGAGATATTTCATTTAAAAAGTTGAAACAAACCGGTGACTAATTAACTTTTTTGTTAACCTCCTCGTTAAACTCATTCGCTTACTTTGTCCTTCCCAAGAGATCAACTACAAAATCGATAATTTTTTTAGAAAGTTAATTAATTACACAATGTCGTTTTAGTGCTAATGTTTTGGCACATAACACTGCCCACGAACGCGGATAGGCATACAGTCATTAATGAAGTAAATCAATAAATCCTAAAATACTGCATAAAATGCTGAGGTTATTATTTTATAAATTGTCAGAAATGACAGAACACGCGTTAGTTTTTCTTATAAAGAAACTCGCAAAATATTCTATTTTTAAATAAAGAAAAGCAGCCACAATTTTATTTCCAGCTATTTTACCATCTATTCGACTGAATTACCTATTTATGGTCTCAGAATAACGACCAAACATGCTCCGGTTCGATTATTTTCATTTATACGATGTTTTCAAACATTATAAGAGACATATAGACAAAGATATAACTTTTAAGTCAGATCGTTATAACAGAAACGTGGCTGGAAGGGGCTTAGACCTGTCTAGTTATCCCCTTCTTTACCAGCGCTGCATAAACGAAGGATTTTAAAAACAAAACTGTCGTTTCAAAGCTGTCCCCTCCCCCCCGACCCCAATTCAAACTGCTTAATGTCTGTATGCGTTTTATATATGTGCGTGTGAGTAAACTGTTTTTTAAGGTGTTCTTGGCACAACACACATTTATGGTTGTCTTTCTGCCGATGTTTACTGGGGTGATGTGACAGTTATTTTTTGGCCATTCCCGCATGACGTATCTTTGCATCATTGCATGGATTCTGATGGGGAAGCCAACGGTCACAAACCAGTAACTGTAAACTGCTTGCACTTGACCCAGTCTGCCATTTTATCAGAGTGTGTGGTGCGGACGGCGCCACTGGGGGCTGTGCATTCATGACCTGTTCGATATATCGATATATCGTTACAGTGAGATAGTGCACCATACGCCCCACTGTGGAACCTACACATTCCAAACCTCGTTTCCCCACGTTTATATAATTTTGTTAATGTAATTTACTGTTTCTTTTTCACCCTCTTTCTGTTTTGTTTTCTTTTGTTTTTGGTTTCTTTTGTTTTGATTGCCTGGTATTGCAGAAATCGCTTAGATTTCTTTATGTAACCATATTATTAAGTAATGCAGATTAATGTCTAAAGGAGACTTCTAATATGTAAGGTACTTTGTTCTTTTATTTGGTATACAGTTAATTTGATTGACTGCTTCTTTTTATTTAAAATACAAAGTTTAAAAATTAGCTTTAAAGTGTTAATTTAAAAAGATAAAATTTACTTTTTAGAATCTTTTTGTACTGTCCATTTTCTGAAAGAAAAACCCGTGTACTGTAGTTCTATTTTTGTTTCTAAGAATCATTTCGATAAAATGCAGACATAGGAACAATAATCTTTCAATGGGTCTATGTCTATTTGTGCAACGTTGCTTTGCTAAGATATTTACTAATAATGGAAGTTTAAGCTTCGTTTTAGAGTAGAATTTTAAAGATTTGTTTTGAACAATATTTTCTCCAGTTCAACATAAATCTTGGAAAAAAGCCAGCTAAGTGTTGTTGGTCATAAATTTATATACCTGTGTGCATCGTGCAAGCGTGTGTATGTCTGCCTGTGTAGTCTTAATGTTCGGTTCACTTCACTTAGACCGGCTGGTCACCAGTGACGAGGTGTATGGTATGGAAGAGGGTGAACTCGGTGGAAGTTAATAGTCTGGTTATCCTTATGTGAGCATAAGAAATTCAAAAACAAAAGCAACCACTACCGTCAGGAGCAAATAGGTACAAAAGGGAACGAGTAGGTATAACATGAAAAGTCAGCTCCTATGTTTTTAAAAGCTTTAAGAGAGACGAAGACAGATTAGCCCTAAACACAGAAATGACACTAAAAGATCTTCATTGGACATTGTGAAACACTAATATGCTGATTAGTCAGAAACTGGACGAACCGTTCATCGTATAATAGCACTAAGGTGGGAGGGGAAATGGAGGGAATGGGCTGTTAAATTCTTCTTACTGATTCACACCCAGGGTTCTGCCGAGAGAAGAAATTGAGGGTTGACGACCAGGATTATACTCGAGTTTCCTTGCACGTTCGTTGAGTGTGCGTTACCGCGTAGCGATAACCGTTTTTTTTTTTTTTTTTTTTGAAAGATCACTGCTCTCTGCTACCTTGATTAGGTCGCTAGGCAGCAATCCGCAGGGGTTACTTTTGCCTTCGCTTCCTGTTGAATGTAGTGCAGGGATTCTGAACCGCTGAGGTCACTGACTAGACCTACGATAAGCGTCTTGTCGACTTTGCTTTTTTTTTTTCCTAATTACAGGCTCATGCAGGCAGGCAATCTTTTGCTTCAATGTCTAGCCCATGAAATACCGGCAGTGCTCAAAAAGAGTTTTTAAAGTCTGATAAACGTCTTAGAAAATGAAAAATCCTTTTCCAATAATGAGAAACTAATAGTATATCGGCAGCTTGTATATGAAGCGTGTGGGAATTTGGGGAAGGCGGGCATTACCTGTTACTAAATTGCTTTTCTGACAGAAATACGAGACAAGAAAGACAATCGCACAAACAAGTTAGTTTATTAATCATGTGTTACCTTAGTAGCACCATGTTCTGAGCTTCCCTGCATTGCAAACCACAAAACTACACCGTGCAAGTAAAGCCATATGTATTTATTGATCAGCAGAGTATTAGCATATTAATCCAAATACTACCACGCTGCTTTATTCAATAAGAATAATTGACAGGTAAGGGTTGTTTTGTAATCTATTTATTGAACAAAATGGTAAAAGGGTGTGCTTATTAGTATTTCCACTTATCAGTGCTGGTATATATTGGGCACAGAAATGTTTTTTTTTCTTTTTTTTTATTCAGTAGATACAGTTCACTTGGCATCACGAACCCCTTTCATATATATATATATTTTTTTTTTTGCCAAGAATTGTGCTGAGCATTTAACTAGTAAACAACCTGGACTCCTTAAAACACATTGAAAATAATTGTTAGGTAATGTCTTTTACATCAATTAAGTTGATTTGTGCTTTATATGCATCATTTTATCTCTACATCTGAAACCAATTTCTGTCACAAAACGATTAATAAAATATAATACTGGTTATCTTTAGCATAACAATTTCTATATGGAGCATCATTCCTTAAGCAACAAGAGAAATGATGGTTACAGGTAAAGTATAATCAGTACCCTTAGTTAACAAAACAATGGGATACAGAGAATTAAAACCATTTAGATGCATCAATGTAAAATGACAACAATGGTGGAGATATTTCTGACTGTAAATGGCCTCACCATTACTGATGCAAAAATGTTTAGGACTTTGCATTTTCAATACACATATCAGTTCCACACCTAGTTTGCAAGGCTACATTTTAGGAGAACAAGAGTTGATTTGGGCAGCCTTCAATGACTACAAAACTATCAAAGGTATGGAAAATCAAACAAATCCTCATGTGCTAATGTTCAGGTCGGTACAAAGTAGTTAGGAAATTCTCTCTTTTTTACTCATGATACTCAAAGTGCTTTATACAGAGGCATGCTGGCACTTTTTTTAGGATGGCATCATACATATTATCATGCATAGAATTATTTCAAGCTTTAAGCCACCCACATATACACAAGCCACATACTATACCTACTATACATAAGTAAACTACCAAAAAACAAACAATCCGTCTAATATGATGCAGGCAATTACAGATGGGCACAGAGATGTTGTGTCCTGGGCAAAAGACAAGTGCTGTGCTCCGCTCCGTAAAAATGTCAAATAATTATAGTAATTCAACAATTTATTTTTCTGTTCTGTCATCAAAATGACAGTTACAATCTCGCTTTCTTTGCTTTATGAATGTCAAAAAGAGTTCTTATTTCGATGTAGCAAGGTTGTCAAGTCATGCTCATGGTAACCGCCCGTCCAAGCCTTCTTATAGCAGTGTTGATGTTTTTGACTCGATGTCGATACTTTTTAACTAATTTCCATTTTGAACTCCACTGGCTTCCAAAAATGGCAGGGTCAATACAATTCTGACTGGCTCTGCAGACGGGGTTCACCATATGATAACGTATACTGGACAATAAAGATGAGAGTTTCTATAGGATTCATTTTAGACTCTGAAAGACTATCCGTGTGTGCAAATCAAACCTCGACAATCCTCGTGCGAGCCAAGGAAAACAGGCGCGTGAGATGGACGGAGGGTTGTAGTTAAGCACATCATTTCTTAGTAACTATACTCTCCACTTTGCAATCCACGCTGACATGCATAGGTACGCAAAAGGCTTACACTACTACACTGCTGGCTGATGAAGAATATTAGCACTTATCTCAGAAGCTTCCAGGACTTTCCAAATAATAACACAATGCTGTTTAGCTTATAAAAGGGTTAATTGTTATTAAGGTCGCAAGGTTATATATTCAAACTGACACGCAAATCATGTGCATCGAGAAAGAAAGATGTGTAGATATGTCTGGCTAAATGTCTCAGTCATACTGTTTATATCCTTCCTACGAATAAGCCAAATAACTTGAGTCAGAACTACCTAATCTTATCTAACAAACATTCGCACGCACACCTGTTTAGACTTGTCGATGGCTTCTCCCTCTAACAAAGACTAGAGACATGCGCTGTACAGTGACGAGACGTCTGACAGACACCCACTAGCGCCCTCACACGTCCCCTTCCGTCACCACAACTGTTTTCAAGTGCTGTAGTGCTGTAACTCGAGCAGCCTGTCGCCACTGATTGAGACCAGTTTTCAGAGCAGAACTGTGACTGGTAGGCGAGGTAATAATAACTCAACTGTCTTACAGGACAACACGAGGGCAACATTTCTTTTACGATCGGATTAAGTTCGTTTTAAAATAATAATTCTCAAAATATGAGTACGTTCTTGTGTTAAATTTTCAAGATATAAATAAGCCTTCAAACATCGGCATTCTCACCTGCCACTATGAATGCAGGAGAAAATTACTCTCCTATACTGGAGAGTTCTGTTGCACGTATTGATAACAGTGATTGTGGCTCAGTTTAACAAATATATGGACTGTCTTCGATTCAAAAGAAGAAACATCGCTCAAGTTCTCGTTTTTAAGAACTGATTTTTTTTTTTTTGCCCAGAAAATGAAACAGCTGATTTTGGAATACAGCCATACAGATGTGAACTTTATTTAGAAGCTTGACAGACTGGTAAATAAGCCTCCAGATAAAAATTTAATGGGCAACAATCACGGTCATTCTTTGTTACTAAATGGGAGCATTTGAGTTAATTTTTCAATGCGTATTATTGTTAATAAAATATAAACACATTTCCAATGTGCGTTAGTCTAAGATAAGCTCATGTGATTTTGTTATTTGATGGCTAATTTCCAGCATTGCGTTTTTATTTTATAGTTACAACTGACTGGTGATAATGACTTTTTAACCATTAAAAATATAAAATAATAATTTGCTATAGGAAGATCTCTTCGTTTTACAGAAAGTCCAAAACGTGCTCGTGCTGTGTAAGTGACTGGATAACAATCAATTATAAAATGTTTTGAGCAAATTCTTGAGTGCGTTGTGGGGACGAAGTTCGCAGGACACGTTTGAACAAACCAGAAATCTGTATATACACACCTTTGAACAAAGTTAATCCACTGGCATTTGTTGCCATTATCTTTAGGATTTCCTAAATGAGTACAAACTAACTCCATTTGAGTGTCGAAGAGAACATTCAGCAACAGCACAATGTGTCCTGGTCCGTTTTCTTTTACCGAGGATTAAATCTTTTCTCTATGAATGCAGCTTATGCAAACGACGCTTTTTTTTAGAAATACTTCCCTTTTGTCACTTCCTGTTGTCTCGACAAATACAGGTGTGATTAAGAGAAAAACACGAATATAATATTTCTCGTGCCTCTTCGTCATAAAATACCACCAGAATATATTTTTGTGATATGCTTATTTCCAGCTACTTCCAGCGCTCGTGTTGTCCTTTAAAAATGGGCTGCACACCTCTTGGCAAGTCGTGCTGTAGTCGTCGCTATACCTCCTCCTTTGTGATAGTTGACTGGTGTCTGATAACAGCAGCGGACTGGTAGTATCTCACACTCACAGCAAAGACTTGACTCAATCAGTCAAAGTCTCTCTACGACTTGTATTCTCCAAGAGTCTGGCGGCGAATCACTGGTTTGAGGTCCTGCACAATGCTAAATCAGTGGCTTCAAAACCTTCGTGGTATCCGATTTTTTATTCACACTTACATCCACACTCAGCTTTCTACATGAATTAGAAACAGCCATCCCCCATGCACGTATCGCAGGTAGTACACGACAATCACAGCTGCCCAACCATTAGCATCCCTTAGTTACCTGAGCTCACCTTAACTGGTCCTTTGACCCGCGTCGTCCCTTCAGTTGCTAAACTGCTGCGAAGCTGCGGACCTCTCACCTGCCGAATGATGTGATGTGAGGTGCACATCCCCACCCACCCCCTACTCCCTCAAAATCAAATAGCAGCCGGCGTTACTGCCCTTTGATTAGCATTACACATTCCAGGCTCTCACCTTTTACATAGAGTTGTCTTTCTTTTATCTAGAGTTGGCTTACCTGTTCAGTTACGTGTTGACGTGGACCCGACATTACACTTTGCATAAGCACGTCACCAACCTATTGCTCTACCCTTCTGTTATTTTGTGATATTATGTCAGCCTTAAGATAATTTAAACATTCATTTGAGAAAAGATAGCGAAGAACAGATGTATCAATTTTTTCAATATTAGTAGACAAATGGGTAACAGATATTTGTACACACGACTGATCGGATTGAAATTTTACCCTAACACCATTCTTCATCAAAACAAACAAACAAACAAAACAAAACAAAAATCCCCCGCAGACCATCTCCGCCCCTTCAGTGCGTGCACCAAAGACAAAGGACTGTATACCTAAAAAAGAATTTTTCGAAATTTATGCTTCATTTACCTCTTTCAAGCACATTTATTAAAAGAAAACAAGAGGATGAAGATCGTACGTTTCTGTATTTACTTGAATAGTAAGTTTCTGTATTTACTTGAATAGTTAGTTTCTGTAATTGTTTTTATAATTTTATTCACGACAATCATTTGTACAAAATACCAGGGGTATCAACCGACTTTTTAAAATGTGTTTCTTGCAGAGACTTGGCCTAATGGTAAATCATATTCCCACAAGCCACTGTTTAGCTTATTGCAAGTGCGCCAGCACCGAGTGTGTTCATACATTTCTTTTATTCAAATCTGGTGACTGCTTGTGCAGTTACTGGTGAACCATCTGTTGCACTTCCTCCGACCGTAGCATTTTTTTCACCCAATAATCACGCTATTGTTTAACATCCTGCTCGACTCATAAATTCTTTGGAGTGCAATACATGCATCTTCTTACTGAACTTTCATTCACCGATGACTTTTATGGGCTTTATGCCTTCTGAATGCAAAATAAAGGAATAAAAGATTGCTTCTTTTCTTTAGTGCAAACATGCGCTGATAGCCGTTCTTAACCAGGAAAAGCGTAAAACCTCCAAACATTCAATGTTTTTGGAAAAACAAATCTGGAGTTCTGTTCAAATATTTCACAACAGCAACGGACGATAAAGAAATGTGTCAGGTCACCAACTTTCAGCCGTGATGGTGGTCTCTCAGTCAGTGGGGACTAGCGCGTTTAGTATGTACTAGTAAACAAGAGATTTGAGGATTCGGCATGTACTAATAAACGTGGGATAGAAGCATTTAACATGTACTAATAAACTTAGGATTGGAGCATTTAGCATGTACTAATAAACGTGGGATAGAAGCATTTAACATGTACTAATAAACTTAGGATTGGAGCATTTAGCATGTACTAATAAACGTGGGATTTGAGCATTTAGCATGTACTAATAAACGAGAGATTTGAGGACTTGGCATGTACTAATAAACGTGGGATTTATTCTAGCAGGCGAGAACGACTGTGATCTTTACAAGCACTAGCAATGCATGCTTTGACCGAAATCTCAAGATGCGGTCAATTAAAAGATTAATAGCAATTCAATCTCAACAGATACTAACCCTGCACTGCTAGAATTTTAAACTTCAATGCCATTTGCTGGATTTAAAAAACCCACGCTTTATCACGAGGCAAGTCTGTCGCGAGCCTAAGGGAAGAGGCACGTGAGATGGACAGAGGGTCGTAGCTAAGCACACCAGCTCTTGCTAACTACACTTTCCACTTCTCTGCTATACACGCCGACATGCACTTGGACATAAAAGGCAATCAAAGCTGCCCAGCTATAGTTTTATGGGTTCATTTTACTGATCTGCCAAAGCAACGGTTCTTTATTTGCATCGCGATGTCCATTAACTAATAAAGTTTAACAAAACCTGCGGACCTGTCACTTGCCGAATGGCCTTCACTGATAAATGTGATGTGCACATGATCCCACTCGCTCTCACTCGCATCTGGCGCTAGCATATTTATTTTACTTGCAATATCAAGATATCCTCCATCCCACGCTCTCATCTTTTATCTAGAATTGACTGCCATTTGTTTTTTTAGAATTGACTCGTCAGGTCAGCTACGGGCTTACGTGGATTCGAACGCATAAATGCGACGTTAATGTTTTTCTCTACCCCTGATATTTCGTGAGAAGGACATCCCTTCTGCTCAATCCCAAATGAAATTGTTCTTATCATTGTGCAGGTCTGTGTGATAAGAAATGCAAGTCAAGTTTATATGAGAACGTTTTTCTACAAGCTGTCGCAGTAGTTTCTCTCAGTGTTTACATCGATCAGAAGAAGTGAAAAAAGCCATGACTGTTCCTCTACTTCTGCTTTTCCTTTTCGGAAGCTTCAGTGCGTACTGCCTGGCAGACGACAGTGACAACGGTTTGTTCGAGATCATCATACGTATGCCAAATGCTACTTCTCAGCGGGTGAGTGGTGCTGTCAGCTTATCTTCAATAGAATGGACAGGTTCTCCTCTGCCAGCAGTTTCCGATAAAAAAAATCAACTTTCATTAACGTCTTAGAAAACATGTGAAGTATTAAGGCAAGGACGATTAATAATTATTTTATCGATCAGGTTATATTGTACTGACAGTATTCAACGAATTCTAGCTAGACCTCGGTGATGAGTTTATTGGACGTCTGCTTTTTCTTCAACAAACCGTCGACCTCCATTATGGCTGCCACGAATTTCGTCTGCTATTTCACATGCTGCATTAGCTCACAGATGTAATGTTAATAATCGTCGTGTAGTAACTTGGCGGCGCTAAATTTCTGTTGCTGCTGTTGTCGAAATGGTTGTTGGTAGTCTCATTCCTGGACAATGAACCCGTGTCTGCTGTCGTTGACTTCTTGAGGACTGTATCTGAGATGTTTAGTGTTTTATAATGATGATATCTTGTTACTAAAAACAACAACATTACAAAAAAATAATGAGAAAACGAAGCCAACACTGCAAAAGTATTGGTATTTGAATTCCAAATTTTTGTTTTTCCACAAAAGGCGAGAAAGAGATTAAAGTGTTATCTTTTTCTGTATCAAGAAAGACGACCTGGTGTGTCATGCCCAGAAGTTGCCAAGTACAGAGTCCTATATACGTAAGTTTCGTATGGAAGAAAGAGGAGGGGCTTGACTATACGGCACTGTCTATGGACGTTGTTTTTCAGTGTGTATGTTTTCTTCTGCATTTGTCTGCAACATGTTTGCTTGTATTTCAGTCGAGACATTTCCTTGGCTAATTTTTCTTTCTATCAATCCACCTTTCAATGATTTTAGTGGTGTGTCGATGTGACTGTTTTGCGAGACCTTCAGGAGACACGTGTGGATGGACGGAGTGCAAGATGTAAATCTTCGCGCATATATCTTTATGTTTTATTGTCTGTACATCTTTGGTAGCCAGGTAGTGTAGTGGTTAAAACACTCGCTTGTCACCACTATAGAGAGAGTTTGCAACCCCTCTTCGCAAGGCTGGCCATCGGGGGTTTTCCTCCGGATCCACCGCGGTTTCTTCCCCCCTCATAGTGCGAAATCACCTCTAGGTGGAAGCTCTTTCCCGCTAACCAAGCAACCA
The DNA here is from genome assembly GCA_004794655.1 of Marisa cornuarietis. NCBI lineage: Eukaryota > Metazoa > Mollusca > Gastropoda > Architaenioglossa > Ampullariidae > Marisa > Marisa cornuarietis. Next base: position 1,087,505 of record SMMW01000047.1, on the reverse strand, counting down.
GCCAATCTCTGAGCGTCTGCTGGCTTCACTTTGTCGATCAAATCATTGCTTTTACTTTCAAAAAAAGTTGCTTTCTTTAAAACTGTATTGATTTCTATCTTTCTTTTTTTCCCTTTTGTTTATTAATTGATTGCTCGATCGTGCCCAGCTCAGTTTAACCAAATATGTTTCAGTCAAGTTCATTCCGCATGCCAGCATGCATGTGGCGCACCACATGATGGTGTACGGCTGCAGTACGCCTGGCGACAACCAGTCTTTTTGGTCTGCAATCCTTTCATTCTCTCAATCTTCTATCTTTTCTTCGTCTTTAAGCTTCCCTATTTGTTTGGCCTGCATCTCTGCAAACCTTTTTATAGTATACATCGTTTAAATTGATACTCTTCCGACAATAATTCTTGTAAACTGAGAGATAAATTCTAGAAGAACAGCGCCAGTCGCACCATTGTTGCATACTAAAAGTGTTTATAATAACATCACTTATACTGTTACTCTTCTTACTTCTCTCATGGCTTTTGTCATGGTCTTTCAGGAGCTGTCCCATCTTGGAGGATTCTTCGAAGATGTCTGTCTGTGGAGATGGTGCACGACAAATTGTCTTTGCCTGGGCAAATGATGCACCCTCAAAGAACCTACCTGACGGTACAAGTCTCAAATATTATTTTCTAGCTGAGCAGAAACCCTGGCGATCTGCTTAGACTACAAATTTCATGTTTACTACAAAAATGTTGCCCAGATATCCAGTCTGGCATCGAAGAGCAAAAGATATATTTTTTCCTGCCGAATTGAGTCTCTGATCACTAGTGTTGAGTTTTAATTTGCTGTAGTGGCTTTTACCCTGATCTCATAAATAATCTCATACAAATTTTGTAAAAAAGATACTTTGTGTCAAAAACAAACGTTTGATATATTTCACCTGAACCTGAACCTTAAACTAAGAGTATAAAAAGTCTTTTTTGTAAAGGCGCAATGTCTTATTTCACCTGTTGGTTATGTACTGATAGAGTGAGATAGTTTGCTATTGTATAATGTTGTCTTTATCAGATCGAACTTTTGTTGAAATATATTAAGAGTGAGAAGAAATACGTTAGAAAACGCTTCTCTTATCTGACAGGTGACGGATCTCATATACCTTTTGATTAGGTCACTGTGATCTAATACATTTCAGGAGAATTTATTGTTGTTTTTAGGCGTGGGATTCCGCGTGGGTGGGAATACTGGCATCAATTATCTCGTCCTTCAGCTGCACTACGTGGATCAGTTTGGAGGTGAGCTTATCTGATGAGAAACATTGAAACAACGCCAGCTCATTGTAATGAGAAAACTCACTCACTCACTCACTCACTCACTCACTCACTCACTCACTCACTCACTCACTCACTCACTCACTCACTCACTCACTCACTCAAACACACACGCATGCACACCCACATATGCAGACGTACAGAGAAAGAAAGAAAGAAAGAAAGAAAGAAAGAAAGAAAGAAAGAAAATTTGTCGTCTACTGTTGAACAACAAATTCAACATTAATGTAGACGAAAATATGATTCAAATCAATTAGGGTGTAATTCCAATAATTTTACATTCTTGAATGTTCGAGAGACAAAAGACAGACAGAGACAGTGACGTGGAGACAAACGATAGAGAGACAGATGGAAGCAGACAAGATAGACAAAGTACAAAGAAAATTTACTGGGTGAAGGTAGTCATCAGCGGGGTACTTGTAATGCTAGTAATATCTCAGCGGGGACTAATAATTCTTAAATTGTTCTGTAACTCACTCTTTTGTTCTTTAGAAGAACAATCGGATACATCCGGCGTCTCACTCCAACTGACGTCCACTCGGTAGGTTAATAATTATTACATGGAGGTGAGTTATCATTAGGCTTTCTACAAAAGGGGTGTGTGTTTATGAATGTGTGTATATGTGTGTGTTGTTGTTGTTTGCTGTATATGATTCACTAGGCTGGGACCAAGCAACGCATGAAAGTATGAACAGTACAAAATAAATAAATAAATAAATACCCCCAACAAAAAACAAAAACCAACAAACAAACAATTTGTGAAGATCTGTAAGTCATTACAAAGCGTCGATTGGACGAGGACGTAAATTAAAGGGAGAAGACTCTTCGATAATCAAATCGGCTTTGTGTTCTCTAGGGTTTTTTTTTCAAAGAATGATTGGCAGTACCACTCACTCTAGCATTTAAGTCATGTGATTTATTTATTTATTTATTTATTTATTATTTTGATTTTTTATTGTTGCAGTCAGCCTCAGCAGGCCGGCTATTATGTTCTTGGAAATTATGGCAGCATTCCGCCGCAAATGCCAGGTTTTTTTCTAGCATACAAATTATAATCAACGATTACATGTTGCACACTTTATTCCCGTAATCATTTTATAATTGTACCTCTCCTACAGATACACACACGCACGCATGCACTGACAGGTTGCAGTCATCGTGCACGTGTGTGTGTGTGTGTGTGTGTGTGTGTGTGTGTGTGTGTTGTGTGTGCTTAAAAGAGAGGTGTGGAGGGTTGTGTATGTGTCAAAGAGTGGTCGTACTCACACGACTAACAGGCGGTTGTATAATGTCCCTCTGTAGTCTATCTAATATTGCATCCACCTGTATGTATTATAGCGCTTTGAAGTTGGTTGGTGTACTTGAACTTTACTATTATTATTATTATTCACTAGCACACCCTAACTACACTCGTTCCTTCCTTTATTCTCCGAATGCAGATTCCTTTTTGCTAGTCTTTCTGCTGCTACACTCCACACCCTTCAACGCGCTGAAAACCTGTCTGGTGCTCCGGGTGCATGTTTGATCACCTCACCCCCCCCCCATAAAGCCGACCTTATACTTGCATTACAAACTGAGAAGTCTTTGCTGCCAATGTCTCTATCACTCAGCTCCTGATTACCTATCTTCCTGCTTCCCCCTCCAGACACCATCCCGCCACCCTCCCGTCCCAGCGCCTTCAACAGTTTTTTTTAGTTCGCTTGACAAATCTCATAAACTAATCTTGAACACACGTAAACATGCGTAAAACATTCATACACATAATTATATTTACACATATACGCACCTGTTGACCTAGAAACACCTGTTGACATAAATATCCCAGACATTCATTCATGGTCTTCGTTTGCTCACTTGTTTCTGGTTTTTTTTTCTCTTTTTGCTCATCACCACTGAAGTATTCTTCTTTTCTTGTCTTTGGCAGCTTTTAAGATGGAGTCAGCGTGTGAGTTCAGCTTGAATTACACAATCTACCCTATTGGCTACAGAACTCACGGACATAACATTGGTAAGTATGTGAAGCTTTGTTCGTTTTACCTGCATAAATGTATTTTTCAAAAAATGGCTTTTAACACAAAGTTTAGGCTGTGTGACTGTGGGACTGTGTGACTGTGGGACTGGGTAACAAACGCTGTTCTGATGAAGACAGAATTAAAGTGAACGGGGTTTGTTTGAGGGCTGGCTGTATTCCCTGCCATAAACATGAACATTGTAGTTTTAAGAAGAAATTGAGGTCTGCCTTCAAGTTTGTTTTTAGGAGTCCGGTATTTTTGTGGTGTGTGCAGCTGTGGTGAACTCCGGGTACAGAATCAGAAACAACGAATGGGTTGAACTTGGTCGGATGTCTCCGCAACGACCACAGGTTCTTTACTTTTGTTTGTTTGTTTGTCATGTATCACTAGGATTGTCTTTCTTTACTTGAATCACTTTCGTTATTATCTACTATTGATAGGTCATCATCTGACCATACAGTGGACATTTACTGACAGACAGCGGACTTGCTGCACAGAGGGGTGTGCACTTGCTAATCTAATCTTAACAGATTCACCCTTTAGCAAAGCTTGTCAAAACCAGTTCATACGATGCACAAAGTTGTCTGAGTATATTTTTATGATAAAATTTGTTAATTGTATGTTAGTTTTATACTGCACCTAAGCGTATTGCTCATTTTAATCATCTAAAGTGTTTACAATAACTACCACATTTGATAACGCTGAATGGTTGCTATGGAACTTTCAATTATTTCGCAGTATCCGATTTTCCTCTCGTTAACTGTGAAATTGCTATCAATATGTTATTTTCTTTGTAGGACAAGGTATTCGGTTGGTAGGGCGTTTGTATTATATACTTGTGTTATATATTTTCTTTCTTGCTTTTTACCCTGTCAGACTTTTTACGACGTAAAGACGCCAGGCCTGGACATACGCGATGGCGATATTCTGGTGAGAAGACTGTGCAGATCATCATCATATTATAATATTTTTGTCTTCCTTCTTACCCTACTTCATCTTTACCTCTTCTGACCTTTGTTTGCCGAAATCTTCAGAAAATTCTATCATCCTTCTGACCCGTTCCTGTCATTTGATCTCACTTCTGTTGGCTATTTGTTTGTTTGTTTGTTTCTTTCTTTCTTTACAATTTATCTGGACCGTCAGAACATCTCGCCTCGTGTTCACAGACATCGCGCTGCACATTCAACAGCATGAAGAGGACTCATCCTACACAAATCGGGTGAGTACTGCATGCAGGATGAGTGAGGTTATTACATATTAAAGGTCAGACAGAGTCCAACTTGAAATTTAAGCTGAAAGTTGATCAATGGATTTATTATTTTATCACAAACATGTCTTTGTTTGTTTGTTTAAGTTATTCTTTTATCTCGTTCTTGTCTTGTCTCAACTGCTCAGAGCATGTTCCTTCATGATCATGCACCATATAAATCGTATGTTTACTACTATTTAACAACGTAAATGTTAATGAAGCATGTTTTCCTACTCAAAAGGTGTATTTAGAGTGTCACGAAACATAGTGAATTCAAGGTAAATAGTAGGAGGCTACATATAACATACACCTAGTGTGTCCCTTGATGACCTCAGAGGTAAATTCTGATGACCTCTGCTGACAGTCCTACCAATGCCGACGAGATGTGCAACTTCTACATCTTGTACTCCACCTACGAACAGAAGGACCTGACCACGGCTACGTGCTTTCGTAATGGCAACACATTTTTCTGGAGTGAATATTTTCCCCAGACACCGCCCGACGCCAGCTCGCTACAGGGGATCCCTGGTGCCGAAGAGATCCGCCACAAGTTTAACTTGGATCCCAGATGAGACCCGCAACAACAGGCTGTCCGAGTTCTGGTACAACGAGGAGAAGATTATGTTCATTAATCTGCACCTGGAGAAATTGCACGGCCCTGTCTCGCAGATGTTTAAATGAATTTGAATAAAAACAAAATCGTTTTGTAAACACTGTTTTACCTGTAATACCTATTTCCTAATGATTGCTTGAATATATTTTTCTGTTTAATTGTCCACGGTGTTTCGTATGATTAGCTAATGTTAATTTTATGTCTTAAATTTATTTTCTTTATTCTGAACGATGAGTGTAATTACATAATCCGTGTGTTACTGAATCTTTTCGTTTGATTTTGAGTTTTTTGTGTTTATTTAAGTAATTGATAAAAGTGCGATGTCTGCAACATATTATACCACTGCGCAGCATCTGACTTAAAGGACATTCTCAAAATTGACACAGGCTGGCCAATTTTTCGTTGATAATCAGAACACGGCAGAAAAAAACACAGAGTAAAAGCCTCGAGTCTTTTCCCCTGAGTATTCTGTTACTGGTTCGTGAAACGAGTGAATTCCAGCTTTTGTTTGACACAGTGAACATCACTGTCAGGCTACGAGAAATGGCCTTCGCAAAGAACTGATGCCCAACCAGCAAATCGTTGCCACATTACATTTTTATTGACAAAAATAATGACAAAAAAGGATAAACAAGAAATTTTCATTTGAAAACTAATACTGATACGGAATCTACATTTATAACTTGCAAGTTGGTGTAAAAATTCTGTCACGCATAAACGGATGACCTCTTACACTAATCACAATAAAACAAATAAGTTTGAAATAAATAAACAATCAAAGTACGCTGCAGATTAAAGGCAATTAATAAAATAGAAATGGTCACCACTTTTTGTGCTAGACGGTCGACTTGGTATAATTCAATCCACTATTCCTGACCAAGAAAGACTTTTCCAAAAAGATTATATAGCGACTTAATAAAAGACCCAAGGAGCCGCATCCAACATCACAGACAATTAATATAATGAATTTGTTTATTATTATTATTAATTATTATTATTATTATAAAGAACCGTCTTTGTAGTCGAAGTATCATGAACTCATACAAAAATAAAAGAAACACATCAAGTCATATATTTCTTTCCAAGTTCAAAACAAAAATAGCAAAACTATTCACCCAGGCAGAAAACAAGCCTGCTGCCTGGCAACCAATCAGTCAATACCCCAGAATAACAAATAAAAACACAACAAAACAAAATCAGGCAGCTGCTTGACTTCTGCTCATCCCTTCGACACTTCATCTGTCCCTTCTTTTTGGTCAGATCATAAAAATGAGTCCAGGAAGCTGCCCCTGCTCAACAGATGTGCCTGTCTGAGATTTTTCAGATGGCGCGAAGGTAAATATTACATCTCCGTCAAAAACAGTGAGTCGACCGTTACTCCCGGCGTAGGTGTGAGAGCCTTTAATGTCCACCGCCAATGTGTACCACGTGTTTCTGGCGAGCCTGTAGGGTTCGTTAAACATGACATCATAAATGTCCAGTTTACTGTCAGTGGCAACATCGCTAGAGACTTCCCCTACGGCTTTGTCGTTGGCGTCGAGTAATCTGCCCTTTACGTGCAAAACATGGCTGCCTCCTCTGCACGTCCCGTAGATGGTAAAGCCCTCGACATACACGTCTTGAGTTGTCTGAAGACAAAATCAACACTTATTTCGTAACTTTTATTGCAATATCGTTTTTACAATACATTCTAAAGAAAGAAGATTGAGTAGACCTAGATACCGACTGGCTGGTTTGATGTGTCTGTAAGGTTTGTGTGTGTGTGTGTGTGTGTGTGTGTGTGTGTGTGTGTGTGTGTGTGTGTGTGTGTGTGTGTGTGAGAGAGAGATGAGGTGGGGTGAGCGAATGACTCAATAAATATAAATACATGAAAAATTTGTGAAACTATATCTAAGCATCGACAAAAATATTAGTAATAGAAAGTGATTAACTCTCTATTTTCCTGTCCGTTTTTAAAAGTAAAAAAATTATTAATCAATCAATCTACAGTAAGTGGTAAGGAAAGAAAAGATGCTTGCAAACATACATGCACATTTTTATTCCCAGACACCCCGCTGTCGAGAACTGCAAAGAGTTGTAGTACTTGCCTTAAAGCTAATTGCACTTTCACCGGATTTGTTGTTGTAGGCCAAAGCAGCGCGGTTTTCAAACCGATTGAAGCGCCTATGTCTCTCTTTCTTGCGGGGCACGCTCGAAAAATGAGCACAGGGCATGGCGGGAACCAGGAAGTGACGCATAACGTCGACTTTCTCTTCCTCCGACAGCAGAGAGCGTGGAACCACCTTCTGCACGAACACCTGCGGGTCCATCAAAGGGAGGCGAGCGAGAAAAAGCGCGGGGCCCAGCATGATGCGGCGGTTGTCGTCCGTGATTTCCAAGCTCCGTCTCTGGCATTCTCTTGCCGCCCACCTGAGCAAAAGGCGTCAGGTGACGACATGAAAAAATGTAAATACCACAAGCTCTCCATTGTTTCTTCTTTCCTGATCTTTCTCGTCCCTATTAGATTGGATATCGGAGTGGTGAGGTGGACTTTCTCTAGTTAACAGCCGTTGAGGAGATACCTGACCTGAAGTGCGTTAGGCAAGCTAAGGTAGGGAGACACCGACCTCACACAAAGAAAGGACGACTACAGAAAAGGGCAGTTTTTAATTTTTAAATTCTTATTTCTCCCTAGACGATTACATATCTTAGTCGCGCCTTTTTTTTCTTTTTTTTTTTTGGTACCTGTCCACAATCGATAAGATTATTTTGACTGTAGCTCACCTGTCCATCGCATCCCAAACTTGTTCCTCTTGGCATATGAGGCTGTCAGCTCCGATGACACTGACCAGACAATCGTGGCACAGCTCAGCGATGTCCTCACATGCCAGTACCGTCTCCCCTTTACGGAGAATCAGCTCCAGAACGCGCGACCGGAAGTCCAGCTCTTCAAACAGGTGGGCCTGCTCCATGACAGCGCATGCGTTCTCCACATCCAGCTTCTCCTCCACGTAGTCTATGCAGGCACGACACAGGCCGGACACCGAGTACTTGCTGGCCACATACAGCACTGACAACACGCAACTGGCATCAAGGTCGGCAACACCCGTATACATGTACCTGGAAACGTCATAGGTTGTGGGTCATAGGATAAGAAAAGAGGAGGAATTGGTGTTTTACGCCGAGCAAGCAACTAAGGCTCTCTCTCTCTATATATATATATATCATGCCAAGGCAGCCTGCCCTGTATCATAGGACAAAAGATCATAACATTTGTATACAGGTACTTGAAATGTACAAAATATGATAGTATCTTATAATTGTACCTGTTGATGTACAAAAGACCATCACATCTGTTTACAAGTACCTTGAAAAGTGCAAGATCAGCGTCGTGCATGTATTTGATGTATAAGAGTTCTAAACACGTGTGTGCACGTGCTTGGAATTGTCTGAGAGGCCATAACACCTCCATTCATCTATTCAGAGTTGTACGAGTCATGGATCTGTTTACATTTAACTGAAGATGTACGTGATGTCATAATACCTGTACCTGGATATTTTTTATGAACCCATGCACGTGTGCAAATATTCCGGAAGGTGCATCTTTAATCCTATAAACAGCATGATGGTAGCAGTGGTTTGATGGTGAATATTTTGACTCTTAAGTTTGTATCGCGATAAAATTTCAAACGTAAAATTTCCATGTTCAATTTCTTTTTAAGAAATAATTAAATATTTTTTTAATGTTCAGTCGATCAGCTGAAGGCTTTATTTGCCAATCGTTCGCGAGTGTATGTATCTATAAATAAAAGATATATGCAGTTAGAGATAGAAATGGTCTGCGGATAAGTCTGTGGATAATGGCCGTAAGGAAAAAAGACTAAAGACTGAACGAAAAGACGAAAAGTCATAAACATTGCATGCGAGGAAGTCTCGCGGGCAGCAGGTAAAAGAAAGAAAGAGTGTAACAAGAAGCAAGCACGAAGGGTAAAGAGCCACAGACAGCAGGCACGAAGAAAAGAGAGATCCACAGGCAGAGAGAGAGAGAGAGACTAAAGACCCATAAACAACATTCACTAGAGAGGAACAGGAGATGCCTGCGGACCACAGCAGCTGCCGAAAGGCGGTCGGTTCCACATCCGGAACCTCGATGTCCTTGTCGCTAGGCTCGTGCCAGGGGCCGTGGAACATGGCGGCGAAAACACGACTGCGGCTGATGAGCATGTAGCGGTGGGCACCCTGCCTCTCACGCCCTTCCCCCACCACAAAGTGCACGTCACAGGCGAACTGCTGCTCCAGCATCTGACGGTTGCATTCAGTGATGTCATCTGTCTCGTGCCAGTCTGGCCTGTCCTCGCCAGTCACCGCAGGTGACTACAGGTAAGATCATCATCATCATCATCTGCTCACTTCTTTCATTCAAACATTATTCCTCCATCTATCAATCTACTCATCATACTCACGCCTTTCTTTCCTCAATCTGGCTGCTGTCGCTTGATACAAAGCAAAAATGTATGATTCACAACCTGCGACAGTTTGTTTAAAAACTTTTGAAAAAGGGGTGATACAAATATTGCAGACGATATAACCAAAATTTTTTCTCTCTCCGTCTCTCACTCTCTTACAAACATATGCGCGCGCGCACACGCACACACAACCACAAAGGCACATGCGCAAAAACAAATGTAAACACACGCAGAAAGACAGACACATACACACACACACACATACAATAATACGTATACGCATAAGCACGCACGTACAACGCACGCATCACGCATGCACACCTGTATGCGTCTTTTGGTACAAAACTACACAGGGTACAATACTGGTACAAAACTACACACTAAACATCATTAGTGAAAAACTGTAGCAGACTGATCATTCAGCATTATACACAGAGAGAGCGAATTACAATTTTCTTACCTTTGCAGGAGTAGACACGCTGCTTCCTGCCATCAAGGACACACAACACCTGTGCTGACGTTCCTGGCCCACCTGCCCCTAAACACACCGTCGACAACTGCCCCAACAAGACATGAAGTACCCTTTTATACAACGCATACCCGGCAGTAGCCACAACAGACTCCAAAGATCAATGCCTCACTTAGGCCATCAGCTCCGCTCCTTTTTAAGACGTACACGCGCCCGCGTGCACTCTAAGCTTGGCCTTATATGTGTATCAGCTGTCACTCTGCGCACCTCGTTTATGGTTCTGAAGTTAGCGATGATTAAAAATAAAGTTCTGATTCAAGGCGGTGCACTTCTCAAAGCTCCGTATGGTGACACTGTACACATGATTAGAATGTGTGTACTTATATGTTTCTCTTTCTCTCTCATTTCTCCTCTCTCTCAATTTCTCTCTCTCACACACACACACACACACATATATATACACACGCACGCACGCACATACACACATATATACACACGCACGCACATACACACACATATATACACACGCACGCACACACACACACACTGACGTGTACAGACTGACATACCGAGATATGTGTTTTGCAGCTTGATTGACGTTTTCCATATATGGCAAGCACATAAATGGAATGTAGCCAGCGAGGGGACAGAGAAACGAGGGCGACTAGGCAAGTTCTATAAATAGAACCTACCGTCTGTCGGCGATCACCTGATCGATTATGTCCATAAAAGGTCGTAACGTGAACATAGCGGCCTTCATTCAGCAAAAAAGCTATCAACGTTAGTGCAGAAGTAAACCGCATGTAAAAGCTTATACAGCAGTCTTGGGTATCGTGTCTTCATCATTCGTCTACCTCTTACTACACCTCTACGCTTCTACCCAACACTACACCTCTACGCTTCTACCCAACACAACACCTCTACGCTTCTACCCAACACTACACCTCTACGCTTCTACCCAACACTACACCCCCACGCTTCTACCCAATACAACACCTCTACGCTTCTACCCAACACTACACCTCTACGCTTCTACCCAACACTACACCTCTACGCTTCTACCCAACACAACACCTCTACGCTTCTACCCAACACTACACCTCTACGCTTCTACCCAACACAACACCTCTACGCTTCTACCCAACACTACACCTCTACGCTTTTACCCAACACTACACCTCTACGCTTCTACCCAACACAACACCTCTACGCTTCTACCCAACACTACACCTCTACGCTTCTACCCAACACAACACCTCTACGCTTCTACCCAACACTACACCTCTACGCTTCTACCCAACACTACACCTCTACGCTGGCACATATGCTCCCCTTTCCCTTGCATGAGGGGACTCTGGCTCGCCAACAAGCCACCCTAGACCCTAATTTGGGCGATTGTTACTTCCCCATTAAAGTTACCATACGACAGGTGTAAATTTAACGTGCAGGCATTGTGTAGTGTGAATGTGACATGTAGGTGTTGTGTAGTGAATGTGACATATGATCATTGTGTGGTGAAGATATGACGTGCAGGTATTGTGCGATGTGAATATGACATGTGTAATGTGATGTGAATGTCACGTGTAGGTATTGTGCGATGTGAATATGACATGTGATCATTGTGTGGTGAAAATAATACGTGCAGGTATTGTGTGATGCGGTTATGACATGTGTAATGTGTGATGTGAATGTCACGTGTAGGTATTGTGTGATGTGAATATGACACGTGCAATTTGTGATGTGGATGTCACGTGTATGCATTGTGTAGTGTGAATGTGACGCGTAATCATTGTGTGATGAGAATATGACGGGTAGTTATTGTGTGGTGTGAATGTGATTTGTAGGTATTGTGTGATGGACTGACTGATTGTGACGTACAATGATACTGTGAACAGCTGGAGGTGGAGGTGAGGTGCAGTCGGTGAGAACAAATGTGAGGAAGAATGTGACGAGTATTCACAGACAACTTGATTGTTTATTGGTAAACTGGTTTCAACTGTGTGTGTGAAATACCATAAAATAAAATCCCTCGCTAGACAGGACAGTAGTCAACTCTCTGCTATTATCCTCAGTGTCATAGTACTATGACGTGTGCGTGCGTGCGTGTGTGTGTGTGTGCGCGCGTTTTTACAGTCACTTTATTAAAATATCATTTCATAGTTGTTTATTATATGTTCAAACGGTTAAACAGTATTGTTGCGATATTTTAATATTGGTTTACTGGACACACGTACCTGCGTTACCCGAGTAGCCGGACACGGTGAGTCTGTAGTTTGTCTCGGGACCGTCCACCCTAAATGACGAGAACTCAGAATAGACATGTTTCCCACTCTTATCGCCAAGGTCTACACGAAGTCGATGTTGTCTTCCCTTAGTCAACGTGTAAAGCTTCGATAAGCCTGATGTAAGACCGAACTTTTAAAAAGTCAATAAATCAATAAATCAATAAAAAAGACGCAAAACCCAAGAGCTTTCATAAAGTCGTTTTTACAAACTTGCTTATTGTTTGATGTCTGTTTATATATATATATACAAAACATGATTCAAGACAAAAAGTTGTAAGGAAAAAGTTTTACTAGTATCTAGTTGTATGGACTTGAATAGTATTTCTGTTTTTATTATGCCCTACAAGTAATTTTTTAAAAATAAATTACAAGACAATAAGACATGTGACACACGCGAATCTTTCTCTCTAACTTCTTTGGGCCAATTTTCGATGGTGTTATTCAACATCCCTGTTGTATTTGAATGCCGAAACGTTTATTCTTCATCGTACATCTACTAGTTTTAAAGTGTTTCATAATTAATGTTTATAAAAAAACAAAACAAGCTCTGAATACACTCAGAAATTTTCTTCTAACAAAGAAATGGATATTCCTAAAGCGAATCCAACGCTAAACATCTCAATACTTGTTTATGAATAATAATAATAATAATAGAAATAATAATAATAATAATTCTTGTTAGTATGTAACAGATACTCGAGATAAAATAAGAGAACACTTTATTTGTCCCAGAGGGCAATTCAGAACATTAAATAAAATGTAATATTTGAAAACAAATATAAAATGTAAACAATTTATACTTCTTTAGAAAGCATAGATTTTGTTCTCCTTTAGTTCAGTAGAGGAGGTACAAACTAGCAATAAACTGAGAGATATAAAAACAAAACTTGCCCAGCCAGAACTCCCCGGTGATGTCACCAAAGCCGTCTTCATATTGAGTCCAGTTCCTGTAGAAGTCAAGGGAGCCGTCACGACGTCTCTGGAACACCTGTCCGTGACACACAAGTTCGTTACAGGTGAACTCAGTCTATCACTTGTTTACTCTCACATCGTCACACACCTGCTGAACACGCCAGACGTCAAGGCATAACATTCACCTGATGTTATCAAAATAACGGATTGCTTGGTTGTTATCAGTTATGTCAAAATGTTACACGGTACTCACTGATTGGGACCAACAAGCATGAATATAATGTAATCTGTAATCGATGTTAGGACAAATGGCGAGGATAGTTACACTTTAAAGACAAGATTTTCTTTTTAATACATTTTGTTTATCCTGCTGACATATATCTCACTGTCTCAGTATTAGGCACAGATTATTAGACATTGACAAGTCATGCACCAACAAATCTGACGAGATGAACAACAGACTGACAAACTCGAAGACACATTTTACAAAATCGTACACGCCTCACACACTGACAAACACAGAAGGATGTACCAGCCAGCCGCCGTTGCCAGAGTCCATGTCACACCAGACATTCAGCTTCTCTCTCTTTTCTGCCAGTTGAATGGAGTAGACACCTGACTTGCCTCCTAATGTATTCCAGTCTTGACATGACTCTATGGACAACCATTTGTGTGGCTATGAACAAAAACTCTTCTACTCGCCAGCACTTATCCTTACTGGTGATACTGAGAGCAGACAAAAGGGCTTTCTTTTCAATATCGAGGTGTATTCCAGAAAGCTAAATAATCGAAACAACTTACATCTCTCATTTCTACAAGTAATAGTTCTGTACCATATAAACTGTAATTATGGTGTCAGTTCTTGAGATTTATAAACTGTCTATACAAGTCTTTTTTTCCTTCAAGCTATGTCAGCACATCTAAAGCTACAGCAACATCAACCATACGAGCAATTGTTTACATCTGTAATTATCTATCTGTCTAAATAGACAACACATACAGTAAATATAAACACAAAATGACACCAAGGTTACCTAATCTACACACCTGTTTGAAATGCATCACACTGAGTGACACTGAGATCATCAACGCCGATGATCATTGACGTTCGTAAGCCAGTTCTTTCTCTGACCACCTCGGCGTCGGCTACCCTCCAAGGTGCCTTGAAGGATAGTCTTCGACAGGGTGTCGTGCCGGGTCACATGGCCAAAGAAGACCAGCTTACGTCGCTTGACTGTTGATAGAAGAGGTTCCTGGTGTCCTACGAGTGTGGCCATCTTGTTTCTTACAAAGTCGTTGGTTTTGTGTTCTTTGTATGAGATCCGGAGCAGCCTCCTCAGACACTTGTTCTCGAATGCCTGGATTCTCCTTTCTGTTTCGGCGAGCAGAGTCCACGTGTCGCATCCGTAGAGCAGGATCGGCACTACCAGGGATTTGTACAGCCTGTACTTGGTAGTGAACCTTATCTTGTGGCTATGCCAGATCCTATCTAGCCTAGCCATTGCTGCTGTTGCTGTTGCGATCCTGATGCAGATGTCTTGCGTGGAGCTGCCGTCCTTGGAGAGGGTGGCTCCCAAGTACTTGAAGCTGCTTACCTCTTCAAGCTGTACCCCGTTCATATAGATCTCTGCTTTGCCGTTGCCATTGATCATAACTTAATCTTTAACATATTTTTGTCTCAGATATTTACCTAATGCGTTTGTGAATCGTTTCCAATAAGATCACAAAAAGTAACTCAAAAACAATCAAAACTTAGATGTGACTTTTTAAGAGTAGTAAACATGGTTTACAATTTTTAAAGTGATGTCCTAAAAGATTGGCAACAGACAAACTATTTTTTTCTTAATGTGAAGGCTTCTAACATGTTAAAAATTACGCTAAAGAAAGTTAGATGTCAAGACTCAACACAACAGTATAAAAAATTTTGATAAAAATTCTAACATCAAGGCTCCCTTCCTGTGACTTGAGTCAACCGTCTGACATGTAACCTTCCTTTCTGTGTCGAGAAATAATCTTCGGCTCATTAACAGGTTTATAACACAAGGTAAGGGAAACAAGATTGTTAACAAAAATGCGACTAAACCATCATAAATGACAAAGGAATAACAAACGACGAGTGAGGGATTTAGAAATAGTTTTCTAGTCTGTTAAGTTGAGCAAACTTTTAATGACTCACTAGCAGAGCACGTGGAGTCACGTGTTGAGAAGAAGAACCCTGGTCGACAGCGGCACTTGTTTAGAAAGCACACCGAGTTTTCCTGATGACACTCGTAGTCGATGACACAGGCTGCCTTGTACCAGTCCTTCGTTCTATTTACCTGCGGGGAGAGGAAGTACACGATGACACCTGTTCCCTGTGTCAAGGAGGGAAGTGAGTCTGTGTGGGGTGTGCATTTAAATAATGAAGCAGAAGTGGCAGTCAAGGTGAAGCCCAAGCACTTGGTATCTTGACTGCACACCGACTAGTAACTACAATGTTATAAAGAAACTATTTAAAGTGAGCAATATACACCCGACTAGTAACTACAATGTTATAAAGAAACTATTTAAAGTGAGCAATATACACCCGACTTGAAGCTCAAATATTACAAACAATTTAAAGTAAGTACTATACAAAAATGAAAGCATAACATTAAATAAATTCAATAATTTTGATTTTTGATAGCGGTATTCTTACAAAATATATGTACTTGAGCAATACAAAGTATGTTATTATAGATACGATATAAAACATAATGTTCTATTGTAAAATAAAATATTGTCTTTGATAAAAAATCTTCTGGTAAAGATCACCTGTAACAGTATTTAGTAAATCTGTTCAAGATTACCGGTAGTAGTATAAAGTAAATCTATTCAGAAAGCTCTTACCTACTAGTTGAATGTACTGGACACAACATTCAGCTAGAACAGTAACACATTATCAGAATATCAGACAATATATTTGTGTTTACTATGGCCTCCCTTCAAGCACGTGACCTACCTTCCTGTGTCCTGGCCTTCAAGGAAAGAGGGCAGAGAAAGAAGTATGCAGAGTAAAATCATTGTTGTCCACTTGTTAACCACCTGTAACCAAAATGGAAGAAAAAGGTTTACACTGTGTGACTAGGGTTTGGTGGCTGTTGCTTGAGCTGATCCAGGAAACCAATTTGTTTCAGCTAACATCAAGTCTAGCTGTGGCAGTTTGGCAGGAGAGACATGACAGGTGCACTTCACTCACTAAAGTTTTCTGATGAAACCTGGGGACTTCGAAGTCAAGATACGGAGGTCAGGAGGAAAAGAAAATGCTCACCATTTAAAACTTCGGCACTAAAAGCATCCAACCAAGTTTGACTTGTTTGATCGCAGCCTGCACTTAACCCGTTACTTTGTTACAAATCATCTAACTCCACTGATCTCACAAAGGTGTTGAGAGTTGTGTGACTTGCAGTTTCTATTAGCTAACGTTTCCTCACCTGCCAAGCAAATAGCAAGTGCATCTTACTTTTCATATTATAACAACGATGACCTCTGCTAACTTCATCTCTTAACATTTCTTAACATCTTCACCTTTCAACTTACCACAGGTTGTAGTAGTCACCACAATCTCACACAGGTGAACCTCGGGGCTCACCTCCTTTTATACCTTCTGCACCAAGCTTTCAACTTATTAGTCATTTAGTGCAAGAGATGGACAAACGCTGCAAACTGATCTGGGAGATCCATTTTATTTTTATTGCTGCAGAAGATTATAAATTAAAGCTCTGTTAGCAGCAGGTGATGCGAACATCTGTTGATTCAGTTAATTTTCTTGCAGTTAAAGATGGGACCTCTACTATTTTTCCTCTTCGAATAACGACTTTAAAGGACAAAGTCCACATCAAATACCGTAAAATATTTAAAATAATAATTAATAAATGCATCATGATTTTACAAGCAATACCAACACTCAGGTGCACAAATCACTTTTCTCTTTTTATCTGTGTACTTTTCGTATTTTGATCATGCATGACCTAGAGAGGGTGGCAGCCGGTAAGTTTTTTTTATAGAGACATAGTTCATTACCGCTCTGAATATCATCTGAACAATAAAACAAATTGTGGACGACGATTTACTTAGGTGTCACGATTAGGTTTTGCTGACGATAACGAAAATGGACAAAACTTATAACTCCTTGACCAGTTTCTTAACTGCCAACAAAACCTGGGGCCAGTTACACAACACATTTCTAATTTTAAACACTTTTAAGCCTTAACTCTATTTAGATTAGTTTAAAGTGCACACCACAATTTTAGAATTTTTAAAACTAAAACTGCTTTAAGTAAGATAAAGTTGTTTAAGTCTGACTTTCCGTCCTGTCAGGACAATTTTTTGTATGTTTTTTCTGCAATGGCTAAGAAGAGATTTTGCTTCTTTAGAACAGTTTTAAGGTTTAGAAACGTGTTGTGCAACTGGCCCCTGATCAACATACGCATGTCAATTGTCGTCCACAGCTTGTTTTATTGTGCAGACGATAGACTTTTAAATCCTGTTTGCGTCTCGTCTCGCTAACACTCATTTAACACTCGTTCTCGCATTCAGTACAAACTGTCTGTGCTGTGTTTTAATTTCTTTGCTGGCTCCTGTCCTGACTATTTCTCTGAACTTCTCATCCCTTACTCTCCGTCCAGACAACTACGCTCTTCGTCTGACGACCGTATCCTAACTGTTCCTGTCACCAGAACAACAACATATGGTCACAGGACTTTTGGCTACTGTGCAGCAAAACAATGGAACTCTCTTCCTTTCCATATCCGCCACCTTCCTACAACTGAATCTTTCAAATCTGCACTGAAAACGCACCTCTTCCTTGAGCATTACTCCTAACACAGTCCACACAATGCTCGTCCTTCTTAACCCCGCCCCCTTCCCTCTTGCTACTTTACCCATCTTTCTCGCAGAATCACTATTTTTTTCTGTTCCTGTTACTTGATGGCTTTTGTTTTCTGTTTCGTCAGTACTGTCGTTTTCTTTCTTCCCCTTTGTTCTGTATCTACTTAGTCCGCGTCTCTTCCTCGTTTTAAGCGCTAAGAGCATACTCTCTATGAGTGTGAATATGCGCTATAAAAATCTTCACTATTATTATTATTATTATTTATTCCTCGTCAGTTCTTTTGGGCAAAACTATCACATAGGGGGGCAAGCTGCGTCATAGGTCGGGCTATGCTATTTTGTGAGAGGGGAGAGCGGGTAGGATCGATGTTTGAGAGGGGTGTGAGGTTGGGCGTTGGTTGGTGGTGTGTGTGATTTATGAAGTGGGGTTAGGTTTAGGCCTTTAGGGTTAGGGTTATGGGTTTGGGTTTGGGTTTGGGTTTGGGGTAGGGTTTGGGTTAGGGTTAGGGTTAGGGTATATTGTAGTGAATTGAGCAGACGACTAATGTTGAGGACTGGTCGAGTGACGTTATGATGATTGACATGGAGGTGTGTTAAATGTTTGGATGGTTTTGGGATGGTTTTAATCATGTGATATTTGATTTGATTTCATGTTAGCAGACGAGAGAAAGTCAAGGGGAGACAGCAGAAGTTGAGTGATGTGATAAATTTACAAAATTTTCGGGGGGGAGGACAAATTTTGTTCATTTTTGGATATTATTTCTCGGAAAAATTGGAGTAAGGATTCGAAGAAGATGGAGCAGACGATATCAGGGGAGTTTAGCGAGGAGACAGCAGAAGTTGAGTGACGTGATAGTGACGTCACTATTTTGCATAGCTCCGCCTACAGGTAAGCTATTTTTGTTATGGCCGTCGCGTTGCCCCCCCCCCCTTTTTCAACGCTGTTTCCTTTTCACTGCAAGTCATTGTCATTGACAAGGCGGCCATCGTGTGACTAGTGGCGTAGTACCTCTAAGCAAGGACCTTCATTCACTGGATAAGTGTCTCTCATTCGTTGTCTCTTTGCTCTATCATAGGAAGGACGAATCGTAACAAACCCTATAAACGAAGGGCTTTCGCTTCCGTTTTCCCCGTGGGCGCGCGTGACGTGCAAACCGTACCGAAACTTGAGTGAACGCCCGTGAGCTGCAGTTCACTAGCGAAACTTGCTTACGATCGCACACACTATGATGGCGACGTCGAATAGTGCGAACACGTGCAACAGACAAAACTGGGAAGATTCAGTAAGTATTCAAGTAAAAGTGTACATTCGCTAGCATTTATTATGAAAGATATCTGTTTATTAAAACGATTTGAAAAATAAGTTATTTCTACAATTGTACCTGCACTACCTCTGTATTCAAATAATTCAAGATGTGCTCTAGTCAGATTATTAGTACAGTACTACAGTGTACATGACTATCGTCATAAAATACAAACAATAATGAAAATTACATTTACAATATTACAACAAATTTAGACGAGTTACTCTGTTTATCGAAGTTCTGCCAAGCTGTCGCCATAACTATATAGTGAGTTTGCGTTTTGAAAGTTCGGTGGATTGTATCGGTTTACCTAATATAAGTATCGTCTAACAGTATGACAATGGAGAGGGTGATGAGACTGAAACCAAACAATAAAAGTAAGAACTCACTCCTTATTAAAAATAATATCTAAATTACAATTACAAAAATATAACCCAAACATTCTTTACAACAAAAAGTTTGATTTAGTGGCCAGCAATCGACGCGCCAGTTAACTAATGTGCCACAGTAGAACTATGGGGGAAGCTTCAAATTTAGTCTCGCAATTTTACAGTCTTGGCCTATTTTAATCATATTTATAAAAAACAAAAAAAATAATTTCCTAATCACCAGGCTCATTAAAGGCAGCTCACTAACAACACACAACTCCATGCGCCACCCCACTCTGTTGTCTGGTTAGCTACACACTCCTCGGTGGACTGTATCGGATACCTCTGTCAAGCATCTTTAATTTCTGTAACAACTTTTCTGCAATATCATCTCAGTACCAACAAAATCTCTTACTGAGCAATTATAAGAGAACTAGAAAAATACCTCAGAATGCCCCCTAAAGGCACTTCAAGTGAAATAAATCTTACTTCAGGATGTAATATACCACTGAACAAACTCAACAGCTGGGCTCTTCACCTTCAATGAGAGCTTTGTATTGCCCATATTTTTTTTTAAGCCAAACTGAAATAATAAAACGTACCATTAGACAGGATATGAAAGATCTCATGGCTTACACAAAACAGATTTAGAAAGTCGTCACACTTATTTCGATTGCCCTGTCCTGCAGTTTGCTGAATGCACTTTCAGCTGCTGTTCCCTTTGCCAAATTGGAACTGATTCTGTGACAGTTGCAGGTATACTTAATGTATTGGAACTGATTCTGTGACAGTTGCAGGTATACTTAATGTATTGGAACTGATTCTGTGACAGTTGCAGGTATACTTAATGCATTGGAACTGATTCTGTGACAGTTGCAGGTATACTTAATGTATTGGAACTGATTCTTTGACAGTTGCAGGTATACTTAATGCATTGGAACTGATTCTGTGACAGTTGCAGGTATACTTAATGTATTGGAACTGATTCTGTGACAGTTGCAGGTATACTTAATGTATTGGAACTGATTCTGTGACAGTTGCAGGTATACTTAATGTATTGGAACTGATTCTGTGACAGTTGCAGGTATACTTAATGTATTGGAACTGATTCTGTGACAGTTGCAGGTATACTTAATGTATTGGAGCTGATTCTTTGACAGTTGCAGGTATACTTAATGTATTTTGCTCAGTCATTCGGACAGTAGGACTTTTTGGAGTTTTGCAAAGTGAGGAGTTTGTTTCTACAATGGCCTTAGGACACGTACTGAATCACGGCAAAATGTAACATTCATGCAATGTTTGTTTTTGAAGGATTTCCCCATTTTGTGCCAAACATGTCTGGGGGACAACCCTTATATCGGAATGGTAAGTGCAAGAGTATTGCTGCTAATGTTACATATTTGGCATTTCAAAGAGGCATTGTGTAACGTAAGGAGGGTCCACCAGTGAGGGGGTATAGTCTTAGTTCTACACACACAGTGTGTCTTGGTTTTGGTTGATCCCACACAGGGAATACGAGACATTGGACGTTTCGGTTTTTATTGTATCTCACGTGCGGTCCGGGCAGAGCTCACCTGTTGTCCAGGTGGACAGAGGTGGGTATATAGGCCCGACTGTAACCAGCCAGGGTGATGCCGACCATCGAGCGGTCCGGACGGAGCCCCCGTAAACAAGAATGCTGCTTTCCATCGTCATTGGAGCTGGTCTGTCGTCACCTTGACTGTCGACGTGGACGCTGGTGTTTGCATCGCTGTCTGGGACTTGTGGTGTTACAGTGGAAGCTGGTATTGAAGCCGGGGGCTGTGGGACGGCTACCAGTACCGCGGCAGTAGCTCGTTCTGGACCTGAAGACAGGTGTTTGGGAAATCCTCTGCCATGTGCTCAGTGAATACGCCGAGCTCAAGGAAGGCTGTGGGAAACTACGGGTTTGGAACAGCTATAGCTGGTGTACAGACGGCATGAGGTCCAGCAAGACGAGTGATGAGCGCATCGCCATTTCTACCAGCCGGAGGGGAACGTGTCCGATTATCTCCTAGGTGAAGGGACCGTTACAGCGATCGAGGCCGAACGAGGGGTCACTCTGCAGCGGATATCATCGTCGTCCTGACGACCGTGACACGAGGCTTCATAAGGACAACACCGTGGCCAACAACAAAATAAAGTAAGACCTTACCAAGTTAACAGACGGTTAAGCGTAGCACTGTGTCAGTGTGTTTTAAAGTGGTTATAAAGGTGGTGCTAGGGCATTAGTGGTGTGCTGCCCGTTAACGTATTTATACCGATGGGCTAGGTGCACAGATTTGAGGACATTTTAAGTGGAGCTTTGTGCTCCTTGAAATTTATTCGAGTGATGCCTTTATTTGTATATTGGGTATGTCCTTTAGATGGGGCTTTAGGATGCTGTTAACTTATATGAGTGAGACATAATTTTCCTGCTAGATAAGCAGTGACTGATATGTGATAAAAATTAATGTAATATCAGCTTAACTATTTGATTGGAAGATTGACTTATAACTGTGACTGTAGAAGTTTCATGTGAATTCTTCACTTGTTTTATTGTTGACATTTTTTAATTTGCTGCAAGTCTGGCACACCTCAGTTTTCTTGAATTTTATTTGGGCCCCAGGACACCAACGGACACTGTGAAGGGTCGGCCACATGTCTTGCACCCTTTGCCATATTTTTCCTTTGTCTGTCAATAAGATTAGAGAATCCTACAAGAATCTAAAATGAATATACATCAAATGTTAAAAATACCATAGCTAAAATGATCACTACACACACACACACACACACACACACACACACACACACACACACACACACACACACACACACACACACACACACACAGACGTGGGCGCGCGATAGCATATCTTGTAACCAGGTGTCTGTTTAGAGAGAGTAAGAGCTAGGGATTGGAAGAGATATCACAGCCGAGATATTTATTCCCGACAATAGATTCTCATTATCGTAACATTGACTTATTACTTCCCTTCGCTATAGGTGCCTACTGAGCTGACTCACCTGTTCACCTGTTCACTGCCAGTAGATGTGTTGAGCTAAGGATCTGACATTCTTGTGGCTTAATCCCACGTGATCTGCTGTCGTGGTGATCAAAAGCAACCTCACCTTAGCACGTGAAATGACAAAAGTTGTAATGATGAACGTGCCCTGGATGTACTCTTTAATGATTGTTACTTCTACCTTCTCTCTCTCTCTTGGTTTACTTTTAATGGTCTATTGCTCGTACAATTACAATGCTGCTGCCGCCGTGGATGGTGATAGCGATTAGTATGATTACTAATAATTTTATCAGTGACTGAAGTAAAGAGAATGGAGTAGAGTTATTATTATTATTGCTTATTATTATTATTATTATTATTATTATTATTATTATTATGTGCGATGATATGCGACTGGCTTGAGAGTGAAGTAGAGCGATAATCGTGTACGTGATTTTTTTTCTTTTTTATGTGGAATTTGTAATTTATTTCCATTTACCAAAAAAGTAAAGTCTCAGAATCAATAATACTCATGTTACTATTGGACTAAACATTCCATATATAAATAAAAAAATCAAATATATATTCTTTTTCTACGGTTTTGTTTCAACTTTATTTATGGCACTCGAAGTCTACAAGTTCAGGGCAAAGTATTGAAATGTTTGTTACAGACTTGCATGGGCTGTGAATCAATAATAATGACAGGTAAATTGGTTTCAACTGTGTGTGAAATATCATAAAATAAAATCCCTCGCTAGACAGTATAGTAGTCAACTCTCTGCTATTATCATCAGTATAATTGTACTACAGTTGGTACTGTCATCCAGTACAGGATGCACTGAGTTGAGGGGAGACAATTGGTGGTGTTTAGACTGGTTTGACTTTCATTTCGCTGAACGTGAACTTCCTCCCGCCATTGTGGGTGAGATAACCAGTTGATGCCATCATCACCTGACGCCCCGTCCGCCTTGTATCGACCGTTGAAGTTAGAGCTCAAACGCGCGCGCCCAGCCTTGCGAACAGGTCACATACAGAGAGTTACCCGAGACGAGATCTGAACCCGGAGCCGCTCACTGTAGTGGTGACAAGCGAGTGTATTAACCAATACACTACCGGGGCCCCTTCAGCCATTAGGCTTTTTACGGGTGGGCCTAAATACCCACCCCTGTCCACCTGGACAAAGGGGGAGGTCTGCATGCACCGCACGTGAAGCTCGAAAAAACGGATAACTCACTTTTCCCTGTGGTAGAGGGGTAAGAACACAGGGGCAGTTATACCCCCATCCCCTCTACCAGCCCTGAACAGGACAGTAAACACGCTCATCTATATCTTATTGAATATTTTATTTGACTTTCCGTGATTATTTTTTAGCTTTTATGAGAGATCATCACAGCGGCAATGGCAAAAACTATTTTAACTGTCAATAAATCGCTTTGAAGCGAAAACTTCTGTCCACCGAATTACATACTCAGCGTACGAATGAATAAGAATATATAATACAGTAGTTAGTTACCAATGGGGAAAAGGCGGACTTAAAAAGGAAAAACCCAAAATATGACAATCACTTCTAACCTGTGCCAATCTCTCTCTCTCTCTCTGAGAATTTTTCGATATCTTCATTTTGTATTTTACCTTCTCTAATTTGAAGTGTCACGGCATGGAGTTCAGTATGGCTGTATAAAGAAGCGCAAAAATTTTCTCAGTCCAGCGGGTGTTATAGTCTAGCTGTACAAAATGGTCCCTTTAGTTTAGTTCAGATTTAGTTCACCTTTGTAGCACCTCTCCGCAAAGTCTAACATCCTAGCATTCAGTCGACTTTTATACTGCCGAAGCAAACAACATCGTATTCGTACTTGGAGATAAACATAAAGGATGGCCAACAGCTATGTTCGTTTGAAGGTAAACACTTAGATAATCGACCCCAAACCTGGAGACGGATCAGTGCCATACTGTTTGGTTTGGTTGGTTTATTTAGTAGGGAAGGTGATTTCCCACTATGGGGAGAAAAATGGAGTACCCGGAAAAAACAGATGTGACATACCCAGTGTCCCGAGACGAGATGTGAACCCTGAGTTTCTCACTACAGTGGTGACAAGCGAGTGTTTAATCCACTACACAACCGGGTGCCCATGTGCCAGAGCCTTCACGCTCAAAGCTTTTGTCCTGTTTTTGGCTCAGTGGCCAGCGTTCGTGTCGAGCTACGGGTGGCCGTATTTCGAGGTCGCAGTGACTCAGTTTCAAGCGGTCACCCTGCCTGTCTATCGATTCTTGGTGGCCAAAGGCGCAGGTGTAGACACCTGAAGCTAAATACAGGTTCTGGGGGGGTGGGGGCACTGAAGTGAAGTCATTACCATTTTATGAACTTGGCAGTCAGGTAGCGATTTGAAGCCTGCTGTAGCCTGCTGTAGGCGGAATGAATGTGTTTTGCATTGCCACCCGCTCAAATCAGCGCCGGTCTCCTGACTTACACGTGAGTCTCGTGTCGACATTTCTTTGGTCGCCTGCCTAGGAAATGGCAAATAAACTGTTCGGGTCAAACACGCGTACCTTTGCAAGGTAAATGTTACAGTAGGTACTAACACCTAACTAAAACATTCAAGGAAGTCTGTAAAAATTTGGTGATCATGGACAGAAAAAAGGTTGGCCAGTAACACGAAGCAGCTCTGCGCGTCATCTTTCATGCTCTCGACCGGGTGGTGTTGTCCGCTGTAGGTCTCGTGATGGGTAACGAGGTGGCCCGGGTGGAAACGGAAACCGAGGACTGCACTGTCGTCATATTCGAGGACGATGATGAAGTGAACACCAGTCCCAGGGACTCGTATTTCGTGACCAAACTCAATGCTGTGGAGGTCACCGGAGTGCCGAAAGGTCAGGCGATCAAAGTGGGCGTGGTTTTCGACACGGATGAATGCGGATCCCAGCGCTTCGATCTCTTCAGACTGCGGCATCTGGGCACTTTAACGATCCAGGTGAGAGCTGGCGTCAGTTCGTTTCGTGCAATTGTCATGTAACGCTGACGCGGTGTCGGCTTCACAGGTAACTAAGCAGGTGAGATCAACACCATGTTAGGGCAGAACTTTCTTATGGGGGGGGGAAGTGACGTCATAGGCTGGTCTCTATTATTTTGTCAGAGGGTTAGGGTTAGGGTTTGGGGTAGGTTTAGGATTAGTTTATTAGGTGCAATTGAGTGGAGCGAGCAGACGATAATGCCGCGAGCCATTTCTGGCCGTCATGTTGCCCCCCCCCCACCATAAGAAAGCTGTTTCCATGTTAGTTGGGGCTGGGCGCGGTGTTGAAAGCACAATGAGGCTAAATATATATTACAGCTGTACTGAGAAACTGCTGAGAGTAACAGAAATCTCGCTAGGCTGGAAGTAAAAACGAGGGGAGTAATGGTGCACAGAAACGTGTGGTGAACACAGCTACACCCAGTAGTGTTCATACATTATCCACACACACACACACGCGCGCGCGCGCACGCACACGCACACACGTTATATATTTATATATAAACATTTGGTGCTTTTAGCATGCCTCTAATTTTATATATAATGATAATAATTCTATAATATACTAATTTATATGTATATATCTATATATAATTAGATGGTATGCTAGGAGGTCCAAATGCTTAATGCCATTCAGACATGGGCCTCATTCTTCCTCCCACCATTCTTCTGATCGCGTGGTTGTGGGTCTGACAACAAAAGCTGTGACCCATTCATGCGAGACGGCGCAGTGTCACGGCTCTGTGGCTGGAGTGCGTGCGGACCGCTCCACTCAGTCTCTAGGGATTATTTTGTGTGCGTGCTGAAGGCGATAGCTCATCAATAACCAGCAAACTGATAGCCTAAATGAGCTCTCCTGGTGACGGAAAATGACGATAATTTGCTATCTGATGAAAACGATGAGGGTCGCTATGCCAACTGTTGATTGGTTCAGATAGAAAGGGCGACAACTGTTCACCAGTGGCGCTTACATAAGGAAAGAGCCGCAAGAAGCGTTTGTTCCGATTATATTCGACTTCATATTTGCAAGCACAAGTTGAATAGACAAAGAGTCAAAGTCGTGGTTTATAACACAACTGACACAGCTGACAAAGGAATGAAGACTGACAGAGCTGAGGTCTTGTTACAATGTTGGTGCGCTTCTCGACAAACGCGCGATACTGTTACAGTTATGATAGTTATGATGTAAAAATTACCCCCCCCCACGTTAACAAAATATTGCAGGGGGACGTTACATAGACTGTTCACATCTCGGTCACTTCCAATCGCGACACACGGCTCTCAGGCCCTTCCCCTGTTCTTCTCCTGCTCTTCTCCAAACAAAATATCAAAAGACGTGTGAATTTAAGTGCAACAACAAAATATTGATTAACATACAGATTGTGTGAAATAGACGCATGCAAGAATACAACTCATGTAAAAGAGGTCCCAGCATTATCGGTGTTATCAGAACGTTTAATGCTACAGTGCTGTTGACTCCTGCTTTAACCACCGTTTGCTCATTGACTTAACTGTCGGTGTGACTGCTGCTCTCGTACCGCAAATTGTTCCTGCGTCTCCACGTCTCAGTCTCTCCACGTTGCGAGTCCATGCTTGCGAGTTGCGAGTGAAGCCTGCAGTTGGGACACGGAGGTGACTCTTCACCCGTTGTGCCCTTCCTCGTCAGCTCCCCACTTAGTCCGACAGCAGCGACCACTGGTCCTCCAGTGACACGGATACCGAGCGCTGTCCTAGTCCAGACACAAAACGTGGTTTGTACAACGACTGCTTATTCACCCACTTACACTGTAATACAACACACAGTGGGATGGGCCGGGATGAACAATGTCACAAATAAAATCCGAACGAACACTACCACAGGTGGTCCATGTTATGGCCGAGTAGTACTTGGAGTTTCCGCAAAGACAGCTGGCAGTCTCGACGTCCCGTTGTCCCTGACTGGCCCATTGTGTTAAGGTTCTCTAACCCAAGCGTTTCAGCTTTCTCTCAAACTGTTGCCCTCCTGGCTTGAAGAAGAGTCCCTTGGGGTAGAAGAAAAGCTGAAGACGGGTCAACTTCTGACCAAGTACTCTGTTGGTACTTTGGGAACTTCTTGTTCCCTTAGTTAATCTCTCTCTCTCTGTCACTCACACACACTCACACACACTCACACACTCACACACTCACACACACACACGACACAATTTAGGATGCCATTGAACGCACACACGCAACCAGGATCCTTCAACCAAACATCTACTTGCCAACGTGAGCAAAAGAAAGACCCCAACCCACCTGACCAGTGACTTACCTGCAAATGGCGGGGTGGAGAAGAAAGAGAGCTTGAGATTCAGCGGCAACCTGTAGCGTCACGGGAATTTGCACCCTACATCATCACATCCACAAAAGCCAACCAATCGCTTTCTCACAACGGGTAGGCTTAGAGGCTCGCCGTTCTCGTTGCCGCACACGTCTCCCTACGCGTCGTGGATCTCAAACTCTCTGCGACACTGGTAAGTCCCGCCGGCCAGGTGTAGCAGGCTCTCGCTCGAATGTTTTCCCTCAGTCCTGCCACTACGCGGGGCCATCGCATCAGGACCCTGTCCTAGGTGACATTGATTCCTGCGCTGGAGGCAGCCCCGCTGTGTCCACACTTGGCTACCTTAGGAACTTAGGGCTGTCTACATTACCTAAGAGGTAATGCTTCTCTAAGAGCCTGTACACAAAGTCCTTTGAATTACTAAAGTGGTGCACCGGTAAAGGCTGTGGCACTTTAACAAATTCCAAATAAATGTGTATGAAGACATCTTGAGAGGGAAATCCAGGTCCTAGCTTCCCCCATTTAAAAGACCATAAGTTTAGTTTATTCAAAAAGTTTCTATTGGAAAGAGGCGATGTGGAGGGTAGTTTTAATAGTTATTTTGCATTAGCGTTGTAATGTAAGTAATGTAAATTGTACCTGAGTTGATAACTACCATGAATTGTGAGATATTTTAACGCTTGGTTGACAGGAAATTAAACCAAGTGTGAAGTGTCTGGTGCTACGTATTTGCTAATAACTCCAAGATCATGTGGTTTATGTTAGAAATTAAAACAAACAAGCAGTTAAAAAGTTAGTTTTTGTTTAAGTAAAGTTTTGCGCGATTCGGTTGAATAAACTCAACCTTCCTTATTTGTCTTAGACAATAAATTCCTCATTCTGGGAAAGTGGTTAGGGTGTCCGCTATCTTAATGGGGGTGGAGTAATGACTTGGAACATCTTGCATGTCACTCAATTGCTTCGCCCCGTGCGGACATCTTTAGTCCATGCTTTAATGAAGTAACGGATGCCTTGCAATCGATACTGGAGGCGTCTGGAGACATCGCACATGCACATGCACACACACACACACACACACACACACACACACACACACACTTTCCTTTACTTTACTTCAAGCAGTGCTTAGTGATAGAACTAAATGATGAACAATTTATTTGAACTCTTTATCTATTTTGTTAATAACTTTATGTTTCGTATCTTTTTATTCTGTATTTTTCAGACTTTAAGCAAGCAGAATGGAGTCACAAGATGGACAGGGGGACAACTTCTAAGCAGAAACATGAAGCTGAGCAAATAAAGCGGAACCAGGAGGAAACATTCAGGATGACTATTGGAGACGGAGTTTATTGATCTTCATCTCGAACTATGGGCTTTTCATTCTTGGAAACCCATGCAGTCCACACCTGCTCGTAGATGTACAATTCCGAAACATTTTTTCCCTTCGAGAAAGACAAGATAAAACTGTGAAAAGGAAACATAAATAAATAATTTTTTAAAATATTATTTCCACTACACGTAAAATGTGAAGTAACAGCAAGAAACCAACAGCAGTTCTTAGTATCTATAAAAGTAATTGGACACGGACCCTGCAACAATAACAGGATTAACTTTTCCTAATGAAAGTAAGCGTTTAGTTGGAAATGTGTTTTTTTTTCAGATTTTCGATATCTTTAAGCTACAGTTATGATAAATTACACTAGAATCTGTCCTAGCTGCGCCTTTCTGCAACTCTTTTCTTCCTCTAATCAGTCATTTAGCGACTAATGTCTCTGACGGTAAGACAATCTGTCTTCTTGTTTTTCTGAAATTTTTCTCCATCAATAGATCAAGTCGACGATGATGATGACGACGACGACGACGACGATGATGATGGCAAAACATAGAAAATGGTATTAAAGGCTGATGACATATGACATTGGTTTTACAATGGACACCAATCTAATGTTACAATTTTGTAACAATAAATCAATCTGCTTAATAAAAGCAAGACTTGAAAGCTTTCAAATGTATTCATGTTTTGAAGAGAAAGGGCCAGGAATTTCCAAATTTTGGAACAGAAAAAAGAGAACGAACGTTTGTCAAAATTCACGGGTATTATTCACGGCAAAAATTACAGAAATAAATATTTTCCACGTACGGTTGTCGCTGGTAATTAATACAACAAATACCACACAGGTTGTTGGTGATACTGACGCTACCGTAGAAAGGGAGGCAACTCCTTTCACATTGAAAAGTCATACCTTGTAGAGTTGCTTCCCTTTGACAACGCACACACGAGCAAGGAAGACGCGTGTACGTTGAGGCAAGCGCAGGATTTAGCACCGTTGTAATCCGGAGGCTGGCAGGACTTGGGAACGAGCGTAAATAACATTCACAGTGACAATAACAGCAGCAGGATGTGTACAAACGACCCTGTGAAACACCAGACTGCCGAAAATACAGACACAACAACTAAGATATTGGTCACCGGTAAAACCGAATTTAAAGACAGTAAAAAAATAATTTTTAGGAGAAAGATGAAAACCAGAGAGGACTGCTGTTTTTGAAGTGAATCGTTCAGTCATGTGACTCGTGCCATTTGCTGCTACCTCTGCTGACAATTTATTTGTCTTGTACCAGCCCATCTGTTCTTTTAAACGCTCCTTTTGTACCACTGCATGCGAGAAGAGGGGCTAGCGAGAGAGGGAGAGAATGCTGGAAAAAAGAGAGAACTGGTGAGAGGTCAAACAGACAAGATAGGCGTGCGGACCAGGCAAGCATGCAGATAGATGCACCGACATAGACAAGTGCACAGACACACAACCAAACACTCAAATAGACAGACCAGCAGGAAAAAAAAGACAGACAACCAGTGAGATAAACAGAAAAGTAGACTCGCAGACACAGAAAGATGAACAAAAACGACTAGCAGGAAGACGAAGGCACAAACAGACAAAAGACAAGAAGACAGACAAATTCAGAAGAAGACAGACAAGCAGATTGATCGTCCGGGAACATTCGGGAGTGTACCCGCGCCTGCAGCCTGTACTTCTGATCGGTCCCTTGTCTAGCTGGCGTTTAAACTGCTTTACTGCATTGTGCCTCGGTGTCGTCTTAAGGGGACGGCCTCCAGAGAGTAAACAGCTCTCGTGTAGGGAGGAGTGTATAATGTCCTAATGTCGAATCACGTCTCTCTCTTAATGGACGACCTTTTCATGGTTCTCTAGCTCCCGCGCTCGCTGGGGCTCTGTGCAGACGCTCCCAAATAAAACTGTCTGGATAAAGAAAATATTGGAAAGGTCTTTGCCCCGCCATGCCAGACTGGAGTCTCTTTCATTGGCTTTAAACCACTGGTCGCCATAGCGTCGGGGCTGCAGTCTTGCAGCAGATCAGAGACGGCGCTCATTTACCGCCTTAAAACAAACATGGCGGGAGCGGAAGACGCGACAGCGCATGTGCGGTAATGAGTCAGTGTGTGTGAGATGTACAAGAATTTTAGTGCCAACCTTTCGTGCCGCAAATAGCTGGGTTGAGACGCTTAAGCACATGGGCAATACTGAATTCAACATTCCAGCCTGGCTGATGAGCACGGGTGGGATTTCGATAAGAAATCCGAAGTTACGCCTACTAAGACCCAGACATACAACCGCACATCTGAAGTTTAATCCCCTCGACAATTATAGTCTGCTTTGTTTTAATTATCTCCTTGGACTTCTTGATGCTTAAACTCATACGTTAAGAGCTTTAGTCGCTTAATGGTGAACATCAACTTAATGCTAATGCTAACTTAATGGTGAGACTGTGAAACTCGTGCCTTGACCATACGATATGTAAAAGGAAATATTTGATCATGTGACATCTGAGTGGTCGAGCATTTCTCACTTCGCTTCTATGTTTTTTGTGCTTTTAGCGCTTCTCATTTCTTTTCTCCAGTACTGGTGCTCGTGTATGTTTGTCTCCACTCTCTAGTTACCTCCGACCACTGTAGACCCACCTTTTCACAGCAGCCTATTAACCGCACACAAAGTGGATAAATCTGTATTCGTCATGAAAACAGGATCACGAGGCCAGCGTGTAGTCTCCAAGGCCACGAGCACTGCGGCTCGGTTTCGCAGGATCCTCTCCTCGATCTGCACGAGAAGAAGATGGACTTTGTCCCGTACACCAGCCTGAAAAAGGAGAGCACATTAACACCAGACACGTAAGTGCCAAGGGAGGTCACCAGTAACAGTACCATGCAGTTGCTTCCCTGGAAACATGTTATTTCTGAAGAGCATCTTGGCAACAAAACAGCGTATTCTCAAAGGTCCGCGACTTGCTCATTGCGCCATGCAAGAATATCATTTGCCAGTTCCCCCCAAACCCCGTACAGACATACGCCTGTATGCTTTATTATTAATTGCTACCCGTCATTGCCTTACAGTGTGTAACCTATAGGGGACAAGACAGCTGAACTTGTCCTAAAATAGCAGGAGGTGTCGGGAATAGAATGGTTAATCTTTTAACGAACCTGCAAAACGCTTTTGTAGCCTCTTATCCTATACACTCCAACCCCCACCATGACCCGAGGACATGGTCTGATGCAAAGAAGAAGTTATGAGCAAAACAGAATTATGTACAATAGAGGAGAATAAATGTTCCAAGGTGACACAACATCCCTCTTTCTTAAGGGACAGAATTTGCAAGAAAGGAAAATAATGACTTTCTTCAAATTAGAAATGTGTACATGTATTAGCTTTCTCTTTACACAAAAATGAGCCAAGCCCAATTCTCCACACCTCATTTCCAGGTATCGAGATACAAGGAGCAGCAGGTTCTACCGACACTGCTCACCTGCACAGGTCGGAGGTCCGTTTATTAACTTTCCAAGCTTCAGTTTACAACACTGTCAGGAAATTTTGCACTAACTCCTTCCCGACGACGAAAAAAACTATTTTGTTTACACAGAACCTGTTTAAAACTCACAAACTTAATTTCCATAGTGCAAGGCTGATTGACTTGGACACATTCTGGTCATTGTAGTCAACTAGGATTCCACTGGATTTTCTGTTTGTTTTAGTTTGTGCATATTAGACCTGAAGCCGGCGGTCATGCTGTCGATACAAATGTAAAATACCTTCGGAAACACCAAGTCTCAGCCCTTCGCTTCCTGCTGATTATGGCTGCTCCTGAGAGAAATGGTTTCTTAAGGGTTAGAGGGTTCATTTGCAAGCTCCTCTTGATAACTGTCTTTACTACTTGGAGAAAAATTGACTTTGTCAGCTAATTTCCCTTAATAGCCTCTTCGCTTGTAGACAGCACAGGGTGGCCGGACTCCCCGCGAATTAGCCAATAGGCGCAGAAACATTTGGTTCAGTGATGAGTCGCAGAACTCATATGGTGATGATCCACATGTGAAATATTTTTACGAAACAAATGTGAAGGAAAGTGCAATTATGTATTTGCATTTTGTTTGTTTATGTTACATTACTGTTTTACTGTGTGGCATAACATCACGGTTTTCTTTAAATCGCTTTTTGCTATAAAAAAAAAATAGTGCGATAATCCCACTGGTTGCCAGAAGTATCAACATTGCCTCTCCTCCCCAAAAGATGTATGTAAGCATTTTGCACGTAAATTCCTCCCCGCACTGAGGCTAGCACATGATGTCAAGAGAATTATAAAAATTATAATTATAATAATCAAACACTGATAGGCCGTGGCAGCTACGTGTGGTACGTGCCGTCGTCTTGTAGACTTGCTAATAATAGATAAGCCGCCCCCCTACCCCACCTCCCAAGCTGGAAGACTGTGCGTGATGTACAGACAATATTAACTTTCGCAGTAATGAAGACGCGTGACTCTCTCGAGCTGTCATAGTGTATAACGACGAACATTTGTCATCGCCCTCGTTCTCTATTACCTCCTCACCTTCGGTTAACTCTCTCTTCCCCTCTCTTACATATTCCCCAGGCTGAACAAGAAACTAACTCAAAATAAAGTCGTCTGCAGCTGTTAGGATGTCGCGATGTTGTGTCGTAAAGTGGTCTGAAACGCTTATTTCCATGTAGACGATATTCTGGGCTTAGCCACTAAATTCTTTTTTTTTCTGTTACCGGGCCAGACACCACTTCACCAACGAGAAACGCCGATGATTTGTTCCTTATTATCTCACCTGACATTTGGCGGATGGGTCATCGTAGTGCCGTCCTCACGAGAAAACAAATCAACTGTCGCGGGAAGGAGGGAGAGAGGGAGGGTTCGTTCGCTTGACCTCGAATCAAGAAGTCGCAAGTTCGATGCCTGCTTGGGTCGTCGCCTGGTAAACCCTTTCTTTGTCTACCGACGACCACGGAAATGAACAAAGCGGCGAAAAGAAAATACTGGGCTCTGTTATCCTCACGGTAAACCACCGAGCCTTATCAATGTAACTTAACCAGGACTTTTAAATTTTAATCTTCATCAATACATAACCAGTACAATGGGCACAGGTCCAAATTAAATATAATTACAAATGGCAAACACGTTGAGTTTGAGTGTCTTCTTGAATGTTCAGTAAATAAGAACCGAGACATAAAAAGCGACACAAAAGCTGGAGGGTTGTAAGAAACAAAGTTTGTGATGCGAGAAGATTGTGATTGTACACAGCACTACAAGAGGTACTTTATGGCAATGACTTTTGAGTAGAAACGATCCCGTTAATAACACGTGCTTCTGAGATGTTAGCACGTGACATATACCTGGTTCACAAATGAAATAATGTACATACCTTCACAATTTTTGTTTCTTTTTCATTTAGGAAGACAGACACAAATTAGACGCAAATTTTAATCAGCAGAGTATTGAATGTTTGAATAGTTGTTGGTGTTTGATGTCGTCGGCAGTTGAGGCTGCATCACGGTGAGTTGGTCCAGATGCCCCTTGCAGAACATATTTCTAATTTTAAACACTTTTAGGCCTTAATTCTAGTTAATTCGGTTTTATACAATGTTTCTAAATGCAGTGCAAAACGCAATTTCAGAACTAAATAATCGTTTTACATAATATAAAATAATTGGTTAAGCCAGTCTTCTGCTGCAATCAGCATGTTAATGTAAAAATGGCGGCTCCCATGGAAAAATGGCAAAACGAAACCTTTGGTAAACAGTATTTGTTTACTCGTAAAATTCAAGACTAACATAACAAATAAAAGTGCATGCATGTCATATGGAAAGAGCACAAGGAGTACAATACGGGAACATGGAACATGAAAAATTAATGCAGTGGAGATACCCACGTGACATCACAGACCCACCTGACCACCACCACTACGAGAGGACCACTACGACGAATTGACTTCATACATGATGAAATTCTTTTCAAAATAATACTATGGTAATGTACATCTTGATTAAAAATAAAGTAAGCAAAATTTAATGCGAGACTGTCGATAACCATATAAAATGTATCCAATGAACTTTTTTTTCACTCAAGGACTTGAAGGCTGTGCTTCCGTCAGTAGTCAATTGGATCTAGTCAGTATTCCTGGTGATGTCAATTTGTTGAAATCCAAATTGGTCAAAGACATCAGACTTCGTCGTCGTTTCACATGAGGGTCTGTTGTTTACTTGTAAACACCTCGAGTTTTCCTTTGAACTTGACTGCGATCATCTTATTTAAACTGGGATGTAATGTTTTGTTTCGCCTGTTCAGAAATTCGCCGAGGTGTTAAAAATTTCGGAAAGAAAATCCCTTTAAGAGTATTTCTAAAACAGTCGTGCAATGCATGTCAATGACTTAGGAACGATTTTTGAGAAAAACAGTGTTGATAATTGTTTCTTCAGAACAGTCTCAAGTCTTCGAAATTTGTTGTGCTGCCGGCCCAGACACTGTAAACAGATGTCACTAAGATAAAGAAATGGTGTACCAGAAGTGAAACCTGAGCGAAGAACCACAACCCTTACTGTCCTGGTATCAAACACCTTTTAGCTGCGCCAGTGGACAAAAAGAGAAAGAGAGAACGTGAGAGAAAGAGAGAGAGAAAGAACATTTGTGCCTGACTGG
The DNA here is from genome assembly GCA_004794655.1 of Marisa cornuarietis. Lineage (NCBI taxonomy): Eukaryota > Metazoa > Mollusca > Gastropoda > Architaenioglossa > Ampullariidae > Marisa > Marisa cornuarietis. Next base: position 1,051,383 of record SMMW01000047.1, on the reverse strand, counting down.
TCATCTTGTTTCCACTCGGAGAAGGGAGGTAACTTTGTACCTAACAGAGATTTGCTCGCTCGACAACAGATCGCGAGGGAAAAGCTGCGACCCGAAGGGCGGATCAAAGCAAAACATTGCGGTTTACCACTGGCAGCACCAGTTCACGGAGTACATGTCTTGTCCAGGAAATGGAACTAAATGGAACAGAGCTTGTGACAGATCAGCTTCACATCGGCTTCACATCGGCTTGGCCAGGATGGAGAAGATTTCTGGTAACAGCCCCCAGCGTGACGTGCCGCCATGAGAATGCGCGGAGAGAATTGAAATGAAGCAGAATGAAGTTTGTATTTTTTATGTGTCGTTAACGGATCGTCCACGTTTCTTTCTTTTTATATTTTTTCTGCTGTTTTCGTGCTTTGTTTAGTTTTTTTTTTCATTTACCTCTTGCCAAACCTTTGAAAGGATTTAGGGTCAATAAGAGATAGCACGATGAGGAGATAATTATGGTCAGGTGCAGAGCTTACGGCAGTTTTCACTGGAGAAGGCGAGTTAACTACAGTGTACTCACCAACTCGACCTTGCGCTGGTAACCACACAGTATCCGCAACTGGTTTTTTCTTTGTTTGTTTTTGTTTTAATATGTTTTTATAATTTTGTAATTTTGTTCTAATGCATAATGGTTGTTTAAAATGACTATTCTCCTCTTCAGTAGAGGCACAAGTTGAGGCACACGCCTTCAAACACGACTAGGTACAGAAAGAGGTTAAACTCATGACCTCATGTTTGTCGACAGACGATGTCCAAGCTCTTCCGTTGGCTTTAACCTAAACATATCCACGCACGACCCTGGTTCTCCAGGTTGCTGACCTCTTTCTGTGCATGATGAAGGTTGTAAGCGAGTATCCCAAGAACAGGGGGACATTCACCCAGATTTTGGAGAAGAAATATCTTGCAATGATCGTTGCTTAGATATTGGTAAACAAAAATGGAACTAGCTGGGTTTTTTTTTAAACAGTGAACGACTTTCCGGCTGTTCCGCTGTTGCAGTGCAAGGATTATACAGTTCGTACAGAAGGACTTTACTTCACCTGAACAGTGTGGGACTCAGGTAGAGTGAGAGAGAGAGAGAGGAGGGGGGGAAGAGAGCGTATCGCAATGTTTACTGGATGTGGAGGGGAGGTACAGAAGGTTGCCAGCACGATGAGGCAGCCCCGCAAGGCGTGACAGGTGCTTAGCGTAAACACATGCACAAAACTCACCTGCAATGAGACCTCGCGCACGTCCGTGTCACGTGCTTATGGATGGCGTGGCAACCCAGCACGTGCTTTTAGGTGCGATAGCGCCATCAGTGCCTAATCACATACACACACATACAAGGGCCAGAGGTATGCGAACGCAATAACAGTTTGTGGTTCACGATCACGTACGAACACACACACACACAGAGAAATGTACGCACAAGAGCACATTCACATGCACGCATCAAAACGCGCGCACACATACACACACTTACACACACACACACATTTATCCTGCCTCTTATTCATTCACTGTTTTTACCTTGTCTCTCTCATGCGCCCACTTGACACACACACACACACACACACACACACACACGAACTCACACATTTCCTACCGCCCCATACAGATACACACACTAGCGCGCGCGCACACACACACACACACACACACTACACTCACACTCACACATAGACGTATGTGAAGCAACATTAATTTCTTCAGATGTAATTTCCTCATTTCATCCCCATCATCACTCCACCATTACTTCACACGCCATCACCTCACACACTATCATCTAGCACACCTCTCGCATTATCACCTCACACACTTCATACACCTTCACATCACACACCATCATTTAACAGACCTTTCGCACTATTATCTCACACACTTCATACACCATCACCTCACACTCATCACACACCATTACATTACACACCATCGTCTCACACACATCACACACCATTACATTACACACCATCGTCTCACACACATCACACACCATTACATTACACACCATCGTCTCACACACATCACACACCATTACATTACACACCATCGTCTCACACACATCACACACCATTACATTACACACCATCGTCTCACACACATCACACACCATTACATTACACACCATCGTCTCACACACATCACACACCATTACATTACACACCATCGTCTCACACACATCACACACCATTACATTACACACCATCGTCTCACACACATCACACACCATTACATTACACACCATCGCCTCACACACCATCACCTCACACACCTCACACAACCAGGGACAATACCGCCACTTGAACGATCCCTGAAAAAAAGTTCTTGTAGCAGCCCACGATTTCGACCTCGTAAGGGTCGAGGACGTATCCATGGTAGCTGGATGCTAGACTTCAGCCAGTCAGCTAAGCTACCATTAGTTTATTGTCATTAGACTTAGTGTAAGTGTGTGCTCGGCCTCTAGTTGCTCTGGTATCGATACACCAATCATGGGATCATGGTGGACGGTACTGAGCCAGTTGCGTGAATGTTTGTTAGATATTAACGCCTCATATCCTGGGTTCACATCTGCCTCTTTCCTACACTGCCACATCTCCCCTCGCAGTCACATGATGCTAAAGGTCCTAAAAAAAAGCCGAGGGTTCATTTAGTGATCGGCGGCTACAAGGGATGAGAGAGAGAGAGAGAGATAGCGGGAAAGGGGAAGAATAGGGAGGCACGCGCTGTTGTGTTCGATTCAACATAAATCTTGTGGATCACCAGAGTCGTCATTTTAATTCTGTGTCTACCACAGGACAACGAAGAACGATGTGTATTTTAATCCTTGGTAGCATAAATGAATTTTTTTGGTGAGAAACATGGACAGAGCAGTGAAGAATGAAGTATGTTGAAGGTTGAGTACACGTTTGTGTTCTCATGTGTGTGTGTGAGAGAGAGAGAGAGAGATAGTTTGAGATTTATACTCTATTGCTTCATGAGCTTAGCTTCAGTAACAGTATATCTGATAAATAAACAATCATTGTTTCTGTGTTTGTGAGGAAAGAGAACAAAAGAGAGATGGGAGTCATCTGTACTGTATTGTTCAGACCATCAGCGCATACAAAGTGGCGTTAAAAATAAAAGAAACTCAAATAGAGATATAAAAGAAAAATAAACTAAAATAAAAACAAATAAATAGCAGTGTTGAAAACTGCATAACTAACAGCAATTTATGACAAAATTATTCTAGGGGGAGAAAAAGAGTGATGGCTGCATCAACCACAGAAATAAAAATCAGAACTAAGTGAGACACGCAGAAGGAAAAATATTTCTTTTTAAACTTTAAAGCATCCCCCATACCAAAGTGCAATTTTCAGCTTTGGGGGAAAAAGTCCCACCTCACGTGTGCAAGAGTCATCTCTTCCTTCTTTAGCTGCGTGCTCGACAGATGTAGCCTTCGATGGGCGACCTTAACGACCTGGTAGCGTGTTGAAAACATATTGACGAGGGGTATAAACCAGGTCATCCAGGATGATGACGGCGGCGACGGATGCTGGCAGCTCATCTGCGCGGTGATGTTGTCCTCAAATTGAAGCCTGATGGGTGTAAACAAGCCTTGAACTTGCCCAGGTTACGAAGGCGACGACAGGCAAACATGGCGATGAGGAGACCATACCGGTAACGGGCCGAGCTTTGCTGACCGAGAGAGTTCCCGACGTCCTTTGCAAATTTCCTGACAGCAGCGACACAGTCTGGCATCAGACTTTAAACAAGCAGTCATTTCATTTCAATCACTGTTCATATTTCATGAACAGTTTTGCTAAGTGTTTTGGCCTAAGCATCCTCCCTAGCGGTGTGTTGTGTAACTGTTGCTTGGCCAGCACCACATAAACCAGGGGAGTCTATGTCCAGCTCTTCGGAGTCTTGGGATACCTGTCAGAAGCTAGATCGTATTGGCCATCAAGCATCATGATCAGGATTGAACGAAGATTTCGTCCACACTTCAAGTCAGTGGCGAGTGAATAAAGGAAGGTTCTTACAGACAAAACAGGTTATGTCCATGTCAGAACTAGCAACCAGAATTTATGTGGGTACCGTGCATGAGTTTGTTTACCACTTTGTTGCTCTAGTCTTTAGATACAGAGAGTGAATCCCATCTAGAAACTTCGCTGATGTTTTTTCTTTAGCTTTGATCAAGTTGTCCAGAAAATAGTTTAGTGAGATCAGCCAGGAAACAAAAAATATATATATATACAGGCGCTCTATAGCATCAATCCACAAAACGAAAACATTACAAAGTATATCTTATTTACACAGACAGTGACAGGGGATGCAACTTTGGAAAATTTCCCAATACGAAGCTTCAGGCTGCACGACGAATATGCGTTTATGTCAACTGAAGATAAGTGAGAACTCAAGATCCTGGTGAGTCATCTTCATAAGATGGGGAAAGTCACACCTTCATAAAGCCGGCAATCAGTTACTTGTCAACACTTATCGTGCACTTTCGATACGTTTGGCAGTCACCTTTGCACTTCCTCTCTTCGTTTTCTTGGTTTATTGCATAGCAGAAGCTAAAAGAAAATAAACAACTTTTAAAACATTTATGGAAAGAATGAAAAGAAAACTGGGTTTTAATTTCAAAATCCTTGAGCGATAAGCAATCATTAAGAGATGTGATGAAATACAAATTAATCCCACAATATATTAATTCCCTTCCTGCCAACGTCACCTCTGTACGCCATCACTCACTCACTCACCCACCCACTCACTCACCCACCCACCCACCCACCCACCGTAAGAAGTTGTGTGAGGGAAGATGAGTATGTGAGAGGAGAGAGAAGTAATGTGGAGAGTGAGAAAGACAAGATGTAACGTCCACTCGAAGCAGATGATTTTTATTGGACTTCATAAAAGTATTTGACCAGACCCCACCCGACACGGGTCACGAACACGTCCTTGTCACTACTGCACGTCGCAGACGACATTAACGGCTCATTGCACAGAAACCACTGGAAGCAGGTAGCGAGGACACCTTCCATCGTGCAACGGTAGGTCGAACGCAGGTGTGAAGTAACACCTGGCATCACTCAGCACAGGACAGGTACGCAGTCCCCAGCACAGGACATGTAGACAGTCCACAGCACAGGACAGGTAGAAAGTCCACAGCACAGGACAGGTAGACATTCCCCAACAGAGGACAGGTAGACAGTCTACAGGACAGATAGACAGTCCCCACCACAGGACAGGTAGACAGTCCACAGCACAGCAAAGGTAGACAGTCCACAGGACAGGTAGACAGTCCACACCACAGGACAGGTAGACAGTTCACAGGACAGGACAGGACAGGTAGACAGTCCCTAACACAGGACAGATAGATAGTCCAGAGCACAGGAAAGGTAGACAGTCCATAATGCAGGACAGGTAGACAGTCCCCACCACAGGACAGGTAGACAGTCGCCAACACAGGCCAGGTAGACAGTCCACAGCACAGGACAGATAGACAGTTCAGAGCACAGGAAAGATAGACAGTCCATAACACAGGACAGGTAGACAGTCCACAGCACAGGACAGATAGAAAGTACACAGCACAGGACAGGTAGACAGTCCACAGCACAGGACAGGTAGACAGTCCACAGCACAGGACAGGTAGACAGTCCACAGCACAGGACAGATAGACAGTACACAGCACAGGACAGGTAGACAGTCCACAGCACAGGACAGGTAGACAGTCCATATCACAGGACAGGTAGACAGTCGCCAACACAGGCCAGGTAGACAGTCCCCACCATAGGACAGGTAGACAGTCCACAGCACAGGACAGGTAGACAGTCCACAGCACAGGACAGGTAGACAGTCTAACACGTCACATCATGTCACAGTGCTTGCTAATCGGGTTAAGGGTGTCTATCCTTGCGTGTGGACAATCTGTGCGCTCATGGGACACGCACACAAATCACAGGGCTCACATTTTTCACTGGCGTGTCAGTTTACGAAGTACTGTACAAATATGTATACGAATATATATATATATATATGATCGCTTGGATCCTATGAATAAATACTTTGAATACAGATTGTATTTCACGTCCGTGTGGATCATTCTACAAATAAAGAAAACGGGAATCATAAACACGAAAGTAATATCGACAACAATAGTAAGAAAAAGAATAACAATACACGTCCATCTCTTGTTGTGGGTTGTGTGTGTGTGTGTGTGTGTGTGTGTGTGTGTGTGTGTGTGTGTGTGTGTGTGATTTTCCGTATTAAAAGAGATCACCACCTAGTTATTAAGGCACTAGGCGAATTGTACAGCGACTAGCTATATGTTTATTTTTTTTCAAACATATTTTTTTATAAAAAAAAGTTCAAACCAGGGAGAAGCAGCTAATGGTGAATTCTGACAATAACTTAAAACTTCATGAAGTGCACACACACACACACACACACACACACACACACAGAAAACGCGCGCAGTGGAAATACACCCCCCCCCACCTAACCACCACATACACTCTCATACACACACTCTCTGTCTCTCTCTCTCTCACACACACACACACACACACACACACACACACACACACACACACACACACACAAATAGAAACTACTTTCATAAAAAAGAAAGGCCGAACTTCTGCAGCGGGTCACATTCATCCCACACAAGGCTTAACAAAGATCAGCCAATGTTTCTTCAACGTTTGTTGACCAAGCCACCCAGTTTCATCCTTGTTTAAATATTTTGACTCCAGGATACGAAACCTTTACTAAAAACAATTTCCATTCCGAAGTGATCGATAAATCGTCTTTTTCATTTTTTTATTTTGAAAAAAGAATGGGGGATAAAACATTTGTTTTTTAAGCCCGGATGTTATAAAAAAAACTCTTGAGCACTCAAAGGGATCGGGCGCTCAATCGTCAGACCACGTGACGACCATTAGAACCACGTGATCTTTCTAGAGATTTGGAAGTGCTGTCAATCTTTTGTTTATCACTTTAAATATTTTCTTATACAAAGAAATATATCTTAGGTCGGATATCACTTTTTTATTTCTTTCCCACAAATCTTTTAAAGAAAAAATTACGATTTTACAAAATCAAGCAAAAACATGTTTGAAGTCAATATTTTACTTTAAACTACTTTTTAAAATGTCATGATTTGATTATTATGATAGTCTCACACAAACCCGAATTTTATATATCGCCAAACACAATAAGTAATAAGCTTACAACAACCATGAACTTTCTTGTACTTCAATGTAACCTCAGACTTTCTCGTCGTACTTATCGTCATCATAATCATCACCAGCAACAGTAGATCAAAATTTGCGCTATTTACAAAAATCATTTCTACTTGAGACAAAGTAGAGGGCTTCCAGCACTGTCAAAATACCAGACACCTCACTGTACAATTTAAAAAGTGAAAATACAGAAAAAACCTCCCGCTGTTTGTCATTGGGTAACCTAGGAAACAGTATTCCTCGCACCGACATCAGCTGTGCTAGAATCAAACAGGCATTAAAATGGGAAGGGGGAGATAATTATCAACGATATCCCTTTTAAAACCCACCCAGAGACAAGAGTTTTACAATACAAAAAGTTTATCTTGCTCCTTAAAGATGTTATGATAAATACTGAAGAATGGTGGGTTAATGTCCAGTCATGGATTTCACAATTTTCGGCAGAGGTTCATCGCTACTTCGCTGAGTTCACCAGACTTTTGATGGTCTAGAGTCTAGAGTCTAGACCAAGAACGACACTGGATCTGACAGAAATGGCATCCCACTCACCCTATATCAAAATCAGGAAGTGACATCACAAGAGGAATAACTAAAAACCAACTGTTAGGATCTTCGGTGCAGTGGGAGGAGGAAATCAGATTAAGTGGCTGCCCAGTGAAGGGCATTCACTCTTCTCCTTCATCACGAGGAGGTATTTACTATGGACGGATATGCATAATCTCCCTTTGTTAACATCGGCATTTAAGCGGTTATTAACGGGAGGTAAGTGGAGTGAATAGATGTTTTATTCCAAGCCAGCAACTAAGGCTATATCACAGCAAAAACAGACAGCCCTGTAAACAGATTGCACATCCAGAGAAAAACCGGCGTATCCAAGACGGGATCTGAACCCAGGACAGCCAATCCTCACTGTATTGGTGAAAGGCGGGTTCTTAACCTGACAAATAGGGTGCAGACGTGGAACAAAGCTCGGCAAAGTGTTAACATGACGGAGATGTAAACATTTAACTACACTTGCTCAAACCTTCGTCCATATTTGTCCAGAGGTTTAGGACTGAACATCGCCCGAAAACAAACAGGCACACAACGGTCAAGCCCCGTGTCCCATCTACCCCGGGTGACAAGGTGCAAGCATCACAGCGGGGAAAGGCAGCGGCATCATCCACTGCCTTCAGACCAACAGCATTCACCTCCATTCCACTCACCTTTCTATATTCTGCATGCTCGACTACTTTCTGAAACTAGCAAAAGCAACTGGTTTCTCATACCTTCGGTGTACTTCAAAACTTTGTCAGAAGCACTCAGCAACCAGACATCCACTTAATACACACATAGTGCTTCTGCTCGCAGTCTTAACAACCGAGCACAAAACACTTTACACGTGAAGCACGAGAACATTTTTTTTTATTTTACTATTGTCAAACTCTCCCACTCTGACTTCTTGAACTTTGTAATGTCTTTACCTCGGTTTATGTTGTAGCCCTCGTTTAACAAGCATTTCTTTGCATAATAAAAGCTTCGCACACTGAGAGAGGGAAGAGAAGGGTACGGTCCTCAAAACCTCATAAGTTTTATTTTATTGTGATGCACGATGGTAAATTGTTCTTTGTCTTTGAACTCAGCATTCTCTTTGCAAGTTCCAGTCGTTTCGCACAGTTTTTGAAATGTTCTTCGGTTTATTTATGTTTATGTCTTCCAAGCCAGGAGACTGGCATCAAAGAAAGACAAAAAAAAATTGAGGTAAGTAAAATAATAAATGAAAATATACTTATCACTCAGAGTTTATTTCACGCTCAAGCTCTAATGCTTCCAGCTTTTCCTAGCCCCTAAAATAAACTTTCTTTGCCTTCTTTTCTCACTCTGATAACATTCTGATGTCGTTTTTCTGTCACCAATGTTTTGTTGTGTTTTTTTTTACTACTAGAACACTGCTGCTTTGTGACCAAGATGGTTTAAGTAAACAAATCAACCAACAAAGGTACCAAGATGACCAGATCATCACTTGCAAAAAATTCAGATCAAAATATAGCCCCTTCAGGTCCACATCGAGAATTTTCCTGTCAATATCCAGCATGTTCAAGTAAAACCGAGGGTTGTTAGGAGGATGTTTTAAGGAAGGCAGATTGAATATTTCTTCATGTTAGTTTTACTGTTTCCAATATGCTTCGCTCAAAGCTGTCCTGCAGAATACTTCTACAGGAAAATACCCTTCCTCTAAAGGTAAAGGTCTGACACCCTCAGGAAGAGAGAGAGAGAGAACCTAGCATGGGGTCATGGAACTTTGGAAGGTGAGCAAACCTCGCTCTACTGACAATGACCACTGTAGTGAGTGAGGGGGAGGTCTTGTATTGTCTCGTGTGTGAATGGTGTCTTGTGTTTGACGTCTTGTGTGCGTCATTTGTTCAAACGTCATTTTGGGAAAAGAATGACGTAAAAAGAAGAAAGACGACGGTTCCATGGCCAGATAGAAAAGAGAGAGCAGCGAGTTCTTCATCTTCCATAAATCAACTAGAAATCTCTTCACCTTCATCCCCATCTACGGGGGCTCGTGGAGTGTGGTGTATGTGTGTAATATGCGTCGTGCGTATGCAAGGTAAGTGTATGTGCGTCCTATTACAACCTCGTACACAAGCCTCTAGAGCAAGTGGAAGAAGAAAGTCAATGCACTGCATGACACTGAATGACATAATGTTGCCAGCCCCCAACTATTTCCCTCTAAGGTTTCCCAGGGATCATCTGGTTGAATGATGATGTCACGTGTCTCATACTCTACCCTACCTTCTTTCTTCTCTCTTTCTGTCTTTCTTTTTTTCTAAGCGAAAAAGTTTACCATACCATAACACTTTACCTAGGAATAAGAACCAGGAAATTAAGACTTTAAGAAACAGTAGGGTGCAAGGGAGGGTGGGAGGGACTCGAGACGGAAGCCGAAGCTGAGGAAAAAGCAAAACGACAAAATACTGGAAAAAAAACTGTTCATCCTTCCATGTTCTTTTAGCGTATGCTCATCAGTTATAACCCAAGCTTATTTTTTCCTAGCAGTCAAATACATGTCTTGTTACAGATTAGGCTGGCAGGTCTACCAGCAGCCATGATATTTTCACCTTCTTTATACCGGTAACTGTATACAAGGCTACTCTTAGAGACGATTTCAAGTTTTATATTCTCACTTTCTTGTATTGTAGACAAATCCAGACCAACCTGTCTTTCCCTTTTATTATATAGTGAATCTCCGAGAAACCTTTTTGCGGTTTACCCCACTTGTTTAAGTTCACAACATAAATTCCTAGTTAATAATTGAATAATTATTAATCAATATCTAAAAAGTTAATGACTAAATGTAGATTACTGTAGAACAGAAAGCACTATATTAAAAGCAGAAATATAAGGACACCGATTTCGTCCATCGATTGGAATAAAAAAATAACAAAACCAAAGACAATCACTTTCAGCTCAGTTTTGTAAATCCTAGACCTCCGTGAGGTCAATGAGTACATCAATGAGCAGATTTCACTAGCAACTTCTTTAGTCCTCCTCCTCACGATCTCACGGGGTAATAGGTGGAACCACTCTACCTGTAGCAGGTACATCGCGGCCATTTTTGCTTCCTTGGTCTCAGGAAAACTGCTGACACAGGCGCCTATTTCTGAACGCAGCTGACCATTACAAGAATAGCGGTCCATGTTTTTACCTCGTACCCTGAACCAGAGATTTTAGCTGTTGGGTGGATAGGTTGAGAATAAGATTGTAGCAAACTCTTGAGTATCTCTCTGACAGCTTTTTCTCGACCTCCACACACACACACAAGGATGCACGCACACACGTACACAGGCATGCAGACATCTACGAATGCTCCTCATGGTCTTGTCAACCTACCTAAGGTGCTGCCATGTCTCACATAAAAGTGCACTCTGCTCAACATTTGCATACTTTTTTGTCGATTCACTTTAATGAAACGCTTTTGCTTGAGGGAAAAAAAAACCTAAAAGGTATTTACAGAATTTCATTGTTAAAGGAAGCAATGAAAATTGGTCTCTCTTTAATCCACAGCTGTCACACTTTTTCCATGGAAACACACACAGATGCACATACATGACCCCATACACACACACACACACACACACTCACTGAAGCATCCACTCTCATGCAAGAAACCCCTTTTCTTTTATATTTTAGAAGCTACTGTGTTTCAAGACTTTCCCTTCTCCATATTGTCAACAAATAATTACAGCCATACAAGGACCTGCTATCTGGAAGGCATTCTACCGCTAGGAAGGCATGTTTGTACACTTGTATCCAGACTACAGGAACAATCTCTGACTGCTTGCCATCAAACAAAGCTGACTATGGAAATGATCGGGTCTCCGCTAAGTGCAAGTCCCTCCAACATGTCCTTCTCTTCATGGCGCATTGATTTGCTGCTGGACCAACACATGGAGTACAAAGTAGGAACAAGGGACCAGATGATACACATTTGCCAGGGCTTTCCAGCTGCTAATATTGGGCGAAGAAATAAATGAAGGGTCGTAAAAATTTGCAGACTGTCACACAATTTAATGCAAAAACACGACTTAGTAAAGCTCTGTACAGTTCACTGAGATATGTACGGTCAAAAATATATTTATTCGCTGGTTAAGATTGAAACTTAAAGAAACTCACAAAACCTTGTCAGAATGTTTTGTGTGAAATTTGTGATAAAACCTGTCCAGTAATGAACAATGCCATTTCATATGCAAATCAGTCTCAGCAACTTTCGAACTGGGTCTCTTTTATTCTATGCTTTTATTGTTTCAGTATTTATTTTTTAGAGAAAGTAGGTAATGGAATAAAAGAGTTATTAAACTGAAAAAAAGACTTTTCAAACCCATTTCAAGGATGATATGGGGATAGGAACAGGTGCCCGACTGGTGAGCTTAAGCACCTACATAAACAAGAAAGAACAGAGAGAGAGATTTACACTTGCAAAACAGATTCCTTGACATAGAGAAAGAAGTGTATGCAAGTAGTATTTTGTAAACACCTAAAGGCTATTCCTGGCTGAAGCTTTGTTCCCATAAAGAAAGCCTTTAACACGATATAAACACGGATGGGGTGGTACAACGAGGCAAGTTCGGAGCAAGCAGCACAGATTGAAAATCGAACTGAGAGGACAGAAGGACATTTTCGCCTGCCTGGGTTTTCTTTTTCTTTTTTTTTCACACACTAGTGATCAGCACGAGACTTTTCTTGTTTGGCTTTCTTTAGGCGGCAGGATACCCGTGATACAACCCAGTGACGACTTCCCCGAACCTTTTGTCTTTCCCGCGAACTTATGCACGTGCATGACCACAAATACTCACGAAACTTAGTCACAATGTGTCCGCATCATTACTCCCCGTCCCGTGCATCCATTACTCTCAGGGCATGTGTGTGTGTTTGTGTGTGTGTGTGTGTGTGTGCAGATCAGACCCTCAAACGGCTCCAAAGTAATGCGTTTGACAACTGTTGCAGCCGTTGTCGGCAGTCGTTCGTCCTGAACTTTAGCATCTGCTACCTGACCCGACCTTTGACCTGCACTTCATGTCATCAGCTATCTCGTAAACTTCCCTTGTTGCGACTTTGCCACTTTAAATACGAGTAAGAGCACCCGAAACACTGAGCGCTGAAAGAAAAAGGTAGGGGAGGGAAGTTGTTATGTGCGGTATTTGTTGATAGCATTTCACGACATACTTACTCCTTGGTTACTCATATTAACATCGTCAGCTAGATCAGAAAATGTCTTTGTAAAATTTATAATTGTAAACTCGAGGCCACCAAATTCGAGCAAAACTAAAGATTGCTTTAATCACTGCTGCTGCTCACGAGACGCAGCCACAAAAAAAAAGAAGAAGCAGATGATGACGATGATGATGATGATGATGATGATGATGAAGGACACGAATGATAACTGCGGGACGTATTTCAGATATTCATTATATTATTCTATTGTTTTAGAAGGATACATTTAATAAGCAGTGAAATCACCACTCCACGAAAAACCGAGAAAAATGTATTGACGGAGGTCTAGTGGATTTTTTTTTATCAGAAAAGTCAAACCACAATACTTGCTCGCAATAAATTAATTTTTGTTAGCAATTTTTGGCGTCTGTAAAATATATTTCTTTCCGACTCACTCACTCCCCTTCTCCCTTCTCACAAACACCGCTTATACAAAAATATTTAGTACACATGAATGTATGTATGGACGGATGGATGGCTCAAAGCTATCAAGTGTATTAAGGTATGAGTGTAAAGACACACCTGTCTGGAGATGTAAACACTCTTGCTTACTTTAGGCAGATGTCTGCTTAATGTTTCCTTCGACCAAACTGTGCACAAATAATTTGAGCAAACAAAGTGCAGATAATAATTGAAGAAAATAAGTAGCAGACTGTTAATGATGTATAAATTAAGAATTTACTTTACACAAGAACAGATTTCTGGGGTAAAATCATGCACACTTTTGTCATGTTGCCCTCGGGACATTACAACTTCAGCAATTCTGTCAGTATTTTACTTCCATACTCTTGTCACAAATCTGTTAGTATTTCGAGGTTAAATGCACATCATCATAGCCATTGTATCACTGTATGCTATTTTTCACGGTCACAAAAAAGCTGTTTATCTGGGGAATTATTAAATTCTTCCCAATGATCTTCGCAACAAGGACAACAGCAACATCAAACAACATGTACGTATAATCACGAACGGCTAACAATCGCTTCACAGACGGCAGAATCTATCAGTTAGCATGCTTTAAGTGCTGTACAATATATGACCGAGATTATTATGTATAACCGATGAGTAGGAAACAACATGCCGCAGTGTGGTGTGTCGTCCTGTTTTGTGACTTGGATGTCATCAGCAAAGAAGAAGTACAACGGGGAAGTAAATTATGCCGGATGCAATTTTGTTGGAGTTAACGACCAACCCTTCAGGATGTTTTAGTTCCGTGTCCGTTTCAACAGATAACAAAATCCCCATCATCTCTAACAGAGATACATATACATGACCAATTGTTTACAAGAAGTTCAACAAGGGCGTCTCAATCCAGCCATTTTGTAGACACCTTATAACCACCACTCAGTCCCTAGGCACAAAATGAGATATTGAGCCAACTGTTATCACACAAACATTAAATGATTTCGTACTTAAACTCTTCTCTGAGGATTCATTTACTTCTCGATTTTGTTTGTTTTTCACGAGCTGGGATAGAATCCAGACGACAGCAGCTAAAATATTGTTTCTCTCCAGACTCGTTCGACCAGTGATCATCATCACTTTTCTTTGAGCTGGTGGCACTCTCCTGTAGTAAAGAAAGATGGCTGCTCATCAGGGTACACAGTATTTTAGTCCTTTGATCTCGTTCACAGCGCTGGCTGCACGATAATCCGTTGTCACTAGGGTCAGCCAACGATGATCAACACCGTCAAGCCACTTGGGCCTCCGTCAGTTTGTTATGGAACAGGTCTAACAACATGTATGTGCACCTCTCATCGCAAAACCTGGAACTTAAGACGCGACTACGAGGCTGTTAGTCTTCACGAGCTTTTAAAAGCTCTAAGAAGCTCTCGCTCAGAAAGCCGAGAAACTTATTCTGGGTCAAAGGAAGCCCATGAACCTTGCCCTATAAATGATTTTTTTAAATCGACCTTGTTTCGCTCCTAAAAATTAACTTCTAACTTTAGTAAACAAATATTCGACAATTTGTAGGTAATACTTATTTTAAAATCAGTTTTTTAATCTAAAACTGTTTGCATGAATACTTTAAACCCTTGGAGTATTCATGAGAATGCGCAAGCAAAAGCGCGCCCACATAGAGCTCCATTGCACTGCAACTGAAGTGAAAGGATGTGTTTTTCTGGCTGGCTGGCTGGCTGGCTGGATGGATGGATGGATGGATGGATGGAGGGCTGGGATCATGGGTAAGCAAGCGTTGACGCGAAGCCTGGAGTATTGTCACACAGTTAGACTAACCTACCCGCCAACATCACGACTTGTCTTCGTCAGTGCTTGCACCTAAACTGGTTTTCCTTTGTCAGGCTTTGGGTCTTCGGGTCTTCAGGTCCTCGTCTGACTTGAAAGACCTTTGACCTTTGTGTCAGCGCAAAACTTCGTCTCCACCACGTTGTCAAAGGTGACCGTGCAGGTAGGGGAAGCGGGTAATCCTCACTCCCCGCTCCTTATGTTGTCGCTGAAATCCAGATTGATCCCACCTTCTTACTCGTTAAGTAACGAACAGAAAGCTGGGCGCATCCTTCAGAAAAAGTAAGCCTCTCTCTTTCAAGCAAAAGCATGCTGGATGTGGGTGGAGAAGAGGACACTGCGCTGGTCCTGCCTCGTGACAGTGAGTCACGTGCAAAAGAGATTAAAAAAAAAAAGAAAGTCACTCACAGTCCACTGCACTTGGCTTCCGTCATACGTTCGTCTCCTCGGTATCCCTGAGTTCATGGTCCCCGTGACCATTCATCGACACCCACACGCTCTTCGTTTTGTTGCTGCCCCGGACACTGCTCTTGAGGCTGCTGTACTCCTTCGGGATGGACAGTGTGAACTTGGCGCACACAGCGCGCAGAAACAGCTTCTTCAACTCCTTCCGGAAGATCTTGCCCGTGATGACATAAATGAAGATGTTGAAGGCGTACTGCGTCGTGCCGTACTCTTTGATGGAGGTCAACACTAGCTCGTAGGTCAGCACGCGCGGCACCCGCGGGTCGGCCATGTCCGGTTGAGAGGCGTTGGGGGCGACGATGTTTTCGTAATTGAACTCGAAGAAGAGAGAGTAGGCGATGGTGACTGGCAGGGTGGTGAGGATGAGATAGAAGGAGACAGCCAACAGCATGACCGTAGTTGCGGAGGTTCGCTGCGAGTGGGTCTGCAGCGTGTGCGACTCCACGCGCGACATGCGGCGCAGCTCGGCGATGACCAGGATGTTCAGGGACAGCACCGCCAGCGGAACCAGCAGGAACGTCAGGATCTCGATGCTGAGGTTCCACAGCAGGAACAGGCTGGTGGTTCCGCCGGCGCTGACCTGCGGACGCGCGCCGCACTCCATGGAATGCTGCGGCTGGTGTGTGTCGCTGGAGTTGGTGCTGGTGTCGTTGTTTTGCGATACGGAGTACATGGTGTAGAAGTAGCCCTGCACGGCGCTCAGGCACAGGGCCAGCACCACCAAGATGGCGATGACGATCTTGGCGCGCCGGACCGTGCAGTACTTCTCGCGCCGAAACGGATGGCAGATGGAGATGTACCGCTCGGTGGTAAAGCCCAGCACCAGAAGCGGGCCCAGGTACTGCGAGGCCATGAACACGATAGGGAACACCTGGCAAACCACCGGGGTGTTCAGGACGTGTACCTGCCAGGCCATGTGCATCTCGAAAACGACGTGCAGCGACAGGAAGACAAAGTCGTCGAGGGCCAATGCCGCGAGATAGCAGCCAGACGAGTGCCGCATGCGCTTCTGAATCCAGATGATGAAGGAGAGGATGTTGCCGGGAAAACCCACCAGGTAGATGAAAGGCGTGACGTAGCGGTCGATGGCACGAATCTTGGCAGTATGGAATTCGTAGGCCTCATTGGGGTTCTTAGAGGGCGCCACTGTCTCCGTCTCGTTGAAGATCGTGCTTGTTGTTGTGACGTTGGTGTAGGTCACGTTCTCGAAGCCCGAGACATTGGAAGCGCTGACGAACAACAGCCACAGCAGACACAGGACGAAGTACATGATTTTGTTGACTGCAAGCATCTGAAAATTGAAAAGAAGGATAAATAAAATGAATAAAAGTAGAGTTGGAATATACTTGGAGATTTTTTCGTTTTGCATCTTCAGGTTTTTTGTTTAAAGAAGATTTTATGTTTAATTTAATCTTTCTAAATTTAATTTCGTATTAACTTCTGTTTGAAAGAGACAAGCATCATTTAGTTGCTGAAAACCTGTGCCATTAGAGGCCTACTTTACCCTTTCATTTCCACGACTCAGACGTGTGCGTACGGGTCTACCTCCAACACAACAACAGAAGAGGCTGGCGGTGCGCCAGATGATGAAAATAGTTCTGCTGTTCCGCCAGATGGCGTCATGCGACAACGTGAGGGGAGGAAAGAAAGACCACTCTAACCCTTTCATTGTAGCTCGAGTTGATTAATGAAGTTCGGCCTACGCAAGCGTTGTTGTGTTCACACCTGGCAGAGGGATGCAGGTGCCAACTTCGTCGCTTTTGTCCCGATAGTCAGGTACACGTCTTTGTCTGAAGAACTTGTAGTTTCCTCCTCTTAACACCTCACCCCTCCCTCCATCTCTCGCCATCGCTATTACCCGTTCAGTCACTCCTTCTTGTGGTTCCGATAGAAAATGACAAAGAAGAAAAACGAGAACGAAGTAAAGAAGAAGAGAAGAGGAAAGTTATAAAAGAGCGGGAGGTAATAAAAAAAGAAGAGAGAGAAGTAACAAAATAAAAAGGGGAGATAATAGAAAAAAGACAGGGAAATAATAGACGGGGAGACAATAGTAGAAGGGACGATTATAGAAAAAACGCAGAAGAGAGAAAGAGAGAGAAGTAGCAAACGAAAAAGGGGACATAATAGAAAAAGAAACGGAAGGAACAGAAGACGTAGGGGAGGTAATAGGAAAAAAGAAGAACAGGGAAAAAGGGAAGAAAACTAGTGGGAGGTAATAGAAGTCGAAAGTTGAGGAGGGAATAGAAGACGAAGAAGAAGACGGGAGATAAGAGATGAAAAGACTGAGAAAGATAGCAGAAGAAGGACAACAAATGAAGTACTACATGAAGATACAGGAAAAAGAATGGGGAGGTAAAAGAGGAGAGGAAGAATAATTCATCCAAATTAAAAAAAAAAAGGATAGACTAGACGTTTTGTGCTCACTTTATCTTGTTCAGGAAAATAATCGCATGTAGGTGAACGCGGCTCACAAAAAAAAAAATCGGAAGATTGATCGAGTAAGAAGTAGTGGAGGATGGGAGGGAGGAAGAGAAAGCGAGGTATGGGCGAATGAATGGGAGACGTAGGAGGAAGGAGAGACTAATACTAAAAATGTGTTAATAGGAAGTTGGCTTAAAAGAGACCGCGGACCACCACAATTGTGATTTATGAATCATTTTCTTGTCTATTTTTCGAGTCTTGCAGGCGAGTCGTGAATAAACGAAGATCTTGAGGACCTTCTGAGTCCTAATCAGATCGTACGCGCGTGAAATATGGGGAGCGATTAGGTACCTGGAAGATCACTTGTAGAGGGAGGGAAAGGACCATCAGTCAACATGTCAAAGTCTTTGATTTTAAGGCCTTTCTTGACTGGCAAATGCCGTTGAACGTGTAACCCATAGTTAGGAGTGAACTTTCAAGACATCGAAGCTTGGATATACATGTACCTGCCAAATCCAAACGTGTTTGTAAAATATATTGCCAAAACATTTGTCAATGGAATGGAACTTTGGAAAGTTCGCGCTTCAGCAATTTACCTAATTAGAGACACTTTCAGGACGTGCAGAGTGCGTGCACACACACACACACACACACACGCACACATTTACTGATATCAGCATTAGTGCACGCACACACGAAATCACATTCACTAACCCACATCATCACCACCACCATCACTACCGTCTTCGTTATTGTTGTCATCAAAGTCATCATTGTTGTTGTTATTATAATCAGCAGCAGTGGTACTAAAAGAACACAAAGTGAACGAGTTTTTCATTGTTTAGTTTTGCGATTAAAATCTTGTCAGCGCTCTGAATTTACATGTAAGTACAGCAGGGAAAAAAATTCTGCTTTACAAAACTCTGTCTCCAAGTTTTAACTAGCATAAACTTTGGTTGAAAGTCGTTTCTGATAATAAACATTTCTGCAGGCTCTGAATTTCGAATGCCCTTCAAAGTATTCGATTACGATAATTTCGCGAGTGCAATTCTATCCTTGATCGAGGCTTGCGGGAAATTCAACTGAGAACAAAGTTTCAGCCCCAAAGAATTATATTCCCCGTCTTCATGTCAGTAGGACTTTGCAAACGCTTAGCTGGGCGCCTAAAGCGATAAACAGGTCATTACCAACCGAAATCAAACAGTTTTTCGATTTTAATTCGGACCACTGAAAATTTGTGAAGTAGTTAAAGATGGGAAAACAAAATCATAGATTTTAGCCAAAACGAAACTGTCTTTGCCTTCCAGCAAAAGGAAATTGCATTTTCCAAAGATGGCAACGATTTCAGCCAGAGAACATTTTAAATGTTTCGAAAAGGTATAGAAAAAAAATACTCAATCAAAATGATTTTTTGACATTCATTTACTTGTCTTAGCTGTGTTTCAAAATCGTTTTGACCGCATGGACGAAGAAACAGTTTCGCATATCAACATGCCGAAGAAAGTATCAACAAGATAAATTACTTTTTGCGGTATTTGCGCAAGACATTTACAAATTTCGCTGTTAGGGCTAACGCACGTTGCTACGTAGTATATTTCCAATAAAAATTTAAGAACCGTACATGTTAATCGCACCAATAAAGATCAATGAAAAAAAATTATTTAATGTTAAAATATTTCCTAATACCTCCTCCGGCACAATATTTTTTTTCGTCACGTGCTAAAGACTGGCTTGAGAAAAGTGTGGGAAGTAAGTGCAGGTGTAGAGTAATGGAGGTGAGGTCGGGAGTTGGGCAGGTGACTGGGTTTCTTGTGTTGTGCCCACTACAGACAAAGGAGGCGGGTTAACTGATCGCTAAGGATCGAACCTTCCAGGACGCTTGACAGCTAGGGTGGACGGGTAATCTAACTGTCAACACTCAGAGCAATCATGCTTAAATTACCCCTAATTTATCCCTCGCTATTTTCATTCCAGTGTTAATTCTTCCGTTTCTCTCCTCGGGTGCCATTCAGCTTTCAAGCTACGACCACAACGACAGGGAGTAAGTTATTTCCGACTTCCGGCGACCTGCACGAAAGTGATTCATAACTTCGGGCTCTGTACCGAGTGCCTTTTGTTCTTTCTCTCTCTCCTTATCTCCCTACCCCCCCCCCACCTCGGGGATCTGCTAACAAGGGAACCAATAAAAAAAACCTGCAGCGACAGCTTTGAAGCAGCGAGGACATCAACGGAGGCAACAACGCTGCGCGAGTTCTCACGCGAGACTGTACAGCAGATGCCTCTGTGCCCTCACCACCCTGCACATCTCACAGCAATTCGTTGGAAAAAAAAAGAAAAAAAAGGAAAAATAGTGAGTTAAAGAAATTCATTGCTTAGAATCGCTTTTAGCAAATTAGTTACCTTTATTTGGTCACCTACAAGAGTTAGGTAAACAAATAATTTACAGCTTTAGAAAATCTTTAAGGCTCACAACTTCTCTGCAATGGTGACCAGACATTTAATCCCCAGACACTTAATCCTCAAAAATGCCCCCAATGTTATAAATGTTGAAGTTAGGTATTGTTTTAATTGTCAAACTTATTTTGATGCTTACATGAAAATAATTATTTGAATTTGAATTAAATTTTTCATTTACTTCATAATTAAATTTTTTCATTCACTTCATAATTTCTTCGGTTGAAATTTCATTTTGAGGGTTAAGTGTCCGGGGATTAAATGTCTAGGGGATTAAGTGTCGGGGATTCTTCTACAATAGTGAACCTAACTCACTTTTGGAATATCAAAATTTGTTCGGTTTTGATTTTTCCTAATCACTTTACAGGTGTCGTGCGTGTTTCGTTCAGTCTGATTGTGGGTGGGATCATATCGTATTCCCTCTAGGGTATATACGCCACTCACCCTTTCTGCCCACATCTGGAAAATAAACTTTCTTCTAAAGGGAGCAGCCTTTTGTTACGGTCGACCGTGTACAGGAAATGCCATTCCAAAATGAATAAGTAAATATTGAGGAAAACGAGGCTGCTTTTGCTGCCAACGCACAAACAATAAGCATTTACATGAGAGTAAGAGTGTGAGCTGTAAGAATGCACAAACCAGCTTTGTGAATGCACAGTTCATGTAAACTCTGGTTGGGCTCTGGTTGCCGCGATGTACTTCTGCTTCTAACCCAGTGTTAAATATCAACACCTGCTGCAACTGTTCCTTAAACGCACCTCTTCCTTCAGGCCTGAGCTTTCTTAGTCTGAACAAATCATCCTCACAAAGAAATATTCTACGCCTTCAGAGGCCAGTTGCACAACACATTTCTAATTTTAAATCCGCTTAGAACTTAAATCTATTTAGATAATCCGTTTTTATTAGAAACATAGTACACATCACAACTATAGAACATTTAAAATTTGTTTGAAATAAAATAAAACTTTCCAAGGCAGACTTTTGTTCTCGTCAATACAATGTTTCTTATTCACTTGTGCAACGCATCGAAATGACATGGGAACGGTATTTAAAAAATGTTTCTTAATTTACTTCTGTAAAACAGTTTTAAGTTTTTCTAACATGTTCTGCAACTTGCCCCAGATTCTAAGCCGAAGTAAAAATTATGCGGGACAGTTTTACGACAGGTAACGAGACAAGGATAAAACTCATATCAACATTTTCTTACCCAAGATTAAGTTTTTAAGACAAAAAATGTCTTATTTTATTTCAACATCTAAAAAAATGAATTGTGTAGGCTAGGAGGTCAAGTGCTAATGTAGACGATTTAGAAGACAGGTGTGAATCAAACGAGATCAAACCGTCTTTTTGTCTGTCTAACCTACCTTTCTTTCCGCAAAAGTTTTGTTTTCCAGATGTCGACAGATTTCCTTTAGGTAACAACGTCCACCAGTGAATCTTCGTTCTCTGGGGAATCAACCAGTCTGTCGTTTAAATCCACTTCTGTTTGGTACTCTAGATTAGGACAATCAGAAAAAAAAATCAAAAATAGATAAACCCTTTCGTCTGGAGAGAATCCCGGATATGAACCCCCTCCCCACGAGATTAGAACTAGAAGAGACAACAAATGGAAATATGTAAACCCTTTGACCAAAGACATCAATTTGTTAATATGCATAAATAATCGAATGATGATATAATTACAGGTGTGTATGTTGATATATGTTTGTGAGGTTTCTTAACCCGTCAAAGAAGCCTTTGCAGCCCAGCGAGGACAAAGAAGAAAACTTGCATGTCATTGATGACATTTTTTTCAGGCCATAGTCTGGAAATCGCCATTAATGTCTGCCCTTCTGTCCTCAGAAAATGAATGGGAGTATATAGACTCATTTGAAGGGGCAGTAATCAGGAGCTTTACGTCAAGGGAAGTGAAAGAGGATGATTCATTGCCAGCTGTCGAAAATCTGAGACTCACGATTGGTGCGCCGTGCGCGCGTGCTTTGATTATCGGACTTGTTGCAAGCCGGAGCTTCCTCCAGGACAGAGAGTACTGCAAGGTGGAGCGCTGAGGTGTCCCATCATCCCCACCTCCCTTATACATCTCACTCATCCGGCTACCTGCATGTACAGACCTCAGCCACTGGTATGCTGAGAAAACCAGGTATTTGCAACCACCTCCCATAAGACTGTAAGTAGCTGACGATGACGAAGATAATGATCACAGTAGCGACGATGAAAACAAAGATACAACGCCAGAAGAATGAACGCTGTCTTTATTTATTTTGGATTGATTATTTTTCTGTCTGAAGGTTTTCAGCTAGTCTCTAGACAAAAGGCACAAGAAGACTAGGACACAAAGATCAGCCAAACACAAAACAAAAAATGTCCTGACATTTTCCTGTGAATAAGGTAAATATAGCAATGTTTGTGCGCGTGCATGTGAGTGGTTGCGTGCGTGTATGCGCGACCAGGCTTTTTTACTATGTCATTTATATAAATCCACATGGACTGTCTGATCCTAAACAGACTTTACACAAGCACTCCTTTCGTCCACAGGAAGGGCGTGTATTATATTTGATTTGTGTATTTTGCTTTGAAGCCTCTTTATTTTAATGTTTATTTGATTGGTTATAAGATGTTACTGTTGGCACCAGACTGAAAAGAATCTACCAGTCAGTGCTTATGTTGACAGGGAGGTAAATTTAGAGGAAGCCCAACGAGGGAGAGAGAGAGAGAGGAGGGGAGAGTTAATAAGAAACAGAGACGGAAAAAGTGCGGTAACTGGCGCCATCGCACTGCTTATCTCCCCTTCATTAGAAACGGTGCACGTGTCATCGGGACAACCCATCTGTGCCAGACTTTGCGATTCCAGACTGGGACTACAGAGTCACTTGAGAAGCCACATACTAAAATGAATCACACAAGACCTCTTGATGGAGTATTTCACCCTCAGTATCGCTGTAGATACGGGCTGTTGTCATGTCTTCTGTAAGGATGCTGCTTTCTTGGATCCGCAAAAAGGTTTTGTAGTTTTGTGAACTACGCCATGAACAGCACTCACTGTAATATGTTTAAATTTACTGGTAACAGGACTGCGACAATTTCCTTTCTCTAGACATTAATGACAACTATTAATGACTATGATGACGACGATCATGGTAATGGAGGCGATGACACTAATATTCGCTCGTATGTCTCTCTCTCTCTCTCTCTCTTTCTGACAAACTCTCTCACTCACTCACCCAGGAACACGGATGCGCAAAACTTTACACTATAAACACTGAAGTACTTTCGCTATCTTCACAAGATTACAAGTCCACGATCAGCTCTTCTCTTTTCTGGCCGCCAGCGGAAAATCCTGTGGAACGTGACGAGACGAGAGGAGTGGTTGGGAACCAACAAGAACAACAACAACAAAATGCAGTCACAACTAAACATTAAAAACAAAACCCCCTTGAAACAATCAAATATCTCTTTCCAGCCGGTATTATCTTTTTTTTTTACTTTGCTTCGATAAGTTTAAGTGGCACTCAAACATGACAGTTCTGGGAATTTTTGTTGTTGGTTTTATTTTTATCATATGGACATCACGATAAAATTACAACATGTGTGTTTAGCAACAAGGACCGTTCACTTATCGTATTTTGATTATAGCCTCCTACATTGACACATGAACAATATTTGCGCCACACACACACACACACACACACACACACACACACACACACACATACGCACACTGCTACAGTCCAACCACTAATAAAGCTAAAATCGTGTACAACAAAGAAACCAAAACACTAAATGCTGTGCAGAGGGACCGTGAAACAAATCACTGAGCTAAACCTGACTACAGCAGAAATTATAGCTGTTGTAAATGTTTTAAAAAAATGAAAAAAAATGATTGTAAAGTGCAGAAAATTTCAAAACATTCCTATATCGTTCTTTCTC
The DNA here is from genome assembly GCA_004794655.1 of Marisa cornuarietis. Lineage (NCBI taxonomy): Eukaryota > Metazoa > Mollusca > Gastropoda > Architaenioglossa > Ampullariidae > Marisa > Marisa cornuarietis. Next base: position 1,026,877 of record SMMW01000047.1, on the reverse strand, counting down.
CTTGTCCGTCACCATCCGAATGGTCCGCCCCTTATTTTTTGGAATTGTGTCAGTGTTCGTAGCTTTTGAGTCCAGCCATAAACCCACCTCTTTCAGGAATATCTTTTATGTCTGGTTAACTCACTACTCAGTTTGCCATCTTGTCAATGTTCTATCAACTTCACAGCTGTATTGTCTACACTTTCGGTGAATTGTTGAACTGAGTGTTGTATATCAAACTGTCGCAGCATAGCGAAGTAATTTCATCTTCATACGAGGAAATACAACAGTATTATGATAATTATTATAAACATTTTACCAGTTGTGACTGAATAATATTGACTGGTAAAAAATTCCTTGGTATATATATATATATTGTATCGAATAACTCCCCGAGATGAATCGTCTCCTGAGGTGTCCCATGGAAACAAATCTTTATTCTCTTTCATCTAGTAAATTTAAAGCCAAAAGAATAAGATTATTTACTTTTGTTGTAGATGGTCCAGGACTGAGTTATTCCCTGGAATTTATCTCGAATATTTCTCTCCTTCCAATGTAGTTTTGGGTCGGAATTTTAGTCAACCAGGGCACTATTGTGGTTACTAGTGATAGAAAGGATATTTTGAAACAAGAACAGCTGAATGCTAGGTGGTGAGCCGGCATTTCTGGAATGTTCGACTCATCAGTATGTGCTATAGGTTCACAGACAGACCATGAAATTTCGTCGTGAACTTTAGTCTCGTGCAAGACAGTAAAGTCCCAGGTTCTTCTGTTTCTTAGCCTCTCAAACATAGAAAAACAACGCAATTCAACATCTGTGTGGGTTGGTGAGCAAGGCTGTTTCTTTTTGTAACACTTGGCAGGGGGTTTCTTTTCATGTGCTGGCAAAATTGATTTCAAAAAAAGGGCTCAGGAAATCTTTTTTTTTAAAAAAGTCAAAATCTTTGCCATTGACGTTTTTGTTATGTCTTTCAAGTTTCCGCGGTTAGCCAAATAAGTTACCTGTTTTTTTTTTGTGTGTTTGTTTTCAGAGTCAGTTGTTGACAAGGGATCGAATAGCCAGGGGAATGTAAAGACAGTTGTGATGTGGAAGACAAACTCGATCTTAGTCTCATGGTTATCTTTGAGCGTGGGAGGGCAAGCAGGGTGAATACGTGCGTCCGAACCTCGTGAGCCACCCTTTTTTTTTCTTCTTCATTTTGTTTCCTTCTTCCTTGCGTCAACATTTTTCTAATCTCTGCTCTTCGTCTTAATGTTGCGATAACTTCTTTTTTTTCTTCTTCGTCACAAAGTTGTGTAACACCAGGTCTTATCAACAACCACGGAGGTTAAACCAGACAGAAAGCAGATAGGATACATGTGTCTCGGTGACAAGAGAGCGGACAGTGTGCGAAGACAGGTTTCGACCGCATACCATCAGTACAAGCCAAAGGGGGATGGATTTTTTCGTTTTTCTTATTTGTTTTGAACGGAATGCAACTGCTTCCTGGTGCTAGCAAAGCTATGTCAGAGTGCAGAGCCCAACGCCAGCGTGAAGCTTTGATGTGTTTTAGAGTACTCTCCCCTGGTTTCTCCCAAGGGGATTGGAGAGAGAGAGAGAGGACTGGCAGACATAGCAGGGAGTAGGAAGACAGGAAGGAAGATAATCATTCGGCGACAACTCTCTAGTTTGTTTTCTTGATCGTTCCATGCTGTGTCACACCAAGTTGTCTGGCAGCTGAGGTTTTTCTTGACAACAGGTCATTACCCTCAGAGCAGAAGTCGGCTCCATCTGTCGAGATTTTCTTGGGTGTGGACGAAAAAAAAAACAACCTATGGGTAAGGAAAACTGGCAAACTTGTCTTGCCATAACTAAACATATTTTTTATCATAGAGATTAGTCATCATCATCATCATCATCATCATCATCATCATCATCATCATCATTCATTGTTACTCCTCGAGGAGCATAGGGCCGCAGAGATTAATCTTAATGAAGACAAATGAGTAAGGATGTAAAGGCGCCTACTTTTCGATTAAACAAATTACTCGTTCTTACAAAGAAATATTCAGGTGCGTGAAATTCAAGTCGTTCGAACTATTTCTATGTTGCTGTTTATAGAGTGAGACCCAAAGGTGCTTTGTTCTATTATTCGTGTTACTTCTCGCTTGTTACTTTATGTATGTTGCGTGTTTCTTTATGTGTTGCGTGGTACATGTTGCGCGCGCGCGCGCACACACACACACACACACAGATCGATATTCTTACTCACTACAATATTCCGAGAAAGAAGAGGGCTGCATACATAAATGTTTGCTCGTGTAACACTTAAAAGACAGCAGGTAAAGAAAATCCTTATTTAAGGGAAAACTTCAGGAACTGACAAAAAGATCTATTTTAGTGACAGGTGTGGCGCAGTTACCATGGTCACGCGGGTTGCGGTTGGAAGCTGTGTGATAATTTCAAACAAAAGAATTTGATGCATCACAAGCGGAAGGAGACTGCAAAGTACTTTTCACTCAAACTCTCATCTGCATTGCAAGTGGTACCAGTCATACAATGCCGAGTGTGTGTTCGAGTTAAACCGAAATTTGCCGGAATCAGAGTCTTTTTTTTCTTTTTTTTATTACATTTTTTCTCAAACAGTCACGCGAGCGCGCCCACGTACGCACATACACACATATTCACACACACACTTTCTCTCTCTCTCTCACACACACACACACTTTCTCTCTCACACACACACACTCTCTCTCACACACACACAAACACACTCTTTATCTCTCTCTCTCTCACACACACACACACACACTTTCTCTCTCTCACACACACACAAACACACTCTTTCTCTCTCTCTCACACACACACAAACACACTCTTTCTCTCTCTCTCACACACACACTTTCTCTCTCTCTCTCACACACACACACACTTTCTCTCTCTCACATACACACTTTCTCTCTCTCTCTCTCACACACACACACACACACACACACAAGGATGATGCTAATGATAATATCGCTATCATTATTGTCTGCATCCTCACTACTGAGCAAATAACATTCTCCTTCAAAGTATAGCCTATGTTGATAAGGACGATTATCATCATGATCGGTAGCAGCAGCAGCTGGGAGTGAGCGAGGGAAGAAGAGAATGATCGTCCTAGGCACAGACCACCAAGGGGGTAACGACGACAAAATGGTATGTTTATAAACCAAGCTGGGTGCAGAATAGTTCCTGTAAACAATCGCCGATTCTTTACAGGTGTTTTCGCCGGTCATATCATCAAGAAGAGGCCAGACAAGCGGAGCAATCTAGTTGTCTAAAACTGTCGCGAACCCCTCCGAGAATGTAGTTCTCGTTCAAGGTTATCAACGACGCACAGATAATTTATTCAGCATGACATTCAATATAAACCTGTCATATGCTAGTTCCTTATTTCATTCAGTTGTTTATTAAATTCTTCGCTCATTCTGTTACACGCTCACTAGCTCGATGGCTAACTCGTTAGCTCGCTGATTCACTTTCCTTCACTGACTCGCTAACTTGTTACTCATTTCGCCAAACTCCTTATTAACTCAGTGGCTCAAAATCTCGCTAAATCACTAACTCACCTGCTCGATGACTCATCAATTAATTCGCCCACTAGCTAACCGACTCACCAACGCTCCTTAACAGGCTCACTGAGGGGTTGACTATAGCTTGCTAATTCCTGAACTCATTCGCTGACTCAGACTTACTCGCTAACTTGCTTGCTCGCTCACTGCTGCCGTTACTCAGCCAACCCACCCACACACAGACCATCAGCCATACCTCGCTCCTGTTTCTACTTGAGCGACCACCAGTCAGACGACAATTTTAGCCCCTTCACGCGCTCCGAATAAAGGCAGGAAGGGCATGGAACAAATAAAACATGACTCCGTCAACCATAGAGAGGAAATTTTTATGGGCTTCTATCGCCTCAAGCAGAGAAGACTAGTCAGACCTTCTTACCCAGATCATGGGAACTGATCGGCGTTGGGGGCCTCCATGGAGTTCAGCTTCGACACGGGAGTCGGTAGCCGGCTCCATGGCCCCTCCAAATGTACAAACACTGTCTATTCTCGAGTACTCCAGCAGGCTCAGTTTTACCCTCCCTCCTGATATTTTGAGCTCTGCCGAGCGCTTTTGCCCAACGTTTTGGGGCTATTTCTGGCGCATCGTTCGAGAGTCTGAGAGTAAGCCAGACCTGACAAAACTCCTGCATTAAATGTCATTCCCCCTTTCCTCCCTTACCCACCCACCCACCCCCACACATTCTGGCTGGAAGCATGGAGGTGGCTAGGTGAGCTGTCTGAAGCAGTTCGCATCTACCATGAGGGTCTTTGTTTGCCAGAAGCGAGTGGGTGAGCTACATTCATTTCTAGCCCTCGCTCTGCCAAATGGAGGGTGTTCTATGGTGCTGGGTTTACATGTTATTAATGGCTTTGGCGAGAAACGTTATAAGAGAAATATGGGAGAACGGGGAGTTTGCGAGCGACTAAGCATGGGAGAAATGACAAGCAGGTCATGTAATAATAATAAACATATCAAGAAGGACGTATGCAAATTGTCAAAAGGGTGAATCTTTCGCAAAGAAAAATTAAGAAAAATGAGTAGGTTAGGGCGAAAAAGGAGAAACAATACTTTTATTAAGAGAAATAATCAGATGAGAAGATATTTTTTATTAAAAGGAAGGAGGGAAACAAAAGGAAGACAGGAGGAAGAGATATGAAGATAAGAAAAAACAACTAAATGAAAAAAGATAAGCAAGAGATAAAAAGGAGAACGCGAAATATTCACACACACACACACACACACACACACACACACACACACACACTAAAGGCAACCCTGAAACCCGTTCAAATCGTGTGCACACATACATATAAATTGACAGAAACTCTCCAGAAGAAACAAAAATTAGCAGAAGTCTCGAACAAAGTTCTCTCAGATCGAAACGTCAAATGCCATGAGGCTCCAGGCAAAAACGCTGACAGATGATTTTCTATTTTAGAGTGCATGTGCGGACAAAGAAATATTTCTTCTTTTTCGAATATGCTTATCTGTAAAGTACATTTGTATTACGGGTTTATCTCTCTCTCTGTCTCTCTCTGTGTCTCTCTCTCTCTCTCACACACACACACACACACACACACACACACAAAATACTCTCGTTAGTGTGTTATCCATGATTCAATACTGTACACAAATACACCTTTAGTAACAGAAGTGAGACTATTATTTAGCCCTTGAGTCGATGAAATGGTGTCCACGCAGTTTATTTATGTCTCCACTTACTTGTCTCCAAAAGCCTAGAACCTTGTAAAGTGTTTTGTTCTCCAAGCCTTTTACTCTGTAAAGACCGACCAAAGACAAACATTAATTTAAGCGTGGTGCTGCTGATAACCTAACATGTCTGTCATTAGTTTGTCACAGATATGCCCTATGAGCAGTTTTAAAAAATGCACTCACGGATTGTCCGAAATTCGAACTTGTGGGTTCGGTTGCATGTGGGGTTCTAAGTCAGACGACATTTAGTGGAGATTTTTGGCATGACTTTCTAAATTCGCCGCTAGCTGGTGTCAGGTCTTGAAAATGAGTCTTAGGTCACTGAGGTCGACTATTTAGATGAAACTTAGTCGAATTGAGATTGGGGATTTCAGACTTATTTTCAAAACCTAACATTCACCCTAGTCCATTGAAACCGCAATCAATCGGAGTGCTTCGAGTTTATTGTAACGATTACCACAACAGCAAATACATGGAAACTCGAGACCTGCGTTTCATGAACGAAATAAGGATACTCATTCCGACCTGATAAATTGTGCTGAGCTTAGTCTAGTCACGTGACACTCGAACAGACTGGAAGCATCAATTTCTCGGAAAGTATATAAGTCAGGTATATGCTATGTTTTTGTGGAGTAAATTAGAGATTGTGGACCACACAATGTGAAGAAAAAGTGCCAGAACCACCCTACGATCTATTCTCAAAGGTGCACGTAACATGCCAACTATACTGCAGCCAGTATATCATCCTCTGCTTGCTGGTTAGTGGTAGACGTAAAACAAACGAAATATTGCTGAAGATTAGCGGCAGGGCTGTACCCGACCGCTTTGATGTGGCAATCAACGTTGACGACGCAAACTTTAGATGGCAGCAACCAGGATAGTAAAATATGGCGGCAGTTTCCCAGCTCAGCTGATATGATGTAATCAGTGCTCTCTCTCTCTCTTTCTCTCTCTCTCTCTCTCACACACACACACACACAGAGCGAAGCAGATCATCGAGTGGTTAAAGCACTGGCGTTCAAACCTGGCGCGGCGGTTCGATATCCGTGTGGCGCAGCACGCTTCCCCAGTTGTCCTAACTGTCAGGAATGGGTACTTGATTTCATTAAAGAGTTTTAGAAGGTGAGGAAGCGAGTGAGAGGAGGTGTGCAACGCCCTAATGAAATTCTAGGCCCCAAAACACCCACCTCCCGCACGGACTCATGGACTGAATGGCTAGGGCATGACTGCCTTTACACATACATACACCCACCCACAAAGTACATGAACATTTACATACCCTTCTTTTTTCGCTCAGAAATACAATCAAAATTCCCTATCGTTGTGTCTTTTTCCACCTCTCGTTTCTCATAAATAGGGGGAAGGGAGGTACAGGGGAGAGAAAGAGGGATTTGATTTTTTTTAAATCTTTGTTCAGTAGAGCCTTAGTCCCCTTTTGAAAGGTGTTGTTCATAGTATAAAATCAGTCACTGTATATAACATATAAAAGTAAAATACAGGATTTTAAATCTGTATTACGATGTCTCTTCCTTTATAACATCGCTTTTTCTCTGGACTTAGATGCAAAGAGGAAAATACACAAATTTCTGCATGTAGCTTCGTTTTTGGAAGACAAAAGCAAGAAAAGTCTGAGGGTACCAGGGCATCCACAATATCTGCGATCACTAATAACGATGGAGATGGAGTGAAAGTGCAGAAAGAGGGAGGATCTTTACGGATGGATGCGCGTGTGCGTGTATATGTGCGCATGTGAATGTACATTAAGCTATAACGGGCACGGAAAACAGAGCGAACTGTATACAAAGCGAATTGATCCTCAAACGGCACGAAACGCTTTGGGAATATCATTTACCCTTTGATCTCCATCAATAGACGCTTTATGCATGTGTGTGTGTGTGTGTGTGTGTGTGTGTGTGTTTGCGTGATTGCTGTCCGTGTTCTCAGTCTTTGTGTCCAGAAATGAGGAAGTGTCAAAGTGACTCATGTATTTTTGCTCGGGGTTCCCATCCCTAACAAATATTAACCCTTTTGCTCGATAGCACAAATCTTCACAAGAATGCATAATCGAAAAACACTTGTGAGTGCTCATTTACATGCGCCCGCGCCTGCACACACACACACACACACACACTCACACAGATATACACGCAGATACGGATGAAGATCCACACACCACCCCGACACACACACACACACACTCACACGCACACATTATTCTCCACCTCCATCAAATCTACGCACCATCTTAATAAACCATAAAAACTAAAACTTCCCTTTGAACAAGGCCGCGGTGTCAGTGATTCGTATCCCAGTTAGCTAACCGCATATAATTATAGTTTTTCCCAGCACAAAAGCCGGGTTCAAAGTGCTTTACACAAAGGGCACACACCATCAAAGGGCAGGCATCAAATGCACCTTCATACAGGAACATGCACACAACACGCACACACAGACACACACACACACAGCACAACGTGTAGCTCACAAGGAGAGTGAAAGGAAACGAAAACCCGGAGAAAACCATCGACAGTATAAACCAAACAACAACCAAAACATCAGCCTGTCATTTGTAGTGTCACCTTTCTCTGACTCCGGGCATGTCCTGCTACAAAGAACAAAGAAACAAGATAAGCTACCGACCACACAGGTCTGTATTTTCTCACATCTGGATTTTTTTTCCCACGTCTCAAATAATTGCCAGTAAATTCTACCTCCGCCCTCTCTCAGGGGTGTCTCGGTTTCTCCTCCATCAACCCAATCACCCTCTAATTCTGATTTTCTGTTTGTTTGTTTTTTTTCCTTTTGTTTCTTCTTCACTTTTACTATTTTAATTATCGTCATCGTGTTGTCTCCCTTCTACCTGATTCTCTCCCCATCCTCCATCCCATTTCTGTCTCCTTTCTTAAGTCTCATTCTCTTGCCTTCCTTTACTTTAGTGTCTGTGTGCATGCGCCCTGCATGGTCGGCTCATCTGATAACACTCTCAAGGTGTGGTAAATCACTCGGATGGCAACAACAAAAAGGTCAAGACACCGGAAAATACGGGTTAAGTACAGGTCATAGTTCAGACGAACCTACGAGCCATCAGGAACTACGTGGTTTCTCATGCAGTTTAAAGCTATTTACGGACGACAAACCGCCAGACTAAATATAACTGTCATGATAATGCATGCACCACAACTACACCTGCACATCCCCTGTGTTTACAAATTAAGGAACAGCACCAAACATTTGAGAAAGGTAAAAAAAAAAACCTTATGTACGTGTTTGTGGTGTAGTTTAAGATTACAGGTAATATTGTATGTAAATATTTCTCTCCGGTGATTTGATTTACTGGCAGAGGGAAATTCATTTGTTATATTTGTTGCTACTGCATCTGGATTAATATGTTGCAGTTTTTTGTCTCTAAATTCCCATTGTTTCATTATCTGTCTGTTTGTTTGTTTGAATGCGCAAATTTCTCCACAACTTATCACCTCTCAGTTGTTTTTCTTTTTTGACGACACGAGGGATGAATAAAAGAAGAGAACAGATCAAAGGGACAAAATTTTTATTTACAAATAATATGGTGAACCTTCCATTAATGCTAGTGAATAAACATTAAACGGAAATTCAGTATCTAACATTGCTCACCCTTTAAACACAAAGTTAATTGGAAAATGCAAAGTATATCGATTGCGTTGGCTTGGTCGCCATTCTTGCCACGTTGTCTGTCTAAATACAGAAAACACCCAACAGCCGGTTTTTTATTTTAAGTCAAAAAGACACAAACAAGCGAAACTGTTGTGTCCGTAATTTAAAAGAGAAAAAAATTGTGACAAACGTCGAACTGAAACGTAAGCATGATTACTGCCTGTTATTGGAGGCGGTGGTGGAGGTGGAAGTGAGAAGGAGGTTGATGGAGGGAGGAGGTAGTGTAAGCTGGGCTCTCACAGATTAAAGGTGGATGCTGGAGTGCAATGGCGCCCGCCTGTCCTGCATGTGCACTGCTGTCTGTCCATTCGGTGCATGAAGACGTTTGCTGTCTTTCAACCTGCAGACTTGACAGACAGCACGGCGCGCACCACCCGCGGGCAGGTAGCTTAGTCTGCAACCTTTGCACATCTTCTGGCACCTTTGCACCCGTCCCCTCGTACCGGGACATGATGACCCCCACGAAGGAAGCAGTAACATTAGGACTAAAGACCGAAGTCTAGCGCCATGGCGCGAGCGACATCTGTCGGCACGATGCTGGACAAAAAAAGCTCAAGAAAGAGTAGCTTCTAGAAGAGAATCCCTTTATTTCCATGGCTTCTTTTGTTGGGATTCTGTTTAAGTAAACCCGAAACTCCAGACTCCTATGTTGGGATCGTGTTGAAGTAAGAGCAGACGCATTAGTGTTCTTTGTTGTGATCCTTCTTCAACGAATATCTATTGCAGGTTTAAAACCTCTTTCTAAAGGCACGCAATTCTATTTGTGTGAAGCACACGGAAATAAGGAAGAGAGAGAGAGAGAGCGTGGAAAGGACCGTCGTGGAATAACTAACATGCAGAACGCACGGTATCAGGGAGGACAAACAGGAAACAAATATAGAGATTGAAGAGGGGGAGGGAATTGGTGTTTTACAGCGAGCCAGCAGCCAAGGCTACATGACAGCAAAGCAACCAGCTCTATAAACAGGTGCCACGTGAAGAAAAAGAACGCCGTGCCCGAGACGAGATCTGAACCCAAGACAGCCAGTCCCCACTGTATTGGTTACAGACGCTAACCATTGCGTCACCGGACCGTCCGAAGAGACTAAGGAAATGAATGAAGATAAAAAGGAAACTCTTTGCGAACTTTTTGTAAACTTCTCGTAGACTGATGTGAGTGACAAAATATTGCAGTTATGCAGATACAAAGAGTAACTGGACGATAACAAAAAGACGAAAGTTCATTAGAACCTCTCCCCTTTGCACAGTTCCCCCCTTAACCTTTGATCTCTCTCAGGTGTACTCCAATACCAAGACAAACTGGTTTAAATGACTACTGGGGTGCAAATTATTGTCTTATTATAGGATAAGCCTTAATGTAAAGATACTATTTCCCCAAGTCTGTGAATTTCTTTCGCTCTTGGAATACACACATACAAAACATCATTATGCCCAAAAAGACATAAAAAATCTTGACGACACGAAATGTCTAATTAATATAATTATGTTCTCAGCTGTCTCATTGGATGAGGCCTTTACAACGGCAACGTATCCTTGTATTATCTGTGTTGTTGATCTCAGTGTGTAGTGGTGTTCGTGGCGTGTGTATCCCGAGAATGAAGGGGACGAATGTACCCGTGTTTTGGGAAATAGTATCTTGTACTGGGGTTTACTAAATCATTAATTTTAGAAAAAAAAAACTGCATCCAAAATGTCACGTAAAATATAAAGTACAAACTTGAGAAGAAAGTCACTTTTTCCCAGTAATTCAGACCTGTAGGGCAGGACCAGAAAACTAACTCACATCCTCTTCACGGATAATTATGCAAGAATTCACATTATCAGACTAAGATCCTAAATCTTATTCGGAAGCAATTTGTGTGTGGGGGGGGGGTCTGGGGGGATTCTTTTTTATGCGCACGTTCTTTGGCATCCAGATTTTAACAGGTGAGCACACAGTCTGTGTCTTTGATGCCTGCAAAGTCAACAGAGCCATATCTTAAACGGATTTCTCAAGTCTCGCTTGGGTCCACCAACGTTCAAGAATCAATGTTGATCCAACAGAGAGATAAGAATGTTCGAGATACGAGACCTTTCGTGCGATAGCGTTTCTCTGGACTGACCACAGAGTTTCTTTAGTTTCTTTTCCTTTGAGAGGTTACATGACCATACAAGCTCTGCTACAGCATAATATTCCATTTTTCTACAAACTGCCTCCCAAATCACGAATCTTCTCTACCACCGCATCAAAAGTTGCCAGCATAGGTCACATATTTGCAGTGTATCCGGTTCAGAAATCTTTATCGACATTGTTCTTGTTGGCAGTTCTTTTTATAAAAGAAACCAAATCTCGCCTTTTAAAAAGCAATTCCGGCTCTTTACTAATTCAGCTCTTGGTGCTGAGCTGCTGACTTACTGAATGGCCTCACTTATCACCGAGTTTTCTCCCAAACCCAGAGCAGACATGTGGCAGATGGTCCTTGTGTACTTGGGGTTAGATGCGTCGGGATGAACATTGACAAGGCTTTTGTCCGATGCAGACAGGACCGATTTCTTCTCTCGGAAATTTAGATAGATGTGTCTTCCTTATCTGTACCTAACACTCTTCATAGAAATGTGGTCGTGAGACTTACACGAACAGAAATTCCAAAAGGTTCTTAAGCAATGTCAATGAGTGAATGAGTTTTTTTTTTAATATCTAGTTTACTCACCTCTGGACTGCAGTTTTGTAGTCTCCGGGAGACTTTAAACACGACAAAGCATTTCTACTGCCTTACCATAGTCTAAAGATTTTACGAAATTCCCTATTAATCGGGGTCGGTATGTCTAGGGGGTTCTGGACAAACTGCTGGTTTCCTAGCGCAAAATAATATTCGTGATATTTTGATAGTTTGGTAATTTGGTTTTGGTAGTTTGATGCATCCTACATAGTATGTGTCATCAAAGAAGAGAATATAAGACACAGGCTCCATGCTAGTCCACTGACATTCCTATGTTTCTCTATCGTCTAAGTTTGAACTTTATGCACTTTGTATTATTTTTTTAATGATAAAATTAGTCCATTGTTGTTCTTATGTTCTATAGCAGTGTAATTTCGAACTGAAGTTGTCAATAAAATGGATTTAAAAACGGGGAAGATATCTCACATTCCCCCATCCCCTAAAAATCGTGGTTGTCCATGGCTGGCGTTAATGAGATGTCATTTGAACAGAAATCCTATACTGCATTTGAATATCGCACGTGTGTGTTTTGTGGGTGCATTTTTTTCTTGCGTAGATATGTGTGTTTTCATCGAAGTGTGCATGAAATGACTTGTACGCACGTAGGCGCGAACGTGTGAAGTGCGTGCGTGGGTGACTTCAGTATATCTGAGTATATAATTGCTTTTCTCCGGTTTTTTTAAATTCCAATCTCCTTTCTCTCTCCAATCTCTCGCCAATCTCTCACTTATTTCCTCTTTTGCCAGTTCTTCTACATCGTCCCGTGAAGATGTAAGTTGTACAGAGTTTCTGCATCCAAGACTATTTGTCCCCGCACATAGAGCTGCCATCTTTCTGCACATAACACTGCTCTGGAGTCAACATAACCAGTGTTCAAAGACCAACAGACACACAGCATCGTGCACACTTCTCCCTTGCACCTCAAATCCTCCTCACAGCAGGGTACAGAGGCATTGATGTCTACCGCTCCCTCAAGATGAAACGTCTGACTAAACTTCCGGTCTCCATGCTGCAGATGGATAGGAACTTCCTATGACCTCGATGCTGAAGATTTTAATGTTTATTTTTGTCAGAAAATGTTTAATCTCCAGAGAATCTGGCCAAACAGACCAAACCTTTGCAAAGAAGTTTTCTTCTTGTTTTCAATGTAATATTTAACGCCGCAGACAAAGTTTATCTTCCGGCCCATTTGCCCACCACCCAGATCTATTTACCCTTCATAACCGTGTACAGCGGCCTCTTCCACAATAACATCAAATCTACTAAACAACAGCAGATAATAATAATAATAATAATAATAATAATAATAATAATAATAATAATAATAAATTGATATAAAACACTGTACCTGAGCCAAAGCGAGGCGTACAACGCTTTGCAAAGATCACCTGACAATTTTACAAAAAGAGAACCTCCGGTGACTCAACCCCTTTTCTTTCAGCAAACATGATGATGATGATGATGATGATGATGATGATGATCCCATCACCACACCAAGAACACTGTACGAGGAAACTGAGACTTATTGGCACGAAGGAAGACGTTCGGCTAATGCACTATTTGTGGAGGAGGAACACATTTTGTGAGCGCACTGTTAGACGGAAAGCAAGCCATATCACGAGGGCATTATTTTACAAAACACAAGCAGGTTCAGGTGAAGCTTTTCAACCCTCCAGGATGTTGATTTTGTAGCTTCAAAGGCACAAATGGTTGATTCCTTGCGCCTCTCCCAAGGCAGAGATAGATTAAAGTGAACTGACTGCTTCTTAACTCTTTCACCAACGCAGGTGTAACGTCCCTACCTCACCTCCCTTTCTCCACCTCCCTTAAACACTCTCTTTCTCTCTCTCTCTCTTCCTTTTATGTTGCTTTTTTATGTTTATCTGTGTTTGTTGTCCTGCTCTGTTTTATCTTCTATTTTCTTTGATTCACCTTTCCTTCAACTTTCTATTATCGTCTTTTCCTCCTCCCCTTCTTTTGTCCGCTGTTCTCTTTATATCTCTCTTCTAAAAAAACAATTTTCTTTCCTTTGACTTTTCCAGATCATCGCCTTGTGTTTCATTTCATAGCTCCATACTGCTTCCATGCATTATCTTTTGTGCTCATATTTTATTATATTTTTATAGTTTCTATATTGGTTAATGGCATCTCATTGCTGACTTTATGGGTTCACGTATTTCCTCTGTCTTCTCTGACGTCAGGATAAGCTCCTTTGTCTTCTTCATTGCATCATGGTATAGTTATATTTGTTCCCTATCTCATTTGCTTTCCCTCCCGCCTGACTATTTTTAGCTGACCCCATACTCCTTCTATTTCTTTACCCCAAGCCATTTTATCATTAAAAGATTGATTAATGTTCATTACCTTGCTATTTTTGATTACCAAGGAAATGAATTAAGGTATACACGCATACTCCTCCCCCCCCCACACACACACATGCGGCATATATAGATATAGCTTTTTGCTCGTTCTCTGTACTGTTTAACAACTGTCGTATCATTTCAGTGTGTGCACATCTGCACCTCCCTCCCATCCAGCAAGCGTTGCCTGATGCTACTCGAATCCAACTTTAAAAAAAAAATGCACGGAATGTTAAAAAGAGAAAGAAAAACAAGAGGAGTGAGAAACTAAGATTTTCCAACTCATTGCAAAAACCTCGGTTTGACGGGATCCCTGTTACCCGGAAACTTAACACGATACCTAATGAATGAATGACTTCCTACGACAGCCGTGTAATTAGCCACCCACCTGGACCCGAAGCTGTTGAAAACAACATCAGTGTCTCCACCCAGCACCCAGGGAATGGGAACGGGGGAAGATTGGGAGAGGAGGAAGAGAGGGAAGAAAACTCTCTTCCTACAGTCGGCTGTCCCATTGGAGGATGTAGCCAAGCTTCGCGGAGGGCGCGCACTTCACACCAAGCGGAAATGAAAAGGCCGAAAGTTTCAGTGTTTACCCATAGTGCACTCTGCGTCAGAACACGTTCACAGAAGGCTAACCTTATTTTAGCCTGATCAGCATGTGAACGTGATCAACGGATAAATAAGGTCAGCTATGAACCTGGTAAATGTGCGAACTTAGACACCATATACATCTGACATTTAATAGCTGGTGCGAAGATGGTCAACGAATAATACTGGGCAGCGAATGAACCAGTAACAACCCAAGCCAACGAAAGAACTTAGTTAGTGCACGAACCTAGTTAATATATAAGTCTGGACAACATGCGAACCTATTTGACATATAAACCTGGTCTGTATATCAATCTCGTACAGCGAGCGAACCCGTATAAATCCGGTCAACGTGTGAACCGTTCATTACATGAATCTGTGTCCTTCTAATAAAGTCATCCTCAACCAGTCCTCCTAATAAATCATTCTAAACAAGTAATATGTTTTATCCTCACTTGTTTTAGTGTGGTGAGAGCTTATTTGTGTTAGTTGGAAGGTGGGTGGGAAATTATACGTACTCCTCTGTGTGTGTGTGTGTGTGTGTGTGTGTGTGTGTGTGTGTGTGTGTGTTGTATCTGTATGCACGTGCATGAAAGGACACGTTCTACGTATAATTGGCTCTTCAACCTGCGTTTTTGCAGCGTAGTTCTCATATCACACCATCTCTATCTCCAATTGTTTCTGGGATTATTACCATTTTCACCCCGACACTAGAATTCGTGGTCAGATTAAAAAAAAATTAATTGTATCCTCACGTGTAATTAACTGTGAGTAAATCACCTACAACAATGGCAAAGGAAACAATATTACACAACAGGTAAAAGACCAGGACGAGGTAGCGGTAGATAACAAGTGACATATCGATCTCACATTCGATGCGACTGTGGCGCCCTCCAGTGACGAAATCAATCTTCATTCTAAAGGCTGCCTACAAGAGCCAAGTCCTGACACAGTCTGTAGCTCAACAGCCCAGTCAATGCCGGTACCGAAACTTTTTTTTTTTTAAGTTTCATTACATGTAATGTGCATCAACAGATACACAAACTTTAATCATTAAACACATCACAGAATACAGTATAGGAGAAAAGGAAAGAAGGGAAAAATAGGAACAAAAATAAAAAACAAAATAAACTTACAATTTAGCTAACATTAATAAAAATTAATCTAAGTTACATTTTGTTCATACACGACCACCTTTGATGTTTTCGATCACTTCCACTTTTGTATTAAAATATTTTAATATCAAATGTTTGTTGTGGTTGAGAAGCGGATATTTCTTTTAGTGTTGTATAGACGCATTAGGACTTTTTTTTTAAAGAAGTCGAATTAGTTCACAGAATCTGCCTTAAAGTGGCTGCTTCATCTGATTAAAACACATGTTTACTAAGCTTCATCATTGATTCAATCCTACATGTATTTATAATAATTTGAAACATGTAAACTTCACCAAAACTCCTAAACCAACTCTAAAGATGCTGAACTGATTGCTTTCCCTGTCTTATTCACAAACATCACAATCATCACTGTTGGTATTTCAGTTATTAATACATTTATATGTTTGGGATATGTTTACTCCACATAGATATATATCTTTCAGCTATTTTTAGGCAGATGTACGTGTTTTGGATATGTTAACTCCACATGGATTTGTTTCAGTGATATTTATACACCTTTGTATCATGCTTACTCACTATAACATTTCTGCATTTCGGTTGTATTAACTTTACAAATATTTATTTACTTCTTTGCAGCCAATTACTTTTCTATTTTATGCAACCAGTTCGAGACAAAATAAATGTTTACGACATATTTGTCTTTGAAAACATTAAATTAAATAATTTGCCATATTCAACGAGAAAATCATTAAGTATATTTGTTTTATTCATTTAATTTCTGTGCGGGATTTGTTTATTATCCATCTTAATTATGATGTTGCAGAAAATAGCTTTTTTCGAAAAAAACTTGCATGCTTTAAATGCATCTGTCAAACTTTTTTCGTCTAAAAAAATGAGTCGACTGTGGAGCTGATTTGATGTAAATAGTGAAACATTTTGTGTGCGGATATCAGAGTAAATTTGTTTTCGTTTAAATTCTTCAAATTCAAGAGAGTTTTAAAGCATTTGTATTGTTTTAAACATCAAGTATGCCAATACCTCAGTTGTAAATATTTTTAACCCGATAAGTTTTTGTTAGTTTGATAATTTTTATTTTAAAAAGACAAACTAAAAATAGATCTCTACATGTTGTCAACAATATTGTCCGTCGGCTTCGGTAGTAAAACCACAAATATACTAGTTACTATACTATAGTTAATATAGTAGTTACTATACTAGTAACTATAATATAGTTAATATACTAGCTACTATACTATAGTTAATATACTAGTTACTATACTATAGTTAATATACTAGTAACTATAATATAGTTAATATACTAGTTACTATACTATAGTTAATATACTAGCTACTATACTATAGTTAATATACTAGTTACTATACTATAGTGAATATACCATAGTTAATATACTAGTAACTATAATATAGTTAATATACTAGCTACTATACTATAGTTAATATACTAGCTACTATACTATAGTTAGTATACTAGTTACTATACTATAGTTAGTATACTAAATACTATACTATAGTTACTATACTAGTTACTATACTATAGTTAATATACTAGTTACTATACTATAGTTAGTATACTAGTTACTATACTAGTTACTATACTATAGTTAGTATACTAGTTACTATACTATAGTTAATGTACTAGTTACTATGCTATAGCTAATATACTAGTTACTGTACTATAGTTAATATACTAGTTACTATCCTATAGTTAATATACTAGTTACTATACTATAGTTAGTACACTAGTTACTATCCTATAGTTAATATACTAGTTACTATACTACAGTTAATATACTAGTTACTATACTATAGTTAGTATAATAGTTACTATACTATAGTTAATATACTAGCTACTATACTTTAGTTAATATACTAGTTACTATACTATAGTTACTATACTAGTTACTA
Organism: Marisa cornuarietis; assembly: GCA_004794655.1. NCBI lineage: Eukaryota > Metazoa > Mollusca > Gastropoda > Architaenioglossa > Ampullariidae > Marisa > Marisa cornuarietis. The sequence goes on along the minus strand of SMMW01000047.1, from coordinate 1,009,224 downwards.
TACTAATTACTATACTACAGTTAATATACTAGTTACTATACTATAGTTAGTATAATAGTTACTATACTATAGTTAATATACTAGCTACTATACTTTAGTTAATATACTAGTTACTATACTATAGTTAGTATACTAGTTACTATACTAGTTACTATACTACAGTTAATATACTAGTTACTATACTATAGTTAGTATAATAGTTACTATACTATAGTTAATATACTAGCTACTATACTATAGTTAATATACTAGTTGAACAAAATTACTGACGAGAAAATTGCTACTCGCTCTAATGGAGTTCGCTGTCATTTCTGCCAGACATTATACATCCTTTTAGTTTCAGCAAGCGTGCCATCATAATTTAATTGCACACTGTCAGAAGAGGGTATGCAATTAACCAGAATAGAAATAAGGCTAATATCAAGTATTACTGGTACCAGAGGGTATTACAAGCCATAAAGGAAGAAATTACATTATTTCAGGCTTGGCTAGCTGCTTAATCACGTGCGTTATAACCGTACATGAAACTAATAACACATCGAAAAGTCACGTGTACTGATGGCAAAACACTGTCATAAAACTCTCTCCTTCTCTGACGCAGGAGTAAAGAGCTTTTCCCCAGGACAATGAGGACTGAGGGCAGTCAGTTCGGATTTCGACTCTCAAAAAAAGTAGTTTCTCTTGTAATGTAGCGCCTACTTACAGGGCTGACCATCCCTCACGTGCTGTAACCACAGTTACTGATGGCGAAGAGCTATGTCAGCCCTACCCACCTTCCCTCTTTTGTGTGTGCGCGTGTGTGCACGCACGTGTGTGTGTGTGTGTGTGTGTGAGTCAGTGAGTGAAAAAAGAGAGAGGGAGAGAGAGAGAAGAAGGTAGTGATTGTGAAGCTGCTGAGCTCTGCTCGCGCTCTCTACACACGTCACGCGGACTCCGCTCGATCCGTGGATGAACGTGCTTAGATCTTCACAGGCGAGGGCTGGCGCACGCGCAGAACAAAGCTCTGGGTAATCCTGCGCCCGCGGCCAACTCTCATTCAACTAGTTAGTATCACACGTGTGGGGCTGCACTGCGCTCCTCCTTTTAAGTTTGGGAAACTCAGCTTTTGATTCTGGACAAGATAAAAAAAAATTCTGTAAACACAATGAACGCATCCTTAGAATTAACTCTCACCCAATCGACAAGGAGTCGAAATCCGTGCAGACTTCTTTTTTTAATCTTTTTTGTGTGGATTGCGAGAGAGTACTTACATGAAGACCTGCGACCGCGGGTACATATGTCTACTGAATGAAAGGTCGTCAGCGGTTTTCATCTTCTGGAGGGCGAGACTATGACTACAGGCCCTGGACAAGTGGGATTCGTACCTCTCAGCAGATGTTTTGTCTGTATTTAGTTTCGCTTAAGTCGCTACGTGATGCACTTACAAGTGCTCATGGATGAAAGTAACAGTAAGTTAAAAGCAGCCCCAAAACCTAAAAAATATTAGACGGTAACGAGTATCGAAGTCAGAGAAAACAAACGAACTAATAATCAGTCTGAGAAAAGAGGAGACAACGAAAGAAGGAAAGAAAGAAAAAGAAACGGGGGGAGGGGTAAACTAAGAGAACAAAATAAATAAACAAACGAGTAAGAAATAATCAAAACAAGGAATAAATGAAAAAAAGAAAGCAGAAGGCAAGGTCTATGACCGACATCTCACACAGCACCAAAGGAATGAAGTGAAGAGGAGTTGGCGTACCTGGTCTTGCCGAATGTTAATGATATGATTGTACCTGAGCAAAGCCACGTGTAGTGCCGGCACCGCGCAGTCTCGGTGTCTGGGGTAAAGCCACGTGCAGGCAGGACTTTGTGCAATATTGCAGTAGAGGATGAAGCTCGTGCTGAGGTGAAAAACATATGCTAGAGTCTGCACAGAAGGAGATGGCGTTGGTATGAAAGAGTTTGCGCTGCGTCAGAGTCAGTGGTGGAGGGATGAAGATTCCTGCTGGCAGCAGGCACAGCGCATGCGAAAGTTTATAGCACAGAAGGAAAAGGAAATGTCAAAATAGTTTGAAAGAGATCTCCGAGGCGAACTCGTTAAGACTGTCATCTATAGAGTAAAGATACGGTCGATAATTACATTGTCGACGCTTCATAGAAGTCATACAGCCTCGTGTATGTCGCTCTATGCACGGTCCTTGTGTATGTTACTGTATGCACGGTCCACGGTCCTTGTGTATGTCGCTCTATGCACGGTCCTTGTGTATGTTACTGTATGCACGGTCCTTGTGTATGTCGCTGTATGCACGGTCCTTGTGTATGTTACTGTATGCACGGTCCTTGTGTATGTTACTGTATGCACGGTCCTTGTGTATGTCGCTCTATGCACGGTCCTTGTGTATGTTACTGTATGCACGGTCCTTGTGTATGTTACTGTATGCACGGTCCTTGTGTATGTCGCTGTATGCACGGTCCTTGTGTATGTCGCTCTATGCACGGTCCTTGTGTATGTTGCTGTATGCACTGTCCTTGTGTATGTCGCTCTATGCACGGTCCTTGTGTATGTCGCTGTATGCATGGTCCTTGTGTATGTTGCTGTATGCACGGTCCTTGTGTATGTCGCTCTATGCACGGTCCTTGTGTATGTCGCTGTATGCACGGTCCTTGTGTATGTTGCTGTACGCACGGTCCTTGTGTATGTCACTGTATGCACGGTTCTTATGTATGTCGCTGTACGCACGGTCCTTGTGTATGTCGCTGTATGCACGGTTCTTATGTATGTCGCTGTACGCACGGTCCTTGGGTATGTTGCTGTATGCACGGTCCTTGTGTATGTCGCTGTATGCACGGTCCTTGTGTATCTTGCTGTATGCACGGTCCTTGTGTATGTTGCTGTATGCACGGTTCCTATGTATGTCGCTGTACGCACGATCCTTGTGTATGTCGCTGTACGCACGGTCCTGTACCTTGGTGGCCATTATTTTCACTTGTCTTTCAGATAGCTTTTAACTCTTCATTCGATTTCTGTCTTCTTTTCTATATTTCTAAATAATTCCAGTTCGTATAGTGATACAAAAAATTAAAAGAACGTGCATGTGACGTCAACGGGAAAAAATTAAGTCCAGAAATAGAATGTTCCAACCTTGAATAAATTAATTTCCTTTCCTCCCCATTGTCTTGATCATTTGTTATTTCCTCCAGAATTTGCCCATTTCAATGTTCCACCTGCTATTTTTGACTGGTTACTATTGTTAGTATTGTTTACATGGAAATAATGAGTATTATCTCTCTCTCTGATCTTCTGGTGGCTTTGTGTGTGCTTGTGTGTGTGAGAGAGAGAGAGAGAGAGAGAGTACAGGGAGAAAAAAAGACTGCAAAAGAGAAAGGTAGAACGTGTCTTTCTACGCATGTGTGCGCGGACACATTTTTTGCAGTCGCATTTTTGTAGCAGAGAAAGGACGTGCGGGACTGGAAGAGACAGCTAACTTTCCCAAAGTGCAGAATGGCAACGCTAACCCTAACCACAAACCCTATTTCCTAAAACTGCTCACAGTTGACTGAATTTTATACCCCGTTTATGTGTCCTTCAGAAGACGCCAATCACTAGCTGGTTATCAAACGGACCACTTGCTGCTCTCTGTGAGATTACTAGCATGGCTGGCTTAATCGGACCGATCATATTCCCCCCTCATATACCTCTTTTTTTCCCAAAAAGGCAAAATGTCTAAATGCACGGATTTCGCCGTTTCGCGTGGTTGCCTGCCTGTCGTTTATGTTTGATGCCATGAATAGTGAGCGAGCTTATTTCTCTAAAGCTGTTACAGTCAGCAAGACAATCATTCGAGCAGGACGAACCACACGTGTTCTGCGAAAAAGAAAAAAAAAATCAGTGAAAAAGAACAATCAAATGTTTTGAAAAGTACGTAGATTACGATCTGCAGCACTTCGGTCATCTGAAGGTCTCCTCTATTTTTAGCACAGTGTGTATTGCGCATGCACTGGACTAAATTAGCTCACATACCACAGGTAATTTCTGTTTGTCCCGTTCAGAAAAATACATAATTCTAAGCTTATTTCAGAGTTTTAATGATGTTTCTTCAAACTCTTGACTTTTGTGAATTATCCCTCTGTTTGAGATTTGAAGTGTGGAGGGTTGGCCGTGTGAGGTCACTCTTACTTGTTGACCTAAGAATTCTTTGGTGTTGTTATGACGCAATAGGGAAAGCTTTCTTGAGTGAGTGTATTGGAGGACAGAGTGGTGACACACAGTGAAAGCTGCAAACCCATCCTGCTTTGATCATGGGTAATAACATGATTAAAGGTCTTACGAGGAGCTTGCGTTTTCTAGTGGCTGAATAAGGCTCAATGCAAGATACTGTTTTCCCAAATCTGAATGAATATTACTCTTCTGTTTACGAGCTACACGCATGCAAAGATCCTCATACACAGAACGTGGTCACGATTGTTCACAGGTCGCCTATATGTTAATTTGCTCCCACTTCTCCCATTGGCTGCAGCCTTTTAAACGTAAGCACATCAAAGTACAGTCCTGACGTCTGTGGTCTTGACCTCTTTTTGTGCAATATAAACAGCACAAGATAACTTTAAATCAAATAATAACTTCGATAATTAGAATAATTTTTAAAAAAATTCATAGATTAACTGTGTCTTTTAAGGCATGTATCTCGAAAACAGAATGGAGTATTTACCTCAATTCGGAGAAATACTATCTTGCGTGGAGCTTTTGCCTAGATCTTTGAGTGCAATTTGCTTACACACTGCAACCCACCTGCAGCAAAACACAGGTCGGAGCTAGTGCGCGGGCACTGATGACATTGTCTGTTAAAGCCAGTTTCTCTGCTACAGATACCACAAGAGCCTTGGCCAACATCTCGAATTATTTTGCCAAAAGTTGATAACAATTGTTTCAACAATTTTGTAAAATAGGACTTAATCATTTTCCACACATGACGAGGCAGTACCAGAGAGCCTGGCAGCTCTGCTGCACCTGTCGTGAAGGCAGCTATGGAGGTCTCAACGTCGTGGACCGGGGATGAGGATGACAACCACCACTAAGCGGAACACAAGTTATCCCTCTACTTAGTTACCTCAGCGTTCACAACCACAATTTTTTAATTAAGAAGGAAAATACACGAGGAAAGAAAGAAAAGAAGCTAAATAAACGAAAAAAGAAAATGGGAAAGGACAGAAAGAAAAATAAAAACAAACAAGAAATAAAAAGGAGGACAATAAAGGAAAAAAAGCAATCAGAAGAAACATATAAAGATATAAACATATAAGCATGATGAGATATGCGTGTGCCTGAATGCGTGCACCTCTGTGTGTGTGTGTGTTTGTGTGCGTGTGTGTGTGTGTGTGTGTGTGTGTGTGTGAATGAGTGAACTCTTTTCACTGTGATGTGCCAGGCTGCACGTTTATAGGGTGGCCTGCTGTCAGTGCACGCACTGGCCACCCGGGTGTGTGCGCGAGGTTACAAAACAGATGTAGAGGCAACGTCCTTCGTAATGCACGCAGATACAGAAACCACTGGAAGTAAATAGATTCCCAGCAATCTCGAGCTTAGTGCCAACGTAGCTGGGCCTGCGTTTTGTCCATCTTAAGTCCCTGGGTGCATTTCTCTCAAAACACCTCCATCTACACGCGTGCGCACACGCGCGCGCGTGTGTGTGTGTGTGTGTGCGAGAGAGAGAAAGAAAGAAAATCAGAATCAATTATCCTGATAGAGGAGGGACAAAGAGAGAACATTTCTTGATACCCAGGGTGGATTTTTATCCCCTGCCATTCTCGTGATATAAACCTACCAACATCACCCAGAACAGAAAGAAATCAACGATATGACAACTATATATCTACATAAGTTTACATCGTCAGAGCTGCAGTCGGTAGGATAGCTGGGAACGTGTTTACTGGCTGTGTACATTAGTGGATGTCAAGGGCTTGTCATCGGGAAATAAAAAAAATATATTGCACTGTAGTGTTGATGTTTCAGAAAAGAACACTACTTAAGTGTGATCAAGATGTTACCACCTCACCTAAAACGTGTTTCCGATATAATATTGCAAGCTCCAAGTCTCCTCTGCCACCCTCCATTAGCAGTAGTTAAAAAGAGGAAGATGCTGTTTTCTTGGGGCGACATTTCCCCATGTCGCCCCAAGAAAACAGCATCTTCCTCTTTTTAACTACCGTAGGTGTAAACTTATGTTCAGACCTCACATATGTTGTATTTATTCTCGGAGTCGAAGTTATGAACCAGTAGCAAAGATATTCTGGGTAAATCAACATAAGGCAACATCTGCTAGGTCTAGACAGCGCTTCACAACTACAGAACACTACTCCTCCCCCTCCCCCTGATTTTCCTGATTTTCCTCGGGGCAACGACTTACTATTATAAGTGATAATACGGCCCAGGCTCTGTAAAATACTAGACATACCGGATTTTCCAATATTGGAGCAAGAGTGGTGACGGGGAGGGGGAGGAAATATGAGAACTCTAACAAGCTCAGACTAGCAGATGTGTTGTCACACGGGTTAACTGCGTCCGTGCAAAGCCCTGTGCAGCCCGTTGCTTTCATTTAAGAGGATTGTTCTTGTAAAGGTGTGATTTGCCATGTCGTATGCAAACATATCACGTGCCGTAAGAGGCTTGAGTGGGGTGCCGGGTAGTTTGGATCAACAAGATGTTGCCATGATACACAGCGGTGATTGAGAAACTTCAATGAGTAAGTGTTATGTTAGGTACACGCACACACACACACACACAGAAATGAAAAAAAGAAATCATCCAAACAGGCGCCGGAGCAGTAGGCAGGTGAATGAATGAGTACCGCAACTTACGAAGCCCAAAATCTTAATTACAAGACTGGGTGGGTTTGAATGAGGACAGGGGATATGTCACCGCACCCTGGGTGGACTGCTACCCTGCTAATGCTTTATGCCAGTCGCTCCACATTGAACAGCCTGTGTGTTGTTGTGACCTTTTCTCACCGCACGCCGATGGCTGCTGCAGATTCACAACGGGAAGGAAGCAGCGGTGGGGTGGGGGTGGGGGTGGGAGGCGACTGTGGTGGTGGTGGGGGGGTTTGATGAGGGTGGGAGGGTACTCGCTGAATAAAATATAACGCATACAGCACACAAAGAACCTCTTTGATCACTTGCCGTGCTGACTAAGTTTTTTTTTTCGACGGTGGTATTGCAGACGATCAGGTGGCGTTATTTGAATTATATGACGAGGACAAAAATAGACTCTTTTCTTCTGATTTTTCCGTGTGGAACAGCGAGTTGGATGCTGCCAGTGGTTCTTTGTTGTTGGTATAGCATTTTCGCAAGCAAACATTAGCTCCACCCAATCTTAACAGACTTACTCTTGATCCACTGCTCAATCTCTTTCTTTCTCTCTCTTGAAGGAAGGAAATTTATGAATAAACTGCTTTAAAGACCTCCGGTGATGATGTCGATCGGATGTCTTTAAATTTTCTTTTTAGTATTTCTTATTATCGAAGTTATAACTTGATTTACAGTAATCTTGTACTTTTTATATTGCGTTTTCCAGTTTGAAGGAACAAGTCCAAACCACAGTTCAAAAATTTGTTTCTATTCATCCAACTGGTGCCTTTCGTGGTAAATGGGAAAAGAAGGAAGGAGGAATCAAGAACGGTAGCAAAGAAAAAGGTTAAAGAGGGGATGAGGGGAGGTAGGTAGCCAGGAAAACAAACAGCACGATTTTAGGTCAGCTGTGAAGTATAATCCTACCCAGCCACTTAACGCAAAAGCAAAGTGCACAGGTCGTCTGTGCAACTTAAAAACGCCCTCAGGCAAAGTCCGCATTCTACTTTAAAATATACTGCAAGAACTGAGCTCTCACACTCTGTGTGTGTGTGTGTGTGTGTGTGTGTGTGTGTGTGTGTGTGTGTGTGTGTGTGTGAGAGAGAGAGAGAGAGAGAGTGTGTGTGTGTGGACGTGTGTGTGTATGTGTGTGAGATTGATGTGTGTGTGAGTGTGTGTGGATGTGTGTATGTGTGTGAGATGGATGTGTGTGTGTGTGTGTGTGTGTGTGTGTGTGAGAGAGAGAGAGTATGTGTACGGATATAAGAGTGTGTGTGTGGATGGATGTGAGTGGGCATGTGAAAATAGTCATTTATCAGTAATTCTTCCCTTGACTATTACCGATCGTTGGGGGGGGAGCACATGGACAGACGCGGTGGCTGACGAGCCGCCACTCACGCCTGTCTTGGGCGATGGTGAGCAGATCCTCCGAAGAATGACCAGTCCACTCTTTTACCTACGTAAGCCAGTTCTTTCTCTGGACACCCCAGCGTCGACCCCCCCCCCCACTTCAAAGTACCTTCAAATATGGTCTTCGATACATTGTCATGTCGGATCACACAGCCAGACCAGAGCAATTTATGCCGCTTGACTGTTGCAAGTAGGGGTTCCTGGTGTCCCACGAGTGTGGTGACCATGCTTCGTACAATGTCATTGGTTTTATGTTTTCTCTAACGAGATCCGGAGCAGCCTCCTCAGGCGCTTGCTCTCGAATGCCGGGATTCTGCTCGAAAGTCGAAGTTCAACATCTGTAAAGCAGGATCAGTTCTATTAAAGACTTGTACAGATAGCACTTGGGTTATTCTTTGAGCTTTCAGACTCTTTGGCACAGAGCAGCGAGGGCTTTTGTTGTTTTATCCCACTTGAGCAGCTCAGCTGGGAGGTTATCAACATGAAGTGACTTTCCTCCCTTGAGACTGCATCGCTTTCGACCTCTTCCCGTAGGACTGGTAAGTCTGCAGGTTTTCTGGTTGTAGTCTGGTTGTTTTAAAGGATGTTTGCGTCCGTCTTCAGCTGGAAGTTGTAAGTCCATCGGTGAGCATAGCAGTACTTTAAATAAGAAGCTGCAATTAGTCTCTTGGATGACTGAAGTCTTATGTTGTCCTATGCTGCTGAGGGTCTTTAATAATTTGATGACATTTTTGCTGTCACCCAGTCCCATTCCCTCTTTCAGGGCCCGGCATTGGCCTTCCACCCACTCCTCCCAGGCTGCCTTCATCCATTTTCTGATCGCACAATTTACTTTTTGTGTTTGGAAGCTGCTTCGTGGCTGCTTTTCCTATCTCTCCTTTTCCTGTACTCTTTAAGGCCCTCTCCATGGTCCGCTTGGGACCCAGAATTGTTTTTTCTTACCCTTCTATTTCATCGACATCATCAAGACATACTCCTTACTCGTACATAATTTAGAAATATTTAGGAATAACAAGAAATAAGGAGATAATAGTTCACTTAGCAGAAAGAAAAGGCGCTGGAAAATTGTCGTGAACACAGCTCATTAAACTAAGTGGGTAGGGAGAGAGTTGGGTGCGGAAGAGAACAAAGAGCACGCGCACACACACACACACACACACACACACACACACACACACACACAAAGAGAGAGCAGGAAGGAAAGAAAAAGGAAGGGAAAGAGCTCAGGAATTTTTAAAAACGTTTCGTTATCATATTAGTTAGCTGGTTCGACAAGTGAAGTTCATTTCCTGACTTAATGAGCAAGAGATGGAGAAGGGGGGAAGGGGTGGCTACACATCAGATTAAGCGTTCGGTGGTTGATGCGCATGTGCGAAGGGAACGCGAAAACACTTTGCTTTCAAAACCCGCCTGCCGCTTGTCCCTGGCGCTGGTCCTCACAAAAATAATTCTTCGGTGACTGGAAGTGGTCAAGGCGGTGAGTTAAATCAACGATCCTCCCCGGTCTGAATCACACAAATCATAGGGCTTCTCTAAAAAGAAATTATAAGGGGTACGGAGGTCGGTTAACTCTGCTGAATAATATAAAAATTCGAACCCGCAGTTGTCCGGTAATCATCGTTCAGTAATTGTTAGTGAGATCTGATCTCTCCACTGAACTGCAGTGCCCGTGCGGAACGTTTTCTTTTTTGTGTTAATTGAGAAGGAAAAACGATTTCATTTGAGAGAAGCAGGGTATGGGGTAAGTGGAAGGTATGCTGTGCATCCTAAACGGCGCCAGGAGGCTGAAAAGAAAAACTAGTAATTGTGTTATGTGGCGGTTCACCGCCTGGTCACAGCTCTGAACGGTTTCTTTGACTCGATGCACGTGTTGTCTGTTAAATGAATTGGTAGGTAGAGTTGTGTGTTTGCTCTCTTTTTTTAGTGTAGTTTCACATGTAGTTGATCTGGACTGTTTATAGACATTGATATGTTTGACATGCTCGCGCGACTGGCTCGGTGTATGGTACATGCATGTTCTCACGAACAGTCCCATTTCGATTCCATATCTCCTTCTGGTCCAGGCTGAATGCCTCTCACGACTTTAGGCCATTAAATGCAACATTTTGCTTCAGGAGGTCAGGTTTTTCTTTAGCTTCCACCGAACATCTACCTTTCAACATCATCTCTTATTCATTACAGTCCATTCATCTCTATGTCAAACATCTCGCCGCTTTTTTTCCGCAAGTCTTTTGATCATAACTCATAGAAAGAGCCGCAGAGAAAAGAGTGTTAATGATCTGACACCAGAGAGCAGAGATGATCATCCTCGGGGACTACCATCAGGTCTGCGAGTGTCCTGGTCCTGCCAAGTCACGTGACTTGCCGATGACTATACTATTATATAATTAAACAGTTGCTCTACATTTGTTGTTGCATTAAGCTCAGGGGTTCAAATCTAATCACAGTCATTATTCAGGGCTTTGTTTAATGGGTTTTTTGCCTCGGAAATCGTCTGTTTCAATTTTTTTGTTGCTTTTCTAGATCGAGAGAGAAAGCTGTAAATCTGGTGCTACTGCATTAGGTATTACTGGGGATAGAGTTAGTTAAGGTTAGAATTTGGGTTAGAGACTGATCACAAACGGGAAAGATGAAATAAATGACACACCAAGTTCGGTAGTCAAAATAGTTTACATTAAATCCGTCTTAGGGCCTTATTATTCGGACAAACGTCCAGAAATGTCTCCTGAATATACCTGCACCTTTATATAAACAAAGTCCAAGCAGGAAGGCATTTGACCACGTGTGCTGTAGCAAGAAAACCTTTTATTCATTGTAAGCACAGAATTGCATGCGTTGGTGACAACAGTTATAGTTATTCGTACACTTGTATTTATCCCCCCACATAGTCTAAACTCGTTGGATATTCACTTCCTGGTATCTGACCTTCATAACATATCACTTCAGACAGTTTGTGATGAGCCTTCAAACAAAACAGAAACGTGACCTCCTTAGCACGAAGGATAGACTAAGGAAGAATGAATCACGAACAAGATCGACTTACAAAACATCATTTAATCTATGAAACTTTGTATAAAAAAAACTCTTCTAAAACATTCCACAAAATATTTCTGCGAGGATGTACAAAACTGGAGGACCATAGATGAGGGAATGGCTCGATGTCACAGCAGAAAGGCCTAACAGACCCTAACAGTACCAGACCCTAAACAAAACAGATCGACCTAAGACTTTAGTCACTAAGGACAACATCTCACAGAAAGCATTGCTGTACTAAACCAATGGACTGAGTATTGGAACGACCCGGACAAAGTCCCGCTGACACAGTACTAACAACAGCCAAGTCAAAGTTGAAGGCATAAATAAAACAGAGATCTACATGAACGAAGCACAGCTGGAGAAGATGAACAACATCCTTGGGTACCTTAAGTGGAAGCCACCCGATTACAAAGATGGCAGCTCCATGACAGATATCAGCCTCAGGATCGCGACAGCAACATCTGCAATGGCTAGGCAGGACAGGTTCTGGTGCAGTCATAACATCAGGTTTACTACAAAGTACGATCTGTATAAGTCCTTAATTGTACTGATCTTGTTTTACGGATGTGAAACATGGACTCTGACTGCCGATACGACAGGGATGAGAATCCAGGCATCCGAGACCAAGTGCCGGAAAAGGCTGGTCTGAATCACTTACATGGAGGTCAACACAAGTTACTTTGTACCAAGCACGGTCCCCAACCTAGTGAACCCCCCCCCCCATGAACCCCTCTTTAAACAACTATTAAATGGTGCAAGTCGGTCTGGTCCCACCACGTGACTTGACTCCATATCTAAACCCGTTCTTGAGTACCTTGGAAGGAAGGTGGGTCAATGCCGAGGTGAACATACACGAAACTGGCTTATAACCGGGAAGAAATGGACTGGTCATTCCGTGCAGGACCTGCTGAAGACAGGCCTTAATGGCGAGCCATACGGGCCGCTGGGTCTATTTGCTCCCCCTATGATCAGTCTCGAGGGTCCATCACAACCGTTCAACTGGCACCAGTCAGATAAATGGGAATGAATGAATGAATGCTGGCAAAAGAATCGTCTAGAAGCTGTAAGTCATATTACTTACCTTGTGCTTACAGCTCGCTCGTCTTCTGGTCACACCTGTCCTGTGGACACACAAAAACGAGTGTCTTAGACAATGTCAGATAATGAAGCCATCGCGACGGTACGCTAAAGGAAACAACGAGCTAAAATGCGCATGCCCACTGTGTGGGTGAGTGTGTGCGCGCACGCGCTCCTCAGTGTAGCCGTGCGTGCATGCGTACGTGCGTGCGCAATCCAAAACGAGGCAATTGTTTGGAGGGGAGGGACGGGGAGAAACACAGACACTGCTGAATGGAGTAAATGGAGACGTGTGTATAGCTTGGCAACCACTTTTAATGGCTGGACCATTAACTGCTGGATTCTTTCTCGCCAGCATCCGGTATTCTGTAACCATGAAGCTCAGCGTTTGGAAGCAGAATGTGGAAAATGAAGACAAAAATAGGACATTTTTAATACCAACCAAAGGGCATGGGACTATCCTTGGTCAACCAGTCTAACCCTTCTTTCATTATTTTTTATGGCCCTTATTTTTCAAGTCCTTATTGATGTTAGTAATTTTCAGAACTAATCTACTTTATTTTTGACTTCAATGCTATTTATGAAAAAGCTATTTGGATACTAAAGGGGATGACTTTAAGCTACATACAGGAATAGCTTGGACACTGTAGCCCATAATTACTGGTTAATCGTTGGACTAGACATCCGCCGGTAGACAGCCTTCATACAATATTTGCAGAACACGAAAAACTTGCCACTTTAGTTAGTTAAAAATTTATAAGTATTAATGTTATGATCTCGACAACTAACATGAAATTCGGACAGAACACTAAAAAAAAAAATGCGTTGCCTCTTTTGGAGACTACTCAGTCTGTAAAATGTTTGAACGTGGGATGAACTGTCAGATAACTTTAGCATCGGTGATGACAAATTTGAAGTTTCAGGGGGGGGGGAGCACGGGACGAAAGGTCATCTAAGTGTGAAAGGCAGAAAGGAAAGTGGGAGGCAATAAAGCAATCAATTAGTTATCCATCTTGCAGCCTGTACTCCCTTTAATAACGAATGTTTCCAACAATGATCTGTGTACACAGGCTCACATATTCAGTGCAGGTACATGCGTCAAACCCACCCTCATCCATCCTCGAAACAAAAAGGAAAAAACTATCCTGTGACACGACGAACAGGAAAAACGCATTGTGCACAGTTTGAGTGGTACAAGCGGAGGCAGAAAAGCTCTTTTTTTCTCTTTTTTAGGGGAACCCATTAATTGGATTCAGACCCACCTTCTGTCAGCGCTCCATGTTGCAATGTGCAGAGTTTCCAGAAGCACGGGGGTTAAAAGCAAAACGATGCGACCCCGAGGGCTCGACACGATGCTTTTAGTACACACGAGGCGATCCCACGCTCAGCAGCCCTCGGGCCTGTAATTATCACCGGATTCATGACACTGACTTGCCGGGGTGTTGAGGAGCGATGGAGAGTTAGCAAACCAGGTGATTTTATGGGTAGGCGTATACGTACCCACCCGTGGCGCAGGATTTAAAAATAGCATCAAAACGTGCTGTCGCTTCATGAGGAGCAAAAACGATGTAGAGAAAATCTCCGTCTCCACTCTAAGTATTTTTTTTCTTTGTGAGCATCGTCATCATCATCATCAGAATCATCATTCCTCCATTTGGAAAATTCCCAACAAGCAAACCACATGGCTTCTTTCTGCCTCTCTTGCCATTCGACCACCAATAACCTCCAAAGAAATTCTCTCCCTTGTCGCAAGCCAAGCGTGTCTAATTTTGATGTTAAACTACAGTCTTCAGCTGTGGCCTGTCTGCTGCAAATGTGGTTTGATTACAAGGCTCACATTCCCACCTGCGACCTGTTGGTGCCCCGACATGCTCTCGTGATACTGTGCGCCCATCTACACCTGTACTCGGTTAGTGCCGAGCGCCTGTGATCTCCCCATCTCCAGTTGGTTCCTGTTAGTGTTCGCATCCTTTTGAGCAGAAGCAAAAATGATGCACAAAACGACCACTCACACGTATCTTGGTATGCCAGGCAGACGCCCAGATGGTGAACTTTGCTGGCTTCTGCTAAGAGTCAACTTATTCTTATTTTTTCAGTTATTTTGGAGGAGATTCTTTTTTTTCTATTGGTCCTTTGTTAGTCTCTGCTTTTTACTTTTCTGTTGTTTTATTTATTTATTTATTTTCTGTTTTGTTTTTGCTGCGCAATGAGCATTCTTCTGAATGGACACCTGCGCATTACAAATGGACATCATCATCATCATCAAGCATGGATTTTAATGAGCTTGACCTCTTAATCACCGCTAGAGACAAAAGACAAGGCAAGGGGTTAGAAGGACAGAGAAACAAACCCCCAGATATACACGAGAGGCAGAAAGGCAGAAAATAGTAGTCGACACAATCATCACCAGATCCTCTTTTTTTTATCTGTAATTATGCCGTTAAAAAAGTAACCAGTAAATTAGTAAACAGCATTTGCAACAATATCTTCTTGAGTGGCTAGCTGAAAAAAAGAAAAAATTGTGCAAGTAGCCTTTAGTCTTCCATCTGAGTAGCTTTATTCTATTTACTAACAGTTTATGTTGTAAGACTGTCTGAAGAAAGCGAATGTCCGACTAGATATAGCTGTTGTTTTTAACTTCAGCAAGGATGTTGCTAAGAAACCTTTTTGTCTCTGGTGCCAGAAGACAAAGGAATCCTTGACAGATAGACAGTTGTTCGTCAAAGAATGTTTGCTTTGTTTCTGGATGCAGTGATGCCATAAAAAAACCCAAACCCTAAATCCAACCCTAGCATCAACAAGAAGACAAAACCTGCAGTTTGGCCTTCACACAATGGACTACAGGTCCTGGGTCTCCAGACGATTGTTGGCAAGAATACAACAGAGCGAAAGGGTGGAGGCGTAGAACTAAAATGTCAGCGCATTTCCGAGTCAACCAAGTTTGTTTTTTTTTATTAACTTAACCATTTTATTATTGGTAATCTCGTAATTTCTCGCGAGAAGCAGTTGTCCATGTTTACGATTGTCAATCAGGGTTAATGTCAACTCGTCAAGATATCCCCTCTGTCACTAGGGAATTATTCCTCCCCCTCCCCCCGTGACTGGGGGATTAGACCAATTTTTGGATCTCAAGTGTGATTTTCTCTCTCTTTTCTATTTTCCAAGCCATTCACTCTGTCTCTTCCTCCCTTATATTCATGCAACATTAACCTGCTATTACTGGTAATTTAGCCTCATACATCATATCATTCTATTGTAGTAAAAAAAAAAGCCTGCCGTGCTCTCATTGCACTTTTACCGACCTCAGCGATAATTAAATCGTTTGCTATTAGATGTTGCAAGCCGGTCTCCTTGTAAACTAGGCGCCATTAAGACAAAAACTTCTTTGTTTAGTTTCCAGAGACTTCCATACCTCAGTCTCTGCAACAGTAATTGGTTTAGCGCACAGTTGTGAGAGCGCATACTCACATACATGCATGCCACAAACTTAATCATTGGCTCTGTCTTACCGGGTAGGCAAAGAGAGAGAGAGGGGGGGGTGGGTAGATTATCCAGGTACCCCTATGCGGTAAAGCACCTGCCTATCTATAACAATGTCCTGTATGCTACATGCACAACATTGAGGAGTGCATCTATAAAGGAAGCCTGAGTTCAAAAGTATTAATATTTACCAGAAAGCGTGGCATCAACAGCTGTCTGAACAAAGGGAGGCTCTGGTTTGATTACTAAATGCACTGGGGACGGGGAGAACTTTGTGAGAAGGGGGTGCGGGGTAGAACTGGTTGTTGCTGTAGGGTATCAGCCAGTGAAGACTCATGGGAGAAAGGTTGATGGTGGAGGGGTTGTGTGTTTAGGCTGTCACTGTATATAACAGCTGTAGAGCCCAAAGTCCCAGAGAAACGAAGAGAAAAGCGGAGACGAATTTGTAGGGAAAGGACAGGTGTGTTTACAGTATGTTACAATTATGTCCCAGTATACATTACAGGTTTGTTTACAGTATATTATAAGTATTTGCCGGTATATTATCGATACCTTTGTGGTATAATAAAGGTGCACGTATGCTAGAAATATATTACAAATGTGTATGTTGCAGGTGTACTGTATAATTATTACAAGTATGTTTGCAGTATATTAAAAGTATCTTACAAACAGGAGTAACGGGTTGGGGGGGGGCGGTGTTGTTAGTCCATGGTTCTTTGAACAGACATTTGTTTGTTCGTGTGTATGCTGGATGGAACAAAGAAAAGGAACAGGTAGGGGCGTGCAGGTGTTTAGACTACAGTTTACAGCACAAAGAGCGGATAGACCACAGGGACATGGCCCGACCTTTACCTACCTTTACCTTACAGAACAAACGCAAAGCTACAGGGAAAGGATGGTGGGGAACATTGCAAAACAAACCCCACATCTCCTTCTTCCATTCGCAAACAGTTCCCGTAAAATCACAAATAGCTTGAAGGTTGTGGGGGGGGGGGGTAAGGGGCAAGCGCACGGCACGAGCTACAAGGTTCAAGCGAGGCACCATGCTAAAATAGTCATAAAGTAAAAAAAGCAATTAGCTGACCGCTGCGAGTTAGCCCTCCAGAGACATGTGGTGCACCTGACCCCTGGTCATTTTCCAGAGGGTTTATGACCAGGAGTAAAAACACGGACGGTCACGTTTCAACGTTTTTACCATTCTAGAAACATTGGCAGAGCTGCCGACATGGGGAGGTGGAGGGCTCTACTGCACAACCGCCACACGCATGCCTCCTCCTCAAGCGCTCGGCACCTCGTCGCGAGCAAACTGCCTGATTTACAGTTAGGGTGGGGGGGGTGTGGGGGGATCACGGCAAGAGGGAGCGAGCGCCCGATTAGGGTCGTCGATGACTCGGCTAATGGCTGCGAGCTCGGCGGCGCGGCGTGTGGAGTACCGTTGCTATGATTTGCGAAATCGGACGTCAGGTGTGCTGGCTCCGGCATTGCTGCTAAAGTGGTGGCAGAGAGTTAATCACCATCCCTCGATGGCCAGCACAGACCGCTCTGGATTCATCATCCCCTTCTCTCTCTCTCTGTCTCTTTTTTCTCTCTCTCTCTCTCTCTCACACACTCAAACTCACTATCTTCATCCCTCCCCCCACTCCCGACGTGCAAGGTGTGTTACACTGTAGGTAACTTCTCTCAGCTCTGAGAGTGTCACGAGACGTGTTCAACACGTTGCTAATTCTTTTTGCAAACTTTTGAAGTTAGTTTTATGTCTCTTTAAAGAACAATACTTTCTCTTTATATTTGTATGACAACGTATTGAAAAATAAGTAAAAAATTATTCAGTGATTTATTCCTATATGAAAACCAGAAATATCAATCTTTTCATCCCCCCCCCCCACACACACACAACTTCTTTGACACCTACATGGTTGAAAAATGAAAATCCAGCGAAATACTGCAACACACATCGTGTTGTCTCAGCTTTCTTTGTAGTACAAGCAGAGGATGGACATGAGTTAGATATGTGGTGTAGTCCAACTCTTTCATCATCTTCTTCTCGTTCGTCTACCCACATTACCTTTCAACAAGACATCAATCAAAATCCAACTTCATCTACGTACAGCTCGGTATAAAATGTCTCTATCTGCGGAGTTATCAATCAGAATCTAACTTTTCTCTGAAAGAGAAGGAGACAGAAAAAGACAGAGGTGCAGAAAGAAAATCAAACAGCCCTTCCGGCGCTTGAAGGATTTGATCTTCGAGCTTTGCTGACAGGTTCTTAGATGTCTGGGTAGACAGCACGAATCGCTGGGGTGTGGCAGACATGGACAAGGAGGAAACCCCTGCCTTTTAAACTTTCAACTGTTTGAAGCATCGAATGTCATCAGTTTCAATTCCTTCACAAGTGTCATTACGGAGAAAAACTCCCTCTGTGTGTGTGTGTGTGAGAGAGAGAGAGAGAGAGTGTGTGTGTTTGTGTGTGTGCGCGCGTGCGAGAGTGTGTGAAGGTTTGTGTGTGTGTGTGTGTGTGTGTGTGCGAGAGTGTGTGTGTTTGTGTGTGTGTGTGAGTGTGAGTGCGAGAGAGTGTGTGTGTTTGTGTGTGTGTGTGTGTGTGTGTGTGTGTGTGAGAAAGAGAGAGAGAGGAGGGTGACGCTCTAGACTGACGTGTACATCGTGTGCGTGTGCTTAACCTTCCCATTTGATGATCGTAATGACGATGACGATGATGAGTAAGATATATTTAACAACGCTTTTGTCGACTGCCAGTGAAGCACGCTTGCTAACATAAAGCCGACACCCAGGCACTCGGCGAAGATGGCAATGTTTGGGAAATAGTCACGTGCTTGGACAGCCAAGACTGAGTTTGACAAATCGTGGTTAGGTAGATGGCGGGAGGGGGGGGGAGGGGAATGTATCACCCAATGCCGGTAAGTGTGTGCAGCAAGACTGCAAACGAATAAGCCAGAGAGAAAAAGAAAAAGGAAGAATGAGTGATAGCAACAGAAAGGGTGAGAGACGAGAGAGAGAGAGACAAAGAGTGAAAGTAACAGAGAGAAAGAACGTATTCAGTGGTGGTCAACGGACTGTGACATCAGGGTGTTATTTAAAAAAAACACGCATGCGAATATGTTTTTATATTTTAGATAAACGGTATTTACAAATTTCACAAACATTGTCATAAAATGAATGTCTGGTTAGCAAAAGGTATTATGAAGTTAGAGGAAGAAAGCACTGACCCATATCTGTGTATCTCGACGCAGGTGATTTGAAAGCACTGACATATATATTTCTAGATATAGGTCAATTGCGTGCACTGACCCATGTCTACCTATCTAGATAAAGGTGAGGAGGGCACTGATTTATATCTATAATTATATCTAGATATAGGTCAGTGGTAAAAGCTACAGTGCCCACAAGATTGAAGAGAGGTGGACATATAGTAAACTGTATCCAGGGCAGGGAATGTGGAAACGAAGTCCAAACTACAGCCTCTTTTTCCCGCAGTCCATGTTTTTGTCTGTTCCTCCTTCCTCCTCCTACCAAACTCTAAATCTCACTCACTCACTCACTCACTCACTCACTCACACAGACACACTCTGTCTCTCTATCTTGGTCGTGATTTCATTTTTTGTTCCACTCCCAGGGCATTTCTCGTGTCAGGACGCTTCATCCTGGTCTGTATGAATAGCAGGATGAGGGTCCATTTTTCGTGTCATACTTTTTTCCCTTATTTCACCTGCCTCCATATTTTCCCTCGTGTTGCGTGCCTCTTCACATCTTTTCTCCACACCACTCACCTCCTTGAAACTGTTTTATGCTACGCGCCTCCTACGACTTTTTCTTTTTCTCTCTCTCTCTACCCCTCAATCCCTCTCCTTCTTTCTTCCTTTAACCCCCTTCCCTCACCTTCACCAGGACTGGCATCTTCTGACCTCCATGTTCCGCTATCCGCCCTCGCAGTCTCCTCTTCTTGTACTTATTTTATGTCTGATTTTTATATATGTGAATTATATTTTTAATTATGTTGCATAAATGCTGTCCTGTCGTTGTTCACTTCTTTGAAAGTTTGGTTTCTCGTGATTAGTGATAATAATACACATAATACACCCACAAGGAAATCAGTACAAATGTAACCATTGCCCAAAGAAACTCATTACATATCTTAAAGCATGGATAAATGTATAATGACGACCCTCATTAAGGTGAAAATGATTTCAACATGAGAGGGAAGAAGTACAGGGTGGAATTCTTCAACCGAGAAATGTCCCACACCTTATGCTCCTTCTCTCTCCCTTAATGGCCGCAAAATACCTGTAACAGGTGCGAAGCGATGAGTCAGACAGAAATTTACCTGGCACATAAATTAACAGAATAAAGGAAGAATTACCTTGCTTGCAGGCTGCGCCCTCGGCAAACTGTCACAATACATGCAAGGCCTTTTTGTTTGTTTTTGTTTTTTGTTTTGTTTCTTTTTTTGGCCGCTGACCGAAGACGTAAACCGCACCTTGCAGGAAAGACGAACACGGGTCTTCGCACCTGTTGCATCATGCATCACTTACATTTCGCCTTTCATCCTGGTGTTCTGCTTCTAGCAAAATTGTTTCAAAGTTGTTTCCACTTTCATTTTTGCTGATTTTTTTAAAGACATGATTAGACCCTGACGCTAATTTGTGCGATGAAAGGTTCATGTACACCGCGAGACAACGGGTGCCAGATGGAGTTTATTTTTTTAACCCTGAAAGACGATTTTTAAAAAGATTAAAGATGAGAACTGGGTATCGATGTCTACTTTCGCAGTCACGCTGAACGGCAATAATTGTGAAACGTGCTTCAAAACGGAAGGAACTTGTACCTGGTTACAATGTTTCGATTGAAAAGCAAAGCCAGACAGCCTGCGGTTAAACGAACCTTAGAGCAATGTAAGCAAAAATGGAGGTTCAAAGGACAACACGAGCGCTCAGCAAAAATCACTGGAAACAGAGCACAACGAATCACAAAATCATATTGCGGTTGTGTTTTATGACCAAGAGGCACGATAAATATTATATTAATGTTTTTCTCTTAATCACACCTGGATTTGTCGAGAAAACAGGAAGTGACGAAAGAGTAGTATTTCTCTAAATAGCCTCGTCTGCATGAGCTGAATTCGAAAAGGAAAGATTAAATTCTCGGTAACAGAAAACAGACCAGGTCACAATGTGCTGTTGCTGAATGTTCTCTTCGACACTCAGATGGAGTTAGTTTGTACTCATCAGCTGACCAGACGTTTCGGGAGCGAAAGCGGGACGCGTGCCGAGCATGGTGTCGTCACCGACAAAGAGGGAGGAACCTTTCCTCTGACTTTGCCAAGTAGTGGTGCTTTCAACAGTACACCTGTCCACGCTACTACAGTATTTCCTTTAAAAAATAAAAAAAGAAAAACGGTATTTAAAATTTAAAAAGTTCTTACGAACGTTGATGCCACTGGGAAGTGGGGGAACTCTGACAACCGTAACCAAAGAAGCTGACACCTTAGGAGGGACGATCAGACGACCACCATCATCGCCGTGCAAGAAGACATCGGCCGCCATGTCTTTATCTTTCTGCTTATGTGTCAAACACCACACCTTGCGGAACAACGAAAATTAACGTGGGATCGACAAAAAGGGGGTAAATTAGTTGACAAATTTGAAATGATTAATCAAACGGTGATAGGCAAAACCCAAAACCAAAGGCACGGATGCCAATCAATGTAAGGTAATCAGATTTTTAAATACAAGTAGGACATTGACCGACTTTCTAGATGAAAGCCAGAAAGCGGGACAATGGGCGTCCCACCTGCTTGCATCAGGAACTGCAAAGATCCCCCTGTTGTCTGCTCCACGGTGATGAAAGTATAGCATAGTTTCTTAAGGTACAAGAAAATTTACCTGCATATTTTTGTTTACTTAAGACGTATATATGTATATATCTTAAATATACGTATATATAGTTTCCCGTTTGATGATTGCCACCGCTTGTCTAGCGGTCGCCTCAGCGATTTCCAGCAGGTAAAGTGAATTGTTGACAACGGTAGCACGACAGACTTTGTGATATGTTAAGACAATCTCGGAGGTAGCTATGGACCGGGCGCAAAATACAGAGAAGGTTGTATACGGCAACCCATAGATTCCTCTCTTGAAACGGCTGCTTGAGTAGGTAGTGCTGGGGCTGTATTCATGAAGTGAGGGTAAGTCGCTACCGGTGGTTAGGACACACTGTCCAAACCTCGTGTTTGCTTTATGTTACTCTACCACATGACATGTTTTTCGCTGATTGTAGTAACTATGGTGCTAGGGGTTAAGCGACAGCTGACGAGTCTCGATGCCATTGTATAACTACTGAAATAATTAGCTTTTATTTACCCAGGACCTCGACTTACCTTCGCTTCGTGAATACAGCCAAAGAGGTTAGGCTACCCCTGATATAGTCTCCTTCGATCCCTCGCAGATAACATTGTATCATCACACACACACACACACACACACACACACACACACACACACACACTTACTTTATATGTACACACATACACACAAACGTACACAAACACACACACTTTATATGCACACACACACACACACACACTTTATATGCACACACACACACACAAACACACACACACACACTTTATATGCACACACACACACACACACAAACACACACACACACGTACATTAACGTATTGCTGAGACATGTCAAAAGCAAAATGACGAGACAGGTGAAAAGAAAGAACAAAAAAATTAACGACTGAAATAACGAAGAAAGATAAAAAAAGAGGAGAATAGTTAAGAAATTTCGAAACTTTGTTTCAAGTGGGAACTGCGTCCAGATGTTGTACCTTTGTTGGTCGATATGTTCAACGTGTTTGCGCAACGTGGGTAACATCACTCATTTGTTTTTGCAATTAAAACTTGCCTGAAAGGCGTGGTCGATACTCCTGTGTACACTGCAATCTAAACGGAGATATGGAAGTCATTTCAGTGTTTGAAGTTGAGCAAATCAAGTCACTTCTTGGGAGGAGTTTTTATGAGTTCAGTCGATACGGTGTGAGACACGATCAAGCAGTCACAGCCCTCTAGCGGCATCTACATAAAGAAAACTCCACAGGTAAAAAAAGGGCGTGTATATATATATGTGTGTGTGTGTGTGTGTGTGTGTGTGTGTGTGTGTGTGTGTGTGTGTTCCTAAGACGTTTGAAATCAAAGTTTTCTGACAGACTTATATCTTGTGATGGATGTGATGTGATGGATCTCTTATGATGTGATGGATCTCTTTTGTAACGGAAGTAGCTGGAATAGCGCTGTATACCCAGAACAGTGCATCTTGATCTATTCTTATTGTGCCAGGAGCCTTGGAACTGTTTCTTAGTCCGAAACAGTTGTAGGTCTTAAACTTTTGTAGCTTCACGATCAATCTTCCAGTCACCGTGAAGGGAACCTCATGTGTTTTCTTTCGATTGCACTCAGAACCACTACCTCTTAACCAGGGTGGAGATACCTGAAGCACGCGGGACAGGTGTTGCTTATCGGCTATGACTCGAATAAAATCGCTGTACATAAAAGTTGTTCGATTAACAGCAAGAAAATAAAAACTTGTTTTTCTCGTCTATAAATTTCGGCTAAATCCAGAAAGCAAAAGCTGGTCATCTTACTTGTTCTTTTACTGCCCTCGGGGTGGGCACGCAGATTTGTTTGCCTAAGCTGCTGTGTCACATGTCGGGACTGGTCTAGCTTACCTGAGTTTTCTCACCTTTAAAAAAAAGAGAGAGACCCAGGCTAAGTCATGCTTGTTCTGGAATAATACCTTCAGTCTCGGCCCGACCTGACCGACAGGCCAAGGACCGGGTAGAGTTTTTTATTCCCTGTTAGATACACAACACCCGGAGTTTATCACCCGCTTAAATATCGATCTCCTCTGTGTTTTACCACTTCACTTATCTCCGTCCTGCCATAAATAAACGGGGCTCGGGGCTCGGGGCTCAGGGGTGGAGGGGTGAGGAGAAGTTTTGGGTACATGTGTAAGGCCTCGGCATGGCCCGTTCGGGTTCGATCCTCTTTCTTCATGAAGTAAGCCGTAATGATAAACGCCTGTCAACGAACAAGCTTCGGTTTATTTATTTTTAATTCCTACTGAGTTTGCGATGTTTTCGTGTTTTGTCACGAGGATGTGCCAGTTTGTAAAATTGATTGATTCATTAATTGGCTTGCATTGAGAAGAAACTTTTACCTCCAAGTTATCTGTCACACCTACCTCCCCCCCCCCACACACACACATACACACACAGACACGCGAGTGCAGAGGTGCGCCAAACAATTACTAAGAAAGCACCACACACATGACTGTAGAATAAACGACTACTGATGTATTTTCCTGCCATCTAATCATGCACTTCACAGGAGGTGAATTAAGGGGGCGGGCGCAGTGTCTTCCACTTGAGTGCACTTACCCTGGGATGTATTCAATCCCGAAGCAGACCCACTGCGATGTCGCTGCTGTTTACTCGAATGCAACGACACGACGCATCAAAATGATTTCCTGGCACAATGCCAACATACGGGCTAACACGTGTTTTCTGTGCCCAAGACAGATCGGGTGCATGTGCAATCTGTTACACAGAGCTGCACTGAGACTCCATCAGCATGTGGTGCTCTGGTGCCTGCAGGTCGATTATTCTGACAGAGACAACTGCTGAATTTCTATGACGGGGACTTGTTATTTATTTTTATTTTATTTTATTTTTTTTTGCGTCTGAGAATTCATGTTCTCACTTTTTCCATCGCACTGCACGTGACCAGACCGCCATCTTTTTTTTTGCGCGCTGCACGTGAAATGCATGGCTGCTCTTCACCCGTAGCTGGCTCCTGGAATGCAACGCCACGGGACGTCCCGGCGGCCTGATACATTCTAGGAATGCTTGCATGGCGACGGTACCCGTCTTAAAGTGGGTGAAACAAGAAATATCTGACGCCCTCTGACAGAAAAGTCGTGAACTAAAGGGGGAGGTAATTGGGGAAGCCTGTGTCTGGATTGCTATTCCAGGGAGCGGCTAGGAGCGGCCGACTTTTAACTTGTCTCATATTTCTGCACTTATGCTGAAAACCCACGGACTCAACGATAAACAAATATATTTTTTAAATGTAAATCGCTGTTTTTATTTAAACTATATCCTGCTGAAAAAGTTGGATGTAAAATGCTTTCATCTCTCTTATCAAGTTCGTCTTCCTCTTCTTTCTGCTTTTTTTTCGTCTTTCTCTTTTTTTCTTCTTTATTTAACTCATCTTCATTTTTTGGCGCTATATTCTGCAATCCCGGAATTCGGTGGAGGGAGCGGTCACAAGGAATGTCCCCCATTACAGGGAATGTCACCCAGAATTAATCCTAATGTCATGCATGAAGCCTCCAACAGTCACACTCTGTCCATCTAAGGAAGCCATCGAAAGGAAGATAATAACACCGATGAATGGGCAACTACGCTGCACCCAGTCACCATTTGCATACATCGCAGACAGAAACAACAGTCGCTGTAGACTCTGTCCACCATTGTAAATGAGTTGGT
The DNA here is from genome assembly GCA_004794655.1 of Marisa cornuarietis. Classification (NCBI taxonomy): domain Eukaryota; kingdom Metazoa; phylum Mollusca; class Gastropoda; order Architaenioglossa; family Ampullariidae; genus Marisa; species Marisa cornuarietis. The sequence goes on along the minus strand of SMMW01000047.1, from coordinate 983,834 downwards.
GTAAAAGAGAGATTTACATCTTTGCACGATGCTTCCCCTTGTGACCGTATGGCGACCTTTCTCCTTCCATACATCTGCCTTCTTGCTGTGGACAGGAAGACATATCTGTCGTCGGAAGACAGAGCTTGTCACTTTTCAAACTGTGAGCAGACGAGTAGAGTGCGTCGTCTGTCACTCCACCGTCTATACTCTATACCCTGCTCTTAGCTCACCCGGTAAACACCCACATACATCTGTCACTCCTTGCCAGTCACGTGATTTCAGACGCCTCATCACCAGGCCTCTGGCTACAGCGCAAGGTCCAGGGAATCGAAAGATTCACGAGATTACATGGGATTCGATGCCACGTAAATTCAAATTTAATAATTTAGGAAGAGAAAAAAATAAGAACAGCCGCGGATACGCTCTTACAAAGGAGTGTCGCGACTTGTGATTGTTTTTACTTTTTTTTAACCGAGCTGTAGGACAATTAATAGTTGAAATGATTATCTTACTTTGTGAAGCACATCTAGCACAGCAGCAGCAGCAACAACAACAACAGCAAACTTATTTCTGAAGTAAAAGTTTTTAAGTAGTTGGCTCATTCTCATCAAAGTCATATCTTTAAACAGTTGGAATTTTTGTTTTATTATTTTGTTTGCCTGGATATGTTTTAAGTGTTTGTGTAATTCTTTAGCTTGTTACATCCAGTTTGTTTTTATTTTGGTGTTTTACGCCGAGCCAGCAACTAAGGCTATATCACGGCAAGGCAGCCAGCCCTGTAAACAGATGCCACATGCAGAGAAAGAATAGCGTGCCCGAGACGAGAACTGAACCCAGGACAGCCAACCTTCATTGTATTGGTAACAGACGCTAACCGGAGCGCCCTTGTTACATCCAGTAAGCATCTCCTTATATTGTGGTTTGGGTAGTTAGGGTTACTGATAGGGTTTTGGTTTGTGGATGATCACAATGTGTAAGACGAACTAAACGACGGTATCCTCCTTTGCTGGTGGGAAAAGTCGCGGGCAGGCGTAAGTCAAGATGTGTAAACCTGGTTTTGACAACCTGTCTGCCATCCCATCACAGCCGACCTGACTGGTGACGAAAGGTGAAAGGCCAGTCACACAGCACCTGAGGCCAATTGCGTCTAGTGGCTTTTCAGCAGATGAAAGCAGCAGTTGTCGACAGGTGCGAAGGTCTTGACAGGGTTTCACACTTTACCCCTAATCGCCCGGTTTCCCCTCGATATCTTCTTTCTCACTCGCCGCAGAATCCCTAGCGCAAGACTGAAGGGGTCTCGGAGAACTTCCCTAAGGTCACGAGTGCTGCCTTACAGTCTATTGATAGACAGACCCCAGTGACACCCATACCCTGGCTTCGCTATTCCGGAGCTGGGTGTGGTCGCAACAGTACATACTGCGTCTTCTCTCATCCGCCAAACACTGACAATATATTTGCTTCGTGCCCCGTGTGATGTCTGGCCTGAAAGAATGATAAGTTTAAAACAGAAGCTGCATTACTTACTTTTAGTATTAGAACCAACGGGACCTACGTTTTCTTTCATCTTGTAATATTCTCATGTAGTTCACATCACATTTAACGTGTCATCGTCCTCTTCATGCCTCCTTTGCTCACCACGAATATAGAGCTAAGAACAAAATAAGTAAGCTTGGGAGACAAACAGAACGTTGACAGAACCTGTAGATTGAGTAAGATCGATTTTAGTTATACCTTCGAGACAACTACTTATTCGGGAAGCGGTTAAACTCTGGTTAATTAACGTGCCCAGCAGATTTTGTCTAAATTATTTTTTTCCGTTTTTCCTACCTTCCTGGTAATGTATGTGTTTCCAAAGAACTTGTATTTCACGAGGACCTTCACAGAGCATCACAATAAAACGCGAAGCGGATGTCTAAACACAGCATTGTTTGTCCAAATCTCTGAGGAAACCCCGAGAACTCAGGATAACGATCGACAACTCTGACTGCGAATCCAGAAAGTATTGTCTTCAAGTTGCGTTCAATTGTGTCTTTCTCTCAGGCCAGACAGTCAAAAGGCAGGTTGGCAGTTCATGACTTCTCAAACTAGAAAGTTCTGCGCGGTTCACGACGAAAGTTTTCAGCTTCGAAAAGAAATTTTTGTCCCCCCCACCCCCCACCTTAAGATGAATGCGACGTTCGAGCTCATAAATTTGGCCAAGAAGACCACGAAGTGACAAGAAATATCGCAGAAGCACATCTGTCAAAGTTCAGACTCCACCAGGCGGGTGTGGCGCGTCTGCGAGTGACGTCACGGGTTACATGGCTGCAGGCGAGACTCGTCACCCGAGAAGCACGACACTTGGCCTCCATCACGTGACATGCACTTTTTGAAGAAGAGCGTGCGCATCATTTTTGATCGCTTCGCATTAATATTGTTTCATTTGTCCAAAAATATACCAGACAAGGTTTCCGTGACGTGTGCTAAGTATAAGGAGCTTTGCTCTGACTTCACGGGAATCTGCTAGGTGTACGATCACGCTTGGCGAGACAATGCGAGACTTCACAAGGAGATGTAATGCGCTGGCCTGCAAGATCCAGATATGTTTGATATAAATTAAATGGGGGGACAGTTTCTAACTATCCCAACACTCGTACAGAAAACTGTAGAAGCATGAGTACCACTTCAGCTGAGTTAAGTGGACAAATACAAAACAACATATGGGTGTGGATGGCTTCCTCCTTCTCTGTAAATGGTTTCTTTTCCTCTCTTTCTATCACATTTAGAGGTGAAGGCACACACTTTCATTTGAACTCTACCATTATACTCATGCCCATCGCTGTCTCTAAAGTCGTATAGTCATCAAAACTTGTAGTGATCTCTACTTACATTCATTTCTGACAGATGTCCGCAAAACTAAGTACCTAATGTTTTAACGGGAGGTGACAGCCAGAGGATGGATATCCTACTCTAGACAACAGCAGTCTCGAGCTTACAGGGCCCTCTTTACTAGACATTCATTGTGGAGCATGTTATATCTTTGGAAAATATTTACATGATTGTAATTTTTAAAAGTTTTCACACATATGCCGGGAAAGTATATTTGATTATGAGTATGTACTGTACATAATATCCTCAATCATTTTATTAAGTTCTTTCGTTCGTTTATGAATTGGTTCCTTATTTTTTTATTGCGTTCTTTCGTCCCATTTTTCCTTTCTTTCCTTTATTACACTCTTTTCTTTCTTATTCATTCATTCTTTCTTTAGACCCTTATATTATATTATTATTATTATTATTATTATTATTATTATTATTATTATTATTATTATTATTATTATTTGTACTCTGTAAAAGAGAGTTAATCTTCCTTCTGTGTATGGCGGGTGAGCGGGGTAATGAGTTATACAAGTTATCTCTTTTATTCTTATTTTCATTTTGTTTGCCTTTCTTTTTGGTTTCTCTCTTTCTCTTCTTTTTCTCTTTTTTTCTTTCTATGACTTAATTACACAATGCCGACAGAACATCTTCAGAATATATACTTATTTCTTCAAGAGAATGAATATTAATAAAGGTGGTAATTAGGCGACTTATCATGACAACCAACCATTCTTACAGCTACTGACAATCCACTCTCTCATGGTGAATCAAATCAAGGCTCTAAAAAAATATCTATTTTACGGTTAAAGACGGCAACTGCTATACGGGCAATCTTCCTATGTCCTCTTCTGTTTCCGATTTTAGTTTCTTCTCATTTTTAGCTCGGCTCTCGTCTCCGCTCTGATGTCCGTTACTGTTGCGAATGCTGTATATTTTCACAAACGACGAGAGACATGAGGGGCAGATAATTGACTGCTACAGTCACGGAAGTTACACTCCGCTTTGGTTATTATCTGCCCCTCCTCTTGCTGCAGCCTGCTTTGCTTCCTGGTTAATGATGAAGCTTTGCTTCCATGAGGTGGAATCTGATTACCGCAATTATAGAAAATGTATGTGATGTATCGCCGAAGATTTATGCAAAATTCGCGTGGAACTGCAAATATTCTCTAAGGGGGAGTCATGTTTGTTCCGGTAAACTCGGGTACTAACTGTCATCATAATTAGTTCTAAGGATCTTTTTCATTCGCTCAAAAATTGTAATTTAATGGTAGTATGGTCCTTTCCGTGTCTGCGAAGGAGAATGGGGCTTTATGAGAAAAAAGAAGAAGAATTCAACTGTTGGGACTAAGTAAAAACATAAAATCAGTAAACAATGACTTTTCTGTGGAACTATTAAAGGCCTATGACTGTAACCTATCGCACCAATGCCACAGCTATGTGTGAGCCAATGAAGGCGCATATTTACTGACATTACTTAGACTGGAAAACAGTACAGGTATTCTCTCTCTCTCCCCCTCTGTGTGCCAGCAAGGGGAAGGAAGTGGAAAAGGTGCAAGAAAACATCGTTAGTAACAATCCGTTATCAGGGTGATGAACAGTTTTTTTAAAGTGAATAAAATGAGAATGCAGCACCGACTTCTGCCAAAGTAGCATCTATGACGCCGCAGTTGCCGACATTAAAACTGTTTTTAAACAAACATGGAGCTATAAATTGACAGAAGAAAACAAATAACAACAAAAACGAAAAAAAAACAGTTCCATTTTTACACTATTTTTGTTTTATGCTTGGTTGTTCAGCAGTTTTTGAGCAGCTACTGTTTCTCAGTTTGGTCCCATGCCGAGCCGGCTTATTATAAGACGCATTCAGCGGGTGGTCCTGTCAATCTACGCATGCGTGGATATTTGTGTGTTTGTTTGTCGTTTACCTGCATTCTGCGCATAGTTTGTTTCACTTTAGTGCGCACATGCGTCTGATAGGAGTGTGTGAGCCCGCACCACCACAGAGTGCAAGCGGATTTTTTTTTTTTTTTTTTTTTTTTGTAAAGGTTCAAACAAATATCTGAGATTTCCACTACCTCACCCTCGTCCTCGAACTACCACCATGCAACCTCTTTATATTTCTTGTCATGCCTGCTACTGGACTCTTCCTAAGGCAGGTCAATGGGCTTTTGTGATTGTTTGCGTGCGCAAACAAGTATGTTTGTGAGCAGGTTGTAAATAACAAAAAATGTTTTATTTGACTTTAAAATTCATCCCACGCTCTCCTGTCCAGGTAATTAAAGTCTGATGAAATCGCGCCATATTTCGACGACATTTTGAAGGTGAGAGGTCGGGCATGATCTGCAGGTAAAATCAGTTACTTGGCACATGTCAATCTTATCACGTGGTGACACTTTGCGACTGGTTGTCGGCACTTGTGAACGTCCTTGTTACACGTGACAGATATGAGCCAACGTTTGGCCAGATCCGGTAGGTTTCATATTATCGTCGTGCAAAAACTTTAGTCAAACGTTCGTCCATACTTGCCCAATAAAAAAATGACCCTGACGAACTCAGATCGTACACACACTGGTTGATATGCTGAAGTGTTTTGACAAAAGGAATCGTGACATGGTCGTGCCCTCTTTCGATGCCTTCCTGGTAAACAAGCTTAAATTATCACGTGATAACTGTCCTAATATTTTTACACTTGTTCGTTTAACTATCCCTAAACCAGTCCACTAGGAATCAAACAAGGAGTATACACTGTCATATGGCAGAAAATATTTATTTTAGACTAGGGCGGCTCCAGTCGGCATCATCATCTACTAAGATGGCGCCTCGCATACTGCCTTAGCCCCGGTACACTTCTTATCTCAGTAGACAAACACCATAGGAACTGAAGCCTCTCTTGATCTCGGACATTCATCTACTGCCCTATACTGTGTATCTTAAAAGTAAAAAAAAAAGAACTGATCTTTTTTCAGCATTAGTACGAACGTGTCCCTCAAGCGCTTATATTATATACACCTCGATGATATTCTGTTTTCTTTACCGCGGCCGGCGCCTCGTTGTCAAGTCTCCACTGGATCCAGTGATTCAATCGTTGATAAGGCTGATTGAGGCACCTACTTTGCAGGTCAGTGAGGGTGCCTAACACGAGCCACCCTTATCGTGAGCGGGCGGGTGGTTGTTTGATGGTGGTGGAGGTAAAAAAACGGATTCTCATCGAGATGAGCAGAGATAGGAGCGAGACCTCCTGTCATTAACACCTCAGTGTCGTAAACGTATGGATGGGTCGCTTTTTTCTCTGTCTGTTTGCGCGCGTGCATGCTCAGATTTGTTATATCTGTGAGCGCTAACGTGTTTGCTAAAATGTCCTGGCAGTGTCTTTGACTGCCAGTCCGTCCACAGGACTGAAAAGATGAAAAAATACGAATATGATGATACCACACGCATACAGAAGAAACTTGCTTTAAATGATTCTTCCGAAGGCTTAGTGCCGAGTGTCCCTGATGACAGGGCTTGGGCACCACGTGAACTGATGAGTAATCACAGGTCTGTGAGCTACAGCCGATAATAGGTCGTTAATGAACCCTCCCCTGCACACAGCACCACCACCGCCACCGCCACCACCACCACCACCACCAACTACTGCAGTGTGCACGTTCACGCAAAGCAACAGTTGTGTGCATCATAAACTCTTGATGATAATGAGGGATGCGAATTTCGACTGCATGTTGTGTAGCAAGGCAATAGCTGGTTTGCAAGTTAGTGCAGCATGGTGATAGCTGTTAGCTGGTCTGCATACCGCAGGTTAGTGGGTTAGTGCAGCAACATAATAATAACAACCGTTAGTCATCAAAACGTTTAGGCTCCTAGCAGCTCGTGTTCTCGGAGAAAGAAGGAAAAAAGACGAGAAGTTTGTTTACAAGAAATCAAAGATGAGGCGTTGAGATAATATCAGGTGTCAGCAAGAGACACACCCTTTCTCCTGTGAGTTGGACGAAGGAACAGGTCATTCTTCTCACCCCCCCCCACCTCAACTACCTGAAAAGGTTAGGGGATGAACTTTAACTTTCATCTGCTGGCAATAATGCTTCGGGGCTTGGTGGTAAAAGTTCTCGATTTTAGACTGCACGGTCCTCAGTGTGAGGCAAAGCCTCAAAACTACCCGGACTCCACCCAGCAGCTGTCCATTATCCAGCAGAAATGAGAACCGTATTTATCCGGGAAGGTTAAGAGTGGTAGAAGTAGAGGTAGTTCACAAACTCTTTCTCTCTCACACACACACCCAATCGTTTGCATACACTGGACTGAAACTTGTGATTGAACATAAAAATCCAGATTATGAGAACACTAGGGTGTATAGAGCTACGAATGTGAACACTAGCAAATATATTTTGTAATCAAGACTTACAAGAATATAAGCAATAGCAAATATTGCTTGTAATTAAGATTTTAAGGCCCCCGAAGGATGAAAAAACCCAAACCAAACGGATTTTATAAAATTAATCCAGGTTGTTTTATTTCAGATGTTATTAGTAACTACTAGCGATGGTAAGAGGTAAACAAGAATTCAACTTTTGTTACTTTGTCACGAACAGTGGTCGAACTTGCTTTGTCGTTTTCCACATTCTATTCATAAAAGATAACAAAAGAATCATCCTCTGAATAAAAACTTTCAGGTTCAGACTAAGAACCTGACATTGTTCGATTAGACCGCTCAAAGAGCCGTTCACAATAACTTGTTCGCGCAGTGACAGGAAGGAAGGAAGAAAGAAAGAAAGCCATGGGGTCTTTAGTGTCATCTTCCTCTTTGTTTTACACACATCTTATTTTAAAATATTTTAGTTGATTACAATGACATACATTTTTAATCAGGTGCTGTAAAAACACACGCGTACTAGTGTCTTTCTTTTCCTTGCAGTTCCACTATTTATAAATAGCTTCTCTAGATTTCCCTTCTCTCTTCTTCCGTCTTTGTGTTTGATGTCTCTCAGTTGTGCCTGTGTGTGTTTGTTCGCGCGCGTGCATGGTGATGGGAAAGACGAAAGTAGGATAGGTGGAGGAGAGGGGGTTAAGGATTTATGAACATCAAAGTCTTGCACATTTCTTGACATTGTCACGGTTGAATTTTTTCACGCAGGAAAAATATTGTAATAAATATTACCATTGTCTGAATCACCATAAGCATTCTTTGAATACGAGGGAAAAGATAACGGTTATCGTCGTGAGTGTCGTCGTCATCACTGTGATCGTCATTAGTAACGACATCGGCGTCATCTTTATCGTCGTCACCGTTATCGCAGGCATTGTCATTAGTTTCATGAGAGTCACTGGGATTGTTCTGAAAGTTGAAAAAAAAAACGGTTACTGAATAGCTGACATCAGCGTGGAGGAGGGGGAAGCATTGTGTCGGCCAGGTTTGCTGTGACAAAAAACATGTCTTGTAATAAAGGAAGGTTGATGTTCTCTTCATCCTCGGCTACATTCTCCTCGCAACAGCTGAGCACTGTCTGGGCTCCACAGCGCCTCGCTAACTAGTGGGCGACAGAATGGGGATTCATCCCATACAGGGCCCCACAACGTTTGGCCAATGGGCGTTATTAATGACTATATTTGATCTCCCATGTCCTAAGACAACAAGACATAATAATTACCATAAGATTTGTATAGCACAGACTCACATTCGTAGCGCTTAATAGCAAGAACGACACACGGACAACATTCGAGGGACAGAACAACAAACAAATAACATGAACGACGGAAGGATGAACAACAGTACGGATGAATAAAAGTTGTGATTTTGCACAGCAAGACGAGCAGGGAAGTACCAATAAGGGGAAAAGGAGGAGAAAGGGTGTGACAAAGGACTAGCATTGTGTGCACTGTGTTAGGAGTAATAGGTGGACAGACAGACTGTGCCACTTGTTTATCAAGAGTCATGTCTGCAATGACAATGAATCCGACATTTCTCACGGATGACACAAAGGTGATGTTGGTCTCGTCCACCTGGATGTGATTTGGCGGACAAACGAGTGAAGGTTGATTTCTTCTTCTCGAGCACAGGAGGGCTTCCATTTTATTATCGTTGAGTTTAAGTTTGTTTGTGACCATCCAGCCCTTGACATCGCGAATACAGGCTTCTATGGTACTAGTAGCAGAGTGAGACTCAGCCGGTGGAGTGGAGCAGTAAAGCTGCGTGTCGTCAGCAGATGATTGATGAGAAATCTGGTGAGACTGGATGCATGATGAAAGTGGTTTTGTGTACAGAACTGGGCCGAGTACGGAGCCTTGGGGGATCCCACGGGAAAGTGGATTAGGGTGAGATGTTAGACTATCAACGAACACAGTCTGCGTCCTATCAGTGAGATAGGAGTTGAACCAGTGGGGTTCCAGAGGTGTGGAGTGTATGAAGGAGTAGAGAGTGGTCCACAGTGTCAAATGCAGCAGACAGGTCCAGCAGAGTTAAAGCAGAAACATGACTACTGTCAAGGGCAGAGAATAAGTCGATGGTCACTTTAATTTTAGTAGTTTCTGTACTGTGAAAATGTCTACATGCTGACTAAGCTTGGAGGATGTGGTTGTACTCTTGTAAGAAGGCCCACAGCTGTGTCAAAATTACTTTCTCTATGATCTTAGAAACGGAGGAAGTTGTTCAACACGTTGATGTCAAGCGTGGACTTCTTAAGGAGCGGCCTCACCAGGGCATTTTTCAAGAAAGATGGAAAAACACCTGATGGCAAGCTACCATTTACAATATTTATGATGATCATTGGTTTCATGGAAATGCATACATTATGCCTCATGTAATGGTTTAGAACTTTTGAAACAAATTCCTTTCTTCATTAAAAAACCTTACTCCGTTCTGAAAAGTTTTGTATTCTTACTCTATTCTTTATTCTGCCTGTTCAATATTTAGTCTTTCTGACTTCTTTTGTGTGTCTATGATGTGTTGGTGCTTTTTGTTGGTTCTTTTGACAGTGGGGCCATGTATGGAATTAATTTCCGTAGCCTGTAGCCCGTAGTCCATAGCCTAAAGGCTTCGTAGATGGTTAACCTGTCTGTTAACTATATATACTCATTTATATTTATATCAGGATCATTTATCTGGTTTCTTGGCATTGATCTTCCAGTTAGAGCCTAGAGACACGCAGTGCTTGCTTTGGGAAACTGGGTGTCGGCCGACCTGAATAAAATATGTGTATATTTGTTTGGGGTGGGTGGTACCTTTGCCTGAAGGGAATTCACGATTCTATGTACAGAATCTAGGTAGAAATAAAAACTTCCAGGTTAAACAGCTCGAGTAAGCAGGAGGCTTAAGCAAGAACTAATTTCACTGGCCCAACAAACTGTGACAAACCTCTCCTCCCTATCCCTCCCTAAACAAACAAATACTGTCTGTATTGCAGGGTGTCGAGGTGGTGAGGAGGCCATGAGATTTCATGGATTCTTACAGTGCTCACCACAGCACTGGTGATCACAAATAATACCCATAAGTCAATGCGTGATAAATATGTGCCATCATGACAAATGTGTTTTCATGCGATTTAATATGTGTTGGTGTGTGTGTGAGAGAGAGAATTGCGTGATCACATGACAAACGACAAACGCCTTGTTAATATCGTAAAAAGAAAATAAAATTGTCATCGTGCACTTGTGTGTTCTCAAGTGATAACTTGTTTATCCACCAGAAACCTGTAGTTTTAGGCACGATATACCTGTGTAACCACAATTCTTAAAAAATCTGACTCCTCTTAGCACAAGAACACACGTTCGCGAGGAATATTTATGTCCTAAAAGTCTGCTCTCACCACACGAGTGTTATTTCACCCGCGCGTCACACACACGCAAGCATACATATCAATATAACACACACGCACATACGCACTCACACAGTTTCTCACGTGCACTCAAACACAAACAGGGACTTTAGTGCAAGCAGTTCCATTATCCCTAATAATGACAGGTCAAGGGGTCTGTTCTCGGGGCAGGCAGCTTCTATTCTGGTGCACAACTGTCGCCGGTCAGGCGAACTGAACGAACGAAAAGGAAAAGTAGGACGTGGAGAGCTGTAGTGGGGAGATGACTGTAAAACGCATATTCTTTGTATTTTTCTTTTTCTTTCTGTCTCTTCCTCCGGGGCTTAAACTGTTCAAACGAACCTCGATTTATATGTACACTTCATTCACCCTTACGGCGAAACGGTTGGGGTTGAGCGATGGGGGCTGAGAGTGGGTTGGTGGGTGTTGGGTCAGGGTGGGGGAAGATGAGTGAGGGAGGGTGTTTGTGTGTGTGTGTGTGTGTGTGTGTGTGTGTGTGTGTGTGTGTGTGTGTGTGTTATACCTGTAGGGGCGTTTGCTTTTGTAGGAGATGTAGGGGGTGGGTTGGTGTGACTGAGGTTGTTGTGACACGTTCAACGTTTGGCAGTAAAGGGCGCAGCTGTGGAAACACTGCGGTAAGAGCAGAGCGTGAATGGAATAAAAGATTCGGACTTCCCTTCACTGCGCAATGGGGAGGACAGGCGAGAAGGGAGGTGAGCGAAAGAAGGGAAGAGCGGAGAGAGAGAGGGGTGGCGGTAAATGCATGTAATGATATGCAGATGAATCGATGAAGGACTGTGTGGGTACCTGCACTCAAGGGTTCTTTTCTTTACTGTTATTTATAATGTGTCCGTTAATTCGTCATTTCTCTGGATATAAACGATGTCCGCACTCTTAGTGTTTACAGCGCTTGAGTTAGACACCATGAAAGATGTATAACCGAGTTTTTGAAGGGAAATAGATTACAGAACCTGCATTAAACTACACTGGGTTGCTGGGAGGTAGAGTGGTACAGCCCACATTAAACTGTTTCAAAGCTCTCATCCCTGGTGAAGCAGACAATCCCCCCTCTTACAGCCTCTTCCCCACCCACCCACCACCACCCCTCGATCCCGTTGATGACTCAGTAATGTGACACGCGCCCTGCAGCGCACACAGTTCGCACATGCGCGTGTAAACCTCTCGGTGAGCCACTTGGTCGCAGTAATGACTCTGACTCCGGACAAGGAGTGCTAACAACCACTGGAGTTAGAGTTCCTCGTCACTTTGATCGTCTTGCTCTTAAGTGGCCCGAGCCTGTTTAGTGGTGAGACTTTCAGGTCTTCAAAGGGAACCTGGTAGCCCCTCATCAAACTCACACTCATACATGGACACGCGCACGCACGCACGCACGCACGCACGCACGCACATTTGTCGGCACTAAAAACATGCACCACACTTTGCACCCAGACCCACTAGCATTTCTTTCTCCAAGTACCCCCGATTTTTCCGAATCTTTATGTGGATAGGAGGCACCTCTCGCGAGCGATACACAAAAATTATGCGAACTTTTTTTCATCATTCCGTTGCATACCTTTCCTAACTTTCAGCAACTTATAAACCATTTTCTTGTCTTCATGATCATCGAAGGACAAGTGTCACTGTAGAATTAATCTGGTAGCAGGAGGATTCGAACATATTTCATGGTTCTGTTTAACCTGGATGACATTAACCAGTAGATCTTAATGTATATGTAGGTACATGGAGACTGTTACAGATTTACAGCTGTAAAGTTGGAGTTTGCTACATGTTAAAACATCTTCAGACCTTCATTGCGTGTTAGTGCGTCTGTTTGTGTGTGTGTGTGTGTGTGTGTGTGTGTGTGTGTATGTGTGTGTTTGCAAGAGAGAGAGAGTGTGTGTGTGTGTGTGTGTGTGTTTGTGTGTGTGTGTGAAAGCGCGTGAGGTTACATTTTTACTGAATAAAAGAAAGAAGGGTGCCATAGACCGAACACTTTAAATAGGTCTCACGTGTTAATAAAGAATTAATTGGTCAATTTAATCAACGAGAAATCTTCAAATGTTTAGCGAAGGGTTTTAAACGGTGATTCCGCTCGTGAACTCCGCCTAAATGTTCATTATGTCCTGGACTTACACAGGTCAAGCAACCGTCAGTTAACAAGATGGAGGCCATTTTTAGTCATTGTCAACCAGTCTCAGCCATTAACAGCCATGGAGACATTTACACCGATAGGAGGCATTTCCAGATAATAAAACAGTTCGATTTTGTGTTGGTTTGTTTGTTTGTTTGTTTTCTTTTAAGCGAAGTGCGTAAATCTCAACCGCTTATCTCCACTTCCTCCAGCGAAAGGGAAGTCGGCGGGACGTCTAATTTATCGTCTTCACAGACCTCACTAACGTTTGGGAACGGATGATGGATTCATGGTCGTCATGTAAAATGATTTTCCCACTTTCCACATCAGTTTTCCCAACATGTAGCGAGAGGACACAAATCTGTAGGTGTCTTTAAGTACGATTTATCATCACAAGAGCTAGTGTCTGCAAACGTCAGTGTACATTTTCTCTTTCCCTCCATTATTTTTCTTTTTTCTCATTTATTTCCGCCATTTTTTTTGTAGTGCAATCGTCTTTTCGCCCCTTGGCGCTTACAGTATCCCACTGAGCAGTGCTCATTCTTCAGTGGCGAACAACTGGTGGTAATGTTTGAGCGGCCGCCTCTTAATCTTCCATGCTTTCTTAACGACCGGGCATTTCACTATAGCAACAGCTCAGAGGAGTGGAGATAAATCTTCAGAACCTTCGTTGTGTCGATTATACATTCAGCACTAGCTTAAAATCGTCTAGAAAAGCTACCTGAAAGTAAGAAATGTAGTGTAGCACCTTGAACACTTAAAGGCCTAGTAAGGTGAAATTTTGCGGCCCTACGCTTCTCTAGGAGTAACTAGAAATAAACTAAAACTAAACTAAGGAGCAATTTGTTTCTAATTATTTGATAAAGCCCAATGTAAGATACTATTCTCCCTTAAATCTTGGTGAATACTCCACTTCTGTTTTCCAGATACACGACTACAAACATCACCATACCTGGAAAGAAGTCAACAACAAAGACTGGATAGGTGTCCGATGTAAAGTCCTCAGCTAGGTACATATGTTGATTGGGCATATGGTGACCTCATGATTTTGACTTCTTTCTGTGCATGTTGATGTTTGTATGCGTGTACCTTGAGAATAGATTAGAGAGGGGAGGGAGAAAGATTTGGAGGAATAATACCCCCCCCAACCCTCCAGGTCATTAAAAAAATGCCACCTACTCGTCGTTTAAATAGATGAGTAGTTGAATAAGAAGGCTGTTGGGCAAAGACTGATTAACATAATCGAAAAGTCGTTTTAGACGGGTTAATTTGTGACATTCTTGTGCCAGTGTAACAGTGACAGCAGGCTACTGAGCAGGAAAAAGTAATAACTTAAACGAACAAGCACTCGCTTAAGTCGTCCTTAAGTGTCAAGTGGGTATATGGGTTTGTTGGGGAGAGGGGACATTTGTACCGGACCTTTATTGTTAAGCGATCTTCAGACTGACAGCACCTGCCACACCAGAAAAAAGAAGAAGAAAAACGAAGTTGAGGTGGAGTTTTCGTTGTCTGCCTGTGATCAGTCGAGGCGTCTCCCCGCACACTACCATCATGATGATGCCAGAGCCGCGGTGCGTCAGGTCGTGAGCTGCACGTGCATCATACGCGCGGACAAACTGTTTTTTGATTTACTGTGTGCAGCAGAGACATCTGACAGAGCTGCCATCCCCCGCCATTCCTCGCGTGCAGGGGGAGAGAACCGTGCGTGTTTGCTTAAGCGCCTGGAACGTGAGGGGAGAGAACTGGTTTGTGTGGAGGTCGTGGTGGGACGAGATGTAATCACACCGGGGCTGGAGATGTGTTCGGGGTACCACCTCTCAGAGAGTTTTTCTTAGAAATACAGCTTAAGAATAGCAAGATGTGCTGCTGCCAAAAAAAAAAAAGCAGCGAGTGCACACGTGGAAAAAAAGCGCTCACCCATCATGCACTGGGGCATGTACAGACAGCAGGAACGAGGAGGTTGCATGCACATCGTGTCTAAATACAGAATGATCCGTGTTCTTTCATTCACTCTTTGTATATAGAATTTTTTAGTTTTTTGTTAATAAAAACAACATCTAAACATTAACAGTCTTTCAGTCTGATCAACAGGCTACCACATGCTTCAAGCAATATAGAAAGATGTTAAACTGTTCTTGCTAGTCCTGCTGAAAATGAGGACAACGACGATGACGATGATGATGAGAAAGACAGAAAGAATGTGGATGAGAAGCAAAAAACAAAGACTTCTCAGCAAACATCGACAAAGAATATCATCCTTTTTATATGAAGGTCTCACCATTAGGATTTCAAAGAGAAAACTTATGACAGGAAGTAGTTGTTTAACAGCTGTACCTTTGAAAATTCTGCCTTAGTCTCTTTATCATCAAGAAGCACGAAAGGAACCCACTCACTCTCTATTCCACTTCAAGTGACCAAGCTTTTAATCTTCTGGGCTGTGCTGGTACATGAATACAGACCCGCTTTTACGGGCTTTTCCCCCCTTGAATTACCGTGGCTTTTAGCTCAGAAGTCCTTGATGCTCGAATGGCTAAACACAATTAGCAACTGAGTCCTGGGGCAAGGAACACCAAGAACTTGCCATTAAAGTACCCCAAGGACAGGAAGTGGATAGGACACGTGCCCTGGTACCTATCGTTCTTACACAACTGTGTTTGGCAGTAGCCAAGGGGTCGTAGAAAGATGTTGGACAACATCAAGGTGTGCCACCCACGAGGCAATATAGCACATCTAGTTTGAAAAAAGGCAGGACACGGGGAGAACTTCTCCTCACCCTGGCACCAGAATAAGGGAGACAAGATTTTAAGACCATGACATCCGTGGTAAATGTGCCAAAGTTTTCCGTTCGTCGACACACCGATGGTTGTCACCTATTTCGCCGACATACAAGAAAAGGCGCTTTATAACTGCTGCTTCTTAAAAGTAATGATCATAATTATTATTAAGCGTTTTCAGTTTTTAGAAAGTAGAGCAGGCACTAAGCGAGCTGGAGTCAGAAACCAGAGACCAGCTGGAGTCACAAAGGACAGAACAAAACAGGAAAGGAGGAGGCATGCCAAAGAGGTGTGAGTGTGAAAATGCGTTTGTCAGTCTTCATGCGCATGCGCGAGTGGCATGGGCGGGGTGCGGCCGGTGTTGTACTTAAAAGGGCGACATTTTTCTGCCGTCAGCGTAGGTGAAGCTAGCACCAGACCATACTTCAAACAAAAAAAAAGAGAGAGAAAGAAAAATCAGCGTCAACTTTCTCTCTGAACAATGCACGTGACTGTGTCGCCTCTCAGGCTGCTGTTCGAACACCCACTTTGCCACTCGGAGCAAATCGACGGACAGGGCCGCGTGGGAAGAAGCGACACAAAAGACTTTCCACGCAGTGAAAAGGGCTTTAGCTACGACAGCCGGAGCATGCACACTGACAAGAGAACATATGAGATCGGAAATGACACAGGTATGAACAGGAAATTGTCTCCCCGGGGAGCTTGTCCGTCGTTATTGTTAACGGTTTGCACCCTGACGTCACAGGGGGATGTAAGACTATTACTGAGTTGCCGTAATGATAGCGTAACGATGATACTGGCAGTGGCAAATAAGAAAACAAAGAGGAAAAGAGAAGAATAGGAAGAATAAAGACGACACACTATTTTACAATCGTAGTTTGAGGGGAAAGAGTGGATAAATACATTATTATACGCGGCCTGTTTGAGATAGAAAGAGATGAACACTATGTATGCAGAGTCAGTAGAGTAAACCATTGTTAAATTACAGGAATTTTTTTTTAAGGGTCACCCTGGTATAATGAGTCAGAAATGTTCTTCTCCTCTTTTACGACCTGTTCCCAGAAGTAGAGTTCACCTCCGTAGGTCATGGATTAAAAAAAAAAAAAAAACAATGAGACCGACTTGTCTAGAAGGTTAGGAAATGTCGACTTTCTAAAAGTACGTGAAAAAAAAAACGATTTCACCTCGACTGAAGAATAATGGGGAGCTTTTTAAGTCGAGTGACAAAGATCGTCTTCTTAGCTTGGTAGCCGACAAAATATATCGAGCGGACAACCTCCACGTAATAAAAACCTACGTTGAGACATTTAGCACCACGAGATGGTTCCGGTCGTCAACGTAGTGAAAGCACGCCGTCACGTAATGAGAGGGTAGTCTTCACATAGTAGAAAATATCATCTACACGTAAAATATACCCAAATAATTCCTGGTGACATGACATCCGTTGTAATGATGTTCACGACTGGTTGACTGCCTTTCGTGTGCATTGAGCTCGCTCCCCACAGAAAAATGCGCTGCGCAGATTAAGTTATTATAACTTACACGTGCTGCTTAGATCAACACATGGGGCGTGTTCCAGTCACTGAATTTTAACTCCTTCCTTCCGCGGATAACTGCCACGCCGTGAAAAAAAGACATTTGTATGCGCAGCCCGCATCACAAGCCATCTTTCCCACGTGGTCACGACCCACCTCACCACCAGCACGCATCACTCCGCCACGAAAAAGAGTTCATTCCCAAACAGCGATTATTACTATTATTTTTTTGTTTCTGGAGGAGCTAAGGGCGGGAAAAGGAAATGCACCAGCCGTTGTGTAAGCTCTGCCTAAGGGGAAAGCTCTTTAGTTTTCCTTCCATACGACACTTGTGTAAAGCAGTTGCGTGATAAATAAATTCACTGTAGCCTCACACCCCTTTCCCTCCCCCCCCCAAAAAAAAAAATAAAGGCCACCGCATGCAGTCTGTTCCAACTGTAACGGACGGTGTTACCATCGCCCAGAGGCATCCAACAGCTTGTTTTGTTCTCTACACCAGCAGAATTTTTACGCAGCGTGTATGTGGAGCAATGTATGCTTTTAGGGAGGGCAGGGGAATTTTTTTCAGCTCTTCTAAAATGTAATAAAAAAACAACTTATTCTCAGGCTGTAACTGTATGACATATCTTCTGCTTTTCCTTTGTACGGATACAGCTTTCTCTGTAATAAATTCCTATGATATCAAAAGTAATTATGTTGTAGTTGTTTTTGAAACACACTTAAGTGTTGCTCGTTCTTATTCACACAAATATACTTTGGCGGCAGCAGTCCCCATGTTGGGTTCAGGGCATTCATTCTGTCTCAAGTGTTCTCCATATCTCTTCCTTGTTCACGACCCCAGATTCTCCCCCTCTCTCTCTCTCTCTCTTTTCAGCTAGTTAGTCAGGCACATCGCACAATGACAAGTCTAAACTCAATGTTAATCCCAGAGTAAATAAACCCAGAGACTGCACATAGGCGGAACAAAGTAGCCCCCCTTACCTGCCGTCCATATGCCACGTGAACGATGCTAATGTGCGCAAGACAGGTGTGGATCAATCAAGGTCGGTAGGATGAAGAAAAAGAGAGAGAAAGAAGAGCGGTGGAATGTCTCAAGAAAAATTCTGGTTGTTTGGTTACCCACAGAAGTCTCGGCGTTATGGTTGAATTGTCACGATGACGTGTAAGCCTCGAAATGTTTATTTATTTACGGGTTGACTTCTCGTATATGTTTATCGCCTGTTATTTTGACACACACACACACACACACACCATCCATGTATTTAAGTAAAACATATTGAAAGTAATCCCCACTCCCCTTATCGACTCCCCCCTTTCTTTATGCATGTAATTTATATATATATATATATATGCCACTTCCCCTGTTTTTAAGCCGAAATTACCGACATCTCCTGCTAATGATTGAACCTATATCACCAAGGCGACTGTACACACCCGGGAACAGCAGACGGCTAGAAGCTAGTGTGCGAGTCTTGGTTGTCTGCTAGACAAGCTCTTCGCAAATACTCCACCCCGCCCCGGGACCCTAACAGTTTGAACTTAATTTTTAGGGTCAGCCCTGCAGGCATTCAATAGCTGTAAGTGCTGGCCCTTCGATCATTTTTATTCTTACTTACAGGTGAATTACTGCTGCACCTCTTATCTCTCTCCAACGAGCCCGGTGATTCATTATCTACTGTAAATAGGATCCGCCTGCCCCTGACACCTCGTTGCGTGTTCGCGCGCCTTACACTAGCATGCACGTGCAGTCACAAAAAAGCAAGAGACCGAGAAAAATGTCGAGAAAATAAGTCTATTGAGTGGAAGCAGCATATTTACAAGTGTTTATGCAAAGACAGAGAAACAAAAAGTAAAGCTGGCAGACAGGACCAGGGGAGGGTGATTTTTAATGTCACTAATTAAAGAGCTGTAGCTGGTACTCACTGTTTGACAGCGTGGTTTGAATCCCGACAAGACCGTACTAATCCTCACTTGTAACACAACTACAACACAAACAAAGCTCAAAAGTTTCGGAGCAGTTCTTCTGCCAGTCAATGTTGTTGTTGGCTAAGCTGGTCGAGTTATCACAGCAGATGCACAGCACAATCCACCGCGGTTCAAATCCATGGCACGGGCGAGCCCCGAGTGAAGGGGATGTGAGCGGAGCTGTCACTGACGACGTCACGGAAGACCAGGTCAGTCGTCGCCGTTGTTGTCGTCGTGGTGGTAGTGACGGACGACAACGACGACTGTTTCATCGACGCCGTCGACATCCTTGAGCGACAACCAACAACTAACGATGCTTTAGCTTGTCTGTCATCTGAAGCGTTCGTCCTCAGAAACGAGAAGTTGCACAAGCAGCGGAGAGAAAGAACGAGTAAGAGAGAAAGAGAGCGAAAGGAAGAGTTTTGCTCCTTAGCCGCAGGTCCCAAAGTTTTCACTCAACTAACCAACACACTCGGTTTTTTCTTCTTTTTTTTTTTTGAACTCCCGCTCTCGGCGCACTATAGCGAGATGTGTCGCGTTCTGACGCCGCTCGCAGCCGCCAACCACTGGGTCTTGCTGAACGACTGACTGACTGACGGAGGGCGTGGAGGAGGAAAAACTGCGGCCGAAGGCGGAAGGGAACAGCCCTGCACTTCACTAAAAGGGAGAGAAGCAGGCAGAAACGATCCGCTTGGAGCGACGGAGGGGTGAGACGGTGGTTGGGGAGGAGGAGTGGGTGCTCTATCAAACTTTGTCGAGAATCGTTCGCGGCTTGTAACCTCCCCCCCCCCTCCCACTTTTCTGCAAAAGGTTTTATCTCACAACCTCGCGTACTGCGACCAAGTGTGGTACGGGAGCTTCTGACTCGCTTGCAATAGGAAAAAATGTGGGAGTAACAGCGATTCGTTCTAATCCCCCTTCCACAAACCCCTCCCCGCTATATACCCTTATCCAAATAACTTGAAGAGCATAAATTTACCCGCTTCTACATCCGTGCGTGTGTTTGGGATGCGGTCGCCGCGCTTGTGTCGGGTGCAGGCAGGCGCCCAACTGCTGATGGCGGAGGTTTCAGCGAGGGTTTATCTGGGAGCCATACAGTAAATGCCGCACAGCGCAATTGTCGCGCAGCAAAAGGTCGTACGCTGGTTGTAGCCTTTGCAGTACCCGTGCCATCCGGTGAAGCTCTCCCCCCCCCCCTAACCTTACTTTCATTAAAACCTCTTCGCAGCTCAATTACAGTCGCACAGACAGCAAACTACACACGGGTAACGCACGCACGCCCTGTGTGCAAAGAATCAAAGGGGCAAGTACTATTGTTTTTGTGATATGATGAAAACTAAAATAAGCTGCCATAATATATTCGATCTTCTTTACTGCACAATAACCGCTAGCCTTGTTAGCCTCTTTTTCTAGTGATTCGGCATCTGCTTTGCTGTAATGAGGGGTTTGGGGAGGATTTCCGTGGAATCATTGGTATGTCAGAGAAGTGGTGCAATCAGAAGGTCGATCGTCCCGCGCAGTTTGTCATAAGCAGTCTACTTTGATGTTACGTGCGAGCGCCCAGGTACACCACGTGACCAGATTGCGTGGAAATGCCATCCCCCCAGCTCGCGCCTCACTAAGCGATCAACAGTGCGACGAGTATAAAGAGCTGCAGACGATAGTTGACGATGCAGCGAGGTCGATGTCGCGAGGCTGGGAAGGTGACGAGTGTCGGGGTCTCGGGCTCGTTAGCGAACGTTGGTCACAGACGACGATGTCCTGATGACCCTGGTGGTGGTTACTGGGACATGATGGGTATCGACGGCGGGGGGGGGGGTTTCGGCAGGACATGGATTCCTGCTTTCTGTAGGACAAAGGTCATTTCCGCCTCGCACCTTTATATGTCTAAGATTGTTACAGAATATTGATTAATTACGTCCCTTTAATTGTGTTTTAATTGGTTTGTGTAGACTTAGTTTACGTCAGATTCTGTAATTAAGGATTGCATAATAATCTTTTGTTTTGTAGGAGTTGTAGTGCTTCACATTTTTTTTGTACTTGCTTATTACATTAGTATATAATTATATATATTTTTTTCTGTACACGTCTCAGTTTTTTTTGTTATGCTTTTAATTCGTGTATTTGCCTTGCCTTTTTATTTCTTGTGATTCTCTGATTTTTAACGGTTAAGGTTTCTTGGGATTCCTGTAGGAAGTGGTAATAATGGTTCAGATTTCTTTCTTCTGTGGGTCTAAAATTCTTTAAAATTTTTCTTTCTACATTTCAGAAACTGTTTTCCAGTCATTCTCTGCACGACTACACATCTAAGATTGTTTCAGAATACTTGTTTTACGGTCTAAGACTGTTCCAGTTTCAAGCCTCGGAAATCGTATCCAGAGTGTATGCGGTAAAAATATTATCACACCAACTGCTGTTTCCTTAAAATCTTTTTATCAGTTTATCCACCAAGCGAGGCAGTTCCATTTGCCTCCTGTAGGAAAATATACATAGTGCCTCATACCACATATGTATTAGCCTTATCATAAGCAGAAGGATCCGCTTTTCATCGCCTCAAACAAAGACAAAGTTTGCAAAGCTGCAGCAACTTCCTTCCTTGACAAAAAAATGAGAAGCACATCTTATTCGCACAGACAGTTTTTACGTGTGTTTTATGGGACATTATCCCTTAGTCGTTGTAATAATTTAGGGCTGGGAGCATCTTGTTGCTCTCTGCACATAAATAAACTGGCTCAGAAAGCCATGTCACCCTCTAAAGGTTATGAATACTTTCATGTGCGGGGGGGGGGGGGAAAATCGAAGGTCCAAACCACTTTGCCAAGGAATGTTGCTTAACCAGTCACATTACACTGAGTCCTTCAGGTAAGTGTGGGCTTAGTGGTGTAGGTGCGTCTCCCAATTTTCATCTAGTCAGTGCACGAGAAGGTTTTCGGAAAGCCT
This sequence comes from Marisa cornuarietis, assembly GCA_004794655.1. Classification (NCBI taxonomy): domain Eukaryota; kingdom Metazoa; phylum Mollusca; class Gastropoda; order Architaenioglossa; family Ampullariidae; genus Marisa; species Marisa cornuarietis. The sequence goes on along the minus strand of SMMW01000047.1, from coordinate 961,843 downwards.
TCCATGACCCTGGAAATTTGATAAGTTTGAGGATAGAAGAACACACACAAGGTACATGAAGACACATTTATTTGAGTTAGCGCTACTTATGTCAATCAGCTATCGTATTTTGTAAAACTAAGGATCTCTTTGTACAGAAAGCCTTTAATGTACGCCTGTGTTATCTAGACAGTTAGGACCCATTCCTTCCCAAACAAGTACCAGCGTTGATGGCATTTTAACTTTGTTAGATGGCGTAGGGAACAAGCCTCTGGAAACATTTTGCCGAAGAGGATCTTCGTGCGACCCTCTGCTGGACGAATAACTTTGACCCCTACCGGCGAAGAACCGCATGCCTGTTTGGAGAGACTCGCCAAGCACTCTTCAAATCAGGACCTGGACCTTTTGAAGAACCCCTTTCCAACATGCTTTTCTATTTTGGAAATACAAGAGGCGCCCAAGGGAGTGGTGCCTCTGTCTGGTCGAAGAAATCTTGTTAAGTTCGTGCAGTTGCTGTCTTCAGGGTCTGGGAAGAGGAAGAATGCGTGAACTACGTTTATCACGGACCTACCGGCGTTCATTGAACATGGCGCCCATCGTACTTTCTGGAAGCTCGGGGAGCCGATGAGAATTCAATCAAAGACCTCTTTGCTGTCCAGACGGTGCGATTAACCACCATCCTATAGTTAACTTTGCGGGACAGAATGAACTGAGGGACATTTTGAGCGGTCACGCTGCAAGATGGCGACAGGTTTTGACACAATGATGAGTTTATCAGCCACTGTCTCACGAGAGACTTTAGGGGACCGAATGGAGGAGAAATAAGCACTCCCAACTATTGCTATGACTGAAATGCCTTCTAGCACTTAAAATAAATTCAAGGACAAAGAAGCTCTTACGAGCTAAATAAACATGTTTGCGGGTACTCTGTCAGAGCAATAAAGTGGTTGAAATGTGAAACGACCAAGACTTCACTATAGTCAATGTATTATCTATTAACAGCTCCACAAAAAGTATTGAGAGTACTTTCAGTAATTTTCTTTTTATACTATGCACCTCTAAGTGGCACTTAGGGAAGCTGATTGAAGCTAAACTTACCCAGAAATTAATAGTAGACAAGTTTAGACAAGTAGTGGCCTTCTGCCCTCCGTTTTGCCTCGTAATCATAGTCGGGCCGGGAGCACCAGCGAAGACTTCGGTCCCTCTCAACAATACTGTTGTTCCCAAAAGCTTTCTTCTTAGCTCCACAAAATCCCGCCATATTATCCGCCATTGGTCTTCAAATTGTAAGCATGTCTGCTGAATGTACTCTGGGATTTGTGTCTCCATGCCACACGGGCACTCGTTGGTGCGGGGCATCTCCAGATTGTACGGGCATGCCAAGAGTCAGCAGTTGACCTATTCGTAGATTAAGTGACCTGCTCCTGCCTGTTGAGAAGCGGGAGGTCATCAGTCAAATCGTTCTCTCCAGGTGGAGCAGAGTCTGCTTTGGAGGATAGGTCTTGCCAGACAAGAGGTCAGCTAGACTACAAACACAAACACAACAATACTAGACCATTATTCTCCCAAGCTAAAGCCAAGATAGCGCCGAGATAGCAAGAAATTACCGGTCTGTGTGGTCGTTGGGGGGACTAGTAATTGCAGTTCACTGCGACGATCAGGCTGACGAAAGGGTTTAATTAAATAAAGACATTTAAGCGCGCGTGTGTTGGATCTGACCAACGGCTTGTGCCTCATAGCCTCCTGGGGGCCTTTCACGATCTATAATATTAACGAGTGTGGCATTTTTTTTTTATCTGCACAAATCCTCAGATCTTCAGGCAGTCATATCGCTAGACAGAGATACTCACTGGTGGCCGCAAGCGACGTATGGTTTTCTTGACCCTGCTGCCCGCGCGCCCCCTAGGACGTGTCAACTGATGTCAAAGGTCAGTGTACCAACGATTCTCGCCGGCACTTCGTTGATTGGTATCCAGAACCACGTGACCAAGCCTTCTTCGCGTTCTCTCATCACGTGGTCACGCGAATATCGGCAGTATGGCTTATTGAGTGGATCTCTGGCAACCTGTTCTTCTAATATATCGTGGGTCGGGAGACAAGGAGGCTGTTTGGTCTGCAGAACAGGGACTTTGTTCAAACATCCCGTCAGGTCTCGGAAACGTACTGAACACAGCTCATTCTCTTCGCTTTTCCTTTATTACAAGTCCCGCTCTTGGCTGCCAGCCGTGCATTGGTTATTTCTACAACTTTGTGTGCTGCATTCGTTTTCTTTTGAGGTAGGAAGGAGGGCTCAATAAAAGAACTGCTGATAAGAGAGAGTGGGAACTATTTGCTCGGGTGTCTGTTTCCAGAATGAAATCTAGGAAAACAAGAGAGATGGGAGAACGGGGAGCAGAGAGAGGAGACAGAAAGGTTGGTGGGGGGGGGTGTACAGCTCTATAGACAGTTTGCCTCATTTTTCTGCCTAGGACCGAGAGTGACAAGAGGAGAATACCAGTAGCATTGCACTGAAGCCACAACAATTATGTTTATCAGATTCGTCAGATTGCTTGCGACTTCAGCAATACGAAGTTCAGTAAGATGATGTTTTTATTTTAACAACCAAGCATCGTGATCGTGTGTAATTAGTCAATCGAGAAGAAAATCATCATATATATTTTTTTCACGATGTTATCAAGCCTTCCGTTCGCCAAACGGTCTCCCAGTGTCCTGAAAACTGACCCGGCGTGAACTCCTGGTTTGTCGGCGAGGTCGTCGTGTTCTTTGTCGGGTGTTGAGAAAAATGTCATCCCTTCTCTGTGTGTGTGTGTGTGTGTGTGTTTAAAAAAAATTTTGTGCCATAAACGGCAAAATGAGATATTCAACATGCTGTCCCTTTGTAAGAGAAGATCAACGAACCGTTGAAAGAAATTTTATCAGATTTTTTTTTGACGAGATGCTAACACAAATACATAAATCTTGATGGAGAGAGAAAGCAACAAACTACCAATCACTACCTGCTCCACATCCATACACACACAAATTAAGGAGGCAAAGTTTGTTAAGATGCTCATTTGACTGACTGGAGTCTGCCAAGTTACTAGTAATTCTTACCGATATTGTGCTGGCATGTTTGCCCTTAAACTTTGACACAGGCATCTCAATCACAAAATCACAAGACAGATCAGGTTTGTCTGCACTAATGCTCGTGCATCAAAACAAAACTTGAGATTTCCTTCCGTCTGGTCTTTCGAGCGGATGTTCCATTTGTCTGCATTCTTAGCAAATTGTTGATTAGCTGGCGGGCAATCCTTTATCTTCGCGCTACTTTCAGTACGTGCATAATGGGATTTTGATTCTTGTACACCTAACCAAAACAGAAAACAAACAAAATGAAACAGAGATGAGGCGTAAAGAAAAAAACGATATCCAGACTTTTAAGAAAATGTTTTATACTGTCGGGGTAAAACAAGTGAACAATAGAGGTGGCGCAGATACAAGAATCTCTATCCAGACTTTACTAATGCTCCATACTGTGGAGGAAAGAGAAGGAGAGAAGAAAGAAAATTGCATGGCACCAAGATTCTATTTTCCAAGGTTTATCTCACACAGACTTTCCCCATTCTCGATTGCATTCGTTATTCTTCAAAAAGAGTCAAATGACACCCGTAACACAGTGGAATTAGCAGACGACAGTAGTGTTTCGCCTGCACATAACGACTCAATCACTCATCTGTTATCCGCAAGTGACAGACACACCTTCAGCAGGATGCATAACACCACCGTATACTGACCTACTTTCTTCCTTTTTTCTTTCTTTCTTCGTTGTCAGTGCTGTAAAAGAAATCACCCACATGCTCTTAACATTTTACTAGTTAGTCAAGAGTGTTTCTGTTCTGGAAGCCCTCGTCAAAGCTTCACGATGTCATCCCGGTCCTGAAAACTGACCTGGCGTGAACTCCTCATCTGTCAGCGAGGTCGTCGTGTTCTGCGTCTAGTGTTAAGGACTTGGTAATCATTTCTGGGGCAAACAATGGCTCACATCAGAATACCCATTATTTTTAAAGAGCCAGTGCAGATAAGAAATCTCCCTCGCGCGCTGTCGGTTGATGTGAGGGGGGGGGGAGGTAGCACAACAGCAAGTGATACACAAAAGGAAATATCACACGTGTGTATGTGCGTGTGTGGGGGTGTCTTTGTGTATGTATGTGTGTGTGTGTGTGTGTGGGCGCGCGCTCGCTTATACATATATGTTACTGTCTAGTGGATGAGTCGATGTAGTGACTGTGTACATGAGTTCTTGTGTGTCGGCGAGGAAGGTAATGTAGTACAATAATCTTTATTAATTCACAAACACAATCCCATCGAAGATGTGTACGTGCTCATCCCCTTGTAATGTACAGCTGGGTACAAACATGTACACATCGACTACTCAACATGGTTGACCTCTCACCTGTCTAAGATGAAGATAAATGAGAGAGAGAGAGAGAGAGGAAACATTTCAATATTATTGTGTGTTGGTGTGCATGGAGTCGTGTATGTAATAAGGCAACAGAAGAAAACTCTCTAAACAGCTGCCATGCTAACATTCTTCCCGCAGTGTTCGCTATTAACACTTTCCATCCCTTTTTGTTCTTCCTTGTTTCTTTCGTGAAAACATTAAATGACAAGGCGGAGTTCAATTCAAGGTAGTATTTTTTCAATTTTTAGTTAATTTCACGCCCCAGTTTACCATCCCATGAACAGAAAACATTTAGGGTGCATTAATGTCCATACCTATGTTATCACGGCTACAGCCAGTGGAGAGCTGAGACCATATGTTAATGAGGCATGGCTGTGGAGATTGTGATTTCAAGGGTGTGATTTCTTTCTCTGCGTGGTGATGTTGGCGGCTTTGTATCTAATAGCCAGGGGTTACATTCAGTAAGATTTTGGGAAAACTTATTTTTTACTGACCTCGCAGTAACAAATTATAAACAATAATAAAAAATTAATAAAAAGTTTTCGGCTCTATTAGGCCTTTAACTGCTAGCATGGTGGAGGCATGGCTGGAGTCAGACACTTGCATTGTTTGTAAAACACTGTAAGTCTATATCATATTAGGGGTCAGTCTCCAACTTATGTTCGTATAGTTGCTGGATACCTGTGAGTTCTCACTCTGAGGTGGCTAGAGATTTACAGGTACAGCACGAAAGAAAACCGCCGCTTGTTTTTCAGATGCCGTTTAACAAACAGGTCTACACACTTACATCCCTCACCATAGTTTTGTTCGTTTAGACATATCTAACAAAGTCTATCAATCACAGGTTTCCTCTATATCTTTTTTCTGTCTGCCTCCAGTTGTGTTCAGATAATATTACATACTACATATTTAGCTTTCCCATCTTTTTTCCCCTCTACTCTTTCTTGCGTTTATTCTTTCTGTTATTCGTTCTTTCGTTTGTTCTTTATTTAGTTCGTTCAGTCTTACATTTTATAATTTGTTCTTTCATTGACGCAGAAAAAAGTTCTAAATTTGTTAGGTTTATGTTATTCAAATTTTCGCCTGATTTTTTTTATAACTTCTAGATTTTGAAGGCGTGTGAAAAGTTATCGCCACTTGTATTCATCTCAGTTGTCATCCATTAATGTCATGCTTTGTTTATCTTACTCTTGTTGCTACTGTTCTGGTTTTCTTTCTCTTGTTGTTTTTGTTCTTCTTCTTCTTCGTCGTCGTCGTCGTCTTCTTCTTCTTCTTCTTTCAGTCAATCGAGCCCCCTTAAACTATCATTAATAATTGGTCGTATGCGACTTTTCTCGAATTTGGTCTACTGGCTTTAAGTTTCTGCTTACGGATCCTAGCCCCTACTTCCACGTTCCAATCTTTACTTAAAATTCAATAATGAATAATCTGAATAATCTCTAATGTTATTTTACAGATTTCAGTGTTTGGCTATTGACACCAAGCCCAATTCCCTCTTCCAAATTTTTGGGCATGGACAGAGTTTCCACACTGTTGCTGATGTGAAAGCTGACGATAGTGATGATTGTTTTCCATATCAGAGGACCCCCCTCTGTTTATTTACTGTCGCAATGAAGGCAGAGACTAGTGCCCTGCAGCAGTAAATACATAAAATGTTTCAAAGCTGTCACTGCAGCAAAAAGGCTGTAAATGCAAGCTGTGAGCTATCGAAGTATCTTGTTCCCTTGTTGATGATTCACTTCGTATTATGCATTAGACAACATATCAGTCTGCTCCTGTCAGTATTTTTGATCAGGGTGCAGCTCGCAGTATAGACAACACAGACAGTCGATTCAGCAACATCAATCAATATGTAATGAATGACAAACACAGCAAGGCGCAGAACTAATTAAGAAATACTACTTCAAAGGCTAAACGAACAACCAAACAAAAAATACTCTCCGAGAATCTGAGAATAATGGAACAATTTCGCCAGCTAAGAAGGAAAAAAAACCACACAGCTTGGGGAAAGCAGATACCATCAAATCTGTAATAAGTAGCGGGAATCGACAAAAAAAGCAGAAGAAACTTCATCTTCTTATTGTCGATGGTGCAGCTGCTGTTGACGAAAATAGAGAATACGACACATTCAAAACACTTTATCACCGTCAGGTACAAAAGGCTAAACTTTATGTTCACCCGTCATCACTTAGATGTCCCCAGCGACGACGATGACGATGATGATGATGATGACGATGATGACGACGATGATGACGACGATGATGACGACGACGATGACGACGATGATGACGACGACGACGATGATGACGACGATGATGACGACGACGATGACGACGACGATGATGACGACGATGATGACGACGATGATGATGATGATGACGATGATGATGACGATGACGACGACGACGATGACGATGACGATGATGATTGATGATGATTGATGATTGATTGATTGATTGATGATGATGATGATGATGATGATGATGGCAGCGCCACGAGGAGAATTAAGCTAACAACAGGACACCAGAGTCAAAAGAACAGATTAAATACTTAAAATTATAAATGACAAACTCCCTACCCACGAAGTCTCCAAAAAGCAATGAGAACACCCGTGCACCTGGTTTAACCCAGTGTACGCTGACTTCAGCATGCAAATGAACTACACGGGTAGCATGTTGACTTGGGGTGAGTTAAGAGATTACAGTGTGCCACTGAAATCCGTGGTGATTCAGACTGCGGGAAATCCTACACCAGACGATCTTGAAAAGGCATTCATAGCATGTAAAGTTTCTGTCAGAGTGACACCCTCAGAAACATAATGACAAATCGTCGAGTGCAACTGAACGAGGTGTTTGATGAAAATGATTCTCAGGGATCTTGCTCGTGCCTGTTGTGACTGGAGGATAAAAGCATTATCGCTCTTGAGATGACTAGGATTGATGAATGGTTGAGCGACGAGCGAAATGAGTGAATGAATGAATGGCATGGGCGGGTCATGAAGGTGTGTATAACTAGATGAATGGACGGACGGACGAACGAATGAGTGAATGAGCTAAAACTGTCTACGTATCATTCTCCTTCTTCTTTCAAATGATGTAGGAAATGGAGAAAAGAGAAAATGAATGCAGCTTGACAAGTGCAGGTGAGGACACGGACAAGGAAGCTCTTGTCGCCCAAACAACGAGGTCCTCTCCAATACTGTGAGAGGGCACAAAGAAACTTGCGAGATTAAAAAAAATGTCATTTGACTATTTGTCATCAAGAACTTACATATGTTTTGTGATGAAATTTTGGTTGAGGCACTGCAATGTCTGCTTCCTATTCATCATCATCATCATCATCATCATCATCTAACAGGTGTGCTAATATGTGTCATCGGGTTTGCCGGTGAGTCAGCGGTGGGTGAAGTATTAAGTACATTTTAAGGTTCGGCCGAAGGAGGTAAATCAGACGAATTAAACTCAGTTGAAGAAGTTTATGTGCTAAAAAAAGGTTTTTGGATATAGAAAACATTTACACGAAACAACTTTTAAAAATCTAGCTACCTTACTATTGAAGTTTTTTCCCACGAATGTTCACACATGTGACACACACTATACGTCGCATCACAGACAAAGAGCTGTAGTTTGGAGGAGACCTAAACAAGGTTTGTAAGACGATCAGGAATCCCGCACACCTGGTGGAGAGACCCCTCCTCCCCCTCCCCCCCACACACTTTGGCTTCCTTTAAAGGTCAGTGGATATCGGCGTCTTCTTTTCTCTCTCTCTCCCCTCCTCCCTGTGTGTGTGTGTGTGTGTTCCTGCGTCCCTCACTTAATGGACGGGAGTGATACACTCCTGAGGAGCAGTCCAGCTGCTATTTCCGAAAAGCACACAGTCTACGAATAACACACACACACACACACACACACACACACACACACACACACACACACACACACACACATGAGCGCGAGCGCGGAGAGAGAGAGAGAAAACCAGAGAGCTGAGAGAACGAACGTATTAAGGCAAAGAGCGAGAAAGCGATTAAAAGCGAAACAAAGAGGCATGGAAGACAGAGAGAGGAAAGAAGAATTGCGATAATTTATCCCAATCAGGGATCACGAGGGTGGTACTTGGTGTCTATTTGTGTTTTCCATCTTTGTTTTCTGTTTGTCGTCAGTACTGTCGTTTATTCTTCCGTCCCTCGTGTTCTATCCATTTAATCCATGTCTCTTCCTTGTTTTAAGCCCTAAGAGCATGCTCTCTATGAGTGTGAATATGCGCTATACAAATCTTCACTATTATTATTATTATTATTATTATTATTATTCGGGTCACAGAAACACAGGACCGCTAAACATCAAGGACACAGACTGACAGAAAAGTGTCAGACTATTCGCACACAACCCATTAAAACGACTGACTCATTATCATTAAAACAAATGGTTTTCACACCACGGTAGCAAATTTCGATTTCGTTGTTATTTTTGTTGTATTTATTATTATCTAATGCAGACAGGACACTATGGACAGAAGCAGGAGCACTGATGTGTAGATGCGACTGCTGCTCTGAAGACAGCACTCGAAACAAGGCTCATCATCAGCCACCCGGAATCATCATAGATAGGAGACTTACCTTATCAGGTCTGAGCAAAACTCCTGCCCAGATCCGCTGTCAGCTACTGGGACTTGAAGAGAGCAAGTAATATCTTGAAGAGATAAGGTCATAGGCGTTCAAAACCACCCGCACAAACATCCGCTTTTTAACGAGCTTATCACCGGGCCATTCGCTTTGCACTCAGAATCTCTCGTCCACCCGGTGAACATTCTTGACTTTTTACAGTTTAGCGAGCGTGTGTTATCGAGATCACGTGCAACCAGGGTCAGTCCTGCAGTTGGCGGGCTTTCTTCAGCACCAGGAGGTTTGTAATCACATGACCTGGGGTTCTTGTCACTTTGGTCCAGCGATGAGCAGCAGTTTGAAGTAACTAAATAAACAGGTGAAACTGTAGTGTCACCAAGGCTGGAACACACTTTCTGGAATTAACGGGAGTCTGGACACAGTGTGTGAACTCTGGACACGTCAGGTGAGTCTAGTAGCTTACCTTGGACAAGAAACCTCTGTGCATCGGCAAACATGTAAAGCTGACTGTAAGATGAACTCTCAATACGAAGGTGCTGGCAGCATCATTATTATAGTAAAAGACTGCGTGTTTTGCCGAGCGCACCAGATTTCGTAAATAAAAGGAAATGCGGGACACGAATATGTTTTCAAAAAGGTATACACAGAAACATTTTTTTGTTTGTGCATTTTTGTGGATGAAAATTGCCAATATTGCTTTTATCAGACAGCAGTCATAGGCTTTTACCTTGTCTAATGCTGTGGGAATGTTGGCATCTATTTTAACACTTTATCACGCAAACGGATTGCTATATGGGATGAAGGTTCTAAACATTCTTTCTTTCTTTCTTTTTCTTTCTTTCACGTGTTTCTCTCTCACCATAAGTCTTTGTCCTCTTTTCATGATTTCTTGCGAGACATATAAAGCTTTGCCCCCGCACATTCTCACCCCTCACCCCGGCGCGTCTGTGTGAATCACCATAAACCAGTGCCTCCTTGTGCCCAAGCAGTCAACGGTCTGAGTTCTTCAGGGACAATGGCTGAGCACTCAGATGTCTGCCACTGACTTGCAAGGTTGAGGGGTCAATAATGTCTCTCTGAAAGTCAGGTCGTGTGCAAGCCACCTTACATCACGTGCTATGCACTTCGAGATTTCTATAGTCAATGCTCTTTGTTGCGAGAACAACTGATCCTTTATCCACTGTTTCTTTCACGATAATTTTTCCTTCGCGTCTTCTTGTCAGATAAGTGGTCTACCTTTACAGATAGCTGCGCCAGGGTTAATAATTTATAAGGTGTTGTACAAGTACCTTTTTCACAGGTATTTGTAAACAAACACTTCTGAAGTTAATTCACACTTTTGTCGCGGCTGTATCTCAGGAAGGTTATTTTTTGATCGTCTGCTTACAACTGTCTGTTTAAGAGATATTTAAAGACAGCTACACTTGCTCGTACCTGGCCACAGACACTGCCCTTTTCATGACCGCCCATAAACAACAATTTGTTCGCAGGTGTTGAGAGTGAGCTTCCTTTTCTTCACAACTCCCCTGATGGAAAGATGCTTGAGCTATCACTGTCTAGATCACTTGTGCTCTCAGGGAAAACATGCTTTGAAGGTTTACTGTTTTATTGCAAAGGAGAGGAAAAAAGGCTTATTTGATGTTTTCAGTGCCGCAAAAAAGAGATTGTTATAAATGGAAAAGCGGTCAAAACAAATGAAACACAACTTCCAGAATGAGAAAAAACGTCGCTTGCATAATCGCTTGCTGGGTTTCGATCGCGGGAGGATCAGCGACAGCAAGGGGGGCCACCCTGCCAGTATGTTTTGATGGTCTTCATGAGTGAAATTGTGAAGTAACCAGTATGAACTGTTGAAACATGGATGTCATAATATCTTCAGGCCCGTATTGTCCTGATGGTATACAGGTATATCTCTGCTGAGCAGGACCTCGATGACAACAAAAACTGGTCGTGCAGGAGGGCTTGGTGGTGACATGTGCATGGGAAGACACTTCTCGCCGTCTGTATCGTCAAGTATTACTGTTATGCTATCGGTTTCTATGATAGACTGATGTCTGGAAATGTGAGAGTAAAATAAACAATTTATCAAACAGTAAGCTGACATTTAAATCTCGGACTGACAGTCTTTAAAGGTCTCGCCTGGCTACAAAGTTCTATTTCCCGATGTGGGATTGTAAATGTTTCAGGGGAAACTAAGCTAATCGCACTACACTTTCATGAAGCCTCCCTTTGTAGTCTCTCTCTCTCTCTCTTGGTTTCTCAGACATGCATGGTTAAGTGCATACAAGCAAGCCTGTCCACAGAAGCATGATCAACAGATTATTATATGACAACCCGAATTTTTTGTTTATGGTATCTATTTCTGTATGCTTCTCTGTATCTATGTCTACTCATCTATTTTTCTATTACTTATGTATTTATTTATATGTGTTTATTTTTCTGTCGCACATTATTATACGATGGAAGGAGGTAGAGATATAATAGGTGAACTTGATGCACAATTATTTACGTTAATCAGACCAACATTATTGCATGGTAGCGTAAATAAACACACACACACACACACACACACACACACACACACACATATCAGCTCATCTTACACTCTCATTCATTAGGTCTCTCGTTCTCTCTCTCTCTCTTTCACACACACACACACACACATCAGCTCGTCTCACACTGTAATTCATTAGGTCTCTCGTTCTCTCTCTCTCACACACACACACATCAGCTCGTCTCACACTCTAATTCATTAGGTCTCTCGTTCTCTCTCTCACAAACACACACACACACACATATCAGCTCGTCTCACACTCTCATTCACTAGGTCTCTCTCTCAGAAGGAAAGGAAGAGAAGCAATCCTAACGAGGTTTAAACATGTCTTTAATAACAATGGGAACTTCGCATGTGCAGCATTGAAACTTTTTCTCGATGGCGTGACCGAGGCTCCCAGTGCCTGAACGAGTGCGTCAGATGAGATTGTTTCTGACAATCGGAACTTCTTCCTTCTCGAGGGAAGCGCTCGTGTTCGGTCCGGAGGGCAAAAACTCAGGGTGTTGAAGAAAACGATTGCGGCGAGCGCTCGCAATCGGGAGCAAGCCTCGTACATCACGTGCAACCGGCGAAGAAGGTCATTTCGGCCACCTGCCCTCACTCTTGCTCCTTCAGATCCTTCTCGCAAGCGAGTCAGAAACGTTTAAAAGATTTCGGATCGATCTAATCTCCTTCTTGCCGTCACCATCTGTTCTGCATGTTCGATAACGCGGAGAGTCTGATTATCGGGAGAAGATATCAAGAGCGGATCTTCACTACTGGGTCCAGTTCGGAGACAAAGTGGATTGAAGGGTGTGTCAAAGAGTTTCTCGTCATTAGCCCGAGGGCTGTCACGTGATGGCTTGGGCTAAGTACAGACATTCGTCGGCTGGTTTAAGTAGCTTGGTCGACGCTTGTCATTACCTTTTTTTCTAATTCTCCCTCCGGGAAAAAAGTCCAAATATACGCGTCTATGCTTAAAGTCAGATTTTTTTTCTTTCTTGAAAACATCGCATTAACAGTGTTCCAATTTTCCTTACGAGAAGCTATCAAAAGAATAAAGCCATAAGCATTAAAATGAAACACAGAGTTTAAGCATTCAGGAAGTTCAAAGCTGACGTTTTCGTTGAGTTGTTTGTAAGCCTTATGAATAAAGGAGATTGTGGTGATGTGTGTTTGTGCTTCAGTAGGTGGCTCCATTAAAAGTAAGAACAAAAGCACTTCGTAATCTGAGAGGATATTCTTTGCGAGAAACCGAGAGACGGAGGTGGAGGGAGGAAGGGGTAGGGAGTCGGGTGGCGGCTGGCACCACCGCAGGTTTTATCTCCCTCTTCACTATAAGCGGTCAGCAGCGTCTCTCGCCTCCCCCCTTTGATATTCGCCGAGTGAATGTACTCTGTGTTGATAATGTTTCAGGAGACGAGATATCACCCAAAAATTTAATCGGACATGAGTCAGAACGTCAGTGTCTATCGTTAAGCCCAACTTGCCGTTTGACTTCCCTTTTCCTTTAACTGGTTTTAGTGACTTCTCTTAGCTTCACAAGTTTCTCCTTTTTCTTAACTGTTCAGGATCAACGACGCGAGAAACGGAAGAGAGAATGTAAGGGAAGAGGTGAGTAAGGGGAAAGCAGATATTTGTGTGAAAGGAAGAGAAGCAGGACGCGGGTAAGACTGTAAGCACGACTGGAGGCAGAGTTCAACGACAGAATGTTTGGCAGAAAAATTGCTTCCCCTGGTAATGGTTCTCTAAAACTTCTAAATATTATTTAAGAAGAGAAAGAAAACCAGAAACAGTTGCAAGAAAAGAGAAATGCAGCTTAGAGGGGAACGGAGGAAACAAAAAGATAAAAGATGCGAGGGGAATGATTGTGATCTCCTTGACCCCGTTAATCTCTAAGAGATGTTTAATGGTTCCGCTGCAGCTTGAAACTTTAGTCTCAAAATCCGTTTTTAAATAATCTTTTCTCCAGTGGAATGAGAAAAAGAGTGCAATTAGCAAGAAGAAATCGCTTGGTAAATTTCTAGCTCTCTCTCTTTCTCACACACACACACACACACACAAACACACGCGCACACACACAAACACACACACACACACATATATATATAATTTTTTTTATTTCTGTATTATTCTCCTATGTTTACATGGCATACACTTTTACACGGACTTTTACTTTTACGCAATAGCAATAGGTTGTATGCAAATTTTTTTTTCAATTTTACTATCGTCTTTTACTCCTCTTCACAATGATCGTCTTCACCTTCATTATGTATTCAAATGTTCAGCTCAGCCATACATCAGGAGCTCAGACGTGTTTGTAAGCAACAAATGGTCTAGCTTAGTAAAACAGATTTTATTTAGCTCGCAATAACGTTTGAAACTTACGAATGTGATCTGAAGTCCTGACATCATTGCTTGAGGATATGTTGATCATTCAGAACGAGATCAACTTTTTCTTTTTTCAGTGTACAAAATGCAATACCCAGAAAGTTCCGGTAAAAATAATGTTTACAACAGTCTAGGCTATAAATGATTTAAAATCAGTCCGTTAAACTAGAAAAATAATACACATTTGTTGTAATTCAAATGTCAAAGCGCACGTAACGAAGGCTACTACGTTAACGTTACGTGATTTAGACGTGACAAATACGTCTTACCGACGGTCAGCTTGTGTTTTGCATTGAGCGATGGTTCGTTGTCCTAGCAGCAAGATCCCTAAGCAGACGCGTTTACATGATAATCTTACGAAAGCCTTGTTCATTGTTGCAGGGATGAAAAGACAGTCTGAGAAATCTATCACACAAGTGACCCGGTGACACACGTTTCAGCTCAAAAGCAGACGAGCTTTACAACGAAGAGTAAGGAATGACCCGCACTCGGCGGGACGCTCCATCTAAAATAATGGAGGCTGTGATGCGACACCAATTTTCTGATCGACTCACCACAAATGCGTTGCCTGAAAACTTTCCTGCAGAGCTTGGAAATGCGGTGAAGGGGCGAATTGTCCGACATCACTGTCTAGGGTTAGAAACAAAGTGGGTAGCAACATGCGGTTTTACACAAAGCTGTTAAGGGGTACATTATGGCAGGAACCACGTTACAGCCGAGTAAGCGTGTTTGTTATGCTAATTCAGCAAAGGCTTTACTGAGATCTGTCTCGCTGCTCTTGCTGAAGCGAAGTGACTGCTTAAATGACCCGTTGGGAGAGGTGGACCTAATTTCCCTTTTCCTCTACTACTTTCTCTTTCCTCCCTCTTTTCTTCTCTATTTCTCTCGTCTTTCTTTTCATTTTCCCCTGTATCTGCTTCCTTTATGTTCTCCTTTTTTCGCTTCTTTCCCTTCCTTCATCTCTTTCATTCTCTTTTTTTTCTCTTTGTCTCTCTCTCTTTCTCTCTCTCTCTCTTGTGTCTTTATGTCTCCATGTCCGTCGCTTTATCTCCCCTTCTCTTTCCATTTTTCTGTATACTTCTTTTATTGCGTCATTCTACCTGGAATTTTCTAATCTAACAGTTTTTCGTTTACTTGTACTCAGTTGTTGTATATGTTATCAAGCATGTACCGTAATGTAAAATGCTGCCATAGTATCAAAATAAATAAAGTCAAAGTCCACTGCTCTCTTTGGCAAACATTTTGTTAAGTTTAAATACAAATCTTTTCTAATTAAGCTGACAAAAGAATTTTTCTTTTGAAAGAGAACGCACTTGCTTCTATCACTGGATTCCAAGAAACAAGAATACCCTTTAATGATGCACCTGTTAGGTATGAGTATAGATGAGCGGCAGTCATGTATATAACCTTTTCAGAAGAGAGTTTTAGTGTATGTTCACAGGTTATCTGGCAACAAAAAAGATGATAAAGTATGGTTTTATCCTCTTCAAACGATTCATAAATCACATTCTATTATTATATAAACAAGATTGTTCACGTGTGATATTGCTGACTACACCAGTCAACCAAAATATCAGCTTCGCAGGCCTGAATGTTGTAAGCATGCAATTTACACTAGCCAGCAAAAACTACTAAAAAATCTCGTGCTGTTATGCACATTTGCATATGAACAAATATTGTTACATGATTCTTTTAAAAGCCCAACGAGAAAGCAGGTTGACAGAAATGCAATCAATGAACGAAGAGGAGAAAAAAAGTTACCTTTGACCCTGTGAGGATTTTCCTGGGTTAAGGAAAGGTCAGTGATATTGTGTCATAATTTTCTCTTTTTTTTAATGAAATTGGGAGATAAACTACGGAAAGCTCCACGATCGAAGCTAAAAATGAACAGCACAGGATCCTGTTCCTCCTCTGGACGACAAATAAACTTGGATGTCAATTACTTTTATGGCGTCCATGCGTCCCAAAGTGGCGCGATCCGAAATGAAAACTCCATGTAACGCTAATTAACTTTCATTCTTTCAGTTGCCTGTAAATCCATCGCCCAGAAGGTTCGTTAGTGGCAGGTAAAGCAGAGGATAAATATCGGGGTGGTAGGCCCGTACCGTTGTGTAAAATGTGGGTTAAAAGGCCCGTGTAATGCATTCTGCTTCTCACTGACGGGTTTGCACCAAATGGAGCTGGCAATGAAATATAGACCCGCCTAACACAGGTACAGTATAAGCATCAATATCAGTCTTCTCTGATTCTCACCTGTGAAAAAACAAAATGAAAAAAATGCTCAGTTTCTCTCGCCGACTTTTCTCTCAAGTGCTCCGCGAAGCGTTCCGCTCGGCCTTGTTGGATCACTCCGCGAAGCATTGTTTACATTTACGGTGCAGGTGACAAACAAAGTAGAGACAGATCGCGGTCTGCGCGCGCCTGGGTTACTTTGCACGTTTCACGAGGCGTATTAGTGTTGTTGGCAACCACAAGTTGCCATGATAATAAATTAATATACAACCCCCTTGCTAGTTGTCTTCTCCCCGTAACTTTAATTGCACCAACTCCCTACTAACGATCCACTCACTGGTATATGACAAAAGAAAAGACAGAAAAAAAAGTCCGCACAAATCTTCAAGCGCCGAGGTCTGTTTTCACGACTGCAGGTTTTACTTTAAATTTCACTGAAGTATTTTGTGAACTTTGTTATGAGTGTTATATGAGGTGCTACTCTGTTTTAGTGGCGCACCAGTATCTCCCCTGCCATCTGCAATTCTTAATGTCTTCTGCTAACAAAAGCCCGGGGTCAAGATTCGTGCCCCCGGGAATGGGGGGGGGGGAGGTGAGGGGATGAGATACGGTTAAAAATAGCTGGGACGGGTAAAGTCTCCGGGCGTTGGACCCAGCGTGAAACACGTTCGTTAAGCAGACATGGGTGGTTAGACGGCGCCAGCCTGGTGGAACAGTCATGCCAAAGTGCTGGAAGAGAAATCGATGAGAACCTAGATAACGCCAGAGAGAAGCCACGGGTATTACTGTCACCGCTATCCGCAGCCACCATCAGGAGCTGAGGTCCGAAACACGGTTACATTGTCCAGGCTGGGGGAGGCTGACCGCCTCGTTTTGGAAAGTGCCGAACTTTCTTCATCTTTCAGCCCATTGCAATTTTCCTCCCTGCTCCAGCGAACACAACTTCTAAAAAAAATGTATAACGAACCACTCTCACTAAGTCTAATGTGAAATGGTCTGATTTCAACCTCCCCTCACCCAATCTCCACCCGCAATCGTAACCATTCTAATCAAACCCAGCGAAATTCATTTTCTACCGAAAACCGTTATAGACAGACCGTTAGAGCGTTGTTTACTGTGCGATGGTCTGATTTCAATCCCTCCACAAAGAGACTGAGAGCTAGAACATGTCCAAGCGAGAATATAGAACACCTGTGGATGGGGCGCCGTGATAAGCGAGTTAATGGCAGAAGCGAGGCTAATTATAGCAGCGGGACCGCAACACTTTGGTGTCTAGGCACGTGCCTCGTCTATTTTCAGGTCTTGTGATCGCGAATTCACACTTGGGGGTACGCTGCACTGACCCAGATCACGGAGGTCCGCCACACTTGTTCCCTCCAACAGGGAAAGGTAGAGAAAGGTGGGGCCCAAACCAGTTCACATTTGGAGTCAGGTGTACGGAGAGTCGCTAGGCTAGCTGATGCGTAGCAGTTATAGCTAAGTCTGATACTAAGGATAAAAAGATTGTACAGGACCGCTTTCTTGCATTCTCACAAAAGTGCTGTACGACTGGCCCCAGACGAAGGTAAAAGGTAAAAAGGTCGTCCCCTATCCCCTATTCTGCGCAATGAGCATTCTTCTGAATGGATACCTGCGCATTACAAATGGACATCATCATCATCATCCATTTTTTATAGGCAGTTAGTGGGTGAGATGTTAGAAACCACACTTTTTTTCAGGGCCACCTTTTTGTAAGGGTCTCTCTCTCTCTCTCGTTGTTTCTCCAGCCCTCTTTGGAGTCTGGTACCCATTCTCGACAGCTGGGAGAACTGGGGTGAGGATGGGAAGTTGGGTGCTCTGCACGGGTATCAAACCGGCGCGCCTTTGGGTTTGAACGCCAGTGGTCTAAGCTGCCGGCACAAGAGATGGCCTTCAACCGATTTGAGGCAAGCATTTGTTTCCTAACCCAAAGGCACTCCTGTCGATACCCATGTAGCGCAGTCAGCTCCCCCCTCCCCCAGTGGACCCAGTTGTTGTAAATGATGCAAGACTCCGAAGAGGGTCAGGAAGGTCAGGCAGCGATAGACAGGAGATGGCCATCGCCCTCATCAGAAGCTGGCCCCGAGAAAAGTGCACTAACAATTTACTCTTGAACAGCTGTGAAACCACACTGTCACTTCTCGACTTAGGAGCACAAAAACAAGGCCACAGTGTTTTGAAACGGGGCACAGGCCGAAGAAAGACATCAGGCAGTTCAAGCGTTCAAAGAAAGCAATAAAACGCGAGGCATTTTAACAACAATAACCCCCCCCCCCAACAAAAAAAATAACTGCGACGCTATCAGAGACGAGCTGCCTTACCACTCACTTGAGTTCTGTGTCATCCGGTGAGTTAGCCTCCAACACCCTCCCGCCAGGCAGGAGGTCAACATTTCCATCTCACCAACGTTCCGTCTCGACCTCACCTGGCAGGACACGGTGCGTTGCTCTGACGACCTGCGTCGTTAAGTGTGAAACACCGGAAGTGTCATCATGGTCGTTATCGTAATCGCCACTTTAAAAGATAATTACGAAGGGGGGTACAATCAGGTTTAGAGCAAAGAGCAAAGAAATCTGGCAAGTTAGCGAGAGAACTGCAAGGTCTAAGCGAATTGGATTAGTGATGGTGGGTTCGTGCACATACAAGTGTGTGTGTGTGTGTGTTATAGATACAAATAACTTTTTATTAACTTTTCTAAACCAAAAAACTGCATTTAGTCAGCGCAATGCAGCTTAGTTTCATTATGTCTCACGTGTAAGCTTCATGCCCACATCAGAGAAATCCTGCTGGATGCCAAGAGCGACAGCTACGTACGTAGACGACTTTGGCAATGATTCGTCACACAAACAAGCACTGTGGCAACAAGGCAACAAGCTAACCCTCCCCCACCCCCCTTGACGATGTAGATGAAGATGCACTACGACCTGCTCTTTCCTCTTTTCCGATGTAAACTGCGCGACGACGTCCATGAAAGTTGCGATGAATGGCTGAGGATGGCTCAAGCTGGACTGATGCCATATCGCTGATGTCTACCTGAATATGTATTCTATATTATTGTCGCATTGTCTTACAAGAAGTCTAACTTTTTTGCTGCTTTTTTATACTTCCTAGTAAATCTTGCAGTCTGGAACGGAAAGATTTGACCGACACATATGTTCGACTAAATAGGGATCAAATATCAAAACCTGACAGATATCCACTGGATCTTCAAAAAATGTTCATACGTTGATGTCTCAGGGACTTTGTTTATAAAGATAAGGAAACGATGGATTCTGAATAAAATATTTTATTTGGTAAAATTAATACAATTGCTTTTGATTTATGCTATGCTAAGATTTCTACATACATTGCATTCCCGTGGGTGTAAAATATTTGAACAGGTGTGTGTGTGTGTGCGTGCGTGCGTGCGTGCGTGCGTGCGTGTGTGTGTGTGTGTGTGTCCGGACCGACACTTTCGCTGCCAGTTTCCAAGAACTAACTACCTGTATTCACACCTGCCCGGAAAGCTCAAGGTCTCATTCTTAATCCTTTCCCACCTTGCTAATGAAAGCGAAGTGTGTTATATTACAGTAACTAAATTTAAATAAGACACTTGAATTATTTGCTGGCTCACAGGGTGTCACGCCTAAAGCAGTAAAAAAAAATTCTAGATGGGGAAAACATCTAAAGAAAATATGTTGCGAGCTTCTCCTTTTCATTTTACATAAAGTTTGTCTTAGATGTTTCTTATAACTCTTTGCCTTTACAGATGTGTTTCTTTTCTTATCTTTGTAGTAATATCATCCATACACAAACTCAACCACTTTTTCTCACTCTCTTTCACACACACGCGCGCACTCATACACACTCGGGTATGCTGAGAGACAGAGTTACCCACGGAATATCACACTTCTACTCAGTTCTACCTAAGAATGTTAAGTACCACAGTCCTCTCCAAAGATTCCAAGCGTTTTATTTTTTGGAAGGGGGCCTTTATGAGCATTGGCTAAATGAATGTAAATGGCAGCTGAAGGTGAGAGCCGGGTGAGAAACATCACTCTCAAATCCTCGCTAATTTGATGATTAACTCAAAACATTTCACAAACTTATTTCTGAAGTTTCTAAAGAAAAAGAGTTAAAAGGAATCTAATTTGTGTAAAGTGTCTCGCTTAAAAATTGTAAAGGCTCACTTGCGCGCTCTCTCTCTCTCTCTCAATATATATATATATATATGTCCATGTAACATCATTGTATTGATGATGAAAATATAGGTACTGTGAGATCTTCGGTGAGACGAGGCTGAGAAAGACTCTGGATGGATGAACCAACAAATTACAAGTCCATAACTCATGATACTATAGACTTCATGACTTTTATGAGTGTAGAGCAGTATAGTACACAAGACAGTAGACCTGCCATCAACGTCTCTTTGACCTCAAAGGTCATTGTAAACTTATTGTTGCTCCATCTTGTCATCTGCTTTCCGCTTGTTAGTCTTCGTGTTTCTCGACAGCTGTCGCGAGGGACGTGGTACGCGTGACAAACAACCTCGGAGCTGAGAGCTCGGCCACTTTTTATAGGAAAGAGGAGAAAAGGTGAAAAGGATGCAAATTTCCCTGGAAGTATCTGCCGTTCCACTTAGTGCCTTCAAGGAAGTGTCAAGGCAGATAAATCTGCCAGCGTGTGACCTTCTGAGTAGTCTTTGCCTGTCTTCGAACACTCCCATTTTGTGGACAATAAAGGTGCATGATGTGTTAATTTTAGAACAGCTTTCCCCGTGACAAATATCAAATATGCTTCCTATATATATAAATATTCTCTCATATGCATACATACATACATACATACATACATACATACATGTATAAGTTCGTTTGTTCTTGTCCGCTGTTTCTGTTTGTTCTTTTCTGACCCTCTTTGTTGAATCTATAGTCTGTAAATATCTTATAAGATGTTCCACCTTTACTTTGGAGACCGCAAGTCTTTTCTGTCATGAATATCACAGAGACAACACACAAGAGTGGGTAATAGGGGTAACAGGGTAATTCAGGCTAATGCCTAGGACAGGAGAAGTCAAGGATATCACGTGACTGAGGACGCCTCGGTGCGTAACGTGACGAAGGTGGGGAAAACCGAGTCAGAAGTTTCCAGGTTTACGCTCGTTAATATGCGTGCGTATGTATATGTGTGAGGTGTGCGTGTGTGCTTCCCTCGAAACCGTCTTTATGATGATATTAGCATCTTGCCATCTGCATTTGAGACAGACGATGCTGGAAATAGAAATCTTATAGACAAAAGTTCTCGATGAGTGGTAGACTTTTTCAATTTTTTTTCGACGAGGCTATGCAATTCGGCTGTTTTACATTTTTTTAAATTTTAGAATATGTTGACAAGCATAATAGTTTATAATCTTGTTTATGGCATCCATTACATTAGCAGCGCCCTAGCCTATTTACTACTCCGTCAGTAACCAGCTACTGCCAAATCAAAGAAAAAAAGAGTTAATGAAATACTGAGAGAGAATAGCGCAGAAATACAAACAGAGAATGAAAATCAAAGATCACAGCGGCAGAATGGAGCGAATGATGGAGATGAGAATTTAAATAAGATCTCGGAGGAAATGCAAAGCAAAAGCAAAGGAAAGAGGAGAGTCATAGCGGACGAAGCAGACAAAATATGAAGAAATTCCTAACCAACAACACAACTCATGAAGTAACGATGACAATTTATCATCAAAACGACAACAGATCGTTGTCTGGGGGAAAACAGAGGGAACACGGGAAACATTTGGAAACAAGAAACAAAACGGGTCGTCGGTCAAAATGAAGGAAGTCAAGGTTCATCTGAGCAGACGTGTGCGTATACAGGAGGTTCATTTATTGCATCTCTGCATAATGTGCCTGTTTGAGCATCCGCAAAAGGCGAAAAGGCGTGCGATGTTGCAACATGCATGTTTCTTTTTCCAGTGCCTTATGATTAGTTTCGCATTGTGTAATCTCTAGTTACAAGAGAGGGGTTAACAAAAGACATTAGGATTTGCATGGATACGTTAACGCCATCAAGGCTGCGACCAAGAAGAGGACGGTAAGGGTGAGAGAGAACAGATCCTAATTAGGCGAATTTGTGTACAAACATGACGTCACGAGTTGGACCTCTCTCTGTAGGCGCTGATGTTTTCCGAGAACAGACGAAAGATATTCCACCAGATTTGGGGAAACAAAATCTTGTACTGAGTTTTCCTAAATCCTTCGAAACATCATTTGCACGCCCACTTCACCTTTAAAAGTTGAGTAATTTTTTCCAAGTCAACCCAACCTATCCATTACGTATACCCAGAGGGGCCTATTGTTGAATGCTTCACGGTTATTCGCGCTTGATAGTCAAAATTATGTCCGTGCCTGGGTCAGACTGTCGGCAGGTGAGAAAAGCAAATTGTATTACTGTGCAGCTGTATCTGAACCTTGTGTGTGGTTCACAAAGCGGCGGCCCTTTGGAGGAACAAGAGGTTACGTGATGTGTGTTTGATTAATTTACATGTCTTGCTAATAGCGACAAGTTGGCATGAGTAGCTAAGGCTGTGTAGATTTACGAGAGGAGACATAGGGAGAGAGAGCGAGCGTTTGTGTGCGTCCGTGCGTTCGTGCGTGCGTGCGTTTCACAGATAGAAGGTGTGCGCGCGCAAATTGTATGATAAAGTATTTGTGTGAATATGTATGTGTGCGTGCGTGCATACTTGTATATGAGTGAGAGAGAAACATCCTTTTGTTGCCTCTTTCTACGCATGGTGATGTTTGTAGACGTGTATCTCCACAAGAGAAGAGGATTATTCCCCCCTTCCCCCCCCCGCCCCAGTTCTGTGGCAAGAATATCGTGTTCTGAGCTTTACTCCTCAGTTATAAACATCTTTAGAAAGTGAGGATATCACACGACCAAGAACCACAAATGGTCATGTTAATACGGCTATGTAACTACACAGACATGTGATTCCTCGCTTTTTATGTTGGATAAAAGGGAACTACTACTACTATTTATTATTATCATTCTTCCAAAGTAGCCTTCCGCTTTTTGAGTTACAGAAAATGGGTAGGCATCATCACTGTCATCATCATAATCATCATTAAAAAGAAATATTATTTGTAAGGCGCGTTGATTGAGGCTCACCCTCACAGCAGTTTATAGTGAACCCAGTCATAACCTAGAATTTACAGCAAACACAATAGTAAATAAAAATACTCCCTAATGACTGAAAATGAGTATTAATGTCTGACTTGGTCAGGAAGAGAATTCTACAGCTGAAAGTTGAAAGGCAGCGACAACCATAAGATCGCCAAGTGCTTTTGATGAGGCGCCTGGAGTCGCGTGGTTAGCGAAGAGGTGCAGGCGAGCAGAACGAGGTGAGTGCCGATAGGTGATGAGGCGGAGAAGCTTAGCAAGTCGTAAACATTAATTGATTTTGCAGGACAAGTCAATCCTGATGTGAGTGAACTCGAGACATTTGCTCCTACAGTTCACGTTACGAAACCAGGGACTCAACCTCTTCTGGGGAAAAAAAGTGTGTGTTCTAACTACTCTGTTGATTTTACTGATTCGATCCAAAGTAGGACTGCAGCTTATCCAAAAGTCCGGGGTGAAGGCAGCCCTCTTAGAGAAGTTCAGAGGTCAAGGTAAAAGGAAAGAGGCCCTCCGCCTCCACCCTCCCCCAGCACCAGCACTGCCTGGTCTTCATCGCATGCCAGTCCGACCTGCTGAAGGCCGAGGCTACAAATTGACGAGGCAAAGTGCCAAAGACGACTAATAAGAAAACCTTTCTCATTGCCAGAATCCTTGGGGAGTCTCGTGGTCCTGATTTGCCGTTGTGAGGATGGCTTCAGAAAAGGTTACTTGCATGTTGTACAAACTGTTTACATTATCGTCCTGGTTGTCCTCTCATGTTCTTAAAGGCAAAGAAGTACGTTTTGTTACAGAAATTACAGTCCTGCTCCTCTCTCCCTGCCCAAGAAAAAGTTATATTGGATTTACCCTAGTCCTGTGGTATTTCGTGTATTTATTTCTTCTCTGCTGGACTGTTTGATAAAGACTTTCTTATGGTGTATCTGCATTAGTGCAATGTTTGTCTTCTGTCTAGAAATGACATTCTTCTCCTGGATTGTATTGTTCTACTTGACTACATCATGCATTAGTGTTCTGCTCTTCTTTCCTGTGTGTGTATGTGAGAGAGAATATATATATAAGAGAGAGATAGAGGGAATGGGTTTTTTTTCCTTTTGGTAGGGAGTTTGGTTTGCTATTGTATTTCATTTTCTGAGTGGCGGGATTTTGAGGGTTAAACTTTAAAATTTATTCTTTCGTCTTTTCTTGCATATTTGTTGTAGTTTTGTTTGAATAAAAAAAAACCATCATTTTTGCGGTCCCTACCCACTACACTTCGGGTGTGAGACTTGAATACCGCTTCCTGATGAGGTAGATTCAGGCATTTCAGACAAACTTCAGTTTCATGAAAGCGGAACAAGTCTCATCCAATGTTTGACCAAGTTTGGAAAAGTTGTGTAAAGGTCACAGAAAACTAGGGGCTTCTTCGGAGCGAGCTCTTGGAGTGTTGGAAAATTGGTCAACATGCCAAGTCCAAATTTGTTTGCTAAGACACTTGCAGTAAAAAGGATGTAGGGGAACTTTGGTCGTTTGACGCTTTGGCAATTTGCCCGGTTAAGAACTGGCCTTAAGCGATCTAATGATTATACACGGACCATAGACATGATGTCTTGCTCTCCATTAATAAGAGCTACCCAGCACAACTCGGTGTCCACCCTTCACGGCACCCGCGAGGCAGTTCAAAGCCAAAGACGACAGAAAAAAAACTGGTTGATGAACTTTAAGGAGAGGTCAGATATTTCCATTCCCTAGATGCTTGTCAACGCTCAGCTGAGGTCAGAGGGCAGGATCTTGGGCGACCTGCTGACGGTGGCGTTAAAACTTTGCTCACTTGCCATCGGTACAAGTTCAGGTCTCGTCTGGCAAAGTGGCTAAAGCGCCTGTCAACATGACAGTGAGAATCGGGTATCGTAGGTTCGTATCTCGTCTTCGACATACTTTTCTTTCTCTCTTAGTATAATATCTGTGTACAGGTACTTACTATCGGTTGTTTTCCGGTTTCTCTACCCTGTACACATTATTCAACCCCCCCCCCTTTTAGTGTGAAATCACATTTCTCCCTGGACTCACTTTCTTGTCTTATGTGATTGTTGACAATGTGACTCTGTGTTCTTACATGCTTTTGGCATACAAGTGACTCAAGTCTTACCTACTCAGATCCCTTTTACAATCAATGAGCAAGTCGATACCTCTGCCCGTTCCCTAAGTATTACAATGCACACAGCTTGGTAGGATCTCTATACGAGTTACTCTGTCTTGGCTGCTCTATATTTCAAGTAAACGTTCAATTCTCAATCAATTCTTTTTTTTATTTTAAAACGGGATTTAGAGTAAACCCTTCTTCTTATCATACACGTTTAGAAAGAGATTACTTAGGAGTAGACCATTATTCTGAACAACTTGAAAGAGGTGATTGCGGTCAGAAGGCAGAGCTATTATTAGATCGAGGAAGACAAGTCACTCAAGCGTAACATAACCTCTAGATAAACATTATACACTTCTCGCATTTTCCAACAGACAGGGCGTTGAAACTGGTATCACACAGACCTTTCATTATGTTCGGGGGGGGGGGGAATTCCGATAGAGGAACATAAAAGAAGAGGGTTTACTGAAAACGATAGGGCGAACAGCTGTGTGTGTGTGTGTGTGAGTGAGAGAGAGTGTGTGTGTGTGTATGTGCGTGTGTGTGTTTACTTCACGCTTGTTCAAGTTGACATCTGAATCAAAGAGAAGACAACACTTCCTTTCTGTGGAAAGAACAAGGAGATCTATTGATGCCTTACGGCCAGAGCTTGTTAAACAAAGAAAACAATACGAATGTGAACATGTTAGATACTGTGTACGCCTTCACCTGAAACTAAACAAACAGGTGAGCTCAGGCTATCGTATGGAGGGAGGCACACAGACGTGCAACTGTGCCAACTATGACTTCTTTATGTTAGCACGTTTTACGGTGTGTGCGTTTGTCATTAGGTCTGCCCATTATTCCGACTGTCTCGCCGTTTGTGTGTGTGTGTGTGTGTGTGTGTGTGTGTGTGTGTGTGTGTGTGTGTGTGTGTGTGTGTGTGTGTGTGTGTGTGTGTGTGTGTGTGTGTGTGTGTTGTTTAAATATGTGTCTGGTGTCTGCGTGCGTGATTTTCTGTCTCTTCCTCTCTTTCCCGGTTCTTTCACCTTCTATTATACCTTTCTCCCTCCTCACCACCCGTAATTCTCTGGTTCACCCTGGGATAAATCATGTCAACACTGGAAACGTCCCGGTGAGATCTTGATTGCGTTTTTCGCTCCTCAAATCTCGATGCCCTGTTTTGTTTTGTTTTGCAGTTTATTGCCTGCTCTGCTGTTTTACCATTTTTACTACCAGTGTGCCAAAAAATAACCATTTATATAATGTGTCTAAGAACTGGGGCTGATTAGAGAAGTGGGGCACTAGCTCCAGGTCATGGACTTCTCTGAGATCAGGGACTGATAAACCGAAATGAACAAGACGCCCTGGTGTCTCATCACAGAGAGGTTTCCGACCTTTGTCAAGGTTTGAAATGATGTGCATGAGAAGGCCATGTCCACGTTTGTTGGCTTCACATCCAAGGATCACCGGTGGCTGATGTACACGTGAGGTCTTGAAAGTGAATATAGGGAAAGTCGCCGGTCTGAAACAAGTGACTTTTTATTTCATAACCAGGCCCCTGACTCCTATAAACCGGAAAAAACTGCAATTATCCGTTTATCATCTTTCAATGTACCTGATGATACCAATATTTTCTTTAATTTTGATATCCAAATCTGTAATCAAAATCAATAGCACCTTTAAATAATTTGGACCTAAAGCATCCTTTTCTGTGGATGTGTTTTTAATCCATATATAATCATATACCCGCTGTGAAAACTTTAGATGAACAGAATCTTTTCTAGATGTAATATTTTTGTATCTCAAAGAGAATTTTACATTTTTTTTATCCTTTTTCATTCATTCATTTTTCTGTCCTTTTTTGTTTCTTTAGTTTGTCTTTTCGTTATTTTTTTCTTCCACCTATCAGTAGCAACGAAATTGGGACCCAAATATCAAAAACTCCAGTTCTGTTATAAAAGATATTTAAAAGAGTACTTTTAACTTTACATGAGAAATAACATTCCGCTATCTGACATAGTGACACAGTGATGGAGAAGTTAATATTAGAGAAGGCGCTGGGAAAGGTCAGAATCGAGATCCTTTCTTCTTCTTGGCTGGGGTGGGATGAAACATGGCAAATAATAGTCCAATTCCTGACCCAGGGAAGGTAACGACCCGATATTTTATTTTTAAAGCATTTTTTTGTGAGAGGGATTTTGAAAAGCTGACAGAACAGGGTGAAATATTTTGCTGTCTTCCTGCATGAAACATGAAGAGACTAAGTCTGGTCCAGGAACAGAGTTCTTATGTTCAGGCGAGCTAACTCTCGGGAAATCTGGCCGGAACATCCTGTTGGTAATTTTTGCTAAAATGCGGCAGAAGAATGCTGCTCTAGGCCACGAAGTGGTTTAGCATGTCAACAAGAGAACATAGATCATTTGTTTTTGGTGAGTTTGTTTCCCAGGGTGAACTTGCATTCCGCGTTTTTATTTCTCCATTGCCGTTTTCAAAATGCAAGAAGTTTGGTTTGCTGGCATAGGAAATTGTTTGCGAGGAAAATAAAAGGAAAAAACCGCTCTAGATGCATTGACAAGAAGAGTGAAAGGTCAAGCGAAGAAATTTATAAAGAGTCTTAAGCATTGGGGGAATAAGACCGAGGAACACAAATGATTTTTAATATATTGGCGGTGACTCAGTAGAGAAGACCACGCACAACCTGAAACACTTTGGTCACTTAGTTTAGACACTGAAAAACAGCTGCGGAAGACACGAGTACATGGAGGAGTTGCTAGCTAAAATAAGATGACAATCATACAATACATTTAGTTTTAAAATCCTCTCAAACTGTAAACAGCTATGATTAACAGCGAAGATATACAAGTTTGCATGACCTTCTATAGCCTTATGATCTTCGCAAACACACGAACATTGTCTGAATAGCTGGACACAGAATGAACATAAAGTTTTGATCGTGATGGGAAGATGACTAATCTCTGTCCAAAAAAAGGCAATCACGAAAATCGTCAGCCGTGAACCCTCAACCCCCAAACCCTTCGTTCTTCCCCCTCAACTCGTCAGTAACTGAGACAGCGAATAAAACAAATATACAATCGTTCTACAAAGCGAATCTCGGAACACTTACCTATATGTCTACTACATCTCACATGACAAATGACCAACTTTATTGGTCGTAAAGGGAAATAGTCACTTGTGAAGTGAGCTGAGTTAAAAAAAATACAGAATAAATTCTGGTTACGAGATAATACAAGTGCCAAACCGTAATAAAAGCAGATAAATAAATAAAAGAGTGCAATGTTACATCTAAAGCCAGTCTTGAGACGTATGACATCACGCACACGCGCGTGCGAACACACACACAACCGACATTTAATCGGCTGTTGAGCAGCTGAAATGCTGAAGGTAAAATGATTTTAAATTTCTATTGCTTCTGTATACAGGCTCAGCGTTTGGCTGAATTCAATAAACAAATTCACTTGCCCCGATTGTCTCTCTCCAACTGTTTACTTCTGTCGTTCATTGCTCTCATTCGGTGGGGAAATGTTGACTCAAGTGCCTGTCATATTGTTCTCGGGTGATCGTATTTCCTAAATCAGGATTTTTCTATGCTCTAAGAAGTTCCGTAAAACTTCTCAACAGGTAAGGAACATTCGTCACAACCGCACTCACCTGTCGAGAAGCAGATGTAAGCAA
The DNA here is from genome assembly GCA_004794655.1 of Marisa cornuarietis. Taxonomy (NCBI): domain Eukaryota; kingdom Metazoa; phylum Mollusca; class Gastropoda; order Architaenioglossa; family Ampullariidae; genus Marisa; species Marisa cornuarietis. Next base: position 932,679 of record SMMW01000047.1, on the reverse strand, counting down.
ATCATTAAGCCATATGACATTTGCCGGGATTTCCAGTTACCTTTCGTCAGACAAAACACACAAAGACTTCAACTCTAGCTTGGCTCCATGTCTCTTACCGTTGGCCAATGATATCTAGAAGAGATTTACTTGAAAACAATACATACGGGAATTTCGTGACTGCTCGTCGTGACCTCAGCTACAGCTGGCGACGACAAAGATTGGGACGTCACTTCTGACTGGCCATGTGACACCTGCGCGTGCTGTTTGGCAACCAGTCCCACGGGTCCAACGCGTCCAATCCTCAGACGAGCACAAGAACTGTCTTCAGCCGCCAAAGGTTGCGTGCCAAAAATCATTTCACATGATCGTCTGCAAACAGGCGCGCGGGAAATCGAGGGGATAATATACGCAGAAGGGATAAGAAGCAATGAGCCTGTTGTTTCTCCGTGGATAGAAGGTACGATGTACAAGAAGCCAAAAGGGGAAAAGGGTGAAAGAAAGATCAAAATACATGTTTGCACGTAAGCACAGAAGTCTGACCCAGGCTGCAAGAATCGTGGACAGAGGAAGAAGGACTCCGCTCGGACAGAGGGTGGTGTAAGCGGGGTACCAGCGATGCTACTCCTAGGTAAACGATGTGCACAGAGAGTCTAGTAGTCATCATCTAACGACCCGTAGGCTGGATTAGCCCACATTGGTCACAACGGCCATAATTTTCTGCCAGTTGTTTTCCGGACGATCTTCAAGTTCTGGCACCGCTTGGAACAAGTCTTGTCACTTTGTCTATCAAACGAAGATCTACATCTGACTTCGCGTCATCGGTTTTGAATAGAAAATAAGACTGAAATTTGAGGGAAAGTAAGTCCTCAGATTCTTACAAATATCATAAAAATGGAATATCAATAAAAGTTGAGACTGTCTATTGTGTTTTGGGGAATTTGTCTTCAGTTTAATTTGTATAACCTCACCTGACCTATTCTTTTCCAGCGTGTGGCACATGCCTGCATCCACATCTACTCCAGGTGCAAAAAGACACGTCAACGCATGGTAGCTTAGATTTATAAAACTTTAGAAGCACTTGTCTCGCAATTTAAGATGTAGCTGAAGGTAAGTTCTTAAGTTTAAAAAAAATCCCATCTGTTGGCCACGCAACTCTATTAAACTGAAATGACCTTTTCAGTCTGCTCTGTGCAAATAACACAAAAAGTCATCGCCCACCGCAGACAATTTTTCCGTGTTATTTTACTCAGAAAGGAGCTCAGAAAAAAATATATAAAGAACAAGTTTTTAAAAATTCATGAAAAAAACAATGGGTGAGAACTAATCGCATGCGCTGTATCGTATGTCAATCACTTTTGCAAACACCAAGCCGAAGAAAATGGAGCTTCGTGAAGGGATCAAAAGGCACACTTTTACCTTAGACAAAAGAGAAAGACATTGTTGAGATGTTCTGTTCAGTTTCCTACCGCTTGTGCTGTGAAACTATTTGGAGTCTGTCCACAAAAAGTACATCATTTTTAATGAAATCCGATTTCTTAACATTCTAAGAGTTTTCTAATGCTCTTCACAACGTTGAACTCGACCGAGTCTGCAAAATCACGAAGCTGGGAAAAGGTTACTGTGGCAAGAGCACTCGTGTCTTCTTTCTTGACAGCTGTGATTAGGCTAAGAAAAAATAACAATACGCTTATTGAAAACGGCTCTGTACAGCCTCATCGTATTGAAGTAGAAACAGTTAGCAGACAAATCACAGCAGGAACTTAGCTCGTATTTATTTTCTTTCATTAAGCCATGTCTGGCAATGAGATTCAGGATTCGGTCAACACATCCACATGGTGAATTCTCTTCATCACATCACAGAATTGTTGCTGACCGAAGCAAAGGGGTAGGGAGGGGTAATAGGCTTCGTTGTCATGAGATTTCGTTTCATTAACGACCCTTGTGTCTCATTAATAGGCTTCGTTAAGCTCTTGTCGGTAGGGTTGTTTAAAATCTTGTTAGTAGGCTTGGTTAAAGAAACTCGTTTTACATCCTTGACTGTTTCACTTCTTCCCTCGGGATCCAATAGTTGGAGGGGGGAGATTTCGGTTTCGATTTTATATCGATAATCTGCCATATATTTTATTATCAAGGAAGAGAATGGCAGAGAGAGACAGAGAGAAAGACCTTGACACTTGGGAAACTGAAAAACACCCAGAAAATGTCACATGGGGAACAACCCTACCACAGAAAAGATCTTATCTTATTTTCCTTCCTTGTCGAACAAAATGAGTTTCCAAAATCGTTAAAATATCAGTGCAAAATTAAAATCAGCTACTAGATTTTATGTTTCACTGAAGTATATCTAATTATCATTGACATGCTCTCGTCTCTACGAAAATCTACAAATTAAGGGAATCTTTCATAAGTCGAGATATATCGTACTCTACTTTCGTAAATTTTAAATGGTTACTGAAGTTTATCCAAACAAATGAAGATTGTTCTCATCATAATCGCACAAGCAATCTTCTTCCTTGTAATATGTATTAACCAGAAGAAGATTGTGTAAAATGATTAGAGTGAATAAACTACTTCAAAACTAAATAATACGTTTCTGGAAATTGCTTCTTGTCTGAAGCAGTCATACGTAAGCAAAGTAGGTAAATGACACTGGAAAGCAACCCATCTACTACTTCCTAACGGCTGACAATTTTATTCCAGGAAATGAAGTTCTGCCAGGCTCGTTAAAATGCAATTTGCCCGATTTCTGGCCAGAAGACCCAAGTGAGACTGGTCCTCGTCCTGAATGAGGTCTGCGGCAAAGAGATGCTGGGCTTCTCACATTATACCACGAGCGAGACCCAGCGCCTCCAAACCTTGGAGTCCTTCTAGAAAGAATCCTTCCTGAGGTGGAAGTAATCGTTTGGCGAGATGAGTAGAGTTAGAGTGTAAGTGCCAATTCACTCTCTCTGAATGTAATGCTTCCTGATTCGTTCCTGATGCTGGACCAGACTCTTCTGTTGATGTGTCTGTGAAGTGACAACGGTTTGCTGCTGCATCTTCGGCTGAGTAAGTGGCTACTTTAGCATGCTTTAAAATACAAGAACGGTCCTCCAGGCAAACATAAGAGAGGATAGACAGAAAAAGTCAGATAAACGAACGCGTGGACAAATATCAAAGAACAACGGAGGACCGACAGACACAGCGAGGGAAGAATGATGATGATGATGATGATGATGATGATGATGATGATGATGATGATGATGATGATGATGATGATGATGATGATGATGATGATGCCAGCAATCCTGTGATACTCACATATTCTGGTCAAGACGTACCATGCGTCAGGGTACTGGATAGAGTCAACTGCAAATGATCGCTATATAGGTATATATGTATTTATATATCGCTTTACCTACATCACAGTTGATATCTTATTTGATTCAATTTTAGTATGATCTGTGCTGAATGTGGATAGATAGATAGATAGATAGATAGATAGATAGATAGATAGATAGATAGATAGATAGATAGATAGATAGATAGATAGATAGATAGATAGATAGATAGATAGATAGATAGATAGATAGATAGATAGATAGATAGATAGATAGATAGATAGATAGATAGATAGATAGATAGATAGATAGATAGATAGATAGATAGATAGATAGATAGATAGATAGATAGATAGATAGATAGATAGATAGATAGATAGATAGATAGATAGATAGATAGATAGATATGTATACTAAACTCAATAATATATTTCGTGAGCAAACAAAGAGCTATTATAAAACTTTGTGGGAAATCCTTGTAAATGGGATAAGAACAAAGCTAAGTGGGAGGACATAGTGGGTGGAGAAAGTACATCACAACAACAAGTTTGCATCTCCTTTCCTCTGTAATCACTAGAGGAATGGTTTCTCGTCGCAAAATACTGGGCAGTAAAAGTTACTTCCCTTTTTTCCCAGGCTTCTCGCCTTCTGTTTACGACCTTATTGGTGGTCGAACGGCCTTGGCACCTGTGTGTGTGTGTGTGTGTGTGTGTGTGTGTGTGTGTGTGTGTGTGTGTGTGTGTGTGTGTGTGTGTCCGAGATGCCTTCAAACTATATTTTTAACATAGAACACTTTAGTGTCGGCGTAATGGTGTCTTGAGTGTTTTGTGAACTGTCTTAATAAATAAAATTGTAAAAGCAGCAGCAATGAGGGAATGACTGTCACTGGTGTTGTCTGTGTGCTAACAGTTTGTAACACCTTCCAGGGCTCGGCTAAAGACTTCGTTGACTGCAGCCATTACTTTTGCCTTGAACCGACATATTCAGACATTCCTCTCGCTTATTTTGTCTCGTTCTTGTTGCTTATTTTGTCTTGCTCTTGTTGTTACTTTTGTTTGTTTATTTGTTTTGCTCTTGTTGCTAGTGTTTTTTTCTCGTTCTTTACTCAATTTGTCTTATTCTGTTGCTCATTCTGTCTTGTTCTTGTTCGTGTTTTTGTTTTGTTTTTTTTCTATTTTGCCTTTTTTAAAAGCCACCTCTTCGTCGTTGCTTTTTTAACATTTTATGTTTAAACTAACAATTACAAACAGTAATATTTAAAACAAATAAGAAAAAAACAATAAAAATTCAATTCGAGCAGGGTTTCTCACACACATTACAGGGTCGGACACCAAAGATAAAGAAAACCGACAGTGAAGGGTGAAAACCAAAAACAAACAATCAAACTGAAAAGGACAGACAGGAAGACTTGCACAGGAAATCGCGCAGGTAAGACAGAGAAATATCGCAGTAAGTGGCCGCGGAATCCGCACAAATTGCAGACACAGGTGGACTGGCACCTGAAAATTTGTGGAAACGTTTATCCATCCCACCCCTCCCTCAGCTGTGATATCTTATTTGATTCAAGTGCCGGCTTTGTGCACCTCGCCCATTCTAAAATCTGGGACCACCCACCTGAATGTGGTAAATATGTTCAAGATCATCAGACCGGAGGTTTGGCCAGCCACCAGCTCCTTCAGCAGCAGGCGAAACGCAAGTCAGCACTTGCATCAGTATTGCCTCCTCAGACTTGTCCCAGACGATTAGCTTTCGTTTTTCTCAAACTCTCCACACACACAATGCTTGACTTCTGAGACAGGAACAAATCCTTTGCATCTGTCTTACTGAAGAATATTTTTTCTAGTGAGCACTGAACACAAAAGTCTATAGCAAAAGTCCCACAGTACCGACAGTTGGGTTCTAACGGGTGGTGGTAAAAAGGTCCGGGGTGAGGTTTGCAAGTATATCAGGTAGTCTCCCTCCCTCCCTCCCTCCCAACTCCCTCCTGAATGCACGATCAGCACACAGAGTAAGGTGCTAAAGGCAAACACTCAGCAGGTGTTTAGCGTGTCCGGAAACAGGTACTAACCGGATGGTAATTTCGTTCCCCTGGCTGCTCGGAGGGTTAGACAAATATTTTGGGTGCATCTGCGGCTGAACTGGAGCTGAGATCTCCTTCCTGACCACGGAGTTCTCCCACTGTAGGTTCCTGCCATCTCTCTGATGCGGCTATATTTTCCCCAAAGGTCTGCCACTCGCTTGTTTTTTTTCTCTCTCTCTCTCTCTCACACCCACACACACACACACACACACACACACACACACTCACACCCACACACACACACACACACACACACACACACACACACACACACACACACACACACACACACACACACACACACACACACACACACACACACACACACCAGCTCTCTATAACAAGAAAAAAAAAGTAAAACTCGTGCATACCAAACAAACGTTTCCGTCAGAAAATGAACTCCCGACATTTGCATTCAAACCTGTTTACCTTCTCCACTACTCTCTAGTAGCTTCACCTCAGTCGCCAGTTAATCTGTTTGAAGTACTGCATATTGATTGATATTAAAGGACAAACATAAAGACTCACTGCGCATGCATGGCAAAAACTTTGTGGGAAAAAATATAGTCTCTTCCTGGCCTGAAATGATAGGTTGCTGTCATGCCGTGATCTTCATACACTATCATAAGCGACTTCTCTTTGTTCGATTGTTTTGTTTCTTACTATTTTTCGGTTTTTCTTGATCTTTTGTTGCAATCTTTCTTCCTTGTTCATTCATTTCGTTCTTTGTTTATTCTTCCTTTCTCCGTCATTATCATGATTATCATGATTATTTATTATTATTACTATTATTATTATTATTATTATTAGAACTGCGTTCAGCTATTGTGAGACTGCACACCCTTTGTTCGATGTTATACATCATCAGTGTGAGAGTGAGGGCAGTAAAATAAATGCTTTCTCCACAGCAGTTACTGCTCTTCCGTCTAGTTTACTAACATTCTGGTAGATTATATCTTTATTTCAGCACCAAAGACAGTCGGGAACCAGCAACAAGTGCTTGGCCTGCCTCGACATGCAAATAACACTGGAACCGTGAGCTGAATGCTCTCACGACTCCTTAAGAGGCCAGCTTCCAGAGCTAGGGGCCTGAAGCCTCCGAACAGACAAGTCCAAGGGGCGTCTGAAATTGCCAGAGCTAATGAGATGATATCCGAAAACGATCAAATGAAGAGGTCTCTGGAGTCGAAAGGGCGTCGCTGTGAGTCCTGATTAGCATCCAGCTTTCTCACGCCCTTGTCGGTGGACGTTGAGCTTCCATACAGGCGGATGTCCTGCCGCTGACCGTTGCCAGTGGTCATCGCGGGGGTCGATCCACACTGACGGTACCTTTGATCCTCCCGCTCCCAGATGTTGGTTTTATCGTTATTTTTATCGTCGAGTTTAGACTGACATTATGTCATGCATATAAAGCCAAATCACACACACACACAAACACGTACAAACATGTGGATAGATAGATAGATAGATAGATAGATAGATAGATAGATAGATAGATAGATAGATAGATAGATAGATAGATAGATAGATAGATAGATAGATAGATAGATAGATAGATAGATAGATAGATAGATAGATAGATAGATAGATAGATAGATAGATAGATAGATAGATAGATAGATAGATAGATAGATAGATAGATAGATAGATAGATAGATAGATAGATAGATAGATAGATAGATAGATAGATAGATAGATAGATAGATAGATAGATAGATAGATAGATAGATAGATAGATAGATAGATAGATAGATAGATAGATAGATAGATAGATAGATAGATAGATAGATAGATAGATAGATAGATAGATAGATAGATAGATAGATAGATAGATAGATAGATAGATAGATAGAAAAAAAATTAATGTCGTGTCTTTCACTGTTCTCCATCCTTTCTTGCCACTCAATAACAACCGCGACAGCAAAAATTGGTGCTGCTGTCAGTCCTGTAATGGTATTCAATACGCATTGCTTGACATCTGGGTCGTCTGGCTAATGTTATGATGTCTCTGATCACAGTTAATATCCAGATATACCGGCTAACGACTACTCCTGTATATCATGATTGAAGCTTTCCTTCTAGAGTCCACGCTGACTAAGCACTGAGAATTGAAGATAAATGTTCAAGATACGTAGAAAAAATTTTCCTCTATTTACAACTTATTCTCTTTCACCAAAATTGCTTTCAATTTTTTTTCTAGAATTTGTCTGTTCCCAGCAGTTCATTCTGGTCGAAAAGATGTTATTTTTAGTATTATTGATGCCTGTGTGGATGTTTGCTATCTCGTTGCAGCTGTGGAGGCGACAGCAAGTGAATACAAAAGTTATTGCAAGTGTCAAGAGCACAGCACAAACAAACAGCGCTTTGTAAAAGGAAACCTCAGAGGAACAACTGCAAGACTGTGGTGGAATCGTTTTGTAGATGCAAAGACACAACTGCATCTCACAAAAGCCACCGCTCGCAGACCATCCAGCTGTAAAGAACAAGTTGAATATGAGCGAAAGCGAGGATCCAAAGAAGGTGAACCTGCGACCCCCCCCCCACCAAAAAAAAATCTCATTACAGAAAGCTAAAAGTCCAAAGAAGGTGAGCCCACTAACCCACCAGAGACAAGTTCGCTACAAACGCAGAGGTTGCCGGCTTGCCTTAAAAGATTCCCATCATCAGGACAGTGCGTTGTTGTTGTTCTTGTTGTTGTTGTTCTTGTTGTTGTTCTTGTTGTTCTTGTTGTTATTATGTGTGTAGTTACAAAGGATATTTTGGTTTTTTGAAACGCTTCTGTGTGTATCTTTAAAAGATGTAGCTTTGAAAATGCTTTTATGTTTATGTCATCATCATCATCATCATCATCATCATCATCATCATCATCATCATCATCATCATCATCATCATTTTTGCCATATCCCAGCTACAGTTCGTCAAAACTTTTTTACAGCAAATACTCTCTCTGACCTTTTTGTCAAACACTCTTCCGAATCAATCCTGGCCTATGTAAAGTCCATTCAGATGTTTCACCTGATATGATAGACCTTATGTGTTTAAAAACTTTTATTTTACGTAACTAAGAAAAGAGAAATCTCTAGACTTGTACAATTTCTTTATGTCAACCTTTGAATAGTCATGTACATTGTTTTTGCCATGAGATAGCCTTAGTTGCTGACTTGGCATAAAACAACAACTAACTAACTAACTAACCATATCCCAGCCCTGTGGGCACGCTCATGCCGCTTTACAGTTATTTGTCAAAAGCAGAACAGATCAATCAATAACCAAAAAAAGTAGATAAAATTTTCAGAATATTGCTGGTATTCACATGATCACCAAGCAGAAAGAAATTGCATTAAAATGTTAAAACATGTGAGTTTTTGGCGATGATGTAAGGTCCATCACAGTGAAGACTTAGACAAACAAAGACGCTTGTCATGGCGGTGGTTCAAGAAGACTGGTCTAAGGAAGGTGAAACCAGTAAATGAAAAACAACAGGCCATAGGCAAGTAAACAGTAAACAGACCAGCACAGTGCCAAGGACGCCATCAAACTGTAGATCAATGCAACGACTTCAGAGACCTGGTCCCCTCAAGCTTGTTATAGCCAGAGAGATACCACCCTCCAATACTGATGTACTAAATCAAATCCGAGCAAAATTTTGGGTGGCGAAATTGTCGTATAATTACAATCTTGATTGGCTATGATTCAAAATGGCTGTATATCATTTAAGCCCAACCGAACATTTAAGTTTTTGTCCCTTTCGATTTGTCAGCAACTAGAGTTGACGAAAGCGTAGAATGAAGAAAAGTTTTAAGAAACTTTCTTATGTCCTGGCTGCACTAATGATGTGGGTGCAGTCTGTTGTGTAAGGATTCCCTTTATCGGTCGACTGCGAATAGGAGTAGAGATAAGGAGACAGAGGGAGGCAAAGACAGAAGAAGAAAGCGGCAGAGATGGAGCGCCAGCGACAGATGTAAACGTGCTGCTAGAAATGTTGGTGTTACCCAGGCTGTAGTTTCTTGATAACTTTCCCCTTTCCTCTACTATAAAAAGCACTGGTGCAGGCAGACCAGTTTGCAAAAAAGTGTATCTGACAACTTTCTCACATGTCTCATGCTCTTTTGACCTCTTGTGGAGATACTCGTCTTATTTGGTTCCTGCCCAGTATAATTCTCACTTTCTGGCTTGTTTTCCCCTTTCTGCACAGATAGCTGGTGATAGCCCTTGAATTGGTTATCTGACCAGTCATCAGAAAAGCCCAGCTGCTGTCTATTTTGCCGATATGTCATGGGGATAAAAAGCTGCGACACTTCGCACTGGCCTGGAATTTGAGGAATTCAGCGTAAAATCGAGTGAATCATCTATGTTCTCTACAACTTTCAAACTTAAAAAAATAAAGCAACGCAAACGTTTCCTCGTGAAACTTATTTTTATTTATGGGTGTAGATGTCCTTTTTATCACCATGGTTTCAAATTCCAGTTTAACTACACAGATTTCTGATTGATTACATTTCACGTGTTTACAGGTAAAACATTTCCAGTTCAGATTCTTTCAAGGAGTTTGTAAAACTTGTAAAATGTAAAACATTTACATTTCAGAGACTAAGATTTGAGATTTAAACGCATAATCGTGTCAAAAAATTGAAAAATGATGTCTGACTGCTTCTGTCCACCAGAAACGAATGATGATGATGTAGAAGTAGTACTGGCTTTGGTGATAATAGCAGACTTTCAGCTGTCCCAACTAAGATCTCCTGTCTGGTAGTAGTTAAGTGTGAGGGCTCTTGTCCTGCAAGCACCAAGCTGGAAAGATCTGGAGATTACTCGTGCATGCGCTAATGTTGATGGTTTGATTAGAGAAAAGAGAAGCAGGAGGAATTTTTCAGAGCCCGGAGGCATGCACAGCAAGGCAGGTATAGAAACTGCTCCCACCTGTAGAGTTTTCATCTTCGTCACCATCCAGTTTGCATGTCCACCAAATCGATCTCAGTTTGCACGTATTCCGAATCCGTCCTACTCTTAGGTTCGAAAAAAAAATGTATGTGCTTAATGGATGAACTTTTTGAAAGTGTAGGTCACATTAACAAACAAACCATGCAATATGTTCAGCTCAATCATAGCAAACTTTCATGGCACATGGTCCAATGGACGCTAAAGGGACGAAAGCGTGTTCTTGCAGATTTAGGCCCCTCACTAGAATGTTCGGTGATCCCGTTTCTTTCAGACCAGGTGAAAAGATCTTTCTCCAGCTCTTCATGCATCTTCTTTTGCTTTACTACCGTGTTGCTCTCCCATGGATTTACTTTAATAGACTTTAAACCAGTTTCGCTGTTCATCCCTTTGGCGGACGGTCCGTTAGTGCCGCAACGGTTAGCACCTGTCACCAATACAGTGAGGACTGGCTGTTGCTGGGTTCAGATCTTGTTTAGGGCAGGCTGTTGTTTTTTCTGCATGTGGCATGTTTGCACGGATGGCTGCTTTGCCGTGAGATAGCCTTAACTGCTGGATTGGTGTAGAACATCAATCATCCCCCTGCCCGCGACTTGTTAATAAATGTTGTAGATTTTTCTGCTTGTTATTTCTTTACGCCACCTCCGGCTTCAATGGCTGAGACTAACATCAGCACATGAGTATGCGCTATATTAATGTTGTGATTATTCTTGTTGTTGTTTGTTTGTTTGTTTGTTTGTTTGTTTGTTTCACGTCGCTCAGACACCACGTGATCATGACCTCTCGTCAGATGTCACTAATACATCATGTAGATGAGTTCGGACTCGATGTCGGCTGCTTTTTAACTGTCATGCAGCTGTTTACACAGAGGACGGCCAGCAGAAAACAAGAAAAGTGACAAAACAGTTTAAGTGTTTGCCTTGTTTAGTGGCATTTCCGCCAGCCATTTGTTGAAGTCGGTTGAGATTGCTAGAACATTTGACGCCGCATCCCTTTGTGTAGCTGCGGTCTTTCGGTTCCCTTTTCGTTTGATGAGGACGGTCTGGGCTTGTTACCGGAGATAGATGGCGTTGATACTGTGGCGAGTGTTTGTACTTCCCCTCCCCCCCCCCGTTATATGCTCGCCTATGCACACAGAGCAGTGCAGGACTCTAGCTGCTTCCTCACGCCTCCCACATTCCCAAGCACGCACCTTGCACACACACACGCACACGAACACGCATACGAACCAACGAACGCACGGTGGACACACACACACACACACACACACACACACAAACACAATCAAACGAAAGCACAACACACACACACACACACACACAAACACAATCAAACGAAAGCACAACACACACACACGCACACACAGGACTGAGTGTGTCCATCTCACGTGCAAAGAAAACCTTTCACAAAATCTGGTCGTGCATATATCACTTTTTTATTCTCGTACCAGGACAGACTATTTATAAATGCCATTTGTGGGCATTTTCTTTCAGTTCAAGATAAAAAAAATTACAGCAAGCATGCAAGTTCATTACACTAGTTCTTCTTTACATGGCTATAATTACACCAAAAACATTTCTTGAGCCATTGTTGTCTTTTTATTATCGAAGCTTTCAGTTTTTGTCTCAAATTAGCTGCACCCACCATAAAAGCAAAAGCTTTTTTCCATAGCTTTACCAAGACAGCTTTAAACACATTTGAAGTGCTCTTTCGCGGTGTTTACTGTTTCAGGCTCTATTACGCTTTTACTGCACGTGACAATAATGACAATGCTTGACTAGTGTCCGTGCGAGGACATTTCAGAGAATGGTGATGAAGGATAAGGCGACTACAGCACGGAGATGAGTCATGCTAGTGGCGTTGATGGTGCTTTACGAACACCACCCATACACGTGTAATTCTACACTGACAATATCACCACCAGCAATAAATTCAACACACAGGCCTTCTCTTAAGAGCGTGAAATGGATGTTGTGGGAAAGCCACACAAAATGGAAAACAAGTGTAATTCTTGTTTCATGGTAGGGAACAAGCAACGGCGATTGCATCGTTAATGATACGTAATATTGACTGTGCAATAAAATCCCCATTGCTGACTTCATGCCTTAGGGTTCGCTTCGGATCATAGTCAACGTAGAGTTATTGCAACAAACGATTGCGAGGGTGGTCGGGGCCGAAACTCGCTGAACTTGGTCGATTGACAATCACACTTTCTTGGTCACCTTCCATCATCCAAAAATGGAAGGTTTCGGAATGACCAAACCTGTTTGTCCTGAGGATGACCCACCTGTAAAAATTCCAAAACAACCTGTAATCTCAGTGAAGAATTGTAATCTTCTTTCCGTGTGGTTAATCAAACAAACGAAATTTTTGTCTCTTTTTTTCCGTAATTCCTGTAATTCTGATGATTCCTCGTAATGAGGTCGGGACGCCTGTGATGGTCAATACGCCCTGCATAGCGATCATGAAACGATGATGAAGCCAGTGTATGCCATTATTGTTCATCTACGGATTTTTTTCAGTTTTAAAAGCTTTGTCAAAGCCTTACTGACTAAATTCAACAAAAATCAAACAAGTAGCATCAAATGAGATTATAGGCGGAGGGTATCTATAGGTAGTTTCACTCATACAAAATACTCTCTTCTTAATGATAAATGTGTGTTTGATTGGGTTTTTTCCTGATCAATCATAGTAATGAAGTAAATTAGTGCTGATTTCTATTATTTATTGATTCATCTATTCATCAATTTCTCCAGCTTGTGACGAGAAAGCGAGATTTCTTGTCCATGCATGCGTTCATAAGTTCACGTGCGATCTTGCTGATGATCTGAGGCACTGCAAGCACAGTGTGTCACCATGGTTACCAGATGATGCCTCGGTGGAAAGAGCCCTTCTATTAACTGAATATAAATAAGGGAGTTAAAATGTCTCAAGTGAAAAAAAAATCGCTAACAAATAACAAGTAAATAGGCTATTAGAGCGTTGCCTGTTCCTACCTTGAGTGTGTCAATAACTGTAAGTCCACCCCGCTTTCTTATACCGAGGCGCTTCATCGAATCCTGTCATGATACTTCCTGATAAAATGTCGTGAGTCATTGACAGAAACATAAAACACAAAGGACTCCTTGTTCTTTCCTTGCCAAGGAAAGGCTCACTGGTTCATTGTTAAATACTTCATCTGTAGACTATCGCAACGAGTGACCTTTATAGAAATATTTCATGTACTTGCAGAACATTTTGCAGACAGAACTGTCACGGTAAGCACGAATTTTTATTTTGCTGACTCAGATCCAATGAGTCAACAAGAGCCAGAGACCAATCGTATCTGGTTTCCTTTACGTGTGGGCTGATCTGCTGATCTGTTCAAGAGCGACACAAATATTTTTTTACAAATTTATGCTGAAAACAAATTATGTGGTTAGCTCTAAAATTTGATGTAATTTGTTTTACAGATACCGTGCATTTTTTTTAATCAAGCGTGTTTCGTTCTTGCGCAGATAAGCAGGCAGACATACCTCTCGACAATCACGTGACCTTATAAAGATCGAGGCAAAAGAGAGAGCAAGGGGGTAGATGTATAGACATCCATGGTTATCCTTGATAGCAGGGTATTATCTCGCTTCCGCGTCTGATGAACCCGGGTGTACAGGAATATATAGCATCTAGCTATCGAGTCCCATTGGTAAACACACGCTACGTCTTCCCAACAGAATTTTCGTAGTCAAATCTGTCATGGTGAGCTTTGTGAGCTGCTTTGATCATCCCGTTTTGACACCCCACTCCATCTCCCCCTACCCCCCCCCCGACGTTCATTACGGGTCAACCAATAAAAGTCATCAAGTCAAGGAACTGCCTTCACTAGATACCTGTTGAAAGAAAATATGTTTGTACACCTACAATCGAAGTTAAAAGAAAATATGTATTAACATCTACAATATAATTCTTCAAAGATCTAAGTGCATCTGTAATTTGCAATAGTCAAATCAGCCAGTGCACATGCGCAAGCCATCTCGCCGTTGGTCGAAGGGAGCTATTGGATCACGTGACCAATCAGTAACCTGCCCTGTTTATATTTTGACTTTACTTCCCATGAACATTACTCGTTTTCTGTTTTGGAAGTTTCCACAAAGTCTGCCTTTAAGTTCCAAACTCGATGTCTAGTTTTGTTCTTCTTTTTTGACTTTCCAGATAGATTTACAATTTTCTCTGTAACATTTCTTTAAACAACTCAAGATAAAAACCTCTTTATAAGGATATACACACATATAAGATATTATACCCTCGAAACAAAGTGTCTAAAAATATTTTGATTCTGAAACACTTTTGTTTGTATTCTTCCTCGAAACCTACCGCAGAGCGTTTCTTCCCTGCCAGTTCAGGTTACATTATGCATTTCCTGACTTTTGCTGCATTCTTCCCTCCAGACATCAATTCATCCTTTTTGTCTTTACAAATTAGAAACTACATATTTTTATAACTCGTCTGTCACTTTTGCTTTTTCTTTGTATTTTTGCTTTTATTTTGAACTTATTTAAACCTCACACAGCTTTCGGTTCCCCGATCCAGTTCCCTCCTCCTCTGTTCATCCTCTTCGCGATGGCGTGGTACAGATGTCTGTTGTTTTGATTGGTGCGCCACCCCTCACGTGACTCGCTGAATGATTTTTTAATGACGATCTTGCAAGAAGGACAAATTTCTCTCAGCGACCAGCTTGACTGCAACTTTAAAGACCAACCTCAATGGTTTGCGGGAGATACGGCGATATAAACCTAACTTGTACATTTCGATCTCCAAAGCCCATTCGTATAGAAACGGCTTTGCCAGTATTTAGCTATGAAAATCAGAGTTCTAAAAGTGTACTTTATTCGCACTTCCTAAGCGTTCGTGTTCTTGCTCTACCTGCTGCTTTAAACTGGTTATCTCATTCTGAATAAGGTTTGTGGTTGTATATACCTGCAGACCTCCACAACATGGCTCCTCTCGAAACGCGGATGCTTCTTTCACAGCGTGCTTCCTAAATACTTTGCTCGGCCCTTTTTTCCACTTAATTAGTTTCTTTTTAATAATATGGGATCTTAAACACCTTACCGAGGCTTACACTGTTTATACCTGATTGCACCCCAACATTTTTTTGTCTTTGAAGCCACGCACTGTATTTGCCTACTACTTTGATTACTTGGTGACAAGAGCCTGTGTCGTCTGCTGCTGGGCCCAGTCAAGGTTTCTGTAACAAAGTCCTATCTTCCATGTAAGGGTATCCTGGGTGGGGAGTGTAATGGAAAACTTTATCTCAGCAGTTTGCTATTGTTCTACTAAACCTCATGGTGTGCAGCTGGCACGTGTTTTCCTAGGGTTCATGATATTCAGTTGTCAGGTGCTCTAGCAGTGTCTGTATCAGCACATGAGTAATAAAGAGAGAAAAGAATTAAAGTATATATCAGTGTAATACACAATACTAAAAAAGTGTTATAACAAAATACAAATAATGCAACAAAACGCGTTTTCAAGAAGAGGAAACACGCCATCCCGTTTGAAAAGAGTGAAGGGGTCAGACGGGAGGGACTTCTTTCGGTTCAGATTAAGGATTTTTTATCCTTACCTGTTAGAAAACAATGACAATGACCAACTTTATTTGTCCCAGTGGGCAATTTGAATATTGGAATGTGCTCTAGTTCAACGATGAATGAAAAATGAAGAAAGAAAAAAAGCAGCTGGACTGCAGATGGCACAAATGATTTCAGGTGTCTGTTACTCTTACATATCGGCATGGCATACCGTTTACCTGAGCTTAATAATACAAATTCTTTTGTTAGTACATGTTCAGGTCATGATAAAATGCATGAAGCTTTCCCTACTATTTGCTGGTCACAAAAAGAAGCTAAATCCCTCTGTCTGATACCAATTATCTTTGAACAGATGTTCACAACACTGTTCAGACTATTCCTATCATGGACAGAGAGATTGCGAAACCAGCAGACAAATGAGAAAGATAGGAGACTCTCAATAAATGACTGGTAAAAACGGTCTAAGATTATTTGGCTAAACAACACCTGTCATGGAAGCTAACCTTGCCAAACGTTTTCATTGCTCATTTTCGTGACACTAGCACTCAGCTAAACCCTGACCAACTGTTAGAGTAAACTACCTCAGAGTTTACTACTATGGGTAGAACTTGAGCTTCGCAACTAATGAGCTTCCAAAAGCGACGGCAAGGTCTGAGGTCAAGATTCCATTGAAGTCTTCAACGATGCCTGGCTGAGTCTGGTGACCAGCGAGGTTCCCAGAGAAAACATTTGTACACAAAATAGAACCCCACGGTGCACTGGATGTTTTCAAGGTGCGCCTGGAGTGTGCAAATCCGTTTTAAAAGCGGAGTGAAGTGCAGCGGGAAGACTAGGGTCCCAGTCTCTGCTTTCTTTCTGTTGAATAAATCGCGTTTAAGATTGTAGGCTGCTCCTTCACTTTTCTCTTCGTGCTTCTTTTCTCTCTTTTCATCTCAGTGCTCCGTCATTTCTTTACATTCTTTAAGTCACGTGATATTTTGTCCTTTATTTTATTGTCTGTTGTCATGTAACGTGGACATGAACTTCACTTTTGTAGTACTCGAAATAATGTTTAATATCAACATTTTCCCATTCATTAGTCCTGATTACAATGAAGTTACTTTCCTATTACTCAAACGATATATATATATATATGCATCGTTTAATCACTTTATTTGTCCCTTTCATAAAAATATTATTTATTTCTTCTCTTTTTATGCTCTCGCCTCAAAGTCTCCATTTTAGGTGGTCTACATAATAAAATGTTTTACCGAAAACATTTATAATTCTTCTAAAATCATTTCTTTGTGATATTTTAGTCCATGTCTAAGATCCAAAGCGTTAGTGGCGGCCTGTAGACAAAAATACACACATTTGGATAAAGCTAAAAATATCGACATTTCACATTCAAAATTAAGTGCTCTTACAGAGCATAGCCTCTTGTAAAGTTTCTTAGCAAAGTTTCAAAGCGCTGATCAAAGTAAAGAAAGAACATCTGAAAACGTTCAAACTGAAACCACTACAGTATTCAAAAAATAATAGTTCATAATAATAAAAGTTTAAGAAGTTAAACGCAAAGTTATGAGTTAGAAGCAAACAACCAGACAAGGGAACTGCAGTGACCGGTTTATGGATGCAGAAGAAAGCCAGAGAAAACTGAAGTGTTTTCAAAGTTATCAAAGGCCTCAAAGCTCTAAAAGCAATCGATTCCTTGAATGTTCTGCTGCAATGTGTTTGCTCGCATTCCTCACTTCCTTCCGCATGCGCACCGCAATCAGTTTCTGCCTTGTCCGCATTCCGGAAGCTGTAGATGCCACGCATGCGTCTTCTCGATCGCTACCCTTCCTTCCTGCCACATCCCGTCCTGGCCAACCTTTTGCTTATGAAAGCGATCGGTAAGGGCCACGAAACACTAGACTGAAGAAAACACAGAACTTTGCACCTAGCTCCATCGTCATTTCTCGTCTTCATCATTCATTCTCAATGACGGCCACGGAAGCTGTTTTTGTTCCGGAAGTTCCATTTTCACTGCGTACCGTCTCTTCCAGGGTATCACATGAAGGCTCACAAATTTGACTTCTTCAGCATGACATTTTTAGCGGCTGGTTAGGTAATTTAATTTTCCCAGCTTTATGTTGCCCATTGGATTTTATGGTAAAGATGCATGTTTATGCATATTAATCATAGTCTTTGTAACATTTTGCTCGATTCCTTTGGAGCAGCCTCAAGACTTTCGCAAATCTTGCTTCAGTCTAAAACGGTTTTTCTTTTGTGGGTTTTTTTTCACGCTCACATGTACGCATCATCATCATCATCATCATCATCATCATCATCATCATCATCATCATCATCATCCATCCATCCATCCATATCATCCATCCATCCTCCATATCATCCATCCATCCATCTATCTCATCCATATCATCATCATCCTTTCTTTTTCTTCTTGCTTAATGTTTTTTATTCATCTTTCTATTCTCTTTCTTTCTGCCTCTTCTGTCGATGGTGTCTTCCTTGTTCAAGGTCCCTTTATTTTCCCTTTATTTAGCAGATGACTTTTTACAAACCGAAGACACCATACATTGCCATAGCGAGATTATCTCATGAGGCCGAGACGTGTTCTGAACCTAAACCATACGAGGGAAGTAATACCTTCTTGTCAATGCATTACCATAAACTTGTCATGCCACTAGCCACGTCCTTACAGTGCTCTACCTTTAACATTCACATCCTATTTCGTGTGCGGCAAGACTTTCAAGTTTGCCTTCCTCGCACGAACTTCATTTGTCTACGCCTACATCTCGCACGCTGTCTTTTTTTCGTGCAAATGGAACGTTGGTCTAAATGACAGGTAGACAAAGAAAGACTGAAGAAAGGTCTTCAGTGATAATTTATGAGTGGTTTTAGGATCTCCAACTCAAGAAATACAATAAACTATACAGAACCCTGCACGCAGCAGCTGGAAAAGGACTCAGACTCTACTAAAGTACAAAATAACTTTACAGGACGCCATCGTGAACGGTGAAATATGAGTAGGGTGAGAACCTACCATTACCCCACCCCTGACAAACTCTCTGCTCCGTGAAAAGACTGCAAGTGACGAAAAGGGGTGGAGGTCGGAGGGCTGGGGGAGTTGATTGAAGAGAGAAGAGAAATGATGGACCAGTAACCCATGACTTTGGTTTACCCCTTAGCCACTCGGTCTTATCTACACCGTGCAGTTTTGGACATTTTCCTATCCTCTTAAAGTATCCATGGGCAGAGCTTCAGGACTTGAAAGAAACCAGCAATTCTCCAGAGAAAACAACAATTTTGGGGTAGAGCGCATCAACACGTTCTCGTCTCTACGAGCCTCCCTAAGAGGGTGAGTAGTTGCAGTTTACAGCCTACCTCACCTTTCTCCCTCACCTCCTAACTGTTACCTCCACCTCCTAGGTCAAGAGCCTGCCACGAGCGTGGAAGAGAACGATGAGAAACAAAGTAGAAAGGAGAAACTTTCTACTGGAAAAGCGAAAATTCGCCGCATGTATAATTGTGCCTAAGGCCGTTAAGTTTGGAGTGTTGCCCTCACAATGATCCTCAGGGGCCGGAGTTATGACCACCCCAAGAGTTTTTTGCTGTGCCTTTACCAGTGGTTCTGGGTTACAGCCGCTCAATGCCCCCAAGAAGCCAAAATTCTGGACTCGACAGAAGTTGGGCAGCTCTCGATTTTCTGAAAATATGCCCAATTGGTACTGCTCTGCGCTGAGGGTACCCACCTTCCAATTATAGCTACTTTGGAGATAACCTAACGTCTCCTCCATGGCTGTGGCTCTAGCTGTCTGGAAAGAAATAAAATGAAAGTAAAAAAACAAATTTTTTTTCAACAATTTCTAGTGTTACAAACGTACCGTAGTTTTTTTGTTTCGCTTTGTTTGTTTGTTTTTTTTTTTTTTTGGTCTTGTTTTTTACTCTTTTTTTAAATTAGCTGTCGTAAACCGACCAGCGAGTGTGTGTATGTGAATGAGAGATACTATTTAAAGAGATAGAAATGTGTGTGAATATGTATGGATATATTTTAATATCTGAATACCCCCTTAGAGGGGCACAGAAGAAAGAATCTTAAATCTTGAACATTTAGCCAAGAAAACATTGGCTGCCGTCGTGTCTGGTCGAGAAGTTACAATCGACGAGGTCGCCCATTGGCGTCCGATGCCCCAACTCTTCTCGTCCTGCCATCCTGTGAGACCAGCCGTCTTGCCAAGATCCGAGGAAAACTCAAGAGGTTGGCTCGGAAAGCATTTCGCTTTATGCGAAGAAAAAATTTTTTGAACAGTTTCCAGATTCTTAATTAAAAGCAACCGTTTATTTCTTGTAACTATTTCAAAAGGTTAAAACACAGAGTGTCAAAGCCCACGCCTGTTCCCAGGTAATGGATATGGGCGTGAGAAGGAGAGAGGAGATCTGTTGAACACGCAAACACGTGCAATGTGTGGAGGAGAGAAGGGAGAGGATGAGGGGGGGGGAGTTGTGTGCGCCTGCTCGAGCATCTGTGGGTGTTCGTGACAGATCGGCAACAGAAATGGGGTCAAAATGAGAAGAGTTTTCTTTATCTTCCTCTTTCTTTCCTTTTATCTTTTCTTTCCTTTTTCTTTATTTCTTTCTTGTTTCTTTGTTTTATGTCATTTTTATTTATTTTATTTTATTATTTTTTATTTTTGTAGGAGTTGTTTTATTTTTATTTTTATTTTATTTTATTTTTTTTGTTCGTCTAATCATCTTTCACTTCTTGTCCAACCTTTCTTTGCACCGTGCAACCTCCACACTCTGAAGAATGAAAGTATCTTTTCATATAACAGGTTATCGGTTAATCTGATTAACTCTTGTTGATTTCGATTGTTTTTAGCTTTGTGCGGCTACACTAACATTAAAAACGAAGTTCGCATTGTTTGGAAAGTATTTTGTTTGACAATAGCTGTTTTGTGCTTCCTCCTCCCTTCGAAGCCGATACACAGGTAAGATAATGTTCGAAACCGTTTTCCTCCATGTATAACAAACAGTGGGGTACTTGAGCGAAATCTGACACGTGACACTCGGTTTGTGGAGCCATATACTGAATTCAGTGTGAGATGCCCACTGACTGACCCACCACAGCCAAGGCGTGAAATCCTTTTTCTAGACTAGAGAAGAAAGCGAGTGTTTTGCGGCGACTCGTTTAGATGAGTGGTAAACAAAAGCTTCATTCTTAAAAATAGGATTTATGGGGTGGGGTGAGAAGGCTTCCGTGCTCTTTTGTTTATGTGTGTGAATTCAGGCTTTTAATGAATGCATTATCCAGGAGACAGAACCCTGCACAGACAAGAGGACTGATACGTCGGAGTTAGAGAGTCAAGAGGCAGAGCGCAAGTTCTCACAAGAGGGAGGTTGCCTGCTCTCACCGCACGTGGACTTCAAGTGGAGAGTAGATTTTGGAAGATCGACTTTTTTGGAGGGTTGATAGTGTTAGAGTTGATATTTTTAGACTTATCTTCCGTGCACGCCCAATTTCTGATAGAATCTCTATCCCTTGCTCGTCATCTCTGGCGATAATAAAATCCTTCTCAGAGTCAAAGAGAGAGCTCGGTGAGCAAGATAAAAAGGACGTGTGTTCTTTACTTCTGTCTACTTGGATGCTGTTAAGAACAGCTACTCATCTTTCTTTTTTTCATTTTTCTTTTTTTTTAAAGACCTTTGTTTGACGGTGCTCAGTACGGGAGAAAACATTTTTTCGTGGTATTCCGCGTTGAGCCTGCTTTTGATGGTGGGGTAAAGTGCTGTATAAATCTCCATTTTTTTTATTTGTCTCCACTTCCACCACTTCCACCCACAACCTGGTTGTCAGCCACGATTGGTACAATTTGCTAAATAATAATAAGAACTCGTAAGAAGCATGCTCCTAGCGCTTAATAACAAGAACGATACACGGACAACATACCGGGACAGAAGAACAAACAACAACACATGAAAGACGGAAGGATAAACAATAGGACTGATAATTAATAAAATACAAACACAGAAAAAGCAAGCAGGGACAAAGTAACAAAGAATGAGAATATCGTGATTTTTCAGATAAAGATGTGTAGGGAGGTACCAATAAGCAGAAAAGGAGGAGAAGGGCTAGCATTGTGTGGACTGTCGTTCCTATGGACCAACTAACTTTAGATATGATAGCAACATTGACTGCAGCTTTACGGAAGGGAGAGCTTCAGATATCCAAGTAAGAGTTGGTGTATATTTACAACGATGCATGTACAGCCTTCCTACCCGTCAACTTTGTCTGTCATCACATACCTACCTGTTCTCACTGACAGACTTGCGGCCAGACCTGGCAGTCAATTCAAAGTGCCGTGAAAAACATCAACGTGGTGCCATATTGTCTGACAAAAGAAAGGGTTTCCTGCTGTGATGTTGTCTGAACAGATCGGGCCGTCAGTGGTTAACCCTTTGATCGCCAATATCACATCAAGCCTGGGTGTAATATCCAGGCTTCTGTCTGGCTTCGCCATAAAGCTCATTTTGTCATTTTGCGAGCTGCTTTGCGCGTGTGTCTGGTGGGAGGGGTGTCTGTGCACGTGCAATTCCACGAGGCTCCAGTGTATGTGGCCTTGTCTGGTCTGTACACGGGTCTTTGCATTGCCATAGCAGCCAATCATCATCATCATCATCATCATCATCATCATCATCATCATCATCATCATCATCATCATCATCATCATCATCATCATCATCATCATCATCTTCTTTGTCGTCGTCGTCGTCTCCTACTAAAACACCTTGCCTTCTCATCTTCCACCTCCTGCTCCTCTTATTGTCTTTCCTCTGTATTCCTGTGTGGGTGGGTGGGAGATTATTACCTTCTTTTGAAGTCTTAAGGATAAATCTCTTTTTAGCTCAGCTTGAAGATGCCAGCTAGTGGACATTTTGCAAGACATTATCACATATTAACAAGATTCTTTATAGCAGGTGGGACAAATAGAAAGGCGTTTTTTGCAATGGATGGCGTTTGAAGAATTTTATTAGGAAACACTTAAACATATCTTATTTTGAAAGTAAGGGGCTTAGGGTCAGACACTGATTAATTTGAAGAGCTAAGGCCATGTCTGGTGCCTGTTCAGTCCATAAAGACGAATTGTTGTGTCGTTGTTGCTGCCGCAGCCGCTGATGATGTGCAATAATCTGGACTGTGAGGTGCTATTATTATCAAAGCGAAATTGTTCGGGAATATATTATTATGTAATGCTACAAAATACCATGCGACCCGTTGCTGTAATCAAGCCTCGTCTTGAAGTTTGTGGCTGAGAAGATAAGCAGGTGAGTTGTTGTTTTGCCATTGGAGCTCCCTTGTTGCCGCGACTAGACGAGGTAATGATGTTAGTTCAAAGGGCAGAAATATACCGGACGACACTGCGGTGAAGTGTTGCTTAGAGCAGAATTCTTCTTAGTCTTGTAGCCTTGACCTGCAACGGTCAGTCTGAGGTCGGTATCTGGCCGAGTCTGGCATGGGAGGAGACGGTGGCCAGAGACTGAGGGTCTGACCAGCTAAAAAGAGGTTCCATCCCGCCAGTGTTCCGGCCTCCATACTGTTTATCTCGGAGAGGATTAAGCTGCGTCTTCGGAAAGTGAATTGCAGGACTCGGTTCTGAAAGAAACTGTCGAGAGTATGTGCTGCTTGGTCTGGGAAGGGGTGATAGATGGGCGGTGGTAGTGATGGTGGTGGTGGTGAAGAGGTGCTGGTGCTGGTGCTGGTAATGTACATGCACTTACACGCTGTCTGTCGTGCAGCTTCATCCTGCTGCTGCAACTTTGATGTTTGGTAGCTGTGCCATCTGTTTTTTAAAGAACATATTTTCGAATCGTATGCAGGGAAAAAGAACGAAAGATTAGCTACTTCTTGGAATTGTGTCACTTACCAACTAAGCCACTCACCAACCCACTTTCCCGCTCGCTCGCTCGCTCACTCACTCACTCACTCACTCACTCACTCACTCACTCACTCACTCACTCACTCACTCACTCACTCACTCACTCACTTTTATCTTCGTGCCTCTTGTTACTCGCCTAATTTTCGGCTTATATATATAGCATCCCAACATCAATGAATTTATTCTAATCGTAGTCTTTATTAATCCTTAGATAATACTAACAACTGTATACCTTAATAAATGACTTGCTTTCTCCCTTCATTCACCTATGGGCTCGAGTCTACACTCTTAAATCTGATGTCTACTTTCTTCTGGTTTTCTTTTATTCTCCTTCTTTTGGGTTTCCTTTCTATCTTTTACTGGAGGTAGCTAGCAAGCCACGTCGTCTTTTTCTCATTTGTCTCTCAGACAGACAGGAAAGAGAAAAACCTATTATCAAGAAATGTTAACTGCAGCTTTCAAAACTCTGTGCTGTCTGGTGATCGTCCCTGGGAGCCGGTGTGGTGCGAGGAAAAAGGACGGTCTGAAGACACTCTGACATTCCAGTGTTTATCTAGGCAGTCCTCCTAAATCTGAAATGCAGATTCCAAAGATACCTGCTCCTGTAAATAGATGTCTGCAAAAGGGTTTTACAGGGCCACTAAAACTGCCGGCTTCAGCTTCTCTAAAATCCTCTGAAGGTCTGCAAGATTTTTTTGTTTCTCTAAGATCCTATATAACTTGTGTCGCATTTTTTTATAATCGAGTGTTCGGTAGTCTAGCTATCTTCCTATTCGCTGCTATGTTTGCTCCTCTCTCTTAAAATCAAGAGCTCGACTAGGCTTCTAAAAACTGTTTTACTTGGTTGTCGTCTACTTGTGATATTTATTGTGTTTTTGTGACTGTTTTAGCCCCTATTTATATGTTTCCATCTGTTTCTAAAGCAGCCATCTTTACTTGTTCTTCTTTTTTTGTTCCTGTTCTTCTGTTGTTGGTGAAATACATAAATGCGCTCGCTCACTCATCCGATTCCTCACTCAATCATTTATTATACGAATAAGTATGCATTCATGTTGTTATATCCTTCCACATGGTATAATAACACTCACTGTGTACTGGTATCTGAGCACAGTTACTGGAGACCACATCTGTCTTAATTTGTTTACCCCTTACATCTGGTCGTTGCTGGACGTTTGATGTTCTGCTGGCCTTTGATTAGTCAGGATTTAAAATGTGTTTTGTCCTTTTGGTGGATTCTTTACCGTTGACACTGTGACATCCAGATGAGGGTCCTGCCGATGTTCGGTGCCATAGCTGTGTGACGTTTACCCCCTGCAGCTTCCAGTGTCAGAATTAGCCAGTTATTTGATGAGCACCACTAGCCTCGAGACCACCTCACTCGCCAGCCCCCTTCAGGTCATGGGACTACCTTCACCTTTTACCTTGCGTCTTGTATTTCTTGCTTCAAAACTACCTACATATTGCTTGCGTCTGGTACCAAAACTGCTGCTCCTGCAATTGTTTGGTGCACAGAGTGCGTGCCGTGCTTATGAGATGCTCTGCATGATAAGTGCAGCATCTCCTCGGCAACGCCTGGCATTCAACTTTGTACGCGGAGTCAGCTGCGAGCGGAATCCTTCATTACACGTGAGGTTTCCTAGCGGCTGGAAGATAATCCGTTCAGGTTTGCAAATATGCCGTCCACAGGCTCGCCGAGCAGATTCACTTGTCAACAACTATTTCAGGTCTCACTGCGCGACTGAGTGAAAGGGAGCTGTGTCACTCAGAAAATACACGGATGTAGGCGCAGTCGTGAACCAGAAACCTTAAGAAGCACGTGGGTCTCCCAGAAACCCGCAGAGACCCCAGAGAAGCCTCCGAGTTAAGTCTCAGTAAACTTTGGAGAAGAAAAGTGAGCCAGCCGTACATCTTTTCGTGGCTTGAAGACACAATCACTATCATCGCTGCCAGGTGGTGATGATGGCGAGGAGACAATCTCTTCCTGTCAACGGACTTTGGCTGGACAGTGGTCAGCTTTGAAGGTCGTCCGTTAGCTGGTGCCATTTCCATGTCCTTCGTGTTTGCCGACAACTGTTGTCTCAAGTTCCTGTTGCCCTTAGCAAAGAGCAGATATCGGCAACACAGAAGGACAGAAGCAGCATCTCGTTGCATAATCCTTCAGCAGGAAAGTTGTATGCTTTAGGAAAGTGAAATGTTTTATTATTGATGCATTACGGAAACTGAGAAGACTGGGCAGATGTTATCATGAGCGGCAAGAGAAGAGGGACACAACAAGATTGTCTGCTATGGGATCAGTTTGTGCAGTTTATAATTAAGTGTACACTGATGTCGGGCCCAAATTATACATACACTTATGTTCGTTGTCAAGTATTCTTTGTTTTGTTTTGTTTTGTTTTTGTTTTACTTCATATTTATTGCTGTCCAATGTCTGGCGTCTGTGATCATGCCTCGGTCATCCAGTTACAACTTTTGGCAGACCACTGTGGCCAGATCCCTGCGATATTATATCAAGGTTCTTTAGTAATTAATTATGATCCTTCATGTAAATTTAATTTCACTGTTTTTTTCTTGGGAGCAGAGATGTCAGATAGCCCCTTGACCTTAGTCTCTGACTATATTTACCTTGACTTATGCCAACACGCGTGGTCTACCTGCAAACATAACCTACACTATCTTGAGAATACCACATGTTTGTGAAAATGTAAATGACCTTTTCAAAGCAAAGAAAATTAAAAAGAGAAAGAGATGGGAATGGGGTAAAGAACAAATGGTTGTCATAAATCCATCTTGGATTGCTTGTGCATTTTTAAACATAGACAGACATTCAAAACGATTCTTTTTAGCAATACTCTGTCGTATAGATCTTAACATTCACAAGTAAGGGATATTTGTCCAGTTTTTAGTGTGTGCAAGACTAACGAGTTTTCAACAGGCAAGAAATGATCAGAAACCACAGATTCTTTGGTTTGGCGAACTGCCTCTAAAACATATCGAAAAACATGTGTAAATTATTTTAAGCATATTTTTGTTATCTTGTGAACATTATTTCTGGCATGTCACAGAAAACCCAAGAAAAAATATTGAATAAGGGAACACAGCGAAGACCAAGATATTCTTGTAAAGGCGCACACGCGCGCGCGCACTTAAAGAATGAGAGAACGAGAGGAAAGATGGGGTAGACAGAAAGAAAAAGAAAAAGAGAAACAACCAGAGAAAGATAAAAGAAACGAGGAACAGACAAACAAACAGAGTGTGCCAATACTAGAAAAAAGAGAAAACGGAACGATGTGAAAGAAGAGAGATACGAGATCGAAGGAGGTGAAGAAATATTAGCAAAGAGCGATGTGAAATAAGAAAGAGAGATAAGAGATTGAAGAAACGTGAAAAAGAAAGAAATGAGAGATCGGAGAGACGTGAAAACGAGGCACAGAGAAATTTGTAGAAAGAAGAGAGACATGAAAACAGAGAAAAATAAAAGATCGGAAAGATTTGTAAAGATGTATATATAATGTCAACTCCGAATGATTTAAAAAAAAGAGAGAAGAGATCATACCGACGTAAAAAAATATATATATATATATTATATAAATATAAGACATCGGAGCGATGTGAATAGAAAGAGAATGGAAAGAAGGATGAAAGATGCAGGAGGAAAGAGGGATAGGAAGAAAGGATAAAACATTGACTAATTGGCTCGTAGCGAGATAGCAAGTCAGCCAAACCAAAACCCAAAACAGTATACAAGCCACAGGAAGCAACCCTAGATAATAGTCCCTAAATGAAAATACAGACATCCTTCAGTACGCAGCCAAAGCTGGGATCCTGGAGCAGTCTTCATTGATTTACAGATTTGGAGGCTTGGCGGGGTGGATATGGTTACAGAGATTGCAAAGCTGAGACTACAGCAAATTATTTTCGCAGACCTCCACACGCAGCAAGAAAGTGTGCAGATGCCCTGGATGTGTTGTCTCTATTACTGAGCAGTTTTATTGTTTAATACCTTAACCCGTCTGATTCTTTACAAAGTTTTTGCATGTTTATGCGCTTGTTTTGCCTACGTTTGGTTTTTGATGTTGTCTACTTTGGTTTGTTTGTTTGCTTGTTTGTTTTGAATTGGTTTTGGTCGCTAGGAGAGAAAGCAAAGGTTGTTTAAATGTACGCCTCGATAACAGGATCATAAAGAAGACAGTATTCGGTTGATGTTGAAAGCACAAGGAGAAAGCACGCACACAATCTATATTACAGTGAGTTGATATCCCTTCTCTGAGAGGACTAGAAATGCTAGAAATGTTTTGAAACGAGTTATTCCGAATTATTCTTCAGAAACACTGTTGCTACTATCTTTCTCTCTATATATAAATATGTGTGTGTGTGTGTGTGTGTGTGTGTGTGTGTGTGTGTGTGTGTGTGTGTGTGTGTGTGTGTGTGTGTATTCCGTGTGCTGTAGGTTTTACTGTTACACCCATGTTAACTGTTCTGTTTGAAAGGGAAATAACCTCCTAGCTAACGATTCACTAGACATCTGGCGGATTGTTCTGTGAATCATATCGTTCGCTGAGGGGTAACCATGGCTATCTACCTTTTTATCTCTTTTCTGTTAGATTTTATAACAGCAATTTGAAAGACAGGGTTCAGCAGCTGCTAATTAAAAGTCTAGACCTATATGCTCCTCCTTTCCTCACTGGCTTGTCACCTTTTGTCTCGTTCTCACCTGTCTCGATGTGTCATCAAAAAGGCTGAACACTCCATGACCAGTTCTTACAAAACGAAGTACTTTGCCAAACGTGAAACCAAAAAAGCATGTAACACCAGGCTGGCGTCAGACTCCCATAAAACTACCCTGAATGAAGTTATAATTAGATTGTTTAAAAGAGACATCTGTTTTTTCTTTGCAAGAAATATTTGTGAGGGATGATTATGACGTGATTAGGTTAAGGTAAGCATTACACATCCACCTCCCTCTTTCTCTTTTAGGCTCCATGAGAATTCCATCTGTCTATGAACGAGCGAATGTATGGCGCTGACCTGTTTTTGTCTTGGCTACCATAACACTTGTGAAGATGAGGCCATTTTGTCCAACATTGAAAACGCATGCAAAGTAGTGATCCTGCGTATGTGCGTGGCTTAGCTGATTGCCCCCCTCCCCAAAACACACACACACACACACACACACACACGAACGAAGCAAAAGGGAACAAGATTCGCGTGACGCAAAGAAAGTCATGTCACACTTCGTTTTCACCGCTTTGCTTTGTTTCTGCTGCCCACTATCTAAAATTGTTACTTTGGCAAGAGTCGGCAGCTGTTAAAGCGACTTTGTCTACTCAGAACTTCTCTCTCATTCAAATCGCTCCTTATCTACCTCAGTAAAGCTGAAGTTATGGAGCTCGTGGAAGACGCTGACAGTGAAAACCTGTTCTCAGCTGAGCCTCGCACGTACGCTGGACCCAAGATTCTGGTTTGCGCACGGCACTACGAAAACTGCTAAATGCTGATTGGATGTTGCCATAGGACACCAGTCTAAAAGAAAAACATCTATTGAATCTCTGTGTGTATGTGGCGTGCGCCAACTCCGTGGAGTCGATGACCGGGTAGGTTGGTCTCTGTTGGTCACGCGCGTCACAGCGAAAACTCAGATCAAGTCTGCAGACCAAATAAAAAATGTGCTGCGGTCTTAAGATTACTCTTTTTCTTTCCTTCCTCTTCCTTTTGTTAAATCAACATTTGCTTCGGTAAGCGCGTGCGCTTTGTCGGTGCTAAACTAACAAGTTCACCGATCTCGGTTGATTGATAAGTGTTTATTAACGCCTCGATCGTCACTGATCTCCTATTATATATATATATATATATCGTATAAATAATCGTTAATATTATAAATATATAGATACATCTGTGTTCAGATACACATACATTTCTATCTCTCTCTCTCTTTCTTTCTCTCTCTCTCTCTGTGCTTGCCTGACTCGCGTGTGTGTGAGACAGATACAGAGAGAATGAGTACTTTTACCTTCATGTTACCTTAAAACTATTTTCAAGCACTAACAAGGTGGTTGTGATTTCCTATAATCACCGGTTAAAAAAAAGTAATCGGAACTAAACTCATTACCCTCCCACTCACGTAAATGAGCGTGGTAGTGCAGTCTGAACGCTGGGGGTTGTGAATGAGTCGAAGCTGTCTCTTCTGGCCAGTGATGTCGAGGTTTTGTCAACTCTCGCAAAGATGTGTGTGGAGGGTAGAGTGTAGACAAAGACTTTGGAAAGTCGTTTCTTAATCTTCACCGCAGTCTTCAAATTTCCTCAGCTTACGCTACCTCACCTTCCAGAAACTTCTAATTCACCTCAGAGTGCAGCTTCTTCAAGTGTCTTCTCTGACTTCCACAATTTTTCAAATAAAGTCGATTCACAAGACACAGGCAAGCTGACTAAAAATATCTTAATCCAAAAGGTTATTTTCTTAACCACCTGATGATAACCGTTCATGCTGAAAACTCTTCTTCCCTTGAGGCATAGTCTGGAATAAAAGAGTGAATGAGTGTTAGTTTGGATGGGGGTGGGGGAGGTCGCGTGGGTGGAAACAGAGTGAGTGATGCAGGCACTTTGTCATGCTTATTTCGTGGGCGTTGACCCAGGAAGGAGTTAAAATATACTTGTCAAAGTTTATTTTTAAGGCATCTAAAAATTGAATCAACAGATTACTATGGTCTGGAACTTGGGGGCCTCCGAGCAACTGTCGTGCTGGCTCATTGAGCTAGTGCAGCATATCTGACAGAGACTCCTCGTGAACACCCACACCCTTTGACTACCCGCCATTATGTCAAATTCTTCACTTCTCCAGGGGCAACTGTGTTCTGTGTCAACTTGTCTCCCAAGTCAACCAAGTACTGTCGAGAAACCAGGTAGCTCACCAAATAAATTCAATAAGGGCAATAACCTTTTATCGCAGCCACTCTTCTGTTCTTTCTTCACCTCCCCCTCTCCCCAAACACCCCGAAGAAGCTTAGTTTCGCGTGGCTTTTCCAGCTGAGAGCAAAAAATGTGACGAGCATTAGGCGCACAGCCAGTCGCCCATCGGTTGGAGTCGTTTCTGACTTCTTCATTACCTTACTGATGCAGAGATTCCAAGCCACATTTGTGACAGATAACTCTCGTTTCACTACGTTTTACCCTTATCATGCTCTCCTGGGACATAAAATTCGCATTTATCCTCATGTGATGCCTGGAGTAAGTTCACAGAAGCTACTGCAATAAAGTCTTTTCGCCGGTTTCACTGACAGCCAAGTGGCTTTCTGGCTTCGGTTGTGAACTCCTGGGATCTAGTAGCATATACTTGCTATCATCCTGTGTGATTTATAACCCTTTACAATAATTCTTCCCATAAAGAAGTCAGGTTGTATTTAAAGAAATTTGATACCACGTAGAGGGTGAGCTCCTCACTACCTGTAATTATTGGCTGTAGTGATTAAGCATAAAGATATATTTATAATAGAAATACACAGTGACATTTTTGCATTTGTTGTTAATCTGCATTAAATTATCTCATCCAGATTTTAAACGGAGATATTTTACGATCGTCAGTGGTGTGCGTATTATGTTAGGAGGGTCCGGTGGTGCAACGGTTAAAGCTTTTGTCACAAAGACAGTAAGGATCGGCTGTCCTGGGTTCAGATCTCGTCTAGGCACAGTGTTCTTTTGCAGCTTGTGGCACATGTGGTTAGCTGGCCATGATATAGCTTTAGATGCTGGCTCAGTGAAAAACAACATTTTTAAAGGCGTTTTATTATGCTGTGAAAAAATAAAATATTGTCGAATTCCAAGTCGGATATCAGCAGCTTCTTTCTTCATCTTTTTTATATGCCACCGTGTGTGAAAGCCAAGCTTCACACATCAAAGGTTTACTTTCTCTCTCTCTCTCCCTGTCTCTCAATAAATCGCTCTACATCTTACTTCTCTCTCTCGTTCACTCACGCTTTTTCTCAGTCTGCCGCACTACTTTCGTTCTTCTCACTATATCTTCTTTCTTTGTTTCTCTCTCCCTCTTTCTCTCTCCTGCTCAGTCCTTAAATCTCTCATTCTGCTCTCGAACTCTTCCTTTTCTACCTCTCTCTCTGCTTTCTCTCTTGATCTTTATCACAGACTTAAACAGACCGCGCATTCAGCACAAAGACCTGTAGCCACCATGGCAAAGTGCTACTGACTTCCGGTACAGGCAACAAGCGCCGCCTTACTGCTGTGTTAGTGATTTAACACTGGGGTCACAGTGTAGTCTTCTGTATTCCTTCGTGTCGTATTAGTCTCAAACTGACTTTTAAATGTAGTCTATCAGTTAATGTGACTCCTTTCTCAACTTTAATGTGCAAGTACAGGAAGATGTGACATCTTCAAGTTTGAAATGATCTGAACAAATTAATTAACACTTTGATGGTACCCAAGATTGACTACCAGGACCCGTCCTTTTAAAGCTTTCATTCACAAGGCTCACCGTGATGGATCGGATGGTAACCTGAAAACTTCAACACTCATTTCTATCTAAAAATAAACAACTTTTATTAAATGCATTATTTACTATTAATTTAGTGTATGTTAACTCATTTAGCATCTGACATGTAAATCCTTCATGCTTTATTGTGCTGCAACTTGTTTCCGTTGTCAGAAATGTCTTCATCATATGTTAACATTACACTACAATATCAACATTGCATCACATGTGGTGACAAAATCTTACATATCTTTATTTTTGTTTGATCAAATTTTAAAGAAAGCTTTAAATGTCTTGAATGTTTGCTAAAGTTCTCCACACTGATTGACAGACCACTGCTATGCTCAGATAAGTGTTTACAATTTCACCTAAAAGTATTAAAAAAAACTTCAAAATACAAATTTACACATGAAAATCTTTCGTCTGTCGACTGGTACAACCAATTGCACAGCATGAGCTCACCATTGCAACACATTATAAAACATTTTCGGGTACTGGTTAAATAAACACCAAACGCTCCACGTTCTTTTTGCCTGTAGTGTAAGCTTGTAGTTGAGTCTAGATATGATAGAAGTCTGTGTGTTAATCGCTTTCCCCATGGTTCAGGGGAAATCACTTCCCCCACAATTCAGGGGAAAGAATTAAAAAAGGAAAAGACCACGCGTGTTGACCTCCTTGCGGCATCTCTGTGCATCTTTCACCCAGTTTGATGTTCTGGCTCATTTACAGATTTCCTGACGCCAAGAGAGCATTATCCAAAGGTCGCTTGTTTTCCCCACGTTTCCCCTCAGTTTGGGATCTTTTGGCCGAGTGTCAAAACTGCCGGCTCTTTCAACGAGCACCCCAGCTTGTTTATCGGCGGTGAAGTCCATAGGTAACAACCTCTTTTATAGCTTGAAACACGTTCCTCGCCCCATCACAAATTAGGGAGGTTTGTGTTCATGTGTGTGTGTGTGTGTGTCACAACCACGTGACGTTCGACTCTCTCACTCTCTCTTTCAATCACACGCACGGGTCAGACAAACACGTGTTCTTACGCACAAAAGAATAAAAAGACTTGCCTGTGCAGCTCTGCCTACGTTTACTAGAAAAAGAAAATAAATAAATAAAAACAAATATAACACAGATATAAAAAAGAGAATTCCTAACTTCGTTCTAACAACTATTCACACTGTTTCCTTTCTCATTCCTTTTTCGTCCAACGATTCTCCTCAAACGATTCTTCTCTCAGAACATTTCTTTCTCTCCAACCATTCTTCTTCCGTCTCCGTTATTTTCTCAAGATTATCTCTACTCTTATTTTACTCCTCCGACGATTCTCCTTCTCAAACGATTCTTCTTCTTCTTCAACAGCTCTTTCTCTTAAACGCTTCTCTATCTCTAGTCTTCTCTTATTTTACGCCTCTAACGATTCTCCTTCGGCCTCCTCTCCATTGTTTCCCAAGATTCTCTCAACACGTCACAGATCTTTTTTTCATCATCCATACGCATTCAGACAAACTGACGTCATTCACGCTCTTTCATTCTTCTACGCGGGATGAGGCCTTCGACGTCACCTAGATCTGTGACAGTGTGGACCCGTGGGACATGCTCACAATGTCTGCTCGTCTTTATAGACATAAGCAGATCTTCGAAAATTTAAGGGAAATTTTTCTTATTTGTCATTCTAATATTTATATCTGGATAACTGCATAGCGCTCATACCATAGAAACCGTTAAGGCGCTGTCGAGGTGAGCTACTAACAAATATTTAAATTTAATTTATTTCAGCTGCTTTAAAAGTTTTATTCATATAAAGTTGCTATTGGAGCTAAGATCTAGGATAGCAATGGAAACAATGTCGTCATTGACTTGATCACAACACGTAACAGATATAACAACAACAGTATTAGAACATACTAAGAAATCTTTAATTTTATCAATAACATCAGTGAACAGTCATCCTATTTACTGTTCATATATACACATATTACACTTTTCGTACCACAAGCACGTGTTCTGTGCATATTTGTTCTTTATTGCTTAGCAATATTATTCTCGCATTCCTTGCCGATGTTCTTGGAACTGTGTTTTCGTCAACACAGGTTCGCTTAAGCAGATGAGGGATCGTTAATAACTAGCATGATTCAGGTTCAGCCAACAGAGGCAGGTTTTCACAGGCAAACTGTAACATTTGCAATCGCATCAGAGTCGTCAGTAGGGGGCAGTCTGTGAGTACGACAGTTTGGTCTTCTCCTTGTTCTCATCTTTCTCATTATCTGGCGGGGCATCAAGCTTTTTCCAGACTAAAAAAAAAAACGGCTGTGAAACACAGGGTGCTGGGAGATCGTCGGATTTTGGTTGCGAAAAAAAGTGTTCATATCCTTTTTTGTCGCCTGGCAGATCTTCGTCTTTCATAAAACCGTTAACGCAAGAAAAAAAGTCTACTTATCTCCCCTTTAGACAGGATTGCTATTCCCACAGACCTGGCTTTGTTTGGAAGAAGAATCAGGCTGGAATGATTAGACACTGGACAGAATGAAGCTGGAAGTGGAGAAAGCAGAAGAAGGGACGGGATCTGGCAAAGAAGAAAAGAGAAAGAAAGGCAGAAGCGAAGAGCTGTGGATTTGTTTCTTCTCCCGTTTGGTTCCGAGACTGCCGTTGACTTGTTGGCAGCTAGCCCAACTAATTATCGTAGAGTTGGATGCCAGTGTATGGCTGTCTGTAGCTCTGATGAAGCGGTCGTCTGCTGACTCT
This sequence comes from Marisa cornuarietis, assembly GCA_004794655.1. NCBI lineage: Eukaryota > Metazoa > Mollusca > Gastropoda > Architaenioglossa > Ampullariidae > Marisa > Marisa cornuarietis. The sequence goes on along the minus strand of SMMW01000047.1, from coordinate 897,664 downwards.
TCTGTCCAAAGCTGATCTTGGAGTGCGGAGCCCTTCGTAAAACACACTCCTTGATTCTCTCGTCAAATTTTGAAAAAAAAACATGTTTGAGAAAAAAAAAGGTTGGGGTAGCGCCTTTTATTGGCAAAGACCCACGTGCAATAACCTGATGACAGCTAAGAAGATGACTAACATGGTCTTGACTGGAGTGATGATACAAGTATCCACGGTTTTCTGCCCCTGGGACAATCAGGGAGCTTCAAGACTATCCTGCTTGTCTACCGACCAGCTTGAGTAGCTTAGAACTTTCCTGCTTGCCAGCTGTGGAACTATTCTGTAGCACCTCGTGTATAAATGAAGAAGTCATCTACTGCCATAGTACATGAAGCTCCCCTAAGAAAACTACGGTGTGCTTGGGTTGTTCATATATAGTGTATATTATTTTGTATTTAACAAGTGAATATGTGTGGTTATATAGTCTTCATACTAACGTGCTTACATACGCTATGCAGACTTAATAATAATAATAATGTGATTTATATAGCGCAAAATCGAGCTATGGCAGTAACATGCTCTCAGCGCTTTAAACAAGTGTAGGAGACATGAACAGAATACGAAGGGAGAGATTGTTGTTTTACACCGAGCCAGCATCTAAGGCTATATCACGGCAAGGCAGTCAGTCCTGTTAACAGATGCCACATGCAGAGAAAGAACAGTGTGCCCGAGACGAGAGCTGAACCCGGGACAGCCAACCTTCACTATTTTGGTAACAGGCGATAACCGTTGCGCCACGGGGCCACTGCCCTAACAGAATACAAAGAAATGAGAAACAACTATACAGACAAGTAATAAAAGACAAACATAGAAGACACAAAGAGGAATGAGGGAGAAAACAGTGAGGATAGAGAGTGTCGTAAATCGATTTGAAACTAAGTATTTGAAACTGTATGGAAACCATCCCGTTACTAGAAGAGAATCTTGATCGCTTTTTTCTTTCTTTCTTTCTTTACGAACGAAAGAGATAACAGGTTAAGAATTCTTCGTTCAAACCACGCTAGCTTCATGCGCATCCACAAAACACGATCCCTTCTATGAACATCAGCCAATGAAGGCTCTCTAAGCTCTCTGCTCTGTAATTTCCGCAGTCTGAATGTTTTGCACGAATCCCCGAACAACAATAGGATCACACGATAGGCTAGCATAACTCGATTGCAAAACCATTCCATAAAATGAAAGGGAAATTTTATCCTATAAGCCAAATCAGAAGCATCACACGCCACTGTGCTTTGCGGCTTGATAATCAAGTTAGAAAACAAACGAAGACAAGGCAGAGTTTTTTTCTCCCTCTTTTTTTTCATCCCCCTACCTCCACACCAACATCAAGACGGCAAAAGCTTCATCCAGCTCTTTTACACTAAAAGGCTTTTTGAGCTCGAGCCTGTTTAGGCTGGTTGAATAATTGAATGTGCAAATCGAGCAATGAAATGGTAGAAGCTAATGTTCTTGTCGCTTGTCATGTCGTCCTAAACGGCAATTTCTCAAAATGGCGCCTGGAACCCCCTCTCCCTACCTTCATCCGCAGACGAAGATGTCGATGAGCATGAGAGAAGCCTGTTTTGTACCTTTCCGGTTAATAAACTAGCATTTGCCTAAAAATGAAAGAATTGCAGATTTTAGGGAGGATTTGAGGAGGACTGAAGATGGCAGTGGGGGATAATACTCCTCTTTGGCAGACGACGGATCACGCTTGGCAGACGACAGATCATGTTTGGCAATCAGCGGCGATATTTGGAAGGGATATAGAAAATGCCTGCCAAGATGGAGGAGCACGCCGAGAGTGGGTTTTTTTTTTAGGGGGTGGGGAGTAAGATGGTGGTGCAGGTAAGAGGAATGTCTGGTAAAGTGCCGATTGCCGAGAGAATGTCTGGAGTTCCCTTTTCTGGAGACTGACGAATGAGGGCAATGGATCGGAAAGTCATTATGATAGGGATATGGAGAGAACACCTTGCCAAAATGTTGCTTTTGTTTTGCCTGGCAACACGAGTTTTGCAGGAAAAAAGTAATGGGTGTTGTCAGAGAGAAGGTAGCAGTGGACAGAAAAATTGTAACCGTTCTACCGTGCATGTCAAAATGATGCTTGCAAACAGAATTAAATAATAAAAAAAGGATTTACAAATTGGTAAAAACTGAATATTTGTACAATTTTTAAAAGGCTTTATTCGGGACGAGCACTTCCCTGCTGGAAACATAGGAGAGGGGGGGAGCGATTGACGGAAACGAAACTTAAAAGCCAAGGAAGGTGTTATGACTGTTACCATAGCATGCGTTTTGTTCAGAACATATCCATATGTTAGTAGCTTAACGACAAAGATACACTTGGAAAAATATGCCATTAGGCAATTTTGTCCTTATTCAAACATCATACAATGTACTTGAACATACACAGTTGTATCATCATTATGAATTACAGAATATATATCCGCCATACTTGTATTCCACTGGCAGCGCAATAGGTTTGTCACCAGTATCACCACGAACACGTGATTATTGACCAAAATATCATTGTACATACACATGTAAAACATACTTTCTTACACTCGTCATGTATACACTGCTGTTTCTCTCTAGTATGTGCGCTCTTACACTCCCAGCATGTTGTTACAGACTCACGCGCACTTAACACTCACTCAACATCTGCGCGTTCTTTCGTTCCTGGACAAAGACAAAATATGTCTCGTGCAGGCCTTGACTTTTTCTTTTTTAGAACAGGAATGTCACAGTATTCGCTGCTTTAAATAATGGGAAAAGAAACAATTACTCACACCCAGTTACATCAAAGGATTTCTCGTGATAATTACACGACACTGCTGATGGAAATGGAAAATCTCACAACTTTGTATACAGCACCAAGAGAAGTTTTTCCCCATAGTCAGCCTGATCTGGAGAATCAAAAGAACTTGTTCGGCGAGTACTGACAGTAGATGTCACCGTTGTACGAGGCTATACTCACAAAACACTGAGTTCCAGTCACTGGGGACCCGATGTCCTCTGAATTGATATATGTATATAACAGCGACTAGAATAGAAGCCGCCTCTAGGGTGGACGTGGTGAACTCCCTCTTGGTGACGGTTGACCACTCACCCATTTTTCAGCAAAAATAAGTTAGCTCGAGAAGCTCGCTGGTCTGATGAAGCCTTCGGGGCTTATATGTCTGCCTAGGCTTAGTTGCTGTGCCTGTTAACAAGTTATAAAAAGAGTTTTAAAAAAAGGTTCTACGTAAAAAAACTATCGAATTCCCACTGAACTGTATGAATCCGGGATCAAAAGTGGTTACCGCCCCTTGCCTGTAAAACAGCCTGCACTTCCGCACGTAGTCTTGGCACCTGTCGTGTCTCCATTGGAAGTCAAGCGCTGGTCAGAGACGATTCATTATAGCTGTCTCACACTCCACTTACAGAACATTCTAAACTATTTGTAAAAGGGCTGATTCATCATGATCTGTTACTCAGTTATCTGACTCACTCCCACCACTTGCCTGCCATGTCACTCGTGACACCTGAGTATATTTGTCAGGTATCATTGTTATTAGTTATTTGCTGTATTGTTTGATTAAGCTTAAATTTTATAATGATTAATGTGGAAGAACAAAAGAGCGTGAATGACGTCAGTTGTTCGAAAGACGTGTATGAATGATGTAAAAAAATGAAGAAAATGACGTGAGGGAGAGCGCGAGCAAGCAGTTAGTCAGGTAGGAGAAGAGAGAGGTTTAGGACGGAAAGACAAGTAGAGTAGGAATTAAAAGAAGAATTTGTTGAGTAGGACATTTGAGTAGGGATTTAGGAGTATATGTATATGGATCGATTAGGTGAGTAGGTATTCCTTTAGATATTCAGAAAGGCAGGACTCAAATGTTAGGGATTTTATTATTTTAAAGTAATCTGGATGTAGGAATCGTTTTTTTTTAAACTGACTTTTCATTTGTGTATTTTTCTTGTTTTCTTCTTTTATTCATACTTAGTAAAGCAGAGAGATTTGTTAGGCCAATTATTCTTTTCTTTTAATTTGTGTGAAAGAACACGTGTTTGTCAGGCTCCGTGTATCTGTTGAAAGGATTGAGTGACTGATACACTGCGCGGTGGTCGTGACAATATTTTACATTTGTAAAACGTTTATTTTTACACCATATCTAACACTCGTGAGAGACTTGACATTAGGAAGTTGGTGAGAATTAGCGGTGTAAACAGCGATTTCTGTCATCAGAATTGTGTAGAGTTCGTGACTGACACGTCATCACTTACAAGCAAGCCCGACGAGAAGGGGAAAGCAGGGTGGATGTTGTACCCGTGCCCACAGGTGTGAAAGGGCCCCGGCGTTGGTCAATCGAACTGTAAGCATATTATTATATACTGGGAAAATAATTTATGATTACAATTACAAGGGGCGCGGAGAGGTCGTCTGCCCCCGAGCCCGGGCTGGCTCTTGGGGGCCCTGCGTAGAAAAACCGCCAGAGTTCACAGTTGATCAGAGCACGGACTTGTATTACTGGACTACTTGCAGACGATTTTTTTCAGTGAAGTCATACAACGAGGCAGGTTACGAAATAGCTTCCGGTTTAGTCACGTTTCAGTTTAACTACTAGAACGAGGCTTTGGACGATGTAGCTTCCGGTTTATTCACATTCATTGTTATGGCTCGCCGAGACTAACAGCGGAGAACTTCGCAAGAGGCTCAGCGTTGGTTTCGGCAGACAGACAGCAATCCACCCTATATACGTCCATGATCAGAGTGTGACGGACACCCAGAAAACACTGTTGTTAGCAGACCTGCTGGCCGGACAGCCTGTGACAGTAGAATGACACACATAGATGATGTGATTGAGAAGACCAGCAATAAACTTCCGAAGAATGAGGATGATGATGAAGTTGATTCGTATAGCGCTTTTCCCCTCCATTAAAGGAAGGTTCAAAGAATGATATGAATTTGCAAACCTCCTGTTAACTACATGCATTCAAAATCTTCCTACGTCACGAATAAATTTTTCATCAATTATATGCCATCAATAAACCGGCCATGCATGGCATGCGGTCAATAAAGCTTCGAGTTTGGCATGTTATCCATAACCCTGCTTGTACAACATTTCATTAACATTGACGCTGTGGATGAAATGCCGTCAATAAAGCAACAAAGTGTGACATGGAAAGGGTGGACTTTGTATAAAACCAAACTTGGCAACAGACACCTCAGACTCCTTTGTGATGTAGCATGCACAAAATACCCTTGAAGATCACAATACTGTTCCGGAATGTTAAGGAATAAGAGTTTTTGTTTGACCTCTGGGGTCATCTGAGGGCTCCTGCCAGCGGTAGTTGGAGGAAGGTGTCTTCACGTCCACATAAACTGCTTTTGTGTCGACTGCTGGACTCAGATTGCGAGACAAGTTCTGCCTCCCGTATCCAGCACCTAACATCCTCTCCATCTATGTACAAAGTTAGCAAGAAAGCATGATTGTAACAATGGAGTAAATGAAAACCAACAGTCGTTGTAAGGTTGTAAGCTGCACTGTGGAGTCGGACAACACTGGCATTTGTTTTCCCAAACATTAACGATCAACTGTCTGTGCACACCCACATACGTAATAATATTATTATTTAGATGTGTGTGTGTGTGTGTGTGTGTGTGTGTGTGTGTGTGTGTGTGTGTGTGCGTGTGTGTGTGAGTGAGTGAGTGAAAGGGAGATTAAAACTAAAAGTTGCTGTCGTTTGATATATTCTAATTGAACTGATTGTCAGATCCCTACCGGTAAATATTTTCAAAAACGGCTTAGACTGATGTTTTGTTGGCAGTCATTACTCAGTGATGCTTTTTTCATGGCGCAGTCACAAAAAGTGGAGTTTAGAGATCCCAGAGTTAGAGACAGTCTGAATGTGATTTCCTTTGTAGTTCTGTAGCTTTGTAGTTTTCTAAAATTGTTCATTCTGGCATGTGCAGAAACAGTTTATAACCGAAACCATGTCTTGTCTCTGGACCCAGGTCCCCCCCCCCCACAAACAAACAAAAAAATGAGCCTGTCATTGGTAAGATCTCGGATGAAGTGGTTTGTCGGTTGTCAAAAAGATCTATTTTGGGTCCACTGGGTGTCGTGGTGCAAAACTATCCTCCCCTGCTTGGTAATTGATGCGATTGTTGAACACGCGGTGTCGCTCTACGTCCAAACTGCGGAGGATATAAATGAGTGAGCGTTAGTCACACGTTGCCCTCGTGTTTCCTCACAATCCCGGCTTTTCGTTACAGGCGGAAGGCGAGAGCGAGTTTTGACTGGCGGCGACGCAAACAGGAGCGACCCTGACACCTTGCAGCGCCCTGTCGTCGTGACCTAGTGACCTAGTGACTCGCCATGCGCCGTGGATCGTAGTCTTTTCGCTGGTCAGTCACCGGTGCTTTGATGGTAAAAGCGAGCGTTTGGGGCAAGCTTGTGAAAAGCTTGTGAGATTCTTGCTGGAAGCTTGTGACAAGGGAAGGGAAAGGGTGGAGGGGGGCATGAAACGGCGAGCAGGTGGAAAGCCCTGGGACCTGGCAAAATGCGGACCAAATGCTATATAATTTTATCTCCCCCATTGCTGACCCCAAGCGCTAGCCTTTGGCACTGTGCCCAAGCTAAGTACCACATCTCACCGCCATCGCTCAACTTTTTCAAGCCCGGACATCTTCATGTCTGAGTGGAGCCGGCTAACATTGCAGCGGAAATCTCCTGTAGCTGCTCCTTAAGCTCTTCTTTCCCATGCTGCTGAAGGGTGGCCCTTTTGTAGGACAGAGCATCACCACTAATTAAGCTTCTTTCTGGGAGTCGGGGGAAAAAAATCCATAGAACAGACATTGGTGGGTAGGGGCTTTGAATTAAAAAAAAAGAAATAAAGAAATAATAAGAGACCTATTTGCTCCCACAAAAACTGAAGCAAAAGACTCCAATTTGTAGATCGACATGTCAAGAGTCAGTTTCTTAAACCCCTCCCAAAAATGGAGGCTGGAAAAATGTCGATTAATGGGGGACCATCCTTCCAACACTTTCCTCTTCAAAACTTTGTTATCTGGTGAATGATTTGGTTTCAGCAGAGGCCTTGAGCTCGACAGGAGTTTCCCTGAGTCCGTCATCTGGAAGAGGGGCGCCACAGAACACGTGGTTGTGATGCTCGTGATGGTTGTCAAGCGTATGACATCTGTTCTTCATTTGTTTAGTCTATTCATCCTGATGTCTACATACTCAGCCACAATGTTCACGCAGTCATGGTGTGAGCATAACAAGACATACTGTTGGCATAGTCACCCACGGCAGTTACATTCTCAGCCATGACATTTAAATATGTTACCCGGACGTTCCCCAGTAAATTATGAGGTTCATGACATTCAGATGCCCAGTCATTACCTTCACATGTTCAACAATTAGCATTCACATGACGAGGAAATAAGCCATGCCGTTTACATATTAAATAATACTTTCATATATGTTCCCAGGACGCTCACATTATCAGTTCATATAATTAGTCTGGCAGTTGAGAAACAATTATAGTACAGGCAATTATATCTGTTGTTTTTATTTACTCTGTCCAACACAAACAATCCTCTCGTATTTACCTTTTATGTGTGTATGTATCGGGGGAGAAAGGGTAGGTGGGTGGGTGTGGATGTGGTGGTGTGTTTGTGCGCATGCGTGTTTGCACGTGTCCCTAGGCGTCATTTTAAACGCAAATTTAATTAACTGGTATCATGGGTTTTTCGTTTTTATTTAGATTAGCCACAAAGAAGCTCTTTTGTCGGAAATCGATATTTTTTCTAAAAATTTTTTACTTTCTTTTTTGAAAGCTCATTTGGTAATTGTATTCACTGCCTCATATCCTGCTAAGGCGCCTCGCAGTTGACGAAACTCCGGAAATAAGAACAATTGTCAGCAAATGCTGCTGCAAGGAGCTGCACTCGCGTGAACTTTTAACCAGAAACTGGATTTCGACAGCTCGTGTTGTTGTGACCTAAGTTTGTAAGGACCAGCACAAGGGCACTAGGTGCTAGCTTGTCGGTCTTCTACTTACACAACAGGTGCATTGGCTGAAGACCCTCAGAGCGGTGTCCATTTCCACGACCTCTTTATAATCAACCATTGTAAAGCAGAATGTGCAAGACAAAAATCCTTGAAGATTTAAAAAAGTGGACATATTTTGTTCGTCAATTCCTTCCTTCCTTTGCTTCTTCCTGTATTCGTCCTTTGTGTATTTTCTTTCTTTCTTCATTCATTGTTTACTTCCTTTTCCGCTCCTTCCCTTTTGTTCATTATTATTTTCTTCTTTTTTTGTTATCTTATCTCTTCTTTATTTCCGTCAATCTTTGCTTCCTTCCTTCACAGACAAAGGTCCACCAACTCTTCTGTAACATAGCGAGCGGTTTCAAGGAGTGACATGTCTCCTACGTAGAGCAGATGGCAGTCGAGACACCTCAAGCCCCGAGTCAGTGTCTTCTGTTGGACAAAACCGTCTCTAATGTCACTTGTCTGGCTTCACGTCACAGCTGGCCACCAAAGTCACGTGAATACTTGCCTGCCATCACTTCACAGCTGGTCGCTAAAGTCACGTGAATACTTGCCTGCCATCACTTCACAGCTGGTCGCTAAAGTCACGTGAATACTTTTGCTGGCGGGAAAGAATGGCAGGGCTGCTAGATTAACCGCTCACTGGTTCAGAAGGAAACGACGACAAATTTTCAGGCTCGAAAATATCGAAAGGGACACAAGTGGTACGCGTTCAGTTCCATTAGGTTCACGGTTCCAAACCTGAAATTTAAGTGTACGAGAGAGAAAGAAAAGCCAGCTTGATCTTTCACTGGGTGTCTGTATACCTCTTACGATAAGCAGCTCTTTCCAAAATAGCTAGACACGAACAAATGAAGAACTGTTTATTCTCAATAGTCCACTCTTGAAGGGACTGGAGCGGGACGACTATATTTTAAACAGCTGTAGGGCAGATGCCAAAGAAAAACCAAAAGATATTATAAATTAGCTGGGTATTCACCACTGAGGTCATCGGTCTTGAACCTCGGTACTTTAGTTGCTGGTGTTCAGCCTTGGTTTGTAGCATTTAAGTGTTAAGACACTTTACAGCGCCCGAGGGAATTAGTCTTTATGAATATTGATGGCATTTGACACTTGGCACTTGAACCTCCAGGCCGCAAATGTTCAGCTGTGTCGGCGCGTTAATCCTGAGGTAAAAGCATCCTCTTCCCTTCAGCGAGGTCTCTTTTCTTTTCTGGGGGCTGCGAACAAACAAACATTAGAGAAATATTCGTGCTTTCTGCAAGCTTAAGCATGTGCGTGTGTATGTTCGTGCACAACAGAATCAGGTTGCCATCCGTCTGTTTTTGCGATTGTTATTCTTTTTTTTGGGGGGGGGGGTGTGGGGTGGTCTTTCATACCCAGTCTTGTTTCGCACCAAACGTGGCTGTACCCTGATACTGGCGCTGTGCACACAACACTTCGCTTTCATGTCTTCAAGTACCGCTATTTGTAGATGCCTCTCACTTCTGATGCTAGCCCTCGTGATATTAACCCTCATTCAGGACAGAAAAACAACTTCCTCTCCAATCCCTTTTGGAGTAGATAAATTAGTTCCATTTCACCACACTTCTCCAACTGATTCTGTCAAAGAGTTAACCTTTTCATACCTAGGATGGCGACGAAAACATCCTTCGGAAATGTAATAGAAGGATCTAGAAGACAAGCGGTCTCGGTAATCACTCGAAGCACAAAACTTGCAAATGTGTGAAAGGACTAATGAACTCCGCCTTCTAATGAGAAGCAGGCGAGACTAGGAGTGGAGGCCGCCAGAAGATCTGCGTCGTTGTAAACTCGTCCTGGACATGTTCCCGCCGACGATTCTGTTTGGTAAACAGCTGTTTTAATTTGTGCACATCTTTTGATGCTGTTTTTGCCGTGCGGGGGTTCAGAGCACTTGGATGGTTCTGTGATAGGCATCCCTGCAGATAATGAACAAGCATGACAAGCACATAATAGCAAAACAATGATAAGATGCAGGACCAGCCACAGTTCGTAGGTAGCACAGAGGGATGAACACTTTTTCATATTTGTGTACTACAGTTGAAGGTGCCACTGAAGAACAAACTCGACGACAGTAGAATTTTCTATCGGTACTTTGGCTTCCCACATGTGTGTCTTATCCAGACATCTGTGACTTTATTTGACACATGTGTGACCATAATTATTTGTGCAGACTGAGTACAGTTCTTTTTTAATAATCATTACATTGTACACATTGTAAGAACCTATTTTTTTAAGTGAACGAGTCCTTTATGCAACGTTGATTTAAACTTTTTATATACCATGGAGGTATCAACTTAAAAACTTAAATTTTAACTTAAACAGTTCTTTTCTAATCAAATGTTCTGTCACTTCTCCATCCACCTAACAGTCCCTGCTGTTACAGATCAGCTTAGTCGTATTATTACTGTCGTTGTGGCTCAGAAACTAAGGGGAGCCATGTTCTTCTCCACTTTTTCTCCCTTCCCGAACATATTCTCCTCATCTTGACAAGTCCCTTTTCATTAGTGCTCATGTGAACATCAAGTGGAAAATGAGAAACAGGTTCTTCTACAAGAGAACCTCCCTTTACATATGACGGCGTTACTTCAGTACTCATAAAAGTCGACATGAATTTTCTTGCCACAAATGTGAAGTATCTCTTTGTTAGTATGTTACGACTGCGTTGATTACATGTAAGCCGAAGCCAAACTTTGTTCTTAGCATATTTGTTTGTCGGAATACATTAGTATGTGTTATCATGTCTCTAATGGAAAAATGTAAATGTAGTGAGACAGGTGAAGAGATGATTTGAGGCGACATACAGTAAAGCAGTTCACTGACTCGAGGTCCTAACAAACATCAGTCACGGAAGAGCGCTGGTAACCTCCTTATTGAAGACAAGACTGAACTGAACCGATGGACCGAATAATGCAATGACCTGTACAACCTCCTGTTGGCGACAGACCCTCCAGGGGTTCATAACTACCGAGTGGAGTTGTTCAAAAGTGGTGGAAAAGAGACATTGAAGTCACTCTTCACCGTGTGTCCGAAAATTTGGGAAACCTTGAGAATGGATGCAGTCACTGGTTGCATCCCTACTGAAGAAGGGAAACAAGAGGCAGTGCCAGAACTACTGGTTGACTGGCCTAGTTAGTCGTCTTATCAAAGTTATGTAAAAGTAATCCAGGTTGACTTCAGAGCCAGCAGGAGCTAAATAGTAGATTTAAAGAAGGCCTTCGATAGAGTCTGGCACGAGGGACTGTGGCTAGTGTTGCAAAAATTCAATATTGAGGAAGACATTTCCGGCGTTCGCCACGGTTCGCTTCTGTCCCCGGTACTGTTCAGCATTTATTGAGAAAATTATGCCATATACACTCCATGATCACAAGACCTCTGTGTCCATCGGAGAGAAGCCACTAAGTAACCTACGCTTTGCCGATGGCATCGACCCCATACAGGCCCTCGCAAACAAACTCCCCACCAGGGCGAACGCATACAGGATGGAAATCAGCACGAGCAAGAGAAAATAATGGTAAACACCATCGGACGAGATCCACATAAACAGTGTGCAGCTACAAAAGGTACAGAGTGTCCCTGAGCCCAGGGTAACAGGCACTTGAGATGGACGTAGGGTCCTAGTTAATCACATCAGTTCTTGTTCACTACACTCTCGACTATTTTGCCATCCCCGCCAACAGGTACATGTACGCAAATACACTTACACTATATTGATAACTAGTAAAGCGAGAAAAATAATTGTGTATGCCATTTTTAAATATCCCAGTGATAAACAAAAATGAGCGGAATGTAGAGAATGAAAAGGCTTTTGAAGATCTAAAAAAATAACTCGAATGAGTCTGTATGTTAAATATTGAGAAATAATAGCACATCTTTGCCCCATACGGTTTTGAGATGCACCTTACAGGGGGAGATGCACTGGCAAGCCGAGGGTGGCTTGTGAAACACTGCCGATATGATGGGAGGAGGCTGAAAGCTGTTGAGAGGAGGAGTGGGCTTATTGCCTTCTCCACAAGCGCACGCACCTCAATTACACGTATGCTTACATACACACAAGCACCTACGGATGCACACATCCACCAACTTCCACAGGCAAACTTTATGTAAGTACCACATTGCACGAATTTCTGGGAGCGATTTAGAAGGTTCCCCACCCTTGTTGGCTATCGGGTCAGGATACTGTGAGTGATTCACTGTGTCTAGGGCAGGTCCCACCTCTCATCCTGTCACTTTTACCTCCCTTGATGAATCATGTGGGTTGCAGTCCTTTGAACGATGCATATGATTCGACTTTAAAATACTTCTTGAAACATTTGCCATTCCACCTCATTTCTCACCCGGGTGCAGCTCAAGACTACCTAATGCTGTCAACATCATTTGGATCCAGGAACAGACATGAGGGGGTTGGGTCAACCCATGGGTAGTGTGCCTGTGACACTGCATGGCAAATAGCAGGCGGACTGCAGGCTGGTGGTAGACAAAGCGCCGAGTCTATCTGTTGGCAGGGAAGAGGTTAGTTTGGCAACCACACGTGCATCGGCATTAAATGATTATAAAAATACTTTACATGTGCTATGAGCTGCCCTCACCTCCCATACTGGCAGCTTTTTCTGCTCAACTGCTGTTCCACCTCACTCCCACCCCCTCTCTTTACCACATCTTCTCTTGAGAGAATTGTTTTATTTGGATAAATAATTTCAAAATTTTTTTAAAGGGAAATGGCCTGAACTGTGCTGTTCTTCATTTGCAATTTTTTTATGAGCTATGCAATAATCAGGATGCACTTATGTTTCTGCGTTGTGGAAGTGACTGCAAGTCAATTTCCCCGGTTAAATGTTTGCTAATTTTACCTTCAAAAAGTAAAGAAAAAATACAAAAAGAACAATAAAAAAGAGCAGGAATTTGTTGTTCTGTTAGTAAACGTGGGTTTCGTTGGGCCAGTGAAGCTAAAAAATCAAGTTAACTATCAACAACAATTGATGAATGTGACCACCCGTTTGCGTGCATACTCATATGTGATAGAAAATGTGAATCCACACAATATTAATAATAAAATCATCATTGTCATCGTCGTCAAAATCATCATCATCATCATCATGAAGAAGAAGAAGAAGTAGAAGAAGAGGAGGACGAGTACTTATGAAGAGATGTCCCATTGCAGTAAGGGTATCTTGCTACCGATGTGCACCAAAAAAAAAAAAAAAATTCACAGAAACCAGCATGGTGCGGTCGGAGAGAAGACCTTAAATGAGGAGACAGTCGAAGTCCACAGCAGGAAAACAAAGCATCACGGTCACAGAAAGCAGTCGATGAGATTTATGAATATCTCAACAAAAACGCTGGGGGAAACTATGGGCAATAAAAGGAAAATTAACTCATTATAACCAACAAAAACATGTATTTTAAATTAACTTTCGTTGAAGAGTGATGTAATGTTGAGGCACTTTTATGTTCTGCCATTTTCTCTCCAATAATTACATCGCGACGATTTTCTCCCCTTGTTTAAGGTGTTTAATATGTATATCATTGGTAACAAGCTATAATTACAGATTGTCATCTCTTGATAATATATAGTTGTCTTATAATGTGTTCACCTGTACAGCCTGTGTTGAGAGCCCTACTTAAACTCGAAAATAAGACAGAAATAAAACGATTTGCAGGCGAGACCTCTTCTGAAAATGTTTACTAGAGGAAGAAACTGCGTCCAGACAAAAACCTCTCCCGAGAAATTCCCCGCCCACCCGACTGACACAAGATTAATGATGAGCGCAGGAACGACTTTATAACGAGTGCAGAAAGAAGAAGTGTGTCTGTTACAGTCTAGCACCTGCCCAGTAGCCACAGAGGACTGGAAAATATGGGAATAATATCCACACCACGCCTTTATCCACACACCCTGCTAATACATCCTGACTAAGTAGTCGCATCACCTACAAGTCAGTTTCAAAAACAAAGCAAGTGCCCTGCGTGTAACTGACCAATCAATGGCTGCTTGGATGAAACAAAAGATTTTTAAAAAATTCTAATAATTCAATTTTTAGAAGTTTTCTCTGGCACTTACTCGGTTTGTATTTAGCGTGTTCTATACAACAAGGCAAGGAAGGAACTGCCCGTAGGGAAACGATGAAGATGCGTGCAAGAGAGAGAGAAGGAGGAGAAAAAATGGGCCCAGGGGAAATAGCCCTGCACTGGAAGACATGATGTGGAGAGCAGGTGTGGGGGGGGGGGGGGTAAAGGAACCATCCCGCACTAAAATTAATGAGAAAAAAAGAAAGGTGCTTGCCAGCAAGAGTCGGGTACATTTGACTGGGTGCACGTGTGGATTGTTTTTTATGTTTCCTTTAGTCTAACTTTTGTTTGTTTGTTTGTTGTGGGACGGATTAGGGAGAAGAGTGCTTCATTTTTGTTGGGATCTTTTGGAGTTTCTACCTAAAGCGTCTTTACGATTTGAGAATCTTACTATTATCTGTCTTCGTTTAGATTAATCATCAAAATTTTTTTTGTATTCTCTTGATTTTCTTTATTCTTTCTTTTTGTCCTTTACCGGTCTGTGCTTTCTTTCTTCATCTCTTTTTCTGTATTTTTCTTTAATATTTTTGTGCTGATATTTAAACATAAGGTTACTTCTTTTAGTTACTTTCCTTTGTATGTGTATGAATAGCTTGCATGCGCGTGCCGTGTACGTATGTGTGTATGTGTGTGCGTGCGCGCTCATGCGTACACAACTTGTTACGAGATTTGAGATGAAAAGCTTGTATGTCCAATATTTGTTTTATTCCTTCCTCCATTCGTTCACCCGTCTGTTTGTTCAATTGCTCGCTTACAACGATTTAGCTCTTGACTAAATTAAGGCGTTTTCAAGTCAGACAGAGATGTATGAAGTACTCCCTGGTGAACCATACTCTCAGGTTTCAGAGATGCTTTCAACACCAAAAACAGCTCGTCTGAGTCAGAACACCAGACGCAATGAGCGTTTTCCATCTAACCACCCTTGAGAGTGTGCTTACCCGAACACGAAACACCTTTGGGAGGTCCTGACCCTGGCCAGAAACGAGCGCATGGCTTGAGCCCTGAATGTTGAAAATTATTACTTTTTAAAGTCTAGGCTTTTGCTCAAGATGTTAATGATGCCAATAAGATCCTCACCTTTAACTCTGTCAAAGGTGCCGCTGGTGAAGCCCATTATGTAAGGTGGGTTTTTTTTCTCTTTCTCTCTCTCACTCCTTGTCTGCTTGCTAAAGCCTCTTGTCTCGTGGTCACGATATTGCCAAAAACAGTCTGTCGGTTTATAAGACAGTCACGATCCAAATTTTTGGTCCTCTGAAGTCAAATAAGTCAAATTGACAAAACATTTCGTCAATTAAGCTGATAAATGGGCATCTGTCTGGAAGCTGTCTCTGAGGCAGTTCTCGCTAATGGTGATGACTAGCCAGGGAGATTGTGAAACATCTGGACAGTGTTTTCCATTCGACATTTCAGTGCTGTGTCTGGTCTGAAGACGGCTGATTTTGTCTTCTTAACTTTGTACACAAAAAAATAAATGCTTAGAATATACTCAAGACCTCATCATTTGATGTGCAAATTAGTGGTTCTCAGTAAGACTCGCGGGAAAATTAAGCCAGCATAACCCGAGCAAAGGATTGCTGCTCACTCCCAGTCAACAGGTAACTGTCAGTGGCTTTACATTGACAACGACCATCAGCAACACATAGCTGACAGCAGATTTACATTGGCAACCCTCCTCGGCAACACTGAGTAGACCAGCGGATTTACATGGGCAACCCTCATTGGTAACACATGGCTGATGGTGGATTAGCAAAACCTCATCGGTCACACAACAAACAAACAGGGGATGAACAACCTTCATCAGGAGCGATCTTCCAGTCCAGAGACGTTGCTTGTGTTTTACGACGACTGCTTCTTCACCGGACTACACTGTTATACATCATACACTGGTACGGACCAGGATGAAAAATCCTACATCCAACCGTCTAACGAACAACACCCTGATGGGTCGTAATCCTCTTGAATCTCTTGCTTTGGAGCGAGGGCGAATACACAGAGGTTCTCTTCTCCTTTGGGGAAGCGGATGGCCGAGTGGTTAGAGCGCTGGCGTGCGAACCGAGAGCGCGATGGTTCAATTCCCGATAAGTGCAGCATACCTCCCCCCCCCCAGCCGACCCAGTTGACGGGAATGGGTACCTGACTCCATAGAGGGTTGGGGAAGGTAAGGCAGCGAGGGAGAGGAGATTGGCACCACCCTCATGTAAAAGCTGGCCCCGAGAAAAGTGGGGTCTCTAACACCTCACTCCCCAACTACCTGAAAAGGTTATGGGATGACCTTTACCTTTTCTTGTTTACTCTTCTCCTTTGAGAACGGCGGTTTCTCCTGCCGGCCTTGGTGTCGAACCTCTTCCTCTTGCAGGTAGTTCAAGTTCTGGTCACGCAGTACTTGGACTTTTCATGACAACAGTCCCAACATTCCGTTTCGGGGATTGTCTCTTAGCGTCAAGGTTCTCTGACCCAAGAGTTCCGACTTCTCCCAAATCTTTCTCCTCCTGGCTCAAGTCTCGATCTCTAAAAAGGCCCCTTGATGTTGAAGTCTACCTCCGCCTTGAAGCACTGCCAACCGCACTGATGATGTGCCGAGAAGTTGTTCACTAATATAAGATTCATCCATGAACACACATGACATACAACCAGGGATGCTATTGGACGAACACACAACCAACATCCTTCAACCAATCATCAATTTTCCAACGCGAACAAAGAGGAAGACCACAAGACCCCCTTACTGACCAGGGACTAGCTCTGGCCACGCCTCACAGATGAGAAGGAGACAGAAGACTGATTCTCGCCATTGCAACCAGCTGTTAGGTGCCCTCAGATGTTTTGTCTCTGTTTAGCCGTGAGACACAATCGTCGCGACGACCCCTACCCATCCACTCTCTGATTAACATCGAGTGAGGTGACAGTTATCATCAGCCCCTCAGCCCTAGACGAGTTTTTCTTTCACCTGTCGGCTGGCAACAGCAGCCACCCCGGCGAGCCAAAGTTTTCCCTTGGCTGTTCTCTGGCCACTTAAAGTCGTCTGCCTTACATAAGCATCCTCCGAAAGCTAGTACACAAGGCTCTTTTAATTACTTAAGGTTTCTCTTAGAAACCGCGGACGTGCCGATTCTTTTTAGTCTAGACTAGTCTTGTGGGAGATTCTCCTGTCCCACTTTAAGCTACCTCATGACAATGACTTGCCTGTCTGCCAGTCTGTCTGCTGCCAGTATTTCATTTTAATCTCTGCACTTTTTCTTTTTATTCCATTCTCTCACCTGTCTCCTATTTCACGCGCTGCCTTTCCGTATCTGACCCCCAGTCTCACCATCTTCTGGCCTCTGCGCTCTTTGCCCCTGGCGTTGCATAAAGCACTCAGCCAGCATCCGACCTGAGCATTCCCCATCACTGTCGAGGTGTGGGTTTAGATGCTGCCGGTGTTGAAACACAGACCTGTGAGTCAGCTATGGTGTGCCAAAATGGCGATAATTCATGCTGGTGGCGAACATATTATCATCGCTTGTATGCAGCCGGGACCTGTGTGTGTGCGGTAACGAGAGAAGCATGGCTGCGAGCCCTGCAGCCCTCCCGGCAACAAAAGAGATGTTTTCTGACAATATACCATGGGTCGTTAATAAAGAAACACTGCACGACGACGGGAAGATAGAGCCAGAGTTACCGGTGGGATTCGAGGACTAAAGTTTGCCTGTGGTTGGCGAGGAATGTGGCGATAAAGAGAGATAGAGAAAGAAAGGAGGGAGGGATGGACATATATGTCCGTGGCCTGCGATTCCCTGTCTAAAGCATCTCTTTGTGGTGCTGTGTCTTGGGTGCACAGCTGGTAGAGAAGAACACAAGGCTAACAACTATATATGAAATAGAGTTGTAAAGGTCCGTGATGTTCCTTCTTCTGAGATTAGAACTGTTCGCTGATAAGTGAGTGAGGACAATTCACTTGCGTGTCTTTTCAAACAGTTTGCACAGCCCTTCTCTGTTTTCTGTCAGCACGTACTTCCACGTGCAGGACAAACTGCCTTTGTTTGTCTTAACTGTTATGTTAACATGTTATTTCCTGTGTTTTCTAACAATAAGTACTCTTTCTTTCGTTTCTGTTTTTCTTTCTTTCTTTACTTCATTCTTTTATTCCTTATTAATTCACTTTTTTTTGTTATCCTCTCTTTCTTTCTTTGTTTCTGTCTTTCTTTCATTCGTTTAATCTTTTTTTCCTCCGTTTGCTCACTAGTTTATGGTTGTAGCAGAATCTTTGCAAGCTCAGTTACCTTACTATGGTCTCAAGTCTCTGTGTGTGATCTGCAGCTTCCATCACATCTTTCCTCTGCTTGTCACTATTTCTGCATTCAGTGGAGGACAAGGTGTAAAATGTGGGTTGGTTTGTATGTGAATATTATCAACATACAGCCTGATTGTGAAGCCATGTACCAGTCTAACTAACATCAGTTCTGAGTCCTGAGTTACTGGCTTTATGCGCCACTTCACTTGTTGCACCGAGTGAGGGAGTGAATAAAGTCATTCATCTGCCATCTCTTCCACTCTGTGTCTGCAATTCCATTGGCTGTATTGTCGTGACAGCTCCAGCTGCTTTGTTAGTAATGTCTTCCTAATTATATAACAGCTGTGTTTTCGGTATCCATTCTACAGTATCTTGATGTTTTCTTGTAGGGGTGGGGAACTGAAAATTTGCTTTTGCTAACTCTACCCCTTCTGTAGATGTTGGTCTGTAACAACAAACAAAATAAAAGAGATAGAGTGACTGATTTTTCGACAAAATCTTTGCGTTGGCCCTGTCAGCCTCTCTCGAAAGTTCGAGAATATTTCAACAACTTTTTGACAAGCATCTAGATGCTGACATTCTCTGTTATTTTCTGTGCGCTGAAGAAGATTTTTCTGTAAAAGCAGATGGCAGAAGTTTTCTTAACCACTGCCAAGGAAATATTTTACTTGGCTTTTCTGTTTTCAAACCTGAGGGATGGGGAAGGCTTGCACCTGTATTTTTCGTCAATGCCTGTTGCCAGATGATAACTTGATGCTAAGTCTCACGTGTTCCTGGAGTACCAGTATCGCTTAATGATCTCAATTTTGTGGCGAAGACAGGGTCGTAAAAACTTGACAAGGGAGTTAGGGTGTGGCTCGCTCATTCCTTCATTTATATTGTCAAATCGTCTGTGCTGTCTTGTCTATATATCTGACATTTCGTGGGGTTTCTACAACTTACATCATTGCTATGTAAGTCGTAGCCTTGACATTTCCGTCTACGCATGTGCTTGCCATACTGCTTCACCCATTTTCTATTATGCACGCTTCATGTCGGCATTGATTCATTTGAAGATGTAAGGAAAGAGAAAGACCTATTCGTTTTGATTTTATTATTTAGCAGTTTTTAAGTACCAGTCTTCATTTTTTTCTATGCGGTTTTCTGTTTCTCACGAGCAAATCTTTGCACGCGGACCATCATTTTTGAGGCAGACATTAAAGGTATGGCTTTGAAGTGAGCATGTTAAGTCTCATAAGTGTCATCTTTACAACAGTGGTTTTTTCTGAAAATTTATGAATGTTAATTTATACAAGTCGTGTTAGAGTAACATATTAGACTAGATGATTAAAAGTTCTTTTGAGAGAAGAAAGGAATGACATGGTATGAGAGTAAACAGCCTCACGTGTTTATTCTGGGCTCCGTACACTTCCACGATTGTTTAGAGACTCTGTCAAAAAGGCATTGATAAAATAAACATGCAATTTGTTGCTAGTTGTGTTATGAATTATGCATGCGCACATGTGTGTGAATGTGTATGTTCTTGGATGATTCGGGGGTTGGCGGAATGGTTAGCGCCGGTCACAAAAACAGTGAGAACTGGCTGTTCTGGGTTCAGATCTCGTCTCAGCCATTGTGGCAACGAAATTTCTTGGAAGTCTATGGATTAAATCCCTTGCAATGTTTTCCTGCCTTCAATCGAGCGTGAAGAAGTCCAAGACTATTAAAATCGATGGTTAAAGAAGTTTGAAATGAAGAGTCAAATTAAGTCAAATACCACAGTAATGCTGTTTCTTCTTGTTTATTTGTTGTCAACATTTTATTCACATGAGAGAAACCTTCCCTAACCGTAGAGAAAAAATACAGGTTACACTTCTTTCTTGGCCTTAAATATCTCTGATAATGACGAGCCTGGTCTTTTCAAAAAGCCAAAGTACATTCGGGTAGGTCTTTAAATCTAACTAACCCTTAACTGTTCGTGAGTGCTCTCTCTTTTCTCATCTCTCTATTTTGTGTTTGTGGTGTGATGTGGTGTGACTATTTTTATGTGTGAATACAGATCTCCCACAATCGATGGCTTTCATCTTTTTCTCACTCATTATTTCTTTCTCTCTCTCTCACACACACACACACACACACACACACACACACACACACACACACACACACACATTTTGGCTCGTTTATTCACGAAGCCAGACCAACATCAAAACCAGCATGCAAAACATTTTCTTTAATACATTTTATTTCTTCAGTATAAGAAACATGATTTTGCAAAAAAAATGTTTCGTATAATTATTTCTGGTTAAATTGATGTTTCATCAAAAACATTGCATTCAAGACTGACAGTTCCCAGGCGACTTTTCATGGACTGAAAATGTTACCTCCCTTAGAGCCCATGTCATCTCGAGTAGCTTAATTTTCCTAAAATCCTATACCAGAAAACTTCGTTGTCATATCTCACAGAACTTTGTGGAAGATAATTTAAGGATCAGATGTCTCGATGGTGGTGGTGGTGGAGGGGATTACCTCCTCCTCTTCCTCCTTTTATTTCTTTTTGCTCGCGATTACCGTCCTATTTCTCAGCTTCAGTTTCTAATAATGGCAGCCTTTTGCTGCTCAGGCGCTTGTCATATTTCGAAATTGCAATGGTAATGTGCGCCAAGAGACAATGAATCATCATCTCTCTTAAAACACTCTTGATTTAGCATAATTCATCGAGTGCTCCCAGCAACTGTATGGCCGTTCACCAGCCTTTGCCTGTGACAGAAGTCAAAGTTGGGATTCAAAGCAAGTCGCTAAACTCCAGCTGGATGGTTAGTCTGCTTAACTGCTCATAATTTATCAGCATTTTTGGTAACTTGTAGTTTGCCATCTAACAGCGCCTCTCCCTCGCTGCCTTACCTTCTCCAACCCTCTGTAGAGTCAGGTACCCATTCCCGTCAGCTGGGTCGACTGGGGAAAGTTTGCTGCGCTGATCGGGAATTGAACCATCGCTCTCTCGGTTCGGACGCCAGCGCTCTAACCACTCGGCCATCCGCTTCCCCACATCCACAGAACTACTCTCAAAGTTTGAGATTTTTTTTCATGCCGACGGGCACCAGTTTTCCAGGTTTGAAAAGAGAGCTTCTTTATGTTAATTTGATTGCCTAGCAAAACCCTTCTTCTGCCCTCATCAAAATACAGAGAGTAAAGCAGGAGACTGCCTTTGGTTTGTCTGAAATAGCTTGCAGATCATAACTTAGGTTCATTAAAGTTGATTGTCATTAAACTGGAGAATATTGTCGTTTTCCAGGACAGAGGATTAGAGTATAAATAAAGACACGTACACATCAAGGAAAGCAACCCGACAAATTAAGATTTTAGCTTAAAACTTGCAGAATTAAATTTAAAGAATTTGTTTGAAGTATCTTACACTAATCTTAGATATAGATACTTTGAATTGATTGACAGCGAACTAAAACTGTGTAAATTTTGATGGTTTTGATTTGATTTATTTTTCTTTAGCGTATTTTATTAGTGTTTAGTGCATGTAATGTTTCCAACTCCCTTAGATGTTATACATCGTTTATTACACTGTCATCTTACATGTTACATAACGTTTAAACTCAATTTCTTTAACCATTTTTCCTTTGAATTCCAACATTTTTTAATTATTATTGTTCTTGTGGCCTCTCTTCTTTATTCGGGACGGTTGTAAATTTTTTCCTCAAGAAAAAGGTGCCCCGCCCGCCTTTTCTATTCTATTCGCTTAACAGAGCGATCAAGGTGCATCCCAGTGCATCGTCTGTAACCACGAGCCGAGGGGATGTCGGGACAGACATGTCGACAACAGCTGGGAGGCAGACAGCGTGGCAAGGTGCGGTTGGTGCTGTCGCTCTCTTCCCATCATCAGGCCGTCTCATCTCCTCTCGCTCCTCCCTTCCCTCCCCACCTTCTAACCCTTGCATTTACCTTCGTCTGCTGTTGGGGCCTGAAGTAGGAGCTGGGACGAAGGGAATAATCAAAGCTTTCTCAAAATAGAATCGATGTTGTACCCCATCTTTTTTCACGCCGGCCTCACCTGTTTCAAATTATATCAACTCCTCGAATCGGCTTCACTTTTTTTTTTTTTTGTAATGCCAGTAGTCTTCCCCCACCCTCCCCCACCCCTGAAACAAGACAGAGTGAGCCCTACTCTCTTTCTCGCAAAATCTCGAACGACGCGCACTTCTCGTTTAGAGCGCATTTCCGTCTGCTAACCTTCTTCTCCCGCCGCCTTTTCCCCAACCACACACGCGCATTATTTTTTCTCGGGTTTCTTTAAATCCGACAGTGGAACCTGTCAGCAGGGACTGATGTACTACTACCGGTTAGTGAACTCAGTTTTCAAGATACAGAGCTGTCACTCCCTCCACCTGCCCTGTCAAGGAATATTGAGTCCTTTGGGTTAAAGAAATCGTTTGCTGATGTGACGAGTGCACAGCACCTGTTGTCTCGCTTGTTTACCTGTGATAGTTTGGATTTTCCGTTTTGTTTGTTGCTTTGATTGTTTTGTTTTGCGTTCCTTTTTAGTTGTTGTTGTTGTTGTTTTGCTTTGCTTTGTTTGTTTGTAGGTCGTCTATAGGAAGTAGAGAAAGGGTTTGGATTTTTTGTTTTGTTTGTTGCTTTGATTGTTTTGTTTCGTTTTCCTTTTTAGTTGTTGTTGTTGTTTGTTTGTTTTGCTTTGTTTTGTTTGTAAGTCGTCTATAGGAAGTAGAGAAAGGGTTCACGTTTGTTACCTTGCTAAAGGATTTTGGGATTAGACCTCGTTAGGCTTCAATGGCGCTGTCCTTCAGCTTTGCGAGGGTCGTATCGTTGGAGTCTCGTGCTGGTCCCATCATCGCTCGAAATGTCGGAATAATCCAGAACATAAATTAAATGCACCAAGAACAGGTCGTCCGAAGGTTTTATAATTTGGTGCACACGACAACTAGCTAACCACAAAAAATACCTGGAATAGACAATATACTAAAACAAAATCTCAGGAAAAAAAGGTAAAATTATAATGAATATTCGAGTAGTACTTTGTGTGAGTAGTTGTTTACAAAAGTTGAGCTCTCATCGTTGCTTGTTTATTTTCAACCCGGAGCAATCTACCGGGAAGTTTTGATTCAAGCATTTGAATGATGGGCAGATCCCTTTTTTTATTTTGAGGGTTGCTCGTTCCTTCCACCCGCCTGTATCAGAGTATCCACACGGCGTGTCATGCATTTTTTGTCGACGTTTTTCTTGGCACCGTTTCGCCAATGAGTTCTTACTTTGGCAACTCCGGCGTGTCTATTTGCCAACAAGACGAAATATAAAGAGATTTGTAAACTGGTGATGACGATTTTATCTTATTTTCTTTCTCTGTTATTTCCTTTTTTTCTGTCTTCTTTATTTACTTTTTCTTTTCGTTTTTTTTTTTTTTTTGTTCTGTTTTTTTCGTTCTTTTTTTCTTTTGTTTCCCTTTATTTTCATTTGTTGTCTTTCACTATGTTCACTTTTTAATTGTGCCTTCTGCTGTTTCAAATCATCATCTTATTTATCTCTTCTTCTTTTGCTTCAGTTTGTCTTAGTTCCGCCCTTTTCTCGACTTCTTCCGTTTTCTTCTTTTACCAGTTTCTGTAGTAATCATATTCAGAAATTTTGTATTAGAATAACTTTGACACCGTAAAGGTGAGTGTGTTGGTTGGTTGGCTGGTTGGCTGTCTGGCTGGCTGTGAAGGTAATTTCTCAATAAAAAGCACATGACATGTACATCGGAGCTGGTGCTCGGATTTCTCACTGCTGACAACCTGTTAGATACGCCAGCAGATTACGTCCCGTACTCTTACTGATGTGCCTGGGGTGAGGAGACAAGCACATTTAGAGATGTGAGGACGTGACAAGACAGTGATTACAAGCGGCTGTGCAAACCGCGAGCTAGACAGAAATTATTAGTTTCTTGCATTTCTTTCCAGTGCCGTTTGTATCGCTGCTAACATTTTTTGACTCATCCATCTTGCAGAAGGCAACAGAAGCCTTTTTTACTTAAAAAAATTTAGAATTTATACGTTAAAACACTATTTTATCGTCGTCGTCATCATCATCATCATCGTCTTCTTTTTTTCTGTTTCTTGTGCCTTTCCTTCCTGCCTATCCCAGACTCAATGTTTGCTGAGTTCTTCGCTACATTTGTTGTCAGCCCTCGATATCATGTGACTAATACAGTTGTCCGTCATCATGTTGTGTTCAGCAGTGATTGCAACAGAGGAGGAGGTAATTGGGAGGGGAAAGTTTGTTTTTTTTGGAGAAAGAGAAGTCAAAAACAACAAAATGTAGAAAATGTGGAGAAAATATTTTGTAAGAAGGGAACACGAGCTTATTCGTAAATCCCGAAAAGATACACTTCCTCCTAAAAACTGCAAACGTAATCTTGTTTGATTACGCGCATGACAGATACATCACCTGACTAGTCTTCAAAATAGATTACTCCAGCGGCGTTACGCTAACGGCACATGCGTCACGTGACTAACCTGCCATATGCATAATTCAGATATCTAACACTCCCCTAATGCTGCTTTTGCTTCAGCGAAACCCTTCATTAAGAATTAGTATTAGCTTTCTAATAAATGCACTTACTGTTCCTCTGAAAGTGTATGCTAACACTCCTCCTACTCCTCCTCTGATATTGTCTGGTACCACTCCTCCTACTATACTCCTCTGATAGTGTATGCTCACACGTACTCCTCCTACTATACTCCTCTCAGTCCTCTGATAGTGTATGCTCACACTCCTCCTACTATACTCCTCTCAGTCCTCTGATAGTGTATGCTCACACTCCTCCTACTATACTCCTCTGATATTGTATGCTAACACTCCTCCTACTATACTCCTCTGATATTGTATGCTCACACTCCTCCTACTAAACTCCTCTGATATTATATGCTAAAAATCCTCCTACTATACTCTTCTGATATTGTATGCTAACATTCATCCTACTATACTCCTCTGATATTGTCTGCTAACACTCCTCCTACTGCTTCTCTGATATTGTCTGCTAACACTCCTCCTCCAGTTGCTCAGCTGCTCTTGTTGTACACTGCTGTTGCTTTCTCGTCCAAGATGTTTATGAAGTTTGGCGGTATATACAAGGGCAAACCAGTGGAGATGCTGCTGGTGACTGGATCGCTGACTATCAAAAGCATGGGGATACAAATGGAACCTTTTAGAACTCATCGCCTCTTATGTCGGCAGTCCATGTAGACATGCGCAGTTTATCAACTTTGTCCGATTTTAGGTTTATTACTTCTCTATCCAAACAACAATGAACCGTCAAAGACGGGGACATTTTTTGCTAGAGGAATTTTCCTTGGTGCTTGGTCAAAATGAATCATTCCTAAATTTTAGTAATTACTTATTTGCGTAAGGTCAAGCAAGTTTCTTCTGTGAGCGTCAAAAACCTGGTGTAAATTAAGTTTATCAAATTAATTGAGTCTAGGCACCTCAAGATAATTATCTCCTCTCGACAGGCGATGATGTCTGAGCATGCAGACTACGAATTACGCTTGATAATCAACCTTATTAAAGGTGAGTAAACAGCACACACATATGAGAGGAAGCTGTTGTTTACGAACACTTAATTAACCCACGTATGCTTGTGAAAAATATCATCAAAGAAAATAAATTAGTGGATTCGGGTTATCACACAGATTGTTGCTAGTGGCTAAGTATGGTTTAGAACTACTAAAGAGTGGAAGGATTTGAGGTGCTTGAACGTATTAGGAGTAGACTACTACGTGACTGTATTAGGAGTAGACTACTACGTGACTGTATTAGGAGTAGACTACTACGTGACTGTATTAGGAGTAAGATACTACGTGACTGTATTAGGAGTAAGCTACCACGTGACCGTATTAGGAGTATGATACTACGTGACCGTATTAGGAGTATGATACTACGTGACTGTATCGGAGTAAGCTACCACGTGACTGTATTAGGAGTAAGATACTACGGCATTGCTAAGCCACGTACGGGTCATGAGTGTCATCAACCAGTGGAAGCTGACTTCAATGGGAAACAGATTCTCTACCTGTTGAGAACGCGATGAACATTTTTATTCATGTCTCTCCTTTTTTCTTTGTTTCTTTTTCCTTATAATGCTTTATTTTTATCAATTTCTTCCTTCTTGACTCTATTTTTTAATATTTTCTTTCTTACTGTCACAGCAGTAATTTAGTATTCTTCATTTTTTTCGTACATTTTCCAGATTGTACTCACTGCCATGACCAGACTGTCCTCACACGAGGGTGGCCCGGAGGTATTACAGGGGCCAGTTGCACAACACATTTCTAATTTTAAACACTTTTAGGCCTTAACTTTATTTAGATAATTAGTTTAAAGTAAACACCACAATTTTAGAATTTTTAAAACTAAACCTGCTTTATGTATGATAAAGTAGAATTTTTGGTATGTTTTTCTACAAAGAATCAAAATGGCTTAGAAGAGATTTTGCCTGTTTAGAACAGTTTTAAGGTTTAGAAACGTGTTGTGCAACTGATCTCTAAGTGACCAGATTTCACTCACATTTTTGCGTGACCCGAGAGAATGATGCAGGATGCAACAGGTTTCCGTGAATGGTTGAATGACCTGACCAGACTGGGCTCACGCTGGCGTGACCAGATAGTCGTCACACTTGCGTGACCGAGAGAATTAATCACGACACATGTTCGTGACTTTTTTTGTTTTTTGTCGCTTGTTTGCTTAGTTTTGCTGGGCCAGCATCTGAGGCTATATCAAGGCGCTCCAGCCCCACCGTCTCACAAGCATCCCGCTTAAAAAAGTCCGTGCGCGGAGGCTAGAACTGAACCTGTAACCCCCACTCCTCGCCATCTTGATAACATGTGTGACTGAGCCATGACGGTAGCGTGAAGCAGGATATCAGTGGCCCACGTGACCTGTTATTATGCTGCAGCCTGAATTTTATCGTCTTCGTTTTTATATGAAATTACATAATGACTTGCTGCGTGAGCGATATTCTCTCAAAGACAGATCAATGCTGATGGAAAATTAGAACAGCAACATGCGCTATTTTCATGTCAAATAAAAATAATTTAGTCTACGGATGGAAAGTTTGGGAAGTTATTCAGAACCACTTTCGTCAGACGTTATTATAGGATCTTTTTGTCCATCTTATTTCTTCTGTTTATGAAAACTAGGTTGGGAGGAGCAACAAAAATGGGTGTATTTACTCTTCTTGGTCCTTTTGACGATACCAAAGTGCTTTTGCGATATTATATTGTGCGGTAAACGTTTGTCTTTTCCACCATATAGTTGCATCTGTTCGATCTTTGTAGCCTCTAGCTTTGTAAATGTTTCCCGAACACAACCAGTAACTTTCTTATAACGAAAATTATTCACTTGGTTTCACTTACGTGTTACTATTTTCCGAAGTCAACAAGTAAATAAATCTGTTCGGCAAAGTAAAAAACATAGTCTAGTACATCTCAAAACTCCCGACAAATCATCATTTTTATCCCTATTATCAAGAAACATTTTCTTAGGATTTCATAAATGTCTTCTCTAGTTTTCCCATTTTTCTTTATTTAGGCAAACTAGATTGGAGAGGATGGAGCAAGAAAACAAGTGTATACATATACATACTTGATCCTTTTGACGGTACTTATAAGTGTCTGCGGTGTAACTTTGTACACATAGTCTAGTCGCATTTATCTCCGTTTCGGCGAAGCTTTGGCCTTTTGCAACCAGTTCCCTGTTCGTCGATCATTGTAACATTTCGATGACATGTTGAACACTTTTTACACTTTGTGTTTTTTTCTGGTGTCTTTGCAATCCTTTCAACGAGGTTGGTTTTGTCAGAGTGATTAAGCTGTTATTGGTTTTTTAAGGTTTTTGTGCAGTTCACAAACACACAAAAGAAGAGGCGTGCATGTTTTTTCCACCTCCTCAACTTCTGTTTGCACCTGCATTCCAAGCCCCAAGTGGAGTCATTAAAAGGACTTATCTAGTTTTTAAACAGCTTTGGGAACATATCGCAGACTAGGGCGGGGTGCTATGGGACACGTTGTGCTGCAGAGAGAGAGAGAGAGATTCACCAGACAAATTTGTTTTCTATAACACACGTGCGCACATTAACTGTGAGCTCAAGCTCTCGAGTGTCCTCCCCTTTGGAGATAAAGAATAAAACATAAAAAATAACAAAAAATGGCTTACGACAGAAAAAAATCCTGAGATGCATATCTTTTATGATGAAATTAATTCATTTGATTATGTTTGTAAGTGTCTTTGAGTGTGTATTTGAATGGATTTGCGCGTGTCTACATGTGTTGGTGACGGGTAAGTGTGAGAGCGTGCGTGGGTTCGTGTATGTAGCAGGTTCTCGGGGCCGGATGAGTGTTTGCTATTTTACGCCGAGCCAACAACTAAGGCTATATCACGGTAAAACATTCGGCCCTCAAAACAGGTTCACATGCAGAAAAAGAACCGCGTGCCCGAGACGAGATATGAACTCAGGACAGCCAGTCTTCACTGTATTCATGCCAGGCTCTCAACCTTGGTAGGTAGACGCTAATACTTATGCAAATAAACTTCAAGCACACAATAGTTCTTAATTTGAAGATGTCACCCGAATGAAAGCTGGAAGCCTCTTGCTCCAAAATTTAATTCTACTCAGTAGCAAGCTGTGTTGTTTCTAGAAGTGTTTTCTTTTTCGTTTTCTTTCCCTTGCTTTCTTACTTTCCTCACACTTCCTTCTCTTTCTCTCCTGACTAATCTTCTATCCTTCTCTCTATCACTTACTTTCTCGTTTGTGCCTCGCAGCTATGCTGTTAGTTTACACTACTTGTGATCTATTTTTCAACTACTAACGTACAAGAATTATTGTGCAGACAGAGGAAAGTGTGTGGATTATTCCGGTGTATAAATTTCTGACAAAAAGTGACCATGCCGGCCCACGTGTTGCGTTTTCGTATGTCATGTGGACTGTTTGTGAGTACATTTCTGTCTTTCATGACTAGACACGCGCATTTCGCACGATCCTCAAGGTGCACACCAATTATAATCCACAGTAAACTTCAAACTACTTTCATTGTGCAGGGATGGAAAATTTCTGTCTCTAAAAGTTGAAATTAATGTAGAGTCTGACCACTTGCCAGTGTCACTGACTGTACGCACGACACGAACAGACCGTGAGAACCCACGTGCAAATGGACCGAACAAAATGAGGAAAAAGGTTTTTACAGGTAACCGCAGTAAGCAACCAGACTGGTTTGATCAAGAATGTGTACAGGTAAAAAACTCCGCTAAATCCTGCTTATGTAAATACAGACGTCAAAGGTCAGACCACGGACGTGTATAGGGTGGATTGCTGTCTGTCTGCCGAGACCAACGATGAGCCTCTTGCGAAGTTCTCCGCTGTTAGTCTCGGCGAGCCTTAACAATGAATGTGAATAAACCGGAAGCTATGTCGTCCAAAGCCTCGTTCTAGTAGTTAAACTGAAACGTGACTAAGCCGGAAGCTATTTCGTAACCAGCCTCGTTCTATGAGTTCACGGAAAAAAATCGTCTGCAAGCAGTTCAGTAATACAAGTCTGTGGTCAGACCAAAACTTTTTAAAATCAGTAGAATCAAGGCAACAGTACAGGAGGTTAGGGAAGGAGAAAAAGAGAAGGTATAAGAAGGTAAAAGCAGACTGTTTGACAAAGCAAATCAATAATCCAAAACTATTTTGGAAAGAAATAAAATCATGTTTGGGTAAAAGTGAAAGACAACCACCTGGTGAAAATATTACAAAAGATGAATGGCTGAATTACTTTAAAGACGTTTCTCAGGATGGTAACCATCATACTCCTGAAGTAGATTATACAGGTTTTGATAACCTTCTTGAAATAGAGGAACTAGACGAGACCATTAGCGAAGGGAAAAAAATGGTCTGTTGGGGAGAAACTGCTGGAGGTGGTTCCAGGTATGTATATTTGGGATTCACCTTTACTACAACAATGAGCTCATATCAGGGAGCGAAACAGTTAGCAGTCAAAGGGAAGAGAGCTGTGCTGGATATAGTAAAAGCATTGAAAAGGATTAATATTGTGACAAGACAAACCTTTTTCAAATTATTTAATTCCATTGTTCAACCTGTGCTTTTATATGCTGCAGAAATAGGGGGGCTTTTGCAGGTTGATAGCCCAGTTGAAAAAGTGCACCTCTTTGCTTGTAAAAAGTTCTTAAATGTCTCAGTCCGCACACCATCAGATATGATGTATGGAGAACTCGGGTGCTACCCACTCTTGGTTAACTGCAGCATAAAAACTATTAAATTTTGGTTTCAAATCACGGTGATGAACACAGACTGTACAGCCTAGATGCTCAAGGTAAACAGAACTGGGCTACAAAAGTACGAGTAATGCTGGGATGGATGGGCTTCAATCATGTATGGTTAAACCAGGGTGTGGGTAACCATAAAATGTTTTTGTTAACCATGAAACAAAGAATAACTGATGTTGGTCAGCAAGAATGGATTGTTTGCATGAGGCAGAGTGTAGTGTAGTGTTTTTTAAAATGTCCTCGTACCAGAATTATATTTTGAATATGTAAACGTTAAATGTTTTAGGGATGCTTTGGTTCGGTTTCGATTGGGAGTCAGTGATATCAGCATTCACAAGAACCGCTTTATTTATAACCAGAACCCTCAGAATATAAATGACTGTCCTTTTTGTGTAGGATTCACATAGAATGAAACTCACCTTTTGGTTTACTGTCCACAGTATAATAACCTCCGCCCTAGGTTCCTTCAAAACGTTCCACCATATAACAAAAACAAACTGCTTATTGAAATTCTGACAAGTAAAATTGCAAACAATACCAAGCAATTAGCTTGGTTCTTATTCAATTGTTTCAGTTTAAGAAGTGTTAAAAAGACGATGAGATATGAAACAAATGTCACCCTATGTAATGCGTTTAGAACCCCAACCTAACGCTTTCTCTTAAGTGTACAGATATATATATATATATAAGAATGTTTATGCCTGCACGTGAATGAGAGTATAAGTATGTGTGAATGCAAAGAAACGAGATTCACCTCGTGATATTGGCAGTAAAGGCCAGATTTCAATAAAGAATTCAAGTTCGTTTGTACCCAAGTGTTGCCTTTCGTCGCTCAATCGTTTGTACCGCCAAGTGCCGACATTTTCAGATTTTATACATCTTGCTGGGTGAAAAAAAAAAGCTAGATGTTCTATGTAAGTGAAGTAAAAAAGAAATCTTAAAACTTTCTGTCAAAAGCAGGGTAGTTATTTTTAGAAGCTTTGTCTAAAGCGAGATAATAATTTCTATAGACATTCTTTTCAATGCGAGGCCAACATTTCTTCAGACGTTCTGTGTAAAGTCGAGACTGCTGAAGATGTGGTCGTGACATCCTATTTTACCCTGAAAGGATCAGTATTCCCATTTTTCTTCAGACAATGCACAGCTGTTCAGTTGGGATGAACCGTTTACTTTAATAAAAAAAAAAACTCTCACAGTTAAAAGCGTTGAGTCTGGCATATGTTGGAAAAAGGCGCTATACAAAGTGCTTATTATTATTATTATTATTATTATTATTATTATTACGAATGAAATGTTTTAGTGGGTCTAGGTCAATCCCAGCGAGCGCGTGAGCAAGTGTGAATGACGTGAGCCTCGGTGAATGACGCAAGTCTGGATAAATGACGCAAGCTGTGATGTCAAAAATGTTCGAGCAAGAGAGCGCATGCGTAACGTTTGAGTAAGCGTTGAGAAAGAAGAAGCGAGTAGGTTAGAGTATTGTAGGCGTGTGTCGCAGTTGAGTGTCACGGCTTAGGACGGGCGTGTGTCGCCATTATAGTAGTTTAGAGTCTTAATTGTAGGCGTGTGTCGCCGTAAAGTTTTTAAAGTTGAAGCGGGCGTGTGTCGCCGCTAGTAGGGTTAGAAATTAGTGCAGGAGTGTGTTGTGTTTTGACTTGCATAAAGTTGTTTATCGTTTGGACTGCCGCTGTCCCGTGTTTCTTGAGAAGTTGACACCGCCAGATTTTCTGGACCCGAAACGAGCTAGTAACGGTCATCAAGCAGGACCAGTTACATAACGATTATTATTATTATTATTATTATTATTATTATTATTATTATTATTAATGGGATAACACGATGTGGCAGCCATTGACTCTTTACGAGACTTGCTGTTGATACTTGTCTCGATTACGACTGTGTGTGGCTAGTCTGCTCAGACAGTGTACCCAGACTGTAATGTTTCTTGGACGATGCTCTCAGCATTTATTGTCCCGAAAATTTGCTGCTTTCAACGCATTCAGCCAGGGGTTTGATTTGAGGAATTGATCAAGGCGAAAGTAGACACCAGTCATGGCAGCAAACTCGTCTAGGTTGTGTTTCACGCAAGAATCTGCTGACATGCGTTTTAAGAATAATGAACACATTTATCTACGTGTTGTTTTTCTGCAACGGGTTCTCAAGTGTTTGATTCCGATGGCTCTGCTACACTTTGGATAAAGAAACATCAGGCTTGTGTTTCGCATGTTCTACATGCGACATATTTCATGTAGGAATTTTGTAGCTATTTTTTTTTTTTTGGGGGGGGGGGTTCTTTTCTGGAATATGTTGAAATCTTTATTTTGACTTTTATAATTCTTTTCTTTCCAGTTTTTTAAAATCCAAACATTGGTGGGTCCTTTTATTTACATTTAGAGGTTTATCCCACTTATTGTTTCTTTTACCTGCCATCCGTAATCGACTTTTTCCACGGCTTACTAAAAAGAAGGGCATTCATTGTTAATTAGAAAAAAATATCACCCACTCTGATATATTCATCATGCCAACTTCCATATTAACAAAATAAAGCGTGTTTTACACAACGATCGTTGTTATTCTACCATATCATTTTGAAAGATTGTCGTGTGGCAAAAGATGAATGAAGAAAATCTAAAGGAAAGTGTTTAGTTAGCCTCGTGTTTTGAGCTCGTTGGGTCTACATCTGAAGATTTGGTCATGCCAAACAATAATTATAGGATCTGTGACTAACCAAACCACATGGCAGGCCATACTTCCCCCTCACTTTCAAAGTGTGACTTGTAGGCTTGTTTGCGCTAGGTGGCGCCAAGGGCTGTAGTGTGTTTTGACTCCACAAATGGCTCCTTTGCCTCGATTTGCAATATTTGCGGGAATGTGCATGCTCGCGAGTGAATAAGAAGTGGCGCGTAAGCTTTAAAAAAAAGTGTAAGCAGTTCCTCCGAGGTTTCAAGCCTTCCTGTCGACGTACACTCTTCCTCTCTTTTTTTCTCTTTTAACACACACGCACGCACGCACGCACGTACACCACACACACACACACACACACACAGTGAACTTGAGTTTTTTTTCACACACGCACAAACCTTTTGTGTGTGTGTGAAGAAAGCTCATCAAGTTTTAATTTTATGGTTTCTTAGTGTAGGTGGAAAGCCCTTGAGCACCCTACAGGAGTCTGAGATGTAAGGGAAGTAACCCATTAGCTGAACATTACAAGATGCTGTAGTACCTTCCCTTTAAACTTCACAAGCAAGGACGCAGACTATAGTCGTGCATAAGGTAAACCATTAATTCATCTGACAAACAATATCTGCATATCTTGAAGAAAAGACTGAAGTAAATATATGTCAGCTACTTCGACTTGGGGAGAGAGAGACTGAAGCTATGAAGGCACAAAACAAGCATATGGAGCAAAAGTATCAACCTCATCGTATTTAGTCACCACGCCTTTAGCTTTCTCAAAAATGATTTGATAGCTTCCAGAAGATAATCATTAATATCAATGGTCCAAAGGAACTCGCACTAGGTGGTTCGATACCCGAATGGCGCGGTTTATCCCCCCTCTCCCACATAGCTACTGAATGGTTACCTGATCTCGTAGACGGAGGAATGAAGGGAAGGCGCACAGGGGGTAACGATGGGCATCTCACAAAAAGCTGACGCCAAGATAAGTGCGATGTCTGCTATCTCTGTCTACAAAAATTACGAGACTAGCTTGAGCTTCTCAATGTCGTTGGTAATTTGTGCTCAGTACGAACAAGACTTACTTCCAACAGATCCATTGTATGTAACAAAAATTTCAACTTTTTTTTTTTACTGCAGACATTTTAGTACGTTAATTGTATTCAACATTTTTGCTCTATCGCAAATTGTGATCACCGTTTCCTGAAATACTTTGCAATGGAATTAAGGATTTCAACTTTTTTCTTTAGAGCAGAGGTTTTCAAACTGTGGTACGTGGTACGGGTGGTACGTGAGCACCATGCGCCAATATAAAAGAACGCGTATGTATATTTTACGGGGGTTGTCTGTTCGATGTCATTGCTGCGGGTGGAGCAAAGGCAGGAATGTCTTGGCGTCAGGATAATAAGCCATTAAGCGGGAACCAGACCCTAATTGTAATCCTGATTGACACCACTCTGCATATTTACTCTGTTTATCCGCGGGTAGGTGCGTGGGGTCTGTGGGTGTTATGACCGCCGGGTCACCAATAGTTCAAAGTTTGTCAGACGCGGAGACAAGTCTACATATTTATACACATAACAGGATGGACAATATACATGTTTAATGAAAGATATTTATATCATGATATTTTAACAATTAACTATAACTACTGACTAAATCATATACTAAATATCGGCGAACCTAAGAATAGGTCCTAGACTAGTATTCGCAAGGGGTAGGGTAGGGAGGTGGTATACTCGGTCAATTCGAATTTTCGAAAGTGGTGCTCGTCTGGAAAACTTTGAAAACCTCTGCTATAGAGTGTAATAGCTTGAACACTTCCTCTAGTGACCGGACTTAGATTAGTAGAAAATATCAAATCATTTTGTTTTCTTTTGTTTTCGTGCGTATCTAGGCGTATACCTCCTCCACCTGTCTTCCCACATCCAGAAGCGGCCTATGAGGGGCAGAGAGCCGTGGGTGTAAGCATCTCCTTTCGAGAGGCCCCTTCAGGCGCGGGGTCTGGGGCGGTCGCCCCAGTTGCCACCTCGAAAAGGCCGCCTCTGCCCACATCCCTCCTCCCTCATGCGCGTGGGCGTGTGTTTGTGTGCGTCAGACGGATATTTTCAGAGAAACTAAACTCCTGATCGTTGATCGAGAAGATCATTTATTGTGCCGGTGGGAATTGCTAGTTAATTGCTCTCTCATTTAGTCAACACCCACCCCCTATCGACATTATCCAGCTCAGCCGGCCGATAATCAGGTCGGTGGCGCCATCTACCCTCCGTCAAGGGCAAGTCAGCAGCCGCTGAATGTTTGTTGGCGGGAACATCCCGCTGGGTGCTTGGAATGTCTGGGGACAGTTTGAGTGCTGCGTCCAGCCCTCATCGCGATCCCTAGACACCCTCCGGTTTCGTGCCCACTGGGGAGAGCCATGAGCCCATGACCAATGTGAGGTAACTGCTGACTCAGCGATGATCTCACCGTCCTGCCCAGCGACCCGGAGACGAAGGTCGTAACTTTGGAAAACAAACATCAAACAGAATTTTAAAGAGTAAACTATTTTTTCTTTAGGCCTCGGGATTTTCTTTAATACGTAAAGCTTAAAATATAAATGTGTGAGAAGCCCCAGAGTGTTTCCAAGTTCCAAGAGGCAGAATTCTTTTTACGTGATGCCTTCGTTTTCGAGTTCTTGCTTTTACAGCTATCCACTCACACGTGCAGGCAACACAGATACCAAACACTCAAAAGGGGCGCCTACATAGTTACATCCACATTGCAAGCGTTCACCCACTATTTATGTCGCAACTAATTTTACAAACCTGAGAGCAGCGGTGAAAGAGACCGAAACACATTTGCCGTTTACCATCTTCGATCAGTGTTTTTCTAATACCAGGTTTTTTACGACATTCACGTAGATCGACCACAACCTGTAGCTTTCGGGGGAGGGGGTGTTTTATGCCGAGCCAACAGCTATATCACGGCAAGGCAGCCAGCCCAGTAAACAGATGCCACGTGCAGAGAAAGAACAGCGTGCCGGAGACGAGAGCTGAACCCAGGACAACCGTTGCGCCGCCGGACCGCCCCTGTAGCTTTCCGGGAGAGGGACCAAGAGGTACAAAGCATAATACGTCGTACTAAGTAAAGGTGAGCATAGTTAGTTACATATCTAAGTAAATTATAAGTATTAATTGTGAGTTTTCTGTCCTCTTGCGCGCTCAAACATGCAAGCCCCTGGAAATCTATTAGCGGGGTATATAACGCCAATTAATTCACCTAGGTCAGCAGAATCTAAAGTATTTTTATATATACCTAAAACTAAACGGATATATAATCACTGCTCATCAAATAAAAGTAAGCATGAGAGGAAGCTTCAGTACGCAGCTTATTTAATTACATACCAATAAAGTACCACCCTGTTATGATAAACATAATACGCGTTCAACTATGTAGTTATTTTTTTTAAATCCAGGGCCAGGCTGCATAATTTATATTTCCACACCATACATAAAAGTGTCATTAAGTTCTACGGAAGCGGAGGCGTGTTTTTTATGTTTGGGAAAAAGATGCGAAGAACTGCATAGCTTCCCTGTGGTAGATTACGGAAAGGCCTCAGAAAGTCAAGTAAGGAGGTCAAAGGTATTCAGGGCTATAAGTAAATGTATGGAAACAAGCAAGCCAATGAGTATTTATGATTGTATCAGGTCACGTGTACCGGGCTGTGGTTTTCAGACTAACGTTGCAAACAGTGAGCGGTTTACATTTATCATAAACCTTTGTGTGTGTGTGTGTGTGTGCACGCACGCAAGTGTAGGGGCTGGGTGGTGGTATGGATCGAGTGTTCTAGCGAAGACACGTTTGTCACATGTACTGATGAAAGTGAGAGGGTGGGTTATTTCTTGAGGTGTTCATAATTCACGACATTATGTGTGTATCCATGTTTGTATGTACTAAAGTCCTCACGCATGCATGAGCGCGAGCGCGTTTGTGTGCGTGCTCCGATTCAACTTCTATACCTATAAAAATCGTTCCAAGTCTTAAAAAAAAATATCAAAACTATGACTACCCTTGGGAACTGTCGACATGACGGTCATAAATACAGATTTTATAAAATATAGTCACATATACAGCATGCATAGTTTTGACCTGTTGTCAAAATCCTTAGGAATAAATACCCTTGATATAAGCTGATTTAAACTTATCCTTGTCGACATTTTTGGGTTGTCATTAGGACAAGGCAGGTTTCATGGTCAGTAATCTGGCGATAATAAGGCTCAGCGTCTCGTCTAGAAGGGACACGCTAATTATGGCGTCCACAGAACGAGTCCTGCTGAAGGTTAATTACTAGCAGCATGATTTACTGAGGTTCTTATCCGGCTGGATGCAAACGTAACGTGGAGCGTTCTACAAGGAGGAATGACTTAGCTATGCGTACCCTAAAAATAATGAATATGAATGTGTGCGGAAAGCGCATGCATTTGACCACCTAGGCGTAATATGCGGAATCATGGCCTTCGTGGTGATAAGTATTGTCTTTTATTTATTTTTTTTTAAGTTCGGCTGTTTCCTTGTTGTCTTTGTTTTACTCTCATAACAATCGCCGTTTTTTCTTCGATCTTCTATATCTGTTACCTCTTTTTACATTATTAAGCATACTTTTCTTGCATTCGTCTTGTTAAGGATATGTGTAAAGTCTTCTTCCGTACGTAAGAAAGCTAAGACTAAATAAAGACGCGGATTCAACTTTGCTTTGCAGCTAGGTACTGATCTAAACATATTTCAGTTCGGCTGTAGCATGTCCTTTTTCAGAAGAAAATTTAAAAAAGAAAGTGTTTGTACATATAAAATGCCAGAGGTGCCGTTGCTAAGTTTGTAACCTAGTTGAAGGACACCAGGATCGCGATACTATTCACAAACAAAGGGAAAACTATGCTAAAACTAATAAAAAGTATGTCTAACGTGAAAATGTCACAAAAATACCGTAGTAATATTATATCAAAATACCGTATTTTCAAATACGCACTATGAATCTTTTTCATATCCCCCACACGCCACCGTACCACCAAATAGGGGTCGGAGTGAGTGAAAGAAAAAAAAAAGTACAAGGGACACAACTGGCAAAATGTAGTGGGAAAGCAGAACGAAGTTGCATTTCTTGAATTGCAAGAGCAGAACATGCAGTTATCTAATCGCCTCGCTGTGTACCTTATAGTGTGTGTGTGTGTGTGTTCTCCTGTATAACGGCGCAGTCTTTTGGTATCCCTCGAATAATCTGAATTTTTTAAACCGGTATATTTCTTTACAAATTCTTATTAAATGAACAAAAACCGTTTCACCAGAAGCAATTAAAAATAACGTAATTTTAAAATAAGATTTTAAAAATTATTTAACCTCTCTAACCTTCGACTTCATATCGTCTACGAAATACAAATTGAATGTTTAACTACAGTGGCAACTCCATAATAAATTATTAATTGCGAATGAATTTGTGCATCATAAATATAGGATGTATATCATCATTGCATTACACACATATACTTGTGTACAGTGTACTACAGACAAGTTGAAATTTATTATTTTGCAAATCATTCATGCGCAGCTGATAGAGTTCTTTACCTTTTTCTTTTTCAATGAAAAGATTTTTGTAAATTGCTGAACCGGCATTATCATGATAGCAGTCAACTGCATACATATTATCAATAACCCTGCGTGATGTGCGATGTCCGCGCGGCTTATTTTAGTTTCGTCGTCTCAGGGCGAAGGCGGTTTTCAACCAATCAAAAAGGAGCTTGTTCGCGTGTGCTGAATAATAATGGCTGTGTGACTAATCGGTGCTCGCAGACACCGGAGAGTGCCTACTTCCTTCTGTGTAGTACTGGCACTGTGACCAACATCACTGCGTCTCAGGCACCCACAATGAGAAGTTTATTTGATCAAACGTTTTGTGACTGAACTCAAACATGGATATCGTTTTGCAGGTGTGGATATATACAGCTAAACGAGGTAAGCCTGAAGTGAAGGTGTTAAGGTTTGCAACCACTTGCTTCTCATGAAAAATGAGCCCAGCGGAGACTGGGCATGCACTTTTTCTAATGAATGGGAAAATCTGTGTTCGCATCGTGACATGGTTACGCTTGAAAGGAGACACCCGATCATAATGTAAAGGCATGTAGCAGCAGAAGGAGTGTGTGGCAGGGACTTTCCTGTTAAATGCTAGTAATGTTGCGCTAATGTCATGAACAGTGTAACTAAGGCAAGGGTCGACGAGCCTTCGCTGGCTTCAGCGAGAAATCAACACATCACAGCCAGCGGAGTACTTAGCTACTTCCGCATAGAAATCTATCCTTTCCTTTCGCTTTTCTAGCAGCAGCTAATTTAGGTGTGTAGAGCACTTAAGCATGCGGGCGTTGTGTGCTTATGATATGTGGACGTGCTTGTATAAGAGTGTGAAAGTGTTTGAAATTTGCCATTAATGTTGTCAAATAAATGGACGCATTGTGTGGAAGTGATAATTTTATCATCAAACTTTATTTCAAATTATTTTAATATATTATTTGAATCATAGTTTGATGATAATATTATTAATGGTTAGTATAAAGGCTGACGACTTTCATTTTCATTTGATCTTATGCATTTGTGTGGTTGTCCATGCAAAAGAAAAGAAAAGCCAGAGTTTGCTTAGGATTAGGGCCTATTTACAGCAGTACAACTTGGAGCTGGCTTAGTTAAATGATCATAATACTGTTTTTACATTTTGAAATACTGTTAGTATATGTATTAACTATCAGTTTCTTTCATTTTGAAATACTTATCTTCCTTCATATTTTGCAATACCTCATGATTGTACTAGGATGTAAATGGTAACTTCCCCTTTGCCTAATTTTGTCTAAATTTACATAGTGCATGGTACCATTTCATTCATTTGTTAAATCTGCCTGTGCTGGGTGTTATATAGCTGTGCCGGTGAACTTTGATAATATCAGTATATAAAAAGGTGAGAACAGATGTAAAAATGTACATATATATACACCTACAATTGTCTTATGCAAAAGTGGTGTCTTTATACAACACAGTTTGCTACACTGCTTTAATGAGCATAAAGGTAGTTTGATTATAATAATTCCTTTCTAACTAGAATGTCTTGTGCATAAAGTAAAATGATGGTTGGAAAGGTGTGAATAACCCTTTGAAAAGTCTTATCATTAGCTGCTGTTACAAAACTCAGCTCGTAAAATGTAAAAGTAAATATCTTTTTAGTACCTTTATCTGTAATATTGTATTACTTTTACAGTTTTAGGAAATAGATGTTTCTTCAAATGCTTTTTAAATATTTTTCTCTGGCAGAAGTTATCATTATTGATCAACCTGATCTTTCGGTTTATGCAGTGACACATTTCATCTCTTGAATTTTTCACCTTTGCTATAGAGGAACTACTTGAATTTTTCATCATCTTTAAAGTGTCAGTCTATTGTATAATAAAATTATCTCTTGAATGACTTCCCATTTCTGCACTACCATTTCAAGATGAGGTAGTTGTATATTTTACAGTTTTAGAAAGGATAATTCTTTTTATATTTATACTGTCAATTTCTTTTTAAAAAAAACTTTAAATTTCTATATACCACCTCCTCCCTTTGCCCACTAATTCTTTCAATTCATTGTTACTAAATTTCACAGATACTAATATATGATTATAAACTTCCCTGATGTAGTCATAGTGGGATCATTTTGTTCATTTGTTAGCTATGTCTGTGCTAGCTGTTGTGTGACTGTTCCTATGCCATGCACTTGCTCATGTTTTACTGCACAAGAAACTATGATGACAATATTTTATTTGGCAGAATATCCAAGAGTGGAATATCTTTTATGTTATTGAGGTGTGATTTATAGGTATATTGCATTGTGATTGCAGAAGTAGTCCACTTAAAACTCCATCAGATATTAAAGTGTTCTCATTAAAAGTACTACTTGGTAGTAACTAACATCATCAGTGTGTCTCAAGCATAGCATTTTCAGTTATATGCACCGTTTTTATTGTCAAAGGCTGACAAGACATGAAAAATAATTACTGTACTGCTGTCCCGGTATGGGTATAGACTAGAGGCTAGTGAGTGGTAGTATCACAGGTAGAGGGTTTTTGTGGTGGAGCACTAGAGGGTTTTTGTGGTGGAGCACAATCACTAAAAAGAGTGTATTTTAGGAGTGTCTCTCTCTCTCTCTCTCTCTCAAACAGCTGTGTCTGGTTTTATGTTTTCTTAGCACACAAGTTCTGTTCAGAAATGCATGATGTGTTAGTACTGTCAGTGTTATTATCATGGACATGCCAGTTTTTATACCCTAGTAATGATCTTTCCTTCCCTTTCTTTTTCTCATTTTCATGGAGGTCAGCACAGTGATGCTAGTGGCAGTGCCAAAGAATGAGATCTGGCATTGCCTTGTTCCCCTTTCTATGATATCTCATCTGTACTAATTCACTGTGCCTTACATGTACTTTCTTCATCTGTCATTATGCTGAACCAAGAATTATTGAAAACGACCTGCTCATTTTCTGATCTGTGCTTACCTATTTAAACTTGACATGACCGCTCTAAATTTTAGCCAGTGAATCGTTCTGAATTAAAAAATTGTTTGTGCAGTAGTGTCGACCAAAAAAGGAAACTCAATGTTTATATTTTGCATGAAGGCAAAGAAGTAATGAAGGTTAAGTGTGCAAAAACAGAAATTTAAAGCACATTAAGTAGGTGGGTAGATGGTTTGACTTTGAGGGTTAACTTGTATTTTACCTCACTCAGATATGCTTTCATATTAGAGATTCCTTTGGGTGCTGTGACCAAAGTTCTGACACAGGTGGAGTATATTATTCTAGAAAGTAAGATTTTATGTGGCCTTGCATATAGAGAGCATTCAGTTTACTGCTTTGCAAATAGGTAGTGGTATCATTTGATGTTTCTGTTTTTCTATCCCATCACTCTCAATTAAGGAGAGTTGAAAACCGGAGCTAATTGATAAATTTAGCCTGTTTAGACCCCACCAAAGCAGCTAGGCAACCAGAAAGTTTTAATAACTGTTGTTATTATTTAGTTGTTATATGATTTCCATTATCAGTCATAATACTCAGTGATCATGCACAGACGATTGATCTCAAATTAGTTTTAATTGGAGATAGAAAACGAAATAAAGAACGCAAGTTAGATAATACTAGTGCTTGTAAAGATGCATGTCCCAGATACAGTTTTGTTCACATAAGATAAGACAAGTCGTGGATATGAATCAGATTGGATCTGGCGTGTGAGTTGAAGCTGGCTTTAAGATGATAAGTGAACCCGGCAGTGTGCAGAGCAGCTAACTTGATAAGCTGGCTCCACAGAATGATTCATCTGCTGGTACAGGGATGGGAAATCTACAGAGCCTTACTGACAGCTTGATATCTTTTTCCAGGCTACAGTCGAAGCCCAGTCTGCTTTAGTCTCCTTTTAAGAAATCCATAATTTGAGTGGATCTATAGGCAAATAACAGTATAGTTAATAGTGCCTCAGAATAATCTAATATAATCAGTAGATCATCAGGATTTTAATTATTTTATATATAAAAACAGTAATCAACTTTTAAAATAAAGTACTGTTAGCTTATAATAACCATGGGTTTCTTTATCCACTGCTGTAAAAAATTTTAATTTTAGTGGCCCAACGGTCAAATAATGGCATAGTGCTTCAGAATAATCCATTAGTAGATATTCAGGATCACAATGTTTGCATTATAATGTATAAAAAAAAGAAATAATATACTTATAAATATCACTGTTGACTTGTGCAGTGTTCATGTAAACTAGAATACAAACGAAGGAACTGTCTGGGATGTGCGAAACCTATTGATGCTGTGGTGGTGTCAATGTTTTAATGGAACAGGTGATATACAAAGGGGCAACCTAGAGAGCTGTGGTAAAACGGTTGTCATCACTGCGGTGACATTCTTGAGATTATAGGTTCAAATCTCTTCTCTATATGTGACAAGGTTTACAGGGTTGGCTGTCGGGTGCGGGGGGTTGTCCTTCTCTGGTGACCTCCACTATCATCCCTCCTTTCCTTTTGCCCTAAAATGCAAGGTGAAAGCACTTATCTATCATAATATCAAATAAATCATATCGTGATGACATGTCTAAGGAGACTCTGAATCATCTCAAATCATATAATTTGCTGTTTGTTTGTTTTTTGGGGGGTGTTTAGTATGTGAGGGGATGAGTTAATGTTTTTAATGAACTTTCTCAGTTTATGGATAAACCATAATAAATATCACTTTTAAATATATATATATCAGTATTTTCATCAGGTTCTGAGACATAGCTATATATGTGTAAGTAATGGTCAGTAACATTAAGTGCAGTATCTAGTATAATGTACTTGACCATTATTATTAAGCATGTCTTCCCCATTATAAACATGTGTATTCTTTTTTACATTAACAGGTCTTAGATTTTTTTGGGCCTGATATAGCATGCTCAGCAAATAAAATGTTCATGTAAATACTTCTTTTCAGTCCCTGATTTTTGTTCTTTGAATGCTTTGAACACATCTTAAACAAAGAAGATAGGCAGGAGATTACAGTCGGTTAATCAGCTAATAAAAGCTACTTGCTTGCCTGGGGCATCCATGAGATAGGTGTGTGTTGGTGCTAGCATCATCCATAAAAGGGAGCCAACGATAGTTTGACAGGGGATCAAGATGGTCAAGGAGTTTTTATAGACAGTATGCTGGTGAAATATAAAAATCTCTAGGCAAGTATCAACTAGAGATAGATAGGTTTGCTGGTCCCACACAGAGAGCCAGGGGATGGCATATCAAGTAGAGAAGACCAGAGCTCTGACAGTTTAATAGCTTCCTTTTTTACTGCATCTCTCAAGGACCAACACACTTATGTGTGTGTGTACTTACTAGCACACTTTCTAAAAATGGGGTAAAGTAATATATATGTATCAAAGTTATCAGAAGGTACCAGAACCTAATGTTGAACAGACCATAAGTAATTCATGGAATTTGATCCTGTCTTATGCATGTGCATATGAATCAAACTGTGCAGTGGATGATTTAGCACGTGAAGGAGTGGTTTGTGCATGATTTTTCATCAGTCAATGTCACATGCATCAGTTCTAGTTTAGATTACTAGTTTCAATGAATACCATTGCTGTGTGAATACTTGTATGTGCATGACACCTGTGTTTGCACTGACATGCTTATATTGTCATTAAGTCTGTTTATAAGACTTTTCCAAACATAGTCCCAAGCATTTTGGTATGTTTAACATGTAATGCATTGAAGGTAGTGGGTAAACTCATTCCTGTTTGCTGTCTGCTGTTCTTGGAAGTTGAAATGGCTGTAGTAATTA
This sequence comes from Marisa cornuarietis, assembly GCA_004794655.1. Lineage (NCBI taxonomy): Eukaryota > Metazoa > Mollusca > Gastropoda > Architaenioglossa > Ampullariidae > Marisa > Marisa cornuarietis. The sequence continues at coordinate 852,912 of SMMW01000047.1, read as the reverse complement.
AAAAAAAACTACAGTCAGTAAATAAGGATTAAGCAGCGAGGATTTGTGAGACTATAACCAAATGATACATTGTAATTTCTCCATTCCGATACCCTTTGTGTCTTTTAAAAATTAAAAAAGTTAAAGTGATATTTAATTAATAAAAACAGTTTTTAAAATTCTTGCATTTTTTAACAAAATATTTGTGACATTGAAGTCTGCACTAGAAAATGCTGATAATGTGAACATTGATTAAACAAAACCGTTGAAAACATGATTGCTGGTAGCTCTTTTGTATGTAAAGGGGAGGTTAGGTAGCCTGTTACAATGCATAATTGGATGCTACTTTTTTAATGCATTGGTATACTGAACTCCATGGTCAAATGGTTTGATCGAGTTTTGGTTAATCTGTAGAAATGTTTGTAAAAATATTATTGCAATGAAATGATATCTTTTACTTATAGTGTAGCGCAGGCTGTATTTGACTTAAATTGTGTGCAAGTGTGTTGGCTGGGAGAATGGATGTGTGTGTGTATGGGATGACCACCATGTCTTAAGATGTGCATTTTTCATGTTGAATGTTTCCACCATTGTTTGTATTTATCTATCACTATTTTCTTTGCCATTGCTGTTTCAGGAGATTGTACATGAGAGACAGATACATAGTAGCTGAAGATTCACCCATTAAAATGAACAAGAATTTCTCTACACCATCCTACTTTGTCACCATATGAAGTACGCCACTCATTTAAAGACTCAGTCTATTAGCTGACATCTAATTCCAGAAACATACTTTTCACTTAAGAGCAATGGTCATTGCAAAGAGGTCATACAAAATTATGGGTAATTGAACAATTAACTATTAATTTTAGGGGATTTACGCTAAGCTTAGGCTGCATGTGGTAGAATATTTAGCTTGACAAGTCAAAGACTCAGATCATTGCACCTGTGTAGTAATAAAACAAAGTTCAATTCCTTGATGAAGATCCTCCCTGACTCCATTCCAATGGGTCTGGGTTTCAAGCCTGTCACCTAGAAGGGTTGACATCCGCAGACATGGCCAACAGTACTCCAGGCATCAACAGCAACATCAGTGACGAGAGCAGCCCAGCAAGCTTCATCTACCATGATCTCAGGCCATCCAAGGTTCATATCCAAACTTTGGTACTGCATGCAGATTCTTCCATCTCATTGGATACCAGCCATTCTCTTTATCTGCCAAGGGCTTTCACCATTTGTGGGGATTTCCACATAAACTGTTTTTTCTTGTTCTGAGCTGCTCATGAATCAAAAACTATTTGGTTGTGATCACCCTGGGTTTCTTTGTCCACTGCTGTAGCTTGGTAAAGAGAACCTCCATTACAAGTGAGTACACAGAGCAAACTTTTTGTTCATAAATCAGCAGCCCTTGGTGACTTTTGTGGTCAGAAATTTGGTAATGGATACCCATTTCTGTAGGATGGAGACTCATCATATTAGCTACTCATCTCAATTAAAACATTTTGAACTAACAGAAAGAGCATGTGGCAATGCACGTTTCTCCTTATTACTCTGTGAGCCATTATGGTGATTATTTCTTTATGTACTGATGAATGTTATTTTATTTTCTGTCAGGTTTATAGTTAAAGGCAAAGGTCTACTAATTTATGTTGCAGCAATAGATTCTTGATATTTTTTGGGTGTCTTTATGTGCTACATCCAAAGGGTGATTATTTTAGATTATAATAGATTGGTTTGGCAGTAAATAGTATTTAGTGTCTTGGTACAGCTTGTCCTTTAGCAATATAGTTTGCCATGCAAACTTGAATACAGTAATGATGACCATTCTGTCAATTTTATTTTCTTATTAAGTATCCAGCCAGACAGCCATATGGTTCAGTCACAAGGTGACAGTGGGTGGCTGTTATTTTTCACTCTAGGGTAGTAATTTATGTTTGTTGTTCAACATGCTGTAATAACAAATGCAGTATTGTAGGTAACTATACATTTGGAATTTAGAAGTCTGTTATAATCATCGGTCATTATTAAGTCCTTTGAACTTTTTTGAAACTTAATTTGATAGGTGCAAATCATCAGAAGACTCAGCATGGAAACTTATATGGTTCGAATCTATACTGGTCCCTTGAGCCAAGAATGTGAATTTGTAGCTGTCGAAGCAGAGAAAACTACTCCATCCATTGAGATTGTGCAGGTTAGTATTGTGGCAAAAATAATAAAATAAATATCATTTGATATTAATTTGTCACTTAGGAAGAAGAAAAAAAGAAACCAATTAAGGTATACTTTAGGAGTTCATGAAAAGCTTTGAAATAACCTTTCCATAATAGAATCTTAGTTTTGCTTGTTTAATTTTTTTTACCCCTCAGGGCCTAAATATGGTCAAAACCCTGTGTTTTATTTTTAAAAGGACAGGTAAAACAAATTTGAGCACATTTGCTAGTGTCAACAATAATATATGTAATAATAAATTATTAAATAATTAGTGATTAAGAAAAATTTCAGTTGTTGAACATGAACAAAGATTAACATCACAAAAATTAAATTTTGTAAAATACTAACAGGAATTTGATCTTTGCATTGCCTAAAAACAATAGTATTGTCTCCAATTTTTGAAACCCTGTCAAAGTCATTGTATGAATATAGACTAGATTTATCATATGAACATGTAAGTTCAAACAACTAGGCTTTTTTTAATGCTTATATTTAATTCTTTGAAAGCATTTCAGATCATCTTTGAATATCTTAATGAAATATCACTTTATTTTCTGTGATGGTAACAACTGATTAATAACAAATGGTAACTATAAAATCTGTAACCATCTTCTTCACTGTGACTGTTGTGATCCTTATAATCGGCACCATGTTTTCCCTTCATTCATAAGTTCATTATTATTTTCTGTGTTAAAAACTTGATATGTTTGAGTGTGGCTCATAGATTCTCATAAGCTTCCAAATCACTATTCTGCTGTTTCTTCCTGTTTTTGCATGCTCATACTTCTCAATTTAATTAAAGTACATGGGTGATTCCTTTATGTTAATCTGACTAAAGAAGAGAATCTAATTTTTCTTCTAAATTTTCTTGGTTTCTTGGGGTTTTTGTCACAGGTTGCAGCTCGTAAACTGCGTCTGACAGGACCAGCAGGGAATTATGAACTAGCAGAGGTCTTTTCCTCTGGTGGGCAGCTCTGTAAGGAGAGGAGGCTAGAAGACATGGATTGTCCTGTTGGCATTCAGTTGCTTTGGCCTAAAGTCATCAATGCAGAGATGGATCGGGGAATGGGGCTCTTCACTGGGTACAGGTCAGCATGTCTTACTTTGTAACAATGCTGTCTTTTTTTTAATACATCAAGCCCCTAAAGCTTGCCCCAGAAATAGAAAACACAGCTATTTAAAAAAATTAATTTAGGAAATTAAGGATTAGGAATTTATAGCAAAGGAAATGATTTTAAAAAAGAAAATCATGAATGAAGGGCTTCATGTGGTAGGTATGTTTAGTATTATATAGGCATAGTACTAGTATAACATTCTTATATGTTGTTGCTTTTTGCCTCAGATTCTACATTAGAAAAAAAGACCCAGAAGTCAGCCGATGTGGTTGGATAGAGTGCAGAGATCAGAGTGTAGTGGACACCTTTTTGATGTCATTTCTTCAGCAGCCTGTTGGGTCCAAGGAGTATCAGGATCTGTGCAACTTGCCTGATCTCAATGAGCAGACTCTTCTACAGAACTTGAAAGCCAGGTTCACTAACTCCAGCATTTACACTTACGTGGGATCTATTCTCATTGCTGTGAACCCGTTCAAGTTCTTTCCCATCTACAACCCCAAATATGTGAAAATGTACCAGAATAAGCGACTAGGTGAACTGCCACCACACATATTTGCCATCGCAGATGCAGCATATCACACCATGCTGCAAACACGACAAAACCAGTGCATTGTGATTTCAGGAGAATCTGGTTCCGGAAAAACAGAAAGTACTAACTTGTTATTGCATCATTTGACAGCATTGTCCCATAAAGGATTACATGGCAGTGGTGTGGAGCAAACTATTCTTGAAGCTGGGCCAGTATTGGAGGTAGGAAAACCTAATGCACATAAATTGATGATTGATTGTACAGATTTATGTGTTGTGTGCATTTTTTGTGAATTTGCAAAACATAGGCATCAAAGGTTTTTTTTTAAATGAAAAGAGGTATGCAGACATATCTTTAGTGTTATAAACATTTTCACACCAGCAGTTGTAATAGATGTTACTTTTGAATGTTCTACAGCTTATGCTTATTGTGTAAATTACTGACTGCCTGCTGATGCTTGACCCTTGTTTTCTTCAATGCACAGTTTCTAATTTCATTTTGCTGTGTTTGTGTGCAAGTGTGTCTCTGTCACAGGTGAAAAGGTATGTTGGCATACAAAATGATAATGGTAATGACAAAACTGGGTGTGTGTGCTTTTTTTGTTGGGGGTGGGGTGGGGAGTTGGTCCTGCTTACAGAATGCCTCTGAGTCAGACAAGAGCCAGAGATTACTAACCACAAAAAACACCTAGCAGATATAATGAATGATGTTAGTGATCTCAGTCTGGACAATAGAAGCATGAGTCACATTACCTTCACTGAGTGACAGAAATTAGTTGTTCTCAACATTAAACATTGCGCTGTTCTCAGAGCTGTTGGTTGGAAGAAGTGCTAAATATCAAGTACCTTTGTGTCTCATTAAGCAGTAACTAATCAGTGACTTTACATTTGAGTTGTGGCATGCAAATTTCCATTAATAAGAAAAAACATTTTTTTTCATGGATAACGTTTTTTAAAACTATGAATCCTTTGCTGTTGATTGATCTGGTCACCAGCTGCACCAAATGACTGTTATTTCAGTTATCATGTAAACTTCAGCGGTTGTAATAATAATAATGAAGATTTATATATCGCTTTTCCAATGATTTGCTCAGAGCTCTTTGCATGATGTACAGACTGAGTCACCAACAAGCATGTACCCATATTCGCATATAACAGACACACACTTAATTCTAGAACACATACCCTCTCATACACAAAATAAATTAAAAATTATGCAGGCTCGTGGTCAGGACAGGGTCACAGTGAAGTCGCCTTTCTGAAAAGATGCATCTTTAGACTTAAAGGCAGTAAAAGAATCAGACCGTTCCAAATGGCTCATGGGGCTTGGTAGGAGAAGAATGATTTCAGAACAAGAGTGGTTTTCAGCATCTTGTCCTTATGTCTCAGTTTTGCTATCGTATTGATAGTAGCAGGTCCCCATCTTTATACTTTTTCTAAACCATACAGCTTAGTGAGCAAACGAGGGCACGATGAATAGGGACCCTGAGTGTAAGCATTCTGTTTTTATGTTCTCCAGCCACCAGCAAATGGCCTTCTTGTTCCAACTATTGACATGGAGATCTTTAACTTACACTGAGTGTATGTAAACACTCAAAGGAGGATGGGCATTGAGAGAGAATTAAAAGCTTCAAGTTTGAAGAGGGCAAAGCAGAACAGAATAACTGTCACCTGTAGCTACTGTGCTGCTTAATTTTGTTTTTCTTTTTCATGATTGCCAGCTGCTTTATCAAAAGGCATTGTCAAATAATCATATTTTCATATTGTCTCATAAAGGTTATATGGCTGAAATAGGGGAGGCCTTTATCCACTTGCTGTCTCCGCTAGGGTGTAATAACTACGAACATTACCGTGACATGATATAAAATTGTCTCTTTTTATGGTGGTTTTTATTTTACATCAGCATTTTAAATATAATCATCTGTTATTGGTTCTAAGCCATCAGGTATTTTTAAACCTATTGAAAGTAACTGTGCAGATTTTTAATTTTGTGTGTGTTTGTTTTTTTTGTAATTAGGCTTTTGGCAATGCAAAAACAGTGCATAACAACAATTCCAGTAGATTTGGCAAGTTCATTCAAGTCAACTACAAGGAAAATGGCATGGTCCATGGGTAAGCATGAATATTATTATTAACACTTGATTGTGATTTTAAGTGGCTAAAATGTGAAAGAACCATACTGAACACCTAAAACTATAGTCCTCAGACAAATGATTGCATGTATGTGTGTGTTACAGAGGAAATTGTGTACATAGCAGCTGTGGTACAGTGCTGTTGACACTTATTTTCAAGATGAAAATAGCACTAGGTAGTGGTTTTTCTTCAAGATAAAATTTGAAGTGAATAAAATGGTTCCTAGAACAGCATGCAGCAAATTTAAGAAATGTCTATCACACACACAGCATACCTGATTAAACTAGAAATGGGACCTTGCTTGAGTGCAGCAGAAAATGTTGACTCAGTTTTTTTTCTTCACATCAACAGTGCTATTGTGGAAAAATACTTACTAGAGAAGTCACGAATAGTGTCCCAAGCAAAGAATGAAAGGTAAGCCAGAAAGATTTTTTTTCATTCTTCAGAATTTGAGTGAATGAAGCTAAAAGGCATTCACTGTCCATGTGAAAATCACTGCATGTGTTTGACTTCTGATAAAGAAAAAGTTGATATTTGGTAACAGAGAGTGCTGATATGATCTTTGGTGACAAAACCCTCATTGTCTTAGTTGTACACGTGTATTCAGAGCAGAAATAAAGCTGTATCCAACAGGGTCAACAGAAAAAGAATGTGATTGCGGCAGTCAGGTGTCCATGGATAGCTAAAAGGGACCCAAGAATATGCTGTACACTTCTCAGAGATTGTTAATACTTTTTGGTCTGTATAAAGGCGTTTTAGAAGATAATGAGACTGTTTTTAAGAGTAACAACATGCTGACTTCTGTGTTGGGATTAGTAGGAAATTCTTTCTAGTCATAGCTGCTCAAAGACCATTTTAGAAAAATGTTTTAGGCACTTTTAGAAAAATGTGTTTAGAGCTTATGCAGGCATGTCCACTTCACACTTGTACAAACACACACTCATATATATGCATGCACACACACACACACACAAAACTTGTATCATTACATGTCTTTGTTGTATCTAAAAATCCTCATTATTTACAAAACTACTTCCTTGTAAAATGCTACTATCATCTGTTCTGGGTCATGTTCATCTTTCTAATCTCTTCGTTTAACTCTTTTTCTTTGAAGTTATTTGTCACATCCTTTGTCTTAATATTACATCTCATAGCTGTTTCTCTGAATATCATCTGTTAGCTGTACAGCCATACTTCCTGTGGTACAGTTTGTGGCATTTTTGTTACATATTTGTCTTACTCATTTTTGAATGTTGATTTTGGAGGGGATAGTCAAGCTTATAGTTTCATCATTTCATGGCCTTTTGTGTGTTCCTTTTTTTCTTGTTTTTTTTTGGGGGGAGGGGGTTGTTAATGGTTTCCCCTCCCCCTTACTTGCTGAAGTCAATAAGTAGTGCTCCTGTTAAAAGAAATTTTGTTTCATTTTATTAAATTAAGCAGAGTAGGATGATGTTTGGGTGGGTGATGGTGAAAACCCTAACCAAATCCATCCTGTTTGTCCTTACCAAATTTGGCAGGAATATTTGTTTCAATTATAGCCTGCTCACACACTATGTTTAGAAAGCTACGTTGCCCCAGAATTGTTTATTTTCTCCATTCTAAGATATTACCTGTGGCTCCAAATCAAAATAATATCCACAGAAGAAAGTGAGACACGTACACTACACAGAGAGAAAGAGGAAGGGAGGTGAGCAAGCAAATAGGCACAGAGAGGGACAAGACTTGGAGAGGAAGTGAGAATTTCTTGGTGCATGGCACCACAGCAGTTTTTATCTCCTTTATTTGAAGATTCATGCCCTTTTCCATGAAAATGAGCTGTTAACCATTTCAGTCTAGAGAAGGGGTTTCAAGAGTACAAGTGTTTCACTAGATCACAACACTGACACTGGGCATGATTAAATTGGTAGACAAAAGTAGACAATGACATTACACCAGGAAGCGTTAGCAGCAGAAATCAACCCACGTATACATTTATTTTCATTCGTGAACGTATTGGCAATATGGTTTAGCTTATTTTCTCAAAACTGTACTGGCTTGCTCAGCTATCTCATTCAAGGGGTAGGATACAAAGTAGGCTGCTAACTGGATGGTTAATGTGCACTAGTCAGCTAGAGTAAAAGCACTTACAATATATTATCAGCCTAGCTGACTGCTTGCAGCATATTTGCACGAGGGCCCAGTGCGCCAAAGCGATTAGAAATGATATGCCAGTTGCACAACCTTTCTAATTTTTAACACTTTTAGGATTTAAATCTAATTAGATAATTATTTTATAAAAGTGCAGTGCACAGCACAATTTTATAATTTTTTAAGACTAAAATTGTTTTAAATAAGATGAATCTGCTGAGACTTTGGTTCAGTCAGCACCTTTTTAGGTATGGGCATCAAAATGACATAGGAGCAAATTTTTGAGAGGAAAAAATGGTTAAACATTTGCTTCTTTAAAACGGTTTTAAATTTTAGAAACTTACAATAAGCCCCATACAAAGACTGGCCACCCACCAGCAATGTATCAGCTGCCTTAGCAGCAATAGGCTAACATGCAATTCCGGTCCCTCTCAGCCACTAATGTCTGCCAGCGCCCAAGTGCTGCAGACAACGGCGGCCAAATGGTGGCGTGAACTGCGTGGGTGCGGCTGATTGTCAGGTGTTTTTTTTTTTTTTGCGTTTCATTGCTTAACCCTGTCAGCACCAGCAACATTGTGCTGGAGAAGAAACCGGACAGCGAGGAATGTTGTAAGTGGGATGGGAGGAGAAGAGGGGGAGGCCTTACACATACGGATAAGGCGATGATAAGCATGTATGGTAGGAGTAATCGTTACCAGAGAAAAGCGTGCGGCGTTTCAGGAGGAATTTAAAAAGGCTGGTTGCTAGGTGTGGCGTTTATACAGCAAGCTGAGTTTGTTTTTTTTTCACAGCTATTACATTAACCCACCCACACACACGCGCGCGTTTATTAGAAGTGGAGTATTTTCTTCTTTTGACTTTTATCTCGGAGATGAGAGTATCATTTGTAGCTTTTTATTATGATTTTATTTAAAATTATTATTATTTATATCAGCTATGCTGGCACTGTTGATTTGTATTTCTGGTAAAATTGCTTAGTGTGCTAGTATTTCCGAGACTCGAGTACATATGCAGAGTTCACGAATAGAGGGTAGGAACTCTAGTTGGCGAATTATGGGCTAACCAACGGTACCAGCACCACCGCAACCCTGGTCAGAGGTCACCCAGCTTGTGGGAAAGACCTGGGGCCAGTTACACAACACATTTCTAATTTTAAACACTTTTAAGCCTTAACTCTTTTTAGATAATCAGTTTAAAGTGCACACCACAATTTTAGAATTTTTAAAACTAAAACTGCTTTAAGTAAGATAAAGTTGTTTAAGTCTGACTTTCCGTTCTGTCAGTACAATTTTTTTATGTTCTTGTGCAATACATTTAAATGGCATAGAAGAGATTTTGCTTCTTTAGAACAGTTTTAAGGGTTAGAAACGTGTTGTACAACTGGCCCTAGGGCCGGGGTGCACATGTCACTAGGCGCTAACTGAAGGGTCAACCACATTACATATAAAATATGAGCAGTTTAGCTGACAGCTTTGTGTTAACCATCCCTTTAGACACACATTTCGAATTGTAAACACCTTTCGGTCTTCAGTTGGTTTGTATACGGCTTAAATGTAGTTTCATACAAACGCTTCTAAATTTGCTTCTACAAAACAGTTTTAAGATTTAGACATGCGATGTGTGAGCTGAGCCCAGGAAATTGTATTACTCGCCCCCCCCCCCCATCTCAAACGATAAAACCAGTTTAGCCTTTTAGGCATTAATATCAAGCCGGCCTCTATGTCTTGCACATGGGAACCACTTTTTTTTTTTTTTTTTACCGGAACAAGGCCTGCATGGTTGATAATGCTGTCTGCATACCAATGTTCTCACCAAGAAATTGCTCTCATTGCACTTTCTTCCATTCCATCCAGAATGTCAGTAGGACTTCTTTTTAAACTTCTTTATACACGGTAGAGTGTATCATGTCGAAAAGGCCGAGAAGTAAACGTAATACGCGTTTCTGCTGGGATATCTATCGCGTGCTTCCGTCAATAATTATAATAATGATGTGAGGATGATAGTAATTACACTTAAGATGCGATTAGCCAATGGTGATTGGAGCAAAAACTAACTAACATACCAATTACAAATGCCATAAAATTGTGCGCAAATTATTAGCCAGCCAAGGTGCGTTGTCAGGTTTCTTCGCCAAGGTGTCGCCAAGGATAAGTAAGATGCTCGGTTTCTTTTTCTGCTGCTTCTGAAACTGTGCCACTATGTCACTGTGTCAGCATTCTTCTGAAGCCTTCACTATCTCGTTCAGAAAGTCGGCTCGGGCCTTCTGCCTCCACCGTTAGCAAGTGGGACGTGTCCCGCTTCCTTGAATTGACCACCGCGTTGTCACTGTGGACAGTTAACAGGTCACGTGCAGAGACCATAGCCTGCACGTAAGACCTCCAGCTAACGGTATCAGTGTGTTGTGAATGAGTGCACCTGCGGTGACCCCGAGACGCCTTCTGCTCGGGTGAAGGTGATATACTGGTGGAAGGGGTCTGGCCCAAGACACAATTTAACACGCATACCTGGCATTTTCTCAGTTTGTTTTTTTTTTTTTTCTTTCTTTCTTAAATGCAGGTTCCAAACGGGATGGATTAATGTGGCTCGGATCGCCTTTGACACAGTGTCATGTCGACAGAGCTTCGGTCTCCTGAAGGCTAACTTCAGCATCAAGGTAGCACCATTCACGTTTGTTAAATTCCCTAGGAAAACAAGAAATGCTCTCCCTTTCAATTTTCAAAGTCCGACATTATGAGAATTCCCCCACCCCACCCCCGGTCTGCTCGATGACAAGAAGGGGAGTTAGGTTCCGATACCCACTAGTGCAAAGCACACGCTCAAACAAACTTAGAAATAAGTTCCAGGACGGTAACCCCTCCACCCCTCACCCAAACGATGCAGCACGGAACTAGCTCTTCATTAAGAAATTGGCGGAGAAGTGGCTGCTTCGCATCGCTCGGTGGTGTTTTGGAAACTGCACACCAGAGAGATATTAGGAAAATGCAAGCTGCCGACATAGCCGCGTAACTGCAGGACTCGTAGCAGTCAGCTGGGCGATACGTTTCCCTTCATCTTGCACCCCCTTGCCCACCACTGGCACCCCCGCCTCGCCCCCTAATTTCCTGTTGGTGGGCCGTGTGCGTGCTTTGCTTGTTTTCACTGCACAAGAGCTGCACCACCCTACTGTTTACAGTATCCACCCTCTTTAAGAGACATTAGGCTGAGGGAGCGAGAGTGGAGTCGGCTGCGCCGGTTTGTAGTGTGAGCGGCGCTCACTTCTCGTGGCGGCCATCGTGGCTTGATGTTCGAGACCCGGTCTCTTGCCACGCTGGTCGCACTGGAGGGTGGGTGGATGCCTGCGGGAACAGCTGCAGCGGCACTGAGTGGGTTAAAGCGATGACAGGCCTGGAGGGTGCACTGATACGGCTGCACAGCGCTGCAGAACAGTTGTCGATCAACTGTGTGTGTGTGTGTGTTCTGCGCTTATATGTTCTGACAACATTGTGAATCGAAGCAAGTACAATCCTCCAAGGTGTCTTAAAAGGTTTCCCAGAGTGCCAAATAAATAGTTCAATTGGCTGGGCTTAGTTCATTCTTAGACATATATTCTCAGTGTTCTGTTCGTACAACATAATCATAAGCTGTTGTGTACGTAATTTTGAATCAGCAGATCTGCATGATTGTTTGCTATTTTATTTTTTCCATAATGTTTTGAGTCTTACATTTGGATTACTACGCGCTCAAGTAAATATTACATTAAAGTAGCCTCATTCTTTTTGTCAACTGTTTTCGACACTAGAAATCGTTAAAATTTGCTTACTCTTCGTTTCCTTAGCTTTTCTGTTAAGAAATGTGGTACAGAGGTTGTCACTGTATACACTGCCATGCTGTTAAAATGTACACTATCAGCACTATGAAGGTTTCACTGCCTTGTAGGGCACAGCTTGCTATCATTTAAGACAATGTGACTTCACAAGTAGTTACATCCTTTGACTTCAGCGGGATGAGGCGGATGTGTACAGGCACATTCTTCCTTATCCTGGCGATTGCAGGCCCTATGCACTGGTTTTCCTTGTTGGTCGTCTAAGCTCAGCGAAGTGTCTGTCGTGAGAGCGGACGCCAGGACAGTTGTGTTAAATATTGTTTTATTGTTTAGCTATTGTTTGTGAGGTTTTTTAAAAGGTAAAGAATATGGCGCTCTCTCCCCCCCCTCTCTCTCTCTCTCTCATGCGCCCTTACAGATGAATCAACACATTTGCAGGGTTTAATCGAAATATCTTGCTCTTATGTGTATTGTTTGAGCGAAACGTAGTATGTTTGGCTTTTTTTTATTTTTTTTTTTTTTGACATTTTTTTTCCAGGTGTTATCTTGTTCCAAATAAAATCCTAGTGTTTGAAACAGTTTTGTGGCATGCTTGAAGATTGCAACCAGAAACAAAAGCCCTCTCCCCCACCCGTCCAACCCCATCAGTCTTGAAACTTCCTATCTCTTGCTCTGATTTTATCATTATTGCCATGGTATTAATGTAAAACCTTTGTCATGCAGTGGGTCGGCTAATGAACGGATTCATCTTTTTTCCGGTCTTTTTCTTGCTTCACTTTCATTCATAACCCATTTATTTGAAGCTCTCTGCGTGTCGGTAGATATGTATTACGTGCTTTGGTATCATTAAACATTGAAAAGGGGGAAGTTAGAGAGACGCTGAGCACCTGCGACCTGATGAGTGTTATCTCAAGTTGTGGAGGGTAATCAGTAGTACTTTATAGGTAGGTGCACTTCCTCCCCCCCCCCACCTCTCTCTCTCTCTTGCTGTCGATAAGAGACGCGTTCGTGCTGGGGAGGGTGTCAGGAAGCCCAAGCTAGAGGCACCCTCCCCTTCCGCACTGGCGTGGAATGAGAGAAGTGGAGGTGATTAGAAATTAACACTGACATGTGTAACAAGCACGAGGAAGCTGGCACGTTCGTCGTTAGAAGTTATCTTTTCAACATCTCGCGCTGTGCTGTGTCACAGGCAGAAAGGGTGCGTGCACCTTGGAAGGAAATGCTTTTTTTCAAGAGGAGTGAGGAGGAGGTTGAGAGGAGATGGAGGGGATTGTCTGCACCACCTTTTAATTAAAAGTCATCCTGTAGTGACTTCGCCTTCGAGGTTTTCTTTTTCAAAAATACATTTATCACTTCTTTTAGATAGCATCGTCAGGGAATAGTATTAAGTACTGGTTCGTTGACATTGATTTATACTCGACAGCATGAGTGAAGCGATCTAGTGCATCTGTTTTAGCGCTACATTAGCCTGGCAATGTTTTTCTGTGCGTACGTTTGCACCAAGCCGCATTACAGCGGGAAGCGAGCCATTTGATGTACCAAGTACTAAAGGTCAGCAATTACATCAGCCAAACAGCAGCACGTGTTGACAGGCGCATTGGACAAGCGAGGACAACGCACGCCAGTCGCCCTTATGGCCAACGTAGCGGGGTGGGGCGGGTCGCCCGCAGTGCGCAGCCACGCAAAGCCTGTCTAGTAAATTAAAAAAAAAAATTAACAAATGAGGCGAGTTGGGAGGGAGTCCCAATATTTACAGCGTTTCGGCTATACATGGATACATGGATGCAAGTCGCGCGCGAGCGAAGCGCTCGGCGTTCGCGAGCGCTTTTTATTTTCTCTATCTCGCACGCTTGACGTTTAGGGATGCCGATCTGAGCGAGCGCACGAGATAAGAGATGCAAAGGGGTCGGTAGGTGGGGATGGTGGGTAAAGTGGGGTTTTATTTTTTTCCATGGTCTCCTGTCTGAGTTCTTGTGTGTGGTTAAGCATGCGTGTTGTGTCAAATTGTCTCTCTCACCATGGGTTCGCGTCTTGGGCATGCAGGTCTGTTTAGATAAGTGACCTTCCTTGTCTGCCTCAGAAGAGAGATTTCTTACCCAGCGTGTGGATCCCGCCTGGAAGAAGAGTGTTTTCAAGTCTGGTGGATTCTGGCTGGTTGTTACCGAGGTTTAAGACTGGAGGCATGTTGATAGATTTTGCATACATAGTTCTAAGTGCCGGCGTGATGGTATCACTTCTAAAGAGGTGCGCGTGCAACTTCTCCCCCATTGTCCGCGCGTGTGTGTGTATATACGCTCGCCTGGCTGTCGGTCTGCCTTGACCAGTTCAAAGTCATAGTAAACTGTTCTGTGTGAACAAATGTTCGCATGCAACGAAATTATGAACAGTTTCACTTACTCACCCCTCATAAAATTTCTAGCCTTATCAAATAAATTTTATACTGTTTCTGGGGCGTTCGTGATTTGCCACGACGGACGTAAACCACAAGTTGCATTTGATCAGAGTGAATGTCCTCAAGGGCCATAGTTATGAGGCAGCGATATTCCTGTACCGTACCCCGAGTTTGTTTTCCTCCCGCTCAATACCGAGAGCAAGAGAACGCTTTTGAACAAGGTGGTGTGAAAATCCCCGGGGATGATGTGGGGTACAAGAAGGCAGCTAGGGCACAGAGGATATAAAGGAAACGAGCGAAGGGTATTATCATTCACTAAATGCCATCCAGGATCAGAATTGAGCGTCAGGTGGCATCTAATATCATCGGTCTGTGAACGTGTGCATGAGGTGTGGCGTGCAAGCTTTGAGCTAACACAATGCAAAGAACAATGTTACAGCACGATATGGAGAGTCGGTTGTTGGGACCAAACTGTATAGCCATTTTTTTTTTAGGGTGTAGGGGGCGTGGGGCCTGGGTTGATATGGCTCGCCAGTTCAGCTGACGTTGACACGCTGTGCAAGCTTCTCCACGACCATAACAGGCAGGAGGTTGGTCCCTCGGCATTATAGTACAACAAACCTGCAAGTGAGGGCAGGGATCGCGGCAGACATTTTTCGCACCTTCACACCCCAGGAAAAAGCAGCAGTGGTATGTAATACTCTCAAGAGACGACGAGCAAACGGTATGCGTATAAATTTCACTAATCCTGCAGAGCATTTGCAGGACAAAAGCTTTTGTGCAAGCGACCACAGCTCAGCCTCATAAACATGATTTGCTGCTAGGAAGAGTTCACATCAACTTCATTATAGACCACCTTTGTAGCTGCCGTCTTTGGCTAGCATTCTGGGATCATGGGTGTCCTTACGCATTTATATTCTAATTCATAGCAGTGTTAATGTTCTTCAACAGTGTGACTGAGGACATAGCTTGGGTATATTGGAAAGAACGAGAGCCATCAATAGTGCCATCTGCTCAAGGCCAAATGCAGCATTTTGAATGTTATCGTCTCACCCATTCCCAGTGCAGAAAAGCCATCTCTAAGCCATTTCCGAAGCCATAATGTACACGCTGTCTTTATTTGTGTGGATGCTGTTTCCTTCCTCTAGGCGATGATTCGCTAAAACATTCATCATGACCACGGAAAATGAATTTTGGGGGAATGAAGCGCATCTGCACATTCGGAACACAGCTTGTATCCTAATAAATGACTTCGCTTTCCCTGGTAGAAAAAAAATTGCAATTTTTACTGTTTCCTGTTTGAATATTTTTACATCTTTTTGTCGCACAAATGTTTTACTGTCCTGCCTGACCGCGAGGAAGTCTGTACGTGTATTAGACATGTTTCATGGTGCTGGCTCCTAGAGTCCCCCACACGTTTGTTCTGTATGCCTTCCGAGGTTTTGTTTTAACAGCAAAGTTTGTCGCAGGTCACACATGATATATGGCAGCCGTCAATACTCGCGGGAAAATTCTTGCACAGCGCACGACCTTTTAAGTCTTTGAGGAATCGTTTAGATTACCGAGAGCGGTCGATAGGTTGGGTGTGGATTGGGGTGTAAGACTGTGGAAAGCCTTAAAAAAATAGATATATATATATATATATCTGACGCTGCGTACATGCGTACCGAGTCTACGCAAGTCGGTCAGGCGCGAGGCGTCGGCGAGTTGAAACTTGTCGGCAAAACGACCCTAAGTTGGCAGACACGCTGCATCTGGACAGAGCTGTCTTGGGTTATTACAGTGCTTCTTGTCGTGCGAAAGTTGCATAAGTTAAGCAAATTCCAAATCACGTAAAGAAAATTTCCGAGGGGGGCGGAAAACGTTTATATATATATATATAAACAATTATAAAGTGGTGTCCCCTGCGTTTAAACGGGCGGGGAACGTCCCCGCCCACGAAATCATTTTGTCTGGCCCGGCCAAGGCAAGCTTTTTTTTCACAACAACATAAATTTGTATTAAGTGAATATAATTTTTGAGGGATAAGCAAGGAACGTCCATTACGGAATAGACAGGACACATACGAGTAAATGACGGGAGAAAGACGTTCACTTCTCTTCGGCTGTCCGCAGTCCGTCTGCCTCTGCTGTTGAATCAAAAAGACAGTCAGTGCCAAGCA
This sequence comes from Marisa cornuarietis, assembly GCA_004794655.1. Lineage (NCBI taxonomy): Eukaryota > Metazoa > Mollusca > Gastropoda > Architaenioglossa > Ampullariidae > Marisa > Marisa cornuarietis. The sequence continues at coordinate 836,464 of SMMW01000047.1, read as the reverse complement.
GGCTGGAAGTGTACATGCTGCTGGAAGTGTACATGCTGCAAATATGTTAACACAGTCTGGCAAAACAACGGCTTGACCAAATATGGCAGGCTAATTGTTACGTTGATAATCTTTGAATGCCCCATCGAATAATGTTAGAAATATCCTAATGGCCCTTGGCATTAAAGAGGTTCCCCACCCATGGCTTAACAGGACTATGCATTTTTTCTGTTTTGATTTGTTGTGATTTTAGTGCCGTTATATTAAGCTGGCCATTTTGATGGCGTCCTCGGCATTGTGCTGGACTGCTTGCTTCCCTTTTGTTTTTTCGTGTAAGAATTTCAACTTTTCCATCGACGACCAGTCTTCTCCAGCTAACGCCTTAACAGTTTCCTCGATCTCTCTCTCTTTTTTTTTTTTTTTTTTTTTTTTTTTTGTCATTGTCATAGACCTAACGTCAACGCCAAACAGTCATGTGATTTACTATTTTAATGCACTTTTACTCTGCTTGGTGACCACGTAAGGTACTAGCAGTTTTATATGCGTTCCTGACTGTTGACTGGCTCTGCTCGTTTCGTCAAGTGGTCATATGATTTGTAGGTTTGAACAGTGATTCATCCACATCTTAGTCTGTGAGCAGGATGTCATTCGGCAGCGCAACAATTCAGGCATTCCATTACCGTTACAGAAAGAGCTACAGGATTTGTGTCTTTGTGATGTTTTTGTGTTTGTAAAGTGCAGCGAGCTTAGCTTGGAGCACCGGGCTATAAAAGTTCACATTATTATTCTCACCATACAATTTTGTAGCAAACATGATAGCTGATGAGTCACTGCTTGCTATGAAATTTTGTTGACAACTTTTCATGGATGAAAATGAGACTAAGATTAGAAGGATCAAGATAATAATAATTGAAAAATAGTCATTATGTGGTTCATTTCCAGGATGGCAGTGGAACTTAATGAATTTAAAATAAAAAAGTGCAGATTCAGAAACGTAGAGAATTGACGCCGTATTCATGAAACCAAGTAATCGTCGCTCCTTGGAGCTCTAAAGGAAGCATCTTGTCTCCGTAGTTATAAAGTGGTGTCTACACTCGGTATGTATGGCTGTATCTCTGGGACAGTAGCTATAAATAAGTGGGAACGATGTCTTGGTGTAAAGCAACATAAAGGATATCCGCAGGGTTTGGACAGTTCGTTGAAACTTCGGAGACGAGACTTTTCTCCTTGATTGTCTCATTTTGCTCACGGGTAATGACTTTACCCTCACTTCACGAATGCGGCTTCAGGACAGTCGGAAGCATAAAAAGCGTGTGGAACAAACAATCACAATCATCATCATCATCATCATCATCATCATCATCATCATCTAATCATATAATCATATTTATATAGCTCATTCCTCTATGGAGCAGCCTCACTGAGCTGTACACACATAAAAATGACGATGTAGTAGAGTCCAAGCATATACAGATCGTATGTGCACCACTCGCAGTAGAGAGAAATAATAATAGTAAACTACATAGAAGAAGAACACATACACGGACGCACGCAACATAACACGCAAACGTTATTTTTATAGAATGACTAATGTGATGATGAAACATGAAGCCAGTAGTCGCTCCTAACTTACTCAGTCCAGTTGAAAAACTGTAAGTGATGGCGCAAATGCTCCTGTCCACACTACAGTTCCGGTCGTAGGATGGACCAAACAGACACGAGTCGCTATTGTTTGTCCTGCTCATAGAGTAGCTTGCAAAATGCTTCTCAGAAAACCATATTATCCAGTGAGCTCACAAGCCAGTGAAGCAGTGCAAATCCACCGATATAATATTTACAAAATATTTTCACATTGTCATCATCCATAGTGAGTCGCAAATCCAGACGGGATTCAGATATTGTGTTGATCAGGTGATTTAAGAATTGTGGAACACCGCTAGAAGCTTCCGCAGAAGAGAATAATATCATAGAAGATAGATTACTTGTGGGTTTTTTTATGTCGTTTTGTTGTTGTTGTTTTTCTACAGCACTAAATCAAAAAATCAACAATAGTCGCAAATGTTAAATGGAGGGCTGTAGCATCTCTTCACAGATGCTGTAGTACACATCTACAAAGTCATGAGGAAACTATGATACAAACAGATCAAGTTGGAAATAGTTTTGTCTGTAGATGATATCATCCGTCGACCACTAGGATCAACATGATAGTGAAGCACAGAGGATAGAGACTGCACCGTGTGACCTTCTCACCGGTGAATAGCCCAAAGAACCCGCTAGGTAAAGGAGGCTGACAGTCGATGGGACATCAGAAGGCCGTTGTTGGAACCGAAAAGCCCCGCAGACAAGCAGATCATTGAACAGAAGGCCAATGAAGCATGTGTCAATTAGCAGGCACGAAGCTCACAACAGGTCAACGGAGACAACCACAAAAATACAGAGAACTAGTCCCCTCCAGCCAGTCACTCTCAATCCTCTCAATATGTAATTTTTTCTGCTACTGGTCCATAAAACCTCCAGTATGTTTTTATAGAGTGGGGGTCTACATTTTAGCTAAAACTCTGAAAATCCCTCGCATTTATGGATGGGTAAACATTGATGATTATATAGCTTTTTTGTCTTTTTCCACGATCTTTCACTGGCATTAACTATCAAATTATTTAGGAAGGAAGTTGGAAAGGTAGGAAAACAGCTAATGAGGTGTTACTCCAGATTTGAAGTGTACCTGGCATCATAACTTAGACTGAAGCTGTCTTTGTTTGGCGTACCTCCTGCAGCATCTGCACTTCAGATGGCACTGAAAATGATTTGGTTAACTTATTCATAGGTTTTTTTTTCTTCCAGACGACAACAAAAGCTACAGCACGCTGAACAAGTGAAACCCAGTCGAGATGGGTGGCATTCAGAGTAAAAACAGTTCACAGTGCATGTGTCGGAGACAGGATCTGAGCACTCCCTTTACCAGTGTATATCTTTAATAATGCTTGTGATGTCGTGGCATCTTGCGTGAACTTGTTGACTTGTGTCGCTTGTGCAGCCAGGGAGCCGGGGGAGGAAGGTTTGAAGCTGTCGCCATGGGTTTGGCTTTGTCTTGTATGTAGTCCTTGGTCGTTCGTTGGTTTTACACGATACGGGTTAGTCTGGCGCGTCATCACTAGCCGGTGTACATGTTATCATCACACTGCCCGGTTGTTCATCTCGGGAAGGTCTAGACAGCTAGACATATTCACGTTCCTAAGGTAAATGTGGAGGGTATGAGACGTACAGACATACGTGTGTGTGTGTGTGGCGTTTGCGGTTTTTTCCGTTTGAAGTCGATATCACCCTTACCGGGTTTTTTCTTCCTCGCTGGAGGTCTCTATCCCCCCCCCCCCCGTAGCAGATGCTCTCCGTACATCATCAGCACAGATAACAAAGATCATCTGCTCAGCGAGGGGTCCATGTCGGTCGAACTTCGGTGAAAAGGGCATCGTGGTAGTAGTGAGCGATTTCCTGCGCGAGTACTTTCATTAAAATGTCTTAGTTGGTATGTGTGCGTTAAGCCGAATGCAGCCCTTTTGAAAACACGAGCACAGCATGTCCGAAGGGATAGAGAACATGACTGTGTCTCATCAGTTTGCAGAAACTGTGGCTGCTTCAGACTGAACGGGGGTATTTGGAGGTGGAGCGTATAAGGTAGATTGTAGACTTGTGTCGGCAGTGGTAGATGGTTTGTTCGAATGCGATTGGGCCATTGTCGTGTACGCCAAACACCCGCATATCGACGAACATTGAGGTTGTAAGCGTTCAGGTTTCCTGACTATTAGAGACCACACGTGTGTAGTCACGAACGAGAAATTACCGCTGGATTTACCACAAGCGAGTTCCTAGAGCCCCAGCAAGCCCTCTGTAGCCATAGTTGTAGACCACACGGAAGTCGGGGGCCTCTAGATTACCAGGCGACCTCCGCAATACTTCTGGCCCCACAACTAAACCCAGGATAACGTTACTTCTGTTTCATAACTACGGGCCCAATGTGCTAGGGATTTTCGAAAAATTTGGCTACCGGGGGCATGGGGGGAAAAGGAGTGGGTAAGGCGCTCGCACGCACACACACACACACACGCATGCATGCACACGGAAGTATGCGATTTTTCTAGAACAGTATGTGTTAAGATATTTTTGGTTGATCGACTGTTTATTACTGTTGTTTCTGGTGGAGATCAGAGCCACTTCGCCACATTTTAGAGCGAACACAAACGTCAGATGAAGACCATGTATTTACCTGAAGCCTCCAGCGAGCTTGTAAACATCTACACGGAGTGCGTGCCCTTCCGCTCCCCTTCTTCGCTCGCTACTCCCGTCGTGAGGGTACTTCGTAGCTCGCCAAATCAGTTTCCGTATGGTCCCATCTCCCTTTCCCTCTTTCTTCTCTCTTACTTTCTCACTCACGCTCTTTCTCTTTCACACACACAAGCATAAACACACGTGTGCTTGGATCCTTACCCAATGGGGTTTTTTTCTTGTCTTTAAAAAATTCTCTTTAGGCCACATAAAGCTCGCTTCAGAATTTCCTAAACTTTAACTCTGAGCTTGCAGTTAAAGCAACGCCGCATCTTCTGTTTAAATAGTAGGATTTGTTTATGGGGTGGGGGGAGGGGAATCCTGGATCAGGGCCAGTAACTAAATAAAAAGAAAGACATACGTAATGTAAGATGGCGTGGCGTGAATTTTGTGCATGTTCTACACGTTCTGCAACACGAGCAACATTCGTACCTTGGGCAACGTTTTGGAGAGTGGAAGTCGTAAAGATTAGCAGTCCCCTCATTCCCGACCCCTTTCAGCCCCGCTCATCCTCCTCCTCCTCCTCCCAAAGATGCAGTAAATAGCCAAGATGCTGCAGATGCCACACCATTCGATAGTGGCGACATGGATTACGAAGGAGCTACCCTGGCCACAACATGCTTTTCCTGAAACATTGACGCCTGGTGCGCGACCCTATCCGGCAACTCTGCACGTGTAACGCTTGGCTCCCTAACTCCCTCCCCAGGTCCCCGCGCTGATGCAGATGTTTGCACTGCGGTGAAGTCAGTTGTACACATTACCCACCTACCTCAAAAATGTTGGGGAAAACAAAATATTTGCATTTACTGTACACAGCAGGCGCCAGTATGACTCTTTCTTTTTTGTGCAGTTACCTGGTTACGAATGTCCGCACAAACCCTTGCGCAGTATCACAACAAATACCTTGACATTGAATGCGTATTGCTGGCATACGTGAAGCTGGAGTACATAAGCAAGAAGACCTGTAGGGTAGGGGCAGGATTAGTATATTTCTTGTTGTGCTCTTGCAAGAGAGAAAAAAGTTTTCAGTAGGATTGCGACGCCTACTCCTGGAGTCTTTATATCGTGATGATGTGAACCGTTATTCATCAGTGCTTTTGTATCTCCAACACCTATGGATTCACACCCCTTTCTCATTATAGTAAAGGGTTTCAAAGCATAGCAGAAAAAAGTATTAATAAAAAGGTTGGATGTGGTTTTAAAATGTCGGTAGTTGTAGAGTGGTCCCCTTGGTTTCATCATTAAATGATTTCATTACATTATAATGAATTTTGTTATACTGCATTACATTATCATAGATTTACACAAGGTGGTATTACAGTGCATTGTGTCTTTGTGAGAACAGACGTACACTTTATCACAGGATCGAGTGCGTTACTGAGACTTCTGACGGGAGTAGTTTGCAGTCTTTTTTCGAGATTGTCATCCCTTGTTTTTCTTCCGTGCATCATCACGTATCTCGAGTAACATCGCACCGAGCCAAAAGGTTGTACTGCAGCGTGTAGGTCGGTGTTGTCACTAAGCAGGCACCAACGAGGGGAGGTGGGGGGATGAAGAGTCTAAAAAAATATATAGTGTGCCGACACAAACATGCACGGGAACTCCGTTTTTAAGAGTTCCCCCAACCACCCCAAATCCGCCACCCCACATCACTTGCACGTGCACGGACGCACGCAGCAACACATGAGCTGCCTGCGTTAAATTAACCATCAAGCTAGTGCGTTGCGTTGTGCACCTAATCTGTGACGGCTAGTGAAATGTTGGTCGGCAGTTTCTACGCAGGTAATGAATTTCGGGGCCGTTCAGCATTCGATAAAATTTTGCTTGCCTATCGAGGATCTTCACATGGCGACTAATGTTTCGAACCTTCACCGTGGGTTGTTTTTTTTTTCAATTGCTCTATTATTAAAATTTTGCTGAATTGAAACTTTGCAGGTTTCAGGCGATATGAATGTAGATCTTTTCTAAAGCTTCAAAAAAAAAAACTTGACTGCTAACAGCTACACGTAAACGCCAAATCATTCTAGTGTATGTGGAAAATTTTGGCATAGCGGGAGTCAAGGTTAACTTTTCTCGCGGCTTTAGACGGCGTTGATACGTGCCGGCGGAGGAGGAGGAGGATGTGATTGATGGGCATCTGCGATTGCTGTGGTACAGTTGAAGTTGATGGTGATGGGTGCTGGCAGGTTTTTTGGTTTTTTTTTTAAGCCGGCTTCTTCCTCTTACTAAATAGCAATCTAACCTGCTGAAGATACGGCAGGGGTATACCGCAGCGATTTCCCTATTCCCATCTAGCTAACCGTATGCATGGAGGTCTTTTTTTCTTTAATTTGTAAGCAATCTCCAATTTTCCGCCCATTAGTTTTTGTTTGTTTGATTTTTTTTTTAATTAAGCGTTTCCGTAAGCGCGAATCTGTCGGCTATATCTTAGAAGACATGGGCCCAGAGATCCCTTCTGCCTGGTATCCTGGGCATCTCCATTTCGTGGGCGCGCATCCTGGGCCTAGATATATTCTAAGGGCGGCAAATGAGCTGGCTTAATGGCTCGGAATGAGCGCTGTGCGCGTTCACCATCACACTTCCGGGAGGCAGAGGAAGCAAATCTTCCTTTAGGGAGGCTTGCGCTGTGTGTCGTCACTCGCTTCATTCGATTCCCCAGGCTGTTTGGGTAGTGGGGAGGGGAATCTGTACCAACAGCTCTGTGTCACACTGTGTGTGTTTGGTGTGCGCGTGCCTTTTATGAGGCACTTGGCGGTCCGGTGGCGCAACGGTTAGCGCCTGTCACCAATACAATGAAGGTTGGCTGTCCTGGGTTCAGTTCTCGTCTCGGGCACGCTGTTCTTTCTCTGCACGTGGCATGTGTTTACAGGGCTGTCTGCCTTGCCGTGATATAGCCTTAGTTGCTGGCTTGTAAAACACCAATTAAAAAAAATGAGGCACTTATAGAGACATTTTTATTGACAGCCTTGCTGCCTAGATCTGTTTCAGTACCAGAGGCCCATCAGAATGGCGCTGGTGTTAATCATCTGTGACTAGTTCTTGACTATTTTATTAATTACAACACACATCCCCTGCATGCAAATTTTGTTTAACTTTAGCTGTAAAGAGGAAGGAAAGATTTTTGTGTTGCCTGATAGAGATGATCTTGGGTGTCCAGGAGCTTAAGATTAAGAACACTGCTTAATGAAAAATGAAGTCTGTGTTTTTCATGAGTTCTGGCATGAAGCTGGTAAATAAAGAAGTCTGGAATGCTATTCGTCAGGTCAACATGCAATATAAAGTGGAATCTCAGTTTGATGCAGGCAGCATTCACCCAGCTTGGCCTGGCCTCAAGAAAATGACCACTGTTGAAGATCGGTGACCAGACACTTAATCCCCGGACACTTCATCCCCGGACACTTAATCCCCTAGACACTTAATCCCCAGACACTTAATCCCCAAATCGCGACACAACACTCAAAACTGCTATTTTGTGAACTATAAATATTATAACCGTAAGAGAAATGTGTCGCGTGGTAACTCTGGGTAACTCTCATAAGACTGGGATGTTATAAATGTTGAAGTTAAGTATTATTTGAATTTGAATTAAATTTTTCATTCACTTCATAATTTTTTGAGTTGAAATTTCATTTTGAGGATTAAGTGTCTGGGGATTAAGTGTCTAGGGGATTAAGTGTCCGGGGATTAAGTGTCTAGGGGTTTAAGTGTCCGGGGATTAAGTGTCTGGGATTCATGCAATATAAAGTGGAATCTCAGTTTGATGCAGGCAGCATTCACCCAGCTTGGCCTGGCCTCAAGAAAATGACCACTGTTGAAGATCGGTGACCAGACACTTAATCCCCGGACACTTCATCCCCGGACACTTAATCCCCTAGACACTTAATCCCCAGACACTTAATCCCCAAATCGCGACACAACACTCAAAACTGCTATTTTGTGAACTATAAATATTATAACCGTAAGAGAAATGTGTCGCGTGGTAACTCTGGGTAACTCTCATAAGACTGGGATGTTATAAATGTTGAAGTTAAGTATTATTTGAATTTGAATTAAATTTTTCATTCACTTCATAATTTTTTGAGTTGAAATTTCATTTTGAGGATTAAGTGTCTGGGGATTAAGTGTCTAGGGGATTAAGTGTCCGGGGATTAAGTGTCTAGGGGTTTAAGTGTCCGGGGATTAAGTGTCTGGGATTCATGCAATATAAAGTGGAATCTCAGTTTGATGCAGGCAGCATTCACGCAGCTTGGCCTGGCCTCAAGAAAATGACCACTGTTGAAGATCAGATTAAGGGCCAAGAAACTTAAATCTCCATCACAAGACGTTTACAACATGGCTTTGGCTAATGCTTTTAATGCTTTCTTTATTCAGTTTAAGACACATGACTTATCTGTTAAAATTAGAGAAGTGCTGAATTTTCTTAATCCTGTCCAGATGATTGTAATTTGTCTGGTGGAGTGGTTATGAATGTGTTATAGTATTGTTGATTGTTGCTGTGCCTCTGATAGATCTGCTTCTAATTGCCTTCTGTGATAAATAGTCTTATCTTTAGATTTAGGTCGCTTTGTGTTGCTTCTCTGTAAGACTTCCATGGTGAATTGTTCTTGGCTGGGCTGAGCACAAATGACATCCTATTCACAATCCCTGTTCTGATCATCACATTTTAATCTTTCCATCTATACAGATTTTTGTATGGTGAAATAGCATATATCTGAACATAAAGAAATATAATCAGCTTGGAGAAATTTGGGGTAAGAAGGAATTGTCAAAAAGAGATTCAGACATGTCCATGGGACAAATTTTAATTGCCACATCTTGTGTGGTGGTCAATCTAGCATGCAGCGGAAAGTTTGCACATCCCTTCTTTGCTTTGTTTTATTTTGTCTGTCTTCTTGCTTTGTCTCTCGTATATACATGCATAGACACACATTGTATTCAGGACAACGGACATATGAGAGTGCTTAGCAAAATATATGTACACCTGATATTTGGGGTTGTGTAAAGTGGTTGATCCTGAGTGCCATCTGGCTTTACCATCCTTTGCCTTTTTCTCTCACTTCTGTCTCCCAAAAAAGTTTCATCATTAGTCACACTCCACAGTTACTAAAAAAAAAAAAAGAAAGGAAGGATCTGTGTATCTGTTGCATTTCACTGCATTTCCAGATGCATCAGATTGTAAAATTTCAGAAAGAGTGCTACCTAGTGTGTGTGACATCATTTAAAAGTTAAACTGACTGCAGCCATTATCAAAATATTGTGTGTGTCTCAGAGAAAGGGAAGGAAACCACGTTTGATTTTAGTTTAGTTTGGAAATCACAATTTTCCATGTGGCAGAGCTCATTGTGAGTTAATAGTGAATATAGGTGGTAATATACAATTCAAATGTTTTGCAGGAATTACCATGTATTCTACTACATGTTGGCGGGAGCTGATGAAAAAGAGCGTGAGATCTTGTCATTGTCACACCCAGAAGATTATCGTTACCTGTCTCAGGTGAGCACTGTGCTTACAAGATAAGAGCATTTACTTTTCCCCATATCTACTTGTTCTTACAAACAAACTTTTTTTCCTAGAAGAGGTCCTTGAATATTCTGCATTTGCTGTAGTATGCATCATTAGTTTCTCTTTAATTGAAATGGTATGTTAAAGTTCCTCAAAAATATTGTTTAGAATGCTATCATCTGTCCTTTATGTGCATACAATATTATACACACCACATGTATGTGCTCCGTTTCCTCGTAATTTATAATTGCTTAATTTTTTTCTCATTATCTCTCTCTCTCACACACACACACACACTCAAATGTATGCACACTTTTATGTGCTGTAGTTTTTATACATCACTAAACCTGGTCTGCTTTATAGCATTGTTGGTGTCACACAATGCATTATCATTGCAATGCCAGTTCTTGTCTTTTATCTTCCATTGCTATTTCCATAATCAATCTGCCTTGTTTGTGATCAGCAGTTTAGAGGTGATTGCATACATTAGTGCAAATCACAGCACACAGTAGCTCTAGAAGCCCATGCAATGTAGCAGACTTACCGACAATTTGTGAGCTGGTACAGCAGGACCTGTCAAAGAGGTTTGAGTTTATGATGCCACAAACTAACTCCCCCCCCCAACCTCCAACAAATATGTGCTTTTATGACATGCCAGAAAGCACAGATCATATATTTCCAGAACTTTTCAGACTAAACAGTTTAATAAAATGTTAAGGTCACTCTGAGACATTGGTACTTTCAGTAGAGTTGTTAGTAAAATCAGGATAAACCAACACCAAAAAAAAACCATTGTATATAAAATGCAACAGTAAATGTAGTCTACTTGTACACAATTTTAGTTTACTTTTTCATGTAGGTGGACTTTAGACATTCCTATGTTCTTACTACCATGATACATCCAGGCTTAACCATCATTTTGTAGGTGTTCTTGTTTGCACTGCTGGAGATTATGAGAGTGAATATTCCACAAAGATGTGTTTTGTGTTCTAATAATTCTTTTTTAGAATTTTGTTTTAACTATAGTGTTGGCGCTGCTATGAACTCTTGTGGGAGTGATTCCCCAAACTTCCAAACCATCCATACATTCAGTTCTTTGTATTCCATAAAAGCCATGGGTGATCAGTGATTCTATTTCTGTCCTGCATTTTTATCTGTTTGGGAAAGACATCATGTCATCTTCTTAGGGATTTGATTAACCACTTGCTGATCTTGTTGAGAGGAAGTTATTTATCTAATATTAGAGAAGCATAGCAAGTTGTAAACTACCCAGTTGCTTAAGATTTCTGTGTCTGGTTGTACACCAAAGTTTCACAGTGTGTGGTGTCAAAGGCTAACCTGAGGTCAATGTGTTTTTTCAAATAAATGAGCATAACATTTAAAGATTCTAATTCCCCAAATCAGAGCAAATAACTTGAACGTTTCCATGAGATAAGTCTTTGAAGACTGCAGTGCCAGCCACGTGGGTTTTGGAAAGAAGTCAAGATCTCGTTTCCTGTAAAGTCTGAAAAGTAGACTCAGTGATGATGATGATGATGATGATGATGATGATGATGATGATGTCCATTTATAATGCGCAAGTATCTATTCAGAAGAATGCTCATTGCGCAGCAAAATCAGAAGAGAAGTAAAAAAATAAAAGAACAGAAAAGTAAAAAATAATAAAGACAGAAGTGGTGCTTGGTTATTGAAGTCCTCCTTAAGTAAAAAAATGAATCTTCAGTCTTTTCCGAAACATGGTTGCTGATGTGATGGTTGACAGTGACAATGACAGTGATTGGGTAATATTAGCTTCAAGGTCTCATATTTCTGCAACATCAATAATTAGAATTTAGGCAATCCACATGTGCTTTTCTTAAAAGAACTATAAATTTACTGTGCATTTTGTAACAAAGTAATGACTGTTCTGTATCTTCACAACATCTTCAAACTTGACTTCATTTAGGCTTTAACATTATCTCTCTCTCTCTCTCATGGGACACACATGCACACACACATGTATTTAAATAGATATATCTCTATATATACACATACGTGCATGTGTATATATACTTGCATATCTACCCAGGCATTGAATTGGTTGTGAGTGGTAGGGGAAGACTGTTGGATCTGTGCATGTATGGCCATTGTTCAGTTGCGCAATGTGCTGAGGACTAGAAGCGCCCTTGTGAAGAGGGTCAAGTAGAAAAATCTCTCATTTGCACAAGAGGTTATAAATGACTCAACAGTCTACTTAGGATGGTGAAGTGGCAAATGTCTTGGAGTTGGAGGATCATTCCTTATGAGTGCAGGGATAATAAGAGGGAATGTGTGTGTGTGTGTGCATGCATGCACATGTGCATACATATGTGTGCATGAATGATTTTCATTGTGATGTGAATACACATGCATGTGCAAGCATTAACCCTTGCATTTATTGATGCTCATGCACATCCGTTCACAAAGGAGAGACCTCTTAGCCAGATAATCCACAAGCACTAGAAGTTATGCTGTCTCGACCAGCTGCAGAATTATACTTTCAAAAAAGAACACCTCTTTGGCAGGGACATTTTATCTGTAAGATGCGATACAAAATTTGCATCCTGAAGTTAACTTTTTTATTGCTATTACCTAGTTATCTCAGGCTCGCTACCTGTCCTAGATGATTCCTTGGATAAATATAATGCTCTGCATGGGATAGAAAACAGCTTTTCATGGCCACCACAAGACTGTGCCCCTAATACATTGTAGATTTTGTTGATTTGTTGAGAATTGTTGACCAGACCATGCATTATGTATTAGGCATTTGATTGCTCTTGGCAGTGATGTTTGTCCCAGTCACAGATAACAGCCAAAGAGCACCCAACCTATTAACATGCACTTTTGTTGACATTGTCAAGCAGCTTTGAATTTTAGGTATCTTGACATGGTAATTTGTTCTTTCATTAAACGCTTTGTCTGAACATAACACAGAGTGCCTTTCTAGATTCAGTGGTAAGACATTTGTAATTAGGCCATTTTCAAAGCCTTGGTGAATATAATTTGTCAGATTTCAATCTCACACAGAGATCCCTAAAATTAGCAAATGAAAGGCTTGGTAGATATCTGTTGTCATATATATCTTAGCTTAGAATGTATATGTGACATTCACAATACTTACTTCTCACATAATTGGTCTATACTCCCATGATTTCATGGTGATACAAAAAGTATAAACTTTTAGCTATTCTGCAACTGCAAGTATTAACCTCTAGGTATTCTACAACTGCGAGGCTTCAACTGTATTCAGATCCAATTCCACTTGTTCCTGAAATGTGTAGGAGTTTGGTCCTTTTGTTGTTGAAGAGGTAGAGGGAGGGGACTCATTGGGACTTGTAATGTTTATTATTATTACTTGGTCTTTTAATGTTTATTATTGTTAAAGAGGAGCTAGTTTGGCTGCTGCTTAGGCACAGGACCAGAGACAGTGTGGGTTGTGCATTATCACAGAGGTCACATGCTGTTTTTGTTCCTTTACTTCTGTTAGGCTGGAGATTTCTTTGAAATTATGCTAACAGACAAAATCAGTGCTTGATGAGAGGATACTGTAGACAGAGAAGGCATTAAAAAAGAGAGAGAGGTTTTAGTTAGCGCATACACAGGGAATATTGCTATTGTTGTGCTATACATGAACCTTATACGAAACTTAAATAGTTCTTGAAAGAACAAAAGCATGCTGAGATTGCACATGCTTGTCGTAAGCAAAAGCCAGACAGTGAAAGTGCAGTAAATTAAGATAATTATAATTTGTGTGACTGCCAGCCAGGAAAATAGCTGTCATGAAAAAAACACACACATATACACACACGTGTCACAACAATCCTCATTGTTTTCTAGAGGGAGGAAGCAGCTCTTGAGTTCACTGGGCCTGATCCTGTGTGAAAAGTGCGCCCCTTCTCCTTCTAACTGTGTAGTGTCAAAGGCAGGATAAGTGTATTTTGCTAGCATTTGTGTTGGGCACTGACAGTCATGCTAATGTCCCAGTACAGAGATGATATTGAATGAGTGTGGTTCTGATACAGTGAGATTATACATGCATGTATTCACACTCAGATGTCCAACTTGCTGATGTACTTTTTTTCAAGTTTTTAAAGGGGTGGACGAATGTGACATAATTTTAGCTTTTTGTCAATTTACCAAACATTTTCAGAATTGGCATTTGTACAAGCTTTCAAATACCAGGAAAAAGACAGTTAAAACCAGAATTCTGTCAATGTTTCCTGAAGCCTTGTGCTAATAATGTCTTGGGAAGATGTCACCCACCCTCTTTTGACTGGAAAGCAAATTTATTATGTATGTGTACACATGTGCAAACAAAACTGTTAAAAAAAAGTCAAAAAATATTGCAAATCCATTTCCTTTTTTTCCAGCTCTCTTCTTCCCTTTTATTGCATTAATTCAGATATATGACTGCCTTACGGCATTAAATGAAAAAAGCAGTTTGAAATTGTGTGCTTAGCCTTCATCCCTCATATCATGTCTAGTTTTGTTTTTAAGTTATGTTTTATCATTTCAAGTACATTTGTCATGCCAGATGTCCCCTCAGTTCAAATCAAATAGCAAACTGTTAAGTTTTGTGTGGCTGTTGCAGTTAGTACAAGAAATGAGTTTATGCAAGTCTACTTGGCAGTTTTAAAACCAGTTTATAAGCTTCTGTGACATGATAAACAGATCAAGATAGTGTGTGTCCTACAGATTTGTGTTTATGAAAATGTTTTCAGAGCCAGTCCACACTTGAAGGAGTTGATGAAGTGCACGAGTTTGCACGACTTAAACAGTCCATGGAGATGGTGGGCTTCTCTCCAGAAACACAAAGAAAGTATGCTATGCATTTTGTCTTCTTTTTTTTCTCGCATCTGCTTGGCATTTGTTCACTCTTGTTTCGATTTAGTTAATTTTTCTGACTTGGCTTTTGTTAATATTTTTAAGGTCTGCTCCATTCATAGGATAGAAAGTTATAAGCTGTTTTATTAATTTTGAATCTCCAGATCTACAGGAATGCTTGCTATATCTTTTTTTCCAGAATATTTTGTGTCTTATCAGCCATCTTGCACTTGGGCAACATTGAGTTTAAGAAGGTAAGTTGCATGTGTAAACTTTTCACAGTTTCTTGACAGCCAGAATCCCTTTGTCAAGATAAGTACACTAGTGTTGATATACAGCTGAGTTTTACGTGCTAAATCTTCCTGCATGATCCAGCAACAGCTTTATTCCTGTTCTTTTGGGTGGGTTTTCTGTGCTAGGGGAAGGGGGATGGTGTTGCTATGTTTTCATTTATTCGCTGGTTGAAATTACTTTTCTTTGTTTCACATCGTTTTTTTCTGTTTTATGCCGGGGAGAGATTTATGGAATTGTGCAGTTGAAACTTCCTTTTCATATAGGTTTATAATAACATTACAACCAAGGTGAACATGTCACATTTCTTGGGACCATTGTAAGGTGTTGGATATTAAGGAAGTTAAAATTTATCTGTTTAAAAGACTTAAATATTTGCAAGCAGCTCACCTCAAAAGTACCTTGGAACTGTTTTATGGGATCAATGCACTGTACAAGTCTCCTAGTATTTATTTATTGCTTTCTTAGCCTCTGAAACTTCTCGGCTCTCTTCAAACCTTGCCCACACAGGTATTATATACCTTGAACTGTTTGATGGGATCAGTGCACTATACAAGTCTCCTAGTATTCAATTATTTATTACTTTCTTAGTCCCCCTTCCCATGTCATATGTGTAGACTGTGATCAACAGCAAATCACCTTTCATACACTATTGTGCATTGAATACATTAAAATTATAAATTGATTCATGGTCATTCAGAAGTGTAAATATTGTTAGAAAGCTACGTAGACAAGTTCAAGCCAGTTTTTTACCTAAAAGGCTTGTGTGGAACTGACATTTAAATTAAAAAAACCAACCTTAGTGACTTTAAGGCTGCATGTTTATACAATATTTACCTTGAGGTTTTTTTGTTGTTGTTTTCCCAGAAAGGAGATCAACATCATGATGAGTCAGTTGGTATCAAAAATGAAGCTACAGTTCAGACTATTTCACAACTGCTAAAGGTACCTTCATACTGTGTTTCAAAATACCTTAAGATATTATGTACTACAGAAGTAGTTTGAAAAAAATGTTTGATATGGTTTATTTGTATAAATAGCAGAACATTAATGTGAGTGAAAATGCAGGTTTATCTTCCGAGTTTAGACAATATGGATACCTTTGGTGACTATTCTTTCATGCTGATGTGCAAATGAAAGTGTATTATATAGCATAGGCTTAAGTGTATCTGTTGGTCTTCATTATGTTAAAGCACACTGAACTCCTTCATGAGGGAGAAATGCACTATCCAAGTGAGTTTTTGTTATGATTATTATTATTACATCCTTATCAGGTAGATGTAAAGGATGTGACAGACATAAGTTTCCAGCATTTTTTTGTGAGGCATTTACTGGGTGTGCTACTTTGTTGCCTGTAACTGCATCCTATATGTACCCGTCTAAACTATTCTGTCTGTTATATGGCAGTTAATTTGGATGTGCAGCTCCAGTTATAGTAACCAGATAATTCTCTTGCATCTATTTTTCATATTCATGTGGATCTTCATTTTTGGGTGGGGGGGGGCTGCATGGATCCATCCCCTATTGTACAGGTTTAACTGCAGTTCTAAGCAATCATTCTACTGCATGAAGCTACATGATTTTTTTTAAGCCCAGTAACAGTATAATACCTTTTTGCATCATGCTGAAATTCTTTTCTATTCGGTTATCATCTGTATCTCTGTCCGAAAACTGTGATCAGGAGAATATTATATTTCAGTCATGGCTGGTTTATTCTATGTCTGTTGCCTTCTGGTATGTATTTCATTTAGTGCCTCTTTCACAATTGCTTTTTATTGAATAAGTGCCCCAATATTTTCAGGCTTAAGCTGATGGAAATGTTAAATTCCTAAGATGTCAACTTGTATTAGTAGTAAACTGCTGTCAAATGATATCTGAAAGACATAGTGACAGGAATTCATTAATAAGCCGATTCTCTTGTCACAGTTCAGGTGATCGCCCTTTCACATTGCACTTTGTCCCTTTACCCCTGATTGCAATTGTTTTTCATTTCTTGCTGAGGTTAGGCACAAGTTCTCTTCAGGTTTATTACAAAAGGGCTTTCCTAAAAATATTAGAAAGCATCACATTTTCCTTAAAGAGTTTGTCTGGCTTTTCAGGACAGGGTTTTTGATTTCTAGTTGAAAGCTGTCATGGTTGGGGATAACTTTAGGAGATTTTGACAGGTGGCTTTTAGATTTATTATCATGCATGTGCAGTTTGTGCTGATGTGTTCTCATTAAGCTTGGAAATTGAGGCCTGTTAAAGCTGTAGGCTTATTGTGGTGACAGCTGCAGAAATGTGTGAGAAGCACTGGGTAAAGACTGCACAACCTCTTTATAGCAAGAAATATTGTACCAGAACAAAGAGGTTAATGACGGAATTCACAATGGTAGTTTAAGCCTCATGCAGTCCACCTTCACCTCATTGTCCACTCTGTCTACCTAGCACCTCAGTTGGCCTCTGACCTGAGCAGTTAAATTCTTAACAGTTTGGAAAATAAATTTCTGAAGGATATATTTGTTCTGGCTTATGTATATGATTTTTATAATGCAGGCTGTAAGGGAAATACTCAAGGTTGTGATTAGATTATTTTCATGGCATTTTTAAACATTCCATGTCTGCATATGCTGTAAGTGCCCTGGCAGGGAATTCCAAACAGTGTGTCCAAATACTGCAAAAGTGTGGTTGCTAAAGTGGGACAGGAATAATTCTGGAACTGAGCTGAAAAATATCCTGAGATCATAGCACCCATTATGGTTTTTGCTGGTAATGCTGGTGATGATTTATGCTGGTGAATAAAAGTAGATAAGCCATCAGGAAAATTGCACCGTGTAGGCACTGAAAACAAAGGGAAACCACTTTGTAGTCTATACATGCCCTGATTGGAAGCCACGCAGGTGTTCTGAGCAGTTCAGTGGAGTAAGCATGACAAGCCCAAAACAGAACAATGCAGACAGGATTGTTCTGAATTCTCTAAAGTTTAAGATGCATGTCAGGTAAGCAAGCAAAAACTGAATTGCAGTACATGAGAAAATGACCGACACTGCAAGTTAGTTGGCTGCATCAAGAGACAGATACTTGTGAATTGTCCCAACATGTCGGAGGTGGACATTTGATCAGTACTTTACAAAGCTGGTTGACATGTTTGTCCATAGTCAGTTTAGCATTTAAGTACACACCAAGATCATGAACAGAATCAGAAAATGCATTCAGATGATACAAAAATAATGAGCAAAGGCATGCTCATCTTTTGCAGTCTGAGCTTTGTACCAGTCAGCACATATAATCATTTGTTTTAGCATCCATTCTGCCACTCATTCAACACAGTAGCCAATGCTTTCAACAAGGCCAACAACATCAGATAGGCCAGTAGAATCATACAACTAAGTCATCCTCACTGAGATGACCACATGATCCAATGATAGAACTTAAAGCTGATGTGGGTTTATGGGAAAAATGGGAACAAGTTCTCTGTATATGTTAAAATTCATTCTTACAGCACAATGTTTAAAAGTAAAACCTGGTTTGGAACTTCTTCAGGTCAAAGAGAAAACCCTGTTAGAGGCCTTGATGCAGAAGCGGACAGTAGCTGGAGATGAAACTGTGGTCATCAACTACAAGATGGAGGATGTGGGTGAAAATATCATTTTAATTTTTTTATTTTAAAGTTTACAGTTATTAACCTTGCCTTTCTTTATCTCCTTTTGTCTCTCATTCTTCCTATTCTCTTCCACTGTTTTCCTTCTCTCCTTCCAACACACACAGACATGGACTGTGTTTATGAAAAAAATGTGTGTGTGTGTGTGTGTGTGTGTGTTCAGGGGAGGGCTGTAGTGGGCAGGTGGGAGATTTGTGAAATACTAAATATTTCAGCTTGTAATTCTATTTTCATGATTCTGGTGAGGGATAGAAAGGTGCTTTTGAGATAATGACCAATGGGAAATGTGACAGTTATGTGAGTTACATCTTTTGCTGGCAGGCTGTGGCGACGCGTGATGCTATGGCCAAATGTATCTATGGTGCATTGTTTGACTGGATTGTTTTGAAAGTCAACCAGGCATTGCTAGCCAAGAAACACAACAGTGAACATGAAGTAAGTGTGATGTAAAGAGGCTCTGAGAAGAAAAAGCCATGTGGGTTCCACAATATCTTAGGATTGAATGCACAATATATTTAATGATTTAAATGAAGACAGCACATATTTAATCCATCTCTGTTAAAATGATTTTATTTCTTTGCCCATTACATCACCAGTGATTTCATCACCATGACACAAATGCATCTATTCACAGCAGGGATTTTACTTTAAAAAGGATGTAGCTGTAGAGACTTTAAAGTGCTGCAAATCCACAAAGAGTTAGTATGGAAACAGTGTCTGACAGAAGTGGAGAATATTTGTGAACGGATCAGGTTTGCTGGTCAGAAAAGATGCTAATGCAGAAAATTTTGCAGGGCAACTCAATTGGAGTTCTGGACATATTTGGCTTTGAGGATTTTGGCAGAAACAGTTTTGAGCAGTTTTGTATCAACTATGCCAATGAGCACCTTCAGTACTACTTCAATCAGCACATTTTTAAGTTTGAGCAGGTTAGTCTTATGGTATATGTTGCATACCCTTGCACGCTTCCTCTTTTCTGCAATTGTGTTTTTCTTCTTTTCTTTCTCCCCCTTCCCAAATCTTGCTGATCATCACCCAGTCTTGCAGACCATGAAGTTAAGTCTTTTATTTAAATGAGCCCAAAGTTTGCTGACAGTCTTCTATGTGTTGCATAATGCTTATAAGCAAGAGCAAATAATGAATTTTTATTGATCTTTACAAGTAATAGTTCTTTTATTATTTTTTTAACGTAACTATAACCTTTAACTCACTCGCAATGCAAGGGTGAGATAGAGCTTGTTACTCAAGCAAACAAGAAAAGAGAAACATCAGCAGAAATCAACTGTTTCTACCTCAGACCATCTTGAAAGTGCACATTTTTGTAAATCCAAATAGAATGAAGTAAATTCAATGGAATTTTGGAAAAGTCTTTTGCACATTGGGAACACAGACTGTGTCATTCCTCGATCGTCTTCTGCAGGGATAAGATTTAAATGGCCACACATCAAGTAGAAATGAACACTACTCATGGTGAAGAAAAAAAGCTATAATGCATGTAACAAACTCCAGATTCCTTTGCTGTATATTGCTTTACATTTGTAATCTTGCTTGCTGCCATTTTGGCAGTGAAAGGAGGTGTGTGCTTGAAAACTTCAAAAAGTTTCTACAAAAGTTATCTCCTTCATGGTTTAAGGGATATAACTATGTTTGGAAATGATTCAGGGAGAGCAGCTGTTGATTTCATTTCATTGCATAAAAATATACTAGCACATCGTTCATATATGCACGAGAGAGCTACCTTGTAGGCATAGACTGTCGGCCATGTACACGTGGAAGAGTTAACATGAGTTAGTAGCAAGATGGGATTTAAGAAAAAAAAGGATGCTTAAACTGATTTGTTTGTACGCTGTTTGCATGCCACCCTCTTGTATTTTTATAGCATTTTCATGCTTTTTGTTTTTTTAATGGGTGCATAATTTACCTTATTTATTTAATGTTTTCTTATGACAATCATTTGATGATTTTGTTGTAGGAAGAATATCAGCGAGAGGGTATCCAGTGGAAAAACATTGAGTTCATTGACAATACAGCATGTCTTGAACTCTTTTCCAAAAGACCCAGTGGTCTTTTTTGCCTTCTTGATGAAGAATGCAAGTATGCATCTAGGATTCATACTTTTGATAGCATTTAAGTGCTGGTTTTTTATTAAATGTTTTGCGTGCAGTATTCATTTACCTTTTCCCTTTTCTTTTTTTCTTTCTCTTTGTTTCCATTTTTCAGGTCAACACACACATCCTCTACCAATGAATGATTTGTGTAGTCAGAAAATGAAAATGCCAGTGTTGAATGTTTGCTCTATCAAAAGAGTTTCTAGCTCAGTTTGTAGAAAGTGATGCACTAGTATGTGCCCTTTTCCAGCTTTCCTGGTGCAACCAATGATACTTTGTTATCAAAATTCACCCACAATCATCGGGGCAACCCATATTATCAAGTTCCTCAGCTGAGGGAAGGTGCCTTCAACATAGTGCATTATGCTGGCAAGGTCAAGTATTACGTAAAGGTAAGTTTGCTGACAGATTCTTTGGGCTCTTGTTTGTTTTTTTTCTCACTAGTATGCTTTAAAAGTTTAAAGCTGTTTATACTTTGAAGTCTACCATCCATCAAAGGACATTGCCATTCTCTTCAATACAAATTTAACAGTTATGTTGCCAAGGTTACATCCAGTGGGAGAACTGAGATAAAATATGCTAATTAGGTATATCTGTAGATATGACATATGGCACCATGGTTTTCACTTCTTCTATCCACAGTGATGTTTGTAGTTCTGGTTCTTGAGTTCATAAGGGGTGCAGGAGGCACATTCAGCCAGTTCCCTGCATAGGAACTTAGTCAAAAGAAAGAAATCTTGACATTTCTTGCTTAAGTCATCCTTCCTGAAATGGTTATCGTTTTCCTGTAAAGGAAGGTGAAATTTTTCAGACAGCACAGCACTCAGATACTTAGTGATTTTTAGCAAGAAATGGGGGACATCTATAGGTGGCACAGAGTCTAATAGAAGATCGGAAGTGCAACATTCTGCTAGATTTGTGTCTGGTAGAATTTTTTTGTGTGCATACAATTCTGTTGGCATATGCCAAAATGTCAAGACCAAATAACTAATGTGTAATCCAGTACTACTGTAAGTATTAAAACATAATCAATGTGGATAGTGAATGTAGGAATGCAATGATGTTTGTTTATTTTTAAAAATCAAATTCCGTTAATTCTGGCCTCCTTTTTTGTAAGTTTCACTGTTGATTTGTAAGACATATGGGACCTTACATGCACCCTCCCTTATACCCTTTCCTGTTTGTCAGTCTCCATAACTTCCTGTCTTCTGTGGAATTCAGTCCTTCTGTGTGATTACTTCCCTTGGTTTCCTGCCAAATATTGCTCATTACTGATGTCAGAGGTTCATTTTAGTGTTGCTGTCCAGAAGTTAACAATAGCATTTTACTGCTTCACTTATAAAGCAAGAGAATTTCCTAGCAGGACAAGACATGGAAATGCTGTGTGCAGTAAAAGCTTATGTGGCTTATCATTTGCCATTATTGGTTGCTGCAGGACTTCAGAGAAAAGAACTCTGACTTGGTCAGGCAGGAGATTGTGGGTGTCCTTAAGAAGAGCAGTATGGCCTTTGTGAGAGAACTCATGGGTGAGTCCATGCCTTTTTTGTTTTTAAGTGTACTGCAATGAAAGGTGCTGTTCCATCTCTGAGAGCTGAAACAACCTGCAGAATGTAAATATAGCAGATAGTCTTCACTTCAGGTCGCTCTAACTTCCTTTCAAAAATTAGTTAATGGTACCTGGAAAAAGACAAAACTCTTTGGTCTCTCCTGCCTCCTGAAATCAACAGGTGTTGTAAACATATTTGTTCATTACTAGATGATATGCTGTTTTCCATATATTTTAACTGATAAGAGTGGTCAATTGGGTAACAGCCATAGCAGTGTTTGTGATCAGCCACTAGCCATGTGTTAAATCTGTGTAACATATTAATGGGTGTCAACTGTGTTATTAAAATTAATGATAACATAACTTGTTACATTCCAGATTCAAATATTTCTTCTGTAAGCTGACAGGCTAACACGTGTTTACATGTAACATCGTAATATGCTTAGCAGAACTAGGTAGCTTTTCTGTGATAACTGGAAATAGTTCATCCACACATACAGCATGAAAGATTTGAATAGTTTCCTGTTTCTTTTAAGAGGAGTTCTTCATCAGTGCAAGATAAGGATTGGTGGTAAATTGCACTGTTCTCTCTATCCAGGGATGGATCCTGTGGCTGTTCTGCGGTGGTCAATGGTGCGAGCATTTTTTCACTGCTTGTTTGCCTTCATCCGTGCTGGAGAAAAATATAGAAAAACAGGAGGTAACCCCCAAAAAACACGCTTTTTTTTCGATGCCTTTCAGAGACACTGCAATTTTCAATGTTTGTGAATGTCAAAAGATGAGCAATAAAAAACACTAATAGCAAGGTTTGGGGCTGAATTGATCTTTTGCTTTGTTGACAGTGATAGACAGTATGATTTATTTTTCTAAATATATCATAACAATAAATACTTTAGTTTTTGACATAATTAGAAACTGTATGAAGATGGCAGAGTATTTTTAGTCTTTTTTTCTGCATTTGTGTGTCAGGATCAGACAAGAAGAAGCGTATACCAGACACGCAGGCAGAGCCCCCTTTAAGTGAGAATTTGCTTAGGTAAGGATAAGGTGCTGGTGTTTTACAGATGAACAATATCAAGAAAGTATAACTTGGAAAACAGATGTGCTTGTTTTGTCACATTTTGTTCTTAGTTCAAGATGCAAATTTATTTCAGTCCGACTTTAGAGATAAATATATAAATTATCTGTGCTTGATTGTTTATTACGTTAGTGTAGATGTTGAACATATATCTGCCTCGGTTAAGCCTGTAACTAATATGTCCAAAAGAGATTGCTTCAAGTTTTGCATGTTATCAAATGTAAGCAGGTTCAATGGTTCTTCACTCGGGCATCATTGCTTTTTATTTGTGCAAGTCACAATTATGTCATGAATTACTACATGCACAGTTCTCAACACATGGTTCCAGGAAACAGGTTTACACCCTTGAATAGGTTTCTTTCCCTCGCAAAACTTTTAATCATTACACCCCTAAACTGCTTTTCTGAAAGTCATGTCCTTATTTGTTTTTCCTAAAGATTTTACCATGTAGCGCAGACTATGAAAGTGCTGCGGAAAATTCAGTAAGTCAAGGATTATGTCCATGACATTGTTGTACTAACGCAGTTGCCTTCTCTTGCTGCTGCCTAACGAATGGCAAGATTATGTGTCAGTATTTTGGCATTGTGAGCCTAGTCATTTCTGAAATGCACTTTTAAGACCAGATGTCTGGAAATAGAAATATTAACCCCCCTCTCTCCCCAAAAAATTATTTTTGCACATACTTGTTGTGCATTTTCTCTTGAATGATACTAACTTCATCTTTTGTAATAATGTGTAGGCATTTTAGACATTGGCACAGTCCAAATCTAGTCCTATATGAACAATCAAAACGACATAGTAAGGGATGTAACTCTTTCACAACCATTCCTCCTTTCATTGGGCGCCCTTAAAATTTATTGATCTAAATCTTTTTTTTTTCGTGCAGTTATAAAGATGTATCTATTTTATACCTTAGCTGGTCTAGCTGCCAATCAGAGACCTTTTCTCCCCTTATCATTTTATGGAAATAAAGTATGCTTAGTACAGGAAACTTCACTTGTAAATTTGTGCTCGTATAATAAATTATAGAACAAGTCATAGAAAAGTGATGTTCTTGATGAGTGAACATTAAATTGCAAATTCATTTTTTTCTTGTGATCTCCATCCACCCACACAATACCATGTCATAACTAAGCATCATGCCTCACTAACCCTCTGCTGTCTTGTAGTTCTCTTGCCATTTGTCTGCCTACAACCATCAAGTGGTACTTTGAAAAGAAAAGCACCAAGCTTCTTTGTGTTATATTCTGTACTGTAAGCCTGCTCCCAATGAAGCGAATGTTGCCGACAGCTTAATTAATCACTTTTACCAATATATCCCTTCATTACCACATGATCAGCCATCCAAATTTCAACAAAAAAGTGTTTGTATAACTATGCTTTTATTATTGTAAAAGACCTCCATAGAAACTGCTTCTGCTTTATCGTCTTATTTTAAGTTATGTGAACCATGTTGAGCAGCTTTATGTTTTTTCCCATAAATCCCCAATTCATTTTACTTTGCTAACCTTTTTTTTTATACTTTGTAACTTCAATTTTTATTTCTCACCCTTCACCTTTTATTTTTTGCACTAAACAAGAAGACGAGAGCTTCAGTTGATGGCCATTCCAGCACCTAACCTGCATGAAAGATCAGCCCTAAGAAAAAACCTCACAACTGTGCCTGGGGAGAGTGAGCAAGATCATGAAATTGTGCTCACAAGGCGTTACGTGATGCATGAAGAGTTGCTGCTGTATAGCTCGTTTGAGTCCAGCCTTCCTCCTTCCGATGCCAAAGTTATCCGCCGTGCACGAAAGCTCCTCATGTGGGTTCCCCCCACCCAAGTCTGTGTATGCCTGCTTGTTTGTCGATGCACATTTGTTTGTGCATATGTTACACGTTTGTGTCAGCCACTTGATGTTCTTTGATTTGCTGATGATGTTTTGATAATTTGCTGTCATTGCAGCATTTTCCATTCTTCTCTTAGGTCTTCTGTCTTAGAAAAAAAAATGAAATGAGAAGGTTGATGAAAGATTCTTTTTTTTTTCACTATAATAAACTGAAATAAAATTTATTGCTAAGAGTCATAGGCTGCATTAGAACTAGCCATGAAAGATGGTACAGTTTGTGCAATGGAAGTGCATTTGCTTTAGTTGCCTTCTTGATGTACCTAACGTGGTTACTTGTGCATAGTACCTTGTATTTTTGTGATTGATGTTCAGCACATACTTAACAAAATTTGAAAGTGCATTTGCTTTAGTTGCCTTCTTAATGTGCCTAACATGGTTGCTTGTGGATAGTACCTTGTATTTGTAATTTTAAAATTTTAGTTTATTTAGTTTTTGAAATAAGACCAGAGCTTTGAAGACCAAATTTTACTGTCCAACAGGAAAGAATGGGTTGGATCCGGCAGAGGGAGGTGAGGGTATCTGTCAAGCTACATGTAAGCAATTAGCAAAGAATGACCAATTGGGTAGCTGGCACTGCAGGTGTTCTTCATGGTGACCGGACACTTCATCCCCGGACACTTAATCCCCTAGACACTTAATCCCCAGACACTTAATCCCCAAATCGCGACACAACACTCAAAACTGCTATTTTGTGAACTATAAATAGTATAACCGTAAGAGAAATGTGTCGCGTGGTAACTCTGGGTAACTCTCGTAAGACTGGGATGTTATAAATGTTGAAGTTAAGTATTATTTGAATTTGAATTAAATTTTTCATTCACTTCATAATTTTTTTAGTTGAAATTTCATTTTGAGTATTAAGTTTCTGGGGATTAAGTGTCTAGGGGATTAAGTGTCTGGGGATTAAGTGTCCGGGGATTAAGTGTCTGGGATCCGTTCTTCATCTCCCTCCCTTGTGTCAATCCATTCTTTCCTGCCATGAGCTAAAAGTTTGGCTTTTATGGTATCTCAGTTCTTTTACTACCTTAGTATCTATTTTAAAAAGTATTTTCTTTTATATCATGGAAGGTAGAATTTAACAGTGTTATAATAGCACAAACATAACAGATGTTGCTTTAAATTGGTTTTCAAGAGGTTTCCTAGGAAACTCTGTATAAAGTTATAAATATAATGTTGTTCGTGTGTGATAAACTTAAAGCTTGTTTCATATGTAAGTAATAAAAGTTATTGGAACAGAGATTATAAATCAAGATAAACAGTTTAAAGAGCAATTCTATTTTAAAGTTTTTTTCATGTCTATTAAGATTTGTATTTCTTTCGCAACCATTTTGTTAAAACAACTTTAATTCACATTTAACTACTTATGTTTAGTTTGGTGGGTTTTTAATTTGAAAGCAAATTAAAGTATACAGGCTTGATTGGTTAGTATTCAATTCGCGCAGTGTGCTTTGAGAAAATTATAGGAAACTTGATCAAGCATGGTCTAGAGATATTCTCTCTCTGCCTACCTGGCTTTTAATGTTGTGAGCCTTGTTTCTCCATAGTTGCTGGCTCCACATAAAACACCTATTCCCCCCCCCAGCCCCCGTTGTTTCTCCACCCTTATCACATCCCCATTCTCTCTTGGTTTTTCAGCAGTCAGTCCACCAACATCTATTCATCACTTAGTAATTCAAAATCAGCACAATACAACCATGCTGTTCTAAATTACTGTAGGGACAGTCTTCTATATGTACTTTCTTTTTACTATGTTCTTATTATTGATGTATCAGACTTGCAGTGCAAGATAGGTAAATTGCACCTGTGCTATTCAGTTTGGATTGTGAACAAGATTCAATGGGTTTTTTTTAAATTCACTTTCAGGAAAAACAAGTCTTTCAAGCCAAGACCAAAGCCATCATTGGTAAGTGGGGTCTTCCTTCACTAAAACTTGGAGAATTTATTTTTTAAGCAAGGAGAATATTATTGGATTGATTAGATTAAATAGATAAGCTCTGTAATAACAGGTCAGCAAAGTTCCTTCTGGACAAAAATTAACAACTTAATAAGCATCCTGAGCATGTTATCCTTTTTCCTCAAGTTGTCTATGATGAATATTGCAGAGTTTCCGTGACATCAAAACTTTAAAGGCAATAGCTAGTCGTACGATGTTTGGTGGTGCTCGAGCAACCAGCAAGAAGCAGCCACCAAGTGTCGGTGTACAATTCCAGGTAAACGTGCTGCACACAAGAAAGTTTTCTTATCCTGGCTTTGCTATTGCTACATATTTATAGTTTCACAACAATATAGACTGCATGGTTTTTTAATGCCTAAGCTGTAGCATTCACTTGACAGTGACTAGTCTTCACAAAATGTTCTCCCATGACACATCACGTGTAGCAGCCATTGTACAGGCCAAAGAGCAGCCGGTGTAACAAACCTTTGTAAAATATGTCACTTTCCCATGTACGGCCTTAAGATCAGTCTGTATAATAACCTTTTATAAAATACAATAGTGACTTTCCCATGCACAGCCCAAAGAGCAGCCTATGTAATAAACTTCTGAAAAGTAAAATTGTCTTTTCCCCTGCACTTTCTCATTTTTTATTTCCTCTTAACAGTGGTCCCTGTCGAGGCTTATGACCACACTTAACCAAGCAAACCCATTCTTCATCCGCTGTATCAAGTCCAATTCAGACAAGGTCAGTGAAACTTTTTCCTTGAAATCAAAACTTGCTTTGACTCATTTTTATTTTTAAAAAAAAACTGTTTATAGATGCATGAAACTGTATTTATGTTATTTATTAGTCTACATGTTGTTTCTAGCAAATAGAATTATTAAATAGCATGGAATTTACAAAAGAAAAACTATCACTTTTTCCAGGCAGCCTGTCAGTTTGATGATGAGATTGTTTTACGACAACTGAGGTATACTGGTATGCTGGCCACTGTTAAGATCAGGCAGTCTGGTTACAATTACCGCCTAAAGTTTGAGGTACATGTTTATGCATTCATATCTTTTTGACGATGTATTACAAGTAATGGTAATCTGACAAACTGTCTCTTCATCCTCTTTTTTGTCAGTTTCTCCCACTCCATCTCCACCTGATTTCACCTTACGCCCCTCCCTCCACACTACACTATTCCACAAACATCAACCCTGGTCATATTATATGTAATTTTCCTGCGGCTGACATTTGTGATTCTATAGCTACTTTGAATGAAGCTTTCCCTGTCTGAGTGACTATTTGCAAGGCTTCATAATTTCTTTGTCAAATATCTTTCCATGCGCTCGGATCTGCATACCTTCTGTGTGTGGGTAGGGGGTGCATAGAATTCACATACAGGGAAAAGATTCTTTTTGTAAATCCTGTTATTCACACCTATCTAATGTAAAGTTGTGCATACATGAAAGTGTTTTTGTGATTTAATCTCAAGATGAATGATCCTGATGATCTCTAGGAATCTATTTTAGATGTTGGAAAGTCTTTGTTTTATGTTGCATTTCTTTCGGAGCCATTAGTTTATACCATACACTGATTGAGGGTAATTGTCTTTAACTTGTCAAGCTGTAAGTGCATCTGTTGATAAGTCATTGTCCTTCTGTCTTGTGCATTTCCTTATGTCTGTGGCTTTACGAAGGAGGGGAAGGGCTGTCACAAGACATTTTTGTTGTTTTTCTCTTGAGATTATGGAATGCTGATGATTGTAGCATTTTCTCACATAAACAGGAGTTTATCCAGCTGTATCAGATCCTCCTACCCAAAGGTCTCCTCAGCTCACAGGAGGACATTCGGCAGTTCCTGAAGACCATGAACCTCAACACGGACCATTACCAGATCGGCATCAACAAGGTTTCATTTGCTGTCATGGCCTTCTGATATACCCTAGAAAGACGCTATTTTACTGTAACATTTGCTGGAGAATATGAGATAGATGAGTAACAATTGCATGACACATTCTCTGATTCTACATAGTTCAGCTGGCATGCAGAAATGTTTTAGTGACAGGTAAAATGTACATCATATGAATGCTGTTTGGTTGCAGGTTTTCTTACGTGAGACTGAAAAACTTTTGCTCGATGAAGCACTGCATGCTGCTATAATGCGTCGTGTCATCTTTATTCAGCGATGGGTGAAAACATGCCTGGAAAGACGATACTTTCTGCGCTTGCGTGAGGCCACAGTGGTTTTACAGGTGTTTCATTTTTTTCATATTTATTTTGAACAAATTAGCTCTTTCAAAGTGAGGGGATAGTTCACTGGAGGTGATTTATGCAACTTTACATGTTACATTGTAAAAAAAATGAGTTTGACATATCAGGTTGCAGTGGCTTCAATCACAAGAATGGCAAGATATACCACAGTAAAAAAATTTTATGATCGGATCTAAAAGAGTGAATCTGATAAAATCTCTGTTTTATGGAAAAGGTATGCTTGAAGGTAGATTTGTAGAAGTTTTACCAAGCTTTGACATCTGGGGAAGAGTAATAATTTAGGTGGTGGAGGGGGTTGTGTCCATTATCTTGGGGAAAAGGCACTTCCTTGCACAGTCATCAGATCTGAAATGGGGAAGCTAAAACAATGTTTGGAGAGTAGTGGATCATCATCATTCCTTGCTACTCCTCAAGGAGCATAGGGCCGCAACAACACCTCACGTGGTTCCGCCATCGTTTGCCTCGCTCTCTATTGATCTTTTCCAAGTCTGTTTTGGCCTCCCAACTCTCCTCTTTCCCTGAGGGTTCCAGTCAAGTGCCTGCCTGCCAATGGTGTCAGCTGGTTTGTACAGGGTGTGTCCTATCCTTGGAGAGTAGTGGAAATCCAGAAAATTATTGTCAGAGTCTTTGTTTTTCTCCTACAATTTTTCCTCTGATTAGCATGAGGGACCATCTTTCTAGGAAAAGTCTGTTAAATATTAAATTTTATTTATTTTGTCTTAGAAACACACACGACGCTTCCTTGCACAACGCCATTATCAGCGGATGCATGAAGCAGCAGTCACTATCCAACAGTACTTTCGAGGCTGGCAAATTCGAACTTGGTACATTACACATCGTCAGTGCGCTATCTGTATACAAACTTACATACGGATGTTTCTTGCCCGGCGTAGGTGAGTATTGGAAGAACCAATAAAAATAATGTCCTGAATTTGTTGGCGGTTTGTTTTTTTCAATTTTTGCTGTAACAGATTTCTATTTCTTAAATTTTAGGTTTTTATGCCCAAAGTTTTTTTAACAGGACTAATTATGCGATGCTAATGGTTTTGAATTTTCACTTGATGTAACAGCAGATCAGAATATTGTTCAGTAGAGAAATATTTGCAAAATTCAAAAATGAAAAAAGAATATGATTACTTTTTTAAACTTTCATTCTGTTAGATTTCTAGCCACTCTGCTGGAAAGGCAGGCAAAAGAACAGAGGCTACGTGATGAGGAAAAAGGAAGGCGACGGCATGCAGAGGAACTCCAATCATCTGCCAGCGATGAGGGTGTTATGGTCAAAGGGTCTAGTGCAGAAGAGCTTGAAGAAAGGGAGTATGCTCCCATTCACCGGCGGGATTCGGAAGAGTGAGTGTTCTGGAAAGATAAATCTTGATAAAATTTGATGACTTTTGCAGAATGTTGAAAATATATTTTTTTAAGCATGATTAAACTATCATCATTATCCTAATTTGACAATGCTAGTTGATGAATAAGAACTACATTGTAGCACTGTTGGCAGGAGCAGTGGAATCCTGGAGGATTCAGAATCTGAAACTCTGTCTGTGGAACCAAGGTCGCAGCCAGGTACCCCCACCAGCATCTCTTCAGGGTCAAGACCCGGATCCATAGTGGTGCCTTTAGTGAAAGTGGAGAGGAATGAGAGGTATACAGCAGAAGAGTCTCAAGGTTTTGCTGGCAGGTGAGATTTATTCTCTTCTTCTGTCTTTCTCACACACAAACCAGATGATTACTATTTCTTGCTTTTTCATGATCACTAATCATAGTTACTTGCACATATATACGACCACAAGGACATGACTGCATGCACACCTAAGCATGATGTGTCTCTCACACGGTCACGTCCACTCACACAAATTCTCACTCTTATACACACACACACTCTAGTTTTGCTTTGTGCTGGTGACACAACACATCCTTGGTGATTTCATTTGGTCAGGGTTCGCAGGGTCCTTACCTATCCTTACAAGTCCTTACGTAGAGATTTTTGGCCGTAAGGCCTTATAAGTCCTTATATTTGACATGCGGTCCTTACAAATCCTCAAACACGTCCTTACATTTTCTCTTTGACCCTTACAAGTCCTTACGCCGATAAAATATTACCACAGATTTATTTTTCATGCTTCTGATAAATCTACAAATTCAGTTTCGGAGACGGCTTCAGCGCAAAATGCTGACGATACTTTGCCTCGCCACCATTTTGGTCACATGACTGCCAAGTCTCGTTCGCAGCACAAAATTGCGGTATCCGTTTCGCGGGATATTAATTTATTCTTGACAATTTGAAACAATGCCGGGGAAGTGTTCTTTTCAGGAGAACTGGCTGAAGGAAAAAAAGTATAAAGACTGGTTGATAAAAGACTCTAAAGATAAACATTGTGCACGATGTGCTGCTTGCGAAATATCTTTGAACCTTTCGTCAATGGGAGAAAGTGTTTTGAAGAAGCACATGTTAACAGATCGACACAAAAAGCGCGTCAAAGTATTTGTTGAAGACACGCGTGTTTGCGTTACTGATTACTTTTGCAATCAGGAACGTCAACCGTCCCAGCCTGTTCAAAATCCGACCACCTCTACAAGTGTGTCCAGTAAGTTGACAATTATTTATCTTTAGCGATTCATTTAGTTAACTATGTGGTACTTAAGAGGAAGGGGGAAAAAAAGTATCCATGGCTGTGGAGGGGGGGGTGCAGTTTTTGCTTGTGTCTCTACTCTGACGCAATACTGAGTTAAACGTTTTTTCCGAAGTGTATGTTTTTTTTAATACAAAAATTAAAATCTTGAAAATCACATCTTTGTTACGAAATTAACTAAACAAAATTGAGAAATTTTATGTTGAAGTGTTAAAGAAGACAAACTTTATAACCTAAACACATTAAATTCGCGTGTTTATTAAGACATTTTTTCCACTCTTTTAGCCCATTATTTAATTTACTGTAAAGCCAATAGTTTAAAGATCACTAATAATAAAGAATTATTTACAAAGTTGAGATTACAGTATTCCTCATGCACTACAAATAGAGTGTTTGTTAGGCAGTCACAAATCTACCATTTACAGCTTCACTACAGAAAATTGATCTGATGACTAAAAATTTACTTTTGCCATCTGATTAAATAAGGCATTGATCCATTTTATGTCAAAATAAAAAAGTCATAGTCATGCATCATTTTTTTTTAAGTATAATGTATCTTTATTTATCAGCACATGCATATTGTACAATTTCAACATCAAAGCGAAATCATAGCTTTCAGCCATGCTGCCATCTTTTCTCTTAGTTTATTAGTAATATCATGTCATTAATTATTGCTTTTTGAAACCTGTCTTTTATTCAGACAGAATGTAATGTTTTCAGACACATAATTCAAAACTTAATGTATTCTTTGAATAGGTTATGTGATGAGCAACACAAGGCTGAAAGCAGAAATCCTGTGGAATCTGAAGATGGTTGAATCCCACTACAGCTTCAAATCTGCAGAAAAATCAGCTGATTTATTCCGCCTCATGTTTCCTGATAGCCAGATAGCATCAGAATTCAAGTGTGGTGAAACAAAAAGCAGATACGTTATTACATTTGGTCTTGCTCCTCACTTTTGTAAACTGCTTCAGGACAGTCTGAAATCTTCTCAAGAGTATGTACTTTTATTTGATGAGTCTCTTAACCACAAGACCCAAACAAAACAGCTTGATTTTCATGTTCGATACTGGCGTGACAATGTTGTTCAGACCCGGTACCTGACATCAGAATTTTTGGGTCATTCTACAGCCATAGACCTGCTGGAAAAGTTCAGTAATGTCATCAGTGAATTAAACTTAAAACAAGCCAATTTGCTTCAGATTTCAATGGATGGCCCTTCTGTAAACCTGAACTTGCTTGAACGGATTAACAGCGACATGATTACTAATCACAAGGTTGGCTTGTTAAATGTGGGCAGCTGTGGACTTCATGTTATGCACAATGCATTTAGGCGTGGATGTGAGTCTTCTCAGTGGGAGCTTGAGTCATTTCTTTCATCTGCTTATATCTTGTTCAGAGCCAGAAGAGAAGATTACATTAAAGTAACTGGTTCCACATCTTTTCCAGCCAAGTTCTGTGCTTACCAATGGCTTGAAAACAAGTCTGTTGCTGAAAAAGCAATTGGTATACTCCCAAACTTGGAAACATTTGTCAAAGCTGCAATGGAAAAAAAGATAACATTGCCAAAAAACAAATGCTTTGATATTGTGAAAGCTGGAGTCTTGTCTACACCTTTGCTTTCATGTCGCCTGGCTTTCTTTAGTTTAATTGCAAGTTTACTTGAACCCTTTATGACAAAATACCAGGCAGACCAGCCTCTTCTTCCTTTTCTTTGTACAGACTTACGTGACATTATGAAAAATCTCATGTGCAAATTTATCAAGTCAGATGTTATGAATAAATGTGAAACTGCCCTCCAAGTTGTGCAGGTTGATGTTTGCAACAGTTCTAACCATGTAAATCTGAGCAAGTTAGAACTTGGCTTCAGGGTTGATAGACTATTGGCAGTAGCAAAGAAACAAGCATCTGTAACTGATGGAGCTGTCATGGCCTTCAGAGCTGAATGCAGAGATTTTTTGAAAGCAGTTGTTCTGAAACTGCAGGATAAATCTCCATTGAAGTACAGCCTAGTGAGAAACATGACTTTCTTAAACCCGAAGACCATGGTCCTGGAAAAAAAAGAAAAATCAATGCAAAAAATTAAAAAGATTTTGTTGTATTTTCAAGATGTCAAAAGATTAGATGATGCAACTTGTGACAAGGCATTGTCACAGTTCAGTCTTTTTCTTGACAGTACTGCAGGTGAATATTGTAGTAAGACTTTTGACCCTATAACACAAAGACTGGATAGTTGGTTTTATGATATCCTTGCTGGAAAAGCAGAGTTTCAAGTGTTGTGGTCTGTTGTGAGACAGTTACTCCTACTCTCTCATGGTCAAGCTACAGTGGAAAGAGGATTTTCATTCAACAAAGAAACAGTAGCTGACAATCTTAGCCAGACTGCACTAAAAGCACGCAGAGTAATTCTTGATCATATTCACAGTGTTGGAGGGGTGGTAAATCTTGACATCTCCAAACCTCTGATGATATCTGTTTCTAGTGCCTATGGCAGGTATGAACGTTACCTCTCTGAGCAGAAGCAGCAGAAGGAAACAGAAGAGAAGCAGATGCGCAGAAAGAGATTAGGAGATGAGCTGGCAGTACTCATAAAGAGGCTGAAGACCACCAGTGATGAAGAACGCCACCTGCTGGAACTGGCTGACAGACATAGTTTCCAGGCTCAAGAACAAAAAAGTTTTTCACTCATTGAAAGATCAAACAATCTGCGTTTGTTAGCCAAAGATAAGAAGAAGGATATTACAAAGATTCAATCAGACATTGCTAGATTAGAGGAAGACATTAAAATGTGTTAAAATGGGACGTTCTTCTTGAAGCAGAGGAGCCTTGATCTTCTAGTACTGTGCATACATTTCTTTGTGTGTGTGAGAGATATGAACTGGCTTTTGTATTACAACAAAGGATACCTTTCAGCTCTTGGGAAACTTGGAAAATAAACAGTGTTATCAGTGCTTTAAAGAGACTTTTTGTAGTTATCAAAGTATGGCAGATGAGCATTAATTTAAAATTAACTGTTCAGTTATTTATTACTAGATTAGTATTATTTCAGAACAGAGAAGACCAAAGATTCATTCTTAAGTAATACCTCATTCGGTTTCCGACCGTACATAAGAAAAAAGTAAGCATGGGTAACTGTCACTTAGGTCCTTACAAATGCATGAAAGGTCCTTACAAGGTCCTTATAAGGTCCTTACTTGGCTCCACCCTGATCCCTGGGAACCCTGTTTGGTTCAGAGTAATATGAAAGTAAGACCATAAAGCGTCATTGCTTTTCAAATCTAACGTTTAATTGTTGCAACATTTATTGAAAATGATGTTATGAGATAATTATTTCTTGTTTCTTTATTTTTAGTTATATTCTTTTTTAGGGGTGGTGGGTTGGGTACCAGCAGTACTTATGTTTATATCATGTTTGGTTTGATTTCTTTGCTTCATTTCTCTCAGTAAAGTGCAAGAGCTGGCTAAGACATTCCAACAAGCACCTCAGAGAGATGATGTGAGTATTGTGACTGTTTTTCCTCAAAGCATTTTTTATCTCAATCTACTTGCCTTAACATTTGCTACAAGAAAGGCCATAAGAAGCAAGATCTCACACAATTTCACGAGCATCATGTTTAAGCCTATTTTTCTTGATAGTCGCTTCCAGTGTATTTAGCTTTGTTTCTCAGCTTGGTTGTATTTTGAAGCTGGATTAATTAAGCTTGGGGTTGAGGATCAAATAAACTTTGTTTATTTGGTTGAGGAAGTTACAGTAGGTCTTTTGCTTCTTCTTCCTTCTCTTCTTGGAGAAGAATAAAGGTCAGCATTATGTCGGTAACAGTGGTCAGCATTACATCAGTAACATAGGTCAACATTACATCTGTAACAAGTCAGCATTATAGCATTATGTTGATAACACAGGTCAACATTACATCAGTAATAGAGGGCAGCATCAGTTCAGTAACAGGGGTCAATATTACATCATTAATGTAGGTTAACACTAAAATGGTACCTTTATTTTTCACAATTTAGTGGTTTGGCAAGAAGCTATGGGACATGATAGAAACACAATTACCTTAGAGTCCATTTATTTTTCTTGTATTTTTTGGCCAGTAGTCGTCGCATTTTGTTGTGTATAATAGGTGCTTTTCTGTTATTTCTGATATTCAGTTTTCATGGGGATTACTAGAGTTGTACCCAAGTCTTTGTAAAAACTGTCAAATAGTTAAGTAGAACACGGACTTAGCAGAGTGTACTTCTCATTGATCTCATTCACGTTTGCCTTTTAACTTAACTGAAGCAGCTAATAAGGCTGAGCTTGCACACATTTGACTTTTATAACTCTGAGCCTGCTAACCTCTAGATTGATGAGCGGACATATTTTGTCCGCCGTGGGTCACATCGGTGGAAGCAGAAGCAGGCCCCGGCACCACTCGCCAAGCAAGAGTCCTTTTCAGATGTGGTGAGGCGTCTTAAGCGCTGATAGCCTGAGTTGATCTTGGTTGTCCCATGCTGCTTCTGCATGTATTGGTTTCAGTGTCTTACTCCAGACTTCTTTTTTTCTCCCTCCGCCAAGGTGGAGTTTGCTCAAAAATAACTGCATGAGTCTTGCGGCAAGATAAACTGCTCCTATCCCATCTCCCAGAATGCCACTGTAAATGGTGGGTTCCATTTAAAACATTTTGCACGTGTCAAGTTCATCCTTGATTCTTGTAATATCTTAGCATGCAGACATTTGTGGTGTGTGCTTAGGCAGCATTGCTTATGTAAATGTTTCATAAATACACATACAGTTTTGGATGCAGTTAAATTGGGGATATGCCTTGGCTTTCATTTTAAGCATGAAACAACATTCAGTTGACATTACCAGTAATAAGTGAATTCATCCTAGAACAATGCATTAGCTGCAGAAGCTCAGGCTTTCAAAAACATAATTGGGAAGAAATTTTCTGCATGACATAGTTTTTCTTACTATGTTATAGAAAAGAAAATTTTCCTTGGACTCGTTCTGTGTGCAGTTCTTTTTGAGCAAGTGCAGTGCAGTTTTTAGCTTCCAAGTTGCTCTTGTAGGTGGTGAAGGGCTGTAAAAAGCATTAGTTTATTTTCTTTTGAAATTCTTGTTTCTACCAGGACCAGTAAATATTTATTATTTTGTCCAAAATATAGGGATCACTCATTGTAATCGGTTGAGTATGCAATAGTCATGCAATAGTAATACCCCAATTTTAAAATACATTTACTGTGAATTTGTTACTAAGTTCACATGAATAAATCACAGATACAAGGCACAAGGCATGGTTTATAATAGTTGCCAGGTACAGTGTGTAATATATACAATATAAGAGATATAACAGTATATAAGAGATAATAGATACAAGGTTAAGTGTATAATACATAAAATGTAGTGTATAACAGATACCAGGTACATTGTATCATATATATATATATAAGGTAAAGTGTATAAGAGAGAAAATGTATAGGTATAATAGATTTTGAACTCGTAATTTCTGTCTTCTCCCTTGTAAATATTTTATCCCACTATCTTCAAGAAAAAGCTATGTGATTCAGAGTTAAACCAAATTCCTTTTAAATTTCTAACAGTACAGTTTACTTACTTATAGTATATTTGATCCATTTATATACATATTAGCCATCCATTATTGTTTGAAAGACACTGATTTTCAGCAGTTTCTTACACATGATAATGATCTATTGCTGCTGACCTTGCGCAGGCTGTTCCCTTCTACCTCTATCTTTGTAACACTCACTCACTCCTCCATACATACACCATTGGAGACTAAACATACTTTTCCCCCTTACTTTCACATACACTCACCCTGCAGACTA
Source organism: Marisa cornuarietis (assembly GCA_004794655.1). Classification (NCBI taxonomy): domain Eukaryota; kingdom Metazoa; phylum Mollusca; class Gastropoda; order Architaenioglossa; family Ampullariidae; genus Marisa; species Marisa cornuarietis. The sequence goes on along the minus strand of SMMW01000047.1, from coordinate 798,611 downwards.
CTTGCAAACGCTGTAACAGATACTAATCCATCTTCTTGCTTCTGTTGTTGTCTTTACACTTATAGTAGTTCACCATGGTATATCTACTATCTTTCAGTTACTGGAGGTGGCAAGCAGCTGTCCATGCTTTCTAGTCAATTAAAAGAATTAGGGATGCTGCAGTTCATATAACTGCAACACTATTTGTCGAAAGTGTAGCATTTATATGCAACCCAATCACATTACTATAAAGTGTTGCATTATAAGTTAATGTTATGCTGTTGTGAACAGGTTTAGAAGGGGAAAAAAAAGCAATGTGTGACATGCAAACAGCAGACTTCCAGCCTTCTTCTTATGCCACCTTTTGCTTTCCCTGATACATCAGGTTCATGTCTGCAGGTTGGGTAGGGAAATTTTTTCAATCACAGTACCAAGCAAATTTTGAATTCAAAGTCCAAGTATGAAGCTGTCCCATCACCCCTTTATTCCAATCGTGCACTAAGCATGCAGGTGTGTTGCCTCCGCTTTGAAAACTCCTTTAGCTGACAGTATAAGAAGACGGCTAGAGCGCTAGACTGTGCAGAAAGTTGCCAGCTTGGACCTTAGGCTGTCCACCAAGTACCTGCTTAAAACAAATGGACAGGTGAATTATAGAGAAGGAAAAGGCAATAGGAGGGAGGGCTGGAGCGCCACCTTCTTACTGCTCTTTCTTGGACATGGTGAGTCTTCAGCCCATTGGACTCGTTATGTTTTACTTATAATGAGATGATGTTTTCAAAGAGAGATTGTCACTGTAAAAAGCTACACTGTTATTTATTGTGGATACAGAAAAACATTATTCCATTCGGTAGGCCATTTTTGTCTTAATGAGCTCCAGCTGAAAGTACATTACAGTTTGTTCCAGAGGCATGCTCATAAGCAGAGTGCACCGTTTCAATATTACTTTGCTGTAATAAAGTATAAGATCTAGAAAGACTTAATACCCACTTTGCACTTAAATTTGTGTACTGTTCAGTTCATAGTTAACTTTTTACACTACCAACAGTACCAGATAATATGCATCTGCCCAACATTTCTGTCATTTGTGAAAGATTTGTTGGGTGTTTTCAGTTGCGACATGACTAAGGTTCTTTAGTACATTGTCAATACCAAGGATGTTGTCACACCTTTTTTTTTTTTTTTTGAGGAATGGTGGGGTTGTGGAGAGCGGAGAGTAACATTGTAATTGCTTGACAACTTGGCATAGTTGTTGAGACATGATGACTGTATCAGCAGGTATTCTGTGCAATCAGATGTGAATGTCTACATTTTGAGATACATTGGGAGCTTTGGGTTGATAGTCGTAGGCCAGAACTGCCTTGTTAACCTTAATAACATGTGTCATCATTTCTATTCTGTTTCAGCTTTTCTTTTATGTTCCAAAAATCTCAATAAAACAAACAAGAAAGAAATGTGCCAGAATTGGCAGAAATGTTAGAACTGAAGAATAAATCAGACAGATTAGTTATAGCTCACAGAAAAGCTAATGTTGTACATACACTGTTTTTTAAAATCACAATGACAGAGTCTTAAATGTGTTTAATTGCACCCCATAGCTGAGACATGAGCCTTGTGCACCACTTGCCATTACTAACTATTTACAGAACACACTACTTGTATATAGATGCCAGTTCTGTTCTCCCCCCCTCCTTTTTTGTGTCAAAGAAGGGTTTTCTACATTGGTTCTAGTGTAAAGTTTTAATATGTTAAGGTTGCAGACCTGCATTAAAAAGAAACATGGAAAGCTCATTTTATGTCTTTAAAACTGTATTAACTGAACAGAAAGATTTTCTGGTTTGAGATATACATTGTTAATGAAAAGCTTATTCTAATTGTGTTTTATGACACTCATGTCTTTAGTTACATAGGAACATGCACATGTTTGCATCTTTACATATCACTGCCATCTATTTATCACTTAGGAATTATCAGTGTGTTACCTTTAGGTAAAGGAATTTGATAAGGCTATAATGTATCTATTAAGTTGCGCTTGCTTCACTGTTTGGGTTGTTTCTGATATTGTCTGTTATAGCCCTTCTGTTTGTAAACCTACTTTCTTGTTTTTTCAGTGTTTATGAATTTTAGTAAAAGATTTATTCAGAAAATGAATGCATATGATGCTATATAGTCTGATTTTTTTTCAGTCTCAGGCAAGATTTGTTTTACTGTATTTCACTTACAAACAGAAGGTGGCTCATGAACAAAGTAAAAATGTTTATCTACAGCCATTACCCTACTTTCAAAACTAACCCTTTCTCTAGAATTATAAATCTTCTAAGTGTGTTGGAAGAGAATTGTTTAAATTTTGTTGCTGTTTAAGACATTGATGTTTCTGAGCATTCTTAGAGGTGTTGTACATTGATGTATTTTATAGAAATGCAGGTGTACACAGTCTTGTGTCTACTTAATGTACAAACATAAATGTTTGTGGAGCTTGATTACTACTCAGGGTATCTGAGAACTTCAACAGGATGCTCTCATCTGGTTTTAAATACTAGCACGGCTAAAGCTCAGTGAAGTAAAGAGCTTGTCATTGGATCTAACAGTGTCAGATAAGATGCTTATGGTGACAGATAATAAAAGCTAGAACTTGTAGTTTTTGTCAAGATATTGTGCAAGTCACGCAGCACTGAACAAAGCTAGCCTTTTTAACTAATCCAATCAATCTAAATGTCACCGTGCATTTTGTTTTTAGGAGTTATCACCAACAGGCAATGCTGACATCCCAGCAGAAATGCCTGGTCACCTGTCACCTGAACGAATGCGCATGATTGAAGAAGCACTTGCAAAACCAAAGTCACCACGGCATGAATCCACAGATTCTGAGGAAGCAAGAGGACAGCAGGATGGCACATCGCACAGCACATTCCATACGGTGAAAAGTCGCTTCAAAAATTTGATGGGTGGTAAGTTATTTCTTACAATTTGAGTTTTTAGAGCTTGATGACTTTGTGCAGATCAGCAGCTTAGTGAACCTTGACAGTAGCCCTGCATTATGGTAAATGGAGTAGATAATGGTCGGTTTACTTAACTGCTAAGAAAATTTATCTTTTAACTGGCAGACGTAAATTTAAAATAGTAATGCCAAGCAGCTTGTAGCCATCTTACTGTGTTTGCTGGGTTCATACAGGGGTTGAGTTTAAGACATCTTTGGAAGTGTTTTTAAAACAGGAAAATAGTGTCTCAAATGGCATATCTTTAATTTATTACCTTTTAATATTTGCTCTTTCATTATTTTAATGAAGATGCTTTTCAAACATTTTGTATGGTTTTGAATTCTTTACTTGGGGAAAAAACATTGTCATTTCTCAATGACTGTATGAACCTTATGGAACTAAGAAAAATATACACAGCTGGAAAATCAGTCCTGGTTTAAAGCCATTCTTGTTATTCTTTTGTTTTTAACCAGTTTTGATGTTTTTAGTGTTAATTTGATGTGCAAAGATAGCCATATTTGGAGAATTTTGTAAAAAGTGTCAGCTTTTCGTGTGGCTTTAGTGCACTCTCCCAAGATAAAACCAAGCAAACTTCGAAGAGCAGGTTTGGATCTCATTAAGTCAGAATCTCTTTATGTAGCCATATTTGGCAGACCTGGTACACAACTAGCAGCCCTAATCTTGTCCTTCTTCCACAGTCTTCTAGAATACTTTTCTTGTAGATGTAACCATCATTTAAAAATAGCACAGCATGTAAATAATGGGCACTGTTAATGATGAAGCACACAACTTCGCAAGTCAGGAGTGAACACTTTGGCATCTCTGTTAGTCTCTTCACTGCTTGCAGTCAGAGTTATTTATGTCAGTGTGTGGTTTGCATGCAATCCCTCAGTCTGCGTTTTTTTCAGTTTCTCTCTTGACAGCTGTTGTTGTAACAGATACTTCCTCCTTATGAAGGAGGGATTATGCTGAGGGATGTATAGGTAGTAGTCATATTTTCTACCTCTCCAACTCTCACTTCTATTTTGATTCTTGCACAAAGTTCATTTTAACAAAAGTCCCTGAAGGTGTGCATATTCTTTAGGAATCAAATATAGACGATCAGGGCTATATGTCTAAAGTGGTTAGGTCCTTTTTTAATAGAAACTAGAAATATTCAGCACAAAACTCTCTATAAACAAAATTCAAATAATAGCATGCTTTCATGCACATGCGTGCACACACATTGTTAACTAAATACCATCAGCCTTCCCTGCAGACCTAGCTACATGCCAGAGCCCCTGGAGATCTACTCAACTGATGTTTTGAATCTTTTCTGCATCACTAGATCTCCTCAAAGGACTTGCAAAAAACACCTTGTTAAAGGTCACCCCTGAAATTTACTAATGGTCATAATGAGAGGATCCATCAATCCTTCTCTTGTAACCTGCAGTAGAAGCTGTATTCAAACCTTATAGTCATCATTGGTTTGCCAAACTCATTGTCTGAATCTGCAGTGGTGTTATTGTATCACTTGGGGGTCTTGTTTTCCACCCATTTAAAGTGTTTTACTTTCTCTCGCTGTGATATAGCCTTAATAGCTTGGATGGTGTAAAACTCAACCAACTAACCAAATCTGTGAAGATGAGCTTCCTCTTTTAAAAATGAGAACAAACTAAGAAAGTAATAAGATGGAATTCATCTACCCTGAGTCCTAGTCACAAGTGAAGTGCAGCCGAAGGATGGATTAGTAATAGCTAACGTTTAAGGTGAGATAACTCAGCAGCCAGGTGCAGCTTGTGACCACAACTAACACCTGTTTACACACCTGGCCCTGTGTGCATCCATAGTCATTTTAGGTTAATGCAATAGAGGTCTAACACCTGTTTACACACCAGGTCCTATCTGCAACCATAGTCACTTCAGGCTAGTGTAATATAGATCTAAATTATGCAATGAGTTCAGACAAATTGACTTAGCTTCAGATTAAGTCTGTTAAAACACTCACTTATCAACACTGTAGTGTGAGGTTCTGGGTTCAGATCTTGTTTCCGGACACTCTCTGTATGTGACACCTCTTTGTAGGGCTGGCCATCAGGGTTTTCTCCCAGTACTCCGATTTCCCCCCCCCCTCCTTCCCCTCCCTTCATAGTGTGAAATTACCTATAGGTGGAAGCACTTTCATGCCAAATGAACCAACCAGCCAAGGCCTGTTAATTATTTTTTTCAGACCTTACTAGAAATACCATGATCAATATTATGATACTGCTTAGGCTTCATACACTTTTCAAAATATGTATATATACACAGTCACACACACACAAGCTCACACACACACACACAGTTGTGTTGGTGTGTTCAGGCATACTTTGTTTTCAAGCAGCTTTTGGGGATTTGAAGATTTCTTTTCCATATTTTAATGCAGACTTGGTCACCAAAGGAGCTATTAACTCAATGCCCTCAACAGAACAACACGTTGATGGCCTACAGCAGTTGTTGCTTATCTCTGTTTTTGGTATTCCCTGGTTGCTAGATACCAGAGCGTGCAGTCCTTCTCATCTCTTGCTCAGACATGCACGAAATTCCTTCCGGCTTTTCCGTGACCGTGACCCTGACAGGAGTGAGTAGAGTTTGGTCACTCATGGTGAAGAGTGAGGTCCTATGATTCGCCATGATGGCTGACTGCAATGGCTAACTGCATGGTGCCCCCCTGACTGTCAAACTGATCTTTCTTTTTCTGTCACTCTTTCTCTCTTCTTTTTCATCTGTCACACATACTTGTGCAATCTGTCAGTGTAAATACTGTTTTTCCTTCTTGGCTTCACACAAAGATTCCTAAAAAAAATGAACAAAAGTACCTAAAAGAAAAACAGGACAGATTCCTATCCTTTCACTTGTAAAAAAAAAAAATAAGATCATGAGAGATCAAAGTTTTCCTATTTCTACACACAAATAGAAAGATCAAACAATATATGTATATTATAGGTTGGACAGTTTGGTTTGGTCGTCATGGTTTAGTGATATTTGTCTTGCCAGAAATACACATGCACATGCATGGTTCTCGAGCCTCTCCTGTGGGCCATTCACGTGAGTTTCACCAGTGAGACAGAATGAAGTCCTCCCATGTAACCTTTGCTTCAAGAATGTCGTGCCCTGTCTGCAAAACATATCTGCTTATATTTGCATTTAAGCTTGTGAGCATGAAAGTGAATATTCCCCCCATTCAGTTTGAAGTTTCCTCATGCACTTTGGTATGTTTCTTGCATTAAATCAAATTATAGTTTGTACTGCTGAATCTTGTGGTATGTTTAACTACCTATGTATGTACTGTAACAAATATAACCTTCATACATGCACTGAGAACTTGTGGGGATGGTTCCATATGGCCATCACCCATGCTTTTACTCTTGTGTTATGATCAGTACATAACTGCATTTTTAAAATCATTGGGTGTGGTTAGCTTCTAATTGCTTTGTGTGATACTATTTTGTTTTAGATAAATACCTATTTTGGCTTAGGAAAATGATTTCAGTGGTGGAAAGAAACTATATCAATATAAGAACAGTTTAAGAACTTTTAAGACAATTTCTGCATTTTTAAAATTACATTAAGATGTGTGTATGTGTAAATATTGGGGTGTGTGTATATATATATATATAGAGAGAGAGAGAGATTGCTCCCATTGGAAAACTGTGAGAGACTTTTTAAAATTATTATTTCAGTTGCTCATGCAGATGTTTACTCCTATGTGTGTGTAAGTGTGTGTGTGTGTGCATGCATGCGTACATGTACAAATGTGTGCATCGATGTTTTCACAAATTTTGAATGGAGAGTGTGTGTATTGTGTGGATCAGCTCAAATAAATGCTAACTTGCATGCTTTGACTTTAATTTTTAATATTTCATTTATGGTTGGTTTTAATTTGCTAGTATGATTGGGTACTCAGTATTTGAAGAGAATAATAAGCTCTGTGTGTGTATATATATATGTATGAAAGAAAGAGCGAGAAATAACAAAGAAAAGGTACATATATGCAGATGTTTCGATGCATTTATGGAGATGTTTGTGGAGGTGTGTTTGTGTTCAGGCTATAAATAAAATTATATTATTGTCCACATTTTTGTAGTATTCAAGAAAACATTCAACTTCAAATGTTTAAGTTATAAAAAAGTAATAAAATAGTGGCTTTTTAAAATGCACGAAAAAGTAGATAATAGATACAGAAAACCATAGAATCAGTACGTTTTGGTCCCCACTAAAGTTTGATTATTTAAAACTAGAGATTAATGTATCTCATGACAGTACTCAAATTTCCTTTAAGTTTGCTTGACCTTCAGTTCAAATCACATAATTTAACAGCAATTGCTCAAGCATTTTCATTAAACTTATAGTAAGCCATACAATAGCTTGCTGTAAATCTTAGTTTTTTTAAAATAACTTTTAACTCATGAGCTCTCTGGCCATCATGCCTGAAGTAACGCTAGCTAAAAGTAGGGCACCAATGAAGGAATGTGCATTATTTTCTTGATATATAGCAGAGAGACTAGATCATGAGAGGGTCAACTCCTTCTTTGTGCCTACTTGCTTAAGAAAAGTATTGACTCAGTTGCGTTTTTCGAAACTTGATGCTACGCGACAGTTGCTGCTCTCAACCACTACTACACAAAGTCGTGGCTAGCAGCGTTTATCTTCAGAGTGAATGCCTAGGTGTTTGTGATATGAAATTACTTTCATATAAGAACATATTTTTATGTCTTGTATTCATGGGAACTGCTTAGATGAGGGGAGTTTGGGAGAGTTTGAATACATGTATGACAGCTGACAATATTTAAAAAAGATAACTTTTATAAATTCAAACAACAAATCCACGAGCACAAATTTGCATTGATTTAAAACCAATAAAATTCTAATTTATGAATATGAGAAGAGAAGTTAAAAACAGACTTACACATGAATATAAACATGACACAAACATGCTCACAATCAGAAGACTTGTTCACATGTTGAGACATATAGATTTCTGTTTACATATTTGACATACAAACATGCAGCAATAAATTCTCACACAAATCATAATATTAGTTATAAACAGATCAATGTTTATACATTTATATCCCTTATTGTAAGCACATTGGTGGACAATTTAAAGAAAACAGCAAAACTCAAAGGGACCATTTTTCTTCATGTTTATGTACTTTAAAAAAAGATTTACAACATTTTCTTTCACACTGTTCTAAAACAATTTTAAAGTACTTTGAAAGCCTACAAATAATGTAACTTCAATATTTTTCTATTTTGTTTTGTTCCTTTCTCAGAAAAGGACACAGAGCTATCTTTCAGAGAAAAAATAAGGCGTCTATCATTTTATCACTAAATCCTGGGTAGATCTTGATTTTTTGCATTGTCATCTTTAATGTTGATACACAAGGGAGCAAAAAAAAAATCTTCAGCAAACGATTGGCCTTCGGGCTTGTATGAAGTAAAGAGAGAATTGTTACTTTGTCATTCTCTGTCCACCTATATCCATTCTTGCTCTTATTAATTTCTCTTAGCTGTGGTGCAAAAAAAGTTCATTCTCTCAGGTGGAAGAATGATAGACAGCTGTTTTAAAATGGCAGCTTTCTTCTTTTTGCCTCTTTCTGTTTCTGCTATGCTTTTTCATTTTCTTCTTTTTGACATCTATCAGGCTGCTCAGTTTTTCTTTGAGATTTGTACCTATTAGCACAATGAAAAGGAGTTAACATTTATCCTATATATCTATATGTAGAATCTGTACAAACATGCACACCTTCAAACAGATCTTTTACTTTGCAAGCTATGATCATCATCAGACTTATGTGCCAGTTAGAGTGACCTAGCTTGACAAATGTTAATTTAAAAGAAAAGAAAATATGACAAACAAAGGCCTATGAAATTTGGGTTAGTAGTATATATCGAAATATATTATGATCTAGTAATTGTAAGTTATCAACCTTGCAAAGTGGATTTGGAATGGAGAAAACTCTAGGTACAGCATTCAACACAAGACCTTTTTTTTAGGGGGTTGGACAGTTGTACTGACTTTCCTCAAAATGATCTGAACACTGACAGGAGCCTTTTCCATAAATGTCAGATGGTTTAAGGTAGTCAAAATCTTTCTTTATTGTAAAATTCATCCATATCTTGCACCTGTTGCAATAGCTGTTTCAATATATTAGTAACAAATATTTCAGTGATGCAAAATTAACCAGTTATAGCATTATGAGACTACGTGTACAACAGTGTACCAACCGTGACCATCAACACCTCACCCCAGTGACCAATGCCTTAAATGATAATCCTGTAAAAAATTTATGTAGGTTCATCATCGCATAAATGACAATCCACCTCACACTTTCACAGTATAATCAGTATAATAATTTTAATATTCATATTGACGAGCAACCACTTGTAGCAGACGGCTCTCAACTACAGTACACATCGTATATTGAGAATAAATACATAGCTTACCTCTCTTCGGAAAGGTGTGGAAACGCTTCCCTTTCAAACTTCGTTTAAATCTGGCGTTCTGACAGTTTATTGCTGAACAAAATTGTCCACCTTGCCTCACGCGGTCACCTTTGCTGGCTTGCGGCATATTGTTTCTTTAACATCCAGTTACGAAAGATAACTCTAACGGACGAGTTTTCCCTTTGGTCCAGAGTTGACCCTCTCTATGTCTAGTCTCTCTGTATATAGTTTAATGTTTATGGTGCAAATAAGAGAGATTGTGAGTGAGAAATTGTGACCATGCCTGGGGAAGACAAAATAGGGGAGAGAGACTACACGGTAGTTACACTGTAAATTTTCAGGACTTCATCAAAATACAAATGTCATGAAACATGAAAAATGTGTAAATAGTTCACTTTTATTTTGATGTCCAGATGTAACAATTTTCAAGAGTAAATCCTCGCTTTCATTATTTTTTAAAAATCAGATAACTGTGAATCCTTAATACTTTATCTCAGGTGCAAGAAAAAAGAAAGATCCAACAGACAGCGATGAAGAAGGGGAGGAATATAAGCAAGGCAGCGCAGTGTCTTCTCCTGTTAAGAAAACCACAGAATGTAAGATAACAAGAGATCTAAGCATTAATAAACATTGTAAATGCTTTCATCAAGGAAACCAGCTGCTGGTGAAATCGGCCATTAACAGTTTTACAAGCTATCACAGACTAGACAGTGACTTTAGTGGTTTTGTTCAGTGGCCCAGAATATTAAATCACAGGAGAACAGGTCCAGTTTGTAGAGTGAATGGGCAGTGCCTTCCTACACAAACCACTGCCTGTTGTTTTGGCACAGTTTGGCAAATTCTGTACTTGCATACACCGTGGAACTATCTGCACCATTTGAAGATCATATGGCATACATGGCTAACTTTCCCATAATATGCCCACATACTACAGTTGGTCTTATTCCTTCCATCTTTAAAAAAATGCATCATGCATGCTTGAGTCATCCTTAGAGGATGACTCATTTCATTTGATGTTACAGTTCATATAAATGATGACAGCTGAAAACAGCTCAGGTCTTATTCCTCTTAAAGCACTTTAACTACTACTTAATATATGTTAATGTTTATGTTAAAGTGTTAAGATTCTTCTCACCTTGATAGGTTAAGTAAGTAGACTTTGCATTGGCATGATTATGTCAGGTGCAGAAGTGCACAGAAGACAATGTTAATGGATTATAGCTACTGATGTAGATCATCATAAACTCTATGTGCATGCATTCACATAAATATCGCAGTTTGTTTTTACAAGCTGTTTTCATAAAATATTATATCTACCATCATGCTTTTTTATTTAAAAATAATTAGCAAAATTACTGATCTAAATGCAAGACTGATTTTTTTCCCCTCTTCAGTTGGAATTGCTGTTCTTCCACCATTCCCGATTCCCAGCATACCAGCTTCACAGACAGCAGGAAAGGATGGAACAGGTGTAATGTTGATTGAAGATGGAGGCAAGCAAGCATTGTCTCCTGGGCGACATGGGCGTACAAGACGGAAAAAGAAACAAAGAAACAGTCAAGAGGGAAACGGCCAACAATCTTCAACTCGACCTCAGGGCAATGTTAACTTTTGTGGAACTTCTGAATGGCAATATTCAGATGACATGAAAATTACTGATGTTCATGACTTGCATTTGCTGGATGACTTCATAGCAGAGAAGGTATGCTTTCTTTAATTATTCATTTTGTGAAAGAAAAAAGTTTGTCATCTCCATGACAAAATTCTTTTGTTGGGAAGGCTAGAAAAATTTTATGAAAAACTTTTTCCATTATTTTAATTTAGGTTTAATTTTTTTTATTCCTTTTTGGTTGATTTGGGAGGATTATTGCCATTCACACCTCTTTTGTCTTCTTACAGCGTCAGGATCTCTTCAAAGACAACAACAGACGGGACACCATATTTGACAGAATTTTCAAGGGAGCCTTAATGGAGTTTCATAAAGACCTAAAAACTGTGATAGCAGTGCAATTAAACGTAAGTGGTACTTTGATAAAATAGTGCATTTGGGGGCAGTTTCTTAATTCTTAGATTCTAACAAAATCTCCATAATCCTCCAGCATCCAAATAAAAAATTATCATGCAAAGTACATTCTTGTGTTTCTGGAAAAGTTTTTTCTCAGACTTTCATTTCTGCAGAAAGAAATGACTGATAAGTTCTTATGCTATTGAGTACTGTAAAACTACTTTTCTATTCCCACTGTTTGCAGTTCTCTGCTCCTTTTTCTTTGACCTGCGTCTGCATTCAAATTTTTAAAGTGCAGCCTCTAACCCACCTATTTAAGAAAAATCTTGCATAATCACAGTCTTTCATACACGGCACATTAAGCTTGCCTCCATGGCAAAATGGGCTTTACAAATTTAGTTAATATTATTTGTTTAATTAAAAAGCATTTCCATTGCATACATTTCTAAATAGAACACTGGCACTCTAGGAACATGTGCAACTTTTGGAAAAGGTTTATAAAAGATTTTTAAAAATACCTGTAATTTGTAAAGCTCGTAGGAGACTTAGCAAACATGAAAGAAACAACACTTACAGATATGGGTTTGGGGTCTTTTACTCTTTTTTAAATTGGTCCAGAGCTAACAGTGAAATAGCCCCACCCATTTCCTGCATTGTAGTATCATTGAATTGGCTTCAGAATTTTTCACAGACGTCACAAATTTTCAATTTTTCTCTAGCCAGTCTTTTCAGCTATTAGTGCATAGATCTTAGTGCACTGAATACAATAATATGTGCTGATTAAATATCTTACCAAAAGGGCCAAAGTTACAGTTCAGTGATAATTTGCTGTGTAGTTTGTTTCACATCTTCATTTGCTGCTTTAAAATACATAAAGACATTCAGTACTCCCATAGAAATGTTTTGCAGCAAATGCTTTTGTTTGTGGTAGAGAATATTATAGCAAGTATATACATTGATGTGTGATATGTATGTGAGCATTTATATTAACTTACATACATGACTGCATGCAGTTATGTTATTGATAAACTAGTTTTAATGTGCAGAATGGAGAAGTGTCTGTGAAATACAGAGACCTGTTTGAGAAGTTCAAGATTGTGCTTGAAGCTGAGATGCACAAGGAACAGACAGATGCACCTCTTGTCATGGCTCATAATGCTTTCCGAGGATTTCTGGACGAGTTCATGAAGCAGCATGCAGGTCGACGGCGTGAGCAGCGCAAGACAGACAAGCCAGTGAAGACATACAAGCAGAAGAAAGACATGGTGGTCAGATTTTGGCCTTCTTTGCACTCAACTCGTAGTGATTCAGTTGGTTTGTGTTAGTGTAGAAGGGAGCAGTCATAGGTACCTTAAAGCAAGAGCCAGCCGTTAATTGCATATCTCTTCATCTAAACATGACCCCTTAAGAAGTCAGGATTAGGGTTAGATAATTGGTTTCAAACAGAGGGATTTGTGATCAACAAATAGGAAAGCTTCCCATGTTTTATCAATACCTGAACATGTCCCAAAGGGAGAATTTTTTGTTATTAAGTTCAGGTAAACGCTATGCTATGCCTGTATGTAGAAACAGTAGTCACCTTAAATTGTTAGTGCCATCTGCAGTCCAGCTGCTCAATCACAGATGGTGTGTGTGTGTGTGATGTGTGCATTTGAATGCTCCATATGTAAGGGTAAGATTGTATCATTTGTTCACATGTTCCCACTCATATTTTCTCGCACTTTTTTCCACTAGCTCATTTTTTTCATTACATATTGTGTAACTATTCATATATAGTAACTGAGCACCTTCCCATGTTTATATTGCCCACTAGGGACTAATAAAGTTGGTCATTGTCATTGTCATAGATTGGACAAACCAGCCTCTACTCAGTTTCGTGTCTCTTTTCGCCATTTGTCAGTATTGAAAACAAAGTTTGTGTTGCCTGTTTGGTGACAACTGCCAGGAGTGAGAATATAAACTTACAAATAAGTCTAGACACAGCTGTTTATTTACTTTAATAAGAATTAAGTCAACATGTATGGATCCAACTGTGTCCAGAATGGCTAATGTCCTTGCTCACCTTCTCGTTACAGGAACATTTAGGTCACAAGTTCCTCCAGGTGCAGTTCAACATTCCCACTTTCTGTGAATATTGTTCCTCTCTCATCTGGATCATGGACAAGGGTCATGTCTGCCAAAGTAATTTTTTTCTTCTTAAAGTTTATTCTGTGTTACACACATGATGGCTTTCATAACTTAATTTGGATGGAAAGAATGCTAATTCAAATTTTCACATGCTAAGGTGAAAAAGGTTTTGCGAAAAAAAAGAACTTATGAAAACGAAAACAAACTACGCCTTTCACAAAACAGATCATTATTGTTATTGCTACTTATTTATAGCAGTATGGAATAGGATTTCAGGTAACTTGATTACAAGAAAACATAGAATACTGAAGATTGAGAACCAGCACAAGTCTGTACTTGGTTCGGTAATATTGGAATTTATTAACTGATTAGTAAGCATCGATAGCATACCAGTCTTATAAGAGATTAACCTTGCTGACAGTGGACCAGTAAGAGATTTTGTGACTGTCACAGTGTGCAAGTATACCTGCCACAAGAAGTGTTCCATCAAATCCACATTAGCTTGTCGTGGTGCCTCTGCAAATCAGGTATAAAAAAAAAAGATATGACTCAGTTTCTGTTACAAATTTTCATTTGCCACTGGGAGATTCCTATGGTAGCACAAAAGATGAACAGAGATTGATTTATAAAAGGTTTTCATTTTTTTAATCATTTTTGTTGGCATTTTATAGGCATGCCAATCAACTGTCTCTGGAAAACGACTGCAAAATCATATATATTTTTTTTAATATCTAGTAGCAGTAGGCAATTTGAATTCAGAGATTTCTGCTGCAAGTTAGTCATTGTTTCTCATAATGCATTAATGAATCTATTCATGCCTTCATTGATTTTTAATTAAATAATTATGTGCTTGTAAGTGCTTTGTCCCGTAACCATTCTTCTCCTGTTTATCATAGAGAATTTGAGTTATGTCAGATAGTGTAGTTTTAAAGTTCCACTAGATAGCAAGGTAAGGTATTCTTTTTTTTCTAATATCAGGCTCTAACTAATGCAAAAGTGTTTGGGGCACCACTGGAAAGTCTTCTGAAGGAGGACCAGAAGATCCCCTTGTTGGTTGAAAGGCTGATCAATGCAATCGAAACTCATGGACTGTACACTGTGGGACTGTACCGAAAATCTGGGGCAGCACCAAGGGCCAGAGAACTGAGGCAGCTTATTGAGACAGGTATTTTTAATAGCATAGAACAACAGCTGCTGTGACATAGGCAGCTTATTGAGACAAGTGTGTTTAATAGCCTACAACAACAATTGCTGTGACATAGGCCATTGTAATTTCTAATAATATTGACATATTCTTCACTGATGTGGCATATTACCTAATTTAAGTTCCCTACCCCCAAAGACTGCTTTAGAAAGGGATTAACTTCATCTCAGGCTTAGAAGGTATCTATCTAGATCAGTGTTTTAAATGAGTTTAAAACATAGCCATGATCACTGGTGCACTGTGATGTGAACTTTGCTTCACTGCCAATGATGGAAGAAGATGGGTTTGAATGTGATTTACTTAATTTCAGGCTTTGAGGGCGTTAATCTCGAGGAGTATCCAGTGCATGTGCTGACAACAGTCCTAAAGTCTTTCTTCCGGGAGCTGCCAGAACCCTTGCTCACATACGAGCTATATGATGACTTCCTCCGTGGCTCAGGTTAGCAGTAGTTTCATTTGATGGAACGTTTTAAGTTGAGAAATATAACATCTTTTTAGCCACTTCCAGAATTGCAGACTTTATGATTTGTACAAAGAGGATAACATTATATTATTGCATGTTTAAATATTAATATCAGTACGTATTCTTACAAAATATTTCTCAGTAATAGCTATAACTAAATATCTGAGCTATTTAAACAAATTAATAGGTTTTTGTGATTAGTTTTCAAGAAGTGCTGTGTTGTTTTTTCAAATACTTGGTTCTTGTACTGCTCTGAGAGCATCACGTCTTTCTGAAAACATTTGAGCTGTCCTTTCCCTTTCTCCTTATTTAATATTTCTAGCATCTGAACCATTTAAAGTGAGGAGTGACTCGAAAAAATATCAGTTTGGGGATTTCAGTATTTTTAAATACAATACATAAGGTTCAGATGAGGTTTTGTTGAAAAAAATGTTTTGATGCTAAATAAAGTCAGTTTTATTACCTCTCACCAATTTTATTTCAAAGCGTCATGCTGATACCAAAAGTTTGAACCTTGGTTATTTGCACTTTAATCATGCAAAGCTGATATGTTGCTTATTGTTGAAATTGGCACTCTTTTCCCTAATTCACAGCATGAATGAAATGCCCAAGAAATAAATATTCCTGAGGCGATTTTTAAGTTTCTAGGCTCACCATCCTGCAAACTGTTCATGGCTGTTGGTATATTTGGTTTAAAATGTGAAACAACATCGATTCAGTTGGTTCACACCTCACATACCACATATATTCTTCTGATCTTTTAACAGAGATAAAAGACAGAAAGGAGCAGATACAGTGCATGTTTTCCATTATCGATAAGTTGCCCAAGCCAAACCATGATCTATTTGAGAGACTTATCTTCCACTTAGCCAAGTGAGTCATTACAATGTGTATTGGTTTTTTTAAATTAGTTTTATCTTCTACTGTAGACTAAACAAATGACATTCTTTTGGATTCAGTGCTTTAATTTTGTTTTTCTTCAACATATATTTATTTACAGCTACTATTATTTTACTCTTTATTTTATATACTTTATATGCTTTATTTATTATTTAGAGAATATGATCTCCATCTGTGGTACAACTTCAGATGTACTGAGTGAAATGCATTCCTGTTTTGTGAAAATTTATAGTGTTTTTGCCTTTCAAGCTGGCTTTTTTCTCAGTATTCTTAATTAAAAGAAGGGTGATCAACATTTACTTCTTGTTCGAAATCTGCCATCATCAGGGTTGCAATGCATGAAGACAGCACCAAGATGTCTGTCAATGGCCTTGCAATCATCTTTGCCCCGTGTCTGCTGCGTAGCAACAAGAAAATCCAGGCTCAGGAGACTTTGAATCAAGTGCCTAAGCAGACAAGGTCAGAACCCTGGGTTTCTGTCTCTCCTGCAGTTTAGTTGTGCTGACTCCTGTGTTTCTGTAGGATAGTGTTCAGCATGGTGTGGACGATACAATGGTTTAGTCATCAAATTTGCAATTTACTTACTTTACTATTTCATAGGTGCTGGAGTCAGGGGAGGGTGTTCGAAGAAAAGTAGGATCAGATTGACGTAGGTCAAAGTGCAGATGAAGATGAAAATGCTGAAAGAATATGTCGTTTGTTTTTCATGAGTAGTTTTCATTGTTGGCAATGTCACCAGCTGCATCGAAATTATCCTGGCTGAGGAATTGGCAACAGTGAAGTCCAAGCTAGCTGACATCAACACTCTAGAAACTGCAGAAAAAACTGCCGAGGAGCGTCTCACCTTTGTCCGAGCAAGTTTACGTGTAACAAGGGTGAATATATATATATAAAAACCTTTTTTCATTTACAGTTTATAAATTGATTCATTTTATCAAGAGCTTAAGAGTAAGTAAAGTTACAATGTGCATTTTCACAAATCTTTCACAAAAACAGCGGCTTTTGAATAACAGTTTTTGGCTTGGAGCTGTTGGTTTAAATTGTAGGTGTGCTTTAAAATTAAGATCAAGCTTAAAATGTTGTTTCTGATGTCTGGCTGTTTTATGGCTGCATTGTTTGCAATGTTTGCTGGAATTGTGGGTACAGTGTTTCTTTAATGGGGATTGACAGGAGAGGCCAGATATGCCACGTCCTCCCCTTGCACAGCAGGAGTCTATGCCTGAGGAAGAAGAGGAGGAGGTGGAGGCACCCCCCCTCCCAGATTTGGCAGCAGAAGAACGAGCTCTGTCTGCTCACATAGCTACTATTCACAGAGAAAAGTATGATCTTCTTAAAGCAAAAATTTCAAGCCACAAGAAGAGAGTTACAACTCTCAAGTGTATTCTTTTTGTTTTTAGTTTTCTTTTAAGACTGGTATGTTAAGTCATAAATTTTGATTTGTAACTTTTAAGTTCCTTTCCTCAGACAAAACTTGACAACCAAGTTGACAATGCTGGAAACAAGACAAGCAAGCTCAGATGAAGACATGCTGACTGGCGATGAGACAGACAGTATATTTGATGCAGCCGATATTCAAGAGGAGATGAGTGAGGACTATGCTGTTGCCTTTGATGTTCCAGGTTTGTGACTGAGTAAAAGCTCCACTTTGTTAGATTTTTCTCTCCTTTATCTGTTTATCTTGTGTGTGTGCCCATTTACAGATTCGTGTGGTGGGTAAATATGCATGTCTGTATAAAAAATGGCATGATGAAGACCTTCAGTACAACTAAATGTTAACAGTAGGAGCAGTAGACAAAGCACTGATTATTACAGCAGAACTGTATGGGTTTTTAACCACAATGAAAAACAGATCTTGGGGATTAACAAATATGTGTAAATATATATATATATGTGTGTCTTTGGCATGATGCATTTTTAAGTATTTAAAATCCCATATTTTATATATGTATATATACAAAGAACATGTAATTTACACTTTTTTAAAAATCCCATCAAAGATTTCTTAAGCTGTAGCTGGAAAAGACTTAAAAAGAAAAGAAGAAAAGATGCGGGTGGGATGTGTTACCTTTCATTTGTTATTTTATCATCTTATGGCAGTTGGTTAGTAAACATTCAAATATATGTTCAGCCCATTTTTAATACTATTCTCTTTGCACTTATACTCTTGCGTGCTGACAATTTCACCAATAGGCTATCACCATTTCCTTCAGTTATGACTCATGCTTATGGCCTTGGTACCAGCTCAGTAATTTTAATCTGTGTATGGCATTGCCAAATTGCATCTCCATAGCCAAAGTTCATCCCATGAGTATAAGAGAAGAAGCGGTGTTTAGTTGAGTAGATTGGGTGTCTTACCTTAGGTGAGAAAAGCAATGAAGGAAGAAATATTTTATGTCCTTGCGTTCTAATTAGAAGACTCTGTTATAAGCTGAAGAGGGAGGTGGTATTTCTGTAGTGTTATTGTAGTCTTTATGCAGATTGTAGTTGACACACATAAGGAATAAGGAATGTTTTTAGTATGACCAGTGGAGGTGAAGAGCCAGAACACATGTGCAACCCATCACTGAAAATCTTCTGACTTATGACAGCCATGTTCTCAGGTTGAATCCAAGTTCATGTATACTTAATTTCCTCAGCTTAGGAGTTAGTAAAAGTGAAAATAGTAAAAACCTCTCTATTAAGACTTTGTACTATCCACCAAAATCAGGATGTAACTGAAATGGGTCTTAGGGTAAACAACCAGACTGTGACTTTAGACACCTATAAATGTGTTCACTTATTTTAATGTTGAAAATAAAGCTTTAAACAGACATATATAGTACTTTTCTTTGTTGTTTTTGATCATGCTTACTTATTTTGCCATTGTTGCACTGGGATGAAGATTTATTGGGAAACTAACTCTCCAAGTAAGAAAAATCAATCAACACACTTGTATCATGGTAAATGCTCTCTTAAAATGCACTGCATGTATTTTTGTTAAACATTATGCAAAAAGTCACAATAGACCACAAACAGTTGGTCACAAATATTTTATTTTTAATAAACAAAGATTCAACAAGGAGCTGAGGCTGTACATTATGACCCAAAAACATAGTCCTACTTGAGTCCAATGAATTTGCTATGACCATATTGTCCCACGTAAGACCACGTTGTTGGAATGCCATCTAAATGAATGTCCAAACAGCAATGCCAGTTTGATAACTGAATGTATACTTTTTTTTCAACAAACTTATTCTGCTAAAAAAGTTGTAATGAAGCACAAATTGTGAATCCTAAGTTACACTGGAAAGACAGTCATAAAAGAGACATTTATATAGTGAAATAGGTCCATGAAAAAGTTTGGTGTGGTATATCTAAGAGAAGGTCTTAATGAGGACATCTTACTATATAATGCTCTCTACTACCTAGGTTTAAGAAATGTAACATGGTGATCTGCTGTTTCAAATGGTTCAGTGGCTTGTGATGCTATCACTCCTGTTTGCTGCCTTTTGGGACCCCAAGCTATAATTTCCATGTCTTTACCACTGTTTTCTACTAGACAGCCTATTAATTCTAATAAAAATTGTTGCAAGTAGGTGCATTTGCCCATATACTAGTTTCCCCTTCCCCTTAATCTAGTCTTTGTGTCAGCATATTATTTGCTGCATCATGCAGTTGGGGCAGACATTTTATTGGCCAGTCATGTCTTGATTTCTTTGTGTTGCTGTATGCATTTTTTTTTTTTTGCATTGTCTCTGCTATAAGCATTTACATTTTATTCACCCTTTTTTTCATAGATTTTCATCGTGGTATCAGGTAAAAACATTTTACAGACCAGTCTTCTTTCTCTTTTCTGACATTGTTCTTCCAGCCTTCTGATAAATCTTTTCTTTTTTTTTAATACTGTTGTGGATGTTTAATCTGGAATTTTTATTTTTTACAAGGCAAAATATGTTTTAATCAAACTAGCTACTTCCACCTTACTATTTACTCTGTTAAAGACAGTTATGCCTCACAGTCTTCATATGCAAGGAAGATTCGAGCTTAGGATGTAGTGGATGGTGGTTTCTTTTTTTAAATGTACGAAGCTGTATTCACATCTGTAGCTACAGAAACTGAACATAAACTTTCCTGCACAAATATTTGGCTTATTTCATCTCCCTAGGTCTTTATGAATGAGCCATTTAGTTACAACTTCCTTCATGGCTGGGCATAGCAGGGCCACTATAATACCCATTGTTACATTTACAGATCAAGAATTTTTTTCTGGAGGAAGTAAGCATTTCCAAGCATATAGTTTACCTTATATGTACTGTAGCATGATGGAGGCTGTAGTGATTTTTTTTTAACCTAACTCTTTTTTTCTGACCAGGAAATTGTGACTTGCATGGCTTATCTGCCAAAAATATTGATATTAATCTTAACTTACCATCTTATGCCATAGACTGTTCTATTATTTAGGTGTTATTTCCACTAAATACTTCCAGCTAAATTCTTGTAAAGTATGGGGTACACAATGATATGCATGTTGGAAGGATCTTGATTCAAATGGTTTTCAATTTATCGCTTGGTTTTTGCCTTACTTTCTTAGATTTTATTTCTAATTCTTCAACTGTTTTCTAAACACTTTGAACGAGGGAAAAGGCTTACAAATATTTTTGGGGAGAAGGCTTGCATGCACCTAAAATTTGTTTAAGTTTTCTTTTTGTTTTAGACAGATTTTTAAGCCATTTTCTTAAACATTCCAACAGAAAATAACGTCTATAAAATTACCTTGCTTTGAATGGATACTAATAAATCTAAAATTGATGTCTGTTTCTTGATTAATTAGAAGATTAATTCATCTGCCTTACATTCCAAGACACATAACACAAGATTATTATGGGTTTGAAGTAGTTGCATAATTTCACCTGGCTTAGAGTCTATCAGCTTGCATCTGTCCAATATGCAAATCTTTCTCTCCTCAGTGTCAGAGCACTAGTATCATGTATATTGCAACATAGTTCAGCACTTAACGTCAGTGGCACATGTTTTCCCAGTTTCCTGTGCCACATGCATGCTCTGTTTTGCATGCACTGATGACATTTTTATTAGCAAGTATTTTTCTGCAGTATACACCAGTAGACTTGCACAATTTTTTTTTGTTTTGGAAAATCATCAGCACTCTGAATACAGGGTCAGTCCTTCCTGTCTGTTATTAAATTTGTGAACACTTCCTATACGAAAAGAGAGTTTCATTCATCTTTACAGGAAACATCAAGTCAGATGGCTGAGAGGCTGAACTTTGTCTTTACTTCAGAAGGTTTAGGACTTATTTTACCAGTTTCGGTGTGCCAAGCAAGCTTTGATAGTTTGCTTGAAAAGTGGACGATTGGTTTATTTAAAGACATGGGTCCATGCTTCATTTAGCACAGGATTAGCAGCTTGATTAGTCAGCATGTTAGCCTAACAGGTTTTATCACTGTGGTAGTTCAATACTATCAGTAATATCTGCCATGCTGTAGTCTTCTTACTGCCATATGATACCTGTCTTTACAGTAATTTCTAACATGTCTTCGTTGTGACTTGTATATTCCTGGGAAGTGCGTAGGGTCTGTTAACTAGTGAAGCTTTATTAGAGACAGATTGGCAAAGATATGCAGAGAGAGCTCAGCAGTACTTAAATGCAGTGATGTTTTTTTCTGTGCAGCAAACCCGCCTCACCTTCGCCACGTAACCAAAGGGCGAGCGCCCACTCCCACTAGGCGGCGTCCTGTCAGATACAGTGGGGTGCTACAGGATTCAAAGAAACCACGGACAGCTCAGCCAGCTGGAAGTTCTGTACAGTCTGCACCTACTGTCACCGCTGCAAGGTCAACAGCTTTAGATCCTTTACAGTCCTTAGTATCCACACAAGCACCAGAGAGAAATCATGTGCCAGTCCAAAAGTATCACAAATATGGAGATGACGATGAAATCATGGTATGACAGGAGCTGCCCCATGGTGCTGGAACAGATCAAAAGTCTGCACGTGCCCTCCCTGCTAACTTAGAGAGCAGGTCAGTCCAAGGTTTCAGCTTGCCCTCAGAAATCATGGAAGTGGGTTTTGAACCAAGCCAGTTGCTAGGGTTGAATGGCTTTGCTTTGTGTGTTGCCATTTTACGCCAAATCGTCACAGTTGGATGGTTTGGAAAATTCTGGTTCATTGGAATGCTGGGAGGCTTGCTGTAGCTCTGTTTGTCCTTCCCCACCATTGTGTGAGGGCAGCCTTTTCTGTGATGATCCGTTCATGTGATATGTGGGCAAGAGCCTGCAAATTTTCAGGGAACGCATCAAGAGAGGTGAGGGCATGTTGCATTTGTCTTCACTTCAGACTAATGTTTCGGATGCTGTTGGTACAAGAAATTTCTGAATGAAGTGCCCATCCATATCTACTGACTCAGGTACTGTGTTAAGGAACTGACAAAACAATGGGCGTATATATATATATAGCCAAACGATGAGTTTAACAAAAATAAAAAAAAGAAGAGGAGCTTTCGTGTGAAGCATGTATAAAGTCAGAATGAGAATGCCTGAACGACTTTTTGTTTGAGAAATTATTTATTGATTGTATCACATATTTCTTTTATAGAGATTACTCTTGTTTCAGCAGAAAATCTCAAAAGGAAGCAGATACTTTCGCTTTTCATTAACCATTGTCTGTTGCTGGTCTTTCAAGTCAAGTTGGCCGCACAAGCACTTCTGTCTGAAAGTGTTTTACTGTGATGCGAAATAGTATTTGTTCGCTGCCATGCTATCAGAGTCTTTCAGGCTCTATGGACAGCAGAGGGAGAGAAAGAACAATGGTGTACATAAGGAACATT
Source organism: Marisa cornuarietis (assembly GCA_004794655.1). Classification (NCBI taxonomy): domain Eukaryota; kingdom Metazoa; phylum Mollusca; class Gastropoda; order Architaenioglossa; family Ampullariidae; genus Marisa; species Marisa cornuarietis. The sequence goes on along the minus strand of SMMW01000047.1, from coordinate 775,669 downwards.
ATCGCATTGTGTAGTAATCGTGAAGAGTTATTTCCCCTCTTATCAAGTAAAGGGAAAGGTTCAGGGAGCGTGAGCCAAGTAGTCTGTTGCTGTATATGTCTTTCAGCTTGCATGCAAGTAGCAGGGTATCATAGCACCCTGCTGAAAATATTTTATATGGGGCTAGGGGTGAGAGAATTATTTATCAAATGATAATACTAGACTTTTCATAGCATTAAAAATATGAAATGGAAATTGTTTTCACTTTGATGGCGCTTACCACATTGGCACATGCATTCTTGACACACCTGCTTGCACACTACTGCCATGAATTTCTTAATTCCCCCCTCCCTTCTGAGATCAGAGGTAAAATTTTGCAGTTGGGCAGCAAATTACTGCATCTACAAGTGAATGCTGGTGACCTCAGTAAAGGATGCAGGAAGTACAGAAAGCTTTCCTTGTGGAGACAATGGGAGTGTCCAAACACCAGTGTTGCTGGAAAAGTGCTAACTTGCTTTTGCTCCTGTGTCTTTCTGATATTATTCACTGTGCTTGTGGCTTTGTAATCACTGTATTTCAAGCCTCTTTTCCTCCACTGGGGACTTAACCTTTTCAGCAGTTGTTGAGAGGGGAAGGCTAACTTAAAGACAGAGCATCAGTTTGGGATAACATATTTTTATTATACACTGATTTTTCAAAGCCATCTGTGTTCATGAGAGCTGTAGCTGCTCTTCTGCACTTCTTCATCTCAATCTTTGCCTTTTATCCTGCCTCTTTCATTCTTGTTGTCCTCCAGTCCAAGCTGGCTGCATTATATAAGCATCGACGCATAAAATACATTTTCTGCCTTAATTCTCCACATCTTTGCTGAGTATGCATTTGTGTGCATATACCTGGAGAAATGTTTTTTTTATTATTAATACATGGGGGTTGGGAGACACTATAGCACATTGCAGACTATACCAACATCAAGATCTAGTCAACATCATTGTTCACTTTATATCAAGTGCAGTGTTTCTGGATTTCTGGATTGCCAACTCTTTGTACCAGTGATGGCGCTTCTAGTGCCAAAAGCAAGAAGAGTACTAAAATGGTGGGGCTTGGGGTTTGGTTTGTTGAGTTTTTTGTGAGGAGAGGGGAGGTTGGGCTTAAAAGATCCAGGTGGGGTTGATTAATTTATTGGTAGCTTCCTATTGCACGCATGTCAGATTCACCATGACCATTGAGCCAAAGAAAAGCTTCAGGTGGATCTTGATGCACTAAAGCTGTTGGCAGTTGACCGAGATGATGTTTACTTCACGTTCCACAATGCTGGGTGCTTGCTTGACAATGTGCATTCTGTTCCAGTTTGCATGCTTAAACAACCCACTGAGACTGTAAACATATTGTTGATGCGCATTGGGTAAATACATTGTACATGTATTGGTGAACAAAACCTGTGAATCAGGTGTGCTGACAGAAGCAAGGGGCATTGATGAATCTGTTGTAGACAAGTAAGTGTGTGTATGTGTGTGTGTGCGTGGAGTTTGCATTTAGCGACTCTCTGGATACAGGACTTGCACAGCTTGTGACATCAGACCCCATGACTTTATGTGAAGCATTTGTAGCAGAGCACTGAGGTTTGAGGTTTCAGATTCTTATCATTTCTCCCCTGGACTTCAACTTTTTTTTTTTTAATGCTGGAAAGACAAAAACCCACTGATGTACAGTCTTGTGTTGTTGGTCTCCACTTCATTGATACTGAACTGTCGTTTTGTCTGAATGGCTTTGGGTGGTATAGCATGCATATTCCATGAGAAAGAGTTTCTGAATGTTTTGAACAACAGGGTTGCTGGTCAGGTTAAGACATTGGCAGTGGCCTAAGTGGTTGAATATGTTCATGTCAACATTGGTGATTGACCTTTTAGACATGCACACATAATGCTTTATCATACGTGCATCCATGGCTAAATATCTCAAGCTCAATTGTCTCGTTGTCAATTGCTTCAACACAGGCAATAAAAAAGACATTTATATTGTACTGGCCATCTTTATGCAGCTGTGAATGCTTGAATGTTATTTAGATGTTTGGCTATTGAGAACTATTCAGCAACAGATTCATTACAATATTATATTCATAAGAGATATGTAAGATTCATTACATTATAGCTATACAATCCAAAGAGCACCCGGACTTGAGAATACAGGAAATTCATTTAGTAGTAGTGCCCCAGTTCTGAATGGGAAATTTTCATTCCATAAATATTCCAAAGCGTGGTGCTGACAAGACTGGTTTTGAATGACTGTCACAGCACTTTTAAAACAAAAAAGCAAGGGAATGCTTCGGGCCCTGTAGCGCATGTTATCATACAGGAGCATTCAGGAAAAATATATGTCCAGAAGGTATTGTGCCGCTTAATGGTTAACAAGATAAACACTTTTTTTAAGTTGCTAGCAGATGAATTACCATTCTGCAAAAATACTGTGTCACTTCACATTACACAACAAAGCCAACCGTTTCTAAACATTACTAGCAGGTGAACTACTGTATCTTCCGAGGATACCTTGGCGCTTAATGTTTTAAATAAGCTCGAATTTATAGAGAGCTCAAGTCCACGGTTGCATCCGCACACTCAGTGCCGGTGTCACGATCTATGTCTGTCTAGAGCTACCACTTTGCCTCTCACAGTGCGCATGCGCAGGGGTCAACAGATCATGTCCACCACATGACGGGTTTGTCATATTCTGGAAAGGTATGCGAGCATTTTAAGCTATGCAGTACATATTCATAAACTTTTGTATTTTATTACATCTTGTAACTGTGTATACTATGTAGTGCGGAAATAAAGAATGAAATCTAAGTAGTCAAAACGACTGAATTACTTCCCTTGACTTCTATGTACGATCGGTCATTTGTATCGCTAAACGACAATAACAGCCGACGAACGATTACTTCACATAACACATTTCGTTCGAACTAATTAAAAATCAGTCTGTGCGTACTATATTAGCACGCTATAATACTATACAACGCTCCCTGCGCATGCGTACTATGAGAGGCAAAGTGGTAGCCATAGATCGTGACACCATGCAGCATGTGACCTCACCTCTCAATAAGCTACGGGATCGCCTCCCCCATTATGCAGGTGAAAAAGGCAGCCCTTTTTTAAAGCTGGCTTTTATTTAGCATAGTTTCTATTAGGTTGTGAATAATATCAAGTCTGAGTCATTTCCAAACTTGTGCATGCGAGCGAGCGCGACGTGATGTACGCCTCTGCCGAGGACCTGTAATATGCACGTGCATGTGAGCACGCGTATACGCTTCAGCAGGAGCTCCTGAGAGAGGTTGGATTATATGTCTGTAACCCACTAGCTAGTATGTCCGGCAGATGACCTCATGTGTGCCCGCCAGGTTCATAGTCTATTGATGTCATGACAGGCGCAAGTTCACGGCCTGTGAGTTACGAAATCGAAATGAAATCCAGTCAAAACGACTGCTAAGTTCAAAACTAAATAAACCAGTGTTTAATAAACCAAACATCACTCAAACATTTCAGTTTCTGAAAAACATTTATTACTGCATGTAATCTGTGATGTTTAATCCAAAATAACACTGATAAAGTATACATTCACCTTTGCCAGGATGATTACTGTTTTCTTCTCTCATCTGTTGGGCAGTGAAGGGAGAATTTGAAATAAATGGCCGACAGTAATAGGTAGGAATTGTTAGATGAATGTATAGTTTGTTTTTTAAATGTAGTCTCGTAACCTTGGGGTCATTGGGAGAGAGGTGTTGGAGCCCTTGCTTTATCTCGGGCCAGCCCACAGGTGGGTCGACTGGATAGAGAGGAGTGTACTGCGGTGTGGAATCTCTTGTGGACAGGTCTTCGGAACTGACGCCATTGCTCTAAACTATCCGTTAGTGCGGTTAGTCCATCTTTCAAACACCTCTCTCCCCCTCCCCCCACACACACCCCTTTGGGTTTTGTTTTGTTTGTTTGGTTTTTTGTTTGTTTGTTTGTTTGTTTTGCTTTTATTTTTTGTTGCTTTTTATTGCTTTTGTTGGTCTCTTTTTTTCAACTATTGGCTACTTCCCTACTCGTCTTCCTCTGCAGAATCACGATACCCTCAGTTCTCTTTGCGTTTTCTATATTTGTCTTTCATTAGTCATCAGTACTGTTGTTTATCCTTCCGTTTTGTTTGTATGTTGTCCATGTCTCGTTCTTGTCTCGAGCGCTCCTTACGAGCGTGAATATGTGCTATACAAATCACGCGTTTGTTACATTTTTCTTTACCTTCTCCCCACCATAGGAAATGATGTCAGAGAAGGAATTAAACTATTCCTGGGGAAGTAAGGAAGCCTAGAATAAGTGAGCACTGTGTGTATGGAAAGAGACGTGTACGTGCGCACAGGTGTGCATGCATGCAGTGAGAAAATGTTGAACAGCACACACTAAAGCATGTGTAATCTCTAGAAAACTAATATATTATGAAAAAGTGCTCGATAAACACGTTCAAAGAACGGTACGGGTTTTTTCCCAATTCAAAAATTAAGGGTACACAAGGGATCTGCTGCAATGAGCAGAGTGATGTAAACATGCTGTTTATGCTCTGTGATGTTGGAAGTAACAATAATGACACTTTTTAACGTCTTTTACAGTAGGTAATGGCAATAGTATATTGAACAAGCCACACAGACAATATACTAAAGACTTGACTAAAATAACAGCAGGTCGAAAGTTTGCACTCTACCGAAAGTGCAGGTGCCCAAATTATGACACGAGTCTCTGGAGGCTTTCCGAGAATAGCAGTTTAAGCGACACAGTTTGTTATATCGACGAGTGACCGGTAGCTACATACATGGTGAACAAAAAATATTAATTGATGCTGAACAAAAAGTATTAATTGATGTTTTATGACCATGATACACGAAGTATTCTAATCTCCTGCCCTTATAATGTGTTTCACTTATCTCACTTCTCATACAGTGTGTTTGGACGTAAAAGCCTATGAAGTACAAGGTTGAAATCTATGCTGGCAACGTGCATTGTTTCTATAAACACATAAAGGATGTGACAACGAAATAACATGACGATCGCATACTATGGCGTCGAAGCAGGGGTCTACATGTTGTTACAAGTAAACAATTGGTATCCGACTCAAAAACAATTCCCGACCAAATCAATCAAATAATATAAATGTATTCCTTGCCTCGAATTTTTATAAGGGTTTTTTTTTAAGTTGATGAATTAATGTCACAATTTGTTATTCCTTAATGTAAAATGTTTGAACTGTTTTATATCTAGATACTAGTTACATCAATTGTGGTAAATACAGTAACAGTAGGCCCTTATCTTGGGTGTCACCAATACAGTGAGAAATGACTGCCACAGGTTCAGATCTCGTCTTGGGTACGCTGTTCTTTCTCTGTATGTGGCATCTGTTTACAGGGGTGGCTGCCTTGCCATGATATAACCTTAGTTGCTGGTTCGGCGTAAAACACCAATTCCCTCTTACCCTTTTCTTGGATGTGTTGTTTCTACGCAGGTCTGCGCTGTCGTACTACTGATCATATGACCTTTGACTTCTGCACTTCCCAATGAAGGTCACGAGCATGGCCATGGACAGTCCACAAATTCTCTTATCGACATGTAATTGAAGATGCACTGGTGATGATAGTGTAACTACTACTGTGACTTCGCTACAGGTGGCCGCAGTGATTTGACGCAAGAAGATTTTTTTTAAGCCACTGATTAAATGTACTTTTAAAAAAAACGCACACAAATTCTTGACTGCGACAATGGTTTCCCTGATGGTCTCAAAACCTCACTTTGTCGCGTTCAATAGTCGATTGACTATGGACCTGCCCTTTTGGCATCCCTTTAGTACGGGTACCCGTTTAGATCCGTCAACATGACATCGCCGTTCTTGTTCTCCAGAAGTTCCGGATGTGCGGAGAGCTTTGCAGAAGCAGACGACTTTGCTTTCTTTGGCTCCACGGAGGTGTAGGTGAGCGACCGAAAGACCGCCAGGAGGAAGCCGCAAATCTCCCCGAGTGTGATGACAGACAGGCCAAGCCACAAACCCAGCTGTCCCCCGATGTCGCTGAGTAAGTTCTCAAGCTGCCAAGATCAAAGGTCACGAAATGAGAGTAGAATATTCGTATTTAAAAATAAAAAATAACTCATGAAATACCTATTTTACAATAAAGGTGTTAGTATTAAAAAAAATTAACGTTCACTAGGAATGTACTCGTTATCAAAGTCGAAAAGTGTCACTGACAGTTACGGGAGAGTACGAAATATTATCCTGCGTCCAAAACTAATACAAAAATCGAGTGTGGTTGGGTGATTTTTTTTTTCTTTGGCACCCGTAAACGTACACGATTTGTAATAGTTAATGGCCTAAGGGCTAACATATAATGGGGTTAACCTAGGGCTCAAAAAGCGCTTAAGTGGTAAATAAAAAAGAAAAAAATTCATTTTTTAAACAACGCATCAGAAGTTTCTCAACCATTTGGTTGCTTATTTTTCCACCCACCTCGTAGGCTTTATCCTGATCAATTGTCTGGGAAAGAAGATCACGAAAATAGACAGTGAGCTTGACAAAGTCGTCGCCACTGCCAACAGATCAACGATTAAGATTACACTAATCTATTATTCACCATCTTCTGACTTCATAGCGGGTATGACAGTATCAACACTGATATTGACTCAGCCATGATGTTAGAATTGTTATAAAAAAAAGCCAGTGCTTTGATAGAAGATTACTCACTTGCTGTTCGTCATGAGCATATAATTTGATTGCTGTAGCTTAGTCTTCAGGTAACGCTGTAACAAAAACAAATTTCTTTCTATCTATATTAACAGATTCATGCATGCACAGAGAGAGAATAAAAAATGTGAGTGAGATGGAGAGGAAGTGCACTCGTTCAAAAGAATAAATTTATTAGAACTCGTGGAAATACCTATTAATCAATAAACAAAATCATCTGTCGATTCAAACTGAGAAATATTTTACTTTCTTATTTTAAATAATATTATAGACCAGTATCTAGTTTTGCTGTTGCAGGTCTTTACAAATGCCAGTTTAGTGTAGCGATTGGTTGCTTGAGATTTCGACACTTAAATTCGGCGATACTTGTGTATCTATTATTCAACCGGATAACGGATAAGCAGAGTATCAACTTGTAGCATCAATTTTGATGAAAAGCATTCTTATCTTCTGAGTTCAAAGGAACATGCATGTGAGACATATAGTTTTGTTGTATGTAATGGCCTGTCCAGGTCTAGCACTCCGGAAGACGACAGTACAGTGCGCGCGCATGCTAACTGCAGCTTCCGCTGCTACAGAAAGGCATACCTCATAGTTCTCTGACGGCCAGGCAGCTGACGAGACGAGCACATCGTATTCGAACTCCCTGAGAGAAAAGGAACACCATCATAAACATCAGCACCGCGACTCACGCTTACTACTGAACGTTTCTGTCTGGGACACCAAGATGGCGTCAACAAGTTACTCGTAATCATCAAGATACTCATAGTCATCACGATAAGACCACGGAGTAATATTTAATTACTATTATATGTAACTTCGTGATCAGACATGCAGCCAAGAGAATTAGCATCAGAACTCACACGCACGGCAGTGGACAGTTTTTTGTCACACACGTCGTATTCTTCAGGGAATGAGGCCATTAGACTGGAGTGGCAGTTGTCTGTAGCAGAAACAAATCTTTCTCATGTTTCGTGTACATGTCACACGTGCATGTGATTTTACACACGCTAGCTGTTACATTGTCACGGGATTTTCTCACATGCAGGCGCTACCTGAAATCTGTCAAGCTAGATGCTACGTGCTTCTTGGATATGTCTTATTGTTTCCTAAAAAAAAAAATCAGATGTCAAACCAGAAGGGAAATTTATTACTAGTATCACAGGGCAATAATATATGATCATTAGCTTTACATTGCGTGAACCACTTGCAGTATCTTAGCTGTGGTCGGGATGATTGATGTGTGCTCGCACATTTAAAATAGTTCACGCAACGCATAGGACTCATTCGAATCTTCAGTCTGTAAATAGTTCGCTAGTGTCATAAATAATAGTTCTCTAGTGTCATTCATAACAGTGTCCTAGTGTCACTGATCCCGCCAAATCTACGATGATAATAATAGTAACAAAGTGTCATAACAGCCGACTCTATGTCGCAGAAATTAATGAGACGTTTTGTCTGGTTTGCTTTTGTTATTGCTTGCTTTTTGTGTGTTCTGTTTTGGGTTTCTTGGTGGGTTTTTTTTGTTTTTTTTATTGTTTCTTTTGACGTATTCTCTGTTGTGTTTCCTTTCCATTTTGGTTGTTTTGTTTGTTTGTTTTGGAGTTTCATTTTGCTATTGTGCTTCGCTTCCTTTTTTTTTTTTTTGCTTATTATTGCTTTGTTGTTATTTTAGGAATGTCTCCCATGCTCCATGACATGCGCAGAGAAGGGTGTACATACTAACGACGTCGTCGGTCATGTTACAGACGTTGTCCCTGTTGGCGACGTAGTAGATGGGCACAGAGCAGTTGCAGTGGCGCTCAACGATGGCCTGGTAGCAGGACTTGAGACAAGACAGCTTGGAGTACGACGCGTTGGAGTTGAGAGCGTACAGGTCGTGCTGGTAACCCAGCTCATCGTTGCACGCGCCGTGAGGGGGATGCAACCGATTGGTTACCATCTGCAGGATTATTGTTATCGTTAGCAATGGAAGAATGCGACGATGATGATGATGATGATGATGATGATGATGATGATGATGATGATGATGATGATGATGATGATGATGATGATGATGATGATGATAAACTAGCACTTGCTGCTATTTCCTGCGAGCATTAAGTAATTTATAATGTCATTAATTTTAATTTTGAATATTTTTAAATTAAAGGAAAATCACAAAATTACAAGAAGAATTACGTGTTGTGATGATTTTTTTCGGGTAGGGTTGGGGGAGAGGTCTGGGAGCTCTGGTAGACACAACTCTTTGCATCCTGTAATGGAACTGCGACATAATTATCAACAGTGTATTGAGTCATCGAAACTCAGTTATGATTACAACGAGCTGGAAAATTAAATCCAACTGTAAGTATAGTGCTGGGTTTGTTGTGAGTCTCTCTTTCTGGGATTTTTACGCATGCCTACTGGGTTGAACGATCTGTCCGAGATAAAAGTCTTGTTAGGCTGGAGGTAAACACAACCAACCAACCAACCAACCAACCAACCAACCCACCTACCCACCCACAGATTGAGCAAACATTTACTGATTTGTACTTGTCTGTTCAAAATGATCTAATAATGTCTACAAATGAGAGTGGCCACAGGTGTGTTGTAACTGAATAACAAATCATCATCGAACAAGCATCAAAATAATCCCAGCAAGACTGACAAGCACAATGACGATGTTAATCGCACTCCTCAAGACCCACACTGCGCATGTCCAGCGGGGATAGCCTTCACCCTGACGGCATTTCCGCTCGCAGCTAGCCTTTACCTTATTTATTGTCGTGTCCTAATCTTTCCGTTTATACTCGCTTGCTCTGCACGTCGTTGGAGTAGACAGCTGCGTGTAAATGTCTCTGGAAACTGCGAGCCCCAAAGTAATGGCCAGGGATAATTGCCATGTTATGTCTAGCAGGTTCTCGTCAAGCGACGCTAAAGTCAAAGTCGAGTAAGGAACAAATATTATGACTCCCATTCACTCTTCGTCTCCTACTCACTATGGCTGGATATAAAATTTACTATCAGGAACAGAAGTCTGCATATGTCGGGTTAATAATACGATAATGAGCTTCTATCTTCAACAAGCAGACCCGTAAAAACTGGCTTTTCTTTTCCGTTTCTAAAACTTTTCTGAGCCCTAAATTATTTAAATAAAAATTATAGTGAAATATTAAAATAAATCTTTTAAACTAGACTAAAGATTTAGGAGTTGTGGACTAGCCTTTACATAATTTTTAAAAAGACATCCTGGAGATGGGGGAAAGCTGTAAGAAAATGTCAACTTTTTTTTTAATGTTTGAACTGCTTGAGACGACAGAATAGACGGATAATAGGAAGGAATCCCAAACGTTCCCACCTTGCAGGCCTTATACGGGGAAAGCCAGTCAGTGTGTGCCAGACAGAAGTGACATATTGGTGTCGCCGTGATGATACGTGCTACGTGTTGCTTACGTGACGGATGCTGACGTAGGTGGAGTGTCCGGGCGAGATGGAGAAACCGTTGTCCACCGGGAAGGGCGTAGTGTTCCGGTGATGGATGACGACACGAACGCCAGCTTCTGACGCCAGCGTCGCAACGTACTGCTTCTGCTGGATGTACAGCTCCAAGGTGAGACCTGAGCACAAAAACGTCAGCTCTGAGCACAAGAACGTCAGCCCTGAGCACAAGCACGTCAGCTGTGAACACGAGGACGTCATCCCCCGAGCCCAAAAAACGTCAGCTCTGAGCACAAGAACGTCAGCTGTGTTAACGAGGACGTCATCCCCCGAGCCCAAAAAACGTCAGCTCTGAGCACAAGAACGTCAGCTGTGTTAACGAGGACGTCATCCCCCGAGCCCAAAAAACGTCAGCTCTGAGCACAAGAACGTCAGCTGTGAACACGAGGACGTCATCCCCCGAGCCCAAAAAACGTCAGCTCTGAGCACAAGGACGTCAGCTGTGTTAACGAGGACGTCATCCCCTGAGCCCAAGAACGTCAGCTCTGAGCACAAGGACGTCAGCCCCTGAGTACGAGCACGTCAGCTGTGAATACGAGGACGTCATCCCTTGAGCACAAGAACGTCAGCCCCTGAGTACAAGAGCGTCAGGACGTCAGCTCTGAGCCCAAGAGCATCAGTCTGATTATGTCACTTTGAATGAAGAGAGGAACTTATTTCACGAATTTTATCTGGTTTTTTTATGAAAGGACAGTTTATCAATATCGGATTTTGCTTGATGACAAAAGCTTATCAGTCTGATGACAATGCATGTTTCTATAAATATTTTATTCACACCTGACTTCCTTCTGATAAGTATCTGTTCGTTTCAATTAGAACAGTAAAGTAGATCTTAACTTGAGGTTGAAAATTATTTTGTGTTCCTTTGTGTCATTTTTGACACTATCCTTGCATATTTAATTCGAAAAAATAGCTATTAAGATGTTAGTAAGTATTCTGTTAGTGGTTAGACTTTGTATTCAATTACCATATTCTGGTCCTGGAAATTTTGTGTTTTGAACTTTAACCACATCGTGAGAATTAAAGGTGTAGCAGTTTCCATATTTGTAGTTATGGAAATAGGTAAAGTTCCTGCAACGCAAAAAGAAGGAGGTGATTTTATTTTACAAAATGCAAACACGTGCTTAAAGTGTAATATTTCTGCAAGTTATTCAGAATTTTCAGCCGTTGCCTTTTTTCGCATTAAAATCAGTTGAATCTTTTTTTCGATCTTACCTTAAGTAGCATCAATCAGCATTAGTCCTCAAGATTCTGTTAATGGAGTCATTGAGATATCATCTGATTTTTAAAAAAAAAATCCGTTTGAAACGTACGTTCAATGTTTTTGATTTATACAGTAAATAAATGTATACTGTTAATAAATCTGTTGTCATTTATGCCTCTAAATATGACATGTCATATCAAAGTCTTCTTAGGTTTTTGTCGCTTTCAGGCTGTAGCCTCATGTCCACCTGTATGATTGCTATCAGCCTGTTTGTAAAGACTGTCATGTTGCCATTTCACGAGAGCTTCAAGTTTAGCTTCACCTTAATGGCCTATCATTACATTTAAACAGCCGTGTGAGCCAGAAAAGGCGTTGCTAGATGTTCACAGATGGTTAACTTTTAGTACAAGTGAAAGCTTCGATCCTTGAAAATGTCATAAACGTCCATCATTGTCTATGTCTAATAAACTAAGACTTCCCTAAGGTTTTTGTCGTGGCAGATAAGTAGATGAGGTTGTAATAATTTTGGTAAGGAATGCACGTACTGATGTGTGAGAAGACACTTTCGATAAGTGGATTTAACGATAGCTGTGTTCCAGAAACTATGGCAAGTTGTTGTGGCACACTAAAAACTTTCCATTAAACTTTATGAAATGAAAAACAAAACTTGATGGGCTGATGGAAATTATAAAAGTCAACGATCGGCCTAAAAGTTTATTAATCTTAAAAAGCTTCCCATACATCAAAGATAATACTCGACAAGGAAGAAATATTATTTCTCGACTGGTGTTATCTTTCACACACGGTAGTACCTCACATAACTAGTGCACTTGAGCAAAAGTAGGTACCAATGATTTTCTGACATACGAAGTGCAAATAGCTTTTCGCTTAATTCAGTAACCTGAATCATGACATGGCCTACACAGCACAACAGCAAACAACACTTTAAGAGTCTAATCAGCAAAATCCTCTTTATCAGACGCTGGCAGTAAATAAAACTCTCCTGGATTATTCCCAAATATTCCAGTTGCCTTCTTAAAGACGGATCTGGAAGTGACACAATCCTTTAAGAACATTACATGATGTTACGGACGCTTAGTGCATCTTTGACGAGGACTGGCAATGTAGTCTCAAGAAAAGGAAGGAGCCTGCTGTCACATTACCTAAAGACATGTACCTTTATAAAGACCTGAGTTATCCTTCGTTATGTCTCATGGAATCATATTATACTGTGCATCTCAGAGTCCATTTTGTTGTATTCTAGGGTACCACAGCTTATGATATTTTGGGGTATTGTACTGTACAGTCCTTGTAGAATAACCATAAAAACATACCTCGGAGAACACTGGTATCCATAGTACCAACAGTTCAGAATAAAGTCGTCAGCTGAGTGACCTGCTGCTCTTACCACTTCCGGGTCGAGCTTGGCGCCAAGAGTGGCATAAGCCATCATTGCCTTGAATTCGACTCCACGTGTCTGGAATAAAAAGAGCTCTCCGATAAAAGAAAAGCAAAATAATAATATGCCAAGTCATATATCCTTGCTGCAGTGATTGATATAATAATGGCAGTGTTACAATCATGTCAGAAGCCGCCTGGCAATCAAACAAGGGCTGCTATCTTGCCAGTCATACGGTGTTGAATGTTAGGATCTTCTGTTAGTTGTCAGCAAAATGTTAAAAATGTAGGCGAGCAAACTATAAAATTAACTGTCTCCAGACAGAACCTTACTGTATGTTGCATAAGAGTCTTTATCAGATATTTCCTACACATCTCTCCATAATTTTCATTAAAAAAATTCAAGTCTACACCTTCACAGTTTATTGCTAAAAGTAATTTAGGACTAGAAGATTCTGACATAAATTAATTTTGTGGATATTGTGGAGATTCTAAAAGCCGACAAAGGGAGAAAAAAGTTGCAACATAATGCCGAAATCGCGGGTGTATCTTTCACTATCTTAAATCCAATTAGCAAAATTAAGCAAAAGATAGTAAAATATAATTACATGGAACTTGATGTCATACGCTAGCTTATTTAAAAAATGGTGTCCTTTGTGTCTGTTTTGAAAATATGTGTGTGTGTGTGTGTGTGTGTGTGTGTGTGTGTGTGTGTGTGTGTGTGTGTGTGTGTGTGTGTGTGTGTGTGTGCACAGTGTCAGGACAGTCATGACAGACCTTATAGTATGACACACCCAGGCTCCCATTCTCCAGAGCGTTCCACTTGTTGAAGGAGTTGTTCATCATGATAGCGAGGCTAGAGTTAGAGCTAGTTGCAGGCAATGCTGTGGTACTCGTGGTACTCGCAGTACTCGTAGTAGTCGTGGTAGTCGTGGTACTTGTGGTACCCGTAGACGACACTGAGTTCGATTTACTTGTGGTCGGTCCTGTGTTTAAGTTACCTGCTGACTTTACTGTGGTCGATGTACCTGCAGACAGTACAGCATTCAATTTACCTGTACACAGTACAGTTTTCTAGTTATCTGCAGGAAGCCCCTCTCTACAACCTCAGTTTGTCCTAATATTATTGTAGTTGAGTTAGTCTGTAGAGCAGTTAATCCAACGTGCGATAAGCCTGTGCTATTTCGTCGGACACTTTATCTACCAGTCGGTCAGTCAATCAGTATGGAAGCAAGAATGAGGTCAGCAAAAGACAGACAGCAATCTGCTCTTTCAGTTTCCATTTTAGGTATGTTATTTCAAAATTGCAGGACTTTTATTTCTGTTAATGTTCAAACCCCACCAATATTTTTTTCAACGTAGTCACATAACAGCCAAAGAACCAAGCAGAACACACAACATATTTCTTTTAACAAAATCATGTAACAGCGGAACTGGATAGTGGTACACTCTACGAGTGAACACAAGTCTATGATAATCATTTGAAATGGACTGGTGTTATCTTTATCAAAATCTTCCTTCACACAGTTCTTGGTATTGATATCATAATGCCAGTGTTACAATCCTGTCAGAAGCCCCCTGGCATGCAAGCTTTAGCAAGCAAACATGGGCTACTTTCTGGCCAGTCCTACGGTGCTGAATGTTAGGATCGTATGTTGTCAGTAAAATGTTATAAATGTAAATAAGCAAACTATTAAATTATTTTACTGTCTCCAGAGAGAACCTTACTGTATGCTGCATAAGAGTCTTTATCAAATATCTCCCACACATCTCTCCGTAATTTTTTTTTAAATAATCAAGTCCACACCTCCACAACTTATGACCAAAAGAAACTTAGGACTAGAAGCTTCTGGCATAAATTTGTCTTTGTGGACATTAGGTACATTCTAAATCCTCGACCTCAGGAGAAGAAGTCGCAACATGATGCCGGAAACGTGAGTATGTCTTTCCCTATCTTGTGTTTGGTTTGTATGCACGTGTGTATGCATGTGTGTATAATTGGATCCTTTTTACGTAGGGTATTTATGTTAAGTGCTAATTGCTCGCACGTGTGCTTGTGCGTGTTTCAGTTCAGAGGAAAGGTCTTATTTCTCTGCTTCTTCTTTTTTCTCCTCCATGTCAATCTAATCAATGCTATAAAGCATGTTTAAACGACAGGGCAATGTGCCAACAAATAAAACCTTTTTTTCTTTTGTTAGGAATGAATGAAAGATACAAGTGAGAATGATGTGACTGGTCTTCACCGGAAGTGTGCACACGAGGTGCACGTGATCTGCTCTTTACGTCACTGGGACAAACGCTTAGCTCGCTTCTTTTCTTTTCTGTCTGTTCATCGAAGCGCTAAGTTCAGATTCCATCAGGCCATCAGGTGTAGGCACACAGACGTTATAGTGCTTTCACCTGTGCTTACCTGGGGCAGGTGTTGTCGAATCCGAGCGAGCGGCCGGGGATCCACTCCCAGAGGAGTCTGCAAGGATAATAAATATGTGGTTTAACACGCACCATGGGCATCTGTCCTTTGTCACAACGCTTGCTTAAATGGCTTTGCTTGTCGGTGTCCATTTCCGTTTGAGAGGTCCTCTCAGTACATTTCACACACATCGGCTAGTTTATCTATGTGTTGTGTACGTTTAACACAGGCAACCAACTTTTTGTTGCTGTTCAAATGCCTGGTTTGAGTTTGTTGAAGGATATTGAGTCTGATGCCCCGGATCTGATCGAACAATACTGTTCTTTCCTAGAGACAGGTTTATCGACATCGCAGTCCTCACCTACGTTGTGAGAACCTCACTGCCCCGTGGCATCACAAAATTAGAAACGTTGCTATGGCAACGTCTCATTAGCATGAGATCAAAGCTGTCGCATTGGCTGCTGCCTTCTATGACCTCAGAAGTTAAAATTTTGATCGACCAATGTGTGCTTTTCCCTTCTGTATTACAATGGCATCAAGTTGGGGCTTAGTCTGAATTTTGACTTAAAATAGCCTTAAGGTGTAGTGGAGTGCAATTTATTTTCACTCCTGATTGGATAAAGCTTAGTGCAAGATACTGTTACCCATAATCTGAAGGAGTAACCAACCCCTTTCGTTCTCAAGATCCACATCTACAAGCATGACTATGCGCAGAATGAGGTCAAACACGAGACGTCACGTTTGTACACAGATAAACCTAATTAACATATGCTCCCAGCTATTCCATTGGCTGAGGCTTGACAATGTAAGCGTGTATATGTACGATCCAGACATCTGTGTTGTTGACTTTGACCTGTGCATAAGGACCTTTGTAAAAGTGTATATCGAGAACGGTTATTGGGGTAATAATATGTTGCCCTGAGCTTGACTCTGTCAGTACAAAATTCCCCCCCCCCACCTTTAAAGACAACACGCGCCTGCGTTCTAGAGCTACACGCAGGAGCTACACCTTGTGTAGACACAAAAATAGACACATTAGAGATGATGATGATGATGATGATGATGATGATGATGATGATGATGATGATGATGATGATGATGATGATGATGATGATGATGATGATGATGATGATGATGATGATGATGATGATGATGATGTAATTCTTATATAATCATCGTCTTAGATTATTAAGTTAATAAATTCATAACCAGAATTTTCTTTCGAAGACGAACGCATCGTTTGTTGGAGCCTCGTTCCCAGTTTGTTAAATGTAACATCGTCCCTTCCCTTTGTCCTCTTTCGTCGTTTTTCATTACGTCTTCCTTTCTTTTAATCAGCTTGCACTAAAGACTCATGTATAGCACTTTTCGGTCATTATCTGCACTCTTACTGTCAACAGCTGCAATTTTAAACCATAGGTTTTAAAATTGCAGACACCTTCTCCGACTTGTTTGGTTTCCGTTAAAAGTAAACATGACTGATCTTTTCATCTTTCGAAAAGCGGCTCAACTGCCGTCGGCTCGCAAACAGAATATAAAACGCAAGCAAGTTTGTAATATCGCTTTTTCATAGAGCAATAAATAAGCAGAGATTTGTCATACTGTTTAGTGCAATCGTTCAGATTTCAACAGTCTATCCATTATTCTATAAAAAAAAATCTTGACATCTCCACTGTGAGTTATTTTTTTGTTTGCTTTCTTTTTACAAGAAGGCAAAGATGCACCGAGAACACGCGCTCCACTGTGACACAAGTAAAAGTTCATCTGATGTCGAACACGAAAGAAAACAAATCGAAAATATTTGCCAAGGAACAGGACTTTGGGGTGTCCAGTTGACACAGGAAGCTAAGCGATTTCGATCGAGTGATTCCGGTGCTCATGAAGCAAATTACGACTTCTTGCTGACTTCTTCATCCGATGCATCGACTGCTCATCGACATCCGGACAGAGGCGCTGTAAACTTCAGCAGCTCTTCATGTCCTTCCCACTCAACAGTTAAAAGGAACAAAATAACAAGAACTTTAAATGTCACGAAAGTCTCGCGTGGCCCTAAACATTTGGACTTCCTGTGCTCGTTGGAGACTTCAGTGTACAAGAAGAGGACATCAATGATGAACAAATGAGAAATAAATAAAAGGAAAAATATTTTACATGAAGTTTAAAACCGAATGACAAATTATCTCAAGACTTGAGAATCCTACAAACTCTGGAACAGCTTACCATCTTCCATTCAAATATTTTAGAGAGAAAAGTTGGAAACGTTCTTGTAGCTTTATATCCAAGCATGATTTAGGATTTTTTTGTTTTAAAAAAGAAAAACAGATATTTGTGATTCATCCCAAATGTAATTTAACACATTCCTCTTCTCGGAAAAAGATGGTCAAAGATCGCTGGTTAGCGTCTAGCCCCTGTAACAGTCAATCCATGCATCTGTGGAAATTTCCAGTTCTTCCTGGAAGATAGGTTAGTCTTGTCGATTGAACTGACCACGTGGGGTGAGACGACTGTTCACAAAACTCTACAAGACCTGGACAAATGGTTTGGGGTAAAAAGTAAGTGTAGGTCATCTAAACAGATGTTCGTTTGGACTGGGCAAACTGAGAGGGAGAGAGAGAGAGATTAAGTGGAGTATGGAACCTTTAGGTGCACAGCGAGGACCCCTATTTAACGTTTCTTCAGGGTTGCTCGGTGGAAACACACGTGACCGAATTTTCGGGGTGCGTACAGTTATGCGTAGGCTGGTTTACGGGGAGTACCGGACCCAATGTATCACTAATTGAACAATGAAGCTATATGCTGAAAAAGACCGACATTGCTTACTTAAATCACCCTTAAATAAAATAAAATAAAAGAGAGAAAGAAGAACACACTAATAAAGCTAGTTTAAAGGAATCAAACAGCAAGAAATATTGACAATACGAGGAGAGCGCAATATAAGAGAATGAAGAACATAAATACGCAAACAAAGAAATGAACAAACAAACAAACAAAGAAAGGAATGAAGATTAAAGAAGGAATAAAAAAGAAAGTAATAAAAGAATGAAGGAAGTGAAGAAAAGAAAAAATCACAAGTGAAACTAACTTATCTAAATAAAAAAAGAGATCCTACAAAATTCGTTGGCGTTACGACTGATGAAGTCGAAGAGCATGTCGTTGTCGTTGATGTGGCTGGCGAGAGTCTTTAACTCCGAAAACTCGCTTCGAGTGGCCATCTCGCTTTCCTTGATGGGGTTGACGTTGCACACGCTGACGCTGGGGAAGTCCAGCTGCGGCATGGCCACGATGTCCATCGTGACTTTGGTCGGGTAGGAGAAGTACGTCACATGAAGCCAGTAGCACTGCAAGCAAAGCAGAGCAAGGAAGGTGAGAGAGTAGAGTGACGTCACAAGTGTATATCCAGTGACTCGCTAGCTGTCAAACTTTACTAATTCCCAATATCTAAGTCAATAGCCACCTTCAGTTTCCGCCTCAGCCATTGT
Source organism: Marisa cornuarietis (assembly GCA_004794655.1). Classification (NCBI taxonomy): domain Eukaryota; kingdom Metazoa; phylum Mollusca; class Gastropoda; order Architaenioglossa; family Ampullariidae; genus Marisa; species Marisa cornuarietis. The sequence continues at coordinate 756,966 of SMMW01000047.1, read as the reverse complement.
ATATTTCTACCCGGGCATAGAAGGAAGTTAATACCCACACCCACGTCATGTTAGAGCTCAGAACCGACTAATGGACCTGTTTCCGCGGCTTATCGTTCTTGGCTTTTGCGGAGTTGCGTTTTCCTGGCTTGGGCAAAACAACAGGGCATTTCATAGCGCACCATTCACTACCATCTCTCACATTGGCTGTTACCATGACAGTGTGGGCCCATGTTCTCTTTCTTGTGTATGTTTTTGTTTCAAGACTTTGCATAATATTTGACCAGATGACCAGTATGACAGAAAAAGGGAAAACGAAGCTGATGTCCCCGCGGTTTTGAATCAAAACTAGGCAAGGTGGACCACCATACCAAAGAGAGCAAAGTTAAATCACTCCTGCCATTGAAAATTAGGTTTTGAGTACATTGAATAAAACTGTGTGCTTGATGTGTCTGTATGCACGCGCATGTATGTAAGGGAGGGTGTTTGTGTGAATGTTCATATGTATATATGGCACTTGTGTGTGAGTGTGTGCGTGAATGCGCGCCTGCGTGCATGTGTGTGTGTGTGTGTGTGTGTGTCCGTGTGCGTGCGTAAATTTCTCTTTCATTCTGTATGCGTAGGTATTCTGAAGTTAAAGTTTCATTGTTGTCCCCTGGTTATCTCAGGCTCGGTATGTGTTCTAGATTATTCCTGGTATAAATATAATGCACTGCTTGTCATATAAACAACTTTTCATGGTCGCCACAAGACTATGCCTCTGATATGTTGTAGATTTTGATTATTCTCTAAGAACTGTTGACCAGCCCAGGAATTGTACAGTGGAAATTCCATTGCTTTTGGCAATTATGTATGTCCCCTTCACAGATATCAGCCGTGTTACGGACCCTTGTGTATGTCTGTGTGTATGGGAGAGTTTGTCAGCCGCTTAGAAACACGGTACGGGTTTTTTTATATATTTTTTGACACATGTAATACATACAACGTTATACATACAAGTAATCACAATTTAACATTTGCCTTTAATTTTTGTTGGTATACTATATACTATGTATGCCATTTATTTATAATTTCCTTTTCTAGATTCGATCATGTGTTATATCAAAATATATAGATATATATTATATAAGTAAAACAAATAATCTTCTCATTTAAGGCAAGTAGTAATCTTGCTTGAAACACTCCTTTATTTAATAATTTTCTTTCTTTTGTTTATTTATTTAAATTCCTTTATTAGCGAAGACCAAAGGTATAAAGTCTTTAAAAGCTAATGACAAAATTCTGGAAAAAAATGACTAAAATAAATGTGTTTGGTTGAAAGTGTACATATTTCATAGGTTAGCGTGCTGAAAAAAACACGTGCGCGCACTCAGATTCATTATGTTCGCCTCATTCCTACGATTCCATCTACTGATTTCTACCAAAACCTTTTCCAGTGAATGGTAAAGATCCTTCTAACACGGACAATTTTGTATGCACATTTGGGTCAAATTTGTTAATAGATAACCGTAATGTAAAAAAAAAAGCATTGCCAATCTGAATTAAATGTCTTTCCATTATTATACAGTTAAAAACCGCCTTAACAAAATATAACAGTTGGACAGTGAGACATGCCCACTAAGCCTCGTTCTGGATTTCAAAATTACCTAATGGTGAGCCTGAAATTTTGCAGGAGACACGTACCTGCACGCAGAGCCAGGCCAACATGGCGAAGAAGAGGAGGGTCCATATGATGCGGCGCGGGAGGGAGGAGGCGTTGTAGATGTTGGTGATGGCCGTGAAGCTCGTCTGAGTGCAGAACGATGACACTTCGTCCTTGACCCGTTTCGCGCGCTTTTCGTGCTCGGTCTGAAACGCCCGCATCGCCCTGAGCTTTATTTCGGCAGATGCCATCATCTGCGGTCCGATCTTGGACATCTTGGAACCGTCAGAAAACCTAGTGTCAGAAAGGGTGGTCATGGTGCGGCTTACAGCAGCATGGTCCTCTAACGCGAAAGAGTTGGGATCGAAATAATCGGCCTTTTTTTCGAAGTCTTCAGGGTGGAAGGACGCGTAAGTATCCAACAGGGCAGCGGTCACTCCTGCTGCTGGCTTTTCCTTGCTGTCAGATCCAAGAAGATCGGGCAATTTGAATACATTACAGGAGCAGTCTGTGGTAACTTTGTCACTAGGATGTCGTTTCCTATAATCATTGTTGGCCGCCAGGATTGTAGGCTATCTGCGAAACAAAAAAAGGGGGATAAATCACAATTTCTCTCAACCGTGACAAATGTAATATTCTGCAAATAATAATCCAGAAGTCACAATGCTGTGTGCTTGTGATAGATCAAACAACGGATCACGTGGGCACGGCGTTGAGAGCTCGCTGTAATTACAAAGTCAGGCGCGCCTATGGTGGTCACACCCTCGTGGATCAGAATCTGTGCGCGTGTTTGTCGATGTTAAGTGAGGGCATCTCTGCGTCTTTATAGCCTGGGCTCGATCCGACGACTGCGTTGGTTACCACGGGCAACCAGCGAACCTCGAAAACGCGATTAGCAAATCTTCATTACTGCGCTCTTTGTGTAAGACTTTTGTACACCGGTGACCCCCTTAGTTAGCGCCGAGCGATTACAACATCACCAACGGGACTTTTCAACCTGCCCGCAGTTTTGAGCAATGAACTTGTTTTGAACTTTCTTTAAACAGCTTTCCTGAAACATTTTTTTCTGCATTAGTTCTTTGCAAATGAGTTACCTTTTTTTCATTACAAAGTGCATTACTGTGAATGTTCTGGCAAAATCAGTTTCCTAACATCAACGCCACACGCGGCGTTAAAAATGTCGACCAGTTATTTCAGTGACCGGGCCACGGCGAACAGGTTCCTCTTTTCATCACGCGATGACTGTTAGAAAGAAATGTCTGGCGGATGGATTGAGTTCTAGAACATTCCAGCGAGCCATTGTAGCGAGTGAGTGAAGCACAGCCAACACTGACACGTGACTGGCGCAGAGGCAGGTCTTCAGTCCGCAGGCGTTAAAGTCCTCTGACAGGGTTGGCTACACACGTGAGATGATGGCTTCACATCGAGGCTGCTGAACTGCGGGGCCTGTACCATCAGATAATGAGAAAGAAGATTAGCAGACATCAAGGCATACTGTAAGTCAGGCTCCATGGTGCTGAATATGTTTCTGATGAAGACTATGAAACTGTAATCAGATGTATAGTCACATTGTAAAGTCCCATCGCCTGTTGACCATAGTTGCAGTGAACTTAAGCGGTTCAACGTGCCAAGGGCATGTCATATGGAACGCGAAACACAACACTCCCCCCGTCGCCTCTTTTGTATTTATCTCTCTTGAGTATCTATTTCTGCTCAACAGGTGGGTGGACAGGGGGAGTTTTCACAGGCCATAGCGGGACTCGAAACAGCCACTACTGTGCTTCTGAGTCTCTCCTGTTTGCATTATTATTAGAAATTGTATTTCAAAGCAAAAAAAACAAAATTATATATTTATTTTCTATCTTATTTATAGAATGATTTGAAGAAAATTACTGAAACCAATTAATGGTCCCACAGCCAGCAAAGCGTGCTGCTTACAAACCAGACATAAAGCCCCCCCCCCTTCCTAAAAGCAGAGGCTGAATGGCGGATACAGAGCACAGTAAAACTCATTTCGACACTTTAACAGAGACCATCAGACCCTCATCTACCACATGGCACTGTGCTCTGGGTGCTCATTTGAAAAATGATCGGCATCTCGGACACAGCAGAGTGCGAGAACAGCCAGGCAAAACAGACATCCCACATCCTACAGACTGACAGGCTGAAAGAGGTGGACAACAACTAATTCTTGTAGACAGCAACCGATATCAACCGAATCTCCAGTTTTGTGTGATCCCTTGGGAAAGGGATTTAACCCATTATATACCAAATTAATTTTATGAATAATTTTGTTTCCGTTGTAAAAGTTGTGTTATTTGAGTCCCTGGATCACACACAAAATGTTAGACAGTGTTTTCTCCTTTTTGTGTGTGTAGATACAGCCTGTCCTCTGAATTTGAGATTGAGATCATGAGATAAAAGAACCTGCTTGCACAATATGAGAACACTATCCATGTATTGCTCCACGATCTAACTTTTTCATCTCTTTTGATGACTTCACTAGGCATGTCCTCTTGTTCTTGTTTTCTTTAATAGTACCGGCTGCTCAAAATTCTTTACCTGCCAGTTGAGACAGCAGATAAATGTTTGTAATCCGGATAGAGAGCATAACTGGTTGGATCAGTAATGTATTGTACAGCATTCAATACTGCGGAAGAACCAAGGGGCATATCCGTTGAAAGTTTCCTTTTCACAATGCAATGAGATGCTGTAACAGTATCCTTCGCTGGAGAGCTTGGCCCAATATTTATACCCACATCTGATGGGCTTTCTTTTTATGAATTGTTTCATGCTGTTTCTCCCATAATATTTCATGATCATCTCATCAATGCTGATGTTGATTGTAAACTAGCCAAATCTGCGGAAATTCTCATTTAAGAGTTCAAACAACGGTTGCACGTTGAATGATCGATGACCTTTGTTGCTGTCTGCAGTAGAATTGCTCATGAAATGAATATTGCTCTTTAATTTCTGAAATCGGTTTCGAGACATACCGTTCTTGACGACAGGTACAACAAGATCTTCTGCATCGATTTAATAGTCTGTTTCTGGCGGGACTTTATGGTATCAGCCAGAATCAAAATCCTAAGAAAGACTTTCAGTTCTTTAGCTGATTTATGACATTTGAAATCGCTTCTAACATCAGTTGAATAGCGAACTGTTTCTCTAGCCATTACATCGTATACCTCTGGCGAAAAGAACTCCTCAAAGAGTTACACAGGAGAATTTTGGTCTAAAGTTTGTCTCACATTATTCTCTGCTATCTGCGGCCTGTCCATTCAGAAGCAGATGTCCGTGGGAAGGCTGGATTTTTCTGCTTTGTCCAGGACTGCGCAGGACAAGGTTTGTTGTTCTTTGGACGTTTCGCAGAAGGTGCAGAACACTGCATCAGTCCCTCCATCTCTGTAAACAAGCACAACATGTCTAGACTTCTTGTCACATGTTGTGAACATCAGAAGCTGCCTTCAAAGGCACAAAACTCAACCTGCCGCCCACACGCTTCATGGGACATGGCCGTCTCCGTGGAAGTACTACAACAGACAACTCAGAGTCTTCTTTGAATGCGGCCCGGATCACGTGATTGCTTTGGTACAACAGGTAGAACCCCGTATATAACTGTCCTCTAAATAGGATGCTGGTAGATTATGGGTTAATTAGAACCTATAGCAAACAGCTGTCGAATCTTGAAGACGTATTTTATGTTCATCTCCAATTTATGATTTTTTTTTATAATGTACTCGGCGATTTGAACTTCATTTTTCTCTTTCACCTGTATATATATATATATAATTTATAATATTTACTATTAATTATATACATATAATTATGATTATATTACTTATTAATTTTCATGTATTATTCACTTTATATTTTATGTAATACTAAGTTATTTATATTTATATCCAACACCTAACTAAGCAATTACTTTTAATAAAAATAGTCCACGTAGTATTGTCAATTTAGTAAATTAAAGGCCATGAAAGATCTATAATTGTGGATAAACAAACCTTTTGCACCATGTTTGCTCTTGCAGTGATCTCACCTCATGGCTCTTTCCTGCAGTCACGAAGCAAGAACCCAGCTTGTAGCCACCTACAAACAGACACACAAGTAATGTTTACACCCGCGGCCATTGCCTGGCCTCGCGCATCCACCCACAGGCCTGGTGACGAGGGCACTGGCCGGTGATATTTACCAGTCACCCGCATTTCCGCGCGGTTTTGGTCCACTGGCGATATCACCACTATAGGCAAAGCTTAGGTCATCGCAAGCTGAAAGTTCCTTTAGGTGGGAAAGTGGCACGTGCGGTAAATAACGATAGCATCGCCGTCTGGCGGGCAGAGTCCTTTTCTCGGACTGAAGGCACACTCGCTTTTTTTATTGGTCGATGATCCTTTTCTAAGTTCCTAGGCGTCATACCCAACACTATCAGCTAGGGCCGCGGTTCTCAACCTGGGGGGCGCGCCCCCCTTGGGGGGCGCAAGCTGCTGAAAAGGGGGCCGCAAAGGCGGTCATTTTCTCATATCTCATATAGGTATTAGTGGCTAAGGGGGGCGCGCGGACGTACCTTTATTCGTCTGGGGGGGCGTCACAAGTAAAAGGTTGAGAAACGCTGAGCTAGGGTCTATAACGGCTGTAGCTGACACTGCTGATAAGTTTCAAGAAATGTATAATATCATCTGAGAATAAGAAGTCAGGGGAAAATGTCTCCATTCTTTCTCTTTCTGTCGTTCTTGCTGCAAAAAAAATTTTCAAGCAGAAGAGTCCAAAAGTCTTGTCTTATTGTCAACACTAAGAGAAAAGGATAATCTGTACATTAGGTTATTCGCCATCCCTGTGTCTTGGACCACGGGGTTCTCATTGCCGGTCAGTGGCCGTTCAGACCTTTGAGGACACGAAGAGACATCGCTAGTAAAGAAACGGATTTTTTTCTTCACCTTTTGCATCCTAGACAAGCAGCCTTAACAATTGAAATCCGAGCCGTGGGGAAATTTTGGGATTTCCTTCTACTAATATCCATCAAAAGAGACCCAAGTGGTAAAGAAGTAAATTGACCACTCTCCTTTTTCTCGGCGATTGCGACTCTGATCTCTGACTTTTGCCCAGCGGGTCTCAAGGACTCGATGTTGCCACTGTGGGAAATCCAGCAGCCTGCTGGTCAGATTCGTGGGATAAGCAACTCCTAGCCTGGATAAAGAATAGGCCGGCTATGTTAGCCAGACAGGCTGACTATAACCACCGATCTATGAGTCAGTAAGAGAAGTTATTTAACCGACTGCACACTGCGCACCAGCCACTGTTCACTGTGGAAGGTCGGCCCTTCACCTTCGCCTTCATCAGATCTCCTCTTCGACTGATAACATAAACATCTCGCCAGTTTCAGGATGAAATGAAGGAATAACAGCGTTTGTGTGGTTTGATCAGAGGGTGAAACAGATATTTTGCAACTAAAGCAAATACAGTTTAGGAAAAAAATAATAAATAAATAATAAATAAGCTGTCTAAAGTCAAATTTAATTATTTTACCAAATGACTTTCTTCAGCCATGTATCAGACAACAAAAATTCTGTGTTCGCTTAATCTACTCCACATGGGACAACGTTCTCGAACGGAGGTCGCCTCCGATAAATTACCGGCTGATAAAACGATTTGGGTATGTCTGTTATCAATCCAGTGAAGGTTGGCTGTCCTTGGTTCCGCTCTCCTCTCGGGTACCATGTTCTTTCTCGGCCCTGATATAGTCTTAGTTGCTGGATCGGCTTAAAACACTAATTGTTCCCCCCACCCTCAAGGCCAAACCCCCGTTTCATTCGTTGGAGGAGTGTGAGAATTCGTTTGACACTCTCAGGAATGTGCTGACCAGCGCCCCGGTTCTTGTATACCCTTATTTCAGGAGCAATGAGCATTCTTCTGAATGAATACCTGCGCATTACAAATGGACATCATCATCATCATCAACTTTATTCTGTCTACTGATGCTAGTAACCTCGCTGCTGGTTACATTTTAGGTCAAAAAGACGCAGAAGTCAAGGAGTGAGTAGAATTCATACTCCCGGCAAAGAAGAGGTACAATATTTCAGAGAGAAGAGGGAAGTTCTAGCTCTCATTGAAGTGCATTTAGCCACCAAAATGGTTTAGCCTTGTTACAAACCACTTCATCTGCGATACCTACAGCAATGCCGTAGACATAACCGTGTGCAGACCGGACCGCTGGGCCCCTTATCTTACAAGACTGTAATTTTATTGTCCATCACTAGCCAGGACGTATACATCACAAGGCTGAAGCACTTTCCAGAACCCACAGTTATTGATGACGGCGTCGCAGTCGCACCTTTTCTTGTGGTCAATGCACACCAGACACCTCTGTCATCCCCGCCACGAATAGTATTCAAATAAAAGCCGCAGACCTAGCATCTAACTCATCATACAGCTCAGAAACTACATCAAATCAACAAAGGGGATCGTCTGCAAAAGAAGCAGGACCAGACACTCATTCTGTCTGCCCATAGAAAGGGACCCACGATCCGTCCTCTTTTAACAATGTAAGGACTCGCGGTTAGTCCATATGATTGATTACTTTCAACCAAGCGTTCTTCCTCAGGATGATAAGGTAGCAAGAAAACTGGTGATAATATTTGAAGATTACAGGCTAGATGGCAATGGTGTACTCTATAACTTGCATACACCTCGAGGAAAACAAAACTCTGACCAGATTTTGTGGCAGCTCGTTATTCCTCCTTTCCTCCGGGATGCTTTTCTTCGCTTTTATCACGAGTCTGTGGCAGAGGAAGGTCACTTAGACATTTACCTCAGGTTTGATCACATGTGTCTTAACTACTGGTGGCCAGGTCAGTAAATGGAAGTGAAACTGTGTCCGGACTGTTAACAGGCTAAACGCTCTTTTAAAACACACCCCCTTCCTCAAGCAGCAGCCTCGCCCCTCCCATCCCCTGCGCCTTTTTCATGGTGTGTATACAGGCATGATTGAATCTTCGGCGACAACTGACGCTGGAAACAGACACATTTTGTTGGTGGTCTGTGGATATTCATGGTGATTTCTACTGAAACACCGAAAGCCAGTGAAATACTCCAAGTGATGTATCAAAACTAATTTGCAGGTATGGCGCTCCAGCCGAGTTGCTTTGTGACTGGGGTCGAAGCTTCATGTCTAAAGTGGTAACAGAACTATGCAAATTTACCAAATCACGAAACCTACAGCATCCAATTACCATTTGCAAACAAATGCCACGTGCAAGCGCATGAATGGTACCCTTGAGCAAGCATTACGTGCATACTGGGCTAGAGACACTCAGAATTGGGACAAGCTTCTTCCCTCTGTTCTGATGGCCTTCAGTTGTAACTCAACCCAGTATTTTCCATATTTTCTGTTGTAACTCAACCCAGTATTTTCCATATTTTCTGTTGTAACTCAACCCAGTATTTTCCATATTTTCTGTTGTAACTCAACCCAGTATTTTCCATATTTTCTGTTGTAACTCAACCCAGTATTTTCCATATTTTCTGTTGTAACTCAACCCAGTATTTTCCATATTTTCTGTTGTAACTCAACCCAGTATTTTCCATATTTTCTGTTGCTCAAACGTGAAGTGATCGTGATACCACGCTTACTCCAGAAAAACATTGCCTCTAGAATAACATAGCATCATATCCTGAAAAAAAACTTTCAGATTACACAGGAAATTGTACAGGAAAATATACAAAAAACACAAAATATAAATCATAGTATGATGAAACGCAGCACCTCTATGAGCCAGCTCAACAGGTATGGGTCTACTTTTCCCATAAAAAGCCACATCTTTTTCTTCTTATTCCTTTTTGCCCCCAGTGGAGAATAGGGCCGCAAAAAAAGTTGCAGTTTCTGTAGCAAGGGTTGTTTTACAGGGTAGGGTTGCTAGCCCCAAGCCCAACCCTCCTCCTTCATCCGGGCTTGGGACCGGCAGGTTACCCGGGGGGTTTCCAGGTGGAGTTATACAAAGCCACATGGGTCACCGAAATTGCAACATTGACTATGGCCGTGCTACGTATGTAAGGAGCTGGATGGTAAGATGTGTATTCTGTCACGAAAACTAATTGCTCAGGTCGCCTTTCGTCCATGCACTTCGTCCAATGGCCTACCATGACCCCACCGACTGACCCACCAGTCACCTGACAGTTCACGATGATGACCCTGAGACTGACACAGAAAGCCTTCCCGAACCCAGAGCATGGCACTTATATCGGACTAGTGTTAATCACATAGACCTCCTAATAAACTGCAAAAAATAACTGTTTACCATATTTAATAACATGTTTGCTTTTTTCTATGGTCTGCAGCAGGAAATGTTGGCGTTTCCCTGACTGCGCAGTGAGACTGAACTCAAAGAGCTTCAGGACGCTTCTGTTCACGAGGACCACGGTTGATGGTCGCCTCACCTGTGATAAGGGGACCAGGGGAAGACATTAAATTTTCATGTGTAGCCTCATTCTTCCTCACCAACTCTCTTTCTCTTAGGTTTATTACTACCTACTCTTTTAGTACTTAGTTAATTACTCAGCTTATTCTTCCACCGTAAAGGGCGAGGGCTAAATGGAAAAAAACATGTCTTGCTTACTTTTAACTCTCGTTAATAAAGAATTGTCGTTGTCTTTTTTCTCTCTCCATACACCTTTTTTCACCTTTTCTCTCACCCTTCCCCGATTCCTCAAAGATGTATTTTATGAGACCTAGGTGTAGTTGATAAAAAAGAAGAGGAAAAAAAAAGACATAGACCTTTCCTATCTGTATTTTTTAACGGCGCGTCAATAGATGGTGCGATGTGTTATAAAGGAGAAAAAAAGGCATAGAGACAGTTTATACCAGTGTTTTGATTTCTTTTTGTTTCTGTTTTGAATGTAATATCGCGCGGCAAGGGTCTGTGCGAAGTTGTTAGGAATAAAAGGTATAGCTGGGTCCTGTGTCAGTGAACTGAGTGGTAACATCGAGCGGTAAGAGACTCTGCAAGTCTGTTGTTGAAAAAACACATAGAAACATGGGTTATACCAGTGATCCGCATATAGCACAGGTCAGAGGCTGTACGAAGCTGCTACGAACCAAATCATAGTAGAGGACTATGCCAAATGCACAATTACATTGTGATAATGTCTAGAATTATATATTATACAAAGGGCATAACGAGGGATTGTGCTTAAGATACATGTGGTAAAGGAGGAGGGAATGTGCCTAAGGTACAGTTTGTGGTAAAAGATGCAGATTCGTATACTAAGTATTCATCGTCAAACGGTATTTCCAGCTTTGTTTGTTATAAATTATTTATTCTTCCCACAAAGTGATCATTTTTTGTCGCTTTGTGTCTATAATAATTGTTGATTGGCGCTATTTTTATTTTGTTAAAAAAGTTGATTGTATTATAATAGTCAGGCTTTGTCAGACTGAGTTTAAGATTCAGTAACGACCTTCTGTGTAAACGCAATCTGTGCTGATAGTTATATAGCTACCTTGAGGAACTGTTGAATATTTTTACAGCAGTGAGATCTGCCTATCCATCTTCTCATTTCCTACATGAAAATAAGGACTTTTTTTTTGCTAGTCTGGGTTATTCTTATTTGTATTATGGGTCATGGATCGGGGCTTGCTATGCCATGAACTGATATGTCTCAAGACTAAACATTAACTTGGCAGTTTTAGTATTTCCCGTGGCAGGTGGATTTCTCTGACCGTTATCTACGCATGTCGAGGTCGGCATTTAGGTGGTACCGGAGACAGACCGAACCTCACGACATCCTCACACCAAGTCAGCAAGCCGCCACTTACCGAGAATAATATGGCCATCCTCCTGGCTTCTAGTCCCACCAGATTGCTCTTCACTCATTAGTGGTTCATCCTGAAAACCATCGTCCGCCAGTGGCCACTGCCAAAAGAACTCCAAGACTTCAGTGACCGTCTATACATCACAACCACACAACAAAACCTCGCCAACTACATCAGGATCGGTAGGTATACATCTAGAATTCCGTCCAGACACAAGGGAGACACGTCCTGACCAACAGGCTCTGCCCTGCTTCTGCCAAAATATGCATCCAGCATCGTTTATCTCCATTCACTATTGCGACATCACCTTCTGTAGTCCCAGATACACAATAAACATCCCTCCCACCAGCTCTTTTAGGCTGTCAAGGACTGTGACAACGTTGGTCATGTGACCAGTACCTGTGCTCACTGAGGTCACTAAGGTCACGCTTCTACAAGAGAGGTCGCCAGCCCCGCCCCTCGGTCTTTCTCTCGGTTCTGTCAGTTGCCAAAATGTCCACCAGCACCCACTGTCTTCTAAATCCTTGCTACACCGACGCCAACAATGTACACGTTCCCGAATGAATGTTATTTGCCTGTGATAGTATTACACTCACATGCATGGAGAGTCTCAGATGACACGAAAATCGATCAACAGAAATTTCGCCTTATTTTTGTATACTTATATATCCTTGTAGATTTATATTTTCTTTATTTTCTCAGCTCTTTTCTTACATTTTTTATTTCACGATACATACATGTACACCCAATACAATCACACATAAAATAAATAATTTAAAAGTTAAGCAACATTTATATACAAAATCAACACAATATACACAAAAAATAATAGGAAAAAACAAATAACGAGGCAATCCATCTGCTACAATATAGGCAAAAGTTTTATTAATCTGCCATCTCCCCCTGTCCTGTGCAGTCAAGAGGCAGGTGCCCCAGTAAGACTGGTCAAACTTACACAAATCACAGGTTTTAATATTTTGCTGTATGTGGCAGTTATCTCGAGGCTGCCCTCAGTTATTTTAAAAAAGTCCCTTTTTTTTACAAATAATACTGCTATTTATGAAATGACATTTGCTCTTATTCAAATGAGGAAAAAAGACCACTACATGTGCTTCGTTGTCTTTATTGCTACACATAATTTATTTATAAGTATTTTAATTCATCTTTTCTTAATTGTCATTGTTTTCTTAAGATTAATGCATTTAATGTAGTCTGATCATCCTCTCTTCGTCTACTTCAGATATTGTATATTTTGAATTATGTATTGCTGTAATTTTGTGAAGAACACTCTGCCTGGAAGGCGAAGGTATACTGGGCTATTGAATTAATTAATATACGTATGTAGATATAGTAGACGATGATGGTAGGAGTCACGTGCGGGAGACGTGGATGCGATTTACAGAAAAACAAAAGGTCAGATTAAATTTTAGTAAGCACAAGACATGCAAATGGCAGCTAACCCTGGAAGAATTTCAGACTAACTCATCAATGTCTAAATGTAGGGATAAACGATGACTTGGAATTTCATGATCGCACACAGCAGCGTTAAAGAATGAATGACCACCACATTAAGAAAGAAAAGTATCTAGTAGATGGAGAAAGAGACGAAAAGACTTACTCTTGAGTTCAGGCTAGCAGCTGTTTACTTTGATGATAGTAGTTATATCTAGTTTAATTTCTTGTTAAGTTAGATTTTGTTATAACCGCTGTGCCATCTTGTTGGGAAGAGTCGGATTACGACTTAACGTCTTTCTCTTCTTCTCTCCATCCTTTACTTCATGCACTCTGTTTTTTTTTTCTCTCTCTCTCCCTCTCCTATACTGCCCTCTGGCTTTCTTCTCTCGTCTATACTTTTGTATAGGGGGACGTGTACATAGTATACCCGTTGATGATGATGATGATGATGATGATGATGATGATGATGATGATGATGATGATGATGATGATGATGATGATGATGATGATGATGATGATGATGATGATGATGATGATGATGATGATGATGTACAAACAGTGAAGTCGTGCCGGGACAAACACAATCTAACAAACTACGTTTACAGAGCTTCTATAAAATGAAGCGACCGACCTTTTGCCTAATTGCATGCTACCTGTGCTGTTCTCCAGTCTCTTTCACCTCACGAGCTATTCTCTCGGTGTAAATGGGTGTTTGACGCAGCTCACAAAGCAGCTTGCGTATCGACTCGATTTTGTCGTTTGCGTCCGCCAGCTGATTGTACTTTAATCACGAAATCACATCGGCTAACAAGCGTATAGACTCGTTAATGCTCGATTCTGATCACTTGCTGATCCGTAGCGGTCCTGCATGACAGACAGCGAATTTTATGTTGATGAGACTTACAGGATGCGGATGTCCTGTAAACCAGCATTGTCCAGGTGGACAGGCAGATGTCAATCTTCCAGAAGACAATACATCAGTTGTTTCTGTTCAGTTGCTTCTGCTTCTGCTACATCTTATTAGACGTTAACTCTTTGGAGGAACGGTCAGTGGAATGGCTGGCTATACTTGGTCGCTTGCTTCCCAGCTTGGTTCTTTGTGTTAAAGAAATCATTATAATTATTGGAATGTTAAATCAGGAGAATCATGTTTTTTGGTCAAACCTGTTTGTCCGATTTTGTCTGTCTGTTATAATCAATGAACACACACATGCGCATGCGTGCTCGTCTCGGTGCGTCTGCCTGTCCATGTATGATCCCATTTTTTTTATATGTAAATGATACTGAATACATTTTAGTAATACGTTCTGTCAAACATGTTTGTCTAACTCTCATGACCTCACACACTTACACCTATATTTTTGCGGGTGCGGCCCCGTGGGTGCGTGCGTGCGCATTGTGTGTGTGTGTGTGTGTGTGTGTGTGTGTGTGTGTGTGTGTGTGTGTGTGTGTGTGTGTGCACGCGCGCGCTTGCATTTTCAGATTTCCTGATCCTGAAAGATAAGGCAACTCCAGTCTGGGTTGTGGCACAATAAGACGACAGTGCTTGCGTCCCTTCAGAAATGGTTCCTCGTGCTTGTCCATGAGAAAGTGTCAACTATTCTTTCTCATAGATCGGCTTACTCGTTAAATAATAAGACGTAACGACTAAATGTCCCACTATAATGCATAATTTCAAATGGCTGATCAGTCAGTACAAGATACGGTTCCCAGACATTTGAATACCCCTACTCTGTACAAATCTTTGAGCATCTCCATACACAGAAGGTGTCAACATGCTTTGCAAGATTTTTTTCTTTTATGGTTTTCCTTTTTTCTAAGCAATGCCTCTAAGGACAGTCCTGTAAACACTTAATGACAGCCCATTGCCTTGTCTGCACGTGAACTGCACATAATTGACTGAGCTGAGAACTTGACCAGAACCGCCACCTAGTTGAAAGCCATTTCCTTGTGAAGAAGCTGTTTTGTTCGTGGATCTTAATGTCTGTCTGCAGAATTCACCACATGGAAAAGTGGTTCGAAGAGAAGAGTGGTTTCTTGGATGCTACATCTAGACATGCTGATCTCCCCTTGCCCTTTCATGTCTGGCATTGACACATCTCCCTCACCCTCCCATGACAGCAAAACGCATGCTTCATCATTACCTCCCCATATTCCTTAACCACCTCTGATTACCACGCGGTGCAACAGACATGTTTCTAGGAAAACTCTACCTGTCATGGACATTACTCACTTACAAAAGACATAGCTAAAGCCTTATCAATGTTTGTTAACTCCCCGACCCCAACAACATAAAAACGAATTAAACAGAAGCATAATGTACAAGAAAAGTCTGGGGCCCAGGACCACATAATCCATTTCAGCCAGCACTGCCAAGCAATGCCAAGCAATGTTTCTTCTTTCGCAGTATTCACTAGACTCTCTTCCTCCTAAACTACTATCTTTCCCCTCACAACTCCACATCCAAAACCCACCAGCGCCCAAAAAAGGGAGTCGATAACTCGAGCTCCCGCGCGTGGGACGACGACACATCATGAACGACAACTCTGTCCAGCTCTTAACCCATTTTTTAAACAAGAGTTATGTCCTGCGTACAGCTGGGAAAAAAAAGGCGAACAAATCTCTTTTTGGGGGCAAGAGGTTGTGCACATAAGGTCAGAACAGTCCCGCCCTGGCAGTCGATCATTGTATGGACAGTCTGGAACACCACATCATTTCACACCAGACTCGACCTGGCGAACTCGCCACTGACCTGCTTGCGGCAGCTGACAATAAAAACAAATGTAATTACACCTCTCCATCTTCTCTTCCTGCTTTTTGTGGTTGTCCTCCTGTTTGAACTACCCTTACTTTTTTTCTGCTCTTACTCTGCTGCTTGAAATCACCAACCAATCTTCAGTTAATTCGTCGTCACCGTCCAGCATGTTCGATTTGCATTAAAAGTATAAGAATTCATTGATGTATATCTTTGTGAGAGCACTGAGGTACTGGGGTAGTTATCTGATTTTTGTGTGGGCGCAGCAATAGTGTTTGCACTCTAATCTGTTATTCCTGACAGCTTGCGCGGTTGAAACTCGTTGCTTTCTTTACCAGTTACTCTACTCGTTACCAGTAGTTGTTTCTAGATTGCTCCATCGTCGACACAGAGAGGGAGAGGGAGAGGTACGGTTCGCAAAATCCCAATGTTTATCTTCTCTCCACTAAGCACGGTCTGATGTAAACCTCCCTCTTGTTACTGCCCTTTGATGTGGTCCACGAGCACAATGTGTGTGTGTGTGTGTGTGTGTGTGTGTGTGTGTGTGTGTGTGTGTGCGCGCGCCTGAATGGTTTTAAATGGCTAGGTATATTCTTCAATGTGTGCATTATGTGTCTTTGTTTCAGGCCAAGGATATATCCAGAAAATAGATATCATTTCAAACTGTTTCTTGTCTTCATCGTCCTTGACCTGTTGAGCCTCGGAATGGTTCTTGCTGGGTCTCTTCGACTACTGATACCAAAATTCGATTTCTCTCAGCCTTCAGCATCTTACCTCTTCGGGTATGAACAGCTCACGTTTCCTGCCCCCTTATCGTTCGTCATGAGAGGATTTGCAAAGTTCGCTCTGTTTGCACAAATTCTGGCCCAGGTTTGCAGAGCGATCCCTTTGTAACCATGACTGCCAGTTAATGTATCTGACTACATGTCAAAAACGATATCCTTTTCTCTCAATTCAATAATCCATGTAATCATTCGATAATCAATATTTAATGTCACATGGTTAAGCTGCTGCTTATGAAATGCTTATCAACATCCATCTCCAATTTCAGAAACAGTTTGTAACTTTATAAAATATTTTCCTAGTTCATTAATAGAGTCTTAACTGTTTGCTACAGACTTTTTTAAAGTAATAACATTTTACACTTCTAGTCGCAGCCAAAGTTACCATTTATTCAATGTTGAGGTTCTTACTGCTTTTTCTTCTAATCTTCAATGTTATATTATTAATTATCAATATGGTTTTTACAAATAATCATACTTTCTGCCTTGTTTTGTGATAATGACATTGTTGTATGATACCACTTAGAATAATCAAAATTATTTTAAATATTAGATAGCAAACAGCCAAGACATAGAATACTTTGTTGTGAAGTCCTAAATATATTGTGTACATGGTAAAAGAGAAGAAAATGTAGAAAATCAAATTAAGTCAAATAGCTCTTTAAAATACCTCTTTCATCTGTCGCTTGATATTCATTTGTCACTTGTTATTTATTATTGACTTGTTGGGATAAAGTACACTGGTTGTTAATGTTAAAAATACAAAGAGTGAAAAAAAAGCAGATTATGAACAAACATGCCGAGCCCGGCGCAGTTTCTCAACTACTCTCACCTGAAACTGCAACAGTTATTTAAACTTTGGAGTAATGATGGCTAATATTAGCTTTAAAGGCGGTTCTGTACATGCAGGCCTAAAAAATGCTCAATCACGTGCAATATCCGTGAAGTGTTTTCTCTTTCCTTTTAACAACAGTCGAATAACCAGGTTTCACAGGATAGTCACGTGATAATTAATTTTGACAATTTCGTTTTCCTCGGGTGGATGTTGTCTGCAGTTTCTGTTCACACTATTGTGTAACGAGATGATGATGATGATGATGATGATGATGATGATGATGATGATGATGATGATGATGATGATGATGATGATGATGATGATGATGATGATGATGATGATTGGAGGTAGCAGTTACTGTGGGAAGGGAGGAGAAAGAACACAAGAAGAAGACAAAACAAAGACATAGCAGATGCAGGTGACGAGAAGACCGAGAAATGAACGCCGCACTTTTCACCCTCCTTCTGTCATCCACTCCGTCTGATATTTGCTAACGTAATTTTAAACGATAATGTTCTCCGCTTCCATAAATCCTTTCTGTATTTTTCTTGTAATTTCTTTCAAGTTAGAACCATTGCCACAGGAAAATAGTCGGCAAACAGCCAGTGATGATACTTCAACCTTCACAATCATTAAAATCTGGATGCAAGTGTTTACGTTTTCACTCCCTTCTTGAGAAAAGAAAATTGCGAGAGGTTTATTTTGTGGTTCTAGATGTCTCTGTCCATCGACTAATCTTTAGGCTGTCACAAAGAACAAAGCAAGTGTGTTCACGAACAATTCCCATACCTCAAAATTTCGCAATTTTGTTATTTGTACTGTAAGGTAAGGGAAACTCGAAGAGAAAACAGATTTATTTCAAGAGATGTGCAACATATTGCAAAGTATTTCGTCTTTAAATAGGTAAAAGGTAAGTAAAGGTCGTCCCCTGACCTTTTTCAGGTCGTTGGGGATGGAGGAATTAGAGGTGTCCATCTCCTCTCCCTCACTGCCTTACCTTTTCCTACCTTCTAAAGAGTCAGGTACTCGTTTCCGACAGCTGGGTCGACTGAGAGAAATGTTCTGCGCTTCATGGGTATCGAACCAGCACGTTCTGCAATCGACAGTGCATTTACGATGTTCTGCAATAGTTAACATGGTACTACCTTTTGCCTGGAAGGTTCATGGTGTGATGAATGTCACGTTAACAATCACAGACCTCATCGGTCAGGCGGTGTTCACGTTCAAGACCTTAGTGCACAATGTGGTATGGTGAGCTCTGTGACGACAGAGCCAGACTCTGGCAGATATTTTCTAGCTTCAAATGTCCAAGACCTTAAGATTTTAGCAGGCTACGCTGATTTCCTTGTCGCCAGTCTGGTGGAGATTACTGATGAACTGATTTTTTTTAACAGGGCTGCAAGGAATATTACTTGTGATTTATCGCTGTTCTCTTATTTTATTTTTTCATGTGTGTTTGAGGAAATATTTTCACTGAAATAGTATGGAACCGGGTCTTGTTGCTCTCGGGCGGTACTTGATGGTGTAGCCCAAATATAAACTGCGTCATCTGCTAGTACCAGTGTGGCAAAGTGTGTACAAATACTAAACACACACACACACACACACACACACACACACACACACACACACACACACAAACTTACTTTTATGCCATGCCTGAAAGGTACAAGCAAAGAGCCTAGTGGCCGTAGGGGTAGTGAATGTGAGTGGCTCACCCTGTCTAGTACGTGGGCATGTGGAAGGCGGAACCCCTCTCCTTCCCAGTCTTGAAATCCCCTGCTAAATCAGGTACCCGCTTCTTGTGGAAAGCTGTTTGCTTGAGCAGGAGAAGCTTAATAACTGTACACTGGGACAAACTATAGCAACCATCTGACCCAGAGTCGAGTGCATTAAATACTAAGGCACATGGAGCCTCCCTCACTACCTCATCGTGATATCATGACGTCAGACATTAAAGAATCCTAAACAGTGGAGAAGTGGAATCATACCCTGGAAACCATATGTTCACCTGTAAACGTACGTTGAGCCGAGAGGTCATCCTTGATCTGCCTGCTGGACAAGTTTCACACACGTTGGCATCGTCTTCCGTCAGCCCCATCCAAACTACACCACGTGATTGAAACTGATTGCCACTTCAGGTTTGCCTCGACTACACAGTACCCACACTGTGTCATCCCTGCTTTTATGATCTGCCCCCAGGATTGTATTTTTCTGCTAGATGTTGACACCCTGTCGTTGCTCCGGTCTGCTCCCGCTGATCTCCTGTGTGTGCCTCCCATCAGAGGAGACAAATGTGGGGGACACTTCTCTCTCTTTTCTGGTTCAAGTATCTGCATCGCCTCATCCCTAGCGTTTCACTTCAAGGACCTACCTTCCAAGTTTTATAGGCCTGTCTGTTCCATGAAGACCTCCAATAGCAGGTGGTCTCCCTTTCTAATCAGCTTTCCCTCCCTCTTCCCTCCACTACCCCCTTCGTACTTTCGTCATTCACACACTATACGTCTGTAAACAACAAAAAAATTCTCGCGCTGCTTATGCATTTTTTTTTAAATAGAAAATAAACAGAGATACAGAAGCAGAATCAATGATTTTGATGGACTTTTTATCCAGGTTATTTGTTTTTCTCTCTCTCAATATCCGTTTTTTTTCTAGAAGGGTGGAGACAAAAGTATGATAGTACTTCATCTGCAATGGGATAGAGATCAGATACACCAATATGTATACAAGATAAAATCAAACAAAGGATAAATTGTGTAGAAACTAGTATAGAAAACCGATAGTATACTAGTAGAAAATTTTGGATTTGTGTGTGTGCGCGCGTTTGAGGGTGTGTGCGT
This sequence comes from Marisa cornuarietis, assembly GCA_004794655.1. Lineage (NCBI taxonomy): Eukaryota > Metazoa > Mollusca > Gastropoda > Architaenioglossa > Ampullariidae > Marisa > Marisa cornuarietis. Next base: position 736,867 of record SMMW01000047.1, on the reverse strand, counting down.
CCTCGGTGTACCTGTTGCAGATGCATCAATACAGATGTAGGTTTTACTGACCTGTGTATAACACTTCAATGTACTTTTACCAAGTAGAAAAGAAATATCGTAATTTATAGTTTGTTTACCTAATACCGTGCTACCTCCTTCCGGAAAATTAATTCAATTCTGTACCATGGCGGTATGTTTGAAAAGAAATGTTCTGCTGAATTTGTCCTGAGGAGAATGCTATATATTAATAAATGCCAATCATACAAGTAGACTGAATAATTACATTGCCAAACAACTCGAACCAAGAACAGGCAGTTCCTAGGATCGATATCTCATGCGTGTGTGTGTGTGTGTGTGTGTGTGTGTGTGTGTGTGTGTGTGTGTGTGTGTGTGTGTGTGTGTGTGTGTGTGTTTTAGGTTAATTGCAAGTTATTTTTTTGAGTATTTGTCAGGGTCCTAATTTTCCGTTAAGACTCCGCCTCTTTCCTTTGTGCACAGTTAATTTGGAGGGGACCCGATCAATTTGCTTGCAGGTGACTGTTAATTCGGTATAAAAGACTCAGGAAAATGCATCTCGCTGGTCACCTTCTCATTCGCGGTCAGCGGACTTCTTCGTGGCTGATTGAAGCAGGTAAGAAACAATTCACCGAGATGTGTCAGTCGGTACATCGTAGCTAGAGATATCAAACTTAGGACAAAGTTAATGTTATCGCATCTCACTGTCACAAAGTTGGTGAAGTATTCACTCAGAATGTCTCTTCAGTCTTCAAAAAAAGGACCAGCGTCGATTTTTGTTTTCGCTTTGCGTTTGATATAATGTTTTGGCACATGTCTCCTCACCTGGAACACCTAGAAGTACTGCTGGAGCAGATTCTTTTGATACATTAGTAAGGGCTAGGTTGTTGATATTCACTTTGTCAGTTAATATTAATATTTATGTTTCAACGAAATCCCTCATCTCAAAGTTTTAGGTATTTATGAATAAGCCCAGGTGTCCAATGTTTGTATATGCAAACCTTCTCATAAGCTATTAATAATTTCTACGAATATGTAATAGGACGCACATACACTTACCTTGCATACGCACGACGCATATTACACACATACACCACGCTCGACGAGCCCCCCCGTAGGTAAGCATGGAGGTGAAGAGATTTCTAGTTGATTTATGGAAGATGAAGAACTCGCTGCTCTCTTTTTTCTATCTGGCCATGGAACCGTCTTTTCTCCTTCTTCTTTTTACGTCATTCTTTTTCCAAAATGACGACAAACAAATGACGCACACAAGACGTCAAACACAAGACACCATTCACACACGAAACAATTCAAGACCTCCCCCTAACTCATTACACTATTAATAATTTCTACGTCTCCATCATATCACTGTGGACAAAATCAATTAATGTATCTATTTCTCTTAAATATGTTTAAATATCACCAGACAATTGCTTTTATTACAATTGGTACATATAAGTATTTTATTTGGAATGAGTATACGTAAGGGTTACTGCAGAATTCCACATTTGTGAAATTCCAGTGGTAAACATGTCATTATATTGTAAATCGCGGATAACTAGGAAATCGCTTGAAATTCGGCCGTTTCTATTTTTAAAAAAAGTTAAATCAAATTTGAATTCGAAAGTGAAATAAATTTGAAAACGTCCAGCTTGTACACACGTAAAATGAATAACCCTGATAGTCTGTTCAGTAAGCTATCACGAAAAATACAAGTTCTTTTGTAATGCAGGGATGTAATGGAAGACATAAACATACAGATGAACAAAAAATTAAGGTAATAATAAATAATAAAGGAAAGACGATGTTTTTCTGACATGAATGCACAGAATTTTCACGAATACGGTGATGTAACTTAGTATTTCAAAATGGTGTAACTTAGAAAGGCAGCACTTGTGGCCTTGCATGGAGGGGTGAGGATTATAACAAGGAGGTCTTTTTTGTCACAACTTTTCTTATCGTCTTTTCCACGCACACAGTTTCATTGTCGTCTTCTCGGTTCTGACAATCTTCTCACAATCTTCTCACATCTTGTGTCTGTTTGGCAATTGTTCCAAAACGTCCGTTTCTTTTTAGTTTTGTTTAAGTTTCTGGCTTCTTTGCTAATAAATCTTCGTACAGTGAATGTTGCGATAAGCGAGATGATTTCCTTTTCACTCTCATTCTTAACCTAGTCTATTGCGTTAGTGTATGCATTTATGAAGATCGTGTAAAATGTACATGCTATTTGTTTAAAATGTAAACCAAAAAATGTAGATTAAAAACCTTTTAAGTTAGAATGCAAAGGACAAATAGTTTTGATAAGAATTTTAAAAGAAAACAATATTTCAGTAAACACGCTGAGTTCTTTTTCCAAACTTTTGGCCCATTACTGTTTCTTCAAATAGTTCAGGCGGTTTTTATCATTTCAGTCTGCTTTCAATTAGTTTGTCTAAATATCTCATGAAACGAAATTTCACGAATAATGATTTAATTTTATTTTTAAAATGCGTTTCTTTATCTAGTAAGGCTTTTTTCCGATCAATCTTTTTTAAAGTGGGATTTATGAAACCCTAGAACTGCCGAAACTACTTTTAAAAGCATGGTGTTTGCCTAATTGAACCAAGCTTCTGACGACAGCAACACAAAACTTCTGTTATCCGGTGTGGTGCTTTGTGTTAACGGAAAGCACATGCGATAAGATTAGCAGCATCGCTATCGACAGTCGGGGGCAGTCAGGCCACTCACTGTATGAAGAAAGAACCCCAGAAATGTCCAAGGATTTCTAGCGGGTATTATCTAATAATGGATCGAAACTGCAGGTGGACATGTGCTGTCAGTAGAAAATACGGAAAGCAATTTTTTTATGCTTGCTGTGAACAAAAATGGATCTTTTAGAAAATTCGTGCAAGGCATGAACAGGTTGCTAAGGGAACCGAGCAGCTCATAATGATGTATCTGCTCGTGTTTGCTTGGTTTAGCTTCGCTCCACACTTGAGTAATGTCTGCGCAAAGACGTAATTAAATCCAACCTTATTATTACACAGTGAGGTGGAGTATCTGGACGGTATCAAACCCTAGAAGGCGGGGTCTATGAAAAAGGAAAATAAAACTAGACTATCACAAAAATTGATTTTTTTTTTTTACAATAGGTTACGAATTTAAAAATCTAAAGAATAATAATAATGGTGTTCAGTTCTTCAGCCAATAGACACAGTATTTTGTTCTGATGTAATTCTTTTCATCTTCCATAACTTGTTTTTCGTTCAGGACATTTTATTTGATTGTCCTCATTCTGCGCTGATTGTGTACCAAAATGGTAAATATTTGACTGGACGCTTCTCTGAACTTCGTAAATTAAAGCTTGTGCTTATTTCAGATAGATAGATAGATAGATAGATAGATAGATAGATAGATAGATAGATAGATAGATAGATAGATAGATAGATAGATAGATAGATAGATAGATAGATAGATAGATAGATAGATAGATAGATAGATAGATAGATAGATAGATAGATAGATAGATAGATAGATAGATAGATAGATAGATAGATAGATAGATAGATAGATAGATAGATAGATAGATAGATAGATAGATAGATAGATAGATAGATAGATAGATAGATAGATAGATAGATAGATAGATAGATAGATAGATAGATAGATAGATAGATAGATAGATAGATAGATAGATAGATAGATAGATAGATAGATAGATAGATAGATAGATAGATAGATAGATAGATAGATAGATAGATAACACGAAAGTTTATTGAAGCTGAAGAGTAGGTGGTAAAAAAGAACCGTGTGAAGACTGGTCAAGTATTAGAAGAAAGTGTAACTCGAATCTGACAACTAATTAGAAGAACAGAAAGAAGACGAGATGAACACCTGTGGCAAATCCATTCTCTCCTTGACACTGGCATGAAAGAACCTCAGCATGGCGCGACCATCGTGATAAAGGCCACTGAAAGGTCGCCTTTTAGGTTGAGGACGCCAGCGGTGGCTGTCATTGCGTCGTCTGACGTCTGACGGCCTTGCGCACCATGACGTCGCCTTCGCTGGTAAACAGTTCTGACGTCAGCACCGCGTCAACGTATGTGATGAGTGACATGGACATGGCCTACGTCATAGTGGTCATGATTACGTCAGTGTTGTCCACGGTGGGCTGCGTGCTCATCATCGGCCTCCACGTCGTGTATCGCCCTCTGCGTACGACGGGTCGCGGCATGCTCGTGCAGCTCAGCGTAGCGGATCTCCTGACAGCCATCGGCAATCTGATGGGCGTGCTGTGGTATCTCTTCAAGTAAGATTCCCCGAATTTTTTAATCTTTCCTTTTTTCAGTCTGGAATCTAGGTACAGAACCGTCTGCTTTGCAGTGATACAGACTAAATTGCTGGCCCGCGAAAAACACGTTCCCCCCACCACCACCTCTCTTTGCTCTCTCTCTCTCTCTCTCTTCTTCTTTCTCTCTACATTTCTCTCGTTTTCTTTTTTTATTTCTCTCTTTCTTTCCAAGTTTTTTTTCTTTTTTATCTTTCGATCCTTCTTATGATTTTTTTTTTTCGTTATTTCTTCCCAAAGTTCTTATTCGGTTGTTTTTGCTGTCATTTTACTTCCATTTCCACCTAAACATTTTCCTTTTCTTCCTCTATCTTTTGTTTTGTTGTTCCTGCTGCTGCTGCTGCTGCTGCTGCTTATTTTTTTGCGTTCTATCACTGGAATTACTCAGCTCATCTTGGTTGATATTCTTCTTGTCGTTGTCAGCTTGATTTCTTTATCTCGGGCAATTCATTCGTTCACATCATATCAAATATAAATTGTTTGACGACTGCAATAACAACCACTTCACAGTTCATTTGTTGTGAAAGGGGATCAGAGGTTTGGGCTCTAACTTTTATGTGATATATCCTCAACACGGTGAACCATTAACACTTCTCTGTACCTACGGCCAGAGATTCTTTACATGACTTTTTAATGCTGTAAAACACTTTCTCCTGTTAACGAGATCCTGTCCTAAAAGTAGTTTTGCTAGCACCAAGAGATAATGGTATATTTTCAAGATGGAAACATTTTTAACTTCAGTTTTGGTGTTACGAGACTTTGTTCTGAGGTTTGTAGTACCATGTGATGTCTGCGGTCGAACGTTAAGTAAAGACCTTGTAAGCACGCGCGAGTAGGGTTGCTCTGAAAAGGTGCACCTTCTGCCGTGTAGAAGATCATTAAATGCTTGGATCACTATGTGTAGTGCTTGAGTATAAGTACTTGGGTGCAGTAATTGTTATTATGGTTTGAATACGTGGATGTCATCCAAACGTGAAGAGCATTGTGGGTAATCCCGACGGTAGATCGTAGTCTTCCAAATTTGTTTTGGGAAGTTATATTTTACTGTTTTTGTCAATTTATATAATTTCTTTCTAATTTCTCTTCTTTGATCGAAAGGCCACTTGTAATAATCCCATGCTCATCTTTATTTTCGTGGATCTTACAAATGTTTCCTGCGTAAGACCTACAGTGTAATCGTCTACCGATATTCCATATGTTGAAAAAATTGTAAAGTACACATATAAAGTACAGCCAGTTGGTACACTGTAAATTATGGCCGCTTGGAAAGTGGATAATGGCTTATCTGCTGCTTGTACAGCTTTGGTTTAGTTGTATTCATCATTAAGATATCCACGAAACCCTTCGATAAAAAAACTATCCAGTAAAAGGGCAAATTTTCTTTCTTTCTCAAGGATTTAAGAGATAAAAAAACCTTTCCTGTTACCTACAAGTATGTATTATCAGCAAACCTCTATTTTACTAGATTTGAGGCTTTGTTCGAAAGTTGAATAATCTGTAAGTATGCGTGTAATTTTGTCTACGGAAGTACATGCTTTCTCTTATTCGCTGTCTCTCTTTCTATATATATATATATACTCTCTTGCTCGCTCGCAGCCATGCATGCATAAACTTTTACTATATTCTATGTGACTTACCTGAATAAATGACAAATTCAGAAGGCTAAATGGCTATTGTTTTGTGAGATCATCATCTTGAATAAGTAATGAAATGCTACAGGGACTCGGCGATACTTCACCGGAACATGGCTTACTGCGAGACCCACAGCGCCATGACCATCTTCTCCAGCATCGCCTCCTTCCTCTGGACACTTACCATCGGCTTCAGCCTGTACCTTGCTATCGTCCACAACCGACCACAAGTCACCAGAAAGTTCTGGAATCCAATCTGGCTGGTCTGCTGGGGCATTCCTAGTACGTATGAGTTGTAGATGGACGAACGGGAGTAGTAAATGATGAAATCGTATTAACGCACGAAAAGAGAGGACAGAGGAAAGGAATGAAGAAAGGTACGAGCAAACGATGGATGGATGGATGTGGATGGGACGAGCATGACATCCAATGTCAATGTTTCCTCTCTTACTGGACAGCGGTTGTCACCACAGCCGCCCTTGCAAATCGCGTGCTGGGATACGACCCTAACCTCCATCAGGCTAGCTGGTGCTGGATAGACCCCACGGCGGAGCTCAATGTCATGTGGAACTTCCTGACAGGCAAAGCCTGGGAGCTTGCGGCCTACTTCATCACCATTTTTCTTTACAGCATCGTCAGAATAACTATTTTAAGACATCAGGTACGTTCTGGGCACCACTCTGTCTTTCTGTCAGCCACCCCACCTGTGTCAAAAGTTGTTTAAAACGTGTCAGATGTATGTCAAAGACGTTTCAGATGTATGTTAAAGACGTGTCAAAATATATCAGAGACGTGTCAAACGAAAATTTAGTGTTTTCTCTTCTTATTCCTTTCTCTCCTCCGGTCAGTTTTATCAGTCGTAGCCTTCAGCTCCTTTCTTCTGATTATTTTTGGTGCCTCTCTTCTCGCATGTTTAATTTTATTTGCATGCCGAACCATTGGCTTGTCTAGAACGTGTTCATTCTGTTATCTGTGGCAGAGTAGGACCGACATCCTGGAGCGGCACTCGCGCCGAAACAACCTTAGCGATGCCAACACCAAACTACTTTTTGTTCCTCTCGTCTTTATCGTTATGCGCCTGTGGGGCACTGTCAGGTTTCTGCTAGGCCTGATCGATCACGTGTACGCAAGCTCACCGAACGCATCCTGGATCGTACCTCTTCAGGTCCGTGGTTTTTTTTCCCTCTCTTTCTCTCGCGCGCGCTTTAGTGTGTGTGTGTGTGTGTGTGTGTGTGTGTGTGTGTGTGTGTGTGTGTGTGTGTGTGTGTGTGTGTGTGTGTGTGTGTGTGTGTGTTCTTCATTATTTTTTTTTAATCCTGATTGGCATTAACGAGTGCTGAACGTCCATCTTTTTATGATGCTTTTGTCAAAGCAGCGTTTTTGATTTGGTCTCGTTTATGAAATCGTTTGAAGAGGAGACGGGCGCGTGTATAATAAGCCCAGAGATAGGACTATGGATAGCCTACGCAGAAAAAACTTCATACCAGATCAGGCGCTGCCCAGAGCAACGACGACCGCACGCCCCAATGGTAAGTTCCAGAGAAGGCATAGAGAAAAGTGTCGCAGAGATGGACACCAACGAAGTACAGCTCGAGGAGGTCTACAGCTGTTGAGTACTTGAGGACCACACTTTGCAAAGATAGTAGCTCTGTGGTAGATATCCGCATCAGGACTGCACACTCGAAGGACACCAGAAACCAGCAACCATCAAGCGGAGTAAGGTGGCCTGGTACCGACACGTGCCCTGGCCGTCCTTCAGGCATTTCGGAGGAAGGAAGGGTCAACATTAAGGAGGACAAGGAAAGAACTGGGTTGCATATTGGATGTTTCATGCAGGACCTACTCGCCACTACTCAAGACAGGCCTAAGTGGCGAACATTGCCAGCTGCTGCGTCTGTCCAGTTATCTTCCCTCCTTGACGACCAATACCGGCGGACCAGCATAACCGTTTCATCAATTGGCATCAGTCAAGGAATGAATGAATGAATAAAATAGGTAGTGAAGCGTTGCATTATATGCAATCAGGTGTTTCGCAAAACTACTCCAAAATCGAATGAAGCATACGGACAAGAACTAATCAAAGGCTATTAATCTGCCCGTCTGCAGGCAAAATGTGATTTGTCTCGATTTAGGTTGGTCCGATTTTCACTATTTATCTCAAATCTAGTTTTCCTCATTGAGCTGATTACAGAAGTTAACAAGGAAGCATTTCAATTAAAGATGTGAAAATATTTCGACCACAGATGGCGTAGAGAACTATTTTGACCGAAATCATTCAAACAGCGTGACCAGGTCTTTTTCTTTTCCAGGGTATTGGTGACACGGCACAAGGAATTGGGAACTTCGTGATGGACTTCTTTCTCACTCGGGATGTCCGGCGTCGCTTGATACGCTGCTGCCGTGATGCCCACGACACTCATGCCGAAAATCTCCCCAATCACCGGCCCTACAGCGGGACTATGAGGGCGACCACTGCAAGAATTGCTGGAGAATGTCCACAGGACTATTGCACGCCTGAAGACTCGGCCAAAGGGAAGAATTCCACTGATCCAGTCAATAATTTGTTTTTTGTTTCGCTAGCTTCGTAGATAGCACGATAAAAGTGGCTTAACATAAAGCATACAAAGATTTATTTTCCTCGTGCCAGATATTTCTGTGATAATTTGACTCTCAACTGTTGTATATTAAAATAAGAAGAAACGTACGTAGTGTGCATGTATGATCTAAGTAAAGTTACAGGTGAGCGGTGTCCTGATCGAACCAACAAGCTACTTAGGTGATGGTAACTTAAAGTGCAGTCAGGTTATATCATGTAAACATTATACAGGATGACATGCACAATGCAACTAACTTGGACAAAATGAATATAAAATTCGGTGTTCTAAACTTAGGTTGTAAATCGACATACATTATGTTGCGTGGTGGAATGTTGAAGTAACAAACTGTCCTGTTACATGATGCCGATGATTAAGTTGACAGCAGGAAGATGTAAGCAGTAAACAAGATGAAGTTCATGTTGGTGTGTAAGCACAACATGCAAACAGTCATGAAATGCAAAGCACCCTTAAGATGCAAGACCTTGCATTTCATTTTAATGTTTTGAGGTTGTCATGCACTCACTCAGTCAGTACGTTCTGAGCTACTATTTTCTTTGCATTTTTACTGTTAATTGCATAAGTAAGCTTTAATAGAAACTTTAATATTAAAACAGGTATACCAAAAAAACACTGCCACACTTCTTCGTTATAGCTACTAAGTTATAAAAAAGCAATGGTTATAGTAGTAAATATAATAACTTTGTTTATCGAGTGTATTACTTCCTCTGCTTAATGTGTGAATCAGTGTAGTTTATGTGAAACAGTATAATAAGGTCACAATACTTCTTTTGCTATAGGTAGCAGTAACATTTTAAAGCTAATAACTACTGTGAACATGAGTGATGTAGAATTTTGCTGATGGCAGCAAACGTTTGTCTTTGTCAAATGCATTTAGCCTGGAGTTCACAAGTTCTAAGGACATTGGCAGCTTACATGGATGAGGAATACGAGGAATATAAATTGTGATTGCTGTATTCCACTGGACTGGACTGGAGAATATAAATACAAGCTGACCAGTCCTCAGAGTGAATCGTTTTTGCGGGTCTGTGCCAGGAGGGCAGTCTACTGCAGTCCTTCTTCTTCGTGTCTTCTCTGTATGACAATCGTGCATTGAATCCACATAACTGCTGCAAATTCTTTAGTTTAGCAATAAGTGGCTTTGGGTGATAAAAATTAATATGCAAAGGAAAGGAACAAGCAAGCAAAGACTATTTAAATGCAGTTAAAACTACCAGATAATATCGACTATGAAGAAAACCGGGACAGACCGATGATCTGCAAATCAAGTCTTTGAAAATTCTACCTAGACCTTTCCTAATCAATGGCAGAAATTCTATAATCTTTCCATAATCCTTTCATTGTCCTGCAACCTTAAAGTAAATGTGATATTATGTGTACTTATTGTACTAAGAGTCGCTTATAATGTCTTAAAATGTCATCTGTGACACAGTCTAAAAAATTACTTGTGTAGGGCATTTCTCTAAACACGCATACCTCTTAAGAACCGTTTCAGGCAATATCTTCTACTGGAAATAATCAGACTTAATCAGAGAAGATTCCAGCCACTTTTGTCTGAAGAATAACCAATATAAACTCATCCATATAAACCCATTTAAAATTGATCCTCTCTGAGTTGTTTGACCCTGTAGGAGTAAACTCCTTTTAACTTTCAGTCGGTAAAGATCGACACACCCACGCACCTACACTACGGTGTGCACTCACAATCACAGTGACATTGGCCAGAGATTATAAAATGGAAAAGCCATGTTAGATGACAAAGTTTCTTTTCCTGGAAACTGGGTGGGGTGGGTTGGCGGGGTAGAATTGTAAATTGCGATAAACTGCACACATTGCGAAACACTAGACGGAAATTTCCTTTTATCAATTTTTTGTTCACTGTGTAAATTGGGCAACATAAAATGACTCAACGAAGTTCGACAAAAAGTGTATGATATGCCTGAAACAAGTAAACGGATTAGTAATAAAGTAATTAATAAGTAATTAGTAATAAAGCTAACGAAACGTGAGGCAGTGTCAGAACTATCAAACGATCAGCCTGATCGAATGAAGAAAGTCAGGTTACCCAAGTAAGGTTATGCTGAAGATGATCCAAAACACGCCGGCGGCAGAGGAGATACCAGCTGAGGAACAGGTCGGATTCTGGACCTGCAGGAGTTCTGTTGAGCAGATCTTCCTCATCGAAAAGCACCTCCATCACGGCAAAGATCTTTACCACAACGTTATTGACTGTATGGCACGAGGGACTACTGAAAGGTGGCTGACAACATAGCAAACGGAAGACAAGCTGGGTGACTAACATAAAGGAGTGGACTGGTGGTTTACTGGAGGACATTCTCACGCGGGCGCATGGCCGGCACTACTGGCGTGAGTTCAACTCTGCTGCCCTCCATTTTATCTCCCGTACGACTGGTACCTACGGCACCAATTACGGAATGAAATGAAATGAATAAAGCTACTATGGGAGGAATACTCCACGCTCGTTTCAATCTGTTTCTCAGGGAATACGTAATCTTTCACTGAAAAGGTAAATTTGCGTACTGCTATGGTTTGTGATTTTTTTCCATTGCCAGCAATTGGTAGCTGATTTCTGTAACCCAGATGAATTACCCAGTGTATAGCCCAGTGGTTCGAGCATTGGTGTACAAACTAGGAGGTGATGAGCCGGTTCAATTCCCCTCTGGCGCTCCAAGCTTTCCCCAGTCGACCGAGCTGTCGGGAATGGATACATCACTCCATGGATAGGGGGTGGGGAGGGCAAGTCAGCGAGGGAGAGAAAATGCATAAAGATGGTCCCGAGAAAATTGAGGTTTTAACACTTCACTTCCCAACGAGCCAAAAAGTTTAAGGGACGACCTTTATCTTTTTTACATACTGCATTAGCAGGTGCTCCACAAACGGTCAAAATTTTTACCTTTAAAAGTCGTCATGGTCATCTTTAAATTTAGTATTTTATTTTGCTTGATTATGAACTGTAAATATGTCGATTTACGGTTATAGGAGTTTATATAAGCTGAGATGTATATGCAGTGGAATTAGTTGAAATCGTCGGTCTCCTTTGTCTGACATCAAGCTGTGTTATAGTTAATTTACATCAAGGTGAAGATGTCTTCTTCCGTATCTTGCCTTTCTGTATCTCGTCAGCACATGACACACAGAAGTATGTCTGAACAATAAAGAATTACAGTTTTCTTATAAAACACTTTTGGACAAATTAATGCATGAGAGAAATGCGTGCTTGCTTGCATGTGTGTGTGTGTGTGTGTGTGTGTGTGTGTGTGTGTGTGTGTGTGTGTGTGTGTGTGTGTGTGTGTGTGTTTGCAGGCCTGACGAGAGGGGTTACAGGGGAAATGCTGTACCCGGGCCCGTGGCTGTGAAGGGGGTCCGGACTCGGTCAATCAAATTGTAAGCATATTATTACATACTGGGAAAATATTTTACGAGTACAATTACAAGTAGCCCGGAAAGGTCATTTGCCCAGATTTGACGGCCCTGTGTGTGGGGTTGGATTGTTTGGTGGGTAGAGAGAACTCGAACTCGAACATTTTATTGACTTAAGATCATTTCAGCCATTGTCACTCAAGGTGAGCATAAAGGGTTCATCCTCTCATACATACAATCACCTGTCCATTCATACCCATCCCGTCGTACAATTTATAGACATGCACTGTACAGTAGTCCTATCACACACCCACTCATCCTAACATCTCTTCATTTATACCCTCTCATCCCTACCCTACATAGACACATAGTATGTACGCATACATTATGGCAACTTTCAGATGTCAATATTATGAATCAATATGGGTAGAGAGAGAGAGAAAGAGAGATTGAGACAGTCGAAGATGAGAATGTAATAGTAATCATGTGCAATTGTAGCTGTATTTCTCAATGCCACAAAACTCAAGTTCGCATGACTGGTGGGTTTTTTTTCTTGTATGTGACATGTAAATATTTGGGTAGGGAAAATAAATTCAGCCGCTATTTGCCGATTTCGTCTGCCAAAAACGATCTATTAAAAATGAAACAGTTTGGTCAAGGGTCCCGCGGATCAATTCACATTAATTGGTTAATTTCGCGAGGAAACTAAGAGAAAAAAAATCATACACAAGGGCGTGACTACGAGATCGATTTGCTTTTGGTTGTATATAAATTTGCTCACTGCATTATGCTGCTAGATTTTTCATCCTCTGCAAGGCACAGACTTATAAACGCAGGTCCGTGCTTCAAGGTATATTTCTGTAATTTAAAGTAGAAAGACTTAAATAGTAACTACATCTGAACATTCTGCAACGCATCGAACTGAAAGCGGTGTAACAGACCTTCCTTCTGACACTTCAGAGATGGACGTCCTAAGAAACGGTGCTGGAATTCATTGCAACGGTTGTCTGATCAATAACTTCAAGACCAGCTGGAAGACACAGCTGTAAACCTTGAAGTCAATATGGCAGGAAACAATCCTCACCAGGTCAAGGGATGGTGTGCCCTCGGTATCTGATGCACCTCCACCAGGAGAAATAATAAAAAGCTTTTAAGGTCTGTGTAGCAGTAGTCATTCGCAGTCTGAATTCCGTAGTCATTAGCCACTATAAATTCAAGGTTCAGTTTTTTCTTATAGCCTCCACAGAAGAACAGGACCCAAAAGATCTTTCGCAGTGGTTTAGAAAAAAATGTTTGGCATTGGAAGGGTTTGGGGGCAAGAGCAAACTCCATGCTGACAGTTAAGGCGTTCGTACACATACGAGAAAAAAGACGCCATGACAGCATCACAACAGTTGATGCTATCGGTGTTAAAAGACATAGCAACAGTAAATAAAATTCATTTTTTTTAAATGGCTCACCTGTCTAACGCAATCACAAAGAAATGATCTAATATTCAAACTAAGATAAGCCTTATAATCATGTTAATAAATTCTAATTTAAATTTAAATATGGTGTTTGGAAGTCAGTGTGCTTCCTCCCCACAAAAGGCGTTTTCTTTTATTTTTGTTAATAAACTCTATTGCAATCTCCGTTGGATCAACTCTTTCTTACAACCTGTATAATGAGGCAGTTATTCAAATGCGTCTTTGGTCATGGGACTACTCAGTAGTAAAGTCAATGTCAAAGCTAGTGCTTCCTCAGAAAGTAATTTTCCGATCTGTCACGGCAAATTAAAACTGTCTTGGTGAAATTTTCGATATTTTCAATTATGTGATCCAAAAGTTTCAAAGTGCTGTTGTCTGTAACAGGCTACAATGTCTGTGTACCAATGTAACAGGGTAGACTGGGGCTGCTTGCCCAATCTCACAATACGAACACAAGTCAACACTGCCAAGGGTTTCCAGTTCTTTTACTCTAACGCCGTACAGCCTGGTTGCCTTTACTTTAATGCCATTAAAGAAATATACAAAATAGTTATCATTTTGCAAGGTCTTCATGGATACTCTAGCTGCAACAGAATCGTCCTCGCAGGTTGTTGACTAACTCTGTAATACTGTTGACATTCTCCGGCTACACCAAACACAATCCGTGCAAATAAAAGGCTTATAAAGTGTCGAGAACTGCTGCATCAGCGTCAGAAGACCAGAAACCCTCGTCGCATACTCATTGCTATCCTCGGAGGCCGCCTGCAAAGTCTAACAGTTTTTTATTAGAGACTCCGTCGCTCTACTCCTGTTTATCGAGTTTGGCAAAGGCCCAGATAGACCTCCTTGCTTCTTTTTATATGTTCTCAGCTAACACCTGACGGTTTGGTGACAAAGTGATAACCTGTATCATTACTAGGGCAAACTCATATGCTTCTTTAATAACCTTTAATCTTTCTTGCAGTCTCCTGCAGTGCATGATTCACTGAGTGGCCGAACAAAAATGGCTGATGTAACCTCATCTCTGAATCGCTTGGCAACGCCAGAAATCGTACTTGAAACGTACTCAAGGCACCGTACCTTTGGCCTCTGAATTTTTTACCAGTATCTTGAGCCGAATCAAGCAGTCTTTTAGCGCAGAGAAGATAGTTGCTGCTGAAGCATTGTTAAGTTAACAGACAACTACAACACTTCCTCCACTACTTCCTATTGCAGTCTTATGCAAATGATTAATTGCTTTGTTTGAAAAATCTTGTTTCATCTGCCATGCATGTCTAATGTTCTCAAACATAGAGCACAGATAGAGTGGGCGATTATCTGGATAATTTCGCTCATTGTTTCTGCGGACAAGATCTTGCATGTGTCTTTTGTCCATTTGTGCTCACCAAAGTACATCACTTAGGAAGGTTAATTGTCCACAAAGAAGCAATTAATGCTTGACGAAACTAAAAAAAAAAAGCGATTTTAATTTTTTTTTAGTGATGCCTGAAAGATGTTGATGCTCTTGAGATCCGTACTGGGTTAAAATCTAATTACAAACTGAAATCCTTGATTTTCTAGCCGTTTTGTCACCACCAACAGCAGGACTATATGTGTACAAGACATTTAACAGCTGATTTTTTAAACGCTTTCTTCCAGTTGTTAAAAACCTATAAATCCCTTACCAGCTTTGCAGTCTAACACCTTCTAGTATTTTCTATCCTTCAGATTCAGGTCCAAAAAGGTGATCAAAGTCTTGGTCCAGCAGAATGTACATTACGTGCAACCCATCAACTTGTATCAGTCCGAAGTGGAGATTATGTACTTGTGTTAGTCCGCAGCGTAGATGATGTATTTGTGTTAGTCCGTCGTGCAGATGATATGCTTGTATTAGTTTGTGGTGCAGATGATGTACGTGTGTAAGTTCGTGGCGCAGATGATGTACTTGTGCTAGTCCGCGGTGCAGACGACGCGAAATCCTGAGCCGCACCAAGGGAGGCAAGCAGGGTTAAAACTTCCGGTTGCCAACATGGCTTTCGGGTTGTACTCTTTGTTGGAAGCAGCTATTCTTTGCTTAAACGCTGTCTGTGTTTTGCACGAAGAAAGATTTTTGGCTAAGAGTACGTATACAATTATTTCAATTTTTAATTCTTCTACCACGGTTATTCTTAATTTGATCTAATTTGGTAATAATATTGCCAAGAATTCTTCGCTTAAAATACGCAAGAATGGAGAAAACAGTGAGCTGGAGGTTTTCGTGTTTACAGATGACTGTGGCATTATCTAAATATATAAAATAAAAGTGATCATAACATTGTTAGGTTACCAGTCCAGTTAGTTTGCAATTGCATGCAGAAAAAATAACGTCACCCAAGTAAATTGATGCTTCAAGCAAAGAGGACCTAACTAAAACGCAAACTTGATTTGAAAACGTCAGACTACATAAACAACGGGGTAGTGAAAGGGAAAAACGGCTAAATAGGAGACCAGCAGCTACTGGAGGCATCCGTGAAATAGGTAGATCTTGACGGCCCGCCTTGAAAACTTGTTAATCACAGTGAGAAGCAATATAGGCAAGACGTTCCAGGCTCAAATGCTAGAGAGAGAAAACGATTAACGAAATTCTTTATTGCTTAGGTCGTGTGGCCTGAACATCGCGAGTACAGTTCATACAATTTTAATGATAAATTATTACAGTTCAAGGCGTGTAAATATAGGTTAGCATGGGCGATTGCATCGACAGTGTCGATAGCCCTATGGACAAATCTTTCTTCGTTTAGCTGCTGACAGTGTTGCGTCGTTTATAACAGTGGTAAAGATACTGGCTAGGCAGGTAATCTGTGATGTGTCATTAATCAGGACTGGGAAGGTAAAGGCTGTTTGGTGAGTTGTATATTTCAGAGGCAGAAATCTACTTCTAAGGTCTCTAAGTTGGGTGCATTGGAAAAGTAGATGTATTTCATCGTCTGGTGAATCAAGACATAGCGGGCATTCTAGATTTGGCATTGGTGCTGTTGAGTACCTGTATTTGTGGGTTTTTAAATCTGAGATCCCCATACAAAATCTAATTAGAGCATCTCTTAAGGCTTTGTTGTTTACACAGTATAAATATGGTTCTATTTGCAATTCCAGTTTGAACTTTGCATACACTGTAAACCTAGGGCTCTCTGTGACATGACAATGCCAGTCTTGTTTATGGCAATCAACCAGTCTTTGTTTAAACATAGAGAGAAATTTGCCAACATTTTGCACACCTTGATTCTCCCAGACATAGCCAAAACCATACCTGTACAGAGTCTCACACACTTCAGACACCCAGCATGCTTTCCCCCTATTATGAAGCTCAGTCAACATGTTATATGCCTTTCGTGGGAGTCTCCTGGAGTCAATCCTTGTCAGGCGTAACCAGTATCGAATGCAAGAGGTTTTGGAATGCACATAAAGGGGAAATCTGCCCGTTTCACCGTAGACCATATCGTTTGGGGTTTTGGGGCTGACATTAAGTAATTTCTTTAATGTGAAAGTGTGTGCCATTTCTACTGGGAGATTACTTTTTAAGCCCCATACTTCTGATCCGTATAAGAGCAGAGGCTTTATCTGGCTATCAAAAAGCTTAAGTACAAGGTCAGGTGTGTAGTCTTGGCTTTTCCAAAGAGTTTTAAAGATTTGGACAGTTCCTACTTTTGCTCTTGTTGTCAGGTCTCTGAAGGCAGATGAAAATGACAGCTTAGTAGTAAAGAATAGGCTCAGATATTTATAGGAGTTGACTACTTTCATCACGTTGTTATTATAAGTCCATTTTTCTCTGCTTGCTAGGTGTCCACCCTTTCTAAACACAATTATGTTAGATTTTTCGAGGTTCACTGTAAGATTTAGTGCTATTGCACTTTTAGAGAGTACATTTAATTGATTTTGTAGACTGCTGGCAGTGTCCGACAACAGAACGATATCGTCTGCGAACAGTAAAATGAAGATTTCTAGAAAATCCGAGTGAAGCTGAATGCCATGTTTTCCGTTCTCGACTATGTCTCGTGCAAGTTCGTTTATTAGCAAGGAGAAGAGTATAGGGCTAGTTATTTCTCCCTGTTTTAGACCGTTTGGACAGTGAAAAAAGTCAGAAAGATCAGCTTTGGAGCGCACCCTAGCTTTAACGATTTTATACAGGCTTCTCAGGGCACGATGCATTTTCCCCCGAGTGCCTCTTTTCCAGAGGACTAGCCATAGCTTTGCGCGAGAGACCGAGTCAAAAGCCTTCTGGAAATCTATGAAAGCTACGTATAGTTTCTTATTTTGCAATAAGTGCTGTAGTACCATGGCGTATAGGGTAAAGATATGGTCGATTGTGTGGTGATCTTTTCAGAACCCTGCTTAAGTTCATCAGCAACATTATTTTCTTCAACCCAATCCATCATACGTTTATTTAGTATGAACGTATAGAGTTTGCTGCACACGTTAAGGAGGGAGATACCTCTATAATTATTAGGGTCATCCGTATTTCCTTTTTTGTATAGTGGGTGGATTAGTGTCCCAGTATGACTCATTTGATGCGTGAGCAGACCAGTACAACTAACAAAAAAACTAGTTTAATATGGTAGGCTTTGCATTTACCGAGCAGTGTTGTTTTGGATTTTTCTATTAACCTTTTCAAGTAGGCACCTAGGGAGACAACAGATAGTATATGAGTTGTAGTCTTTAAATAACTTTTATGTCTGCCTATTATCTGTGCATAATTATTGTGAATCCTTTGCTCTTGTTGTGTGAGTGTGATACATATGTCTGCATTAGCCTCCAAGTAGATTGCAAATTGTTGTGTTCGTAGTGTTGAAGTATATGTTTAGCTCTTAAATTTGTTTGTAAAAATATAAGTATATTGCACTGCATTATTAAGGCTCATAAAATGTGCTGCTGCAATGCATCTCCCTTGTTCACTATCGTAAATGAAAGCAGATTTGTCAACTAATCTTTAGCTCAATACAGACAAATCGACACAATTGTGCTGTAGAAGATGTTCACGACTGCAGCTGCGAACTGTATAAGAAGAGTTAAGTATATTAAATTTGAAAGAATACCAATTGTAATCAGAGGTTTGGAGGTCAGGCACAAGGGGAGGGGAGTTAATTGGCACATCTTCATTGTTCAAGTGTATATACAGGTAAGAGAAATTGCTTACAAAGACATTATATTGGTATTAAAATATGCAGAATTCTAAAACAACCAAAGATAAAACGAATTCAAGTCATACACATACTGAACACAGCTGGGACATCCAAAAATACATATCTGAGGACATATTTTAACGTTGGATTTTTAATTTGCAGTTGGATGGGGTACATCACAGCAAGGATTTGGTGAGGATCCAGGGCTGAAATCCCAGGTGCTTAATCTTGTTCGCTCCATACGAACAGTCATGAGGAGTAAGTGTATTTACAATTTTTTTATTTCATTCATTTTTTGCAGCAACAACCACTATTAAGTATTATCATATCAAACATTTATCATTGGTTTCAGCGTTTTCTTTGTTTACACTTATGTTTATAACTAGATTTACAAGCATTCAAGTAAAATAGATTTTAAAATAAGATTCAAATAAGTGATGCTGTTGATGATGAAATGTTTTAATTTTTATGTGCAAAACCATGTGGTCAGGTTTCACTCTATAGACTAGCAAGTCAAACATGCCATAGATAACCAGCTGCTGTTCTATACGACTAGTTTTATAGAAAGTAAATTATGGTGTTATAACAATTATAATTTTTGTCAGTTTTGACAATGTACTGATCAGTGTATTTTGTTATGCTGTTTCAGTACCATTGATTGGAATCAACATTGTCACAATAGGGTTAATGCTAGTGCTTGGTTAGTACTGTTGATCTGGACAGAAAAAAAAATGGGTCTGTGTGAATGACGTGGTGTATGGAATGTTTTCCACTACTAAGACTGCATAAAACAAATAAATCACACAAAAATTGACGTGCTTAAAGTAATGTGCACTTGTTGTTCAGGATAATTCCTTGATGTGGATGTGAAAAATATGCATTCATACTATGGCATTGCTTCTATGTGTGCATGGAAAGTATGCAAGGTTCGTCCTTCTTACTGTTGTTTTCATTTTCACATTTAAAAATGACATTGGAAGTATAACTTGCAAGTGTATAGAAAGTGGACATGAGCAGGGTGCTGTGTATTTGTAAATAAAGTAATGGTTTGGTTTTTGAAATAAATTTGTTTTCTGCAACCTACACCTGCAGTGTTTATGATTTCTTAATGAAAAAAAGACTACTGGCCAGGTTACATTTGAGATCAGAAATGGTGGCATCGTCACCTTGTCGACTTAGCAAGAATCATTTGCTAGTGATGGATACAAATGTTGTAAATTGTTCAGAAGAAATGTATGCAACCTTCATGTTTTTCAAAAAGAAAGAAATTTTTCACTGTATCTGAGGTTGGATCAGGCTTCCAAATCTAAATTCAAATACTTGTTTAGAAAGAAACACTAATCGATGCTTTCTGCTGTTGGTGCAAGTGCCACTGTCTTCCAGTGTTATTGATTTGGAAATAACATTCATGGTGTTGCAAACACAAAATCAAATCTGCAGACAATGTTTCTTTGCTTTTTTCTTTTATTTTTATTTGTAGTGCAGACCAATAATTTAACAAATGAAATATGCAGTCAAAAAAAAAACACTGCATGTGCTAAGCTGTATCAAACCAGACGATGTCCATATATTTTATTTGGTCAAATAAAGCTGATAACAACATTAATAGCATTATCATTTATTTATGCATACAACACACTTGAAAAAAAAAGCTATAAATAGCCTAACACTTTTTTTTAAAAGATGACATAGTAACAGTGCATCAGGAGTGAGGCCAAACTAAGCAGCCTTAATATCAATTGTAATTTCAGAAATAGATTGTTCTGTTTATCAATGTCATCCCTTCCTACCCAAGCAAGCTTAGCATGACATTTTAGACTTGATCATACAACTTTTAACTTAAAATTTGTGCTTCAAAATAATTTGTCCATCTTGCATCAGAAAAATATTTGAAAGAAGACTTGAATATAAAAAGATTATAGCCTCAACTGATTTCAAAAGAAGGCATGGAATAATTTAGTTTAAATGCTAAGCAGAAAATCCAAAGCCCCTTCTTTGACCTTGATGTCTGTATGCTGTTATTATTTGCTAATATTTTACAAAGCCACCTTTTTTTGTAAATAAAACTGACATGCTTCATTTAGGTATAATCTCACAGCTGCTACTTTAAAATGGCTACTTCTCAGTCAAAAATTAAAAACTGACCCAGCATTCATTGATGCAAGATACCAAGTAATGAAATTTAAGACAGTGTGTAGGGATCGCAGGATTTTCCTAAAGTTTTAAAAATTGTGTACTCAGAAAAGGTTTATTTCATTTTGATTTACAGCTGTGTAAATTAACAGCTCAGCTTTCTGCTTAGTTCCATATTTTTAAAATGCACAGCACATTTGCATCAGACTGGAACTTTAGTCCATGGTCTAAAAACATTAAAGGGAGATTTCATGCTATGTATATGAGAAGTCTCTTTTGTAAACCTTTACTTAAAAGTACTAGCACAGATTTAACGTGAAAAGTGCAGGGTATTTTTCGAAAGGAAACTGTCATAAGAAGTAAACTTACATAGAAAAAAAGAGACTGAGATATAGTTTCTTTTGCTGCCTTAATCTGCTGGCTGGGTGGCCACACCATTGCAGTTAAGCACTGCAACATCAGCCATCCCCATATCATCCAGCTCAAGGTTGAGATCAACAGCCTGGAAAAATATTAGCAAAAATTATTAATTGCAAGCAACCCCACCTTTAAGTCCTATGATGACTGAAGTCGTGGAAATCTTTAAAACATTAACCAACAAGTATTACACTTTTTAAATACATGGTGTTTTAGAACACGCTGAAGATTAATCAAAGTTTACAAAGAAACATATGTACATGTAAAATCCATGCTAAGCAGGTAAAAATGCTGTAATTTTTACAGGTGATATTCCTGATCCTCACAGGCTCCCAATAAATCCTGCTGCCCATGTCAATGACAAACCAGTCCTGTTTAAGGCTGTTAAACCATTAATTTTGATAAAGGGGGTATTAAAGAATGTGAGTTTGATCAAATAAAAGTACTACCTCTTTAAAAAAATACATACAACTGTTATGGAGCTATATATGGCATGAAATTAGAAGTACTTGAAGGGAAAAAAAACAGGAGAAAAATAATTGCACATGCCTGCCCACACTTACTCTGAATTACAGGAATGACTTCAAAAGGAAAAAAATGTCACTTGTTCCACACATCCAAAGTGGAGCTTGTAAGCTAAGAATTATGATATTCTGCATGGATAATATCTCAATCTATGCTCATTGTATATGTCATCAGGAAAAAGAATTGAGATGTCTACATTTGTTAATGTCTGCTTATGCAATTCTTTGTCAATGAGCATGGGAATCAATTTTTCTTACTTGCAGCCAGCTTGTGCATAATCCTAATGGTTTTATTAAATCTACAACATAAGGAACCAAATAGTCTAAACTGCTTTATTCCAATTAGCAGGTCGGACAGCAAGACAGGGCATAATGGTTCCCATTAGTGAGTATTCCAACATTTATTTGGTGCAATAATTTTCAGAAAATGTAATGCTCCAGACATGCAAACAATTGAACTTGTCCAAATCATCAGTTTGCTCCAGAAGTACTAACCAAAACAAACATTTTTTTAGCTGGTGTATGAATGACTAATGTTAAGGGCACATTTGTCTTGCACACAAAGAATCCAATTTAAAATTCAAGAAATCAAATAAAGAATATATCTTGCTTTAATAAACATTTCAGAGAAATAATCACAAATGTAAGAATAGCAAGGCCATCTTCAAACTGACACACGAAACTTTCTGAAACTGTTTAACCTGCTAAATTCAGCAAACTACTTCCCCCATGCACATTTGTCACACATAGCTCAATCTGCAGTAGTGTTACACAGATGGTCCAAGCAGAAGCAACAATTGAAGCAAAATTCAAAAAGCTATGCTAAAGAGTCCGATTTGATTAAACTGTTTCTGGAACAGCTTTTCTGAAACACTTTTCAAATGATCATATGCAGAGTATTCTGAAAATGCTAGGTGCTCATTTCCATAGACATTTTCAACATTCAGGTGTTGCCTTTTCAACATTCTTCATTTCCACTCTCTCTCTTCTCAATTTCATTTTCTTCGCATCTTCTCTCCTCCGCTTCCTTCTTCTCAGTTTCATTTTCTTCGCATCTTCTCTCCTCCGCTTCCTTCTTCTCAGTTTCATTTTCTCTTTTCTCTGTTTCATATTCTTCCATCTCTATCATTTCATTTTTCGTTTTGGTATGCAATCCCTGTCAGACAAAGACAAACCTTCTGAACCGAGTAAATCACTAGGTGATTACAAATCTTCATTATTTTCAACCATACACAAACCTTTCCAAACTGGTATTCACTGTATTTTTAGGTGTTATGCATGATATGTGAAAATTCCACAATATTCTAATGGCCTTTCATGCTTCGTGTCAAATTCATTCTTTAGAGCTAATCAGTTCATGACAATACAAACTCTTTTAGGTACACCGAGAACCAAACCCTTGTCCTTCAGTGTGCATATATGCACATTTGTGCACAGTGCATGGTGCCTTATGTTCCCAGAAGCAATTTAAGCCACATTCTACAATTTATGACTGAAAAGCTGAATTTATGACCGAATGCAATGTCCTATTAAACAATTCCAAGATTGTGAAGCAGATACAGCAAAGAGTGCGAGGCAACGTTGAAAGAATGAAAACAAAGCAGGGAGTAGCAAAGTTAGACTAATGATGGTGGAAGAAGATGCAAATGATTTAAGACAATTATAGCATCACATTATGTGAATAAAATCAATGCTTCAAGAACTTGATATATTTTACCAAAACTTGCTTTGCCTTATTTGTGTAGTTCATATTCTTGGCTACATCTTACTAAATTTATGCATTAAAACTTTGCTGAAATATTGCACAACATAGTTTGTCATCACAAAGGTGCTCTCATCCATGTGACAAAGAATGATGCCAGAATTTTCCAAGGGCTATAGAAGTCAAGCATGATGAAATCTTGAACAGCTGGAAATTTCCACAGTGAATGAAAATTTGGGAAGAGGAACATTACTCACAAACCAATCCAGCGTGTCAGTGACTCGATTCACGACCACTGAAAGAAACTCTTGGATCTTAGGCAGCAGCTCTTTGGTTCGCTCTAGGAATTCTGGCGAGATCTCATCCAACGATTTTTTCTGGATCACCAAAAAAAAAAAAAAGTTTGATGAATGTTACATCAACTAAAAGAACAGCTTTAGAAAATAGAAGTTCTTTCTTCTGTCATCTAGGACTGCTAGTTCAAGATTTAGAATTACACAATTTTTTTCTTAAAGCACGCTCTCCGTATTCAGCATTTAAAGCAGAACAGTGAAAATAAAAAGTTGCAGTACTGACCAAAGATTGAGGGGGATACTATGAGTTGCTTCTAACTTCCGATGAAAAGAAGTTTAATAATGACTAAGAACATGGAAAAGTTAAGCATGTTTGTATTTATGAAAACACTTTGGTACTGCTTTAGACTGGAACATTTAGTTTCCTGAATTGTCCTGCGATAAGAATCATTTTTTAGACACTGAATCTTACTTCCAGGATGGATGGAATGGATTCTCTAACAAACTCCACAGCTCCCCAGAAACGCTGCTTGACTCTGTCTGTCATTTGCTCCAACCTGTCAACCAGTGGGATCAACCTCTGGTACACATTGCTCCCCAGGATGTGTGCAAGCCGCAAAGACTTCTCCTCCAGGGACTATATGGAAAGAAATATAACGAAGTTAAATTATGAAAACATCTCTAAAAATGTTCATTCCAGATGAGTATATGAGCATATTAGTTATTGACAGCCATGTAGAGAAATTTATGGGATAAGCTGGGCTTATTCCTTGAAAGTTATTTTAAATCACGTGGTACTCAGGAAGTGGCAACAGGCTGTGGATAGCTTACTTCACAGGGAACAAAAGAACAGGTTAAGTAGTGCAGCACCACCTGCCTCTTCATAATCTAATGAGTCATACTAAAATAATTTTAAATGCCTTTCTGAAGACAGTCTCCTCACTATTCCTGTCACCACAACAACATATGGTTACAGGATTTTTAGTTACTGTGTGGCAAAACAATGCAACTCTCTCCGCTTCCAAATCCTCCACCTATCAACCATTAAATCTTCTAAATGTGAACTAAAAACACACCTCTTCCTTGAGCATTACTCCTAACAACAATATACAGAATATTACTCCTTTTTCACCCTCCCCCAACCGTTTTTTGTTTATGGCTACTTCCCTACTCGTCTCCCTCTGCTGAAACATGACGCTCTTAGTTCTTGTTACCCGATTCCTCTTTACGTTTTCTGTATTTCTCCTTTTTTAGCCATCAGTACTGTCATTAATCCTTCTGTTCCTTGGTATGCTGTCCATGTCTCGTTTCCAGCAGAATATGTGCTATACAAATCACGCATTTATTACTATTACCCAAATGTTTATAGGACCAAACAACAAAACATCTGTTGATATGCAGGTCAAACTTAAGGACTGCTTACCGCTGCAAGATCTGGATTCTTCTTCTCATCAGAATATTTCACTAGTAGGCTATCGATGTATGAAGTTAATTCTTTGCGTGCCTCCTGATAGGCATCGGTCAGAGAAGAATTCTTCAGTCTTGACATCTGTTGACAAATTCATTTTCTTGAAGTCTTCAATGGCAGCAGAAGGACTTCAAAGAATACTGAACTTTCTTTTTATAGCCTTATACATAAAACTAGCAATTTTTTCAGTTGTTTTATCAGTACTGTTAGCCTCAAAAACCTCAAATGTTGTATTATATACCTCATCTGAAAAACTAGTCATATATACAGTCTTTTACATGCAATAATGACAATTTCTCTCCAGTGGTAGTCACTGTTAAGTACCCCTGAAAACTGCAACAATCAATGATAATAAACTTCTATTTAAAAAAAAGAACGATGACAGAGACCTATACATTTCCAATTTCAAAACATCAAAAGCAAGGAGCCTTAAGGTGTCAAGCTAACTATATTTTTGCATTACATGAACCACCTTTTGTTGATTTGCCACACTATCCGGAATGTCCAGTAACTTACCACATCAAAAACTTTGGTCAAGTGCCCAACTGTTTCTTTTGTAAAAGCATGATACTGCTTCAAGTCTTGCCGTGCACGTTTGTTCAAGCGGTGATGTAGACGCCTGGTCAGCAAGTTCATACGGTCGAGCCGAGTCATTTCAAACTCTTTTCCATCATCTTTGCCCTCTGGTTGACAAAATGAACTAAAGATATAAGGCTTGCATAAATCTGAATTTCTATATTAGCTATCCAGCAGCAACAACAAAAAAATTCTGTTATTTTTAAAATAACAGACCTACCTCCTTCCTCTGGCAGGTATTTGTCAAGCATTTTCTCTGAGAGAGACAATGAGGCATCAAGCTGACCCAGTAGGAATTCACCATAAGGAGTTTGCAGACCATAGTCTACCGCTTTGGTAACATGACTCTTCCCAAATGTGTAGATGCCAGACACAGTATCTGTTCCAAGCTTGGCAACAGCACCAACCTGAATGAAAAAAACACAACAAAAAGACTGGTAAAATCTCTATTGATAAACTGGGAAAAAAAATGCAAATGACTGTGGACATTTAATATGAAATCAGGCCAAGTCTGCATTTGCTGCTCTAAGTTTCTCAATACAACAACTCATTATAATTGCTAGAACTGGAAGAACTTTCTATTCTAAAAATATTTTAAAATAAATGTAATCCATAATAACAGTGTAAGCAGCAAAAGCACAAGCTCCTGGAAGCAAAAATTAAAAGAAAAAAAAAACATGGTGCACAGAATTTTCTTTAGCTATTGAGAAATAAGAATTTTTTTACAATAACATGAATGCTAACAAAATGCTATAATAATGACCAGTAAAACAGTCAACATACTTCTCAAGGAACCAAGTTTATGCAGTTGTTAGAAAGGTCTTTCATCTGAGGAAAAAAATACTAAATGCATAAAGAATCAATAGCATCAGGAAAGGAATGCTACCCGAAAATGAATTCTTGTCATTTACCGATTGCTTGCCACCATTCACAACAGCACTGGCCGCAGAAGTGCTCATGTTCACTGCAGAAACACCAACATTAACTGCAGCCACTGCTGGACGAAGCGCAGGGTTCAAATATGGGCCAAGAGATTTGTCATACTTCTCTTTACCTTCACGCAGAACCTGCACAGCAACAATAAACTGGCCGTCAAAAAAAATAAAAAAACCAATCTGATATTCACCAACAATGTCATTAATACATCCTATGAAAAGCTTTAAACGTTAAAAGAAACTTTAACTTTATAGTTTTATGTAGCTAAACTTTTGAGGAAGGCATACAACTCTCCCTTTGAGGCATTTCAAAATTTTGAGAAAAAAGAGAAGTATACAGCATTATTTGGGTGTGGGAGGAACATGCACAAAATATAATCATAAAAACCTCATCAGTTGGGCGAGTGATGATTGGGTATTTCTCCTCCAGAGCATCTAGAGTGTCACAAGCAACGTTGTTTACTTTCTGGACTGAAGAGAAAACACAAAAAATGGTCATCAAGCAATAAGGCTAAGAACATATTTTGAGTCTGGTTTTTGAAGTCTGAGAAAGGCTTAGAAAACATCACATAAATCAAGCAGTAAAGCCAAGGTCTAAATCTGCCTTTTTAATATTTGACAAACATGTCCAAACAATGACAATGAGTGAGTAACTGTTTATTTTTCATTGTAGAGAAAAATGTTCTGAGTTCAACTACCTATCAATAGCATCATGCATCCATGCAAGCTAGTACTTTGGGGTAATAAAGGAATTTAACCATATACAATTAAAGCAAATTCTATCCTAAAACTGTTATTTATGCTTGTGCAAATAGTCGCAAAGTTGGTCTTACGCTGTGGCTGACAGTGATTCACAATGATGGGCAGTGTTTTGCCAGCAATGACTCTGGCCGTTGCTTCTGCCAGTCCAAAGGTTGTTCGAAAAAGAAAATTGTGCCCTTTGGTGCGCTCATAAATATCCATGACCTGATGACAGGTGTCATTAACAATGGGAAGCTCTCCAAGCTTATGAAACAGTTGCTCCTGCTGTTGCTCCATGTTTTGTCGATACATACAGTGCGTTCTGAAGACAAGAGTGGAAAGCCAATGTAAAGAAAAAGCCTTACTCTACCATTTTTTAATACATATAATGCTCGACCTCACATTAAATTCCTTCTTCTGTGTCAAATGTTTCATGTCCTTCCTTATTGCCTGCTGAGATTTGGAGGCAAATCAATATTACACTGAGAGACTATATATGTATATATTATGTATGCCGCACACAATCGGCGGTGCAAATAAATCGATACATGCAGCTGGTTCACATTTTCGGTGTGTAACTATACATGCGACTCTGTGTCTGGTGACGCATTGTGGATGCCCACTCGCCACTCCCTTCTACACTCCCAGACACATCAATTCTTAATAAATAGGCCTAATACTAGTCAAAGGTATAGCTATATATCTAGTAATAATTAGTAGTATGTATTTAAATGCTATACTGTATAGTGGCATTGTCTGAAATCGCTAGAAAATCACTGGCCCTCGTTCGAAAACACTAGAAACATGTTTATGAATTAAATTATTAATCGAATATGCACGTCCATCAAAACGTTGTCACTGTGAAAGTACGACGCAGTAGAATTTCAAGTTAATTTATGTATATAAATTTGTGATGACATTCGACCTTATGATCCTTAAGTGTGGGTTTCAATGTCTAGATCTTTTGAAAGGCTATAACCACAGTGTTTATGTTGTGATTAATCACGCAAATTATCTGTGCTTCACAAATACAAGGCATACATTAACAACGCTGCCCTAAACAAGCGCCCGTTACACAACCATTAGACTTCATAATTTACAGATCAACCAAACTTCAACAAGTAAGCTACTTACTCGCAACAAATCCGAAAAAGCTCGAACATCAATTCCTGCGTAGTCGTCTGCCTTTTATACAGTGAGACTGAGTGGTGATACTCGTATGTTCGACTGACGCTCGGTAGCGAGGGTCAAAGTCCGGCGATAAATACGGAATTGTGATCACGTGGACTGTGGATGACGTTATTTTGGGGCCGGGGAAGTCCCTTGAGTAATGTTCACGGCCGTTGGCTAGACGTGATCGAACAGTGGGTCAAATATGATTTTGCGGTACAAAGTCCACATGTCTACGTGAACGGGTACATTGATTTCGCCACAGACTACCCCACGTCATCGATACACCGTCAGCAAAGGTGTAAATGGTGGTAATGATCAGTCTATCACACATGGGTACGTACGTGTTGGGCCTTGGACTTGGCCATAAACAAAGTGCAAATTTGGACTTTGGAATCCAGACTGACTATATGCAAGAAGACGAAACATTGCATGTGCAACTGATTAAAGGTCGTATGTGAAGAGTGCACGACAGTTGCGTATCGAAAGGGGGAATGGAGATATAGTGGGGTTACGTAGAGTTCGTGGGTGAACTGTCCCAAGCAACAGCCACCCGGCCTCACCCTTCCCCCGCAAAAAAAAACACGTGCTTGTGTGTCAGATTTATTAAAAGATTTATATTTTTATTAGTGTTGTTTCACATTTTTGAAATACCAACCTGTTTACGATCTCAAATTATGTTTAAACTGTAACAGCAATTATAATTGCAAGAGTGGTTAATTATGTAGTTCCCCACCCCCAGCTTTTCTTCTACAAAATGACCAAGTGTAGTGCAATATTTTAACTGATGGGGATTGTAGACATGCTTCACTCACCCTGAGTGCTTAAAACCTTCAAAACACCACTGGTGCACAATAGGGTAAACAGGTTTAAGGTACCCCACACTGGATATCAACTATATAGTTCAAAGACTAACAATGCATGTCACAGCTTATGTTTTTATTATCATTATCTCCAAGCTGCCCAGTCATGACCTAGTCAGTTGTATGTCTATATAAATTTGCGGATAAAAGCAGTAACTATAAAAATGATAACAATATAAAACAGATTTCTGACAACCCTACTGTAGAAAACTATGTTATGTTTAGTTTTGATGATGGTGAGGAGTGAACAAAAACAAAAGCTATATTATTGAAAATGGTATCATGTACAGAGATTTCAACATGTGGTTGAGGAATTACAGCTAGCATCAGTGCCTTTGAAAAAACCCATCAACTTCAGTAGTTTTTCTCACCGATTAGTTGAGTGAGCCACTTAAATGTGTAGGGGAAAATATGAAGAAACCTTTAATAGACCATACTGCCACTAGTATTTAGCAAGCGATACATTATACATGAAAGTTCTGGAATTGCCACATTGCCCTTAAAAGCCTCAGGCTGCCTTTGGTCAGTTGAGCTATTTTTAAAAATTTAAATATCTACCTCATTTTTGACATTTCCTGAAATATGTATGTATGATATGCACCCTACATCTATAATACTCTTTGTCATATAAGGAACACATTTCTCTGAACCTGTGGGGTCCATTTACTTTGCAAAACAGTTCTAGTGTATATTTGATATTAATGCTACAGATTCCTTCATGTAAAACTCCTTCAGGTTAACTCAGAATATGTGTGTGTGTGTGTTACAGAGAGAAAGAAGAAAGAGATAAAAGATAAAACTGTTATGTAAAATAGATGTAAGCATTAATTATTGAATACCTCACTTTGTCATCTGTTCATAACTAACTATACACCAATAATAGTTATACAGTTGGGGTGGGAAAGGGTGAATGGGAAGATCCTTTCCTTTAAAGTCCAGCCTGTCCACCTAATGAGCAGCCGCACACCACCATTAAACAAAAGGACAGCATGCTATATACAATTTACAGACCAAATTTTTTTTAATTCTGAGAAGTGTAAATTACAGTTTTTCAGTATCATTTTGCTGTTAATGTCAGTTTAAAAGATCAAACATTTATCAACACACTTTCATTAACTGTACATCCAAACATTGGACTTACATTTTCCTTTCAAAAGTGTTGTTTACATGAAGTTAATCAAAGTATTAAAGTAAACCATAAACTTATAATGTCTGGTTCATTGATGTTATCAAAGTACAAAATCATTGATGTTACTTTTGACTGGGACTTCTGACAATTAAATTATGTTCTTCTGACTGCTTTTTTTGTTTGTTGATATTTTGTTATCAGTAAGATCTTTTATAATGTTCTGTTATCTTTTATGTAGTTGTTTATGTAAATAAAACCAAGTATTAGCAAAGAGATATAGGTTACACATTAAGCCTATCATTTTTATATATCTATAATGGTTATGTTCATATCCTATATTTTCAGAATTATGCCCCTCCCGAAATTCTTTCTATGTATGAAAGATGCTTTTTCAAAGAACATGTATTTACGCATGTATACTCCACCATACTTTTGTTCTTTCCCTCTGCTTTGTAGCTTTCTTTTGCTCTCTCTCACTCTTATACACATACACCATCCAAGCACACACACACACTAGAACTAAACCTATGATCTTATAAATTATCACATTTTCCAAAAAGAGAAATGGATTTCGGATCCTGAAGCACTTTAGCACAAACTTTACAAATTAATCTGTATATGTATACACTCACACAAATGCAGTATTATTTTGTTAAATGGGTAAAATCAGGTGATTGTATCTAATTTAGCACAAGCTTAACAACATATACAAAACAATCAGTAACAGTTTATTTTTCTTTGAAAAATATTAAGTCAGTGAATATTGAATTAAACATTGAACATACTAACCACCTTGAAAATTTTGTACAATTTCAGATTACAGTGCAAATAACTAACTTTTTACAGTGACCTTTGAGGTAGATGCTATGTGACTGTGTGACTAGACTGTAATTGTATAATATAGTTTGAACTTGTAAATATCTTTCAATGTTGTGGTCATTTTCATGGATCCACACACATACACCTCTCTAACACACACTTTCACACCCACGCAACCTTCTTGAAATGTGTTCTTATGAAAACAAGCAAAAATTTGTAAGTTATAAATTCAGCACATGCTATCCACTTAAAAAATCCTATTAAACATTCTACACTTTATATGTTTATCAAATATCTATGTTGAGTATGTATATATGTTTTATGTACATGCTAAAATGCACTCTTTTTCATTTGTCTGTTGAACACGTACCATGTAGTCTATTTCTAAACTCCAATGATCATTAATGACCTTGGTGCAAAATTATGATGACATCCCTCATTTGACAAAAACAAGTTTTAACAAAATTTTCAAAACTTTTCTGTATGGAATGCTTATCATGTAGTTGTACCATTATGAACAGGTTAAATTAACTTCAGCATTTGTGCAGTCTTAAATCCTACATGAAATCTGGAGAATGTGCATATAACTGAGTGTCGCTCTCAATACAAAGTCTGCTGACATCACTACGGCTGTGAAGCAAGCATGTCTTTGATGTAGCTTCCACAACTGTCACTGCGCACAAGCTCCTTTGAGATGTCCTGCAAGCCCAAGTCCACTGCAATCTTGTACTGTGTCCACACATCTGGGCAGTATTTCAGAAGTTTTCGTATGTGCGGCATGACAGATGATGACTTGTTTGTAACCTGTTTGAGTCTAATAATAAAACAGTAAATAATAAATAACTAAACAGTACATTTGCCTGAATGTTCTTCCATATCTCTAAAATATAAATGATGGTAGCATCATTTCACAGGCATAGCATCCTTAATTCTTGGTATCCATTACAGTGGATAAGCTACTGCCTCCTATCACTACTGCATGTTACCTCAGGAACAGTGTTTTAACATGCAAGGAAGCTTGAGTGTAATTTTGCAAAGTATCAGAATTAGATTATACTATGTCTGACAATATCTTTATATAAACATTCATGATTTATACTTCCTGTTTTTACCAGCCATTACTTTCATCTGCATGTACCTTTAAATGTACAATAAGCTCATCACAAGAAATGAAACTGAGGATTACTGAATGAAATCAAAGTCAAACAACTTGTCACCTTCGGAGAGTGTTCTCTATAAGAGCTGGTGTAAGTCGGATGTACATTCGCAGATCTTGAAGGTATCGCATATCTCCGTTCATCACCACATGCTGAAACAATCCTTCTGCCCAATCAGCATTTTTTCCATATGCCTCCATCACTACAAAAACCTGGAAAGAGTCAAGTCCCATTTATGTTACTGTTTTATTTTTTTGTGCTTAAAATCTTCACAAAACTTGAAAAAAAAGATTGCAAGATAAAAAACTTTTCATGGGAAAAAAATCACTGATTCATTACTTTAAAAAAAAATCTTGTGGTTCCCTTGACCCAGTAAACTTACCTCTGGAAATTTTGGGTGAGTGCTGACAAAGGCTGTTATTTCTTCTGCTGTCAGGTTGATGACCTTGACACCTGACCCTAACAACTGAAACTGCAAGTTTGCCAGCCTTGCCCAGCGCAGACATTTGTGTGCATGCTGGTAGCACTTGTCCTTGAAAGCAGACAAAAGTGTTGGTGAGGTGGGGTGGGGGTAAGTTGACATGAGCATAATGTAGGCCAAACATTCAGGCTGCACAGTCCTGAAACTGTGACAAGGTACTGCATAATACTGTGAGTCCTGATAGGAACATGCTGACTACACTGCTCTGAATTTATGTTTTTAAAAATATCAGAAATACATGAGTAGACAAGAACTTCTCTTTGCTTTTTTATGATCATTTTTTTCAGCTGCAATTAATGAAACTGTTCACTTCTTAAGTAAATTAAAAAACAAGTGCAGTTTCCTTTGGCCAGTGGCAAATCACTACATTTGATACTTGGTCACAAATTACTGGTAAATGGAAGTAATACCACGCCTTAGATCTTTACTCAAAAGTGTACGGTTTCATTCATAATCAACTGCAAAATTAAACTCCCTTAAACTTCAGTTTATGGTATATTTTATCAAGAACCATTTTCAACAAAAATATGTTTAGAGATTATTTTTAAAAGACCACACGTGCGTAACCTGGTAACATTTACAGACCATGGTCACGTCTTAATCATTAAGTTGGAGTAACTGAATGTGCAATTTTCTCCAAGGTCTTTGATAAGCTTATGTGTCATACCCTACGGTGTGTATATCTGCAGGGTTTTTTTTTATTGTATAGCCACAATTTGGAAGAGGACAGAGGCTGCCACTAAGCAAAACTGATATTCTTCTCCTCCCCTCCTTCAAATGAGCATGAGGGGGTGTGTGGAGGATGGGAGGTCCTTCACTTTTAAAATCTCTATCAGATAGCAATGAAAGTACAGAAAAAAACAAGCATATCTTTTCCTCTTCACTTAATGTGAGGAAGTGTAAGAGTGTTGGGGTGGGGGTTGTTTTCAAAACTCTATATCAGCAATCTAAGTGCACAAAGTTCCCTCTTCTTAATCTCTTTTAAAAGTGTTGACAGTCTCAGTGTATTTATTATTGTTTGCATTGTATAGAGCAACTTTAAAAGCCTGAGGGGAGACACAATGAATTATCAAATCTTTTGTATTCTGTCCACGTCTCCTACTTGTCTTAAGTGTTATATAAACTATACATTATTATTTATTATTTTGCATTTGAAAAAAAATAAAATACTTATTATGCATATTAAATAAAGCAAAAATAGAATTCCTATAGGAAACCAAAGGATCTTAATATCAGAGAAGTGTCACCATCATGATAACTTTCCAGAAATCACTATCTCTTTTGAGTATTAAAAACTATGATATTTTTTTTAAGTTAGAGGGTCAAAACTTCATGTCTGTCTTTTAAGGAGGACACTCCAAACAAGGACAAGTTGATAAGAGACAAATCTGATAATATGCATTGACCTTACCTTCACATAGCTTTCTGCAGCATCACTGAAGTATTGAATGCATTTTTTAAGAGTTTCTTCCACATCCTTGTTGGTTTCTGAATAAAAAATTATGGAAAATGTTTAAGAAAAGCTGATGATAAAAGGTGACTACACAAATGATAGGTGGTACATCGATACAAAGCATGTCTGAAGCTATAGGAGAATGGGGTGTGATGTGGGGAAGAAGAACATCTGTAAAATAATTTGTTTTCTGTCTTACTTTTCCCAGTGTTTATCAGATGTTTCCTACTCACCTATACAGTGAAACACAAGCTCTTACCCACTCTTCCTCACAAGTGCACTATTTATACCGTCTTCTCCCCTTCTCACATGTGCATCATTTAAACAGTCTCTCCTTCCCCTTCTCACGGGTGCACCATTTATAGTCTCTTTCCTTTTTTCACAAATGCACCATTTAAAAGTCTCTTCTTCCCTCCTCACAAGTGCACCTTTTATACAGTCTCTTCTTTCGCCACAACTCCCTGCTCACACATCATCTATACTTTCAAGTTTTCAAGCAGCCTTTCTCATACACATACAAAAAACACACATACATTACACAGTGCACAAGAGTAATTATTAGTACATCCCCTAAGTTAAGATTATTCCAAATACTCACCCAGGGGCTTGTCTTTTAACAGGGCTAAGTGCCTGTGTCCTGATTCATCAAGCATTTGTGCAATCTCCCTGTACATGCTGAAGTTCAGAGCCACCATGGAGTAAGTGTCCTTGTCGTCACCATGAAATCGTTTTAGATAGTCCAAGATAGCAATTTTTAGCTTGTCCTCCTGATGTGTAATATAAATATAAATAATATAAGTTTATGACACAGCTGTGTATGTGTGTGCACATACAAATCCACATATAAGTATATACCACATACAAATGCAAATATAAGTACATACCACATATAAATGCACTTATAAGTACATACCACATGCGCTGAAACAAAATGAATGAGTTCTAACCTTATCGATACCCTTGCGCAGCAGCATTTCAAACTGATGGTCTTGCTGCAGTTGATCAAAGATGTATGTCATTTCACTGTACCGTCCAATTCCAGTCAGGAGTCGGATCTGATTAAATGAACAGGATCATCTACAGCAAAGTAGACTAAAAATACACAGACACACACATGCCAGCAGTATCTAAAGTTACTCAGAATATTGAAATCAACATGTAATTACCCAATGTCATTTATAACTTATGATCTAATGAAACAAAACTTTGAAAGCAGTTTTCGTTTTGATATACCGTCTTCTTTCCTTTCTCCATCATGCATGCACTGATCCTAAATTGAGCCATTGCTTACAGAAATAAGGACTTCCACATGTTATACCAACATTATTAACTTTCTACAAATGTGTAGGGGATGTAGATAGCTGAGTGGTTAAAGTGCTGGCATCTAAACTGAGAGAGACACCAGTTCGATACCAGTGTAGAACATTAAAGTAGAACATAAAGTTTACACTTTAGAAGGAAGATCATGACAAAACAATATCATCATATATGGTCTACCGAAGACTGGTGACGGACAAGAAACATTGGAATAGTGTGAATCCAGTGAGAGACATGTTCAAAGAAAACACTGAAGATTAATGATATCATTCTTGACAGGACTCAGACTGAACTCCAGAAACTCTAACTCTACAACTGTGGTCTGTATTGATCTCTTTAAGGAAAAAGTAAAAGTTTTTAGAACCAAGTTAAATTTGAAGGCCACAAATATCTTTATTGGAGAGGATTTGCGAAAGCTAGTAAGGGACATACGAAAGAAGTTTTCCCATTGTTCAAAAAGTCAAAAGAAGAAAACAAAAACTGCATGGCGGTCTATGATTGTTTGATTTTAGATGGGAAAAGATACGACTAGACTATGCATGTGGGCAGCCAAATAGTTCCAAACTAGGAAACCAGATGGGCTATGCAAACTGTGTTCAACACTCATGACGTCAACAAAAATATTGCGTGTGTCACTGCAAACTGTGTAACGTCAGATTCAAATACACACAATACAAGCAACTGATGGCATAATTAGTGAAGTTTTTAAATATTCGAATGGTACTTTTGAAAAGTATTTTAACACCTTATTTGATAAAGGCACCTATCCATAACAGTGGACTGAATCTATTATTCAGCCCATTCATAAGAAGAGAGATTACTCAGACCTGAATAACTACTGGAGTAAATTTAAATGATATTAGCAGCAAGTGGTACAGTTTTATTCTGAATAACAAATTTAAAAAATGGGTGGAATTAAAATGATATAGTGGGGGAGAGTCAGGCTGGTTTTAGGAATGACCGTTCTATAGTTGATCATATTTTTACATTATTTGCTATCCTTCAGAAAAAAAATTCTACAAATCGTAAATTTTATGTTTTATGCTTTCAATTCTGTCTTAAAAATAACTTTGTCCAATCCTTTTCAAACATGGTATACGTGGAAAATTACACAAATGCATTCAAAATACAGTGACCCCTCACCTATAATGGGGTTATGTTCCAGAAACCCCTGTGACAGGTAAAAATCCGCAAAGTAGCAGCATTATATTTAATCATTTATATATATTTTAATGCTTTATAAACCCTTCCCACACTCCTATAAACTTTTCACGAACTCTTTTTAACTTTCCCCACTGTTATAAACACTTTATATGCTCTTAAACACTCTCTAAACTCTTACAGCTACGTAATTTTCACAACATATAAAATTCTCTATGGGTACACAGTGCTGTGGTTGGTCGCCTTCCATTCCATCAGGTAGTAATGTGTGGTATACAGTCTCATGCAGGCAAACTTGCGCAAGCAGTAATGGTGCACAGTACTGCATTTCCATTGTGTACAGTACGGTATTCATCCGCTTATGAAATACCTGTACATACTGTGCTTATTTCAATTTAATATTCTTTTAATATGTTTGAATCAATATTTTTGATATTGTTTACAATTTTTTAGACATTATGCCACATGCCTTAAGATACTCTGAAAATAAAGTAAGTTAGACGTGTCCTATATGTCAGTTTGATGAAGAGGATGAGTTTCATGTTACATTATGCTGTCCATGTCTGACAGAGCTAAGAAAAAGTTTCAATCTGAAAATGTGTTACATTTGACCGAATAAATTAAAACTACTGATGCTGATACCAACAAAAAATGAAATAATATGGTCTAACCTTGCCAAGTTTTTATATTTAGCGACAAAGAAAAGAAATGCTACTCTATGATAAAGATATAATTATCTATTGTGTATTATATATTTTCCATGTAATATGTCGTATACTATTCTAATCTTTTTGAATGGGCCCAAAGGCCTAACGAAATAAACGATTCATATTCGATACTCCTGTAGTACAGGTCGCTTCCCCCAATTGATCCAGCTGGCAGGAATAGGTAGCTGACTCCAAAGAGGGTTGGGGAAGGTAAGGCGGTGAGGGAGAGAAGATGGGCATCGCCCTTATGTAAAGCTGGCCCTGAGAAAAGTGAGGTCTCTAACACCTCACTTCCTAACAGCCTGCCAAAGGTCATGGGACAACCTTTACATATAATTAATGGGCAACATTTGCTGATCTATATGTTATTATATCCAAAGATGGATGTATATATATATATACATAGTTTTATCTAACTGCATGCATATAGGAATGAGACGTCCAGAACTACATTAACAGTCAAAATAAGCCAGAAAATTCACAAAAAGGGGAGCTGTCTTTAGAGGCTGAAAACATACTGAGTTAAAGATCGTCAAGCCAAATCAGATATAAAGCCTAAACACTACTAAAATCAAAGAGATCTTTCCCTAACCATGTGTTGATACTGTCTAGCCACTGCCAACTTCTGAGCACAGATTCGGGCAGCACGCAGGACGCTAGAGATACCTTCCATATTGCAGGCAGTTGTGTGGCACTCATGGGCCATTATCAAAAGTTCTGTCTCCATTGATAACACTGAAACAAAGATGATCTTAGGAGGAAAAACTTCAAACCCACTGGTAGTTAAGTCATGGTGCCCTACAAGACAATGTCAAGGTTTGTAAGTGAAGCATTTTGGCAAAGAAAGATAACTGGATAAAAATCAGCTCTTCAAATTGTCTTATGATAAACAAGATAAAACATTTTCACATGGCTAAATAGATATACACTTCCCTTTTTCCCCTGACCTTTCTTCTATCTCAAGTACATGAGCTACAAATAACTATACCAAAGATCAGATCCCTTTCACACAAACAATGAGATAAATGAAAAGTTTTTCCACAAGAAGTGTGCCATCATACACTATAAGAACTGCACAAACCTGCATGCGATGGATCTGGAGAATCTATGTCCATGGCTGCCAAGGAATGAAGCAGCTTGTCACCAAGCAAGGCTGGTTCTCCACACACACCAACAAGCTGGCTAAATACTTCTCCACGTGCTGTGGGGCGGAAGATCAGGTCTGATGTGCTGATGTTATCGATATCCTTAGCACCCATGTCTGTTTTCCCCGAAAAAAAATGTTATGTTCTTCTCGCTAGCTAGAAATAAAAATTCATGTTTGCAAGAGATTTTAGTTAAAATGGTATGTGTACTACTGAGTTACATTTAGCCACACAGCAGCTGTGGAAGCTATAGAATAAAATCAGCATAGTTTATAAAAATCCATAAGCCATGGCATCTTTACTCACCAAAGCCATCTTTACCACTAAGATAAATCCTTAGGCCTTTCAAAATTTCATCCACAAGAAATGAAGCAACCTTGGGAAAATAAAATTATCAGATGAATTCTGCAAAACTTTCAAGACACATAAATGAACTCAATCAGTTCAGCATACATTCTTAGTACATCAACACAGTTAATGCTGCAAAGTGCTTATCAAATTCATTTAACCACTTTCTTGATGCTAACAAGCATATTTTGGTTTCACCAATTTTCTTTCCACCATAGCCTCTTATTTTGATGATTATTTAGCATTCTGGTGATAATCAGAAACAAAAGCTGCATGATAAAGCTCCTTCCCTGCCACCAAAAAAAAACCCAAACAAATGAAAAGATATGTTTAAAAAAAAAAGCTTTGATTGCTCCAAAAATGAAGAGCTTACCTCAGCTTCAGAAAGGGCACATGTTGACAAGAATTCCTTAGCCAAGCTGTATCGCTGAGGAAAGTCAGTTTTGAGCAACTCGCGCAGGACTGAAAACTCTTCTGACAGGACAACATCCACATAGGAACGTCCAACCAACTGTAACATATGTAACATAAGCTATTCTGGCATCATAAATTATGAGGCACTGGAATGTAATCAGTCTTTACTTTTAAGTACTTTTACACAGTGAAACAAACTTTTTTGGCAGCCTGTTTCTTCCTCATCATTTGTTCTCCTAAGCCCTCACACACACACACAAACACCCCCCCCCCACACACACACACACACACAAGTATCATAGAGCAATACCCACTGAAATATAAGATCATGCGCTTCCCTTTATTACAGGAGTGTGAAGAAGATGGTAGTGTTAATACATGCTAATTATACAGATCATAGAGTCATTTCAAGTATATATGACACAATATGATAAAATTTTGTTAGGGTAGCCATTGCTTATTTTATACACATATAATTTCAGATATATTTAGCACCCAAGAATTTAAAAAGCAAACTTACACAGGACACTTTGTAGACAGTGATTATTCTAAGGCAGCACTGTCGAGCTTGACGACAGCGAGGAAGCAGCTCTTCCATCAGGCAAATAACCTCTTCTTGATAGCTTGGCAGGAAGTTCCAGTTGGGGGCAGCACTTGCAAGACTGATTGCTATAGCAAAATGCATTTTATTTTTATTTTTGTTTCATTAGC
This sequence comes from Marisa cornuarietis, assembly GCA_004794655.1. Lineage (NCBI taxonomy): Eukaryota > Metazoa > Mollusca > Gastropoda > Architaenioglossa > Ampullariidae > Marisa > Marisa cornuarietis. Next base: position 696,651 of record SMMW01000047.1, on the reverse strand, counting down.
AATTTTTTTCATCAGGAAATAATTAATAGATGTATCTCCTTACTGACATTATATTACTACAAAATCCTCTCTAGCGCAGTTTCCAAACAATTCTGACAAAAAATTCATAACACTAGCTTATTGGAAAACACACACTCCATTTTCAAACATATTGAATTTACATGCACCCTTGTTCTCTCTCTCTTGCACATCCCACCAACTCACAGCTAGAGGAACGTGAAAAAGAAGGGAAAGATGCAAGACTGGTTCGTTTGTCTTCAGTCAGCAATAACAGTCTGCAGGCAGGGTCTATGGTGTCCACTGTGATATCCCCCGTGCTGAGACCAATACATGTCTGGAATTTACAGGGAATCATTTAAGTTTAGTATGATATGGCCTGCTTTCTTATCCTACGTACACATCAGTGGCAGTGTAGGATTAATTACCCATACAGAAATTCATAAAATTACAAATGAAACTGCAGCAGTTTGTATTCAATGAAGGAGCACTGTTACACATAAGAATCTAACAAAAGCACACAAATGAAACAAAAAAATCAGTGAAGACACTACTTACACATGTAATCAACAAATCATCACTGTGGCCTCCTAGCACTCTTGCAAGCTGAAAGCACTCTTTTACTCTCCCCTCAGACAGAAGTTCTCCTATCACTTTCTCCAGTTCTGAACTTTCCTGTACAAACATCATGTTACTTTTTATAGATTTGGAAAAACGTAAATACTGGGAATAAAATTTTTGGCAATGGCTGTGTGTGGTTTATGTCCACAACTTTGATGCATGCCAGTAAATGGCTGTTGTTTTCCTACCTCAGCATTCAACTTGTTGCTCAGTTTCACCTCAGGTAGGGGTACGGTACCCTTGTAAAGAAGTTCACTACGATCAGGAGGCGAAGGTTTTGAAGACACTTCCTCATCCCACAGTGTATCCAGAATGTCCTCCTGTTTTCTGTGACCACCTCCCTTCTCAACCTAAGGTAAACATTATGATTGTTTAGCTGTTTTTAATACTATTTTTTAAAAAACACAAATACTTGGTTTCCAATGATGTCAATGTGAAGGGAAAAAGAGAATAAAAAGAAAAGCACACTAAACATTTTCACACACATGCCAATATATAAAAACTATTCAGAACAAGTCAAAAAAAAAAGAAGAAATAACACAGAATGATGCAATGATGTACACAAAATGGTAAAACAAAGTCAATTAGACAAAAATATTGAAAGAAGCTAATTAAAACAGTACATTTGCCACAATTCAATATTTCTCACCATTCTGTGATATACTCGTGCTTTAATGCGACACTGCCACATGCATGTAAAAATAGCATCTCTGAGTGCAGCCAGCTCCTGACCAACATGATGCAGAGTTTTGGTTTCCATATAGGAGAGGGACAGACTGAAGATAAAAGCCTTCTCATCCAAGCTTTCTGTCTCATCAGCTTCCTCCTATTAATGCATTTACATGGAAACAGTGAGAAATAGCTCAAGTAGATACTGCATGTGCAGTGTGTGTGCATATGTATGAGAGAAAGACTGTGTTTGAGTGCATGCATATGCTTATGCTGATAAAAATGCATATATTTCTGTAAATATGAAATCTTACTTTCTTTGCTACATTCTTTACAAATACATATTTCATTCTTCTTTTGCATACTTCTATTAAAAAAAGCTAAATATGTTGCACACTACTTACAGAACTAAATGTATGAATGTACTTGACTAAACAAAAGTTTAAGTACATCTCACCATAATTTCTCAAAAACCAGCAAACAGAGGCCTGACTCACTTGGAAAAGTTTCGCTAATAATTCTGGTGCAAGTTTATGTCTTGCCGCTCTAACTAAACAGCTGTTCCAGTAGCGATGTCGTACAGCACCCGAGATCCATACGCCTGTTGCATGCAACTGTTGTTTCTCACTTGCAAGCTGTAAACCAGTGAAATCAAGGCAAATTAGAATCTATAATAATTTATTAATTTCAAAGATGCCTCATTAATTTGTGCTCAAAACACTTACTTTTTTCTATTTTTTAATAAAAGTTTCACCAAACAGCATACAAATAAACACATGTAAAAGTATCTACAGTAACCACCATAAATTAAAGGGTCGTTGCCTAAGTAAACACTCACCTGCTTTAATACAATTTGAGATAAGTCCAGTCCAGCGCCATGGCCAAAAAGATAAGCATCTTCATACATTCCCCGAGTCATCAGCACATCTAGCACCTTTTGGCATTCTGTCCTGTAAGGTACACTATTTGCTGGGTTGCTAAAAAATGTGGGGAAGTGGACATCTTGTACTTGACACCGATGCAAAACATCCATCATTTTGTGTAGCCTCCCAAAGTCCAGCACTAAAATCAAAAGCATGAACATGCAGAAGACTTTATGCATGAGATTGTATAACTGAAAAACAGCTAAGCACATTAATTTATTCCCTTATGCAAGAGGGTGCAGAAAATACTCTCCCTCTCTTTTTTTCCCTCTCTCTCACACACACCCATGTTTGCATCCACGTGCACACACACACACACACATTTAGGAACATAACATCTCGTATATACACACACACACACATTTAGGAACATAACATCTTGTATACACACACACACAAGCCCACATACACACAGACATATGGAGTAAACAATGGCCCCCACCATCAAAGCTGAAGACAAGAGCGATGTTTTCTTCAGCCAACAAGTGCAGCATGTGAGTCACATCATACAAACTTGAGGAGTGAGTAAGTTCATATGTGAGAACGTGATATGCCATGCGCTCTAGCCAGTCAGCATCTCCGATCACCTCTTCTCCTGGGTCCTCATTCATTACAATCTTCCCTCCACTTGCTGGAGATTGTCTCAGCTGATTGTCTCGTCTTCTGTCTGCTGAAGCCTTGAAATGTGTATGGCTTGCCTGTTAGGAAACACAATGCACAGCGTATTTTAACCAATAATTTGCTAACCAGCACATTTTTAGCTTAACCTCTCCATTTGATCCACAATTTTACTCTAAGAGGTAGCTTTAACTCAGCAAAGAGTCACTGTCCCTAATGTCAAAACCCTATTTAACAGTTATATGAATTTGGTCAGCTTCATAACCAAAGTTACAAATGACCACAGATGATACAACCGCATACATATTCTGAAAATATGCATTTTACTTTAATTAAACACTAGACTTCATTTTTATGCATTTCTATCTTATTAAGAAGCCAAGAAAAACAGAGGAAACAATTTGCTCTTGTAAAGTAGTAACTGGCCCTTTTATAACATCACTTGCATAAAAATCAAAAAGGTATTGAATAACACAGCTGAGATCATCCTCGACGAATAAAAATATCAGGGAACTAACAATAAGCTCTAAAATGCTTCACATGGGTCAAGCACTGCCTGCACCACATGATCTCACTCACTGGCATTTTCACAATGTAGTTGAAAAGAAATAACTGATTGTGGAAAACAATTAAGCAGGTCAATTTTCTAATACTTCCAGATTAGTGGATTATTGAAAAAAAAATGTGTTGAATGTCATTTATAAGTTCTCTCCTCTGAAGCAAAACCTGTGCTATTCACAAGTTTTCAGAGCTGTGAGTTAAGTGAACTAAATTAACATAAAACTGAATAAGTACAAACTAAGAAATGAACCTAAATACTTTGAAAAGACATTTAGCTGATTTAAAACTGAAATAAATGGGACTTAACACTGCACATAATACTTTCATTTAATATGGTCACTTTATATGCCATTACATACATCTGCCCACCCACCCAATTATCATACCCACACAGTTCATATGTTCATGCAAAAACCCCTCAAATCTTAAAGAATAACTTGATAATGAGACACAGATGTAAAAATTATAAAAAAAAACTTACAGCAGATATCAAGTCCTTGAAATTATCAAGAGGAACCTTACAGCTTTCATAATTTTTCCATGAGATGCATTCAGAAATAAACTGTAGAAATGGCAGTAATGGAGAGGTCTGCACAAAGTAAAAGAGACAATAAAATATTATGAAGGTGAGGTGGGGAGGATTGATGTTTTATGCTGAGTGAGCAACTATGGCTACATGATGGCAAGGCAGCCAGCCCTGTAAATAGAGGCCACATGCAGAGAAAGAACAGCGTGATCGAGATGAGAGCTGAACCCAGGACAGCCAACCCTCACTGTATTGCACCACCAGACCACCCAAAATATTATGAAGCAGTGGGAACAAATACTGAAAGAGGACCTGTGTACAGACTGACAATGCTGTTTTGCCTGCCTGAGACAAAGGAGCTGCTTCATGAAAGTTTAGTACTGGATGACCTTCAAACCTTATTTACCTGAAAATGCACAGGTTCTGACCTTTCTTTTGATTCAAAAGTGATTCTTCTAGTCCTAAAATGGAGTGAGTTATAAAGGTTTGAAGTGTGTGAGTACGATGGCGGCCATTTTTGAGAAAAGCACGTTCAAAGATTTTCAGCAATTCCATTAGGTTTTTTTCTTAGCAACGGGTACTTCTAATTGTTCAAACTGTACTAAATTTTGCAAGATGAAAAAATACAGCACGCTACATTATTTCAAGTAACAAAAAGTACACAGCAATGACTATTTGTGTGCCTTCATGGATTACAAGCTAATGATAATTCGTCACTCAGATACATTTTCGCCATGCTCTTGCTTTACACAGCAAGTGTCAACAAAACCTGGCGGAAAGAATGAGTTTGGTCCCCTCAAGCCAATCGCTCAGCACCTTTCGTTTCGCTACCAAGGAAATTTCAGTATCTGAATCTCCCATTCAATAGCATCATGATCAACAACCAGATTTGTTTACCCCAAAACTTTTGCAGAAAAATCATCTGATTAATTAATATTCGAATCAGTCTTTAAAGAGATTGAAAATACAGACTCTGGGCTTTCTACCAAGGTATAAGACAATGGGGTTCTGAAAGGGAAATGGTACCAACACAGTGTTTGAATTTTGTCATTTTCCTGTGGAAATCAGGATGGATCGCTGTGGGGTACCTGGATTAAAATATATTTTAAGACAATTTCTAACTTTTATTTTAACATAGCAGTGTGTTTTCCCTGTTAGTTTAATAAACAAGGAATCCATTTTTTTTTAAAAGTCAAACTGCACAAACTTGACTCCAATCACCTTTCAGGGCCTAGACTATAAAACTCCTCTGCGCAATTTGAGACTCATTTCGTCGTGGCGGGTCACAATTGAAAGGAACAAAAATTAATGAAATTCCATTATTAAAATTTTTTAAGCATCTTAAATGCATGCCATGTTTCACAAAAAGCTGTTCACTCACGGGCTGAAAGATAAAGAAAGCTGTGGCAAGAGTGCTTTCTGCATGACTCTGCAGATACACCTCAATCAGCTGATCTAGCTGGGTCAATTTCCATTGCACAGCCACCTTCCCATGAGCCTCCACAAAAGAGGCATGTTCCTGGGGCGCCAGCATAGCTACCAGCCAGGTACACAGTGACTGCAGCAATGAAGCACCCTATAAAAAAAAAATAATAATTACTCAATGCCACATTTCGCTGGTTTTAATTAAAAATGACCATCCTGAATATTTCATAAGAAAACTGAAGACTACAAATTTTGTTTACCAACATACTATGCTTCTTTTACAAACATAACTTTTTTTATGTGTATAGTTGGGTCTACAAGTCTTTATGCATCACTTATGCATGAAATTTTTTTAAAGCCTTTAAAGTTTATGAGCATTCCATTAATTTCCATGACCTGTCATAATGACAGTCATAAAATGGGGTTGGTGACCTAGTTTACTTTACTCACACAACATGCTGCCAGCTCAGCAAACAGTGGATTGCGTAATACGACAGCATGCATTAGAAGAGACTTCCAGGGATCTGAGGTTGCCAAAGCAGCAAAGATAACACGGAAGACATCGGAAGCAGCTGAATCTTCAGTGACTTCTGTGTCTGGTATAACAATCAAAGAGATAATAATCATGCCAAAATTTCATTTAAAATTTTTCCTGTTTAATGTTCAGGACAAAAATAAATTACTGTTTCTGAAGTGAGTAACATGTTTGTAACAAAAACAACAACAAAAAAAATTGTCAAAGAGTGATATGAAGGATTCTTCCCCCTCATTCTTTAAGACTATATCCATGGACTATTCCCCTCATAACTGTAACAGTTGCAATGAGCAAGCTTACACACAGTAAAGCAAACGAAAAATAAGAGATATAAGCTAAGATTTGAAAATATGACTTTTACTGTACATGCTCTTTAAAAAAAAAACCTGTGAAATAAAACAGGAGAAAAAAAATGTAACATTCTATATGATTCACTTCTACAGCATTGAAAATTTTCACAGCTACAGTGTGTTTCGCACCCAGTAATGTCACTTGGGCAGTGTAACAAAACACATGCTGTGTGTGTATATATATACACACATAACTGCATATATAAGGGAAGGAACTGTTGACTTCTTAAGGTATTGTTTTATCATGGATTACTTCCCTTAAGGAAGTTAAATAATATGATGATGTCCATTTGTAATGCGCAGGTATCCATTCAGAAGAATGCTCATTGCGCAGAAAAAAAACAAAAACAAATATATATATATAAAATAAATAAATAAAACAACAGGAAAGTAAAAAATAAAGATAAAAGTGTTGCTAGGTTAAGTCCGTCTTAAATAAACAGATGGGTCTTCAGTCTTTTTCGAAACGTGGTTGCTTTGGTGATGGTGGACAATGACAATGGCAGAGCATTCTGCAGCTTAGGTGCAGCGTTTTTGAAGGCCCTGGCTCCAGTGCACTTCTTGTTTGTGTCTTCCACTGCAGGGAGACAGAAGCATGACTGGGAGCCAGAGCGCAGGCCACGTGACGGCTGGTAAGGAGGAACTACCTCTTGCAAATAGTCAGGAGCAGTTTTAAACATGCAGGACTGAGCAATCGAAAGCACTTTCTGATCAATGCGCTTTTTCACTGGGAGCCAGTGAAGGCTCTGTAGGATAGGGGTGATGTGCTCAGTGGATGACTTTGCTGCACGGGTGACAATCCTGGCGGCGGTGTTTTGAACTCTTTGGAGTCGATCTAACTGCGCAGCAGGTACACCCCACAATGCACTATTACAGTAGTCTAATCTCGATATGATGGTAGCCACAGCAAGTGAGTTGGCAGCAGAGTCAGCATGGGCCGTAATCTAAAGTCCTCAAAAAGTAGCATGATTTTGACGCAACAGAACTAACATGGTTACACATGGAGAGCTCTGCATCAATAAACAGCCCTAGATGCTGTACACAGTCAACAAAGGCTATGGAGGCGTCACCGACCTGCACAGCACTAATGCCAACCTGCTCATGTCTGGCCCTGGGGCCGCACAGTAGCGCTTCTGTCTTGTCGTCGTTGAGTTTAAATAGTCGACCAAGCAGGTATTTTGTTATATTTAAAAGTACACAATGAGTCAGTTGGTAAAGAACCATGTTTGAGAAGTTGCTGGCTACTCAATTTGACAAGGATTTGTATTTTCATTTGAATTTAGTACAAGAATGCAACGTCTGTATTCAAAACCAATCGTCACCGCAATTCATTCATTCCTCGTGCCATTTACCTGATCAGCTCTACTGGCCATGATCTTATACTAGCCTGAGGTGACCAAAGGTTACCAAATGTATCTACTGTTGCTGGGAATGTGTGTGCCTGTGTGTGCATGTGCGTGAGAGAGAAATTATTTCAACATGTATATGTATTATCTCTTGTACATCGTGTCTATGTATGTATTACTGGTAGTACGAGCACTATCTGGAGTTGTCCTTGTGGATAAATAAAGTTGCATTGTAAGAAAACAAAAACTACACTTTTTACAAATCTTATCACTTAAATGTTTAAAAAAATGATTTTTAAATTGGTGTGTCAATGATGGTTATCTTTATTGTAGGTTAATAGGGGTAAATATTGGAACACATCATACTTGATGCCAACACTAGTGTTCTAAATGTTCAATGGCATCCCTTTTCATCCACATTGAATAAGTTAAAAAAACACAAACTCTAACCATCATCTGCTGGCATATGAGAGGTGCTGCGAAATGGTTCATCAGTGCCGTCTGCTCCTGATTCATCATCCTCATCACTGCTGGAATATTCTGAAAATATTCATTCACAAAGAACTTTAAAGTCCTCTTCATTGTGTCTTAGAGCCAATTTCTTCATGTCTGTTTTAAGTAGTACTGGTATTTTGAGAAAACAGTATTTCTCTTCTCCATGCATTTATAAATATACACAAAGTATTAAAAATGTATGTTAACTCCTCCAGAATAAAAAAAGAAGTTTAACTTTAGCATGGATGGCTAGTAAAATGCCAGGATACATAACCTCCACGTCCTCATAGCGTTAGTACTCTCCCTTAAATTTTTTAGAACCCAAAGAAGCGTGACAAGACTGCAACTAAAAGGTCATTCCAAAAAAATAAAAAAAGGTGGGATGCTTTCTGTTTGTGTCATAACACATGTTAAACTTAAAAACTAAAAAGATCACATCTTGCACATTTAATCGAACTTCTTTGTACCTGCTTCTGAAAGTAAACAAGTTTAGTTTATGCCCAGCACATTGCATGTTAGTGGGGAAACTATTCTAAAACAGCCAAGTCCAAGTTATAAAGATTATTTCAATGATGGCTGCCAAAAGGTAAGACAAAATAAATATTCCATAAGAACCTACATGTATTACAACAATTGTGAAAGTGCTTACCTCTCTCTGCATGCACACCAATTCTGGCATAGAGGGAACTTCTTAGGTTATGGCTGCCTGATGCTAAGCCTCCTGCTAAAACAGCTTTCATGTCTGGCATAGACACAGTGACAGTGCTGGTATTGGCGTTAGCAATGACATAATAAAGATGGTCTCGCAAATGGCGACTTGGGAACTGATGCAAAATGTTTTGCAGCTGCAGACAGAAATTTTAAGTATGTCAAATGTGTAAACAGTGATTAGCCACATATGCCTTCATTGCATGCATAATAATTATGATATAAATAAAACATTAATAATACAATGCAGCATATTTGCATCAATGCTTATTTTGAATTATATCCCTTTATTACTTACATATAATAAAGCATTATACTTTCATTACAATGGGTAGTATACCACTATTTTTTAACGTTTTGGGTGCAGTCTTACAAGCTGCTACTAAGAGACTGAACCCTCCAGTCGCCAAAAAAAAAAAAAAAAAAAACTAAAAAAAAAACCCATAATTTTATGAAATGTAATATATAAAAAATATGAATATATAAAAACCTTTTCAGTTTTTCTTTTCTTTAAACCACTTCTCACCTGTGTCTTGGGAAACTGGTGAAGTTGGGCAAACCACACAAATGGTAACCAGCAGTCTTCTTGGGCACAGCCTTCAAGGAAACGTGTAGACATCGGCAGACGGAGATGACGACAAATCAATATGACAAGTGTCCACTTCAGTGCTGCTTCTACTCCAGTGCTGGAAAAAGCAGAGATTTAACTTGCATCTGTGTTTGTTTGTGGATGTATATTCATATTTCTTGAATAAGAATAAAATTAACTTTAAAAAAATTTTTAGAAAGAAAATGGCTGTCATGGCACTTAATTACTGCACTGGTAAGATAATCCAATGTGACAATGTGGTTAATTTGTGATAAGTTCTTCCTGTCTCTTCAGACTAATATTCTCTGATAAAAAAAATATTTCAGCAAAAATGCATGACTTTAATCAGATGAGAGAAATTTGGCAAACCCTTTTTCTTCTTTTAAGGACCTGCCATTTGGAATTCTCTGCCTCTTTCCAAATTTGAACCTTTCAAGTCCAGCCTCAAACCACACCTCTTTAAGAAATAGTTTTCATAATCCCCCAAGCTCCTCTGCTCACTTCTCAATTCCTTATCTTTGTCCATTCATGAACTATATTCACATTTAATCGTGGCATCATCTGTGTGTTGTTGCTTGTATTTCTTTGTGGTGTGGTAAGATGTTGGTTTGTTGGTAGTCTTGTGCACACCACATTAAGCTCCCCTCCACACATGGAACAGCACTCTACAAATTCAATTATTATTATGTATGACACTCACTACTGCAGCATACCTATTCAATCCATCTCGCCGAATGTCATCAGACACTGCTTCTTCTAAAGTTGCAACCAGCTGACGTCCATGGCGATGTTTGCTCTTTAAGCAGGACTGAAGTAAAGCAACTGAAGACAGACGATAAAGAGTAGGAAGAAAGAAAATTTTCATGAATAAGCAGATCATATTTAACTTAAGTCATAAAATCCCTCTCTACCGAAACTTCTGCACCTAATACCCCATGATTCCTTCATCCTATACTTCAATATTATTTAAACTATACCTGCACATTTTACTATTTTTCAGGAGGAGGTATAATATCTCTTTGAACATACTCTTAAAGGATTCCAGCACTTTATATAACTTAATCTGATGTTCCTAATATTGTACATGAAAAATGGCCCTTTTTTTTAATTCTTGAGAATTTCCAAGAGAAACAGACAACTGTGTTAGACAAGCATGGCATACAAGTTACCGAGAACACATGCAAGATGCACTATAAAGAAACAACGCTAAAGTCAACTGAAGCTGTGCAGTGTTAAACCACAATTAATAAAGAAAGAATTATCATCAGGAGAATGACAGAAAATTACCAGATGCAGCATAGTTAGCTAATAGTTACAGAGGAAAATCTGCTGAGATTGTTCTAGTTTACAAGATGCACAATACATCCCAAATACTGCAGCACCTCACCAACGTCTTGCTCGCAAGCAAGGAGTTGCTCCTTCCTCTTCTCTACTGGACCAGAGATGCTGTGAAGGCTTTGGGCTAGTAACATTTCTCCTGCACTGATATATGTGCGAAGAACAATGCTGTCCCGACCCATCATCTCCACAAAGGCAACACAAGCACTGGAGATCTGTGCATTGTGAAAATGTTTCACAGCCAGCCACAGTGCCACTCCACAGGCCATGTGAAGTCTGCAACAGTAGTGATACATGAAATACACGAAAACCTACACACCACATATTAAAACTTGAAATGAAGCGCCTATATAGCTATAGGTTATCTCTTATCATCACTTTGTAAGACTTTAATGCACAGCTATTCTTTCATTTAAAACTGCGATAAACAAACTTGTGTCTATGACTTTATTTCTTACCTTTTCTGCGACAGAGTTGTTGTTCCTTGATCAATTTCATCAGTTAGAAAGGCTAAAAAAGCGTAAGTGGGGCGGCCACGTTTCAAATAGTAAGAGAAGTTTAATTTCTCATTGACAGCAAAGCGCCTGACAAGTTCTCCATTGGAAAAGTATGGAAGAAAACGCACACACTCTGGAATTAAAAAAAAATACATTTTATAAGAATACAGGTAGAATATTAATCTAATCACCAGATGCCAACCATTATACCAAGTCTGGCATTATCACAAGATATGCACAAACTTTTCAACGCAAACAGAACCTCAACATCAAAATACACATGAAATATGTTGATGGTGGTATATGATTCATGGCAACCTATGGTGCATCTACCACAAATGCAACATTATGAACCACTATCTCTTTCGACCAACAAGGTCATTTCGGACAATTCACATGGAGTGTAATGCCAAAACTAATTGAGAAGATGTCAAAGAAACATCTCCTATTCAGCTGTATACTTCTGTTTTCCTTAACTTCAAATTAACATAAACAAAATGGAATACTTGCACCCTGTGAGTGTGAGCTCAAATTCAAACTAAGGAATAATTTGACTGACTCAGACTATAGATTCTGCTGTACTATTTTCTGAAAAATAATGTTACCATAACCAGATATCACCCAAAAGTTACTTCCCTCTCACAATGTAAACCTTGGTTTGGTTTCTACTATATTCTAATCCAAACATAAGCTGCAGTTGTGTAAGCCATATCAGTCATTGCAGGTAACATGTATCTACCTTCTGCAGCTTTGGTGTGTGTTGACTGCCATCCAAACAGTCTTCGTGAATCAAAAGGTGTATTCCCCTATGACAATAGTAAAAAGAAAAGAATGCTTTAAAAACAAAAACAAAATTTTGTTGGGCGATGTATTATTCCACCTGATGTAGTACAATGCCAAATTTTTAAATTCTTCCCTCATCAACATCCTTTTAAATTGCCTCCAATAAGACAGCATCAAAAGCAGGAGCATGATGTATGAAAACTGACACATGACCAAAGTATAGGACTATGAAAAAGATGTCAGTAGATTTAAAGCAGGCAGCATAACATTTCTGTTCTGAAGCTTAAATCTCCAAAGAAATTTCCATGCTTTTTATCTCACCATGCTGGGGTAATATGTAAATAAATTGCAAACCCTAATAATTTATGTGGTATGGTTCATCAAAGAAGTATTCTGAGAGTCATTTCTATCACAAATACCTTTTACTACAGGCAGTGCTCTCTCTATATATATATATATATAAATGAGCAGCAAAAAAAACAACAAAAAGACTTGTACATATTTGATCTGTTCTGACTGGAACTGTGGTGTAGATAGGAGCATCTGTAGCCTGAATTACAGTTTTTCAAATGAACAGAGCAAGCTGGGAGCAACTGCAGGCTATATATCTTTCATCATCACATATAGCATTCCATAGACAACATATCTGCATGTTCTTTGTACGTGCCACTCTTTGTAAAGCTCCATTAGTTTGCTCACAAGCATGGGATATGGCACTAAATAGGTTATCTTTGATTATATGTGTGTGTGAAGGAGTGGCGATTGCAAGGGATTGCATACTAAAAAAAACCACAGTACTTATGTGTTTATCTACATACAGTGTCTGCACAACATAAATTACTAAAAGAAGATGTCATCTATTTTCGAAAAGCATGCAAGAAGTAGCCGTAAGAGATATACTGGGAAGAAAGAATAAGAACGCAGTTTAAGGGTAGCACCCCCACACACACACACAAATCCAGAATCATGCCCATTAGCTGCAATTTACCTCAAGCAGCTGGTACAGGCTGATGTCAAAATGGGAGTTGTCTGCACTTGGGGGCAAAAGGGCTGCCAGCAGCTTCGGGAATCTCTGCAGAGATGACTTTAGAAGGTCTGGCATGACCCCGCAAATTGCTTCTCCCTCTTGTCCCTGGACATAAGACGAATGGTATTTCTAATGCTGCAAGGTATGAGGCGCTCTAAGTGGAATGACTGGTAAAAGGTGAAAGTAAAGTTGCAGGTTAGAAGAGCTCACCCTCAAAGCAGAGTTTTGCATTACCTGAGGGCGTAGCCATGAAGCAAAAGTCATTTCCCTGGGGGAAAATGGGGAACTCACTGTTTTATTTTGGTAGTAACAATTCAATGTCAAGACCCCATGGAAACTACTTCATGTTTCTTTACCTCAGGACATATTTGCAAATCAATTACTCTGCCATTTCTGGCACTAGTCCTAGGTACCTCTCCGAACTCACTCCCATCTATAAGCCTGCACAACTTCTTTGCTCATCTTCTGACACCAAGCTTCTTCGAGCCCCACTAGCTATGGAAAGAGGTTTTTCTCCTTCCAAGCCCCATCAACTTGGAACAGATTACCCATCAGCCTTTGACACTCTGATTCTTACTCCATCCTCAAGTTCAAACTTAAGACGCATCTTTTCAGAACAGTGACTTCACTGTGACCCTGTCCTGACCACCAGCGTGCATAATGTTAATGTGTGTCTGTAATTTACTTATGTATAAGTGAGTGTATGTTGTAGAAGTAAGCGTGTCTGTTATATGCAAATATGGATGCATGGTTGTTGATGATTTAGTCTCTATATGCTTTATGCAAAGCGCTCTGAGCCAATTTTTGGAAAGGGGCTATACAAATCCTCATTATTATTATAATCATTTATCCAGGGCTCCAAAACATCATCTGCAGGGTCAGGGATACCATTTTATAACTTTGGAAATGACACTTTTCCTTGAGGTCCCCATGTTGCCCCAGTGCAACAACTTACCCTTGTTTCATAACTTTGGTTCCAGGTGGGTTGTAAGAAAAGAGATGTTACTTCTTTAGACTCACACTGAATGAACTTTGTTCCTGTCCTTTCCTTCTATATGTTTTGGACCACACATTTAAAGATTCTTAAATAACATGAGATAACTGAAGGACAAGATGACCTAGTGCTGCTACCTTTTAGTTCAAATTCACTATAGCTTTTACAGCTCACCATGCTACAAAATAGGCAAAGCTGGTGGTATGATAATCTTGATATACAGCAAAAGTTAAAACATTTTATAATACTAAGCTGCATTTGCTTGGTTTTATATATATATATAACACACACACACACACATACACACATATGCAAATGCATGGCACTGATCCAGGCAACCATAAAGCCAAAACAGTTCTGCAGGTTTGTTTACCTGAGCAATGCTCACCTCAGGTAGATATGCCATGCTTGCAATTGCAGCTGTAGTGTGACCCTCTTTTAGAAGCTGAGCTACTGTCCAGTCATCAGATTTCCAGTGAACACGTGCTACACTAAGGCTAGCAGCAAACATTTTGCTAGGATCTGATCCAGGAATATAGAAACAAAATTAATCAAGGAAAAAAATCTCAAACAGAAATTCAAAATTTTTCACTTCACCTGCCTGTGCGCACATAGTGACAAATGTATAACAATTCATGCACACAGTCACAATGTAACTTACATGTTGCTTTATGCACCCTCACCCCACATCTCCACACATACACATTTGAGATGCACACAAGGGCATACACTCATATATGAGTGTACACATAAGGACATACATGAGTGCACATACACATCAACATCTACACTATATGCACATTCCTAACATACCATATGGCTGTCTGATGAAGGAATGAAGACAAACAAAAGGCATAAACCATGAAGCAGCATTACTACCATCTTCTGGCAACAAGCTTTCCACGTCCAGCCTGTCAATCCAGAAAGAGGCATCTATCAATCCCACAAGGTCTAATGTCTTGTATTAGAAATAAATCATGGAGATTTATACCAAACCTATTATCCCTAAGTCTAGCTTATTCATTTAACATAAAACCAATCTAGCAACACTATACTATGAAACATGGTGAAAAGAAGGAAAACAGAACAACATCATATGCAGATGAACTGTGAAAACAGTGCTTCTATCAACAGAACTTTATTATCAATAGACCATATTTTTTTCAATCACTACCAAGCAATCTGTACAGAAAGAAAGCACTCACTCATGAATGGAGCAGTACTGCCACAAGGGCACAACAAAGCCATGACTGGTGCAGTACTCTGCAAACTGCCGATGGAATGTTTGCATGACCTCAGGCAAGCAGCCATGCAGTGGGTGTGGCATGTGAAACAGACCTTCCAAGAGGCTAACCTGGTCCTCAATATCCAACTGTAGGGTGTGCAAAACATGCACAAACTGGCTCCTTCTCTGCCTATATAGTTTTTTGGATTGCATAAAGAATGTATTTGGAGTTGGAGAAAAGCAAAAAATAAAACAAAACAAGCAAAAATACCTGACACAGTGGGTTTAAAATTTTCTCACTGAAAACATTTAAAATACTTTGTATGCATTTATGTGTGTGCATGCATGGGGATACATATATGAGAGAGAGAGAGAGAGAGTGTGTGTGTATATGGCACCTTTACTTCAAAACTGGAAGAGAAGGGTGGGAGGAGATGAACTACCACTCATTCAATACAATTCTGCAACAAGGATCCAGAACATTTACAACACAATTAAGACTTTTCACCTCAGTATATGGCTTTTGATATGACACTGGACAAAGTCGGCACTGGAGATGAGATCTTGAAAGTACTCCTCAAGGAAAGTTGCACCTTTCTCTGCGCTCACAGCTGCATCCAGCACTTTGACAGCTTCATGAGCATTATTCCGTCCCAACCAAAACCTCCACAGATTTCGAAGTGAGCTTCTCGTTGCTAAGCTTGTCTCTAAAAATTCAGATAATACAGTTTAAAAGCACTCATCTCATTCTTGATATATTCTCTCAATGCCTAACACCTAGAAAATATACATTGTGAAGTCATGTAGAAATGGTCTCCAAACATCTAAACAACTGAAACAAAGAGAAGCAAATTTTATACAAACTATACCAAAAATACATAAATTATAAATAGAACACTTTTTCAAACTATGAAAGCATTTGTACGAGAATAAAGCTTTAAGTGTGTAATAAACTTTTAAGAAAGTTGGCAAGTGGACAAAAAGGACATTTCCAAACATACCTCCACGCAGTATGTTTGCATCCAGCAGTACTTTATCTTTGGTTTCTTCATCCCACTGCTGTAGCCACAACAAGGCTACAACACAGTATGGGCCCACAAGACTTTCAGACATCTGACCCTCTGTGTTACTGATCAAGTCTCTCACTTTGGTTACCACTTGACTGCTGACTGGACGCAGAAAGGCTGCTATAGGATTTGCTGCTGACCACAATGGGCTGATGGACAACGACACAGATATCAGGATAATGCACAGATAGTTTTATGTTGTGAAGGCCTTAACCTATAGGAAAGCTGGAAACCTTTAATAACTAAGCCTAGCGTGATTTCAGCATTTTGATTTCTTTAATATTTCACACATGGTGATGTTTTAGGCTTATATCTTGAGAAATGAAATGAGGTATTCATTTATATTTGGGGAAAGAAATAGTATCTTGCACTGAGGTTTACCCAATTATCAAAAAAAACCTTCGCTTCCCACTAATCCTTTAAAACCTTTGTTCACCAAATATTCTAAATGAAGTGAGACAAATCTGTACTCAAGCATGTCTTGTTTTTCCTTCAAGCAGTCAGCAATGGTGGCAGAGGGGTATGCTTTATAAAGATTCTGTAAAAACTCCACAAGATAAAGGTTCTTTGAGGGCAGGGCTGAAGCTGTCTGCAGCTCATGAATGATATACTGCTGCAACTTCCTGTCTGTTGTGAACTGGCTCATCTTCCATAAGGATGAAGCCACATTCAGGCCCTGCAATGAATAAAACAAGAGAGTGAACATGGTAAACACAAGTAAGGTCATTATATGTCATCAATGATCAAATGCAGTGTAATGAACTACTATTACAGTGATGCAAGCATCTTAGTGTTCTTCCTCAAAACAATTCTCTGACTAAAGGAGACATCTTTCTCACCATGTTGCTGAGAACAGATTGGGCAGCACTTATGTTTCTCTGATGCAGGTGTCTCCATGCTACTTGAAGCCCAGTTTTCACAAGTTCAGGCCACTGCTCACAGCAGTCCTCAGACAAACTGCCAAGATAAGCCTGTGCTAATGGCATAGCAATGCCACTGAATCCTTTCTTTGTCAAATCCTGTTAGACACAGCACACAAAGCATGGGCAAGAGCTTGGAGCAAGATTATAATTCAAATTATTTAACAGAACAAGTAATTTGAAAAGACATTACTTTAAATAAACAGAGTTCACATACAGTTTTCCTAAAGATTTTATCACAAGGATAACATAAAGGAAATTATCTGCAGTTATATTTGTGAACTTTTGGACACAAGTGTTGGAACAGATGTTAAGATTTAATCAGTTAATGTTTGTGTGCAAACTGCATGCCAAATGTAAACACCTCTTGGTTTTCAACACTGACTCCAGGTTCTTCAGGTACTCCCTTTCCTGTGGATGATGATGAGCTCATTGATCTATCAGTCACAGCTCTCACCAAACGTTTTCTCTTCAGTTCGATGGTGTGTGCAACATTTCTCAGCTGCGAAATGTAGTCTATAACTATAGATAAGGCTTCTGTCAGATTCTGCTCCTCAGCTCTCTCCTCCTCGGTGACCCCAAGGTCTGACCGGAGAACAAGTCCATCCCTCAATAAGTTCTGGAAAAACTCCATGCAGCAGTTAAAGAGACGAAGGCAGAAATCATGTGATGTGGCTAAACCTGCCATGTCTCCATTAATAGCTCTGATGAAGAGGTCAAGAGCAGGAACAAGCTCCATAACAGCACTAGTATGTGAGCAACTTCTCTGGGCTGAAGGTGGTGGCAAAATCTGACCAGTGGACATTCTCTTGCCTAGGAGGACCTGGGCCTTCTTAGCAGAAAATACTGAAAAAGAGCACTTTTTATCCTTTAAATGCTGTATTTTCATTGTGTCATATCACCTTGTATATAAATGCAAGCCAACACTCTATAGTGTAAGATGCTCAGACAATTCATAACTGTTAAATGACGGTCTTAGTCTAACTTCAACAGAGAAAAGTCCTCATATTTAGACATCACAAAATCTTGCAGTGATAATGGTCTCATATTGCTCCAAGCTTTCTTTGTTCTACACGGCATCTACCACATTAAGAATTTTGCATTTGGATGAACCTCTAAAATGCACTTGAATGAACTGTGAAACAAAATGTCTACAAAGACAAAAGCTAACCATTCATTTAACAAGTTCCAGCTAATATATTTGCAGCTAACTAGCTTGAAAGTTCTGACCTCAAAGATCTCCCAGATGTTTAATTCATTGGAGTCGCTTCATAGAGCGTTCTTACGAAGACCCGCATGAGCGCTAAGGTCACCGTAAGACAGTGTTACGGAGGGTGTTCAGTTTATTTTCTTCTACTGCCATAGGCGAAGGGACCTAACTTCAGATATATTAATCATTTTTCTAGAGTTACCTTGCTTGTCATTGTTTAGTTGGTTGTTTCTTAGCGGAAATTTAGAATCTTCTAAAGCTAGTGACTGCCTTTTGAAAATGGTGAGTCAGAGATCTTAAGTCACTTAGTGCAAAAAGAACTCATCTGTTTTAAGTATATGCAACACATATGTGTGCTAAGATTCTTGATGGATCATTCCACGTGTATTTCCGACATATAAACTAGGTTTTTGACAAGATTTGTGGTGATAGGACCCGGTTTGGTGTGGTAGCCTATGCCAAAACAACTTTTTTTTATACCATTTACTAACCTTCCTGGATATTTAACTGTAAAATAAAAGATGATTTTGAGGCAGTTTTAGGCAAACAACCTAAGGAAAAAAAATAAAAAATGAATGCTTTAGAATTTAACACCAGCCATGAACTCACATGATTCTTTGCTGCGGAGAAATAAACTGACAGTATCAAGCTGGCGTTGCTGAAGTCCTACCTCCAGCGCATGCAAAGGAATGCTAGAACTACTCCCCTCATTCATCTGGCACAAATGTTCCATCCACTGACTTCCACTGTAGGTCATCATCTGAAAACAATGTACTATAAAATAATGTGATATACGAAAATGATGCAAGTTCCTAGCCCAAAAGGTCTATTAGTCTTTCCCCTTCAGCTTGCATACAAACTTGCATCCAGAACACCTCATGAGTTCCTACTACCTTGCCTTAAGCTCTCTCCTGTTAGTTGCCTCATATGGTACTGCTTCTGGATGTACCACTTGAAGGAACACATTCTATAAACTTACAAAATCAGTTAATCTAGAACTTAAATCGTTTTTCACTCTCCTATTGCTACAAACTGTGACACCTGGTTTTACCTAAGCTGACTCTACTCATCAATCACCCTGTAACATATTCTCCTTACTTTGATCTGTCAATTAACTTCTAAAGGTTAATAGGTGTAAATGTTGGACTACATCATACTTTGTGCCACCACTACCGTTCTAAAGGCTGCATCATGTTGCTTTTCATTCATATTGAATGAGTTAAAGAAAGCAATATACAGGCAATATTCACAAATTATGTAACAGCTGACCTGGCTAACAATATCTTCCTGCTGTGTTCCAGAAGGAACCAGAAGACTTAGATTATCTGGGGAAAGAATTAATAATGGCTCGTCTGCATTCCACCCAAATACTGCATGATGGTGGGCTGGTAATCTTGAATAACAAAGAAAAATCTGAATGAGTGTTAGAACAAATGCTCCCTTTATACAGTTTAACTTAAAAAGCAGTCATCCACCATAAAATTTTAACTGCCTTCTGGTCTAAGAGAATGAAAAGCAAAGAATGGTTGCTGAGTAAACCATATGATCACACAACCTGACACACCATGTCTCACACACTATTTGTTACATTCCCATATAAAAGAAACTAAACAATGAAAAGGAAAAAGTCAATGAAAGTAAGCACTCTTAAGCAGACAATAAATAAATGTCACAATACGATAACAGAAAATATGCCACAAAATGCTCACCCATGAAAGTATACTGTGCTGGAGGACATGCATACCAAGCCAATGGCTTTCTCACTGGCGTTAACACCTGACTGCAGTATCATCTGAATCATGGATGAGGTGCACTGAGAACTAGTCACCTTGTATCCGACTTGTAGTAGGTTTCCTGGAGGTAAACTGAATCGCATTATGCTGTCAACAATGACCTGACTTTTTAGCAACCCAAGCTGATCGCTGGTCTTGGCCCTGAACCCTGTGACCCGTGTCTCTCTGTTGACAGTTTTTGTACTCAATGCTGTTGAAACCAGCTTTTCAGAAGACCAAATGCCTGCAGGAGATCTGATTCTCTCGCGATGGATACTTGCCAGCAGGACCCTCCACCTTATGGACCCTTTTGTGCAGGTTTGTAACAAAGATTGGTGACCAAGACCAAGAGAAACACAAGAGGCATCTTTCACAAGGTTTATTTTGTCAGGTTTGGTACTGACATATTTTTCTAGGTCTATACAATGGATGATTCCATCAGAGTCAAGCCACATTAGTGTTTGGATGTCCGGAGAGATGCCCCACAAAATGAGGTATGTGTTGCCAACTCTTTCATCACCACCACCACTACCTTCACTGCTGGCTGATCCTGCCACAAAACCAGCAGCCTCAAGATCAACTTGACAAATGTGCTCACCCGTGTGAATGCTGTAAAGAACTTCAGGTGGTTATGGAAATATTCCTTCCATGATATCCTGGTAATATGGTATTATTATTTTTTTAACTGGTTTAAAGTTTCAAGGGACCCCTCCAAACACAATTACATAAGAACTAGTGCACACAAATACTTTTCTTCAGAAAAGGATACAAAGAAGCTGAGAATTTCGGTCCAGCACAACAACAGCATCTGACGAGATCTGATAGTCCGAAACATCTCCTTCCTTTTGTGCTTCAAATGGCAAAGGAATCCATGAGCAAGGCACACAAACATTGTTAATGATCTCCATTGTACACAGTGTGTGTGAGTCAACAATGAACAACAGATACCCAGACTCAAAACCAACCAGTTTGATGCTGGTAACTTTGCACTGGCCTGGTACATGAAAGAAACACACCGATGTTGATTGTAATGCAATACTGCTGCTTTGGGATGGAAGTTATTTTTACTTTGTAAATGTATTTTCACAATATATGTCTACGTTCATGTGTCTATATTTATATGTATGTGAGGATGTGCACAGGTGTCAAAAAGGAAGAGAGAGAGAGTGCAGGCATACCATGTACACATAAACTTAGCATGTGGTTTTGAACCGAGTGTTAAAACAGTAGATGCATTTTAGAAAAAAAAGAGTAAATATTTTAACAGTTATGTGGAAACCTATAACTGGCTCATAAAGAACACGAAATAAAAAGTAAGGATACTATACAATAATCTCCAGCTTTGATGCATTTTCTGTTAATTTCTATACACAAAATGCAAATGCTTGTTGTTTAATTTTATCAAGTTTTCAACACAATCAGACTATATATATATAAGTGTTTATGCCTTCATATGGGAATGTACCAGTTGCTTACCAAAGCCTTCAACTGCTTTTTTAAGAGGCTGAAACTCAATCTGGCGTCTCACAGCAATTTTGTCATTGTAGATAACAACTTCGCTTACTGTTTGGTTATGATCCTGTGCAAACATTACATTGATCTCATCAGATCCTGCACAGTGTTTGTCCCAGTACACACTGAAACACATCAAATAAATATCATGCTTAGTGATTATGGTTTGTTTAATTAAAACTAATAGTTAATAAAATTCTCTATACTTTCTCACAGTATATCTAGTCATCTCATATTCCAATAACGGATCCTTACAACAAATTTAACGTCAGCGAAACCGCTATTTTGTCAGTTATTTGTTTTTAAGATGCAATAACTGATGAAAATCAGTATTTTGACAAATAGACTGGAACAATTTTAGTTACTTGGATATTACGCGAATCCAAGAGCTTTAACTACAGAGCGAAATTTTAACTGATGCAAAAACTAAAATAAATAAATAATAAAATATCCCCGCCCCCACGATTCATAAACGGCACGATCAGTCCTCTCTGTTCAGTCTGCATGCTCAGCTCCACTCCCCCTCTGTTTAATGGGATCGTACCCAATACTTCTGTTCAATCACCTTAATGATGGCGCACCATCCGAGTAACGTATGTGTATCAAAAAAGACTCTTCAAACTAACCTTTCCCATTTTCCAAGTTTTTCAATCCTTCCGTGTTTCATATGCAGAATCGACGTATGCCCATCTTGTTTTTGCAAAGAAAGCATTCCATGTTGGGAAGATGAAATTTTCTCAACTCTGTCCAAGTCTGCCTTCTGTTTAAATTTAATAAGTCGACATTGTAAACATGTATAATTGGGTTCCAAAACTGCAACTGTAGCATCGTTCGCCATTTGACTGCCACTCAGATCCTTGTACATCACATGCTTCATAACAAACAAGTTTTCTCCCTTTATCGTTGAGAGTTACTGCCGCTAGTAGCCTGTCGACCAAGTAGAAGGGGGGGGGGGGCGGTCGATTCGCCCCAAGACCAATTCGTCCCTACGAATTCGCCCCACACCGAAAGTCAATTCGTCCCACGTAGGTCCAATTCGTCCCACGCATGGTCCAATTCGTCCCAAGACAGAAAAGTCAATTCGTTCCAAGCTCAAAAAGGCGCTGAAACAAGTAGCTATTAACGTCAAATATTACCAAAAGAGTCATATGTCTTTCGAACAATAGAGTTATAATTAGATACGAAATCTCAGCTGCCTATTTTAAGCAGAGCCATGCGAATAAGTTAAGCCACCATTTTACTAAACAAAGATGGCCACTAGTCAATACGCACGCAGCGCACGTATCTTACAATGGCAAATAGACGTGATTTTTCTTTCAGATTTTCTCAGCATTTTGTTGTGAACTTGTAGTTTGATTTTTAAAATTTTTGCTTATCATTATTAAAAATGTCCGTTAGCCAATAGGCTTGCAGCGGACGTATCTTCCTTGAGCATTACTCCTAACACAGTCCACACAATGCTCGTCCTTCTTACCCTCCCCCTTCTGCTCTTGCTACTTGTCTACCCATCTGTCTCTGCAGAATCCCTATATTTTCTATGTTTCTATTACTTGGTGTCTTTTTGTGTTTTCCATCTTTGTTTTCTGTTTGTCGTCAGTATTGTCGTTTATTCTTACGCCCTCGTGTTCTATCCATGTAGATTGTAGTCTATGTCTCTAAGCGCTAATAGCATATGCTCTGAGTGTGAACATGCGCTATAAAAATCATTTATTATTATTATATTATCATCTTACAATGGCAAATAGACATTATGTTTCTCTTCAATTAACACAGTGTTTTAGATTTTGTTGTGAACTTGTCGCTGTCGTTAGTTAGCTGGAGGTTCGTCGCAGAGACGTGATCGCGGATCGAGTAGACATTTAGATTAAAGCACATCGTAAAAAATGTTGGAATAAAACTAAATTAAATTTTTTTAAATCTCATTTTTACTTATACAAAATACAATTTCACAATAAAATGATGACAAAATCTTTAATTTAAAACATATTAATAAGAGTCACGTTTATTTGTGAATGCGGCAGCACGAGTACAAGTGAACCTGATAGCATGAGTTAGTGTCACGTGCAATCTACAGCTAGTGACTTTCAGACAAGATCACAACAAACAAATAATTAAATTTAAAGATAAATATAATTGAAAAGAAGAAATAATAATTAACTAAACACTATAACAAATCTAAATTCAAAATAAACACCTAAACACAGTCAAGAATTCAATGTTCACCCATAGTTCCTTCAAACCCAATATTCCCTACACTCTTGAAAGTGCAGTCCTCCACTCCTGAAGGCGCGGTCCTCTCAACAACAACAAATCTTCAGAAAAAAAACACGTCACACACCATGCACAGTCTCCGGTCCTGGTGCTGTCCCCTTCAGAATTCAGGCACCTCCCAATCCCGACCGCCGACGGATACACAGTTGATTGTCCAGATGAACGAACAAAGAAAAAATGAAACCAAAAAAATAATAAACCTAGACAGAAAATAACCATATTTAACCTACAATAATCAATATCTAAACATTTCCCCCACAACAATAACATACATTCATCTATTTATCTCATAAAAAATTATATAATCACTCTTTCAAACTCCACCATTTAAAGACAGTAATTAACATAGACATACACTCACCTCAACAGGTTGAAATGACAAATTTTACTCAAGGCTGGTCAGGACTTTCCCAACACCCGAGGAGACCGTCAAGTTTCCCCGCTCCCGTCAAGGAGGACCAGCATACGAATAAAATCAAAGTACACCAAAACACTCTTCTCATTCTTCTCAATTCTTTCCATCCCATCCTCTCAACAGCACTTAATTAAACTGTCAGCCATCCCAGGACTCGCACGCCGACACACACACCGATCGCTAACCTTTCGCATCTTCCCCCTCCTTCCCCATTTCCCATCCCTTTCTCAGTTTAAAAAAAAAAAAAGGTTTGTGACAGTCAGTCGTCCCTTGCCTGGCGTTAGGGGCAGCACATGGATAGACGCGGCAGCTGACAGGGGCCGCCACTCGATGCCTATTGTGGGCGATAGTGAGCAGGTCCTGTACAGGACGACTAGTCCAGTCTTTGACATTCGTAAGCCAGTTCTTCCTCTGGTCGCCTCGGTGTCGGCCACCCTCCGAGGTGCCTTGAAGGACAGTCTTCTACAAGGTGTCGTGCCGGGTCACGTGACCAAAGAAGACCAGCTTACGTCGCTTGGCTGTTGCTAGGAGAGGTTCCTAGTGTCCTACGAGTGTGGCCATCTTGTTTCTTACAAAGTCGTTGGTTTTATGTTCTTTGTATGAGATCCGGAGCAGCCTCCTCAAGCACTTGTTCTCAAATGATTGGATTCTCCTTTCTGTTTTGGCGAGCACGGTCCACGTGTTGCATCCGTAGAGCAGGATCGGCACTACTGGGGATTTGTACAGCTTGTACTTGGTAGTGAGCCTAGCCATTGTTGCTGTTGATATCCTGATGCGGATGTCTAGCGTGGAGCTGCCGTCCTTGAAGAGGGTGGATGCCAAGTATTTGAAGCTGCTTACCTCTTCAAGCTGTACCCCGTTCATTTAGATCTCTGCTTTGCCGTTGCCATCGATTATAACTTTGCTTTTTTCAGTGCTGGTCTCCATTCCATATGCATTTGAGGTGCCTGTCAGTCTGTTGGTGAGGTCTTGCAGTTCTTTGTTAGTAACTGCTAACAGATCTATGTCATCTTCAAAAGCATGGGTTGCAGATTGGTCTTCCACCAATTGAAATGGAAGTGTGATGGTCGTGAAGAGCTTCGAGCATAATGTTCTCCAAGAATATATTAAACAGCACCGGTGATAGGGAACGTACCTTGACGTACCCCTACTGTGGTGCGAAAGAAAGCTCCTGGTTTAGCAGTACTATCCTCGTTGAGCTTTTATACAGCAATTCAACGACTTGAACGAGGCCTTCTTCGATGTTGAATTTTCGCATCACATGCCAGACTGATGCGCTGTGGAAAGTTAACTGTAGTCATTTTAATCGTTCACTGAAAGACAGCAAAACATTACTTATACTTTTTGTTCGTCGGAGAATGTGACCGGACTCAGAAGTTAATGCACTTCCGGACTGGCAAACAAGTTGGAGAACTGTCGGAGGTCGTTAATACAGGGATTTTCAAAGTAGACCCACAGTTGGGAATGGTGTAGAATAAATTTTGTTAACAAAAAGGGGGGGATTTTTCACAGATCTGATAATATAGCAGTGTTTTTAGGAAGACAACAGACTAGTGAGGACACATAATCTCAGTCACTCGTTAACGTTTGTGAGAGCCCAGTGCTCGCTTATTAGCCAGTGTTCTTGTGAGCAGACGACAGTTCCAATAGCCCTTGATCGAACCTTGTCAAAGCATGTGCCATAATTCCATGCTTCCTGCTTTTTGTTGATAGGTTTTACCCTGCCTGCCTTCAGATTTAATTTAATTCTTGTTTCCTTAGCTTGAAGTACTGATATCTTTCTAGCAAAAGTAAATTCTCCTTTTGACAGACTAGATTTCAGTTCTCATGGGGTTAGAGCTTCTTGAGTTGTGGAAGATATTGATAAACTTTTCCAAAATAGCAAGTCCTGGTGAGAGTTGCAGACCCTCTCTACTCATACCTGATTACCGATAACTAGAGGCTTCATACCTTCCAGAAAGAGAACCCACCCTATTCTGTTTACTCCAGTTATGGTCTGTACAGACTCCCCACATCCCAACCCAACCCCAAAAGAAAAAAAAAAAAAGGAGAAACTTTTGGCAACATCTTCAGTTAGATGAGATTGACAGTAGGTGTCCTAATTTTGTATGGCAGTGCAAGATGCACAAAAAGCAGAATATATAATGTGGAAAATATATATTTAGAGACCTTTTAGTTAGTCACTGACTTAACGACATGACACTGTGCCGAAAGTTCGTCCCACAAAATGGGCCATATGGGGGTAAAAATAATTTTAATATTCTTGTTTCTTTGGCTACATTTGTTGAAAGTAAGTGGCATGAAGTGTCCATAACTGTAGTTTAAAAGATAACTGCTCATCTGGTTCTTATGCAATTACAGTTAGTGTGACATTCAGGCGTTTAATGGGTGTCGGACAAAACAGTACAGCAATTACTCAGTACTGCTATCAACACCCCTCCCCCTCCTGTAAGCAAACTACAATGGGTCCAGTTTACTCTCTACAGATGTTAAGATGATGCGATCAACAAACCCATTATGGTCAGGATAATTCCTACACCAAAAAGACTTTCAAAACTTCTTTACCCCAGACTCCATAATCTCTTACAATATAAGCTTAGAAGAACACAAAATTGGCTGTCTGTACAGACCATAACTGGAGTAAACAGAATAGGGTGGGTTCTCTTTCTGGAATGTATTTCCGTATTACAATTCACAGAACACAATTCAAACATCTACTACCCTGCGTGGCAGGACCCTGTCAGCTGCCCCCTGGCAGGACCACTCACCCACCCACCCCCCCACCCACCCAAAAATACAGTTTTTAGTCGAAACTATTGACCGGAGCTACAGATAGGCAGCAATAACAGTTGGGTCTGCGGCTACAAACCCACAAGCGTTTACTGTCTTGTTCTGTGTGCGTGTGCGCGCGTGTGTGGTGTGTCAAGTCTGCTGTAAAACTGAAGACGAGACGAGGGTCCGAAGACTTCTCCTTCACACTTGAGAACAATATAACCTGGAGAAAACGCTGAAGCGAGTGGGGCTGCCATGTGGGTTGTAAGGCCACCCGAAATCTGATGTCACTCTTTACCCGTGTCAGCACAAGTGTGTGTGTGTAGCGGGTGCAGTGTAGCAGTCACGTGCTGCCCTCTGACGAGCCTGTGAAAGAAAGAAACAAAAAATCAACGCAGGACCAGGTAATTTTTCTTACATACTAAAACATCTTATCATCAATGTAGTTACTTCGTGAGTAACGTCTCTACGTACAGTACTAAATTTACGCGAGAAAGACATGAAATGGCAGGAGGAATATTATCAGCATTCAGTCTTGTGCATACTTGTAATAAAATGTCAAAAAGAATTAAAAAGTAATTAAAAAATTGATGAACTGAAATATCTGTTACCTAACTCAAGCAGGCAGTGTCGAAGAAATGTTAACAGAAAAACCAAACAATTGAAACCGTTTGCGTGAATGTACTTTAATACTGGATTGGGTTTTAATGCTTTCTTTTAATATAAATTTATGGTTTCCTTTTAAACTTTTTTAATTTGGTTGCAGACGATGTGGTCTTTGACCTAGAGAAGAAGATAAATCTGATGTGATCGGATGATTTTAGGACGAACTTTAATGACTATGGTCGCCGTCAGGAGGCTGTTTGTGATAAACATTGCACTAGACAATCACAAGAAAACACTTTTGGGGAAATTGTCCTGCCAACACGTCTTGCTACTTATGTTACCGCTTGATCTGTTTCACCAATATTTTTTTTTTACTAACAGCATTCTGCCAACTAATTAGCTAGGAGGTTCTAACAGAAATTAATACTAGTGTACCTGACACGTAGTTAAAATTAAATAGCAAGTCGAAACACGGACAATTGGTACTGCAAATTTATAACAAACGTACAAGACAGGGACGAAACAAACTTACAAAATTTCAAAAAGATTTTACGCTAAGCAGACAGAGCTTGGAAAAAAATAGACAACACGCAAAAGCAAGACGAGTCCTACGGCCCTCTCTGTCAGAACTATACACACTGACAGAGCCATAAACTCAAAACAACGCGAACAAATCTTGAACATTTTGTTAACTGCTATAACAGGGTGTCCTAAGGACTGTCCCTCGCTGAAGCGATCACGTCCGGGTGACCAGAATGTCACGGACCATGGTCATTGGTTCCAAACACGAGATCGCTTCAGTTCAAGACGTCCCTTCCCGGACAATTATACACACGAATGTCAAGATTATCAAAATTACAAATGTCTTTTGCCACTAGGCAATCTCCAAATCAATTCCAAAGAAACAATCTATGTTAGCAGAATAACAACAGGCACAACACACTATAATACTAAAACTGTCAATTTGCAACATGGACCTTCATCTACATAAGGTCCGTGATTTGCAACAAAGATGAGACCGCTCACAGGCTATAGTCGTCGGCAGTCTCTAAAACTGCATACCTATAAGTCCTCCTCATTAGGTACAGTTCACACACACACACACACACACACACACACACACAAGTCTGTAAAAGTTTCCAGACTGCACGCAAGCAAGTGCTCAGCAGTCTCTAACATGCATACCTACAAGTCCTCAACATAACAGTCCGCACAGACAAATCTACTGTAATTACTGAAGCTTCTCAATCAACAGTTTTACCTCTACCCCCGGTAAAAAGGTGGAGAAAAGTAAACGAGGTGACGGAATCTCCCTCTAACTGAAAAATATGTAAAAGAAAGTCTTACTTTGTGTACGCCGTGTCTCATGGAAGTCCGGCGTCCCCGATAGCTCACGTTTGGCCTGCGTGGCTGCGTCAGAGGTCCCCCGGATGTAACGGTGCGGTGCACAATGGACGTGGCTATCTTTGGCTCGCTGCCCCGGGAATACCGCGACGGACCTCCCCTCAGTCGGTGGGTTAACGTCGTTGACACTGGTGTTGGTGGAGCACAGTAGCTCGACACTCTGGAACGATGATGTGACTCGTACCGCCTTTCTCGCCAGCTCCGGTTGTCTTGGCTGGTTCTGGCAACCTTCCGTCAGCTTGGCGCTTGTTCTCACAGCAGCAGAATGGCGTAGAGTCTTCAGATCTCTTCGTAACAACCCGTCCGGCGACACCAACAGCTAGTAGCCTCATCTCTTCAGTAGCAAAGGTGCGGCACTGAAGAACCAGCAGCAGTGACAGCAGCGACCCACTGGCCGCTTGTGGTCGGGATTAAATACCC
Source organism: Marisa cornuarietis (assembly GCA_004794655.1). Classification (NCBI taxonomy): domain Eukaryota; kingdom Metazoa; phylum Mollusca; class Gastropoda; order Architaenioglossa; family Ampullariidae; genus Marisa; species Marisa cornuarietis. The sequence continues at coordinate 667,055 of SMMW01000047.1, read as the reverse complement.
ACCTGTGTTCACCTGGACAACAGGTGAGCTCACTCCAGACCGCGCGAGAAATACAAGTTCCCCGGATCTCTATGCGGCAGCGACTAGAAAACCACCCTGTTTACCTGCGGACAGAGGGTGAGCTCCGCACGGGAAAGAACGAAAAATACAAGGACTTGAATTTCTCCAAATTCCTGCGTGTCATTGACAACCCTGTGTGTTGAACTACGACTTGTCTATAATACTGTTCAACCCCCACTCTGCACCCTATCCGCTACAGCTCTGTGTGAGAGAAAGGGAGGGGGAGAAGGTGTAAGTGTAGTGAGCTGAGGTAACATCCTTTTTGCAACGTTTTTAGTAACAAGCCCGTTGGCTCACATTTCCATTTGACATTCGTTTCAACTTATAAGGAAAGAATAAGCACTCAAAACAGAAGGGTTAAGAGACAGTTCTATATCCTTTTTTGATTTTCTCTCAAATATAATTTTCTAAAACATAAGTGTAATATCAGTTGTGGAGGAATATATCAACCCTAGGAAAACTTTAAAGCGTATAACAGTGAGTAGTAACTGCTTCGGTTAAGTTGCACGATGAAAATAACTACAATGAGTGCGACAGGCACTTGTAGGGAGTAAGAACTGATCAATGGCTGGGATGGTGCATGAAGCTGTCCAGTGAATCGCTTGGGAAACAATAGTGGGAGAGCTGAGTCGTTGCATTTTCAGGTAGAAACGAATGTCGAGTGGATATCTGAGAACACCTTTTCTAATTGAAAACAAAGAGTGTAGAAAAGATGTTACCTCAGCTGTGTGTGTGAGAGAGAGAGAGTGTGTGTGTGTGTGTGTGTGTGTGTGTGTGTGTAGACACTCTGTAGACACATCTATAGCCACACGTATGCACTATTCACTATTAACATACGGACAGCAAACCATTTAAGCCAAGTAGCTCAGTCTTCATGCAGACAGCTTGAGAAACAATAGCAGGACATGTCGACGTGGCTTACAAGGAGGAAAGTAACGTGGGAACGAAAGCTGAGAAGACTTCGGGTTCAATAAAAACACAACATATAAATACTACAATCATGGCCCTGGAGATAGAGAGAGAGAGAAGGAAAGAGAAAGAGAGGAAAGTCTTACACTTGAACTGCAGACATCCAAAGTACTGCAGAGGATTGAATTCGCCCGTCCTGCCATCATTAGGTTTGTCAGACCATCTATTTATGGAAATGGTTAGTTAAGTTTTCCGCGTGTGCTTCTGACTGTGCGTGTGACACCGTATTTTACACTGAAATACAAGAAATAACTATACAATACTAGTGAGTAAAACAGCATCCACGACTAACATACGGACTACTCAACTCAAGAGAGAGGAAGAGTACAGTACCCTCACAGTGCCCATCAATCAAAACACTGAGAAAATAAGTGACTTATCGAGTAAGTGAGTACTTGAGTGATTGAGTAAGTATTAATGTATGTTGACAATGGGGAGAACTATTAGAGACATCGGAGATTTGTTCAATCACTCTCACCTGTACATTGCTTTCATCACTACTGTCTCTTTCTCTTGCATGCACTCTTAAACGAACAAACCTCGCTCAATTATTTCAAGACATGCAATTTAATTTCTCTTTATCACTCCTTAAAATAACAATAACTATTTTAATAGTATAAAATGACAATTAATTCGTCTCCTCATTTATAGAGACACAACTTGAGTACTGATTGATTAAACACAGTGGTCAGATTTTTAAAAGTCACAACTAAGCTGGTCTGGTTCACCCAACACGACTCTCCAACATCGTCCTTCAGGAGTCTAAGTATAGGTGTCGATACAGAGATGAACGAAGAACATTTTGGGTAACAAACATAAAAGAATAAACTAGCTTTAACCATGAAAGACCGGACAAGACAAGTCTACTCTAATTAACAAACCTCGTCACCCACAGTGCATCTATCGAGTTTGATACCCCAGAAATTCTTACTAAGTGCACATGTTCGTGTGTCTATCAAAGTAAACAGCATGAGATTTTTGAGTGAAAGAACTCTCTTCTCTCAGAATTAATTTTGCAGCAGCTCGTCTTCAAAAAAAAAATTAAAAAAAAGATAGTTATTCCCCTTGTAGGTTCTATGATGCAGGGCTAGTCCCCCTTTATGGTGAAAACAAGATTGTGAGTGGAGTTTATGAAAGAACGAGTGAACTAGTCACTGTAAGCTAGGTGAGCGGATTCTGGCTATTCCCCGACCGAACGTAGAAGGAGATAGACTAGTCAAGGTATGAAATAAGTTTTCTTTATTGATTCTATATGGTTAGCAAGAGAATGCTGTGTGCTTTTAATTTTTGGTTGCAAGTTTTGGCTATGGTAGTTTTAAGATGTAACGTAATGTATTGGTGTGAGTACTCACATAAACATAAGGATTTTCAGGAATTAGTTGGAGGGCCTAGAAGACGGTGAACTAAGATATCGTTGGCCCGGAGTAAAGGAGAATAGTACGGGACTTCAACATGTGGGATGCACCTCGACATTTGAGATTCCTGTCATCAGTGAGAGATTTGCATTTCGACCCAGGAGTATATTGTCCTCAACGACCTGTGTGTATTACAACCAAGGAGTATATTGTCTTTATGTGTCGGTGCATTACGACCCAGGGGCCAGTTGAATTGCTTGGGCGTAGCTAGGCCCCTGTTAGTCCAGACTAAACCCTCTAGTACCAGACTAACTAGTCCCTTGGAGTATATTCTCATCAACGACCTGTGCGTATTATGACTAAGGAGTATATCGTCGCCAGCGTGCTGAGTACGCCTTGACTCCGGAGTAGCTTGGCATCTGCATGCCGCACGCACCTCGTCGGCATGAGTACTGGAGCTGGACAGTTGGGAGTCTACGATTAGTACCAACAGATTGACCACCGAATCACATCAAGGGGGATATTCCATGAGCGGATATATCAGTGAGTGCTTGAATTATTAGTGTGTTTTGATTATTTCTAATTTAAATAAGAATTTCATCTGGGACTTTTGAATGCCCAGTGGGAATACCTGCTGGAGAACTGTTTGACATGAACATTTGTAGAGGTTTTGACTCGTAGTAAGAAAAATGATTTATGGTAGACGATTGATTGAAAGGTTGAGAGAATGCTATGTATGTATATGATATTCATTCTTGATTATTGTAATATTTTGATTCATGCTCAATGTTGCCCTTTAGTGGTTAGAGTACCCTATGCTATCAAAAGAGTTACGTAGCCGGTCATTGGTTGTTAGATATGTGATGTGATATTGTTTAAAATTTCTTTGAGAGTGGAAACAGCATTTGGAATTGATAAATTACGCAGCTACCCTATAAAGTACACATTTGGACACCACCACCCCCCCCCAAAAAAAAAATGACACAGAGCTTGTAACCCACATGTAGATCTTTGTGCTCTGTTGTGTGAAAGAACATGTGAGGAACGCCGTGCTGGTCAGTGTTGTATATGTGTCCTGTCGGTGCGTTGCGTTTCCTTGACACAAACCAGGGTTAATGGTTTCAACTACTTATAGATATGTATATGCATAGATCGATGGAAGCATAATAAACATACCTAAATATATCATTAGTCCTGTCCCTTTGGTAAGAGAATATACCTGACAACCACATTATACATAGATTCATTCTATGAAAATGTCCATTATTTGCCTTTAGATTGCTGTTGAACATACTGTTTTGTATTGTAAATATCTCTCCAATATTGTAGTGACCACAAGCCATTGGCATTAAAGATGTCATATCATGTAACCATGATAAATCTAACATACCTGATGATAGAATCTGCCAGCACAGTTGTAGTACTGGGTGCATTGAAATAAAGTATTCTTTCTATGCCAGGCAATATTACTTCCTAGCCATTGGTGGTTGTGGATTCAAAGAACACACTCCATGCTACGTGCATGTCCAGTCACAGATATAGTATACACATTTATTTAAAAAAACAAGCACAAAATATTGTGGTTTAAATGTCCTTTAATGTTAATTATTAATCAAAAGGTCTACCTATGCTACGTGCATGTCCAGTCACAGATATAGTATACACATTTATAAAAATAAACATGCACAAAATATTGTGGTTTAAATGTCCTTTAATGTTAATTATCAATCAAAAGGTCTACCAATGCTACATGCGTGTCCAGTCACAGATATAGTATACACATTTATTAAAAAAACATGCACAAAATATTGTGGTTTAAATGTCCTTTAATGTTAATTATTAATCAAAAGGTCTACCAAATATAACTTCTGTAAGCAGCATCTAACAGAAACAAGCTCCCCAAAATATACTATACTTTTTAATTCGAAATTGCATGTTCTTGTGTATTATTATATAGCTCATTAAATCTGTACATATTCAACCTATAGACAGTTATGATAATGTCCAGATGTGTAAAACCTGAGCAAGTAGTGCGAGCTTCTAATATCATAATTGTGCATTTATTAAATTGATATAATGTAGTTGTATATATTCTGGAAATGATTACCTATCTATACAGGAAATTTGAACTGTCCAGCTGAAGATGAAATTAAGCTTAAAGTTGCTGGCAGGTTAGCGAAATTTGGTTATTAACTCTTCACAGTTTTTAACCCGCTGACTCCGTAGCGCCAGTTTACTGGCTTACCTGGTAGAGCGCGATGAGCTCTGCTCCACGATCGTGATTTTCTCTTTGCACGATTGTGGCCCTACTGGGAGAACACAATGAGCAACGATACGCTTACTATTGTGGCTCGTGCTCCACGAGCCTGGCTCTGCAGTTTCACTATCGTCTTCAAAATCGTGAATTTTAAGCCCATGTTTCTGAACATAGAAATATTTTTATTCTGGTCTAAGCGGGTTAATAAACTTCTTTTGGAAAAGTACAAAATATTTGACCTAGATCTGACTTCTTGCATCATTAATGACTGCAGCCAGTGTGATATTGTACTTCAATCATGATGATGTGCCACTGTAACAGCAAACCCACTGTATGATGTTAGAATGTAGTTTTCATAATTTTTGAAACTGCTAGGAGAGATTCCCAATATGAAATAGCTCTATCTCATGAACAGAAAATTTATTTGATCAGATATTTGAAATTAGTATCCTGTAGTGAGTATAATTTTGCACACGCGAACTTATGGTGCACATTAGGCAGCTTCAAGTACAAGAATATTCAACACAGATATTGCACTAATTTTTGCCTCCTTGTGTACTAACATATATATGATGAGGCATGTGAATATGAATGCTTTTCTAAAACCTGAGCAATTCAGATTAAATACTAGAAGACAGTTCCTAAATGTAAAATTGTTATCAAGTTTATAATAATGTCTAATAAATCACAAGATCTAAAAGAGCACAAATTCTTCCTGCAACATCCACACAGCAGTAATGTTTATATTTTGAACTCTTTAAGACTTTTATCATGACATTGATGTTGCTACCCTTATGTGCAATTAATTTGCACAGTTTGAAAAAAAAACATCAAAATAAGAAAAAATAAACTTTTCCTGTTCATACCACATTTTGTAAATCAAAAAGAAATAAGACTTTCCAAAAATATTTCTCTTTACAATGTTACACAAAGACTCATAAGCTGGTGTGTCAATGAAATTCCTGGAGGCAGAAAACCCTGAAGATTTTTTTGTGCGACATTTATTTTATGAGGATTTAGCAGCAATGCATCAGGGTGGTCTTGATGTTTGTTGATTTTCATAACATTTTATCCATCTTTCTCTTAGTTTTCATTTACCTAATACATTGGTTAAAGGAGCTTCTCAATATGGAAATGTTTGTGGAGTTACACCCCAGTATGGATTAATCCTTTTATGGGTTTTTTGCATAAAAATAATTGATTTTAATAGGTGTTAAATGTTGTCTGACACATTTGAAAGTGCAAGTAGACGTAAGAACATTTTTGGTACATTCTGAGTGAGTTATACTTTATTTCATGAAAACTGGCACAGAAAAACATATTGACAATATTCCTAAAACCAAAAATGAAGCGATGTTAATAAAAAAAATGAAGAATTTTGTCATAATTTGCTGAACATGAAACATCTATACTATAATAAATTACATTCTTGCTGATACCATTCTGTAGCATTGTCATTAAAGTAATATGGCGAGATAGTGTGGGCAGCCAGTTAGTGGGACAATAGAAGGCTATGGATGAAAACCAAAAGGCCAGGGACAAGCAAACTGCTCAGCACAATGATGAAGAAGCAGGTGTCAAATAATAGGCACAAAACTAACAGGCTAACAGAAAACTGTTAAATTTATCAAGCCTGTGAGGTGCAGGGACATCACTCTTGTAAGCAAAAGGATTATAGTGTAGAAACAGTCAATTTTTGCTTTGCTTGAATCTTAGATAAACAATGTAAGGGAAAGAATGTTCCCGTTCCTGTAGATACAATCATATCCACAATGACAAAACTACTTCTGGCAGTTCTGAAGTACTAAATCCAAATTGAATCTAAATCAGCTGCTATCATGACAATAAGCTTTGGTCCACTACGATCAACAGGTGAAGCTAGTTTTTAAATAGCAGTGTAACGTGCAAAACGCACAATTTCATAGAAACAATGTATGGCCCCAAACTCTAAAAGTCTGTGCTGAAAGCTGAGATCTTTGCTCTAAAGAGCAATGAAGGAGGAAAATGTGTAGCCTGCCACAGCTACATCAAAATACATGCTCTGCTCTTCACTCCAGAGAAGGTGAGTTGTGAGGGCTGACGATACAGAGATCCTGAAAGTCCCACAGTCTCCTGCACCTGAAGTGACTGTGATGATGTGGATGCCTGTGGTTCTGTAGAAGATTTATCTCTGATTGTGCTTGAGGGAGACAGTGGAGATGGTGATGCTACAAATGTTGCAATTTCTTGCTTAGTATGTAGCAGCTTTGAAGGCTTTCCTGCAAAGGCAAAAATTTAAAACATCTTACACTACAAACATATGTGATAAATTCATATAAAAACTATCTTAGATTAATATTGATGATAATATTATTAATGATAAAAATTTACAGTCAGAAATATGGCCATACTGAATCATGAGTGATGCTTACTCACAAGGAAGGCAAGTCAGTCTAGTCAGGAGGGGAATACATGAATACTAAATTATTAATAATCAAGATGAATACTAAATAAATAATCAAGGAGTTTTTATCAACCCTTCTCTGACCTGTAAAGAATTCATTGTGGGGCTCATGTTTTGACAAGTCTGTGGTGGTCATTTCCCGGAGGGCTTGAATCATGTAGTCCACAGAAACAGACTCTGTAGTATGAAGTGAGCTAGTAATGGTGTCTGCCTCACTTAGCACTGTTACTCTTGCATTCTTCCTGTGCTTTTCACATAACCATACCACACGGCCATTTGGAAGATGACATCTGAAAAGGGAGGCAAAAAAATGCTAGTAGCTTACATGATGTCTATGTCAACATGTTATTGTTGGATGGATACATACATATATCTATAAACATATATACACATACAGAAGCAGATCAAATTATTGGTAACCTATAAATAAGAATATACACAAACACCTTTGAATACTTATTCATATATTTTTACAAGCACTGACAGATAACTTTGCAAACATATACAGACATTTCATACCTGGCCATATTTCCCATAGCACTAGACTGGTCTGCTTCCGCAATAATCTGGCGTAGTGCATGGTAACTGTCTTGGAAATCAGAATTCTCTGCAATCTGAGGATTCTGCAAAGGTGTCAAAAGACTATGACTTTTTAAAAAAATAATGTCTATCTTACGCTGCAGCAGCAGCAGCAAAGTGAGAAGAGTAGAAATAAATACTCACAAATAATAGTGACACCAAACTCATACCCTTCATTCACAATGTATTCAGGTAGCGCAGTCATCTTGTCCACTTGTGCTTGTTTTAAATGCAGTAAGGGAAAAGTCCATAGCATCTAAACACAATAGATACAACAAGTTTAATTCCATGTTACAAGGCTTGCCTTTTCTAGCCACTGAAGAAATTGCTTGCCCAATTCGGTTCCCATGCAATTCATGACCATTTTCTTGCTGTATTTGGCAATGGCTGTGATTCTGGCCATGAAGGGAGCATATTTTTCTAATGTGGTTCCAAAATGAGGTGGCAAAGGTATAGGGTCTCCTGAGATATGCCAACCCTGCGATGTTCAAAAAAAACATTGTTATCTAATAATGATATTTTTCCTATGCATGTGCTCTACATTGTGTTGTATGTATGTAAAGTGCTTTGAGCCTGGTTTGGGACAGAACATTATATAAATATTTGGTTACTGCTATCTAAAAATATCCTCTTTTTGTAATGGAGAAAGGCAAGTATGGAGTATTTTATACAGCCCTCTCTTACAACTTACCTCCTCCTGTTCGCATAAAATATGTGCACAGTAACTCTTCTCACGGAAATCCATCTTGGAAGCATCCTCTGTCTGTGTCTGATTACCTTCCCTGCCTTTTGTCACCTCTCCACTTGATATTGGAGCTTTACATTGTCAACAAAGTATTATGAAAGATAAAACAGCATTTTTTGAACTTTTTTAAAATCAGCATTTTGTAATAAGATGCTGCATTTTGTAACAAAGACAAAAAAATACCATTTTTGGTAGTAAAGTTTCTTTCTTCGAGTACTTACCAGATGACATGACTATACAGAAATCACCCTCTAGCTACCTCAAATCCAGCTGTCCAAACTTATGCAACACGGTAGGACCTGAACTCTGCTCAGCCCCTTCCCATACCACCTGTCACACTAGTGAGCCTCTCTACTCCAGTTTTTCGCCTGGACTGAGTCTGGAACCCACTGCAGGGAGGCAGGAGGGAGCTAGCTGTTATGTCATCTGGTAAGTACTTGAAGAAAGAAATTTTACCACCAAAAATGCTATTTATTCTTTGACTGTACCAGATGACATGACTATATGGAGAATGACTAACAGGCAGAGGGAGTGGCAGCCCATGCTGTAACAACATTTCCTGTCACCCTATGTGAAACAACAAACAAAAAGACACACCTAAAATCCACCCGGGCTGGAGACTGAGACTGCCTTGACTGGAACAATGTGAAGCTGCCTACTGACCTGCTGAACAGGCTGCAGTATCTTCTCCCAGCTGAGATGCTGATACCCAACTGACTGCAACCAATGAGTCAAAATGGGCTGCAAGATTTCACAGGTAGAACCTAGTGAATGTCGCACAATAACGCCAGTCTATAGCAAAACTAATTTTTTTTAGCTACATTTCCAGACGGCTGGACTAGTGGCCACAGCTTGAGCCTCAAATGCTCGGCCCAAACTAGAGAAGTCACTGTTGGAGAGCCCTGCATAAGCCGCCTAAATGACTACTAGGCCCAGGCCACAAAAGATTGTGCTGGGATATCATTATTTCCATTTCTCACTGGTAAGAACGAACACAGGCCTCCCTTCCTGAGCGAGGCCAACCTCTCTGGAGTAGAGAGGCTCACTAGTGTGACAGGTGGGATGGGAGGGGGCTGAGCTGAACTGAGATCCTACCCGTTTGCACGAGTTTGGATACCTGGATTTGAGGTAGCTAGAAGGTGATCTCCATATAGTCATGTCATCTGTAGGACAAAGAAAATATCCTCCACTACAGTCAGTTTTATTTAAAGAAATAGCTAAGACATAAAAATAATGGAATCTCACCAGAGTCCATAGAAGTTGTAGCAAAATCAATGAGGAAAAGCCTGGGATATATAATACTATCTTGGATCTCTGCATACACTGCAAGCTGGCGTAGGAATTTACGCTGTACAAGCTCACACAGCTCCTTGAAGATTAAAGTACATTTACATATATTGTACACAAAGAAACAAGGCATGCAGTTGGGTTGTGTTTACATTATTCTCTCTTGCTGAAGCAATTCTACTTTTTAATGACTGAAATAAGTTGGATTATTTAAAGTTATTAGCAGTATGGGGTTCCCCACTGTAAATGTGATGTAGATGTTCTCTAGCTATTTCTCTCACTCACACACTAAGCAAATGTTGCACTTATCATCAAGTAAATGCATCATTTATCAAAATGCTTTAAGGAGACACCCATGAAATGGTGACACTGACCTGAAAGGAAAGGGACTTGGGGTCATGGCTGGCTTTGGCCACCTTCACTTTTTCATGCTCAATACATGGAGTGGCAAGGTATGGTTGAATCATGTTAGCTAGGCGTTCAAAGGCTGCCTGACTTTGCTGTTCTTGAAAGCTGACCATTGGATAATTTTGGGACAGTGTGCCTACCTGCATGTTTGTGCAAACACATGCCAGACAGAAAAATAGACAATGAATCATAGTTCTTGCTGAAATGAATCTAAATTAAGTATTTCTGCATAAATCATTAAATTGTTGAGATAGATTAAATGTATAGCAATACAGTAAAACCTCCCTAATAAGACACTAAAATCCAACACAGCTGGGTGGTAACTGAGAGGGGTCATTGTAGGGAGATCAGCTAGTCTGCTTTTATTCCACAAACCATGATTTCAAACACCTATAAACTCAAGTTCATTATTGAAATGCTGAAATAGTGCTCTTATAAACTATATCATAATGCTTTTTGTTGTTTTGGGTTGTGGTCGCTTAGTCATGCTTATTCTGCCATTGTTAGGTTTGACTGAAGACTTATAGCAGATTATGCTCTCTAATAAATCAGCATGTGTGCTGTGGCAGACAAAGACATTCTCTTAAAATGCACTTTTGAATGATTTCTGAAAAATCTCAATAAAGCACAAACAGTCATTATAATTTTAATTTATAGACAAGTGACTTCTGCAAAAGATGATTAATGAAGTACAATTAACTAATGCATGCTGGTAAAGAGACAACAATGAACTGGGGGCTGGTCATTTCAACCAAAACCTATATTGCTTCGGCTATATATTGACCCATTCAAGTCGAATTGACCCCACCATGTCCATACATGCTACATACAGTAACATCCCCCCAAATCGAAAATTGAATTGACTGGGTCCAGGCTAAACGAATACCCAAGGATATTAAATGGATGCCTGCATATACATTTAATTAGAGTCTCCAACCTAAAGAACAATGACAACAAAGGTTTTTTAAAAAATGATTTAAAAGAAAATCATGTTATGCTCCATTGTGTGATTTTTTTTCTTTGAATGTGTATTGCCAAGCAGCCATTTTTTTGTTTGGTTAAATGTTGGCTGAACTAATGTGAGCAGCTCCACATCAGATATCCACATCAGGATGCAACAGCAACGGCAGCAATGGCTAGGCTAGATAGGATCTGGCATAGCCACAAGATAAGGTTCACTATCAAGTAAGCTGAACAAATCCCCGGTAGTGCCGATCCTGCTCTACGGATGCGACACATAGACTCTGCTCGCCGAAACGGAAAGGGGAATCCAAGCATTTGAGAATAAGTGCCTGAGGAGTCTGCTCCGGATCTCATACAAAGAACATAAAACCAACGACTTTGTACGAAACAAGATGACCACACTGGTAGTCTGACCCTCCCATCCTCTCGATGGCCTTGACACCATTTTCTCTGGCATCTGCGGGTAAGGGACACCAATGTCTCTTGCTCCCGGAATGTTGCCAATGATCAGGTCGTACGGCGGGTCGTCTACACACACTGCCGTCACCCGCCCTCTGAAATATGGCGTCGACACCTCGACCTCTGCATCTGGCACCTGCTGGGTGTGGCCGTGGCAACATCGTAGACTTGATACTCGCCCAGTGTACTGCCCTTGTGATACGAGGCTCCTCCTGATGACATCACCACTACAGCCAGTGTCTCTCAGCACTGACACTGTTTTGTGGCCGATTCTACCGACCGTAGTTCTGATGCCACCTGCTTTGGCGCCCGCCACAACTGCCAGAGCACATTCCACCACCGCAGTTCTTGACTTGCAGATCCTGCGCGGTTCTCTCTTCCATTGCCATTCATCACATTCTGCCTGCTCTCAATCAACACAACGTTTGCCGAAGTCACTGCTCGGCGAGCATACTGCTGGTCACCGCTGTCTTCAAACCATTTACGGCTGGACCGTTGCTTATTCAGCCCACTTGGACACACCACTGCCTTGTGACCTCTCCCTCCGCACGAGAAGCACTGCTGGTCTTTATTCCTTCTCTCGTGGACAGGGGGTGATGGTGGTGGAGCCACAGGTGACGGATCCCTCGATCCAGAAACAAAACCTCTCCCTTGAGATTGTAAATATCTTGTCCCAGCATTTGACAGTGCTCTCAAACTTTGATCTTCCTGCTGCTGCAAGAAGACAGCCAGGTCTTTGGGCAGGCTTCGACAAACTGCTCTTTCAGTACAATATATAAAAGACCTTCAAAGTTCTTCCCCTGCCCTGCTAACTCGATCTGAATCCGTTTTCAGTGAAGTCATACCCACTCAGTATAGTGCTTGCTTCAGCTCATCATAGTCTTGATCTGCTTCTGCTGGCATGCGGGAGTAGATATCAAGCACATGCCCTGATAAGGTCACTCCCCCAGCTACTTTAATGAAATCTTGTCTGTCAAAACTCCTGCCCGAACCCTTCGCTCCTCATCAGACTCCCGCATTTTATTCCTCCCTCTCACAAAGACAGTCACATACGGACAACGGATGTTCTCCCTTTGTGCTGCTCAGCAGTGGAACTCTCTACCACATCACATTCGCCACTCAGCCTCCAAGGCTGCATTCAGACGCTCTCTTAAAACATATCTTTTTACAAAGTACTATTCCTGACTTGTACCTCATCTTTATGTTGTTCAGTGTCCCTATGTGTACCTCACTGTCTATTGGTTGTTATGTTTCTTTCTATCAAATTGTACTGCGCAGAGAGTGCGATCTATCTTATTCGTGATTCTGCACATTATAAGTTCGCATTATTATTATTATAACAGTGCACTCAGTGACACTGCCCACTCAGCTCACGGCCAACTGGACAACTCAGCATGGCGCTCAAAACGTTGCAAATAACTGTCCACACTGTCTTTTCCATCAATAAACTTTGGCAGTTTTGGCCTTTCGTACTTCACATGAATCTCCGAGTTGTTGGATGCCGGTCTTAATCGTGCCATTTCCAACTCATGCGCACGTTGCTTTTCTTCATTCTCTAATTATAGCTTCTTTAATTCTCGCTCTGCAGCTCTTTCTTCTCTCTCCCTCTTCTCTTTTTCTTTCACAAACTCTCTTAATTCTTCTCCTTCGAGACCCAACTCTTTGCCTAGCTTTACTAGCTCCTTTATTGACTCCTTACAGCTTCACCTTGTCTTGACTGCCGCCGCTTCTCTGTAGCAGAAGAGATTAACGATGCAGATCTTGGACGATGCCCCCCGATGTTACGGATAAAAGTCGAAAGTCCGTAATTAAATTGAGCGACCTAGCATAGTCTATTTTAAAATGTTGGGTTGGGTAGGTATAGTTGTTATAGAGATGATGTTCAGATGATGTTCAGAAATATGTCCATAAAAAATTGTTAGGTTGTACTAAGAGGGGGTTGTTATCAGGAAAGAGGTTTTACTATACTAGCTTTAGTAATGCTGAGGAAAACAAAATCTACCCAGTACATCAATCCATCTGCTTTATAAGCCAAACTGCACCCTTAATATTTTTCATACCTCAGTAGCTCTCCATCTGCTGCCGGTCCCAACAGTAGCCAATATAACTGGTAGCTTCAGAGTGTTGGCAGCATAACGAAATTCAACCATGCAGTTATTTGAAGTTGCATACTGATCTGATATACAGGCTACCACAACCCTGGCTTTGACCAGACCTGCTCCAATGTCCTCAAATAGACCATGCTAAAAGAGAAACATAAATATCTGTCTACAAACAAAAGAAACAAAATGCTTCAAAAATTGATATATAAATTAGATATATATATATATCCACACATAAAAATTTATACTGCTATATGTGTGTGTGTGTGTGTGTGTGTCTCCATGTATGCATAATTAAAATGACTGTACACATTGGACCATCTATATATGCGTCTACACAGCAAAACCCACAACAGCCTCCCCCTTTTATTTTGAAATAAGCAAACCATAGCAATATTTTCAACATACTACACCAACGCGTTCCACATCAATCCAGCAAGCGATGCCTTTGCTCTCCAGAAAGTCTTTAATGTCTCGTGGATCACCATGGCCAATGGCTCCTTCTGTAAATCTGTAGAAGAGTAATGTGTATTGTGACTTTTTTAAACAACAGCAGGCTAGGCAAATGCATTCTATTCTAGGGTATTTATCAAGAGCTAATTATGCTAAGCTTGCGGTGGGTGAGCAGCTAAACTACTTATCCAACATCCCTGAATTCACCATCTTAACTCCCATTCATATTTATGAGATACAGGCCAACATATTCTGAGATACACCAGTTAATATCAAGGGTTTTTGTTTTATGTCTTCAGAGAAGTATATACAGGCCTCACTATCATGAGATCTCTTACACACCTCGAGCCTCTAGCAACTGCTCTGGCAGAATTTTGCCAGCAGTAACTGATGAAGCAAGGGGGAAATTCCTTTTCTTCTCTGGCCACTTTCTGCATGATTCGATCATTCAGTCTTTCTTTCAGTTCTTTAAGTTTAACCTCATATCTATCTGCTTGTTGCATGTTCACATAAACCTGGGAAAGAAAACAATTTCATCAGGTTGCGCATCAAGCAATGAAGACTCCAGAATCAGTGTAAGTGTTTTGGATTTGCAATGAGGCTGCTCTACAGTAACATCAGTATCCTGAGCTACAAATATCTTCAAAGTTTCCCTTTCTCTTTATGATAATTACTTTCAACTCTTTCAAGTTATGATCTGCCATTTGACTGTTCTGATTTCTTTTCAATCCCCAAATCAACTGAAAAACTACTGAAAAACCTGTATAACACCATAACAGCTATATTGTAAAAGTCTTCAGAGCAATATGTATAACAACAAAAACAGCTGTGTTCTTCAAGTCTACCGAGCAACATGTATAACACTAAAATAGCTATGTTCTGAAAGTGCAAATTCAAAACAAAAGCAAGAGCAAAAATGGACAATATAGAAAATATAAAAAATAAAAAATAAACTGGTTCAACCATATGACTACCTCATCTGCCAGAAGAATGCCAAGTCTCCCTTGTTGCCACTCAAAGCCAGTGCCTATAGTAATCAGCAGCAATGGCTTGTGCAAGGTGAGGCGAGCATACTTGAAGAGATTGCAGCACTCCTCATCACTGACATATGCATTTGTCATGAATACCACAAACAACCTAGCATCCATCAAAGCCTTCACCATTTCATCCATCGAAACGTTTTTGTCAGCAGCCCAGCTACACAGAATAAACTTTGCACTTATTTTTACCAGCTAGAAACTCTTAAAATGTCAAATATATGCTATTTCATGTTTGGAAAACTCATGTAGACTGCACACAGTACAGTACCATGAGAGACAGCAGTACAATACAGTGGCGTAGGAAGATGCTCGGCTTTGGGGGGACAAGCTCCATGCTGACAATGAATAACGTTCACATTCTTGCCTTCCCAGCATCTTTTTTTTTGGGGGGGGGCGGCTGCCCCCCTTGCCCCTCCTGTTCCTACGCCACTGCAATAAATCCTTACTTATTATATTTTGTTATAATGTTCATAACAATAACAAAAATTTGATTCCCATCAGAGGCCACTGTCTGTATGAAGTTTGCACTTCCCATGTCTTCATGCTTTTTTGAGCAGGCAGAACATAAGAAGTGCTTATGGTTTTATTGAACACTTGTTTCTATCAATTAGCCCATGGTAAAACTGGTTTGGTTATACATTTTATCATTTTCCTAAAAGCTGCAATTTTCAAGAACCTATTGACAACAGTGAAGACTTATTGTATCCAGACATTAATAAAAAATAACCGTTTAGTTTCTTGGCATCCACTTTATGTGTTATCCAAGGGTTGCTCACTAGAATATTTAATGCCATAAAGTTCATTCAAATAGCTCCTACCTTTTGTAGCCCATTTTCATCATCTCACTGATTACTTTCGATGGTGATATAATTCCTAGTTTATCCCCCACTTCATCTTTGTTGCAGAAAGATACAAATATATCTGGAATAGAGTTCTTAGATGCAAGATTTTCAGCATTTTACTAAACCATTGCATAGAACCTATTTCACCATTTCCATCTCAATTGTTTAATTGGTGATAATGAATGAATGATGATGAGTGATAAGGTTTGTGGATGATTGAGAGAGGAAGATGGACAACCAATGGATGACTGATGAATGGAAAGAGGAAGGGATAGTGGATCAAAGGTGGATAGACAGATAAAGAGAGGAAGGAAAGAAGGATGAACAAAGGGATGGATGTAATGATGATGATGATATGGACAGGTTTGAAGACAGAGTTAAACTTAGTTCCTCCAATGAGAATAGCCATAAAACAATAGACACAACATTCTTTTTCTCCACAGAAAAAAATATTTCTCACTACACCCGAGTTTCTGAAAACATTGTTACACTCAGTCAACCATATTTTGTTGTCTTTAAATGGATAGGAAGGTAAAGCTCACTAAACATCTAAATGTGTGGCTATTCTCACCGGCTGCCAAGTCATGATGCAGTTCTTTCAGTCCTCGTACAGCCTGTACAAGGTGCATGTCAAAGTCTGTGCTGCTGTCAGGAGGCATGGAGGCTGAAAATTAGAGGCAACTTGCTTGTGAATTCTTCTTCACTAAGGATTGCAAGTGCACTAGCATACGATGGCACTTACTTATAAATTATTATTACCAAGTTTTGTGACAATGGAATTCAGAGTTCTCTTAATAACAGTGTAGCAGGTGGATATTAGATGTCTTTATGAGAATGAGTGAAGGTATAAGTAAGAGCTGTTGTCTGAGGAAATGTATGAATTACTGTGATTTTTAACAAGTGAATTGCTCGTTTGAATTTGAGGACAGAAACAGTAAAACAGGCATTTGCACCAGCAGATAATCATTGTCTTTTTGTGTGCGAAAGAGTTTACAATTTTTAGACTATGTGATTAAGTGCTGTGCACTAGTAGTTGTCAAAATACACAAAACACGCAAGCTCTCACACTAACATACATCCACACATACAAACATAGGCTCATACAGAGCACAGCATGATAGAGCAGAGAAAAGCTGACATTTTACCCTGTAGATCTACAATGGAGATGGTGTGAAAGTATTTAAGACACTGAAGGAAAGGTGCCTTTAGCTCTACAGCACGCCGCACAATGGAGGCAGGAAACATATGTGGATCTTTCAGCATCTGATAAAAAGAGTAGTGTTTAGAAGAAATCAACTGCTGACTTTTTCTGTACTTTTGACTGTTCCACTGCAGGATTTGGGCTACATACACATTTAATAACAATTTAGGATTGATTCATATTGCAACTGTAGTAAGAAAGTTGGTACATCCATTAAAACATGCCATTATACTTGCATATAAGATACTAGTGTATGTTTATGAATTTGACTAAAACTGAAATTTGTTTGTAACCTATTGTGTGAAGTCCCAAAACTAACAACTAGCACTGGCCTACCGGCCCTCTCTACATGTCTATAAATTGTTCTATAGCATTAATTTTTCTCTCACTTTGTCTCTATACTCACTAGTCTCAGACACTCAGGACAAGGTATAAGGTAGTCATATGTGACTCCTTGAAAAGACTCGAGAATAAGCCCCTCAAATACTTCATGCACAAGAAACAAAATGTTGTCTGGTCGTGGTCCCTGTGCTTGAACCAGCAACTCTGAATCCCTGTTGACAGATTATATTTAATGTGTTCAATAGATACAGACCAAAAGGAAAAAAATTCAAAATTCAGAAGAGAGCACAAATGTTTTATAAGGAATAACATAGCGAATTGTGAAACTGTCATTACACAATGTGACTGAATGCATACTGAGGCCATATACCTGTTCTGTCTGACAAGGCACAGATGTCCATTTTTGTGCAGGTATGATCCTCGTTTCCAGATCAGTGATCCATCACTAAATTCATGCAGACGGACCTTCAAAAGACATTGAAACTATTTTTTATGTACAATGGTACCTTGGCACTCAACCATAATCCATTCTGGAAGGCTAGTTGAGCACCAATCAGATCAAGTGGCAAGTACCTTTTCCCCCTATAAGAAACAATGTAAATAATTGGTTACAGCATTCACCAACAGTTAACTAGCTTGTTGTCGCATTTTGCGATCGAGCGCCACACCTTCCACACTCTCGTACACACTTTCTACCACGCAGACACACGATGCATGCGGCGTGACCAATCGCTCCTCAGCGAACAAACACACAAACGCACATATGCCACTCTCACATTTGGCAATAAGTTATTTTTTCAATTCAATAGTTGATTCTTACTGTTTTCCTCTCTCCTTCACTAGAAAGTTTGGAGGCCGTGATGACTGTATGGTTTACATATGTAAATACATGAAATGTTCGAGCACAAAGCAGTTTGAATGCCAAGGTACCATTGTATTTTAAACATAGTAAATTTGTATGATCATGTCATATTTTCATTCAATAGTGGTTGGCATGTAGATTGTGAAAACAGAACCTATACAAACTTGATGCTTATTGAGTAAGACAAAAAAGACAAGATTTTTATATTCCACCATCACTCTAAACAAATACTCCTTTGAAGAAAATAAAAATGTTCTTCAAAGAAGATTTCTTATCTTACCTGGCCTCGATTAAAAAGACCAGCAGGGAGGTAATCAAACTTGTACACCATTTTAGTCTCCCTGACTTCACTGCCCTTTTCAATCTCTGGCCATTCAAACTAAAATACAAAACAATGCAGACGTTCACCATGTGCATGGCTATAATCTCAATTAAGTACAACTTTCAGTAAAAATTATAAATAATTACAAATATAATGACTAACACCATTAAATTTATTGTCACAAATGGATTTTGAAAAAATGACAATGTTTTAAAACCGTATCATTTAATTCTCCCTGCTGAACAAGTAAGCTTGCATACTGTGAAGGTACACCAGCAAGGTCCATAGTCTAAATATGAGCTTGTTCTGTACCTCTGGTTCCTTTTCTGTGAGCAGACAAGGGACAAGATTCACTTTCTCATCACCAAGAGGAAATGTTAGGTCATACTCTTCTGTCAGCCTCAACAGCCAGGAATGCAGATGAACTGGGTAGTCTTTCCACACTGCACTAATATCCTCATGTTTCAGCCTACCATCCTGTTTCAGAAAGAAACCACCAACACCTCCTTCTTTGAGACTGTC
This sequence comes from Marisa cornuarietis, assembly GCA_004794655.1. Classification (NCBI taxonomy): domain Eukaryota; kingdom Metazoa; phylum Mollusca; class Gastropoda; order Architaenioglossa; family Ampullariidae; genus Marisa; species Marisa cornuarietis. Next base: position 647,844 of record SMMW01000047.1, on the reverse strand, counting down.
AACTGCTTCTATACGATTCTTGCAAAATTAATTGAAAGCAAATTTTTGATATGCACAACTGACCTTTATTGGTGAATCCTTCACAGACACTACACATGACATGACATCAACAATCCACTGAGGATTAATGACAACCTGGTCCTTCAGAAATTCTTTTGTAAAATGCTGCAAGGAGCCCAGCTGATGAAGAAATTGCACTGCCTGGACCACCTGACAGGTTAAAAAAAGAACTTACTAATGAGACACTAAGCAAATATTAAACAGATGTTCCTCCATAAAAAAATTATTCTGAAACATCTAAAGATTGGCTTATAGGGGGTTGTCAAAAGGTATCTATTTGGTAATAATCTCAGCTGTTGCTTTATGCACTTGAGGCCTAAAAAATATAAATTAGAGAACTAGGAAGAAAATAATGGTATGTTTATTTTTCTGCAGCATCCCACATTATAATGTAAGATTAGAAGAAGCTGACAATTTCAGTCAAGTACCTCAGATTTTTCAAAAATGCCAGACTGATTGGCAATCTTTTCCAGTTCACTGTATGGTATTACACTGCGATCAGCGATTCTGCAAAAAACATTTTTATATATCTCTCTCTATATATATATTTAAAATACTGTGAGCTAGACTTGATAAATCTTCATAGCTATGCTGTTATATGTAGAGGGCCGGTATGCCAGGGCTATTTGTTAGTTTGGGGCTTTTGTTTAAAGACAAATCTGTTCTTTGCTAGGTAAATAGTACCAGCTTCTGATCAGGCCATGCTCTAAAACCTTGATGTCATACACATCTCGGCAGAAGTAGGAGATCTTTGAATTTGATATTAGAAGGTACCTCACCCTCAGGGAAGCATAATTAGGTGAGCTTGAATATCAGCCCTAGTTTTGCTAGCTAAAGCTCATCAGCGAGGACGCTGTTGGAGAAAGAGACGGCGGGGATGTAGAGGGCCGGTAGGCCAGGGCTATTTGTTAGTTTGGGGCTTTTGTTTTAAGCACTAGTTGCTAGTTTTGGCGGGACTCTGCGTTCCCTTTTTGTTGCTCGACGCAGAGCTGCTCGATGTTGATTGGCTAGGGATATGGCGCTATGTGGCAGCCATATAGGAGCATCGCGGTAAAGTTAGCCCTGCGATGGGTATATAAGGGCAGAGCTGAGACGAGATGGAGAGAACAGACATGCGGCTTATAGAAGACGACGAGAAGAGACCGCCCTGACTTCGAGACGACGCGACGCAGCCGTGGCCATTACACTGTGAAATAAAGGGTTGCAGACCTGCTTGACTGTTCCTGCCTTTGCTCGAGTGGGTGTTGAAAGTTTGTTGTTACTGAGACACACCGAAAGACCTCACCACTTGGCTACATATATTTTAAGCATAATAATGTCAGTGCATGATAAATCTTCACAGCTATGCTGTTATATTTTAAGCATAATAATGTCAGTGTGATGGTGAGATATCAGAATGTCACAGAGCAAGAATATGTATCGTCTACCTTTTCATGTTGTCTTCAAATGAAAGCCACACTCCTGGTATCTTCTCACCCATGTACTGCTGCTGGAGTGTTGTTTCTACAATTTTTTCTTTCAGATTCTTTATACCCTGAATATTTACGCAAAACTGGATTATGTTAATGAATAAGACTTTAGGCTTGTACTTAATTTAGCACTCTAGAATGATTCAAAATCTGTTAACTGATTTCTTTGCTATATATGCTGTGCATCTGTATGACACTGTCCATGTGTATATTTTTATATCTTTTATAACCTACCTGACCAGAAAATGATGACACAAAGAAGAACCCAACAATCTGATTATACTTCTTCTGCATCTCTTTTGTTGGCAATTCTGCCTTGGAAACCTAATTTAATAAAAGACAGCAAAAACAGATATATGATAAAGATCACAGAAATATTTTTTCTTTCAAAATTTAATGTTTAAAACAAAAAACAAAAAGTTTAATTAATAATGTCTCTTTTCTCCCTTCACCATTCCCCTCTACTCACTTTCCTGATGTGCACACAAATCCCATATGATCATATTCAGTTATGGTCTGGCTGTGATCACTCTCTTAAAACACTTATAAAACAAATAATGAACATGCACACTGATATGTATACAAAGATAAACCATAATCTTTAGGTAGCAGCACAACCTGATCAACATGTGTCCCAACAACAAAGATGGGAGCCTTTGGGGCATGGACAGAAATGGAGCTCAGCCAGAAGTCAAGACCTGCATGCTCATGACCAAGGCGGATGTTCCACATTAATAAGTACACAGCCCGGTCTGACAAAAAGAACTGCACATTCCAGAAAATAATATACAAAGCTTAAACATAAGCATAATTGTGTAATTTGTAAATGAAGCTGGATTTTGTCAAGCAAACTTAACTATTAGATACTTTGTTGAAATTTCAGTCTAATTTTTTCTGTAATCAAACAGTAAATTGCATTAGAAGAAACTTTTACTTTATGTCATTCAATGCATGAGCTTGTGTCATGTGGCAGTCATCCCAACTTCATATAAAAAGAGGACAAAGGACAAACAAATAAAAACACTAACCTGGTGTGTATTATAATATACTGTCTGCCCAGCAAAATCCCACACACTGAACTTTAGTGGACCTTCCTCTGTATCAACTATCCATGGACATATGTCAATGCCTGCAAAACAAAAATGTAACACTAAAAATTGTATTTGTTATGTTTTTTGCTATCTTACAATCCTGTGCTATTCCATAGAGCAGAACATTTAAGTATAAGCTAACACATTTTTTTTAATCATTCAAACATTGAGAACGAATATTAGGCTACATCAAGGTTGTATTTGAATGCAGTGTTTTGTGCCAAAAACTAAATCCAATTAGTTTGTTAAATATCCGTTTTTTTCCTCACTCACCATCTGTGATCTCTTCACCAATGTTCATGTCAGCCTTATCTGTGTCACTCATGAGAGCCTTTACTAAGCTGAAGAAAAAAATAACCACATAAAGACATCAAGGTGACATAAATCTTTCTCAACACTGGAACTAAATATGTGAAGAAAGAAAGCAAAGTCTCATGTAGTTCTCAGCGTGACCAATAAACTTGTATATTCTAATCATGTAATAAGGAACAAGAAGTATGAGGCTAAAAAACATTTTTAGAACTATTATCTCTGGAATCACCAATATCTAGATCTGTGAGCAAAGGAGGGTTTTGAAGAGAAAAAAAAAATCAAACCTGAAGCAGCTACCAAATACAAAACAGTGAACTGTGCCATCAAGAAAGGGATGAAGGCAGCTAGGGAGAAATGGATCAAGCCAGTACCAGCAGAGGTGATAGCAAAAAGGCCTGCTAGCTACTAAGGACCCTCACTAAGACAGATCAGCACAAGACCTCAGTCATCGAGGATAGCAATGGCCACCTTCTCACAGAAAGCAATGCTATATACTCAACCTTTGGACTGAGTACTGCAAAGACCTGTACAACTTCCAACTGAAGACCAAAGTGAGCATCCTACAAAACAACCAGACTAGAAACAGTGAACCTGCAGACATACCTGTCCTACGGACAGAGGTTGAAAGAGCTGTACATAGTCTGAAGGGAGAAAATTTGCCAAACTTGATAATGTGCCAGCTGAGCTGCTTAATGCAGGGTGGGGAAGAAACTAAAAAGGCCATCACTGTCCTGTGCCAAAAAGTCTGGGAATGCAAAGAATTAATGGCCCAAAAGAACAGACGCAGTCAGTAGTCATACCGCTCCCAAAAAATGGTAACACCAAAATTAAACAGTGCTAGAACTACAGAACCAGAAGCCACCCAAGCAAAGTCTTGCTGAAGGTCATACAGAACCGCATCAGCGCCACCACAGAGGAACTCCTAGCGGAGGAACACGCTGGAGTCAGACCACATAGGAGCACAGTTGAGCAGATCTTCAACTGTCACCTCCTTATAGGAAAGCATCTTTAGCAACAGCGGGACCTTTACCACAACTTCAATGACTTTAAAAAGGCATTTTAAAGAGTCTGGCATGAGGTAAAAAACAGGTAAAGGTCATCCCCTAACCTTTTGAGGTTGTTGGGGGGTGAGGTGTTAGAGACCTCACTTTTGAGGGGCTATGGCATATGATGCGAAACTTCAACACCAAAGAAGGCCTCTTCCAAGTCACGGAAGCGCGATATAATAGCTCATCAAGTGCAGTATTGCTGAATAACCAAACAAGAGCTTACTTTTGCACCACAGTGGGTGTATGTCAAGAATGTCCCCTGTCACCGGTGCTGTTCAATATCTGTTTGGAGAACATCATGTTCGAAACCCTCCACTACTATCATACTTCCACTTCCATTGATGGAAGGCCGATCTGCAACCTATGCTTTGCAAACAGAGACCTGTTAGCAGGCACTAGCAAAGAACTGCAAGACCTCACCAACAGACCGACAGACAGTTCAAATGCATATGGAATGGAGACCAGCACTGAAAAAAGCAAAGTTATGATCAATGGCAGCAGCAAAGCAGAGATCTATGTGAATGGGGTACAGCTCAAAGAGGTAAGCAGCTTCAATTCTTGGAAGCCACCCTCTCCAAGGATGGCAGTTCCACGCCAGATATCCGCATCAGCAACAGCGACAAGGGCTAAGCTAGATATTATCTGGCATAGCCATAAAATAAGGCTCACTACCAAGTACAAGCTGTACAAATCCCTGATAGTGCCGATTCTGCTCTACGGATGCGACACGTGGACTCTGCTCGCAGAAACAGAAAAGAAAATCCAGGCATTTGCAAACAAGTACCTGAGGAGGCTGCTCCAGATCTCATACAGAGAACACAAAACCAACAACTTTGTACGAAACAAGATGGTCACACTCATAGGACACTAGGAATCTCTACTTTCAACAGTCAGGCGACGCAAGCTGGTCTTCTTTGGTCATGTGACCCGGCACGACACCTTGTCGAAGACTATTCTTCAAAGTACCTTGGAGGGTAGTCGATGCCATGGTGGCCAGAGGAAGAACTGGCTTATGAACATCAAAGACTGGACTGGTCATCCTGTACAGGACCTGCTCACTATCGTTCACAATAGGCAAGAGTGGCGGGCCTTGTCAGCTGCTGTATCTATCCATGTGCTGCCCCCATTATCAGGTGCCGGTCAAGGGACAACTGACTGACTGACTGGCTGACTGATTAGAATTACTCATAAATATTGTAAGAAATAACAGCATAAGGTAGATCTATCTGTTTGCAGCTAAGATCGAGTTACTGCCACCAGGCAACTGAACAAGTTCGACAATGATTCTTTGCTAAATATTCTGCCTTTTTTTTTTTAGGTCTGAGTCTGAGTAATCTGTCATTGAGGTTAACAGGTAGGGTACACATAAAAGCATCATAGCCAGCCAAATCTTAGGGAAGAAAAGTTAAAAGCCCCTTTTAACTGAGTATTTAAGGATAGAAATGCACACATGCATGAACATACAATAAATTGCACATGGACACATGCAGACAGGCACGTACGCACGCACACACACAACACCTGTTGATGAACATATAGTTACCATTTCTGCCAGCATCTAAAGCACTTTTAAGATTCATACAGGGGTGCTTCAAATTGCAGCTGCTCATTCATTCCAATCCTATTTATCAATCCTGAACTGCCGATTATAATTGCAAGCAGAGATAGGAAATAGAACAAAACCTGGTTTTTCCAGCTCCTCCAAGTCCAACCAGCATTAACTTGGTGCGTTTGCAGTCTACAGACCCACTGAGCAGACGTTTTAGATATGCATGACAGCTGAAGAATCCTTTAGCTCTGATTTCTTTGGGTGGAGTCTTAAGCAGTGGGCATTCATCCATTTCCAAGCCTAAAAAAGAAAGCTGAAATTCTTCTAATTCTAGCAAAAGATGTGCCATTCTTGCAAAACTACTAAAACTAAGCCTTTAACTCATTTGATACAGATGTAGCGATGCAACTGATAGCTATGAAGACGTTCACATTCACAGGCACAAACTCTAGCTATCATGTATTTCAATACTAAGCAGGCCAACCTACGTTTCAATGGTAGATTGCCAGCTTGAGCTGACACAGACAGAAGGTTAGGGTTATGACTGACATTGAGGACACTGAGTTTAGACAGTCTCTGGATGCCACCTGGCACACCCACAATTCCCTGATACTGTAGACTCAGATACTCTAAAGTTTCCAGTGATAGGATTTCTTCTGGAAATCCAGAGGGTGTTTCATCATCTGTGAACAACAAAGTTCATGGGTTTATTAACTTCTATGACTTATAAATGCAAACAGTTTGTGCACTTTTTAAGAAGTGATATACAAAATGGATTGAAACTGCGTGTACTAGCTTTACTCAGTCACACATACATGTCTATATGCAGAGCCATACACACAGTAATTAATAAAGATAATGTGATGAAAAACTTAAACAATGAACATGTCAGTCAGCCAGTCACTCGTCCCATGCCTGGCACCTGGCGATGGGGGGAATCACATGGATAGACGCAGCAGCTGTCAGGCCGCCACTCTTGCCTATTTTGGGCGATAGTGAGCAGTTCTGGGTCTGTTTTGAATAGTTCAGCGTTCAGATTGTCTTGGCCTGGTGCCTTTCTGTTCTTCAAGGATTTGATTGCTGTGATGATTTCCTGCTTATCTGGTGGGGCGATGTTGACGTCTAGGTCCTCAGTGGCTTCTTGTATGTCGGCTTCTTCGGAAGGTGGTGGTCTGTTCAGAACCTCTTTGAAGTGTTTGGCCCAGCGTGCTTCTTGTTCTCTCTCTGTCGTTAGTAGCTTCCCTTCCTTGTCCCTGACTGGGGCATCGTTGGTGCTGTGGAACTTGCCGCTAATCGCTTTGGTGATCTTGTACAGCTTTCCTTGTTCTCCTTTTCTTGCTGCTTCTTCGGCCTCACTTGCCAGGTTGTTCAAGTAGGCACGCTTGTCTGTTCTTGCCGAACGCTTCACTTTCTGGTTCATTTCTCTGTACTGTAGTTTGAACTTCTCTTGCAGTCTTTCAGATCTGGTGCTAGCCACCTTCTTCTTAATGTCTCTTCTTTCCTCTATTGCTTTCCACGTCTCTGGTGTTATCCACTCTTTCTTCTTAGTTTCTTTTAGTCCAAGACTAGTCTCGCTGCTTTTCTGGTACACTATTCTTACAAGGTCCCATCTCTGGTTTATTCTTTCTGTATCTACTTCGCAGATGTCTGTCATGTCTGCAAGTGCCTGAAATCTGTTTTTCACTTGAAGAATGAAGGCATTTTTTAGTTTGGGGTCCTGCAATTTTTCCACATCAAAGCGTCTGTGTGCTGCTGACTTGCATCCTGTACTTCGCAGTTTCATTTTTATGTTTGCTACAACAAGGTGATGGTCACTCCCAACATCTCCTCCTCTTCTCACCCTGACGTCGAGTAGGGAGCGTCTCCAGATGCCGTTGATCATTAGGTGGTCGATCTGGTTACTGTCCCTACCATTGGGTGAGCACCATGTTAGCTTGTGGACGTTACGGTGAGGGAATAATGTTCCTCCAATCACCAGGTTGTACGTAGTGCATAGCTCCACTAGTCACTCTCCGTTCTCATTCATGCAGCCACAACCATGTCTGCCCATGACTCTCTCTACATGGGTGTTGTCGTTCCCAACTTTGACATTCATGTCGCCCATCATAATTAACAGGTCATGGCGGGGTGCTGCACTTACTTCTGCTTGTAATTGGTCGTAAAAGGTGTCCTTCGCCTCATCATCGCTATCGTTGGTTGGTGCGTAGCACTGGATCAAGGTCATGTTGCCATGTCTCCCCTTCACTCTGGCTGTAATCAGTCTGCTGTTGATCGGTTTCCACTCTATCAGGCACTTTTCTGTTCCTTTCCTCAGGATGATGGCTACTCCCTCATGGTGTTGGTTGTCTTCTCTGCCAGAGTACAGCACTGTCTCTCCGGTCTGGGTCTTTATTCTTCCAGAACCTGTCCATCTGCTTTCGCTTACTCCTAGGATGTGTAGGTCGTAAAGCCTCATCTCGGTCGTAATTTGTGCTAACTTACCAGTTTTGTACATGGTACGCACATTCCAGAAACCTATTCTGGTCTTGCATTTGGCGCTCAAGACTTCCATCTTCGTGCTAGTAGCTTCCTTTCGGCTTTCACTACTAGCAGTCATACAAGGATCTTGCGATACCTCTGGGAGCCCATCGCACACAATAGTGGTAGCTTTCTTTGTCGCTGTTTCCGTAACAGTAGTGTTTTTTACGGGACAGGGTTGTTAGCCCTGTGCCCAACCCCCAACCTGGAGGGCCAGGGATCATGTTTCGTCTGGCATCTACCCTTTGACCTGCCCGGCTTGGGTGGCCCTGCCCAGTATAGCTCTCAGGGTCATCGATACACACAAGCCCCCCGACCGCGACAAGGTAATGATCCTCCGGGGGGATCTTGTGGCTATGCCAGATCCTATCTAGCCTAGCCATTGCTGCTGTTGCTGTTGAGATCCTCATGCGGATATCTAGTGTGGAGCTGCCGTCTTTGGAGAGGGTGGCTCCCAAGAATTGAAGATGCTTACCTCTTCAAGCTGTACCCCGTTCATAAAGATCTCTGCTTTGCTGTTGCCATTGATCATAACTTTGCTCTTTTCAGTGCTGGTCTCCATTCCATATGCATTTGAGCTGTCTGTCAGTCTGTGGGTGAGGTCTTGCAGTTCTTTGTTAGTGCCTGCTATGTCATCTGCAAAGCGCAGGTTGCAGATTGGTCTTCCACCGATTGAAATGGAAATATGATGGTCATGAAGACCTTCGAGCATGATGTTCTCCAAGAATATGTGGTAGGGGACATCCTTGATGAACATGTGGTAGAGGTTGGCTCTGAGACCAGTTGGTTGGCAGCGCTGGTCAGTAGCACTGGTTGGCTCACAAGTTTGTCTTGTCCAGAGGCCATGGGGAGAAGGAAGGGGCAGCACCCAACCTCCCATTAGGCAAACCACAGCAGCACAATCAGCACTGTCCAACAATACAGCTAGAGACCCTTCACACATAAACCCTTCCGACAAGTTGATATGGGAAGGGAGATGTGCAGCAACACACAAGACAGCAAGAGAAGATTTGAGAGAGTTAAGCATGTCCCTGCACTACTGGCACATCACTGTATAAGCCAGCAGCCCAGCTGAGGACTTTCTGCACAGTTTGCTTGGAGTGTATCCTGTTAAGCAGTGGAAGTAACAGTTGCTGCAAGCAACCAGCAAGCAGTTGCCATAATAAATATACAAACAACCTACAGCTAAACATTAACCACTCCCCATTTTAAGCGCTAAAAGCATGCTCTCTATGAGTGTGAATATGCGCTATAAAAATCTTCATTTATTATAATATGATTATTATTATCTTCATAAGGTATGTGCCATGGGGTAAGGACCCAGATACAGACAGGACAGACAAGAGTATCATGAAAATTCAAAAGAAAGAATTACTTGGTGGCTCTGAACTGACATATCCAAATCTTGGGAAAATAGTGAAAATCGTTGCATTGAGTTTCCCAATCTCCTTTGGGTCCAGGGTTCCATTGGCATCTTCATCAAACAGTTGAAAAATAGCTGCTTTGCTCTGGAATTCAAGAATTTTTCAAGATCTTTTTTCTTTCAGGCTATTTATGCTCCAAAGATATTGTGTACATATGTTTCCCACCTGTTATGCACCCTCTCATTTATTTGTGATGTCTTTAGAGCAAGAAAGCCTTTGAAATTTTAACCACAAAACACTATATCTTTCATGTTATATCTCTTCTTTTTTCTAAATGAATCTTTGCATGACATTTTTACCAGCTTCCTGTTATGTATATTCCATATTTTCATCAGAATAATTGCAATAAAAATGAATGCATTGAAAAGTTGTGACAGTTCTTTAATGCTTTCCACAAACCTGGTTATTTGCATCCAGCCAACGGGATAAGTTCTGCTCTATCATCATGTTTTCAAAATGTTCTTTGGACAGAAGCTGGTTAGCTCTAAGTTTGCACCATGGTACACCATTCAGACTCAGATCCTTTAGTTTCTGAAGTTTTGTGACTGAAGATGGCAGTGAAGAGAAGCAATTGCCATTCACATATAAATTCTGTAGGTTAGAAAGGTTGCCAATATCATCAGGTAAGAATGTCAGCTGAAGATTTTGGGCATAGAGGCGCAGTAGTGAAGTCAGTTTTGTCACCACCTGTGCAACAGTTCCAAGGTACATGGTATGCAAATATAACTATAAGAACAGAATTTTTATAGTCATGACAGTTAATATGATATTCAAATGGAATATGCAACAAATCTACAAACATAAGTAAAAAACAAAGTCTGTACTTGCCTTAGGAAATTTTGTGAAATGGTTTCTGCTTATATCCAAGCGCCGCATGTTCCTGCAGTTCTCCAAAGAATCTGGCAAAGCTGTCAAGAAGTTTTTGTCTAATGCTAAAGATTCAAGAAGCTGACATTGTCCAATTTCTTCTGGCAGGACTTCAAGTAAGTTATCACTGAGGTCCAGGTCCTTGATATTGTATAGTGATGTGAAAACACTCCCTGGAATGGCTTTCAGCTGATTATTACTCAACATCACTGAGTAGATGAACTGTGGGTACTGGGTAAGAAATGGCTTGGACACCTGCAAGCAAAGATTTTGTTTAAAAGTTGTATAGTTTAATAATTGTTCTTTTTTATTAGCTTTTAGAGGAGTCTCCTAATATCAACTGGATTTTACACAGTGAGCTATCAGAGCAGCTGAATGGCTCAATATACTACACATCCCTTAATATTTATAGTTAAACCAAAAACGCCTGCAAATTGGTCTGTCTAAACAAACAGTGCATCCTGTGAATCTCATGCAAGGATTCTTTTTATCAGTTCTGGTGATAGTAATTTAACAGATACAATTCTAATTTTTATAGTCATGACAGTTAATATGATATTCAAATTGAATATGCAACAAAACATAACAACCAGAAAACAAGGAAAAGATGTCTGCTAACAGAATTTCTTGTGATATAATAATGAATTTGTTCAAGTACTTCTGTGAGAGCTTGACCAGCTTGCCAGCTTGAGGAGTGGCCAGCACACATCAGCAGTTCATCACTGGTGAAAGCCATGGTTCTAATCTCAAGTTCTTGACTAGCCACATCTCCCATTTGCATTCTGAGTTTATTTTTTAGATTCTGTAAGCAACAGAAAACATGTACATATAGTGGATGTCAGATAAAGGCCATAAATATTGAACACACCCATCCCCATTCCAGCACTGGAAGTATGCATGCATGCACTCTCCCCCTCTCTCTGTCACATATATATATATATAATATGCAAACTAGTGTACACATTAACACACACAATTAGCCATGTGCTTACTGCTGCATGTTCTTTGACAGTGTCATACTCCTGAAAATAATACGGGGACAGCTGATCTTTGAAAGAAAGGTAAAGCAGGAAAGCCAGCATTGTGATCACCTGACGCAGTCCCTTCCAGATCTGCAGCACACAATACCATGAGCTGATTATCTGTGTATGACCCTTTCTCTAAAAAAAAACTGTATGCTATATTTACTAAATTTATGCACTTTTTTATAGACAGATGTAAAGAATGTCTCTAGAACTCATGTATAGCCACTGCTAATGTCACAAGATTTGAACACCACTTCTTACATGTTCACCAATGCCTTTGAAAAATTACACAGCAACCAGTGAGTACAGACAGAGAACTTCACAGACTCTTTACCTGATCATGGGGTGAAATCTCCATTTTAGAAAAATTCTCCAACAGATGGTCATAATTTTTCAGACCTTCCTGAAAATGGTTGAAATTAGCATGAACATATTAAAATGGTGGAAACTGATTAAACATGCAGATATAAAAATGACTGCAGCCGAGTATGAATCCATCCAACAATCTATGACTTGCTCTGTTAAACTAAATGAAGTGTCTCTGACTGCCACACTTCAGAACTTTCTGTCACTGTGCAAGAAAACCATTCTAAATAAAGCCTGAAACAAGCATCTGAAACTCCTAAACAGGTATACAGAAAACATGAGGTAAAAATTAAGATAAGAATTAAAGTGTACACATAAAACAAAGAGTAAACTTCATAAGAACATGCCAGAATTAAGCGTTCACATTTAACAGAAAAATGAGAACTTCATTCTTGACATGAGATCAGTAAAAAACAACTCCAGCTACTGACACACTAACCTTCTGGAGGTGTAGCAACATCAATGCCCATGCCCAGATCAGTGGACGGAAGGAAGTTTCTGATTCAATGGAAAATGGAAATCCTGGATTGTTGAGCAAATGCACTATGCGAAAACACTCCACCTGTGATGGTAGGTTGTAGGTAGGCTGCACAGACATCACACTGTTGATGTCACCTGGAGAAGAAAATTTCATCAGATTTTTAACATTTCTGCTCTGCTACTAGCACAGCTACATTTAATAGGGATATGAGAATGCATGCATGCACACACACAATCCTAACACACACACACACACCTTTGTGCAAACAGTGATGAATTCCTAGAATTTGTTCTCAAAAGTATCCTTCAAATAAAAGTAATTTGCATAGATCAAAGCACAGCTGCCAAAATATATAAATACCCACCACGGACGTAGCAAAGTGGGTGTGCACAGAGCTCATGTGTTAAACGATTTAAAGGAATGAAGGTCAGGTCTTCTACTGACAGGTAAGAGGGCAGAAGGACCATAGCTGTTCCTGCAAATATATCTGTTTTTTTAGTGGATGGTTTTTCACACATATTCCTAGTGGTAGTCCACATTACTCAACACATGGTTTACAGAAATCTTCTTTCAATTCTCTTTCAAGACAAGACATAGCCAATCCAAGTCCAAGTTGCCTATGTATTGTGTAGTTAACAATTTTCAAGAAATAAACTATAAATATAAGTAATATATCACATATACAATCCATCAAAACACATGAAACCCTGCAATAGCTTCTGTTAAATACTCCAAGCATAAGTGGAAGAAAGAATGCTCCTAAAATTACTGTTTACCATTAAAGTCCACGTGCCCATTCTGAAAAAGAGCCTTTTCCACTAAATCTTTCTTATTCTCCATCTCTGCAAACAATACTGAAAAGCAGAAAAAATAGACTATGAGATGGTCTTCTTTCTAGTGATTTTCAGCAGGGAAATCAGGGTTTTAACCAGTCTAAAACTCATTTTTTAAGTTGAAAACTTAATCAAAAGTTTCACAAAATGACATTTAAAAAAACCTCTTTTGTGGTTACTTTTATGTCTTAAAAAAATATAGTAACTTTACAAGACACATTTCTGGAATGCTTGAGAACTGGTTAAAGTGTCTTTTCTTATTGTGAAGTTCTTTGGACTGTCTACAATTGGCACTGGTTATATCACAGGTAAATGTAATACAGAATAATCAATCATAATTCTCAAGTATTCCAATTAAAAGACTGTTCTAAATGAGCAAAATCTATATCAGTACCTGCAGGAGATATGATATCAGTGCATGGAGCAATCAGTTCATCCAAATCATTGACCTTCATCAGCAGCTCCTCTAGGCAATCCAGAAAGTGTTGCTAAAACAATTTTTTCAGAAACTGTTGCTGAAAATATATTTGCTAAAAGGTTTTTGTTTGCATACGGCATACATGGCAAAAAATGAACATGCAAGTCTTTCTTGCCTACACCAAACATTATCACTAATGTTTAACACAAAAGTTTACAAAGCATGCAAAGATACATTACTCATCGAGGCTTCTTTTCTAAAGCTAATATGAAAATATCACGGATGGGTCTTGTCAAATAAAGACAAATTTAAATACAGACAAATTAAAACACATATAATAATTGATCATTTGTTCATAGAATATAAGACTGATGCACAGGTCTTTCATTGATGGATTCTTTGTATAAACTAGGAAATAAGAGGAAAGAAATACAAACACAGACCTCATGAAATTTCCAAAGTGGCAGGGGTTCTTTAAATATGTGTGGTGGAGCTTCGAGATCTGTGGATAGGATAGTGCTCCAATACTATCTTACAACGTCATAATTAAACCATATTAACCATTATATTTTGGTTTTAAATATATGCATTGTTCCAAATCTTATAATTTGTTCTTCACATAGATATGCTCATGCACACACATACATGAGTGCACACACACACACACACACATGCACACATACACATGCACACACACACACACATGCACACACACATATGAGCCCGCATGTGCACACACACACACACGCACACACTCTCTCTCTCTCACACACACACGCACACACAAACACAGTGAATGCCAGTTTTTCATAAAAGATTACCTGCAACATCTCCACTCATTTCTTTCTGCTTGAGTTCTGCATAACCTCTTGGGCGAATCCTCTTAGAATTGAAGCTGATCTTTTCTCCAATGGAAGATGCTTTTAAAGAGCAAGACAACTGATGTACATGGGGTTGGTGCCATAGTGAGGGTTTTAGTGCTTCAAAACATTTGCGAAATCGATTTACTTGAGCTCACATAGGGCCACTCATGCTATGGGTACTTGAAATACTAAAGAAGTAAGAGGCAGTGGGAGAAGAGAGTTGGGTTCCACCTTTTCCACGCATGCTTTGCATGCTGGACAACTTATAGTACATTGGCTATATGGCCACAAGGCTACAAGCCCTATACCTTCTCCATAATACCTGACCTGAGTGATGTTGGCATGAATAATATATGAGTCGGAACTAGCTTCAAGATAATGATTACAAACTATGCAATATCTCATGAAATCCTTGCATGTGTCTCATGAAGTGGACAGCTAAGCAGTCAGAGCACTGGCACCTGAATATGAAGGTGTGCATGCTAGCTCATTTGATGCCTGTAAGACGCAGCAAACTTTTTCTAGCTGACCCAGATGTTGACTAGGTACCTGCAGGACCTGAAGGAGGTTGGAAAAGGTAAGGCAGCAAGGGAAAGGAGACTGGTATCACCCTCTCAAAAAGCTGGCCTCGAGAAAAGTGTTATCTCTAACATCTTCAACCACAACAACTGAAAGATTAGGAAACTACTTTTATATTTACTTTATCCATATGACTATAACAGGAAAATTGTGTATGTGATCTCTGTATACCTATAAATTGTGTCCTTCCATTTTCAGTTGCAGTGA
The DNA here is from genome assembly GCA_004794655.1 of Marisa cornuarietis. Taxonomy (NCBI): domain Eukaryota; kingdom Metazoa; phylum Mollusca; class Gastropoda; order Architaenioglossa; family Ampullariidae; genus Marisa; species Marisa cornuarietis. The sequence goes on along the minus strand of SMMW01000047.1, from coordinate 632,734 downwards.
CAAGTCCAGGTAGGATAACAGAACTGTCTTTTTGAAGAATCTCCATGGTATTGCCTGGCAAAAACTGAGAACTTTCTGCCAGCTGCCAGCAGCTCTGTGATGGGAAAAAACACTTATTGAAACATCAGACACTAAATCAGATGGCGACTGAATTTAGAACTCTGAATAATGCTTTCATACCAGAATAATGACACAGGAGCATCTGCTACAAGCTCTGTGGAATGTCTAAGCACAGTCTGATTGGAAAAGATTTAAAACATAAACATAGGGAGACAGCAAAAATACGAGAACAGCTATATGGCAAAACATTCTGCTGTAAACATGTCAGAGATATACATACCTTAACTCCAGGTATACATAGTGCAGTTAAGCCAGTGATGGTTTTGCTGATAGTTAACTGAATTCCCCATCCATCCACTGTCTCTTTGTTGATTTCCAATCCATTCAAGTATAATGAAACATCACTCTTGCCAGGCAGCTGAGACAAACCAAAATAATTCTTGTTATTGCCCTTGATATCAAGGTTTCAAAACTATCTTTTCAATGTGAACAATACACTAAGTATAATAATATAGATGCAGCATAAGTTGTGTCAACCCCCTCTTTTCTAGAGCGGTCCATTGGCACAACGGTTAACGCCTGTCACCAATACAGTGAAGGTTGGCTGTCTTGGGTTCAGCTCTCGCCTCAGGCATGCTATTCTTTCTCTGCATGTGGCATCTGTTTAAAGGGCTGGCTGACTTGCTGTGATATAGGCTCAGCTCCTGGCTTGGTGTAAAACACCAGTTCCTCCCCCACCCACTTTTTTTCTAAAATTTTGCACCAAATCTTGAAACCGCTTTAAGAAGTGACCAATCATATTCAACTAAGATTAACAAAGTATATATGAACCTCTGAGAACTGCATGCGAAGAGACAAGACACTGCCCTGACGGCACTTTATGTCAGCATGAGTCTTTGAATTGCCTTGTGTGTCTAAGAAAGTGCCTGTAGGTCCTTGGAACTCAAAGAACTGACCATTTGGTCTGAAATATATTAGGGATCAAAATAAATAAACAGAAGAAAAAAAAATCCTGCACATTTCAGGATGATATAAGCATGGTTTTAACTCTGAAAATAAAACATCACAAACACCAGAAACTGTAGAATGCGATTTTTTCAGAAATAATAAATGTTATTGTACAATATGAAAACGTACAATGCAAAAGAATAATATAGTATAAAAGAGTAATTTTTATATTAATAATAAAGAAATGCTGAAACTAATTAAGTTGTCATTAGTTTTTAACAAAGATTTTTCTTATATCCTACTACATTAGATACGTTATTCTTCATAAAACATAAATGAAGGTCTAAACACTGTCACTCCTCTAAATCTCAGCATTGCACACGTACAAGTCCCCTCTAACAGAGAAGTTGTAGCCTCGAAGAATGCTGATACTGGCTTTATCAAAATAAACTGGTGTCAAGGGCTGGCTCAGGGTCACAGATTGACCTTTCTTCATGTTCAGGAGAGGACCAGTAACAGTTGTTTGAATATGACTGGCTTCAGCTTCAGGGTCAGCCATTGGCTCTGACTGCACCCCATGTTTGATAACTGAGCTGATGCGAACAAACCCAGGCTTGATGAAAGACTCATATTTCTGCAGAAATAAAATGAATTAAATCCGGATTTTAAATATAAATATCTCAATCATATCTCATGGCAAAGTAAAGGTGAATAAAATTAGAAATTTTGTAAAGAAAGTCCTTATCTTCTAAAAGTTTTCAGTTTTACTAAGATTACTTACTCCTGACTCAGCAATCAGAGGTGAACAAGCCATGTATGGTTATTGATTATACATCTTGTTATAGCTCATGGTGGGCAAGAAGTTACTTTAATTCTGGCATTACTTATATAAACACTTGAAAGCACCACTCACTGCTAAGTACTGGATGCATCTGGAGCAGATGTGACAGTGTTGACAGAGAAGGTTCATACCATCACAACACATAAAGCATCTGCAGTGGAAGGAAAATAGAAACACAGTCTTTTTCATTTTCCAGTTGACATTAACACTGTTGTGGTAAATCTAATGAAGAATGCACACAAAGGCAATGTGTAATATCTATATTTTACTTATAAAATGGAGGTTTCTTTTAACAAGTGTTCTTTTGTTATCTGCTATAGATGTATGTTTATCTGATTATATTTCATTCCAACATTACTGTTGTCCTACTTAAGTAAAACAGGCAAAGAGATTATTTACTCTAAAAGTGACAGAATACTGGTTTTGTATTCCTAGGAAAAGTGAAAAGGGACTGACATTTGGATGGTATTTGAACCGCTAAAATGACCATCTGTCTTCAGCTGATTAAATCTCTGGTTGGCAGCTTGCAGGTAGACATAGTTGTGGAATGGAACTATGCTTGGATATTCTGAAAAGACAAAACTAAGTAAATCATATATGTTAGGAAATGATCTAATTGAAGCAGGAAATACCACCAAACAAAACGTTCACTTGTAAAAACAATTAACATAAACTAATTAACTGTTATACTTCTATAGATAAAGAATCTGCTACACTGAGATAAAGAGCGTTTTCCCTAGTTATGCACTGTGCTTGGGAAAAGGCCTCTGAATATCACTATTGCAGATTCTGTATCTAACCATCATTAATTCTTGCAAGGACTCAACATTCAATGGTTTTACAAGGCTCTTACCATGCATATAAAATAAACCTCAACATAGCAGACTTCATGCAATTTTCTTAAATTTTCAAGGCATACTATGACACTAATAATGTCTCAACATGCCAAGTTTAGAAAAAACCCTCAAAATATGCATCTCTAGGTTAAAAAATATGGATGAAATGACAGAGAATACATACGAGGCCCACATTTCTCTTCAATGTTGAGCTTGACTTTGTGAATCTTACACATTGAGCCCCTTTCATCAGCAGAAAATGTGGCATAGTAGACAAAATGAAAAACTGATTCCCTTTTCAAAGCCAGTTTAAGGTTGCCTTCACAGCACTGATCACAGGGTATGGTGACCTGAATAAAGAAAAGAAACTGCATTTCCCTGATCACACATTTTTCTTCTTTATTTAGCAATTATAATGGTTTTTATTCCAGTGTAGCTGTAATTTAGGTTGGGTAAAAAATAGCACTACTTCATGTGCATGTCCATATGCATACATCCATGCGCACACACACACACACACACACACACTTTGTATTAAAAAAGTAAAAAAAAGACTAACATGTGTGGCAATGTTGTGTTTGCGGAAAACATAGTCAGTGATCACAGAGACTGTCTGCAAAGCTCCCCACAAACACTTGTTGTTGTTTAGTCTAGCTGTTGGCTCCGGCATCTCTGAAGGTAACATGGGCAGCCTTCCACTGATTACAAGCACAGGGGAGCCTTGCAGCCTGGATGTGGAAGACTCTTGACTGAGTGCTGCTGAGATAGTAAAAATTCTCAGCTAAATGTTATTGTGCTCAGACATAGAAAAAATACATCTTTTCCAGCTTTGTTTCTGCTGATCAGCTTAAAAATGTTACCATTGCTGCTGTTATTTCTCATGAGAGGACCTTATAAACCAGTCCAGGTGGCTATCAAAATCTAGTAATTTATGTCTGCTTTGTTAATTGTCTAAAAGCATTGTTTATGATCATTCCATAATTATTTCTATCTTTCTATTATACAGATCTTTAATTGCTTCTTTGCTAAAAGTCGATAGCATGCATTTCTCATCCTCTGTTATAGTAAGAAAAAAATACAAAAACACTACAAGCATTGTTATTGTCATCACTGTCATTTTAAAAGAAATCCAAGCTAAGGGTTTATATATTTATTGGCAAGAAATAAATATCAAAGGCTTACTTTCCTGATGCTCTAGATTTGTGTAACAAAGCTGGACGAGAACATCAACATGTCCTTGTCGAAGTAGGAGTCCTGTCCTCCACACAAGCATGGGATTGATCACTTTCACAATATGCCTAAATTAAAGACACAAATGTATATATATATGTGTGTGTGAACTTCTATGTAGCACTGTCTACTGAACTGGCTAGAAGTGTACTCTTGAGAGCATGGAAGACTCCAGTACTGGCTAATGTACCTATTGCAATACATTTGTAATCAGCACAAGCTATATAATATTGATGTGTTACAGGTGTCCAGACCTGAAGACACTTATAAGGACAGATGGTGGTAGACCAGGAAAGATGGTGTAGAACAAGCTGGCATGATGGGTGTTGGGTGGAACTTTTTCTGGCCATAGTTGATCCTTCAACAAAGAAGAGCACAAAACTTAAGTGTTCTGTATCTAATGCAGTGCGCATGACAAAGGCCACAGCTTCATACATACTGTTTAATAATGACTTAAGGAAATAGAAAGATACTTTTAAAATATCTATTGACTTCTAATATTAGAAATGTCAAAATGCTTGCAGTATAAACTACTCGATCCTGACTTTCATCAGTAAAGGTGACAGATAAAGGCCACAAAGCCTATAGCCATCATATAGAAGTGATTCACCCAAGCCAAAGCATGGCACATAGAAGGCAAGACCTTCCATCATCTTTCCTGAAAAAACAAGTATCCATCTGCTACTGGGTGGACAAAGGAGGTTTTTTGCCACCAGCTCAAACAACTACTGCACCAAAATGAATAGACTAATCATACAGTAAATCACCTTGATTCCTAAAGAGAAGAGTGCATTGCATACAACCACACAATCATAAGGTTAGCTGAAAGGAACATTTATCTGCTTGTGCATGCAAAGCACAAGACACTGTCCATATTTTTAAAAATAAATAAATGTGTATTCTAATAAGTCAAAAATATTTCAAATGAATAATTATTCTAGAAGTGTATAGGCGTTATAAAGAATTCACAGCCAGGAAAAATAACATACCAAGGCTGGATGAGTAATTGGTACATCTTTAATATGAATGAACACCATCTCAGAGAACTTGCTGTCAGAGGATTTCCTGTCAACGCTATCTTCCTCTATGGGAGGCTTCTGAGTGGGTGTCCAGCGAAGAGGTAAAACCAATGCCTGTTTTGTTGTCAACTTTATAAAGTCATCCACCTGTTTGCATAAAGATGACTCAAGTGTGATAAATGTGACAAAATAATAGAACAGGAATATATTGTGCAATAACTATAAATACTGTGGCACCTGTAAATATATAGTGCTTTTATGTACAAGACTTTCAGTTCCACTCAAGACTAATTTTGTTGCAGCAAATATGTTTCTATAGTTTGGTAATCTTTAGTCTGCTATTGGTCTAACCTTAAACTAGTAAAGGTAAGCATAAAGGTTTATATTATAAAGGCTTCTGCTGCCTACTGGCCAAATAGGCAAAGAGGTGGTTCATGATGCAGGTAAGGCTTTTGGAAGACAGAATCTAACCCTCTTTTATGGCCATTGTTTATCTTCCCTGATAAAAGTCAGGGACCCATGCCCATTGTTAGAAGCAGAAGTTTTCCAGCCGTAGGCCCAGGCATGCCTTGAACTAGCGATCGTGTGCTAAAAAGACAACATACATGTGTGTGTTTGTGTGTGTGTGTGTGTGTGTGTGTGTGTGTGTGTGTGTGTGTGTGTGTGTGCTCCAAATTCTAACTAATAAAAAATAATGTGTATCAATGAATCACTGAAAATGTATACATAATATGAGAACATAGAATATTAGTGAACAAAAAGTAAAATAAATTTTTAAAAATCTCCCATAGGATCTTCACCTAAATAAACAATGAATAACAGTCACATAACTAAATCAGAAACTTTAAAGCAAATTTTCTAACCAGACACATGGTAGCATGAATTAAATGAAAACAAAATTCAGTAAAATACATAACAATTATAGTCTGCTAATATATTTCTAAAGAACAGAATGTTCCTTGTACCACATCATCAAATCTGTGAAATAGTAGGGCACTGTTAATCACAACTCTGTTGCCACTAATGGTCAAACACAAAGAAATCCTATCGCCATAATGCTCGAATTTCTGTCAATGTTTGCTCTGCTCTTCAAGCAGTGTTAAGCAACCACTAGTGCCTGGCTTCAATCAAAAAAAAAAAAAGCTCAGATGAAAGGGCTGAGAGTATTACAAACATAAAATAATCACCACCATTTTCCTTCCTGTATTTCTCCTGGGAAACAACACAGTTGTTGCAAAAACCAATTATGCTTTTAGCATATTTGAAAACCTTGACTAAATACTAAGATGGAAGAATACCCTGCATGCATGTATGTGTGTATGTGTCAATATGTGAGAGTTGATGGACTAATTTTCTTTTTTTAGTGATGTGAAAAAATAGCAATCTGTGTTCACTAACTATATAGCATCTGTGTGTGAGTAAGAATGTGCAACTTGAACTTTTGTGAAATTTTAAGAAAGCATGTTATAGTTGTAAGTCAATATTGAAATTCAAATCATATTGTTAAAAATGTTCTGTTCCTAACCCACTCATATAAAGTGTGTTGGCATATATATGATGTCCCATAGGTTTTAGAACTTAAGTGGCTCACAGTTTGTGGCACAACATATGTGACCCAGAGCCCAACCATCTACTTCCACACAACATTTTACCATCAGGTATCCATACATGCTTGCTGCAGAGTGGGAGTTTTCCATTTGCTAAGCCTTCACAAGCTTTGAAGGGTAACCTTATTACCATTCACATCCATGGGCATTAACCAAATGGTTGCAGAACCTCCATGAATGTTCTGCTTCAAAAGCTTCTTTCTCCACTTACATCAGTAAAACTGCAATGTCAGAGCTAATCCCCAGAGGAAAGAGGACAGAATGACTTTTGTTTAACAAGACAGTTGTAGCAATTATTACAAGTCCACTAAGCCAGGTAACTAAAGCAATAGTGATTTGGACTCATTTCAGATGCAAATTTACACAGCACTCTGCACACCAGCTCAGCACATCCTGCAGAATCTGAGTGCAATTAAAAGCTAATGTACTAGTCATGTAGAAGCACCACTACTAATAGATCCTGTCTGAAATGATAACGCTGCAAAACCAATCACTTAGCAGAGGACTGAGGTCTGCTTGAAAGCAACCATTTTCCCCACCCCTATTTCTCTTGCTCTTTCTCATATATCTCAGCTGAGAATAGCTATTGAAATCTAACACGATGACAGATGACTTTAAAAGGTATATCAACACCCAAATTACAAAACAATTTTTGAATCTCTGTTTTAATTGAGATAAGACAACATTCATTTATCATCTGTGTTCCATAATTGCTAAAAATATGTGTATTGCATAGAAATGTACTATACAAACTTTAATCAACAAAAATACATTTTGCAGAAAGAAGATATACTGTTTTGTACCACCACTAAAATGACAAAATTTAAGTTTGACACACAGTTAGAACATATTTCTGCTGTTAAGCATCACACCAGAACAAGCAGCATTGGCATAAATTATGCAGATGATACAAGTATACACAGGACAAGCCTCACATCATATGATAAAAAGACTGTTGCAATACCTTGATAGGAGACTGTGTAATTCCCTGACTGGGTCATTTTAATTCTCTGGTCAATTTTAGTGAGAAAACCATGCTGCCAGTAAAACTGTTTATTAGAATTTAATTATTGTTGTCTTTGAGTTCCCTTTAAACCCTAGCAACAGAATTTGTATTGTACTAAAGAGGAAGTGGTATAAAAGGAGTTTGTAGGAGAAAGAAGTTCCCATTGATTCTCTGCTACCATGGTGACATAACTGTTACTTCAAATGGGTGTAATCAGATTGGTCAGACGTGTGTACATAGCTGTCAACAGAGTACTGCCAGCCTGGAGAGAACACAGAAGTGTCAGTTCTGGAGATATACTGAGTGAATAAAGTAAAAAGTCAGGAGTTTTACTAGGATCACTGAACTTGTATCATGGACATACTCTCAGTACAAACCTTCATTGCGGCAGTGTGCCATCTTTTTCTAGCAGAGGGTACATTAGCTCCACTGACAGATCCTGTCAGAAAAAGTTATGGCAGTTTGATGGAGAATCTCTTAACTCATCCAATTGTGCAATTCAAGATCCCACCTATTCCAGCAGTGGCAACTTCAGTTAACTCAAGCTACCCCAAACATAACACAGTGGTTCAAATAGAACTACTCCCTACCAATATTCTGGAAGTAGATGGTAATCAGGAAATTATGGTGATGTCTGCATATCTCATATTAAGATGGAATGATCCACATCTCACCTGGAATTCAAGTGAGTATGAAGGAATTATGGCAGCTGAACTTAAAGCTTCGCAGGTATGGACTCCATTTTTAACTGTGATGGAAGAAGTTGAAAAAAAAGAAATTGCTCTTGATGATAGCATTACCTTGACAATTAATCAAACTGGAGGTATCACAGTGCCATTAGAAAAACTTTTCAAGACTTACTGCAAGCTGGATTTTTCACAGTTTCCTTTTGATGAGCAAAAATGTTCGATTACAATCTTAAGTGCATCTTCGAGCTCTGTTAAACTCATGTACACAAGTGAGGTGACTGAAAGTTTTATGAGACAATATTCACAAGGAGGAGAGTGGAACATTACACACATGTACTGGGAAATAACACCTAGTTCTTCAAGCTACCAACCAAGCATATTGAATTTTGTGTTTGTGCTCAGTCGTCAGAAATACTTTTATATAATTACGTTAATTGTTCCAATGTTTATTTCTGCCTTCATGAACTGTCTGGTGTTTACTATTCCACTTAAAGCAGGTGAAAAAGTTTCCTTTCTTATTTCTATCTTTCTGTCCAACACTGTTTTTTCTGGTTATCTCAGTGACATTATGCCACACACCTTTCAGAAAAAAGTTCCACTGCTGATAGTTTTATTATTAGGACTATGGCTGTGGAGTGTTTTGACCTTTCTTGCTACAATCTTTGTCCTTTATCGGTACCACCAAGATCAAGAGCCTGTCATAGAAGATGATGGGGAAGGCATAAAGAACAATATAGAAAAAATAACACCAGTAAATTGCTTGAGCAATTTCTTTACAAACATTTTCAACAAAAGAAACAAAATCAATGGCCAAATTCAGCCCATGTTTGTAAAAAATTCACCACAGTCTGAGATTCCTCACATGAGAAGTTATTTACAAACAAGATCAACTTTAAAAGGTTCAAAACAAACTAGTCCAGATGAAAGCATATTTGAAAACACTTCAGTAATGTCACAACATGACAAATCTGAGGAAGATTTATCAGGGAAGGACTCAAAATGCTGTGGTAAATTACAAACCAAACTGTCCACGCAAAGGAAAAAATCTAACAAACTGAATGCCAAAACGCTTGACCAAATATTCCTTTGTGTAAGTTTGGCTGCGTTAACTTGTATTACCACAATCTTTTTTTTTCAAATAACAGGGACCTGCTCTATTTTCTAGAGCCAGTTTCTAAACCTTTAAATGTCTACTATGTAGTTTTCTGTAGCGTGTCAACATCCTTTGGTTAAAAATTCAGAAAACACTGACTAATCTTTACAGAGGTTACTACAGTTTGCACTATACCATTTAGGTAAGATTTTCAGGTCTCAAAGCACATCGAAGCCCTTTTGTAGCAAGTGTGACAGTAATAGTCAGTTGCTATCCCACTAGCCTTACTAGATCTTTCTAAAATATTTTATTTGATGTTTTTCATATTTTCTTGTTGCTATTTGGTTTTACAGTTCTTTTTGTGTGCTTTCCTTGATAGATAACAAACCTGTGCAGGATGGACCCAGCCTGGAGTGCTTTATACTTGTAGCTATCTATTGTTTCTTTCTGAAACTTACTAATAAATAAGTACCTAAACTTCAAAAACAACTGTACAAATTGGTAATAACCCATAAAATATGCCTACTTGAATCAAACATGCCTATGCACTTTAAAGCCAGGGTTAAGCCAAAGGAGCACAAAAGTCTGAAAACTCATAACTTTTTCACAGAAATTCAAAACACTCAAAATGCCAAGACAGAACATTCAATTCTTATATTAACCAGGGTTGATATTTCAAGAGACTCAATGCTTTAAACTGAAATTAATTTATACTGTTTAAAACATGAATGTGATGCAAGTACATATAATAATACCTGATTATGTTTTGATGTATAAAACAGTAATTTAGCATTTAAAATTATAATCATGAATAATTGCATGTTGTGATCAAGGTACCTGTGTTTGGCTTCTTCGATAGCACTGCATTTCAACATCTGACAACAAACATTGTGCAACTTTTTTTTTATAAATAACTCGTTCTCTTTATATATATATATACTGTGAACATTTTCTAAATTAGGTTACTTAACCCTCTTAGTATGATAGGCCATGATTGTGGCTTTGCCAGGAAAGCATGGGCAAGGCGATTTTCATTACTTTTATTGTAGTCTTCAGTTATTATCCAGTCTTTGTAATAGTTACACTTTTATGTTATGCTAAGAGGGTTAAGTAAATGACATGATATATTTTATATCTTTTAAAGGAAAATAAATTGTACAATTAATTGAAAAATCTATGAATTTATTTCTACACATTTTGCATATGTTTCTGGAATCTTTTTTTGTTTGGAGAGCACACATTTATTAAAACTTCTGGCAGAACATTATAGAGATAATTGCTGTGATTATCTTGACATCACCATTAACCAAAAAAGTGCACTTTTTTCTTATATTGTCATCACAACAGCTCCACACAAAGAAATTCATTCAGGCAAATCATTATGGAGATACATCTGTGATTACTATGATATCAATATTAACAAAAATACACATTTATCTGACATATTCAATACAGCAGTTGCACCATCCCCCCACCCCAACACACCCGGTCTTCTTCTTTTTCTCATCCCTTAGCTGGTACCAGAAGTACCAGTCATAGGGGAGATAAAATGGGATACAGCAGTCACCCATGTGAGAAGCTGCCCCAGTATGTGAGAAGGTGCCCCAGTGAATAGCTGGTCCACTCCTTCACATTAGTCACCCAGCATTTCTTTTGCTTGCCAGGGGGATTTTTAGCAGCGAGTGAAAGGTGGCTCTATGGAGGTATGCAAAGAAATGTGGTAAATACATATAAATATTTAGGCCTTTACTTCTCCTCAAGATTAAGTTTTTCTCGTGCATCTGAAGACCTAACTGCTAAGGCCAAGAAAGCAGTATTCTGCATAATTAATACATTATACAAGATAGGAAACCATTCTGTAAGTGTTTTTACCAGACTATTTGATATGCAAGTTAAACCAATCTTATGTTATGCAGCCAAAGTTTGGGGCCTTCATGGAAGTGTCTGTATAGAAATTGAAAAGGTTCACACATATGCTATGAAAAGATTTTTGGGTGTGGGTGTACGCACCCCTAACATGATATACGGTGATTTGGGCAGATATCCACTTTTCGTTAGCATATACATAAGCTGTGTCAGATATTGGATAAAATTAACAAGGATGGAGCAACAAAGACTTCCATGGAGAGCTTACAAAATGTTAGAACGATTAGACAATAATGGAAAACAAAACTGGATATCCGAGATCAGGTTACTTCTATTTAGGTATGGTTTTGGACATGTTTGGCTAAATCAAGGAGTGGAATCAGTAAGCAATTTTATAAAATGTTTTAAACAAAGATTGATTGATTGTCACTGGCAAGAATAGGATTTTATAATCAATAGCAGTGAAAGGTTTAGCTTCTATAAATCAATGAAATCTGTGACTCACAGAGAAATGTATTTGAGTTTAGATGTTAATAAATTCATCAGAAATGCATTAGTAAGATTCCGATTTGGTATTTCATATATAATGACACATACTTTAAGATATTCTGACAATAATATAAGTAAAATATGCCCTATGTGTCAAATTGATGAAGAGGATAAGTTCCATTTTATATTATGTTGTCCATGCCTAAAAGATTTGAGAACAAATTTTATTCCGGAATTGTACTACACCATACCAAATAATTCCAAACTGCAAAAATATCTTATGTCAACAAAAAACGAAACAATACTGTACAATCTTGCCAAGTTTTTGTATTTAGTGGCAAAGAAAAGAGATGCTATTATATACTAATGACATTTTGCATTTATTATGTACTATATTTCTTCCCCGAATCATGTTGTATGACAATCTTTTTGAATGGGCTCAAAGGCCTAACAAATAAAATATTCCTATTCATATTCTTTTGCTTGCCATAGTGTCAAAAATAGAACTGTCATGTAGGATGCACTGTGGAGCCACCAGCCTTTATAAAGATTTATGTGTGTACCCATCAGCCTTCATCCCTGATTCTCTTACCTCCTTTAAATCTATACTTAAGACACATCTTTTCAGAACAGCAACTTCACTGTGACCCTGTCCTGACCATCAGCGTGCCTAACATGTTTCTGTCTTTATTTTGTGTATGAGCTGGTGTGTCTGTTGTAGAAGTGAGCATGTCTGTTCTGAATATGAGTGCATGGTTGTTGGTGATTCCATTTACTTCTGTGTGTCATTTCTGTAAAGCGCTTTGAGCAAATCATTGGAAATGTTCATTATTATTATGAAGGAAGCCTGTAGCACTAAATGTTACACTAGTGACTCAAGTAACCACCACTGAGCACCCAAAGTCTATGACTTTTTCCTAGTCAAAAGCAGTACTCTTCAAAAACATTTATTAGGATTGGACAAATGCAGTTAACTTTCACAGAGGACCAACTGACTGACACATTTTGAAACTCTGCTTTATTCATAACACTTACTGCTTTGTTTTATGTAGTATGTAATATCATCATGCACAGCATGCTCCTTAGTGATTATTGTAATCATCGGTTAATAAATCAATGTAGTGCTGTTAATAGATAGCCATAACAGTCATGTTTCACTGTATGTCTGTACTAATACTCTGGACTGTCAAAGCCATAGCATTGTTGCATCATTTTATATTATGCTGCTGTATATTGTATTCGTTATAGCTATTCCTCAATTAAAAAAAACAATTTGAATAGCCTTGAGTTCAGGCTGTGAAATTTTCATAGATATAATAAGGACAAAATACAGAACAACTTTTTCATTACACAACAGTTTGAAACTATTGCAAGTGCACCAACCGAATGAGTGGTGGTTTACTGTCCTGAAAAATGTAAATTTACACAGCAATTTGCAGTTCACTTTACTCTGAAGAAGTTATTTCTGTTTGCTGTTTGCTGATTCTGTAATAACCCACCACAGTTTCTAAATAATTCATGAAATGGAAATGCCACAAAAGCAATTACTTGGCATAGGACCAATGGACACTTAAAGACAGACACACCCATTCACAAGTGCCCACGCATGCAGGCACAAATACACACACACATCAGTGTCAGATGGCTGCAGGAAAAAAGTAGTGACATCTAATCAAAGTGACTATAAAACAACAAATTTTAAAGGGGATATTAAATCCCACAAATATCTGATTATAGATTTCTCCACTGGCTGTCAGTCAAAAATGAGATTAGGCAATGTACATAGTTTTCAAACATAATACAAAAGGATATCATCAAAGGTTCTTAATTACCAGAACAATTTAAAAGATAGCAAAATACATGTGCTTAAATCTTGACTAGTCATTTTCAGAGGAGAGATCTACTCTTTTGTCATACTACTTAAATATAACATGGTAAACTTTAAACACATTAAAAAGAACAAATTTCAGCTTTTAAGGACCACATATGCACACAAAGCACTGGCATAAATTAAGAAGAATAATCCAAGTATACAAAGGCAGTGTTGTGTCATCATATCATGATGCTCTCTCTCTATGTATATATAGATATGGGTGAAAACTACTGCAGTATTATGACAGACGAATATGCCATTAAGTGATTGAAGATACAGGTAATTTTAGTTCAGTACATTAATTTTTAATGAAATTTGTGCACCTAAAATGTTAATTGAAGTGACATTTGTATTGCCTTTACGTTCCCTTTAACAGTCAAGGAAAAGCAGTATAAAAGGAAACTACCTGAGAAAGAAACTCACATCAGCTGCAGGAATTCTCTGATGAAATGGTGACTGTTATTTCAGACTGGTGGATCAGACTGGTCAGACTTGTGTATATATTTACACCATTGTACAAATATCATGAAAAACAACTAAAAGTCTAGAGAACACAGCTGATTTCAAATGATACATTAAAGTGAGAAAAAAACAGCATTTTTAAGGACATCACTGGACTTGTGGCATGGATTTACTTTCTGTGCAAGCCTTCATTGCAGCAATGTGCCAGCTTCTTCATGTGGAGAGTGCGCTAGCTCCACTGTCAGATCCTGTCAGAACTGGCTACCACAGTTTGATGGAGGATCTCTTAAAACATCCAGCTGTGCAGTTCAAGATCCCACCCAGTCCAGTAGTGACAACTTCATTTAACTCAAGCCACCACAAAAACAAGACAGTAGTTGAAATACAACTATTCCCTACTAACATTCTTGAGTTGAATGGTAATCAGGAAGTGATGGTGGTGACTGCCTATCTCCAATTAACATGGAACCACCCAGACCTCATTTGGAATTCAAGTGAGTATGAGGGAGTTACATTAGTGGAGCTCCAGGCTTCCCAGATATGGACCCCATCTTTGACTGTGATGAGTGAAGTAGAAGAGAAAACAATTGCCCTTGATGAACGTGTCAATTTGTCAATAAATCACACTGGAGTTATCACAGTGACATTAAATAAACATTTTAAAACATACTGCAAAATGGATTTTACATACTTCCCTTTAGATGAGCAAGAATGCTTCATTACATTCTTAAGTGCATCTTTGACTTCTGTTACACTCCACTACCATAAAGGTAATAGTGGAAGTTTCATGAAACAATATTCTCAAGGAGGAGAGTGGAATATTACAGACCTGTACTGGAAAACATCTAACTCTTCAGACTATGAGCCAAGCACGATGAAAGCTGTGTTTGTGTTAAAACGCTGGACATACTTTTATTTAATCACATTTATTTGTCCAGTGGTTATTTCTGCTTTCATGAACTGTCTGGTGTTTACTATCCCACTTGAATCAGGTGAAAAAATTTCATTTCTTATTTCTATTTTTTTGTCCAACACTGTTTTTTCTGGTTACCTCAGTGACATCCTGCCGCATTCCTTTCACAAAAGAGTTCCATTGCTGATGGTTTTCTTATTAGGAATATGGATGTGGAGTGCCTTGACCTTTCTTGCTACAATCTTTGTCCTCTCTAGGTACCACCAAGAGCAAAAGCAGGTCACAGAAGATAATGGAGAATGTAAAGAGAACAATATAGATATAACACCAGTAAACTGTTTGATCAATTTCTGTACAAACATTTTCAACAAAAGAAACAAAGTTAATGACCAAATTAGGCCCATACTAGTAAAAATTTTACCACAATCTGGGATTCCCAATGACATAAGACTTGATTTACAAAATAGATCAACTCTAAAAGATACAAAACAAACTACTCCAGAAACAGACCATGAAAGCACATTTGAAAACTCAAATTATGAAGCTATCACTTCAGTAACGTCACAACATGATACATCTGAGGAAGATTTATCAGGGAAGCATTCAAAATACTGTGCTAAATTACAAACCAAATCGTCCATGCAAAGGAAAAAATCTAACAAACTAAATGCCAAAACGCTTGATCAAATATTCCTTTTTGTAAATTTAGCTGCGTTAACTTTTATTACTACACTCTTTTTTCTTCAAAT
This sequence comes from Marisa cornuarietis, assembly GCA_004794655.1. Taxonomy (NCBI): domain Eukaryota; kingdom Metazoa; phylum Mollusca; class Gastropoda; order Architaenioglossa; family Ampullariidae; genus Marisa; species Marisa cornuarietis. The sequence continues at coordinate 617,053 of SMMW01000047.1, read as the reverse complement.
AACAGGGACCCAATTTATTTTCTAGAGTAAGTAGTTTCTGAAACCTTTAAGTGTCTACTAGTACAGATTCAGATTCAGGTTTTACATGATTTGGTCAAAAATTCGGAAAACACGGGCAGGCTGGTCTTTACAGAAGTTACCATAAGTGGCACTATTTTATTCAGACAAGACATTCAGGTCTCAAACATAGCCACCCTTTTTTGGAACAGATCTGCACAGGATTAAACTAGCCTGGAGTGCTTTATCTTTGTAGCAATTTATTGTAAGTAGTAATTAACTATGTCTTATTATTTATTTTTTGAAGTTTAAAAACAAATGTACACACTTTTAATTACCAATAAAGTATGCTTTCACGGAATATAACATGTGAATATGCATTTCTTCTTTGTACTGTACCACTACCAGATGACATGACTGTATCGTCTGTTTGGAGATCACCCTCTATAGCTACCTTAACTCAAGATGTCCAAACCCGTTCCCGGACAAACAACCACTGAACGGATGGAATTCAGGTCAGCCTCCTTATATCCCACCCGTCACCCGGCCCAGTGAGCCTCTCTACTCCAGTTTTTCGCCCGGCTCCACGCAGTTAAGATGTGTGTCAGCTACCTCGTTTCTGCGGTCTCTTGACTATTCCAGTGAGGCTTGTGAAGTACAGTAGTCGAGGATCCCGGTTATTCCCTGCTATCTAATATCTTCGTAGTACTGACTGCCGGTCCTGCTCATCTTTTCCTTTTGAAGTTTGCCGCTCCTAAGACAGTGGTCAGAGGCGAACCGCGCCGGGAAAGTATATGCTTTGGCTTGTTAAATGCTCTTTTTTTTTTTAGAGTAGCATAAGGTACGGCTAGATATCTATTACCGTCTCCAAGTGGTGTCTAATGCACTTTTGTTTTAGATTAAGTACTGAAGGGGGAAAGTCACAATCTGTTACTCTGGAAAGCATGCCATTTCCTTCCGTGCACGGTGCTCCATTAATGGCCGCGCATTTGGAAATGGCCGCAGTTGAACACCTCCAGCCACCCCTGGTCAATGTGCGACACGGGGCTTTTGTGACCACGTGGGCAGCAGGGGGTAATTGGTGGTTACTGTACGTGAGTAACCTTCAATAACAGCAGGCCCCTTTACTTCGGCATGTGGATGCGCGTTTATGTAATTTGCCAGTAACTTAATTTTACCATTTGGTAAGGGTCTATGTTTTAGAGCGGCTATAGAAGGTGTCTTACTGATGGAGCGATATAAGTCCTTCCATCGGTTAGTGAACGATGGCCTATATGCTTCGGTTCACCTGTAGCGTGTAAGTCACTGAGTTCTCCGTCTGTTTCCTCCCACGTTCTCCGATCGTTACTACCGGAGTTGTCACCACAGACTTCTATGATTTCTGTGGTTGTCACGGTCATGCATATCCTGGATGAAAAGCTGGCCGCTCTGCTGCCACGTGCTTGGAGACGTTCTCTACTGGTCAGCTGCACGTACACTTATGTGAACTCGAGATTTCGCGTTCCCTTTTAGCAATGAAGTTGGGAAAAGATGTGTACTCGTTTTGTCTCAAACTGTGATCGTGGTTAAGCGTCACTGTGCACGGACACCTCGTGGTTTTTACCGACAGACGTGTTGGGAAAAGGAAAGAAATATGGGTCTGTCGTTAATTTTACCACTTACTGAAGCTATGGTTAATGAATCTGGTAAAGGCCGGGGTCTCTGTCCTTCTTGGATAAGTAAACAAATCAGCATGCTAGCGAGAGTGGCATTGAGATGGGGTTTCACAGTCTGTTTTATTTGCTGCAGTACTATTACAGGCACAGACAAAGAACCATCAGCTGTATCTCGTATCTGTTCGGAGGCAGACTCCTTAGAGAGAGCTGTCAGCCTTGCCTACACATAGCGGCTACACAAGGGTCACTGAGTAGACCGCGCCAGAGACGTGGTCCAGACCAGGGAAACGCAGAGTTAAGCAGACTGTGAGGTGCTCCACCTGCATGGAGCGGGTTCTTCTTGGATGAACAAAGAACCGGCGCCTAAACTGCAACCCTGACGCCGGGGACAAGACAGGGACAAGCCTTGCAAGACTTATTAGGCTGGCGGCTCCCCTCCCCAACCGGGGGGTTGCGACCCCGAGACCTGGTCAACCCCGGCCTTCAAGGTAAGTTCTTTTTCTTCCTTTTCCCCAGAACAGATCGTCGAGAAAACGCTCTCAAGTCCGCCGAGGGTTGGGGTACACCCATCGCCTGCCGTTTAAGTTCTGCAGGTGATTAAAGTTGACGGAAACGACACGGCCGGACACAGCGTTCCAGAGGACATCCGCCAGTGGGAGGGTGTACAGCCTGGAACCTTTGCTCGTTTTCATCCCAAAGGCCAGGGAAGCGACCAGGTGGGACGCTGTGCTCCAGGGGGGGCACCCCCAGCCCGGATGCCCATGGGCCAGGAGGCGAGTGTTGGGAGAAGACCAACAGCCTCATATCATTTGTTCAAAAGATGGCCTGTTCGGTTGTGCCAGAGAAGGTAGTTTCCCTACTGTGGCAGGGCGACACTTCCCACCCACCCACCTTCCCCACCCGCATCGCCTTCATGCGGCCTGGTAAGTATGCACCAGTTGAGACAGTTTCCTGGCAGCGGCAGTGTGGCTCTCCCCCCAGCCTCATCGTGGAGCCTGGATCAATGCCCAGCCTTGTCTGCAAGCATGGAAGGACACGTGGTCTTGCCGGCGGGCCGGGGGGGGCGGTCTGGCCTTATCTGCGAGCCCAGTCAACAACACAGTCTCGTCTTCAAGACCGGTAAGATCCTCAGCCTTGTCAGTGGGCCTTCAGGACTGCCCCAGTCCGCCCGCAGGTCAGGTGAGCGGCCCAGCCTTAACGGAGAGCCTTGTCTACAGCACAGCCTCGTCTTTGAGCCTGCTGGGACTTCTGGCCACGTCTGCAGGCCTGAAGAGCCGTCCAGCCTGGACATCCACCTACACTCGTCAGCGAGACAGGCCCATCGTCCAGCACTGCCTGCAATCCTGGAGAACCGTCAGGCCCTTTCTTTGGGAATGCTCCTATTTCTGGAATCACCGACGTCTCTGGGCTTACAGTCCCTCAGGGACAATGGGGAGAAGGCCAACAAAATTGGACTAGACGTCTTTCTATCAGCTTTGCCTCCTCTAAGACCACTGTGGAACCATGGGTTCCAGTGGGAGACTTTTCGAACCTCAGATCCTTGGGTCTATGAACTGATCACCGAAGGATGGTGTCTGTCATCCATAGACAGCCTCCTGGCATGCGATCACCAGTTTGGACACCAGCGCCGGGGCGGGGGGGGGATTGGTATTTTAGGCCGAGCCAGGAATTAAGGCTACATCACGGCAAGGGAGCCAGCCCTGCAGTGCCAGGGAGTGGTGTCTCTGTGAAGCAAAACTGCATTACTGCTATAAAGAATGGTTTCCAGGAGGTGGAACGGACGGACTCGCTGGCCTTCTACTTCACTTTTTCCTGGTTCCAGAACCAGGAGGGTGCTGGAGACTCATTCTGGATCTCTCTGGAATCCGCCAGGTCAGTGAGAGAGCGGTCGCTGTAGGAGTTTTTGTAGCCAACATGGCTCGGCAGCCACGTAATTGCACGGCCTGAGGCGCCTGTCAGCGGCATACCTTTGATGGTGGCGTTTAAAGGCAGAGTTCGTCAGTTTGTGATAAAACCTGTTGAACTGTGCCTGGCATCTTGGGTGTTACTCGGATCATTGGAGCGGTTATTTGTCTGTGCCGGATGAAGGCCCAGACTGCAGTGTCCACAGAGGCGGCCTTTGGTGGTGGCAACTGTGGTGACTGCCTTGTTTCTGGGAGGGACTCGATATGCCCTTTAACCGTGCAGGTCTTCTGACGTAGATCAATGGGGCCAGTGTCTAGAACCCACTAGTTTGGTATCTGTCTTGGGGTTCAGAGTTAGCAGCCTTGTCGATGGTATTACTGACAAAGCTACCATCTTTTTTCACTTTGTTGAAACAACCACACAACAGGCCTTCATCTGGCACCAGAGATTATGAACCTTCACGTCTCCTCTGATGTTGACGTTTCTCTCGTGGAGAGTTTGCTTCCGCTAGAAGGCCCTCGGCTTACTAGTATAGGAAGAAAATAAGGGGAGAGCTTGAGATGTGTCCAAATTAATATTTGACTGGAGCTTACAGATATGTCCCAGGTGAAGGTGGTGGATCGTTCTGCGACCGTTTATTAAGAAACTTCATGCACCTGTTGCTTAAGTTATAGAGCCATGCTTGAGATACATTCAGCGAAGTGAAGATCAATAGTGATTAAGAAAGATCTGTATTGCTGGCCATTTCATTGGCTCACTCTGTAGGTCGCATCATCCCCATCTCTTGGAATTGCACAGCTGATCCGACTACCTTCTTGAACTCGATGGCCTAGGGTTCCTTCAATTTTAACATGGATACCTGTTGGTTAGTGGCAGTCGCCTTCGAGGCTTGAGTTTCAGAGTTCTCAGACCCCATCAGTTTGGAGGATGGTTCTGTAGCCTAGCAAACCCATTCAGGGTTCCGGGCTAGGATAGAATCCAAGCAATGAGTCACTAGGAAGTCAGTCTTCTTCCGCAACCAAGATAGGGTCCCAGAGACTAGATTAGGCTCCAGGGCCCAGTTAGAGCGTTAAGGAGCTATCTCAAGAGACAGGCTTAGCGCAGAACTGGTAGATTGCGGCTGTTTTAATTCGATGTTCACCAGGTGCTACCTGTGGAACCGTGCCCCCTTCGGACAACACAGCCTGAGGCAGACATGGAAGCCTGTTTTGCCAACCTGACCACAACTTATTTAGCACACTATAACGGCCTTACAGTCTATAGCCCAGCTGGATTTGGAGTATATTAATTTCTTTGTTCACCTAAATTTTCTGCCAGGGTGGGTTGCCGCTCCCTCCACCTATATTAGTTTCCATATAGTCATGTCATCTGGTACAGCACAAAGAAGAAACACCAGTTTTGGTAGTAAAATTTCTTTCTCCAAGTACTTGCCACATGACATGACAGCTAGATCCCTCCCAGCTCCCCACACTGGGCTCCAGACTCAGTACAGGCGAAAACTGGAGTAGAGAGTCTCACTATGGTGACAGGTAGGATGGGAGGGGGCTGAACAGAATTCAAGTCCTACCGTTCTGTGGTTGTTTGACCAGAATGGGTTTGGACAGCTGGATTCGAGGTAACTAGAGGGTACTCTCCATATAGTCATGTCATCTGGTAAGTACTCGAAGAAAGAAATTTTGCTACAAAAACTGGTGTTTTAAAGCCAGCGTTAGAGTAAAGAAGAAAGTCTAAACTCCCATAACCTCTTCACATAGAAATTAAAAACACTCAAAAACTTCAAGAAAGACTATTCTTAAAGCTTATCTTAATCTGACTAGATGTTCCAGCAGGCTCAATGCTTTAAACTGCACTTTATTTATAGTTTTTAAAACAGAAATGTGATGCAAGTTGCATACTGCCAGCATTGGAACTGTTAAAGAAAAAGTAACTGTACATCAAAAATTATATATAATCTGGAATAATTGCATGTCATGATCATGGCTTCCAAACTGAAAGGCATGCTGATTCGATACCCGGGTAGTGCAGAAAACTTCCCCTAGTTGACCCAGCTGGCAGGAATGGGTACCTGACTCCACAGAGGGTCGGAGAAGGTAAGGCAGCTAGGGAGAGGAGATGAGCATCGTCCTCAAATAAAGCTGACCCCTCCCAAAAAAAAGAGGTCTCTAAAGCCTCCCTCCCTCCCCCATGACATGAAAAGGTAAGGGGATGACCTTTATGTCTACCTTTTAAGTAAATTACATGATATATTAGTTTCTTTGTAAGCATTTAAATGAATATTTTCAGCTAGTGTTGTCTTCTGTAAAAGTAGAATGTAACTGACAGATTTATAAATTTTTTTCTACACATAAACTTCTGGTATCCTTTTTCCCTTGGTCAGCATACTATTAAAACTTAACGAAGAAATTAATTTTTGGCATAATGTTATGAAGATAATGGTGTGATTATCTTGATATAACAAAAAATGCACTTTTATCTTATACTGTCATTACAACCGACACACATGCACACACAAATAGCACCACCCAACACTGGCTTGATTTAATTTTAAATGAATCGGTGACATTCTAACTGACCCCAAATTACAGCTCAGTTTCTCATGCACAAAAGCTGCTTACTTACTTTTTCCTGTGTGGGGAGGGGAATGGGAAAGTAAATTTAAGTAAAAGAGAGTAAATAAACAGATATGAGATCTGAAGTCTCAGGGTTTATACAAATTAACTAGAAATCCTGTATTTTAGACTTTAAAAAAACTTTTACCTAACAACAGACAAGACACAAATACATTAAAATATATTGATATAAAATGCATCACAGTTTCACAGAAAAGAAACTTACAATCCTTATTTGTCTCTATACAATTATTGTTTGACCTTTTTTTAAACTATTAACAAAAAGCAGTAAGTTTCTCTCAATTGTAATTTTAGCATTTTGAAAGTAAACTCTGAATGCTAAAATGTTAGTGTGAGGCCACCGCCTTTATTAAGATTTAAGTGTATAGATTGCTGTAGCTAATTTGTATTTCTGCTCTTGTGAACTTTTGCAAGGAAGGTTACACCTCTAAATGTAATATGTAATATCATACTGCTAATTATCTTTATTGATTAGTGTTCAGCACTGTATAATCATCATGTACAACTATTATACATCAAGTAAATAAAGCAAGGAAGCACTATTAATAGATAGGCAGCCATGATAGCCCTGTTTCACTGTATGTCTGTACTCAACTAATATTCTCTACTGTCGAAGCAATAGAATTGTTTCATCTTCTTATATTATGCTTTGTAACTGTATTCATTATAGCCATTCCTCAATAAAAATCAAATAACCTTGAGTTCGAGCTGTAAAATTCAACTCATATAATGAGAAAAGATGACAGAAAAACCTTTGCGTGACACAACAGTTTTAAACTATTACAAATGAGGCAACGAAAGGAGTGGTGGCTTACGGTCCTGAGAAATGTAAATTTACACAGCTCTTTACAACCAAGCCCAGTGCACTCTGCTCTGGCTGAGTACAATTAAAAGTTGTTTGCTGATTCTGTAATGGCAGTACCCACCACAATTTATAAATACTCCATGAAATGAAAATGCCACAAAAGCAATCACTAAGCATAGGAAGGATACATGCTTGAAAGCAGACACACCCATGGACAAGCAAATATGCATGCAGGCACAGGCATATGCACATGTATGCATGAACACACACCCCAACCCACACACACACACACAAAACACTGTGAGTTGAGTGCAGAAAAAAACTGGTGAAATCTAAAATCAGCATTACAATAACAATAACAGACCTTAAATTGGATATTACATTGCAGAAATATTGAAGTAGATTTTAGATTTCTCTACTAGCTGTCATAAATGAGATTGCACAACATAATAGTTTTTGAAATTATACAAAAGGATATTATCAAAGTAATTATAGAGAAAAATTAATGAGGCAAAGAAATACATATGCTTAAACCTTGACAAATTTGTTTGCAGAAGGAAGACCTGCTGTTTGCCATGCTGGTAAATTTTACAAACACTTTACGAAAACATATTTCTGCTTTTAAGGACCACATCTGCACATTCAGCATGGATATGAATTATGCAGAATAATTCAAGAATACAGAAGCAGTGCTGCTGGATCATCATATCATGATACTCTAATGTGAAAATTATTGCAGTAATACGACAGAAGAATATGTCATTCAGTATTTACAGGTCATTTTAGTTCACTGTATTATTTAAAGAAAAACTTGCTGCACCTAAATTATTTATTTAAATAACATTTGTGTTGCCTTTACGTCCCCTTTAACACTCAAGGGAAAGCAGTATAAAAGGAAACTACCTGAGAAAGAAACTCACATCAGCTGCAGGAATTCTCCGATGATATAGAATAGATAGCTGCTACTTCAAACTTGTAATCAGACTGGTCAGACGTGTATATATTTACACCAATGTACAAATACAATTAAAAAAACTAAAAACGTCATTCTATAGGAAAAGGCTGATTTCAAATGAAATGTGCTTTGTGGGTACCTTGAAGGTGAGGGAAAGAAATTTAGTATTTTACAGAGCTCACAGGACTTGTGGCATGGATGTACTTTCTGTGCAAACATTCATTGCAGCTATGTGCCACCTTTTTCTTGTGGAGAGTGCGCTAGCTCCACTGTCAGATCCTGTCAGAATTGGCTACCACAGTTTGATGGAGGATCTCTTAAAACATCCAGCTGTGCAGTTCAAGATCCCACCCAGTCCAGTAGTGACAACTTCATTTAACTCAAGCCACCACAGACAAGACACTGTGTTTGAAATAGAACTTTTCCCTACCAATATTCTTGAGTTGAATGGTAATCAGGAAGTGATGATGATGACTGCTTATCTGAAACTAACATGGAACCACCCAGACCTCATTTGGAATTCAAGTGAGTATGAGGGAGTTGCATTAGTGGAGCTCCAGGCTTCCCAGATATGGACCCCATCTTTGACTGTGATGAATGAAGTAGAAGAGAAAAAAATTGCCCTTGATGAAAGTATCAGTTTGTCAATAAATCACACTGGAGTTATCACAGTGGCATTAGATAAGCATTTCAAAACATACTGCAAAATGGATTTTACATACTTTCCTTTCGATGAACAAACATGCAACATTACATTCTTAAGTGCATCTTTGACTTCTAGTACACTTATGTCCACAAGGGACATGACTGGTTTCATGAGAGAATATTCTCAAGGAGGACAGTGGAATATTACAGACATGTACTGGAAAATAGAATCTAATTCTTCAGGCTTCCAGCCAAGCATGTTGAAAGCTGTGTTTGTGTTAAAACGTTGGACACACTTTTATTCAATCACATTAATTGGACCAATGTGTGTTTCTGCCTTCATGAACTGTCTGGTGTTTACTATTCCACTTGAAGCAGGTGAAAAAGTTTCCTTCCTTATTTCTATCTTTCTGTCCAACACTGTTTTTTCTGGTTATCTCAGTGACATCATGCCACATTCCTTTCAGAAAAGTATTCCACTGCTGATGGTTTTCTTAGTAGGACTTTGGCTGTGGAGTGTTTTGACCTTTCTTGCTACAACCTTTGTCCTTTATCGGTACCATCAAGAGCAAAAGCAGGTCATAAGAGATAATGTGGAATGCCAAAAAGATCATTTAGAGGAAAAAACGCCTGCTATTATTACTTTCTTTTCAAACATTTTCAACAAAAGAAATAAAGTCATGAACCTCGATCAACCTAGGCTGCTTAAAAAATCATCACACTCAGAGATAATTGCAAGCATAGAAAATAACTCAAGAATTGTTCTAAATGATTCAACAAATAATGATTCAGAGTCACTTAAAAACAAGAAATTTCTAAAACCAAAGGATAACAATGCTATATCAGCAACATCAAATGACGAGAAATCTGATGACCCAAAATTATACACAACACTGTCAATAAAAAGACAAAACTTCAACACACTTAAAGCTAAGACACTTGACCAAATATTCCTTTGTTTAAGTGTAACTACATTAATTTTAATTATTACAATTTTTATTATATATATCACAGGGAAACATTCACTTTTCTAGTCTAAATTCTTGCTCTTTGACCACCGTCATGTATAGCTTCATCTAGGTTTTGTCTTCTAAATCAGCCTCTTGCAGTCCAAAGATCAGGAATAAATAGTTACCCTTTTTAGAAATTATTACATTTGGTAATGTTTTTTTCCCCACACATTTAAGCTTAAAATTTCAGGTGTTCAACACTATGGCCCTTTGAATGGCAAACAAAACAGAACTGTTCATTTAGTGTTCCACCAACTTTTGTATTAATTTTGTCTATCATTTTGTTTTCTTTTATAATTTATTACTTAGCTAAAAATGTACATTATTACATCTTAAGTTAACCTAACATTTGTCTTACCCTGTCATTACAAGAGTCATGCCCAACTGATTCACTGCAATTGTTATCCTGTGCTGTCACGACTTATTAGTCATGTTTCTGTAAGTTTATAAATACTATAAAAATGTGTATATCTTTAACACTCTCTCTACTAAAGCAGCTAAACCTTTTTCATATATACATTCCCTTCCTCCCTGTCCTCCCCCGCTCCACAAAAGCATGTAGTTCTCAGAAACCAGAGACATGGTTGTGAACAAAACATGCAAACAAAACTATACAGGTTTCAAATGTCCCTGGTTTCTAAAAGCTGATTTTCCACAAAATTGCCATTTTCATTTTGCACATAAAACAGCACCTTGGCGCAGTTTTCAGTTCATGCATAGTTTTGTCTTAGAGCGTGTACTATATATTTCCTTTATTTTTCTCATTAAAAATCTTTTGAATAATTTTGAATTTCCAAACTGATTGGAAAAACTACTTGCTTTACTTTATGCCTCTCAAGCAACCATATTGCCCTTCTTATGAATAATACTGCAATGGTAATCTTAAAAAATGATTTATAATAACAGGAAGCAGAAGCTAAAAGAACCCCCCACCCCCAGAACTATGTTATGGAGCTCATCAACAGCATCTATTTTCAGGAAGAGTTAAAAACAACCAATAACACTTTGCAGTAGCTCATATTCTTCTGAACACTGCAAGCTCTGACTATCATGAGATATGCCCATATTGTTTTAATTTGCATGTTTTTACTGAAATAAGGTCATCAACAAAAGTCCTTGATGATGTGGTCTTTGTAAAAGAAATAAAGGATGATCTGTAACATCTATCATCATTTGTCTGTATTCTCTTTCACACAAGTTTATTTTTGGTATCCAAATCTCACAGCCATATTTGAAGACGTTAATGATGAGGAAGCATATTAGACTAATTATGGAGGAGCAACAAATTTTATTGTCATTTGAGATGAATTTCAGTTTAGTGAGTGCTGCTGTTGTCTGTGCTGTGCTGTTCTGAAGAGCAGAGCACTTCTGGCTTTGATCCTTCATCTAGGATAGTTGATTTCAAATATCTGAATTTCAAACATCTCAAGAGCCTTGCCCTTCACTTTGATACCTACGCTGATGCTGATGCTGCTGCTGTTGCTGGTCATCTGTTTAGACTTTTACTGCCATGATGTCCATGCCATATGGTGTTGATGCCTTACCAAGAGGTAAGGGGTCTGTCAACAAGCTGTTGTTTCTGTCAAGTTCCCCCACAATTAAATGACAGAAAACACCCGATGACTGCCAACTTGTCAGTTACATACCGTTTATATTCTTTGAGTATTTTTCTCATATTTAAAAATCAGTTAAATAACACTGGGATAAACTAGAATTGTTTTTAATCTCTCACCTTTATTTCTGCACTGTGGTTTTTCAAAAGCTCTGCCACTGCTGCTTTATTCCAAAATGATGTTATACCACCAAGACAAGAAAAGTCACCTGACACAGGGGGTCTCATCTCAGAAAAGGCACAGATCAATGAAAAGTATCCCTGAAGATTAGTGACAAAAAGGTCATCTCTTGATCCTGGCAGGTACAGGGCACGGCCCTGCACAGAAAAAATATCAAAACATTTGAAAGTAATGCCACATTCTATTGCCCCCCGATACACACACACACCCGATCAAAGACCAGAAAGTACAAGGGGGAAAAACTTATATTCCTATATGAAAGAGGATCAGATGTAAGTAGATTCTAGGCTCCATTCCAAATTTTTAGGTAGCAGATCAAAACCAGCTTTCTCCAAGACCCCAAAAACTAGATATTAAGTAAATAAGAATCTCACACATTGTGCCATTAAATCCACAATTTTCCTCATGTAGGGATATGGCTGTCTATGGTGGAACTGTTCTCTGGCAGTCTTTTTCATGCAGTGATATTCTTGGTGCAATGAGGTCAAGGGCTTTATAGGGAGCAAATCCATCAGTTGAAAACATGAATTATCCACTGGGTCATGGATCCATGGGAAATTGGCCTTGACACTCTGAATGGCTGCTGTCAAGCATGTGGCCAGTGCCACTGCAAGATGCCCTGGAATCTAGAAAATAAGAATGTCACAACATCTCAGCACACATCTTCACTGTTACTTGTAGCATTTAGATTGAAGAAAACTTAAAAGGCTATTCCAGAACTATTCCTTTTAGGACAAGAAAGTTGGAGTAAAACTTTACCGAACATGATAAACATCAAACCTTCTCACTTTTCAGCAAAGTTAAAGATTTACAAATGCATCCATACTATGACAAACACTTAATTGGGTGAAAATCTGGGGTTTTTATGCTTTCAAAACACCATTTAGCATTTCATTTGAAAAACATACACACCGTAATCTATTTCTACTTCTTTTCTAATTGATTAAGAGTTTGGGAATTACTCACACAAGATAGCATAATAAGAAGGTCTGAATTGGCTGCTATCAGCTCTTTAAGTTTTTCATGTGCTTGTCCCATAGCAGAGAAGGACAGCTGTCCATTGAAGTCTATATTCTCCATACGCCAAGATTTCCTGTTTGAGGAACCAAATCAAGATAAATTACTGTCTTCCTCATACATGTACCAAATGTCTGGCCTTAAGACCCACCTCCCATGAATATTTCTAGTAGCTAGTTTCAACTCCTTCTCCCCTGCCCTTCTCCTTCATAATCTTAAGCTCAGTCAAATAACCAAATAGAAACCTGGGTCTGGCAGTTTAGGTGATTATTCCATGAAGGCTGCCATTGAGTTGCAGCAACATTGTTTCATCAGAGTCGATCAAGACTTTCCATCAAATTCCATCAGAGAGACTATTATAGTGATCTTATTTATTATTTTAAGGAGTATAAACAAAAACAGGCTGTGGCTCAGAACTGTTCTTTCATTGCTATTGTTACAGTTTGTAGAGATGATAAAAACAAGTCTCTTGCTCTATGATTTGTGGCAGTCTTGTGTGACTAGCCCATCCCTGCAAGTAACTGCATAGGGGAAAAGACATACTAGGTACATACATAGCATGCTGTGATCTGAAAATGTTTCTTGGCTCATATAATCATACAAGATGGATGTCGACAACAGTATCTTGTACCATTTCCTGAGTTTCTTAAATCTCAAAAGCTTAAAAATCATGGTACAAAAGTACCTGACAATAAAATCGATGTCACTGCTGACAGCCTTGCTCCAGTTTGTTAGCGTTTTGATGATGGCTTCATGGACACCCGATGATAAATTCTCAGATGCTTTCAGCCCTAAAGTGACCATCACTACATCTGGAAACTGCACAACAGCAAAAATGGCATAAAGCACGCCTCAGCTAATATAGTCTCACTTATTGCCAGAGATATAAACAGAGATGGGGATGGATCCTGCTCTAATGCTCATTCACTCATGATATGAGAGGCAGCTTTTACATTATACATCAACAGAATTTTCACGATGGAAGTTTTGTTTGGTTTTATTGAGTCCATATTCTGAACTAACTGTATAAAAAAACTATCAATTTGAAAACAATTCTTCTTTTATGGAACATTTTCCTTTTCTCTCCAACATCTAAAAAAATGCTCATTCAGACCAACTATAACCTGAGAACAATACCTGAATAGTAACTTCGAATTTCAGTTGAGCTTTAAACTTTATTTTGCTTTAAGGTGTTTGGTCACACCCCATCTTTCTCTCCCCCTTTCTTTCCCTCTTTCTTTCACTCACATACACCTGTGCATGTATGCATGCACTTACACGTGGTAGAGGCTGGCTTAGATGCCTGCTGAAGGCTGATTGGTTGGTAGCACTGGTCAGGAGTGCTAATTGGTGTGCAAATTCATGTTAGTCCAGAGGGGATGGAGGGGGCTGTACCAACCCCCAGAAGCACATTCAGCGCTGTCCTTTGATACGGATTGACAGGCACCTCTAGCACATTAGCACATTAGCCTTCTCAGTGGGTGTAAAAGAGGAGTGAGAAGAGTGCCAAAAGAAGTCAGCAGAGAGACAAAGACATGTCGCAGCATTCCCAGTGGAAATCATTGCTATCTCAACCAGCACCTTGGTCAAGTACTTACCCTCTGAGTATGAGGTGGAAAGTTTGCCTGCAGTTTGCTGTGCTTGGTGGTAGTCGCACAGGTATAGCTGCAGGCAGCCAGCAATCAGTTGCCGTAATAAAGGCATTAACAATCTAATGCAATGCATGAAGCATTATCTTCACAAAGTGTGCACGAGTGTGTGCTGTGTTGTAGGTTACCTGGTGCCATACACATGCACATACACACATGCTCTTGAATATGTGTAAATTATTGTACTGTAATGTGAATATAATACAGTGTACCAAAAATGTTGACTGGTAAGCCTTTCAGGAGAATTCCTTGTTAAGTAAATGGTATCTCTTTTTTAATTGTTTTATTAATCACCTTGTTAAACCAAATTGTAAACCCTGCACATCACTGTCAGCTGGTCATCTAATCACTTTAAGAAAGTAAAGATATGTTACACAGATGTATATAACTGTAAACCATGCAGCATCAAAAATGATAAAAATGAGTATTCATTACTAACAGAATTTGTACAGTCCAAGAGTGAAGATTTAAAGGTCAGGTCTTCTGAATTTAACAGATGTACTTATGCCAATCAAAATGTTCTACTAAGTGTTAATTACCTTTGCAACAACTGATCCAATGGTTTCTGCTAGTCTGTGACCAACCTTCTCACTTTCTTCATTGCATGGTACAGTGTAAATAATCATGACAATGCTTCCAGGACTAATGACTGTATCTTGAAGAGGCTGAAGTAAAAGAGGAAATTTAAAGACACATTCCACTCACTTTCTCAAACAAAAAAAGATAATCTTACAATGAATATCTTCTAAAGTAAGTAAAATACAACTTATGATAAAAGTGATCTTATGAAATGACAAGGTACAAATATATCCTTATGAATACTAAAAAGAATATGACTGGCACAAAATGACAAAGGCACATGGAATGCATGACAAAGTCCTGAGTGATTTGCCCTCACCTAACTGTTGCATTCTGGTATTTTTCAGAGTTGATTTTGATTTTAGCATCCATGTTTTGACCTACACATTTTGTTGCGATCCTCTTCATTGTGCTAGATTATTTTTGTCTGTGCCATTTTGTTTTCCTTCTATGGCTCTCTATGACTACTGATATTTCTCTTTGACCTTGCCATTTTTATATCCATCAGCTTTCTTTGTCTCAGGTAAATGACCATCACACTTTCATTTCTACTGGTGGAAGTCTGATTTACAGCCTAGGCTTTGCAGGCAACACATACTACCAGGTACTAACAAAGAACTACAAGATCTTACCAGAAGACTGACAGACAGTTTAAATGCATATGGAAGGGAGATCAGTGTTCATAAGAGCAAAGTTATGATCCCTGGCAACAGCAAAGCAGAGATCTTCATGAACGGGGAGGTAAGGACAGGAACTCTGCATCAGGATTGCAACAGCAACAATGGCAAGGCTGGACTGGGTCTGGCACAGCCATCATGTCAGGTTTACTACAAAGTACAAATCCCTTGTAGTACTGATCCTGCTTTACAGATGTGAAAAGTGGACTCTGCTTGCTGATATGGGAAGGAGAATCTAAGGCATTTGAGAGCAAGTGCCTACTCCAGATATAATACAGAGAAGATAAAACTAATGACTTTGTATGAAGCACAGTTGCCATACTCATAGGATGACAAGAACCTCTAGCCGAAACACGTAAGCAACATAAGGTGGTCTGGTCTATGTGACCCAGCACAACACCTTGTCAAAAACTGTCCTTCAAGGTACCTTGGAGGGTAATCAATCCCACTGGTGGCCAGAGGAAGAACTGGCTTATAAACTTCAAAGACTGGACTGGTTGTCCTATGCAAGACCTGCTCACTATCGCCCAAAACAGGCATAAATGGCAGGCCTTGTCTGCTGTGGTGTCTATCCATGTGCTCCCCCCACTGACAGGTGGCAGTCAAGATCGAGATGAATGGCTGAATAACCGAGTGATTGTGTAGCATTCAGCTCTACATAGGATAGCTTTTCAGTCTCATCATGCATGCTCAATGTTTCACAGCTGTTTTTGTTTACTATTTTACTGTGCAGTAGGTGACATGAGGACAAATGTATGGCAAGTGCTGAGTAACATACACACAAAGCGGTATGTAAATTTAAAATGGATTCATTTAAATTTACACATGCAAACCAATCCCATCCTATACTACATATACCTAACTCCTACACTGCTAATACCTATCACCTACTCCTTCTAATGTGTAGCACTCTAGTAGTGTACTTAGTTTTTTCTTTATTTTTGTAGAGGGTGGTACAGTCGAACGACTCCCATGTTTGTTCCTTCCCACGTCGACCATACATAATAGCCAACCTTGAACTGTCCCGCTATTGTCTACTGAACCTATGGATACATCCTAAGGTCATGACCAGACAGTGCAGGATTGACGGGGTGTATACACACCTTTAGGACTATCTTGCACGTACACATACATGCTCACATGCGCACGTATATATGTGCATACCCACCTTAACACACAACCGTGGCACACAAGCACACACACACACACACACATGCACACACTTAACAATCTCAAACAGCCACACTTCACAGGTGGGCACACACTTAGCAAGGTTAGGAAGTCTGGCCTTGGACTAAGAGGGTAGAGAGGGGCTACTGTCATCATGGGAGGGAAAGGTCGAGACTGTTTAATCGGACTGTGGGAAAAGGTGGAGGGTAGTTCTAGAACATTCGACAGGGATAGAATACGTAGTGTAGGTTTGGAGTTGTGTGTGGGATTTTTGGACTTAGAAGTGAGAGCTGAGCAAAGGCAGGCCAGCTGCCGAGTGACTGAATAAAATCTACAGTTATGCGGCAAATTCCCTCTTTGTTGTGTTCTTGAGTGACTAGCCCACCCCAGAGACTGACATGTTGGTTACAAACGTCTCATGCTAAGTCACGGATAACTATAGAGAAATGGGATTTAGATGTACGTGAGTCATTTGACAGCAGACCAAAAGACCTACATGGTGCAGTGGTACTTCTCCAGCACTTAACATAAGGGAAACCAAACAGATGGGATTTCGAGGCGTCTGAGCTGCTTGACAGAGGATCAGAACACCTACACGATGCAATGGGGCTTCTTCTGCACTCAAAATAAAGAAAAGGGATGAAATGAGCCCCTCATGCAGCAGTGAACTGGGTGTAGGCACTGCACTTTGCTCACTGTTTATCCACAAAAATACCATTTTTGGTAGTAAAATTTCTTTCTTTGAGTACTTACCAGATGACATGACTATATGGAGATCACCCTCTAGCTACCCAAATCCAGCTGTACAAACTTGCAAGGCAAGAAACACCTGCCTCACAAGCACTAGAACGCTGCTCAGCCCATCCCTACCTGTCCCACTAGTGAGCACTTTTCTCCAGTTTTTGCCTGGACTGAGTCTGACCCCACTGCAGGGAGGCGGGAGGGAGCTAGCTGTCATGTCATCTGGTAAGTACTCGAAGAAAGAAATTTTACTACCAAAAATGGTATTTCTTCTTCGTACTGTACAGGATGGCATGACTATAAGGAGACTAAATAAAAGGCAGAGGGAGTGTTCCCCTTCCAACCAGTTCCTTAGAACACAATACACAAAACTTTACCTACCCCAAATCCAGCCGGGTCATAAGCTGGGAGGCCGCCACCAACGTCAGCTCAGGTTTACCACATGCGGCCGAGCAGGCCAAACCACCTGCCACGAGCTGAGCCGCCAAGACATTACTAATAGCGTGTGAGAAGTCTGCATGCAGAGCTAAGTTTCTAAGGTAGAATCTACCAAAGATAGCCTCTGACCTCCATCCAATCGCGTTGATAATATCAGATAACCCTATGTTACTGGAGAAGGCTAGGCTAGCTGCTACTGCTCTAACCTCATGAGCCCTAGCCGAGGCCAATGAGGCTGCTGAAAGGGAAAGGCTACATAGGCCGCTTTAATAACCCCCTTTTTTCCATGCTGCTATTGTCTGAGTTGACAAACTGATTTTCCCTGCCTCAACGGTAAAAACAATCTGGACCGATCCTTCCTGAAAGGTGCAGATCTCGTAATATAGATCCTTTGTGTTCTAACTGGGTCCTGGAGTCTAGCCAGGTTCCCATTCCCCCTTCTAGGGAGAGGCTGAATGACAACCTGCTGTGGTCCCTGGGTAGGTATCCTGTTCTTAGCCAAGAATCCTGGGTGGGTAAGCAGGGACACAGATCCATCCCCTCTAAACTGTAAACAAGAGGGGTCTATCGAAAAGGCATGAAGCTGCCGAGGCCATGGCGACCAAGAAAACCAGGTCTTCCAAGTAAGCAACTTGGACACCCTAGTCAAGGGTTTAAAGACCTCGGAGCTCAAACACTTCGGGACCCAACCCTGGTTCCATGCAGGAAAAAGAGCGGGTCACCAGTCTGGTTAGGAAGAGGTTAGCCGGTAAGGCAGAAAGGTAAATTCCACCCTTAAATTGAACTGCCAACTGTCCACACAATGCTAGTCTTTCTTACCCTCTCCCTTTCGCTCTTGCTACTTTTCTACCCATCTTTCTCTGCAGAATCAAGTCAAATGTGATCGGCACCCTCCTTTATGGATCAGAATCATGGAAGATGACCAAAAACATCGGTAACAGGCTTGACGTTTTCCAAAACAGATGCCTCAGGCGCATACTTAACATCTTTTGGCCAAACACCATCACCATTGAACTCCACCAAAGAACTGAAACCGAGTCCATCACCACGCAGGTTCAACGAAGGCATTGGCGATGGATTGGACATATGCTCCATCGGCAGACAGCAGACCTTTCCAGAATCGCCCTACGATGGACTCCAGACAGCCGAAGAAAACGAGGCCGCCCTAAGGAAACCTGGAGAAGAACAGTGGAAAGGGAGACGAAAGGAAAGGGCTGGACATGTGGTCACCTAGCTGGAGCGGGTTTCAGCCGATCGACATCAGTGGCGGGCTCTGGTTGAGGCCTTATGTGCAAATAGCACGAATAGGATTGATTGATTGATTGATTCTCTGCAGAATCACTATTTTCTCTGTTCCTGTTACTTGGTGCCCTTTTGTGTTTCCTATCTTTGTTTTCTATTTGTTGTCAGTACTGTTGTTTATTCTTCCGTGCCTTGTGTTCTATCCATTTAGTCCATGGGCCGAGGTCTTGTCACGTCTATAAGCCACAATTACAGACCGGAGATGTCCGGCCGAGTCTCTAAGTCCACTAAAGACGGGGTCTTGTCGCAACTTTAAGCCACTTCCGCCGGCAAATCAACCCGCAAATCTAGAGACGCCTGCCCCCGTCCCTATGTCCTAGAGACTAGTCGTGAAATATGGCGGAGCTTGTTTGTGTCAGCGAATCTTCAAATAAAATAATAATTAAAATAATTAGTGATAGAACGTATCCAGCACATAGAGACGACGATATAGAAGTGCATCAAAAGTTTACATTTCATTCTCGTGAAATGGCCGGCAGATTGATTTGCCTTCCACCTCGAAACTTCGAATCGCATCCCGACGACTCATCGTCCTTTGTGTTTACGTGATGTGCTTATGTCGGTGCGCGTGTGTCGCTGTTTACAAGCATTTTCCAGCAGACAGCTTGTTGGATTAATTAAAATGTGACAAACAACACTGCATTATACGGAAAACTGGTGGATTAATTTACGACACAATAGACAACAGCTGCTTTTTGTAGATTTTCCAATGGCTGCATCAGTGAAATGCGCGTAAAAATACAGCATGCTCCAAGAACCAACCAACACAAATATGTTTACTGGAAAACATTTATCCATCTGTTAATGTGCAGGTAAACTATTTTGTCGATTGCTTTATACTCTTCCTCTCTCTCTCACTCACACACACACATACTGACATCAGTATATTTACATATGTATAGTCTTGATCGAAGGAGAATGATAAATAAAAGCAGTGCTGTAGATAGTATTAAATTGCTATTCTCTTGTCAAAAGCTGCATCATAATGGTTCATAGAGCACAGGGCCGGCACAAGGCTGTGTTGCGCCCTAGGCGAAAGACAAATACTGCGCCCCCCAAAATAAAGAAATCAGTTACCCCAAAAAAAAAGTTGTACATTTAGGCTTAACTCTGTTTTCTTAACTGAAATTTTACCCAGGCTTACATTAAAGACCACAAGGCTTTAAGGGACCCGTTTGTGCAATGAAAAGTTTTGCAAAAGGTTGTACCACCACTATCACAACCCTTTGCATCTACACAAACAAAATAAGCATGATAAGAAATGCGGAAATAAAATGAAGGTAAAGAAAGAGACAAATTGTGTTAATAAACTATATACAGCTCTATCACAGTGTATAAAAATCATGCGAACTTATCTTTACAAACTCTCATGATGTCGGGGCTGTAGGACAGTATGCACTGTTCACTCTTGTATGGCTAAATCCAGTTCACAAATATAGTCTTATAAAACAGTTCACAGATGTAGTCTTATAGAACAGTTCAGTTCACAGATATACTCTTATAGAACAGTTCAGTTCACAAATAAAGTCTTATAGAACAGTTCAGTTCACAGATCTTCTATTAGACCTTTTACTGATTCAGCTTTGAAAGGATGATAGCTCCAAGCGCCCGAACAGACCCTTACACAGTAAACAGCACAACGAGATGTCTGCAGCCGCTCAGTAAAGTGAGGTTTTTACAATATCCTGTGGGTTTTAAGTTACAGTTAAGACTACCTTTCCCTCCCCCCATCCCCCCCCCGATCTTGGTTGTCCAGCCCTGTTAATGTGATCTGACTGCCTTTAAAGTGGTAGAGATTTATCTCTACCTTTCTTCACTAAGCCACCACAGTTAGGTTCTTTCAGTCTTTCTCTCCTCTCTCTTTCTCATCTCACGGACAACTATCAAGTAACATCGCACCACCTTCTTTGTCCAGTCTTCTAATCTGATCCGACTGGTCATTAACTGTGATAGATTTTTCGCTATCCTTTGGGCCTTTCCCCCTAGCACCTCGGCATGCTTTCAATTGTTCTCTTCTTTCTCATCTTACAGACGAACTAACAAGTAAAACCACACTGACTACATGTTTGCTGCTTAAAAATAGTGGAAAAGTGGTTTTCTACAAGAACTCATTATGACCAGAAGTCTTTGAACCCAGAAGTGTCAAAGAATGGCTTATTAAAATTAAACCTTTTTCGAGAATTTGCTCTCCGATTTGATTGATAACTTATAAGTAAGAACTACTTTTTGTCAAGAAAAAGCACGTCTGTTTTTCAATTGCAGGCGTGCATCATGCACACATACACATGGCTACTTGCATGCCTACCAAATCAGACCTACACTTATGAGTAGGGGGATTTCAAACACTGGTGTAAAAGGTTTTATGGAGTGACGACTGACTGCACACTGATGGAGACAAGAAATCTGTAGCACCTTGCTCTGGTCTTATTTTGCTGTGTGGTCTAAAACTCAAGCTATCACAGCTTCTAGCATCTAGATTCTATAGACCACCCTCATCGCGCAGCTATCACATGTTCCCATCCAAAGTCACACCTGACAGGTGGGTGGGGCAGTACAAAGGGAAAGTCTTCTAGATGCTAACAATACAAAGTTGTAAATCATGGTGTTAAGGCAGCTGGTATCCGGCCTGATAGGGTTTGTTGAAAACTAGAGAAGTATAAAGACTATAGTTTAACAGACATAAATCTCTTAATAACCAATTTCAAATATTCTGTCAATATAGAATAACAACAAGCTATCCGTTCAAGCTGTAAACAAACAGATGCACTCTTAGATAATAAAAATAAACAAAAATTACAATTTGACAACTAAATTAAGTGTAATACTCTCGTCGAACCGAAAATAATTAATAATTAATAAGAAAGTTAAATATTCATGACCATGAGTCACAACAGTAAGTACAAGACTATAGGCCATCAGTGTCACCGCTGTACACAGCACTAAGGAGAAAACAGGTTCGTGACAGTAAATTAAATAAACTGATCTGAAATCTGACAATAAAAATAGATATGCTATTGAACTTCAATTAAGTGACTCTGATATTTGTTTGCTAAAGGCTTTAATACTCTTATTAACTAAGAATTCGATCGTGACATTAGCTAAGTTCCCTGGGGTTCAAAGTTCGTAACAAATATTGAGGATAAAACAGTTGTCATAACCAAAAAGAAACTTGTGTAGCAAACTCAAGTCAGTGTTGTTGTCCCTGATCTCACCTGCGGCTTTTTCAATGTGTGAGTGCGGAACGTCTTCCAAAGTAGGATAGAAGAATAAAGGTGAGTTTGGTATCAATGGAATGTGGTCCCATCCATTGTAGGGGTCTACCCTGACCAGGCCCCATCCACCAACGCCGCCTTTCTCCCGCCCCTCCGCTGTCTATACACTGCCCCATCTGCCCTCTTCTCTCTCCTCCCCACTGGTTAGCTGGTCACTTCAAGAGCACCCTGTAATAATGGGTTTTCCTACAATACATGAACTGAGAAACTCGCGCGGTGAAGTCAACCTACAAGCAGAGGAAAGGTGTCCTGCTAATGTCATTCTATGAAAATATTTTTCCCTAACACTTTTCATCACTTAAAAAAACGAAACAGCAGGCCATTTTTGCACCCCCTCTCCATGACTGCGCCACCAGCCCCCAGCCCCACCCACCAACGCCGCCCCAAACCTCCGCCCTTCCCCGCCCCCTCTCCGCCCTCTACTTCCCTGCTGGTTAGCTGGTCACTGCAAGTGCGCCCAGGATAATGGGATTTTCCTGTAATACATGTACTGAGAAACTAGCGTGGTGGTCAGTCTGCACGCAGAGGAAAGGTGTCCTGCTAATGTCAATCTGTGAAAATGATCTTTTCCCTAAATTTATTAATTAAAAAAAAAACAGCAGGCCATTTTTGCGCCCCCTTCCTGGCTGCACCCTAGCCAACTGCCTAGGTTCGCCTAATAGGTAGAACCGGCCCTGTAGAGCACATGGTCAAAACTAAACTTTATACTGCTGAGCATCACTCCGCAGTAATTTGTTTTATACAGATAAAAAGAAAAGTTTTGCACAGTTACTATAACCTTTTACTACAGCCTGATTTTTCTCTAGTAGTTAATTTTATCAGTGGAGCAAAACATATGTTGATATGCACTTAAAAATCAAAACCTAATAAGAGAAAAGAATAGTTATTCATTTCCATTTATTTCAACAAGCTGTCTGCAGTGGAGACTTGCTATTCATTGAGGTAGCTGCACCATAGCCTGGAAGTGCGCTTTAATGTTCAGATTTTGCTGAACTTTGGTGACTTTGCTGCTTTAAAATTAACCTGCTGAAAGGAGTAAAGCTTGGACACATAGAATATATGATAAGAATTAAGAGAGTGGCTGATGATATCCTTTCTAAATTCAACCACAAAACCAGGGGGACAGTGTACGATGCAGCA
The DNA here is from genome assembly GCA_004794655.1 of Marisa cornuarietis. Lineage (NCBI taxonomy): Eukaryota > Metazoa > Mollusca > Gastropoda > Architaenioglossa > Ampullariidae > Marisa > Marisa cornuarietis. Next base: position 593,673 of record SMMW01000047.1, on the reverse strand, counting down.
CACAGTTCTACATTCTTCTGATAATTAGAAGAGTTTGGATAATAAACACCAGAATTAAAATCATGATGACCAAAGATACAATATTCTTAATGACAAGGCGCTTGCTGTGAGCTAGCATTTTTTCTAACAGTGCCATAATTATGTTTCTATGTCTGTTATGAATGCACCAACTCTTTGCTTTAGAACAGTGTGTTTGTTTTGGGTCAAATGTCTAGATTTAAGATAAATATGTAAAAGTAATATATCCCTAAATAGACTACATTGTGGTACACTGCAGTAGTTATAAGCTGACAATATGCAATAGAATCCTCATTAACAATTTATAAAAGAAAGAGCATGTTACTTGTCAGCTGAGCATGTGTTATGAACTTAGAAGATCCTGATGATGAAGACCACAACAAACGTACGCTACATGCTTTATGTTTTTTGGGACATTCGATCTAGTTTTCTCTGTGTCTCTGCTTTAGAATATTTGGTGCTTGTGTTTTTGTTTTGTTTTAGCCAGTTAACAAATAAAGGAAAATCATGCAAAATAAAATGCAACATGACACACCTAAATAGCCAAAATCATGGTACACAACAGTAGTGTATCAACTGATAAACTGAGCATCTTTATATGTGTGTGTTGTAGTAGTAGTAACAGCCATTAAATAATAATAATAATAATAATAATAATAATAGTGCATTCTAGTTTTCTCTGCATTCTAGTATTCTCTGTGTCTCTGGTTCAGAATACTGGGTGATTGTATTTTTTTTTGGGCCAAGTTAACAAAGAAGGTCAAATCATGCACAAGAAAATGCAACATGGCACACCTAAATAGTCAAAATCATGGTACACAACAGTAGTGTGTCAACTGATAAACTGGCCACCTTTATGTATGTTTATGTGTGTGTGTGTGTGTGTTGTAGTAGTAGCAGCCATTAGATAATAATAATAGAACAACATAAAGATGAACTACAAGAGTAGAACATAAAGCATTGTATGAAGGTATGAAGGGATATAGGTACTGTAAACAGTGTGAGATGGAGTCATTACATGATGGGTAACATGCCAGACAATATTGCATAGGGAGTTAAGAATAGCAATTCAGAGATAGTACTTAGTGAACAGATATGCTTTCAGAGAAAGTTTGAATGTAGCCTTGCAGTAAGAGTGGTGAATGTGATTTAGAAGAGAGTTCCACTGCTTAGCAGCACAGAGGGAGATGTGACTGTCTTAGTGGGAGGGTAGGATAGAATGTGGGAGTCTGATGAGGAGCAAAGGTTCTGAGCAGGAGTGTGGACAGACAAGATTTCAGTGAAGTAGTTGGGGGATGAGCCATAAAAGAATCCATAGGATAGAGTTGAGAGCTTCTAGTCTGTTATAGCTTTTATTGGTAGTCAAGAGTGAAGAAGTGGTGTGACATGCTCAGATGTGCGAGTCTGGAAAACATGACCGGCAGCTGAGTTCTCGACTTTGTGAAGCTTGTGAATGATGTATTGGGAACAACCAGCAAGAGGAGAGTTTAATAGTCTAGTTTAGACACAGCACATGAGCAGATGAGAATTTTGGTGGTTGAATTGGACAGAGTAAGGGGAATGGAAGATCCTTACTGAGTGATTTATTTCTGTAATATTGGTTTTAATGTAGTGTATAAACAAATTTTTCAGTGATAAAGTCATAAATCTACAGGTCTTGGTAAAACTTTTTCCATACCTACAATTAAGTGCCAGGTACACAAAGTATATTACAAGCATGGGTGGTTCCAGTTTACACATGAAAGGTTATTTAATGTTTCATGTGCGCAGTAGTTAAATCTAATGGATCACAAAGCTTTTGAAATGTGTATCACTTCACCTTCAACCATGTCAAGTGACCTTCCAAATGTCTGCATAATTTGTTGGCAAAATCTACAACAATAACATTACATGAGACTTTTGCTGCCAGTTCCCCACATATTGTTGTACATTTTCTTAAATATTTTATTTACAGTTCATTGACAGTACAATAGGCAGTATCTATTCTAGTAGTAAAGTGTGAGGTGAATATTACTGCATATTGTGTACTCTCATTTTTCTTTAAATATATATATATATCTTTTCTGTACACTTAATATATACCCATGGAATTTTTTCTCTCACACACAAAACATGTTACCTCTGTTTATCTGTGTGTGTGTGTGTGTGTGTGTGTGAGAGAGAGAGCTTCTTAAATCAATTTAATTAAAAAATTTACAAAAAAAGCAGCAGGTAGAACCAGAAAATGTAATTTTACGTATTGATTTTTTTCATTAATAGCATGATTTAGTTGAGGACTTTCTTGTTTTATGACACTTCATTTGATCAAAATAAATTTTAAGAATGTTTTATGAGTTTCTAGAAGATGTGTCTCTGTGTTCATATTGATGGCATCGGTGAGGACTGAATAATATACAAAAATAATACTCAAATGAACTTTACAATCTTTAATAATAATATTATTATTGTGAACTTATAACGCACAGCATCACAATCAAGACAGATCCACGGACTTGATCACACTCTCTGCGCAGATCAATAATGATGGAAGTCTATCTGCCATTCTTTGCTACAAACAAGTTTTGATTTTACTGTCGGTTACATAGTTCGTCAGAAATTCAAAACACTTCTCCCACACGGACCTAAAAACAAGTAACATAATAAAATTTTAAAAAAGCTGAAGACACTCAAATGACAAAAGAGAATAACGAGAATGACGAAAAAGTTGTAAGAACAAATTGGAAATAAAAATAAAGCTATTAAGCGTGTGTTCGGCACCTCGTGTTTTTACAGATAGCGACTTAACCTATCGTAATCGTCACAAATCTCTTCTAAAAGCATCCATGCCTCTTTATTGGTTTCCTAGGCAATAGACTGATGTTAAATTTTCTTTTGTATGTTTTTCTTTTCCTCTGATTTTTCCAAGGTATATATATAGGAAATAGCAGACGACTGGACTGTTCTGGTCAGGTAGGCATGCACAGTGATGTGATTTCCCTGGCAACGACTATGTAGGTCGAGTGTCTAAATATAAAGAGCGTGCTAGTTGCCCAGTGCTTAAAGACGCGATATGACCCACACGCAAGCCACTCCCCTGGCGGCCGGACAACTCACGGGAGGTCAGGGGCTTAGCGATGCGTAACTTAAAGACGTGACAAGACCTCGGCCCCATGTCTCTTCCTTGTTTTAAGCGCTAAGAGCATGCTCTCTATGAGTGTGAATATGCGCTATAAAAATCTTCATTATTATTATTATCTTAGCATTTTATCATTTGACAGAAAAGCAGCACACAAAAAAACTTCATGAAGATTCAAACTTACACTCTGAGCTGCAATTTCTGTGATGTTAATTTTTACATCTGGGCCCTCCACATTCAAAGTCTTGGGCTGCCATGATTCCCAGACAAGTATTGCAGGTAAATCCACAAAATTGTCTTCGGTGTTAATAACCATGTCTTTGAAGGTTTTTGTCATGCTCTCATCACGAAGAACAACCATCTTGAATACAGAAATATTCTCACATCTGCCACTTGGCTTCTTTTCTTCACTGTCTAAACAACACATCAAACAGCATATCAAACTGCTATTCATTTTTAAGAGACATCAGCAGAAGGGAAATAATAAATATTGTTTGTGAGTATATGACTTTGTTGTTTATAAGTATACACATTAATGAGCAAGAGTGAGTGTGAGAGAGAGCTGTGTATGTGTGTGTGCATAGGCATGCATGATAATTAAGCATAAGTTGCTGACAGCTTGCTAAAATCTGTTGCTCTTTACTTTTACATGAAAGTGAGTTTTGGTGCTTTTTGTTAGGAGGCTTTTTTGCTGTTTTTAAAGAACACATGAATTATTCAAGTTTAAACTTGTAATGTCCCTGTGTCCATGAAAGCAGCACATAAGAGCAAAACACATGAGTAAACCATGGGCGTGTATAAGTTCATGAGCAAACAGGTATTCATAACAGTGAATCTTCCATAGTAACAAAGCTGACACTAAAGATTTCAATACTATGTCATGAACTAAAACTAGACCATTAGAAATCGTATGTGCAAATGAGGCTAAAAAAACAAATTTTAAAAATATTGAAACATAGCCAGATATGTGACAATTCTTGTGTCTCTTTAGTGAAAGAAAGAAAGAATGAATGTGCCATGGCTTTTACTTGTTATTTTGTTAGAGTTTTTCTTTTAAAGAACATATGAATTATCTTTTATCTGAACATGTCAAAGGAATGAAAGAAAGAATAAATTAGAAACAAAAACATAAGTTAAGAACAGCTAATAAACTTGAATATTCTTGTCTAAAAATATCTAAAATGGAATCGCTACTCACCTGAATTAGTACTGGTATTGTTTGCCTTCTCAGGGAGATAGAGGTCAGATGAAATTATTGGAGCACCTTGTGCACGCAAGCTGCCATGTGAAACTTCTGTCTTTCCTGTGCATAAAAATTATTTATATCTTCATAGTGGACACATGTATTTAGATGCTCCCTTCCTTTTGTACAGTAAATTTTTTCATCAAATTATGTTCCTGAGAACGTTGATTACAATTATAGTAAAAGTTGGTGGTAATTAAGATTGAGAAGGTGATTGGCCAGTGAGGAATAAGACTGGTAATGATGATGCATTATACATATGAAAAAAGTAAAAGATTGTTTACTTTTTATAAAATATTATGCCTGCTGGTTTAGTGCAGATAGAACTAGAGGCAGAAACAAAAATAAAATCTGTCTTTAAAAATCTGTTGTGGTGTAACATGATAGCACTATACTTTTTCTTCTTATGTGTTCAACCACTGTAGTTAAAATTTCACAAGGGATGATGAAAAACTGGAGATCATTTAAGAAATTCCAGCGCTGGTTGCTGACATCTACTCCTTCATCTGCAGCTCCTGATGCCTTGGAGATATGAAGTGAAGAGGTTCAGCACTGGCAGCCGAGGCAACCAGTTAAATTAATACTTGACTGGATCAGTTGACTCCAGCTGACCAAGATGCTGAGTGGGCACCTGACACTCATGAATAGGGGACGGAAGGTGTGCACACTAGCCTATTAAACACTTGACTGTATATAAGTTAACTCCAGCTGACTGAAATATTGAGTGGGCACCTAACATAAGGGAAGGAAATGCAGTGAGAGAGTGATGAGCACTGACCTCACAAAAATGCTGGCCCTGAGAAAAGTGTGGCCTCTACACTCCCCAGAAACTGAAGGGTTAGGGATTTGCTGTGCCTATTTCACTTAGTGTTTTCCTTTATGTATGGGATATCTGCATACTAATCATGGTGTTTATTTTCATTTAATGCCAATTATTGAATTGCTAATATCACTCACAGATCACTCGTAATTCGTCATATTCAATTTTACCTTTTATTGGTGCATTTTCTTATTAGACAAAGATGACAGACTACATAGATAATAAAAAGTTTATTCTAGGACAGTCCACTCTCAATTCTGTCCTAAAATGGAAGAAGTAGCAATAACCTGTTTAGGCTCAGTTAGACTATGCAACATTTTCAGTAGCAAGTACCATAGGTAACATGTTCACAAAACAACCTACCTATTTCATGGGGGATTCTGCAAACATTTGTTGCAACAATACTAAGATTCTGAAGATGAGGGCAGTTCTTGCATAAAGCATGTAATCCTTTCTCTGTCACTTTAGAACACCCTTCCAGCTCTGCCTGAAAATTTTCTCAAAATATTTCTAAGATTTGAACAATCAAAAAAATAAATAAATAAAATAACAATAATCAGAGTTCAGTGGCCCAATTAGCACCCATTAAAGGTGCAGGTTTGGGGGGCTTAGTTGATTATGAAGCCATTCTCAAAGTCTACCCGAACAGTCATCTTTTGAGCTTCCTTAATATAAACCATCAAAGAAGCACATAAATATGATTGCATTGTCAATGCAACATCCAATGGAAACATGTAAACTAACTATAGGCACATCTATGTACTACAAGTGGGTCACAGTCCTGACCCCCTTCAAAGGTTAGCTAATAATATGTATGCTTCTTGACTTGAATGGTGTAAATATGATGGAGTTATTTGTTCCACTATTAGAATTATTCTTGGAAATGATCTTAAAATCACTTTTACATTACGGTAAGGAAATCCACCACAAAGCAATAAAATCTGTTCTATCACACATGCTGACTAACTAACTAAACTAACAACAATTAAGAAACTTTGTGACAAAAACAAACCATCCTGAGTTCAGGGGCCATTCTAGCAATCCATGTGACACCAAGATCAGTAAGATGACAGCACCCTGCACATGAAGCATGTGTTACACATTGTCATTTGAGACTTAGTTATACTTTATTTTACATTTAGAGCTGCAATTTAGCATGTGGTTGAACTGAGGGGAAAATCAGTTAAATAATACCAGAGGAACTTTAAAACAACAATTCCATTCTAGTTCACTAATGACTCAGACCTTAAAATAAATCATTTATAGCATCAGCATGTCATGTAGTTATTCCTAAAGCTGTCTGGGAGCAGTGAAAATATTTTGTTATAACTAAACCATTGACACCAAAAACAAAAATCAGAAAAGATTCTGCTGTAACAGCATTTATCATCAAGATAGTTTTATTTGACACATAATTTCAATAACTAGATGTAATGGGTACTGGATATGGGAGGCTTGAAAATGTGGGTGGCGTGTTTATCTTCGTCATCAACAAGCAAAGCTGTCTTTCCCCAAAAGTATTTCTTTATTACAAAGGACAGTTACAGGCGTACATACAGAAAAGCCTGTTGCCCTGATTTAGGACAAACACTTAGGACGAGAGCTTCAATCCCACCCGATCGCTGCATGTCTATCACTTAAAAGAAAGGATGTGTGGGAGTTGGGAGAGTTACTTCCCCTTTCCCGATCTTGCTGTCTCATCTAAGATCCGAGACAGCATAAAATAAAATAATAAAAAAAGATTATCCAAACAAAAAACTATTAATTTTTAAGAATGTGTAAACACACATGGCATATTGTCATGGGTGTTACATAGAGAGAGATAACATACAGTTCAAGTGAATAAAATTAGTAACAGTATTTTTAGCACTCCCTTAATTAGGATCAGACAGAAATGTGCTAGAAGTCAAGATCATACTTTATTATTTGCCAGAGTACTTTTCCAAGGATTTTTTTAAACAGATAATAATAGATCAATATTATACAAACATCTTCTAGTTTAGATAAAAGTGTATGCGATGTTTATAACACACCTATACAGTTACCTATGTTTCTTGATTCTTGAAGCAACGTGCACTTATTTTAGTAGGAAAAGCTAATAACATTATGCAGAGTTGGCATAAGTATCAGAAGCCTGCAAAAAAAAAAAAAAGTGCTCATTCAATACCTGCAGACTGGAGTAAAAAGGACATTCTTACCTGAGCATATCAGCTTCTTGAGTGACTGAAATGTGGTGTTTTTATAAGATAGGATAAAGAACACAGCATCTGTCAGCATCTCGACTCCAGAGAAATTAAGTGTGACGAGATCATTGGTCAGGTTTGTGGTTATGATGTTGTGCTGGAAATATTAAAAAAAAACTTAGATCAACACCCCCACATACTCTCTAGAGATGCAACTGAAGACAGCTAGAACTCTGTACAGTCATATCTGTGCTTACTGCAAGAATTCTGATCTTCTCTCTCATTTGCTATTGATTAAGGTGGTCACTCGATCGCCTTTGATTATCATGAAGCACAACAAAAGCACTTTAGTTGTTGCAAAAATGAATAGATTATGATTATTTACACAAAAAAGAGTTTGCTATAAGCACATTATTCAATTTGGGAATGTTACCAGTTGTGAGAAATAAAGAGTTTTGCATGCTGATCATGCAAAAGTTTATAAATTTTCCAGTAAGCTAGTCCTCAATAACTTCTCTCCTATTAAAATGAAATGTATTACCATCAAATTCTGCACTTTGAACACACAACTGACTTACTGTGGCAATATGCAGGGGCAGAAATTCCACCAAATTTTCAGTTATTCCTTCACCATTGTTAAAGAGACCTGTTTTGTCCAACGTAGCTAAAATGAGAGATAAAAAAGTGACCATAGCAAAACGGTGATCATTGTAAACCAAGTAACTGCAGGAAACATAATTTTTAATGATTTTGTTTCATGATAGTAATGCAGTGTATAGCATTACCCTCTTTATACTGTGTTGTCAGTATATATTTATGGCATAAGTCTCATGCTACTGCTTCAGAGGGAAGTCTCAACTAGGTGACAGTATGTTCATGAAGTTTCTTACTTTTGCTCTTTCGGTCAGAGTGCTCTATATCAAGGAGGAATAAAGGAAAGCTCACTTGAAAGCTTACTATGAGCAAAGTGATGAAACATGAGTTGGGAGGTCAGGTGCTTGTTTATCATTAATTTATAGACTCATTCATTTATTCATCTCCATCATAGTATTTACTTTAAAAGCTGAGGACCAGCTGTACTGTTTTGCCCATTCTGGTCACTGAAGGGAACTGGATGAACCCAGCAGCTGAAAAGGCTTGCCACAAAGGAATGTTTTGAACAGTGGTAAGCAACAGTAAATAAGTCCTGCATGGTATAATGATAATCAGTTCATTCTTGTACATTTGACACCCAAGTTTTCCTGTTGGCCTCTGTGTCAACAGACCAAGATACTCTGAAGGATGGATTTAGACAAAATGTTAATTTGCGTCACATGATTAAATAAAACAAGCATTTCACTACTTCATTGTTGCTAGATGGGAATTCTTGGTGGCCCACCAGATTAGCCACTGTCCTCAATGCATATTCAGTGGTTTATGTTCTACGCAGGGGATTCAGAGCAATTTCCTTAGGAACTTAGTGGTCTCAAATTCCTGGATTCTTGTTTTCTTTGTATCAACAAGCTGAAACTACATATTGCATCCATACAGCAGGGTGAGAACAATAAGATTATGCACATAAAGCCTTCTGGTATTGTTGCAGAAAATCTTTTTCAATCTGGCCATTGTTGCTCTTGCTATTGGAATCCTGATGTGTTAAAGACACTTCAGTTATACTCCTCGATCAGTTACCAACTTATATTGTTTATCACTTTGCTCCAGTGACTAAAGTCAACAAGGACAAATAGGCATGGTCATGCAGATGTGGAAACTTTCCCATTGTGTATGATGTGGGTGTGTGAGATAAAAAGGTTATGGAAGCTAAGATCACTTCAAGTTTCATTTGGATTTGTTGCTATGGACTGCATCCAAGGGAACTCAAAGAGAAGCAGCCAGACAATATATAATGGGACCACATTTCTATGATTTAAGTAGTATTCACATATGTCAGGGGCGGCTCTATATGCTCGTGGTAGCTCTGGGCAGAGAAAGACTATAGGTGGCCCCTTTGCCAGCCAATCTCAATTATAATATGGTATCTTATGCAGAACATTATAATACTACATATAGCTTGCTGCTCCGACTCTAGCAACATTAGGAAATACAATGTACTAAATAACAAGAAACACAACTTTTTAAGCCACCTTATTTTCTCTTTCTGTATTTTATTCAATATATTGGCATGGCGGCCCCTGGGATTTGGTGGCCCTGTGCAGGTGCACATGCCGTTTGCACATGCCAAAGGCTGCCCCTGCATATATGTGATTCATATTAGGCTGTGCTCAGCCTTGTAAATTGTAATTTGGCTTTGATTTAAATTTTGTTTTTAAGTCATTTCAAGATTGCAGATCACAGAAACACAAGCGAAAATAAAAATCTGGTTGCCAGATTTTTTTTTCTAAAGCTTGGTGATAGGAAATTGATTCATTTTTGAAAACAACATGTATATATATAGGCACTGCTGAGTATGTGAACATCTGTATGCCTGTTTATATTCCTGTACGTGTGTGTAGGTGTGTTTAACTGTGGTCTATGACCACTTATAATTTAGATAGGATATATAATTTATGATTATAATAAATGATTGTTAGTGTTACAAAAAGATATACAACACACAATTACCTGTTTCAAAAACATCCTTGCGATTTACGTGTTTTAATTTACGCTTCGAGACAATAAGGTCCTCTGCCCTTATTCCAATCGTTGGTTCAGGTCTTCGATCTTGTTTGGAGAGTTGTTCCTGAGCCTGAAGTTCTTCGTCCTTTGCCAACGCAGATGTCGCGTGCAGTTCATTTTTTTTCATAACCTTTTTCATTTTATCATCAGTTGCAAATTCAGGATAAGTAAGATCAGCCTAATATGAGGAAGTCTTCTGACTGCTGTTTGACTCAGTAATAATATTGTTCGTGAACAGCTATATATAGGTCAGGCATAACTTTCCGTTATCTATAATCAACAGCACATATGACCAAAATAAACTATATCCAGAAAACCAAACGCTGTGTCGGGTAGGCTTAAGTCGCCTAATCTACGTAACGCCAGCGATCAGAATATAATTCGAGTATGGATGAATTTACAATCATTATCTTGATACCTGACTGTAGACAGCAGTTGTCGATACACAACTGGTCGTGAAACTCGAAATAATTGTTATTGACTTATTGTTTATTTTGCTACTTATTCGATTTAATTTTCTTTTGTTAAGTTACTTTAATGTTTTCAAAACTATGACATTCAAAGTGCAAAGAACGTCTCATTTATTTTATAACCACTCTCGTACGCGTTCATGCGTCGTTGCCATGGGTGCAAAGTTGTTAACTCATATCGTCCCTCCCTCCACTAGTTTGATTTTTTAAAGTGTGATAATAATAAGTTATGCAATAGGCATTTTCTTTATTGTGTCATTTAAAGTAATTACCGCATATTAAATAACTTTATTTCTTATAACTGATTTTAAAGTTCATTAACTCTTATGTTAATTGTGGTGCGCAACATCGTGCGATTTGATTGGCTAGGACATACTTGCCGCGCTGCATTAATAGAGGGCGCTTCATTTGGCTGCACGAGACGGCGCCATTTTGACATCGTGGAGACACCTTTAGAACTGCAACAGTTTTAACGATTTGTTTCCTATATTGGACATTGAACGCAAGAAAATGGGAGGAAAAGAAGAAATCGGGTAAACTCTTTTAGAAATACTCTTTATAGTTCTTTAATTTCTGTTGTAATTCAAAGATTCAACCAAGAATTTTGTGAATAAATTGTCATTTAGGTCGCGTTAGTACATTCTTAGGTCCTCTGAATAGTAGGACAAAGAAACTAGCCCGATATATATCTGCGACACAAGTAGAAAACTTAACATTTCACTGCACGCGAACTCAGTTCTATTACGGACGTTGGGTGCTTTTTATACGTTACCTATGTTGAAAATGTTTCGGCACGTGGCACTTGCAAGCTAGTAATCGACACCGTAAAAAGCATGCAAATTGAATAACTTTGGAGACGATCACATTAGTATTATGACTTATTCCTTTGTTTTTTTTATTCTATCAGCTTTCACATGTAGTGAAAGTGACAAGATTGATAAAGAAAATGGGGAGATTTTCCGAACCTAATTTTTTTCCATAACCAATAAAAGGTGGAGCTAGTTCTAGTTCATTGATGCATGATAAGCAGTAGTGATAACTTCTGCCCGATTTTTTCCTAAAAGGGTGAAATATGGGCAACTAATAACATTTAATAACTGCTGCGCTTTTTGTTTCGATTTCTTAATCCAGACTACTTATGTGTTGCAGAAAAATATTTGTTGGAGGACTGAGCTGGAATACTGATCAAGGTTCGAATTGACCATTTTACTTTATTTCGTCCTATTCAAGCAAGTGACTGCAATCTTTAATGATAAAAAATTTTGCTGCAGTGTGTTTTCTAGAAATTTTTGACTGTGGCATCTATTTAATTTGTAGTGATCTCATTTTTACACAATTGTTTTCACATTATTTTTAGTGATTGTGTGATGGCTACTGTTTAATGCATTGTCATTTTTGTTAGGCCTCAATATTGCATTATACTAATTAACTTTATTATGGAAGAGGCCATCACCTGTTACTGATTTTTTTTTTCGCACACAAATGGGAACTGGGAAATACTTATTCGCCATTTTCGGTGGCATCATTGGCTTAAAAAGGCAGAGGTAAACCATGGTAAACCAAGACTGGTTCTACCCAGTTAGGAAGGTAATTGCAGCAAGCAAGCTTGGTCGCAAGCTCGCATTGTTTATCCCACTCGCTTGGGTCAACCATTTTTCGGTCTGTAAGGTTTGTCTGGGTTTACCTGAACCTCTGGGTGTGGTATGGGCATTATTAGCAAACGTTATGTTGGTAAAACAAAGCTAAACCTGACTGTACCTTGATATCTTGATGGACTAGTACACATTTTCTTGGTTTTACTTATCAAAACCAGCTCAGGTCATATTGCGAGTTCTTTAACTCTTAGTTTTGCTAAAAAATAGAAGTATGTACAAGACAATGGCTTAAAACTGTAAGGACAGTGCGTGAGGTTTGTTTTCATTATTGCTGCTTTCAGGTAAACATAAGACCAAGAAACCAAACATTTTTTTTAAAGGAGAAAACTAAAAGTAATTTCCTGCTTTCACTCTGGTGACAGTAATGATCCAAGAAAATTCAGTTTACTTATCCAAAAATGAATCTAATCTATGTGGGCTATCTGCCGTCATAAAAAGCATCAGCGGCAAACAGAAAGGCTTGAATATCTTTAAAATTGTCTGCAGAGTTGCTTTCAACAGCAGATTCTTCAATAATGTCCCCAACCAAGTCATCCTTAGGGACACTGCTCGATTGGTCACTCTTTTTTTTTCAAGAAGAAAGTTGCAAAATAGCTCCAAAACTACGAGAAGACCTGACGAAAAACACTTTCTGATTGGTTTTTATTGGGTCAACCAATAGAACAGATTTTCTTGGACCATTATAGCAAAGCCACGATCGTGGTCCATCAAACTTAAAGCATTATTTTACTTGTCCTGTAATGCTTTGTCCCTTTTATTTCAAGTAATGCATGCAGTTTCGCTGCAGTGCTATGGAATAGTAAGCAAATAGTTGCAAATATTCCTTTTCTCCACTACATGGTCAGACGCTTGGTTTTGCTGTTATACTTTCTAATAGTAAGCTGATGCATTTAAACATTATGCTGTGAAATTTTTTTTAGCAAAGACCGCATTCAGCATGCAGGACATACCTTTCCAAGCACAGACCACACCCAAGTACATCCAGACTTTTGGTTTTGTTACACAGCCTGTACTGTAGAACATTTGTTTGGTCCTGCTTGCATCTTGTCCTAAATAGAATTATGCAGTCATTTGCCATTCCGTGTCCAGCAAGTTAATGGACTTTTTAAAAAAAAATTTGCAGCTTCCCTCCAGGAATATTTTGGACAGTTTGGGGAGATCACAGACTGCATTGTTATGAAAAATCCCCAAACAGGAAAATCGAGGGGGTTTGGTTTTGTCACATTCAAGGATCCATCTACGGTTGAGGTTATTTTATCATCCAAAAGCCATGTTGTGGATGGCAGAACGGTCAGTGGTTTTTTCCAGTTTTTATCTCCTTTAACATAATTTGCTCTTGGTCTGTTGAATCATTTATTGTGCTTTATTTTTCAGTCACAATGAACATCCTCATGGTGAGATTATTTTTTTTTCTAGGTCGATGCAAAGGCATGCAATGCAAGAGGAACAACACCTAAGGTATGACCAAAACTATATTACTTTCTTTGTTTTTTTAATGTGTATCTTTCTGATATGTGGATTGTGCAAGAGTTTTGCTGTATGTGAGTGTGCAGCAATTTCTAAATACTGACAGGTGTGATTTATATTAGCATTCGTCCTAATGTGATTTTAGCCACAAAACCGTGGAGGGCCAGGAGGTGGAGGAATGACTGGGCGTACAAATAAGATCTTCATTGGTGGTTTACCAAACAATGCTGGGGAAGATGTCATCAGAGAAGCATTTTCTCGATTTGGGACTGTAAGTGTCTAAGCTACAGAAATGTTACTGTGATATTTGTGTATCAAATAATGTGCAATCAAAATAGTGTATAAGTTCCTTGGTTTAGGATCTTAGTTTTGAAATAATCAGAAAAGATTTCTATTGTTTAAACAATCATGATCAGTGCTTTTGAACTCTATTAGTCCTGAAGATCTTGCCAACATTTTTCATATCGTGTAATTGCAAATATGACATGCTTGCTGAATAAGGGTGGGTGGTTCTGTTTAGTTGATTTTTTTAGCTATTGGTACCCAAGTCAGCAAATGGTAAAAATAACCTGGCAACAAGAAGTAGGTAGTCATCTCATGTTTAAACCATTTGTAAATTTATCTAAGCTCAAACTTTTTATTTGGACAGCTGTCAGATATTTCTTCAGGTGGGGGGCTGAAATAAACTGATGGTTTAAAATAAACAAATTGACCAGTGTTGATCTATTACCAACATTAACAAGCAAACCCTATTTTTTTATTTTTCCTTTATTAATGGATTAGTTTTAAAGGCAGTGCTCTCAAGTATTCTCGCTTCTCTTTCTGCAGGTGACAGAAGTTGTCATAATGTATGATCATGAAAAAGGTCGCTCCCGAGGTAAGCTTTATTTTCTCGATTTTTTTTTCTTTTCTATATAAGACCCTGTGTAAACTTTAAAATAAGTTGGGTTACTTGCTTAGGCCATAATCTTATTAAATAAGTGCACTTGCTAATTTATTGTTACTTATAAGATTTTTGTAGTTTTGGGGGCTGCAACGCACATAATCACACATTGCGCACACAATTAGATGTAAATATATAGTGTTACAGTGCTAGGTATCAGCCCTTTTTACAGTGGCTGCTTATACCACCTGCCATCACGACAACCTGTGATGCAAGATCTTGACATTTTGGCAATGACTGAAAGGTTGAGCACTTTTCATGAATGATGTGCAAAACAACTGTCATACAAAGTTAACTGCATCGGTCCATTCCCTTTGTGCTGGAGTAGATACTATTTCAATTTTCTCATCAGTTTACCATTGCTGTTGAGATTTAGCAATGTGACTTGCAAATTCTCATGTTTTAAAAGTAAGAACTATTATTTCTGCCTTTTAAAAACAGGCAGAAATTAAAATTGCTGGTTTCTACGTCATATTTAATGTTAAGTTCTTTTGCAGATGCTGCTAGAAGAATTAGTTTATTCTCCTGTTTTTTGTCATTATGTATCTGTATTGTCTTGAGAGGATGTGATATAATGCCACAGCACTTAAGAGACTGTTAATAATTCGAAACAGACTAGTATCACTAGCCAAAGTGTTTAAACCGTTCTACCATACCAAGTTACAAACATGCATGCTGGTTCGGGGATGGGGGTTCCTCAAATGTCGACAGTCGTGAAAAACGCAATGTCCATCTGAATTTCTGTATTTCTGTGGAATCAACTTTCTAGAATGTCTGCTTGTGTAACATCATTTATGCTAACATTGTCACATCCAGATTTTCACTTGCATGTGTAGCTTAAGCACAAAAATTGATGTGAACAGAGGATGTTATTTCAAATATTAAAAGGTGCAGTTTGTGTTGTGACCAGGAGTTGAGAATGGACTAGATAGTGTTTCTTGAAACAAGGAAGCAACTTGTGATTTTACACATAAGGGAACAGTCATTTTTATGGTTCCGATCTATTGCCTCCGTTCCTACTGCTCCATCCAGTTGCAGTGATTTGGATCAAGCGCAGGACCAGAAAAATGATCTGCTGAGGCAGAAAATCCAGTTACTGTTCGGTGGTAGGAAATTGTCCGTTGTGCGTGTAACTGTTTGATTCCATGTGTGAATGATGTTTCATGTCTTAATGCTTATTTTGTTACTTAATTTGTTTGATGCATTTTCATTGGCTGTAGGGTTTGGTTTTTTGACTTTCGACAATGAGGACAGCGTAGAACAGGCTTGTGCGGAACATTATGTGGACGTCAGTGGAAAACAGGTTACCTTTTTCACATGTCTGCGTTTTGCCTCCCCTCACATGGGGCTTTAAAAAAAATTTTCGCAGCAATGGAGAAACCACAAGGGGAATGCTAGTGTCAAATTTTTTTACACGGAATGCAGCGACGAATTATGCAGTCTCGGAATTACAGTCCACGGCGGTTTATAATGGATTTTGTAATTAGCTGTTTAATGTCATGAAGTAATTAAGTACAATTGAGTAAAGTACCTTAAATTAAGTGTTTTACAGACTTTGGTAACTACCTTTTAAGGCTATTGTGGCATTAAGATTAGACTTGTTTTTTAATCAAATACAGAGTAATTAGTTATGACTTTGCACAGTGTGCAAAGTTTTAATGTATTGTGAAACGAATAAAGTAGTATATAGCGATATGCTGCATAGCTTACGGTTAAATAAGTTTGGCTTATGACTTCCCCTTTGTGGCTTTTTGCTGTCCTTGTACTTCTAATAGACTTGCTTGTTTTACTGTTTTCTGATGTTAAAAGTTAGTATGCACATGGTTATTATACCTTAAAAAACCTTGGCCAAGCTTATAAAATAGAGGTAGATGTATTGTGCACATATATTGATGCATGGCTTTTTAAAATATAAAATAAGTATACATAATTAAGCATAAACATATTTCACAAATTTATTAGTGATGTTGCACATTTGTTAGAAGCTTGGTCATGGTTCCCAATGAAAGGAATGAACTGTGTGTTAAAGATACAAAATCTAAACAAAAGTGTAAATTAGAATTTTGTCGTGAACTTGCATATATGATCACAAAGCTCTGGTAGGATGTCTAAAGCCTTTTAAATGTTAAGATTATTTTTATTCAACCCAGTCTATCAAGATGGTTTACTGCCTTGTTAGTTCCATTTGTTGTAATATCAAATGTATTAGTGATGTCTTAACATTTGTTACAACTTAGTGCCATTGCAATCGTTTTAAATATTTAGGGTTTTGAAAACTGTCCACATTTACAGATAGAAGATGTATGAATAAAATAAATGGTTCATAATTGATAATTTTTAGTTTAAAGTCCCCATCATGCTTTTATATTACATATTAGTATGTGAAAATATACAAAAAGTCTTTATTTTGGCCCTCATTTGAGTGTAGATGTGGGCAGGTGCTTGCTTGTAGGTTCTTTTACTTAAATTGCTGTTCAGTAGGCATGTGTCTATTATAAAAATCCAAAAATTCAAAATAAAGCCAAACAATCATTTGTGGTTGATACTTCTGTATTGAGTAACTTTTTCTCACAAATAGCTGCTGAAAACTAATCACATGCCATCTGAATATGCAAAATAGTTTTCTCCATGGGAAGGATTATGGGCTGACCTTTCTTTTTGTTCTGGGATGCAGGTTGAATGCAAGAAAGCAGAGCCTCGTGGCTCTGGTGGTGCTGGTGGGGGACGTGGTCGTGGACGCGGAGGTGGGCCTGGTGGACCTGGAGGACCAGGTGGACCAGGAGGTTATGGGCAAGACTGGGGTCAACAAGGTGGATGGAATCAAGGATGGAATCAAGGATGGAACCAGAATTATGGCCAGCAAGGCTGGGGTCAGGGTGGCTATTCTAATGGATGGGGACCACAAGGTAAGATATTAAAAGCTTTTAAAACCTTGCTAGATGAAAACTTAAATAGTTTTTCTGTAGAAAACGTGACAAGACTAAGCAGCATCATGTATCATGCAACCAGTATCATGTATCGTTGCTATTAAAGTTCACGATGTTTGAACAAATGACGAAAAGCAAACAAGTGACTTGTTTGGAATACAAACTTAACATTACCAACTTCTGAGCATAACTGCTATCACAGAAAAAGTACTATAGAAAGCCTGGTCTTCTCATAGGCGTATGTACAGCAGCAGCCTATGCTGCTGGGGTAGGGACAGCAGCTGTTGGCCTCAACACCACAATGGGTATGAGCACCGAGGCTGCTTTGAAGTCACTAAACAGCAGTGGAGATGGGTCTGCTTATAAATCAGAGGCTCTCTCCACTCCTGCCGCTGTGCTGGGAACAGGTTCAGATGTTCAGTATGCTTAGTTTTGTTTGCATGCTGCTGCTTTGGGGATCAAAACTGTTGCTGTTTATGCAGAATTGTTTGTCATTTAAGTTAAAATGACTTGTTGGTTTCCTCCCCAGTGGTGGTTTGAAATGTTTGAAACCATTGTTTTTTTTTTTCAAATGCAATTAGTGTTCAGGGAATGAGCATGTTAAGGTGAACATTTGATTTCTGTTTCAAGACAATAACATCTGCATGTGGATTTTGTGAAAAGTATTCTACATGTGAAAAGTATTCAGATGTTTTTGATGGCAATTAACTGTTGTCAATGTGCAGGTCAAGGTGGTCAACAGGGTATGGGCTATGGTGGTTATAACCAGTATGGTGGACAACAGGGTCCAGGTGAGGGAGTTTGGCATTTGCCAAAATTTACAGTAATTTTTTTTTAATGTAAGCATGAGTTTTTGATTTTACATTCTCTTCAAGGAAGTTTTTTTAGGTATAAAATCTTTCCCTTGCATGTTTGTGAATCCCTTGTTTTTTCAAGCTTTTATGCTTGGTGAAAGTGGGGATTTAGCTTCTGGCTCTAAAAGGTTAGATATCAGTCAGCTTCAAGGGGTTTCAGAGTAACCTAGTTTTGTGCATATGATTAAACCATTTCTTGCAGCTTTGTGATTGGTGTGATGTTTGTATCAAGAAAGGAAAAATAAATCACAGGTTTTCTTATGCTGTTTGCATAATGATTCCAAGGCAAAAATTTGAGCAGAGGTTTTGAGATGCAAATTCTTTTTATGGATGGGGCAGGTCAAGGAGGTCAGCAAGGAATGGGCTATGGCAATTACCAGTATGGAGGACAGCAGGGTCCAGGTAAATGTGTGAATTGGACTATATATTTTTTTAAAAATGTAACTTGTAAAGGCAAGAGGTTAAAATAACTTTTATCACTTTTAGAGCAGCAATTTTTTACTTGATATGGCAGTTACATTTAGTGGCTTTTATTGCAGGGTATGGAGGCCAAGGCCAAGGAGACAGTACCCAGCAAAGCAGTGGCAACTATGGATATGGAGGTAGGTTACTTTAACTCAACTTTTCAGTATAAAGCATCTTAATCAGAGACTGCATCTTTATATCAAATTAATAATGCATTTTGTTTGCATTTCATTTTTGACTTGTTTAAAGGTTACGGTGATGGCCAATTTGGTGGTCAGGGAGCCCAGCAAGGCAACTATGGAGGTCAGCAAGGTGGATTTGGAACAGGCAGTGGTACTGGTGCTGTCAGTGGTAGTCAGAGCAGTCCAGGTGTTGGTAACATGGGCAGCAATTATCAACAGCGACAGGCTCCTGGTAATACAGGCGGAGGAAATGCACGAGGTGGCAGTTCACAGAACTTTCATCCTTATAGCCGACAGTAACTGGAATATAAGACGACAAGTTTACATAAATCAGTGAACTTGAGATGGCCTTGTGCTTCTTAAGGGCTTGGTAGGGGTGTGCTATTTGCCATTGTGTGTGTGATGGGAGAGCTGGGTTTATCTAGAAAGTGACATGGCATATTCGTGATGGACTGCTTGTGTAGCTCATCAAAGACATCATACCTCTGTTGTAATGCCAGGTGTGTGTATGATGGAATGCACAAGTTCACCTGCTAACAGATTCTGTAGTTTCATTGGATGCACAGTATATAACAAGTGTGGAATTATCTGTCCATTCCCTTAGGTAGTGGAAACCGTTTTATAATGCAAATGGTTCTTTGTATTTTAAAATCTGTTGTTGGGTTTTAGATGGCCTGTGGTACTGTTAAGATTATTCTTATTTACTTTTTTTTATGTGTTTATCTGTCAGTTTTAGAGGGATGAAAAGTTAAATATACCTGTCCAAGATTTCACCATCACGGTTTAATGGCAGCTTATTCTATGTACTTGGGTAGGTGTATCAGTATTACACTGAATGTCAGCAAAGTCCTGTTTGTACTTGATGGGGCAGGGTCTGTGCACCATGGGTCAAATGTCAATAATAAAAGTTTGACACCAATAAGGATTAAGTGTTTCCAATTGTGTAAAATGTTTTGTCAAATTTTCAAATAAAATGACTAAATTCTTTTATTTATTTTTTTTTTGGAAATGCTCGGTTGTACACTTGCGGAAGTTCATAGCTGTGAAAGTGCTCTTCAACATGTCTTTTGTGAAATAGCATGTGACCAGGTGAAAGGCTCAATTAAGGCAAAACACCTATGGTCTAATGCAGGTTCAATTTCCTGTAAACAAATTACCATAAAGCCAAAATGGACAAAAGCAAGATTCAAAAGTAGGATTATTGAGAAATTGTGGTTGTCACTCAAACGGCATAAGTAAATCTTTCTTGAAGGGAATGAATACAGGTAATTTCAGGAAATTCTTGTTGAAAATCCAGTTGGGCACCTAATGCAGCCAGCTGACAGTGCTTAAAAAAAATGAAAGAAAAATCGCTCGATCAAATGTACGTTAAGCTGAGGAGAAGCTTGAGAAATTAGCAGTTTGTGTGACCTAGTTGAATTAGAAAAAGTTTAATGCCAAATTCAAATTCTCTCATGAATACTGAAGAAGGTTCTTGGTCTTAGTTATTCCCCACGTACATTGTTGGATTCTGCATTCTATTTCATCACCGTGAAAGGTCTAAATAGTTTAAAAGCTACCTTGGCTCACCTTTTATTGGTAAATTGTTATGGTTATAGGTTTCTGGTTAGAAATAAAAAATAAGGTGAATTTGCCATTTGTGAAATGGCTGAAATTTGATTCAACTTGGCTGTCTCATGTGATGACAAAAATTCTTGGAACATATTTTCAAAAGTTGAAATACAGCGACTACGCAGTGAAATAAGTGCTAGGAAATACTACTTGTTGAAATAACATTGTAATGATGTGAAAGTAACCAATTATTGGAGAGATCTAATCAATCAATCAATCAATCAATCCTCTTCGTGCTATTTGCACATAAGGCCTCAACCAGAGCCCTCCATTGATGTTGATTGGCTGAAACCCGCTCCAGGCGACCCCATGTCCAGCCCTTTCCTTTCATCTCCCTTTCCACTGTTCTTCTCCAGGTTTCCCTTGGGCGGCCTCGTTTTCTTCGGCCGTCTGGAGTCCATCGTAGGGCGATTCTGGAGAGGTCTGCTGTCTGCTGGCGGAGCACATGTCCAATCCATCGCCAACGCCTTTGTTGAACCTGTGTGGTGATGGACTCGGTTTCAGTTCTTTGGTGGAGTTCTTCATTGATGATGGTGTTTGGCCTATAAGTATGCGCCTGAGGAATCTGTTTTGGAAGACGTCAAGCCTGTTACCGATGTTTTTGGTCATCTTCCATGTTTCTGATCCATAAAGGAGGGTGCTGATCACATTTAACTTGAAGAGTCTCAGCTTGGTCTTCTGGCTGATGTTTTTTGCCTTCCATGTGCACCTGAGTAAGGCAAAGGCATGGCTGGCTTTCGCCAGTCGGGCTTGAATCTCCACCTCCGCATCCCCGGTGTTTGACATCTTGGACCCAAGATAGGTAAAACTGTCAACTTCCTCAATCTCTTCTCCATTTAGTTTGATGTTTTCTTGGACTCTGGCGTTCACTCTCATACTTTTTGTTTTCTTTGCGCTGACCTTCAAGCCAAGGTTTCCAGCTGTTTCTGAGAAGGCATTTGTTTTCTCCTGCATGTCTTGGTGGCGGTGTGACAACAGGGCAATGTCATCAGCAAAGTCCAAGTCTTCCAGCATTGTTGTTGCTGTCATAGTCATGGTCCATTTGATCCCTCTCCTCTCTATCGGTGGAATTCTTCATGATCCAGTCCATGGCCAGGATGAAAAGGAACGGCGACAGAATGCAGCCCTGCTTCACCCCAGTGCTGACGTTGAAGGGAGCTGTCACATTCACATCTGCTTTCAACATCTCTGCTGTTATTCCATCTGCCCCTGGTGCTTTGCCGCTTTTCATTGCCTTGATTGCTGCTGTCACTTCTTCCAGGCTTGGCGGGTCTGTGCAGATGTCAAGGTCTGTATCTGCTGGGTGGATGTCTGCAAGCTGAGGGGGGTCTGGCCTGTTCAGAACCGACTCAAAATGTTCCCTCTAGCGCTGTAGTTTCTGCCTCTCCCTGGACAACATTTCCGTTCATGTCTTTCACTGGTACCTCATTGTTTTTTAACCTGTTGTTTAGCGGTTTATTGATTTTATACAGTGTCTTCAGGTCATTTTTTCGTGCTGCTTCTGCTTCATCTGCCAGTTTCTCTATGTAGTCCCTTTTGTCGGTTTTAATCATCCTCTTTAGCTCTTTGTTTATTTCTGTATATCTTTGCTGTTCCTTCAGACGTTCAGATCTGGTGTTGTTGATTTTCTGCTTGGTTGACTTTCTCTCTTCTATCCTTTTCCATGTCTCTTCTCTGATCCACTGTTCTTTCTTTTTTCGTTGGAAGCCCAGTATTTTCTCTCCTGTTTCCTGTAAGACTCGATTGAAGTCCTCTAAGGTCATCTCCTGTTGGTCCCCTAGTGCCTGGAACCTGTTCTTAACTTCCACTACAAAGGCCCGTTTGGTGGCTGGGTCCTTCAGTCTGCCAGAGTCCACTCTCTGCTGACGTGCCTGTTTTCCTCGCGATCGACATAGCTTCAGAGAAACTGCGGCTATCACAAGAGTGTGGTCACTGGCAACGTCTGCTCCTCTGTAGGCTCTGACATCTTGAAGTGAGCTCCTCCATCTTCGGTTGATGATTATATGGTCTATCTGGTTCTTTGTGATCCCGTCTGGTGATGTCCACGTTGCCTTGTGGATGTCTTTGTGTTGGAAGAGTGTGCCTCCAATCAGTAGACTGTTTTCTTCACAAAAGTCTGCCAGTCTCTCTCCGTTGTCATTGATGGTTCCAATTCCATGCTTGCCCATGATATGCTCCCTGCAGGTATTGTCACTTCCCACCTTGGCATTGAGATCTCCGGTGATGAGCAACATATCATGGGCTCGGACGCTCTCCGTGGCTGCCTGGAGCTGATCGTAAAAAGCATCCTTGTCTTCTGCCTCGGAGTCTTCTGTTGGTGCATAGCAAACTAGCACTGTCAGCTTGGTGTACTTTGAATGGAATCTTGCTCTCAGAAGCCTGGGTCCATAAGGCTTCCATTCCACCAGTGTCTTTTCAGTTTTCCTATTTTTAGGAGTAGTGCTACGCCTTCAGAGTGTTGATCGTCTGATCTTCCTGAGAACAAGATGGTATGTCCTGATGCTAGTCTTCTTTTCCCCATGCCGGTCCATCTGACCTCGCTGACTCCCAGGATGTCCAAGTTGTACTTGTCAAACTCATTGACTAGTTGGGGCAACCTGCCAGTCTGATACAAGGTCTGGACGTTCCAGCACCCCACCCTCAACTTCTGCTTTGGCTTAAGTAAATCCACCATCGGGGCGCCAGCTCCCTCTCGGGTTTGACTGTCGTCCGTCATAAGTCCAGTTACCTGGTGTGTTTCATTACCTTCGCCATCCGTAATGAGTACTCTGGTTATGGTTTCTGTAACGGGTACTTTTTTACATGGTGGGGTTGTTAGCCCCACCACAACCTAATTTAGCTCTAGGTGAGGTGTCCACCTTAGTCGCCTCTTACGACATGCCTGGCTGGACAGCAGGGACCCTATTCTTACAATGCTCGCTAAGCAAGCATACCCCGGGGTCCCACGGGGGGGAGAGATCTGATAGTAAAATCATAATTCATGAACACTGAAACTTTTGTGGCAGGAAAAATAAGTTGGCCATTTGTTTCCTGTTTACATGGAATGTAGATAGCAATGTCAGGTATATAGCAGAACTGATGAAAAATAAAGACATTCTCTTACTAGTATTGTGGTGATAACAAAGAATTAAAATAATCAAGTAAGCATGGAATCTGTAGAACGGTGGTTGATCTAATGTGGGCATGAGAACATACCTGAAGCTAAAAGAAAAGGAAGAAAATTAAGGGTTTATGAGCAAGAAAGCTATTAAAGTGATACCTAATCCTAGCCTAGTATTGATTCGAATGGTAGGCTGCCAATGTAGTTTGTACCCATTACCATTTTTCAAGTGATCTGACGCACCGACAGGTATCTTGAATTTCTCCGATTGCTGTTTTGATGCAGGGGCTTGCATGCAAAACACCTACATTTTTAAGTACTGTTTTGAAAGAATACGATCTTATAGTCATAATTTTCATTGTAGGTACATTTTGTGTTGCTTATATGGTATTTTAACACTATAATAAAAATATAACAAAAAGAACCCTTAAACAAAACTTTAATTTTTGGAGTTTGCTCCTGACTTTAAAACATGCAGAAAATATGAAAGTAACGGAGTAGCAAATGCATATAAATATCTGGGAGACTTGTTGATGTGCAACCCTCGCTGTGATCTTTTTATAAGCTAACTTCACAACCAGTACAAACTAGTTGGAATATATTGGCTGGAAGAATTCTTATAACTTCTTCCCATGCATGTACTGGTTCTTAAAAGATGATCAAAATTACACAACTAAGCAAACCCATAATTTACCTTTTTCTTAAAAATACTTTTTTAGGATTAAAGAAATTGGCACATTTGCAGTTGTATGGTTGACCTGTGTTAAGCGAGGGTTGTGATGAAGGTGCTATTCCGTATCACATATACAGACTAATAATGGCTGACCAGAACAGTTGCCAGAAGCTTATTTTGCTAACAATTATTGTTTTGATTGCAGTTTGACCAGTAGGTCTTCCAACTGTTTTACTGTATTCATTACAGTGTTGCACAACACATCAGCATGGAACAGTGTTATATAAAACTCCATCCGAGTGCTTTATGCTGTTTTTTCACATTTTGCTGAAGCCATGAGGCTTGCTATGATATTGAATCCCATTCTGTGCGGTGATGACCATGACCGCTCCGTTGCACTGGTTGTCTTCCACTAGCTGCATGAAGCCTTCAGCCACAGTTTCCACCCTGCAGAGAAAAAAGCAATTAAAAAAAGCACGTTATAACAGGTACACATTTTAATTTCTTGTTATTATTATTTATGTCACCAAGAGGTCTGAAATTTTCACTAGTTACTCCTTTACGTTGACAAAGCAGCATTAAATGTTTTCCAGCAGCTCACAAGTAAAATAAATATTTGTACGCCGAACTAGGGGAGATAGGTAACTGCTGCTCTAGAACTCGTAAACTAAAGGTTATTTCCCCTAGTTCTGCGCATGCTAAGAGAATAAATCACAAAGTAACACGAAAAAAAAAATCAAAATTCAAAAACACTAAAAAATTTAAGATAAAAACTATTTTAGAAAATAAAAATTTTAACACTTTCATTTGAGATGTACTTAAATGGGTAAAATCTTTTTTTCTTTAAGTCTATGGGATATTCTTAATACATCTAACTTAAAATATAAAAAATGTGAGGGGCACTGGAACAAAATATACATTGCCTCTGAATCCTTGTGGCGTGGAGAGTAGAGAAAGTCAACATATCAGGTAGACATTTAGATACACATGTGATGAGTGAAAGAAGTTGGAAAAGCTGTATTCCTAAGTATAAAGGTTTGATGTGAGCAATTTGACTTGCCCTTACTCAGAGTTAACACATGATTATGTTTTTGGGTATTTAAAAGCTGTTTTCACAAAACTTTTCAGTGAATATTACATTGTCCATATTTTTGTGGAACGATCTATTATAAAGTGAGATCTTTTGCAGACTAATAAACTCAGACAACTTACTAAAAGTCAAACAATAATTGTGATCTGCTTAGGGATTTGCACTCAAAGATTTTTTTTCCATATGGAACATATACATTGGTCAAAATGTTGGATCACATGCATCAGCTGTATGTGGCTGCTATATAATAGCAGTAACAATTAAATAGCCATATCTGTATTTATGTTTAAATTAATTAAAAACAAGCACAAAAGATTTCATAGGAAAACAAAACTACACAGTGCATTATGCAGTACCCCAAAAACTTGCAACTTGTAAAAGATAGTGCTGACAGTAAAGTCTGCATCACCAGCTACTGACTGTAAGGTATACTATAAAACTGAAAACAGGCCTATCAGTTCAACTAGTTTTGAATTTTTTTTCCCCTTTCTTTCAGTTACTTCTCCAGTTACAAAAACCTGCATTTACCCTTAAAGCTTAGTTTCTTGTATGTTTGGAAACCAAACCTAATTCATTTGTTTTAAACGTTTAAAATCAAAATTTCTGAATTAAAATAAAAAACTGTTGGGACTTGGATAACGATGCCCTTGCCAAGAGACAACTTATAACAGAGGATTCTAGGAGAGTTTTGAAACGCTGAAAAGGCCATGAATTTTGACAGTTTGCAGTGCACCACTTTCCTGTCTGCAAACTATATGCTAAATTTAATTTTATTTCTGCAAAGCTCTTTATGGCCTGTTCTTTGTATACAGCCCCTCTATGCTGTTCAGTTGACATGCATACATGTGCACACACAGAATGACATAGACGTCATAGAGTTTTCATAAGATGTTCATTTACAGATAGATATCCAAGTTTTTTGTTATCATTTGTTGTGTTTGACAAAGCAGCATCTCAGATGCTTTAGTTCACTTTATCCAGTTTGCTTCAGAGCTCTTGGAAAAATCATACATTATTAGTGTATTGTTTTTAGGTTTATTTGGTTTGAGTAGCTGTCTGAGAAATGTTTGTAAAAGGGTTTGTAAAGATGTCTAGAATTCAGTTTGGTCTGGCATGAACACTGCAGCTAAGATAAACTGTAGTTAAAAAAACTGCAGTTAAAATAAGAATTACAAAGAGGCAAAATTATAGAACTTACTTGTTAATGCCCACTTGCTGAATAGCTTTTTGAGCATCCTCTGGGTAAGGTGTGCTCACTGAGTGAATAATCTCAGTGTCTGTAAAAGCTGGACACAAGCAGGCAAACCGGAGCCCCATCTTTGCTATGTAGGGATTCATCTGTCAGGAGCAGAAAATTGCATACATGAAACATTATGTAATGGTACCTTACAGAGGCTTAAACAGACTGGCCAGATGTGGCTATGTAAAAAGCAGCTATTCTGTTAGAGCTGTGGCGTGCACACACACACACACACTAGTCAGTTCAACACCTATGTGGCACAGCAAACTTTCTTCAGTTGATCGAGCTGTGGTTGGGCACCTGGATCTTACAGGATCTGGGAAAGGTAAGGGTTAGGAGAGAAGATGGGCATGCTCTCACAAATAAGCTGGGCCCGAGAAAAATGCGGTCTGAAACACCTCACTCTCGAACGACTGAAGGGTTCCTGGGTACCATTTTTTACCTTTACCAGACTAGACTACAGACTCTTAATACTTACTGACCAGCACCGGGTGAATCCCACAACCCCATGCTTCGCTGCAGTGTACGCTGGGAAAAAGTAGGCTTGTGGAGTAATACCTAAAGAAAAAAAATTATAACAAAAGTATATGTTCACTCTTTGATCCTGCTCTCTTTTATTCTTTCTTTTGTCCCAAATGCATCCTATAACTTAGCCCTGATCCTGAGAGAGTGGTAAAGTTAAAATTTTAACCACTTGGTGATTCTCAGATTATTTTAACAAGAAGAAGATAAATCAGAATTGCCAAAGCTTGACGAAACATTATAAAAAGTGCAAAGAAATTAGTTTTAGATTCATAACTTTTTCACATAAACCACATTAAAAAGCTTATCAAAATGCTGATTAATAGCAAGAACACTTATTACTCAGAAATTTAAAGTTCATGCACACAACAATCTAACCCCCTAAAAGAAAAGATCATGGAAGTAAATGAAATCTTTAAGGCTAACACAGCTCAAATGAGCATGTTAAGTTTATTAAACGATTTTAATTGTGAAAGTCTGAGCTAGTTAAGTTGACAATGCTTCATTATGAAAATGGTGTTTTTCTACAAAATTTGTTTTTGTTAATTCGCTTCCTATTTTTTGCACCAAACTGATAGCTCTATGCAAGTAACTTTGAGTTTAAAGGGGGTTTACCTTTACTCTATTGCATAAGCTAGAGATTTGCTAAAGTCTCCTGACATATCAACCCTAAGCCAAGGTTGAAGAAGGAGGCAAAATTAGTGCGAGTTTCGCGACCCATTATTTTTTTATCGAATGTTGCAAATCTGATAGCTAAAAGGACCTATGAGACACATTGAACAGTTGAATTGTTACCTGACTCCTGACAGGAGATAGGCACCACCCTTAAAAAAAGCTATCCCAGAAAAAGAGTTATTCTCTACCACCTCCAATGACCAAAGTGTCGAACAATTTTCTTTACATTTTTAAAAATCAAACATTGACAAATAAATGAACATGTTCTTCCATAAAACTATTCTATGTGTAATATGGTGCATGCACACACACACACACACACACACACACACACACACACACACACACATAAACTACCTGCAGTGGAAGCAATATTGACAATGACACCACCTCGTCCTCCCTTTTCTCTGTTCATTAGATCTATGGCCATGTTGGTCCCAGTGATTACCCCTGTCTGACAAACCATCAGTAGCTGATTTAAAAGACAGATCTAGAAATAAAAACTGTATTGCTGGAACATGTGTACATTATTTCCACACATAGTGATTACTCATTTTCGTGTACAGAAAATAAGATAAGATTTTTTTTTTTTAAGAGTGTGTTGTTTCAGGCATGCTTGTACAGAAAATAGGAAATAAATGTCTACAGGAGTTAGAGTGACTTCCAGATGGATTTTACTTAATTTCCCCAGTGCCTACCAACGAAAAGCAAGAAAGTCTGTTCACTTGTATCTGTCCCCACTATGAAGCAGTTATCTTGTAGTGCTCTATAAACAAAATGAGACCTTATCACTTCTGAGACCAGAACTTAAGTACTTGTATATTTACCCTGAACATTATGTGTGCTCATATACAGATGATACAGATACATATGCTTAATTAAATATAGCCAATGCAAATGTAGAGTACAAATATCTTACACATCTAAGGCATAACTGATTATATGCATTTCAATATGCAAGTTCATGGATAAATAGACAATCATAAAACAAACGTGCGAATGGAGACAACTGTCCAGAAGAAGCTTTGTAATCAGAGAAACTTATTGTCAGATAAACTTTTCATTAAAGATATTTGTCATCAGAGATATATTTGTCACAAGACATTAGGCATATGCTGCAGCTTACCAAATTTATGTTTACCATCAATGGATAGTTGTATTCATTGCCAATACCAGCATTGTTCACCATGATGTCCAAGCCACCAAAACAGCTGATAACAGTCTCAAATGCTTCTGAAATAAAAAAAAGGAAGATTTAACAGGCAAATGTTGAGAGTTTTTGATATGAAATATGTTCTTTCTCTCCTTCACTTTTTCAGCTCCATGGCACAAATGGCTACCCCTACAACAATCCTATTACCTTACAGATATGCAACCTGTAACATAAAAAATAACTATTATATCATTATTTAAATAGTCATATTTAAAAGAGCATAGCAATAATTATTTAAAAATTAAAAATAAATACAGATATTAAGTTTCAAAGTCATAAAAAAGTATATACTTTCAAAGTCTTTTACCGATGTTACATCACACTTGATGAACAAGGAGCTCTCAGGTCCATACTGCTTCTGGAATTCTGCAAGAGTTGTTTCTCCTTGGGATACTTGTATATCAGATAAACATACCTGCCAACAACATCTGGCCATAGTCATTTGCATAGTTTATATCTGACATTTCATGGCATACTAATAATGTGTGCTCATTTCTACATTTGGCTAGTAAATGTAGTATCATAAACACGGAAACAACTGCCAGTCAAAAACTATGAACTTAGAGACTGAATATAAATCAATAATAAACTGATCACTTAATTCAGAGCCCATGTAAAAACCATTTATCATATCAATTTCTTTCTATATAATTGCTGATCAAATTTAAAGCTCTCTCTGATCAGAAATGTTGGTAAATCAATGTTTTCATTTATATATATCTGTGTAATGGATGGAATGGAGCATGAACAGAGTTTGTATGCAAGAAACATTTTAGTAGCAAAAACCTACATGTAGACTAAACATAGACCATCAAGAGCTGGTGTATGACACGTATACAGCCTATAACCCATGGGAACACTTCTGTGCAGCTATGACTTGTGTGTGTGTGTGTGTGCGTGCGCGAGGGTGTGTTACTATCTTCGGGCACATAAATTTTTATAAACATGCACTAAATTATAACTATTTATCTTTGACATTTTCATTTTCTATATATGTTGTTTTAGTCTTATTTTGTTCTTTAGTAGTTGTTTTTCCTTCTTTAGGGTGAGGAATAGATGTCAAAATCAAAGCACATTATTTTCTAATCTCTATATAGTTAATAAAGAATTGTCATTGCCTCTCTCTCACACACAAACACATTCAAGCACACAATATTAGCACATATTTGTATGAAATGCACCGACCTTTGCACCTTTCTTTAACAAAGCTTCAGAAAAGGCCTTTCCCAAGCCTTGTGCAGCACCAGTTACAAACGCCACTTTGCCTGCCAGAGACATGATGCCTTTGTTACAGCTGTGTTCATGCATCAAAACTTCTCAGGTCAAAGGGGAAGGCGATGATCGAAGGACTGTGAGCGTTCACCTCACGGAGGTCACTCCGTGGCTCTAGTCTAGTGGATCGCAGTCGCGAGCTAACATGGTGAACAAAGGACTGATTCAGTCAAGGGACGTATAGTCGACTGTGTGATAGGGAGATATATGTTGCACACACGCACACATTAGCATAGATATCGCGCGGTGCACTCGGCTTTTGTTGAACCCTTCAGCACAGAAAGAGAGTGTGTGCGTGCGCGCGTGCTGAAATTTATATATATAAATGTATATGAATTTATCTCATACATCGGGGCGGTATTTCGCACATGGTGCGCATTCAGCATTAATTAGTGATTAATGTTACTACAGAACTGGGTTCACATTGGAAGCTATAGGAACATGCAGTGAGTTCATTTGAGCACGGACGTGTATAGGGTGGACTGCTGTCTGTCTGCCGAGACCAACGCTAAACCTCTTGCGAAGTTCTCCGCTGTTAGTCTCGGCGAGCCTTAACAATGAATGTGAATAAACCGGAAGCTATATAGTCCAAAGCCTCGTTCTAGTAGTTAAACCTGAAACGTTACTAAACCGGAAGCTATTTCGTAACCAGCCTCGTTCTATAACTTCACTGGAAAAAAAAAATCGTCTGCAAGCAGTCCAGTAATACAAGTCCGTGATTTGAGTACATATGAACTCTCTCGTCTCTTCGCATCATGGGGTTGAAGTAGATGAAAGTCAAGGGCATGACATACGTGCTGCAAAGAGTAGGAATTGCGTGTGATGGTGACACAGGTAGTGACAGTCTGTTTCCGTTGTTGGTGTCATATCAACATTTGGAATAAGTGAGTGCACGCAACTCACATATGTAAGTGATCGATCGTCTCTTTGTTTTCTTGCATTGTGAGTTTTCGAGCATGCATTACACATCAGTATTAAAATAAATATTTTATGTCATATAAGATCACTTCAAAATTGTTGAGGCGTGTTTGCACGCTCTGGCGCGCGCGCGCACACACACACACACACACACACACACACACACACACACAGAGACACGTACACTGACACCTACGGAAACTCACAAACACATGGTGGCGTATATGTGCACGCAAGCATTCACGCACACACGTACAGATACACACCTCATCGACCCTTCTCTGAAAATGACACACCGTCCAGGAGAAAGAACTTTTCGTACCACTGACATCTATCAACAGTGGGTGTCACTGAAATTTTTAGGAAACCAGGACTGGGTGTTTCCAGCTGCTCTAGCTACCACCCGATAATCACAGGTTACGGACCGTCCTGCTCACTTGTAATGTAAGCAAGGGCTCAGCAGGAGGACCAGACTTAACGGGACAGTCTATCACTGGGGACATGCTGAACAGGAGAAATGCCAAACATCTTTAGCTCCAGCTACACTCGACACATCCTGGAAATCAGGACTAGACGAATCTTCAGCGATTCCTTGAATTTTTTTTTATTTATCCGAGTTCTTTCTGTTGATTCCGTCAGTTCGTAGATGTAATGTTCACACACAGACAGAACCAAACCGCGCATAAACGTTTTTCTTTCAATTAACGCCATTAGACACCTCTGACCTATGCACCTCTTGTACCTATCGGGCCGAGAGTGGGGGGGGGGTCATTCCTGTTACGCACCCGGGAAAGTGTTCACTCGATGTGATCGACTGCAGCGGTGAGGGAGTTTGCGAGGATTGTGTGAGGATGCATTAGTGAGGTCCTTTGTAGCCAGGATCAGTGAACATACGTGCGTATTATAAAACTATTATTATGATTATCAAACTTATGTCTGACTCGCAGATGTGTATATATTTGTTCACTGCTGTTTGCTGTCTCTCTGATGGCCCGATTACAACTATACCTGTATTTTTGATTACCCCCTCCCCCCACTAATTCGAAATCAAAAATCATTTGCACAAAGTATTTTGTACATACTGCAATGTACTATGTACAGTTCTTTTCTTTTTCAAATAACAAGTCCTGAGCGATTTCAAATGATCTGATATTATGCCATCTATCTGTTCAAGCAGTTTATGTATCATGTTCATATTTTGAAGAACAGGACTTACAAGATGGCCTCGTATGATGTTATGGCCCTTACATCGTGTTGAGCCCAAAGGACCGACCACCACATCGATCGTCAGCAGGAAGCGTATATATTATATATAAGGCCTTGTCCTCTCACGTTTCACGCGATCACTCGTCACACACGGTGACGCACCTCCAGCGGGTGAATCAGCTCGCGATTGCGGTGCCGTAGCATTTCTTTCGAAATCCACGGGCGACTTGGAAATGGTACCCTCTGATTATTGCCTTTACACACTACAATCCACACCTAACCAACCGGATTGTGTCCGTTACAAGAGCTGACAAAGGTTTGATTAACTGACCAAGAAATCCGCCAGCTCATGGTGTCCACGCAATTACATACTACACACCGTTAGCCGTTAAATTTTAATAATCATATCCACGGAGATTGTTTGAAATTGTAGCAGAGAATGTAGAAGTTCTACAGCCCCATTCATTTCCTCATTTATCCTTTGACTGGTTCCACTTCACTGTTCATTATGTTTTTACTCAACCGATGCTGGACTAACTATGATTAATTGCTGACTTATGTTTTAATTAACATGTTTTCGCCTTTCTTTCTTTCTTTCTTTCTTTCTTTCTTTCTTTCTTTCTTTCTTTCTTTCTTTCTTTCTTTCTTTCTGTGTGTGTGTGAGAGAGAGAGAACTCTTGTTGTGTGGCCACATTACACACAAATATGTCACATGGTTTCGACTTGACAAAAGCCAGAATGTCCCACAGCAAAGTCACGTGTGGAAATCATTCAGGGTGCAACCGCGTGAGGATATATGATATATCGCATGCACTGCAACAGCCAGCGATCGGTTTTTATTTTTAGAGCACCATCACGAACTTCCACTTGTCAGGCCCTCGCCGACTTACGCCTGTCCGATAAACACCTGTGGTCCGGGAGGACACTAACGACGTCAGAGCGTGAAGACAGGTGAGTCATACCTGTGTAAGTGCGTACCTAAGCGGATTGTAAGATCGCTGCTCTGTCAAGGGAAACGACAATAAGGCGACGATAGCCACAAAACGTGGTCCTCCGCCCAACCTAAAACCATTTTTAGCTGTCCCAAGGCTACCTTACACACCCATCCCTCCAATCGCCGTCATCCACTTTTTTTTTTTTTTTGGTTCAATGGTCCCACACACCACCACTGTGACTCGTCACTCTTATTCTTCGACTGGCATTTCTGTGTCACATGTTCTCACTTTAAAACAAAACACCTGCCATCATAAGATCGAAGCAGGCGACAGCGACTGGCCAGCCCTTTTACTTCCTCGATCCAGGTTCTAAAACCAGGCGAGTATAATTTATAAACGCACAGACAGAGCATTAGTAAAGAACAGTTAATTTCTTCGCTCGTTTTCGAGGCACTTCGTGGAAATGGACGGAACACTACCCGGCGAGGTGGAGGACCTGGCCACCCTGGTCCGACTGGACGAACAGATTCTACTCGGCGAGATCAAGGAACGTTACATGAAAAACAAGATTTATGTGAGTAATAATAATTTTTTTTCTTTGATATATATATATAGGTGACTGTCACACATAGCAGGTGGATCAGGTCGCTAGTTTCAGTAGGTAAAGTAGATATGTCAGGTGAAAGGTTCTCCATGAAAAGGAGCAGTGAAGGTTTTCAGAAAGGTTTTCACAAGTCTTCCCTAGTGGCCTATATTATACTAAAGCCTCTGCAGTCAGTGTACAGACATGTGGAGTGCAAGTACGAGGGTTGTAAGAAGTGGATGTGGGGCGCGTGACATTCCAGGTCAGTCCTAGCGTCGACAGGCGATAATGTTGTCTCACGAACTAATCTACACTCAGAGGTAGTTATGTTGCACGACACTAATGTACACTCAGAGGTAGTGTTATTTCCCACGAAATTAATTAATCTACACTCAGAGAAAAAGCAAAGACTGAAACATAACGAAACAAAAAGAGAGTTTATAAGCTCCATCAGAACGGGTTACCTCAAACATGTGTATGCTATTCTGACCTGAGATAGCTCACAAAGAGCATTTTCCTTTCTGTAACCTATCTGTTGTCTGCTCGTATTTGCTCTGTCTTCAAATGTCTACTGAATCGTTAAAAATGTAGCAGTAACAGTGGAATTAACGAACTGTTG
This sequence comes from Marisa cornuarietis, assembly GCA_004794655.1. Classification (NCBI taxonomy): domain Eukaryota; kingdom Metazoa; phylum Mollusca; class Gastropoda; order Architaenioglossa; family Ampullariidae; genus Marisa; species Marisa cornuarietis. The sequence goes on along the minus strand of SMMW01000047.1, from coordinate 559,019 downwards.
AAAATTATTGTTATAATCATTGTGCAGCTATAAATCCCCTCGCGCGCGAGAGAGAGAGATGGCTAGAGGTTACCTTCTCCCGTAAAGTGTATCCCCTACTCTACAACATGCAACAAAGACAGACAGACATCACCACTTACAAAGCAGACAAGGCGTACGCAACCATCTAACTCTAACCACACACACATTACACACACACACACACATTTTAGATGGCTGGGGAAGATAAAGCAGCGAGGGAGAGAAGATGGACCCCATCCCGAAACAAAAACAGAAGCTAGACCCCACGCACGTGTGTGTGATTCACATGTCACAGCTGGGTCAACTGTGGAAAAAATATGCTGCGTGCCACGAGTATCGAATCAGACTGTGTGCGAGTCTTCTTCGAGCCGTTAGAGCTGTTGTTGTAACCACTGGGCTGTCGGGGTCTCAAGTCAGCCACTACTCACCAACACCGAGACTATTAGCCCCTCACACGTGCAACTTGAGCGACAGAGCAGGAAGTATACACAGTTCAGCAACTTCCTGAACATGCACAGACTTGCCAGGACTGGGACCCTGCAGCTTGTACAACACACTTTTGTTGTTCGCATAATTATGTCTGCAGGCCCGTCACAACAATCCCTTCCGCGGTTCCGCCACCGGCTTTAGTTGCCCTTCTCTTGCAGTGACAACAGTGGTGTAGGAAGATGCTCGGCTTTGGGGGGTAGGGGTGGACAAGCTCCATGCTGACAATGAATAACGTTCACATCCTTGCCTTCCCAGCATATTTTTTTTTTTGGGGGGGGGGGCGGCTGCCCCTTGGCCCCCCGGTTCCTACGCCACTGGACAATTATAGTGGTCAATGTTCTCACTAGGATTTCTTTGTACAGGTCATGGAGCACTGAACACTGAACACGCTGAACAAAATAAACAAAAGGGATCAAAATTCTCTAAACCACTTGCACAGTCTCAATGTTTTTAAATGTGAAGCTCATAAGGCTCTTAACTTTTTTTTAAGCATAGCACTCAACAAATGAAATAATTCGCAGAACAGAGTTCAACACTTGTTTCTTCCGTCTAACGGTTATACAAGAGCCAAGCGAGTTCAACGGGAATAAAACATTTTTGTATGTGTGTGTGTGTGGTACTGAGCACCCTGGCAACCCATCACAATGAAAGCTGTCAGCAGTAATTCATGGGGTGCACTCAACTTGCTACCTGCATTTGGTGGGTGGTGTCACACTGCCCGGGCACGACAACCGATTGTGCACACGTTTAGTAAACTTGTAAGTTGCTCAGGTGTAAACCAATCGGCTTGGAGCAGACTGTTGATCTAACACACAAAAAGCTTTGCTCACGAAGAAGTACTTTAAGGGACAGAAGCCAGTAACTTGATCAGACTTCGGTTTGTGCATGTGGTGTAGTGGTGTAGGATTATGAGCTGGGGGAGGGGTAAAGAGGAAGGGTAGGTGAACACAAGCAGAAACAGGTGAGCAGCGACTTCAAATTATTAGTCATTCAGGGTAAAAGTTGCTGAGACTACAACGGAATTCTCACAAGAAACATAGTCGGCAATATAGCCCACCTGGTCACCCATCTTGGACTCAATTTGCCAGGACCTTCAGAAAATGACCAAATGTTAAGACATTAGCAACGATAGGCCAAGCTTGATTGTTCACAATGTGAACGCGAGGGATAAAGGGTACAAACAGAACCAATGCAGAATGGCTTTGTCCGAAACTGACTCTTTTGAGGTATATTCTGAAGAAATGCAAGAAGTGATAGACATATTATAGCGAAGATAAAACTGAGTATTGGCGTCAAAAGAGAAGGAGGATATTCAGATGACAATAACGGCGAATGAGACAGAGAGATCGCTCACTCTTCTGTCTTCATGACGGTCATTCATCAACCCATCCCATGTGACACCAACAAACGCACATCAATGGCAGACATGACATACATCCTGAGGCTTGGGATTCACGATCGTATGAGAAAAAAACCCCTCAAAGTTTATGACTAAGGGCAGACACATCGTTCATATTTTTGAATTTGCATAATTTCCTTACAATCATTATTTGGTATTGTCAACGATTATTAAGCTATTTCTCCTCCCTCACACTCGTCTCCTAAAAAAAATAGTAAACTATTTGCTGCTTTGAAGTACAAAAGCTTTAATCTTTTCCAGCATTCTCTAATTCCCTTTCGGCCAAATGTGTATTTGTTTCATTATAGATACTTTTCCCATACCCAGTACTGTCTTTGTATAAGTTTGTACTTCCATCTACACGGCGTCTTACTAAATCGCCTTTTCTTATTACACATACGAAAGGATAAGCGCAGAGCTAAGTCTAGTAGATGTCAGATATACTTCTCTTGAAGTTTCCTGCAGGAAATGGATGATAGTAGATGTAATCTGCTTATAGTTGACAGACCTGTAACCTTCGTGACACCAATCGTTTCGTGGTTCGGGGATTTTTTTTTTTGGTGTGTCAACTAGAATCTCCACCACCCTCCTAGCCATTCATGTCTTCACTGTAAGCCTGAAACTGCTGCAGTTCACCTTACAGATATCATTTTCCTTCAGACATTTTAAAACAGTAATTTTATTTAGAATTAAGTATATCGCAAAAACAACACATTCAGATTAAATTTTATCTCTGGACGTGGTGTACGTGTGATTGAATGTTTGCTTATACCATTTCAGACCTACGTTGGGGACATCCTGATAGCTGTGAATCCATTTAGGGATCTTGACATCTATGGCAAAGAGGTAAGGCTGCTTACCATCCACACAAAAAATCTCAAAAAGACTAAAGAGACCACTTAACCCCGTCCTCAACACACGCAAGCAAGGGACGAGGAAACGCATTTCCATGAAAACAGGAACATCGCACTGGATTTTAAGAGAATCATTGTTATTCTCAGCATCCAGAATTACTGAACGAAGAATGTTTCTGTAATGTGATTTTCATTACTTCCTCCTTCTAGTCCACAATTTAAACCCGTTAATCCGCGAATTCCAAAATAAATCAACAAAAACTATTCACCGAAGCTGAAATAGCAAATTTCCAACCTCGCGCTAGTATCTTTGATTTTTTAAAATTTATTTTTCGCTTTGGTGATACTTCTTTTAATCTTTGTTTACGGGGGTCGCGCCTCTGTTTCACCGAATAGCGGCGAGGACATCATGTGATGCTTTTCTGAATTATTCCGAATAACTGCATTAATATGCAGTTTCTTTATGTGTGTGTGTGTGTGTGTGTGTGTGTGTGTGTGTGTGTGTGTGTGTGTGTGTGTGTGTGTGTGTGTGCCACAAGGCTGAATTCGAAATGCAAAAGGATGGAACTGGGGGCCTGTTGTGTTGCAGGTCAGCACTCAGTACCGCTTGGCCAAAAGAAGCGCACAGCCCCCCCACATCTTTGCTGTGGCAGACGCAGCTTACCAAGCTCTCCTTGGTCTAGGCGGCCGCACTCCTTCCAATCAGTGCATTCTCATCAGGTATTCCACATCGTTTTTAAATTGTTATTATGGTATGAACTTTGTGATCGTGTATTCGTTAGAAAAAAATTACCTGTATACCTTTAGAAAGATAGAAACTTTATTTCAAACATCATATCAAAGAAAGTCAGAAAAAGTTTTTGAATAAAGCGTTTCACTGAAGAAATAATGAAGTCAACGAGCACAATGCTGACAGATTAGCAGAAAAATGATGAGAGATGGTTATTAAGAAGTTGCTATTTGGGATACATATTGCTGACTTGAGCGAGGTTTTTGGTGTGTAGTGGAGAGAGTGGCGCTGGCAAGACGGAGAGCACCAAGCTGATCATCAAACAGCTGGTGGAGCTGTGCAGGGGCAACACACAGCTGGAACGTCAGATTCTGCAGGTTTGTGATTGGCTCACAAGACTTTCTGGCTTGTGTGGTCGACGCTCACGCGCATATGACACGCACGCACGCACGACCATATCTAAAAGTAACCAACTGACCACACCAATCTGCCAAATCTCACACAGATTTTTTATTCTCTGGATCATTGTCGTACGGAAATTTCACTTTCCAGAAAATCCGAGGCAGCACAATTATTGCTTTTAAGTTTCCCCTTCAGCAGCGCCAGAACTAAAACCAATCATCTTCTAGATGTGAACACGCACATGTTTGAAACAGAAATGGTTTATTTTAACAATATTTCTTTCAAAAGACACGCGTTTTTTTCCCAAGAATTTAATTGTCCATAGTTCTTGCAACATAAACACGTGAGTTTGACAGAAATCGTTCTCTGTTGTAACATACAATTTCTGTTGAAAACTATGTGTATCTACTTCAGGGCCTTCCGTCTTGCATAAATACAGAAGTTTGCAATATACAGCACTGTACAAACATACACCATGCATTCCTGGTCTCAATAAAAAACACATATTTGACCCCACTGGGTCATGTTAAAAAGCTTCCACGATGACAGGTACCCATGATTATAAAGGAAGCGCTTTTGTGTGAATTCAACTGAGTGGCTTTTCAGACTTCATGTCTCAAAGGCAGCTTGTAATTTCTCGCTTGGAGGGCGACACAGAGAGAGATAGAACATTGTAAGGTGGCTAGAAAACTCCGTGTAGTACATTCAAAGCATGTTCTCAAGTTTTAAAAAAACAGAGCGAGCGGGTTTAACAGACTCGCCAGGAGGTTTGCACAGGTACAATACTTCATTCACGAAGGACACGCATACACGTGTGCAAACATGCTTTTTATTGAAAAGTAGCCGCTATTGCTATCGGCCCTCCCTTACGACAGCTTCTGCCTTCTCGACAGGTAAACCCTCTGCTGGAGGCCTTTGGGAACGCGCAGACAGTGATGAATGATAACTCCAGCCGCTTCGGCAAATATATTCAGCTGCGCTTCAGCAACGGACACCGTGAGTGTGTTTAGAATGATCTGGACGACTGGTGATGACCCGCAGACTGCTGGACTGCACCGTCTCTCCTCTCTGTCTCTGTCTCTCGTTCATACATCTTATTGTTTATTATTATTTCTTATTGCCCCAAGTGACTCATATTTTCCTATTAATAGTAGTTACAATGAAAAATGCCTGATGCTATTTTCAGAAATGGGGTTACATTGCTAAACAGAGAAATGGTTTTGTGATGGAAATGTAACAAACTGGAAGGAGTTTATGCTTATAAATATCTTTGAATTGTCAATTCGTTGTGTGTTTTCACATGCTCTAGCTGACTTTAGCCACGAAGACGTTAAGAAAAATAATTAATATATTAACAGTTCTTTGGAAGCTAGGAAATCATAATCCAGCATTATTCTTTAAAATATCTGACACCCTGAGATATGGGGTTATGTGCTGATACTAATATTATTGAACAAGTTCAGATATTTGCAATGAAACGGTTTTTTTTTACGTCCAGAACTTTCAAAATCATGAAACATGGTGAATGTGATAGCTATCCACTGTTTGTTCGTGCCTATTTAAAATAAATTGCACATTGGATGAAATTAATTAATTTACCACAAGATAGCTTACCAAGCAAAGCTTTAATTATGGTAAATATTCACAAGAGCAATAAAATGACTTGGGTCCATTATGCTATGCAAACACTTTATCAATATGGTTTTGGTCTCGCTCGGAAATGTCAGGGTATTAAATGGTTTCTGCAAAAGATTAAATTAAAACTTGTTGACTGATTTGATCAAGATTTGCATAGTGAAAAAAAAGTTAGTAGTGAGAGATATCCATTTAATAATTGTTTCAAATCTTCCTTAATTTTAAAGAAATATCGTGTAGATTTCAAACATGTTTGCTTGAGAGATGCACTCATAAGATGTAGATTAGGTAAAAACGAATTTTCGATATACGATATGCCTCAAGTAAAATAACTTTCGCCACTTTATATCCCGCTAACATATTTCAAGCACACTTCTCAATTTCATCTGTGTTATTAGCAAACACCTCTCAAAACTATTAAGTGGTGTGCCCCGTTTTCTGTGTAATGCACTGCAAATTGAAGACCACTCTTAAATTTCTGCCTGGTATTTATGCCTTATTTACTTTTGTAGCTGGTATTGTTTTTGTATACTGTCACAATAGCTTGAGACGAACAGTTTTTATCTATTAACATAGTTATTGGGCTTAAATGTACTTCTCTGTTGGCTGTTAATATATGTGCACTTATATATAGTTATGGGTATGAGCTTAGTCAGATAAAGAAATATTGTCCATATTGTCTCAAGTGATTGAAATGTTTGGCATAAAACAGAAAAACGTTTGTCCCTTGTGGATAATGCATCGCCAATTACGTATCTGCCTAACTTCGATAAAGTTATAACTATCAATACACAATTTTGTTTCTAACATAATTTTTTTATAAAGATTTTTGTCTCTGAGAAAGACTGTGTATAGTTACAGCTTAACTTTAATCGATTTTTCGGCAGGAGGAACCAAATATTTCTATAGCACCAGCTTGTGGACTTGTTGGATCATGTGTTTCAGTAGAAATTATAAGTGTGACAAATTATCGAGTACATTCTAAGTATGACAAATTACTGAAGACATTTTTTTTTCTTATAAAAAGCTCTATCGTCAGGCTCTGACTTTGAAAGGGATTTTTTTATATTCTGGTGGCGTGTGCTGTAGTGGCTGGTGCCAAGATCTCCGAGTATCTCTTAGAAAAGTCAAGAGTGGTGCGGCAAAACAACGGCGAGGAGAATTTTCACATCTTCTCCTACATCTTCGCGGGAGCTCAACACGTTGATGGGTTCGGTCTGCAGCATCCAAGCCAGTACAGGTGAGAAAAACCTTTTTGTTCCGTTAGCCGTCAGTGATCGGGTTAATCCGCCAATCTCTATAAACCTCTCCGTTACTATAACAAAAATGCTTTTTTAAATAATAACTTTGAGAACTATTCTATGCTTCTGGAGGCTGTTCCCACCATCTCGCTCATGTCCTTAACGATCTGGCTCCTTGCATTTCTCTTTCTCAGTTACCTTTTGCCTCTTCTTGCTGTTCTTTGCCTGGCACTGTTAGGAGGATGTGTTCTTAATAATAATAATAATAATTCATAAATTTTTCATACTAGAATGTTCTGTAACCCCGAAAAGTAGAAAGTAAATGCATTATGGGCCTGGCCTGTTGCAGGTACATGTCACATGGAGCCCCGCAGTTTATCGACAACCTGGCTGTACTCCACGAACGCTATGAAGATCTTCTTTGTGCCATGGACATGGTCGGCTTTACCGATGAGGTAGCGCACGGCGAAAGTTTTATTTGCTTCGATCATTCGTATGGGCGGCAGATAATTTTTCTTAAACTATTTCTTCGCAGTCACTACTTGTGTTAGAATAAACAAACATAAAAGTGGTAGGTCAGTTTGATAGGAGCATGCGTGCATCTAGCGGTGGAAGGGTGAAAAGGAGAGAATTATTTGATGAAGAAATAAATTCCCGGGCGGCGAAACCTGTGAACGAATTCCACATTGAGAGATACAAATACTGAGCAGGTTTGAGTATTTGCAAAGAACTATCCGAGCAGGTTTGAGTATTTGCTTGACCGCAGATTAAATTAGTCCCTAACTTTGCCTCTTTTGAAACCTCTTGATACAGGAGCAACAAGACATGTTCACAGTTATCTCTGGCGTCCTTCACCTTGGCAACGTCACCTTTGGTGTAGACGATGCCGATGCTGCTGTTGTGAGCGATCCTAATGGCGCAGTGAAAATGGCATCGGTAAGGATACATTGATTAGATCGTCCATGTCTTTCAAGTTACATGGCAGTTTCCTACTGAGCTGTAAGATGTAACGTGTATCAAAACAAAACAAAACAAAACAACAAACCACCAAAACAAAACAAACGGCTCTGACATTGTAGGCAGGTTAGTGTGACAGTCCACGTCTGGTGTTTTTGTTGTCACAGAAACTGCTGGGTGTGGAGTCTGAAGACGTGACCTCTTGTCTGACCTCAGTCATCACAGTCACCAAGGGAGAGTACTTGAAACGCAACTACTCCTTATCACAAGCAGAAGGTTTGTCTGACTGTGCGTTCTTCCTCCTTGTGTGTGTGTGTGTGTGTGTGTGTGTGTAGGTGTGCGTGTGTAAGTGAGTGGCGTATGCGTGCGCACAAGTGATCGTCAGTTCGTCTGGACGTGCGTATGCGTGCTTGTGACGTGCGGTGTGTTTCTTGTTACGCACCAAACTGTGTCACGTGTTGTCTTCTCCTGTCATCGCCCCCCTTACAGATGCCAGAGATGCGATGGCCAAGGCTGTTTATGGTCGGTTGTTCGGATGGATTGTTAACAAGGTTAACCAGCTTCTGGCACCGGAGACTGAGATTGACCCTGCCAAGATGTCAGAGATTGGTAAGAAGCTAAAAATGTAGTCAGAGTGCTTCCTCACCACTGAACTGAACTTCACAATTCTAACATTACTTGTGAACGTAGCTCCGCAGTCAGTGAAGTTCTATTACACTTCATTCAGTTGTCACATTTTAGGAAGATATTTGGGGTTCGGAATAGCTGGTAACATTTCATATTGTTACAGTTTATCTTCTGTAGCAGGATTCATCGTTGAAGTTTCAAAGAGCAAAGCAGTCAGATCTTATCCCCAAAACATTTCGAGTACTTCACGTACCACATTAAATACCCCGTTTGAACACTGCCTTACTTCACGAAACTTGAAGTTATGTGTATATGTTTTTACATTTCAGGTATCCTTGACATTTTCGGATTTGAGAACTTCCAGAAAAACAGTTTTGAGCAAGCGTGCATTAACCTGGCAAACGAACAGTTACAGTTTTTCTTCAACAAGGTACATCCACCCTTAATTTAAAATACCTTACATGCATGTGAGTCTCAATTGCGGTTTTCTCAACGACGAATTTCCCCTCAAACACAATAATGAACAAATAACAAATACAACTGTAACAAGAGGTGTAATAACAGGAGAAGCAACAACAGTAAAATATTATTTTCATTTTCCCCCTTTTCTTCAGCACATTTTCCAAATGGAACAGGAAGAGTACTCGAAAGAAGGAATCGACTGGAATGAAATAAAATTTGTGGACAACAAACCTCTCCTGGTAAGTGCAACTCTTTCATACTGTACCAGGCCAATAGGTTGTTGGTGCATTATTCCTAGATTTGAGCCAGCTGTTGAAGTGACTGATAGGCAATCGCCTTTATTGATGTTTATCCTCAAGGCCAGCTCCTTATATTAGGCTGCATACCCCTGGAAATGACGAGTACACCACGGTTACAATTTCAGCGGCTTTATAACACCATGCGCATGAAGTGAAGATATTTACAAATTTTACAAATATGAAGAACAATGCCTCGTCGCTTCTATGCTTATTCAGTGTGATGCAGACAGAGCCAACAATTTATGAGAGAAAGAGAGAAAAAATGTGTGTGTGTGTGTGTGTGTGTGTGTGTGTGTGAGGCGATTGCTAGTAGTGATTACCTAGCTTTCATCTACTACGGAGTGTGTTTCATGGCTGTAGAAAGCGAAGATGAAAGGCAATCACAGTCTTCGTTGTTTGATGTTCTCTCGCTGTTGTTACATTTTTTTTTAATTTTCAGGACTTATTTCTCGCGAAACCTTTAGGAATACTTGCTTTTTTGGACGAAGAAAGTCTGTTTCCTAAGGTATGCAATCAGTGTTTATTCTCAATAATGTCACTAAAACTAGCGACAGAAACAGGCTCATAAGGTCAAAGGTCCAGCACATTGACTACTTCGTTTTCTGCTTTAGTTTTCGCAAAAATATGAAACACGAAGCTGGCGTCAATTGTTTTGTGACAAGACAGGAAAAAAGTCTTCTACCAGCGACTCACTTCGCTTTCGTCCTTCTTGTGAATCAGTGTAAATTGTAAAATCACTCTCCTGACTACTCCATTGAAAAATACCTGTGTTAACATTTCACTTTAGAGACCACGCACAAGCTTGTTGTTGTTGTTGCTGCTGCTAATGATGATGATAATGATGATGATGATTTTCAGGGAACGGACCAGTCGTACGTGGACAAGCTGAATGCAAACTTTGGAAAAAACCCTTACTACGGAAAGTCGCCCCGAACCAACAATCCTGTGTTCTCTATCAGCCATTATGCTGGAAAGGTAACCTGCTCAAGACTGAATATTGTTAATAAAAAAGAATATAATGTTACACATGACATGCAGTTTGCTATTGGGACTGCCGCAGCAACTCATTAAAAGCTGCAATTTTAATGAGGAGAACTTTACTCGAAAAAAGTAGATGAATAATTAGGTTATTTATTTGTTTAGTAGGTTTTTAACGGGGTAGGGGAGTGGGTGCAAGAGGGCAAGAGATAGACAGAGACAGCGAGATAATGACAATGACAATTCTTTATTAACGAGAGGTAAATAAGCGAGAAGGTGCTTTTTTTTATTTAGCCCTCGTCACGTACGGATAGAAAGACAGATATATAGAGAGAGAGCGGAGGTAGGAGGGAGTGGTAACTGAGACATGGTCTCAGATTTAGGAATAAAACCTTCGCATATCGATGCTAAAATCTCCTTAAGTAAGTCTTTTAAACAATGCCCCATAATAATTAGAGTCCGTGTGTGAGAAAAATTTCTAACTCCAGCAGTCTGAGATCTTAGTTCTCTGTCAGATTTTTGTTAGACCTAGTAAATCCTGAATATTATATAGTGCATGTTGTATTTTATGTATGGGATATTATTTTGTATATGTGATGCATTCCCTGTTGCGGTCTCTAGTCTACCAATATCTACAATAAATTACAAGAATAAAAATAAATAAAAGTAAGGGATAGAGGAAATAAAATTAACCAGAATATGGCAGCAATACCCTGTGGTCACGCCCAGTAAGCAGGAGACTGAGCACGATGCGTGTTGCAGGTGACTTACGATACATTTCAATGGCTGGAGAAGAACAGAGACACACTGCCCGCCGGCATCACTGAGAGTCTTCAGCTCAGCTCCAACCACCTGGTCAAGATGGTCTTCAGAGGTTTGTCTTGTCTCTTCACTACCTGACTTCCCAACGACCCAGTCACACAGACATTAAACATTTTGTATTTATCTGACGGAAGGGGTCCAGAAACACTAAGCCTGCCCGTCAGGACATAGATTTAATTACTACACTGTTATGATGTTACATTAAAGAACAATAATGAATTAATCTACTCTTCTTTTGTTACTTTACACTCACATATTTGTGACCTCATACTCAACAATAGGCCAAAGTTCAGAGCAGAGGTGTCTAGGAAGGTAAATTCTTTCACAGAATAAATATCCCAGTGTAGAAACAGAAGTATTTCACGGTAAATGTTTTAGAGAATAAAGGAACTGTGAGTGAATGTTCTAGCAAATGGGAAGTTGTATTTCAAAGACTAAATATTCCAGGAAGAGGAAATGTTTGTTTTAGCAGGGAGTGAATGTTCTTAGCAGGGAGTGAATGTTCTTAGCAGGGAGTGAATGTTCTTAGCAGGGAGTGAATGTTCTAATGAATGTGAAGATGTCTTTCACAACAACAACAAACACATGTGAAGATGGGAATTTTGGAAATGAGTGACGAAGATAACGACAACGAGTGCGAAATGTATTTGCAGGACAAATCACGAGGACTGGCAGTCTGGCACTTCAGGGACGGACGACCACAAGAAAAACTGTGAAGGTAGGAGGTTCGCATCCTGTGTAGGACAGAATTTTTATACAGATTATTTCTCTCATGCATCAGCGTACTGAACATTGGTGTTTGAGAAAATGATGTCCCATGATGCTCGGGAATGAGTCTTTTCTGGACGTTCTGGCTTGCCTATAGTGAAGTATAACTGACTGTATTTATACAATGAAAATATCTGATATGAATGTGAATTCTATTGCTACTGGATACCTCTTCTCACAACGAGGATAATATTGTTTAGGATATTGTTTCTCCTCGAAAGCGTTTCTCGCTCTTTGCATGTAAATATTCTTAGTTGTCTATATATTTATTTTTTAGTAAATAGCTAGGATTTATTTCCGAAGGTTCTTCAGTACGTCGCAGGGGAACATCTCGAACTTAACTTTCGATTAGTCTCCATAACCAGAAGGCAATAAATTACTTCGCAAATAAAGGTCGGGGGTCTAATTTTTTTATTTGACTCGCAATTCCGGCGGTACATTCGTTCTTTAACGGTCTACTTAATTTTAACTTGTCCCTAGAATCGAAGAGCACAGATCACCTCGTCTGCTGCTGATGGAGCGAAGAGAAAAATTACAGTGGGAGCGCAGTTTAAGGTGAGTACCAAATTTTACAGATAGCGATTGGGGCACAATTTAAGGTTAGTGACAATGGTGAAGGATGATGATGATGATGATGATAATAATGTGAACTTACAACTCGCAAGATCACGACCAAGACAGATGGCACTCTCTGCGCAGACCAATAATGATATATGAAAGATAACAGACAGTGGGCGGTGAGATACATATAGACACATTGAACAACATAAAGATGAGGTACAAGAGTAGAACGTGAAGCAATGGATGAAGGTATGAAGGGATGTAGGTACTGTACACAGTGTGAGATGGAGTCATTACATGATGATTAGCATGACAGACAGTATTGCAAGAGAGGTAAGAATAGTAATACAGTGAGAGTACAATTTAAGGCTGGTATCAATAGTTAAAGTCTCACTGGAAGTGTAGTTTAATATTGGTGTAAATCATTACATTCATCAGTTATCATAGCTACCACCCCACCCAATATCATTACCGCTTATGTCGTAAGAGAGCGAAAGACCCCCTCCCAACGAAAGAGGACTGATATAGTGAATAGTACAAGTCTGATGTACACAAATATATTACTGATATATAGAATGATAAGAAACTAAAGTTACACGCGATATAAGGAATAATCCAAAAATGGTATGCATGCAAAATGCTGGGGATAGAAAAAACTTATTTCATCAAAATTACGCCAGTGTGAGCAAGTGAAAGGTGTAACCACACGTGAGTTTTGCACACACACACACACACACACACACACACACACACACACACACACACACACACACACACACACACACACACACACACACACACACACTCCATTCATTTGTCGGGTGTTGACTCATGACAAACTGTTCATGTGTCGTCTGCCTGTCTCCTGCTGCCAACGCGATCCTCTAAACTCGTCCTCCCTTCCTCGGTCCTACAAACAAACAAACAAACAAACAAACAAACAAACAAACAAACAAACAAACAACAACCGTGAACTGTGTTTTGGGGTACTCGCAGACGTCGTTGGGGATCCTGATGGAGCGCATGACATCAGCAACACCCTGTTTCGTGCGGTGCTTGAAGCCAAATCATCACAAGAGAGCCGACAGCTTCGACGACCAGTACATACTGTCACAGGTAAACTGCTGATGCGATTTCTTGGGAAAGCCTCTCCTTTGCTCACCCACTGATCTACCTCCCCCACCAACCGTACAACACTTCTGGGCGCCAACACGCTCTTCACTAATGGTCTCATAAAGCCCCTTAGCTGCTATTATCAGTATAGACAGGCCAAATATTCGCACTGCAAGTGGTTCAAGAAAGGCTGTTAATTTTTAATTGGTTTTGTTTATAATACGATTGTGAATGCAGATGATAATGCTGTCTCGATCTCTACTACACTCTACACTCATTACATTCATATTGCACTCATCAGGTTCTAATCGGAATCTCATGAACTTACAGGTTCATCGTAAGTATAATAACTGTATTTGTCGGACAGTGGACTTGAGCATATTTATTTTTTTATGTTTATTTAAGCTGCTGTACACGGGAATGCTGGAAACTACAAAAATACGAAGAGAAGGCTTTGCAATCAGACCAAGCTTTGAAGAGTTCGTAGACAGGTTGGTAAATATTGGTGTTTGTTTAGATGTCTCTCCCTTTGCCATACATTTCTATTTTGCCCAGAGGGTTATTTCCTTTGATGAATTGTTATTTTGCTAAGCCACTAACACATTTTACTCCACTGTGAAGTCTAGTTGCCACTGGAGCTTGTAAAGTTTGTTGTTTTGCTCGATGGTGTTTTAAAAAAGCAAAGGAGAGTGAAACAGTTCTCAGAGAAGGCAAAGTCAAAGATAGGTTGGGAGGGACCAACATGCAGAAAGTTCAAACCACTGAAGCTGTTGGTGCCTCAAACAAGTGTCAGCTGATGTACTGCCTGCAGTTGACCCAGCATACACTCAACAGCAGTGCAAACTCTTGCCTGTTAAATTACTGCGTGTTGATCGAGCATCGCAGATGTAACACGAGGGCTGTTGATGTGTTGCAGACATTAGAAAGATGATGTGTCACAAATATAAAATATAACATGTCGATTCTGTGTCGCAGATATAAAATTCTTCTCTGCCAACTCGACCTGAAGGGCAGCCGGGACAACTGCATGAAGATTCTGCAGGCGTCACGCATGAGTGGCTGGCACATCGGGTAAGCAGTTCCATGGGGCAGAAGATGTACACGTGTCTGAGAAAATGTCGATACATGGTCCATAAACTCCAGGCCTGGGTTACAGCGCATCTTCTATGCTAAGATCAAAGGGGTGACATTTTTAAGAGACAGTGACAAGTATAAAAAACATAACAATGATGTTCATACAATGTCTAAAGCCATTCTGACTGCCAGAATCAGCTCCATAAGAATTCACTTCACGTGACTTTGCTTTTGTTGAGGTGTTAATCGCCCTGCTTTGATATCAACACCTGTGCTCAACATTCCCATAAACTAAACCACGCAATACTTACTCGACAGGAAAACAAAAGTTTTTTTGAAATACTGGCATGTGGAGAGACTCGCTGAACTTCTGGAAATCCTGGGCAAGTCGGCCATTGTACTGCAGAAAGGTCAGCGGTAATTAAAACCACCAGAGAGACTTTCTAACCCTAATCCTTTCTACTCTGATCTATCGGCTAAGGTATCTTTGCTCACGCCATCAGATTTGCAGGTCATCAGGTCTGTAAGGTCAGGAGGTCAGAATTGAGCGAGTATTTTATTGGGGCTTTTTCTTCCGAATAATGATCGACCGAGAGAATAAAATCAGTTGCATTATCAATACAAATACATGTTATAGTTCTCCTTTCAACTTTTTTTATAAGCTTAAAATAAGAGAATTAGAAACAAATCATATAAATTAATGATGTTGTGTTGCAAAAGTGCCAGTCGATTTTAGTGACCTTCCTTATCTACAAGATTAACGAGTGTTTGGTCGAGGATGGGGACTTGTTGACATCACTTATCACGGTTCTTACTTCACCTGCGCTGTCCTACTTGTGACACCTGTTTATGATGCTCTTTTCTGTGACCGTGACAGTCGCGCGTGGCTTCCTGGGCAGACGACGCTGCGCGCGCATTGCGGAAGAGGTCAGGAAGCAGCGGCAAGAGCTGGAGGCGCTGATGAGGGCTGCAGAAGAGGCCAGCCTGGCCAGTGCTAAGCACTTAGAGACTCTGAGGGAACAACGTGACACCAAGCCCACGAGTAAGCCGCAACTTACCTTTCTACAGACGTTCAGTCAAACTGGAGGGTACCCTTATGACTTCCCTGTGCAGGTCACACCTACAAAGCAGTAAAATACCCAACTAAAAAACAAAACAAAACAAAGCAAGTACAAAAAATGGTTATTGCTCTAATTTACTGTTAGGCAGGTTACAGCTGGAAGGTATGTTATCAGAGCCGTCATCAATTTCCTGAGTGCACACCTGTTTTACTACTTCTTGTCTTTTCAAAGTTTACGTCTTTGACATCGCTTTTGTAGTGACTGAGCTGTCCTAAACCTTGACAGACAACGAATGAAATAATATTAACACATTGTAAACTACTAGTTTAAACAAAGGTAAGCTTGTCCATAGCCCAGTATATAAAATGTATCAGAGCCCACACTAAGCATTAACAGTAACCGTGATAATATTAACACATCGTCTTGGTTAAAAAAATAGTCACGTCATTATGACCAAGAAAACATAAAGGGTTAATATACAAACTTGGTCTAAAGAAATTCAGATGACCTAAAAGCTGAGTGGAATCTTTCTGTTTAGACACCACTAGCAACACCACTCATCCATCAGCACCAGACTTTTCTCATGTCAGTCCAGGCTACACATCGCCAGGCGACCTGAAAGCAAAGAAAACAACGACCAGCACTGGAACACAGGTAAAATAAAACCGTCAACTAACTGTCGCCGTGAATCAGGCACCTCAAAAAGGAATTCATGCGCTAAACTCTGGAAGCCGGTTACATCTGTAACAGTCTAGGTTAAAAACCTGATGTCTACGTAAGGACTATCTTCTACCGGCTAGGTTAATAACTTAATGTCTATGTAATGACTATCTGTCACCGTCTCGGTCATCTACACTACGATGTAATTTTTGGTGAAGTGAGAATAATTATATATTAATGGTTGCAAGCACACAGGGACCCTCTGATGGTCCTCAGTCCAAGCTGCCTCGTTGACTACACGTCACACGATGAAGGACAGGATGACGAAGGCGACGGACAGATGAAGCGAAGAGAGTTGACAAACGTAGAATAGATGCGACTCCCAGCACACAGGAGCGTATGGGTTGAAGAAGAAGCGAAGAAGGTGAAGACGAAGAACAGTAACGACGATAGCGATAACAGGAATGATGACAAGTACGGGACAGTGTAGAGGAGCAAGACGATTAGCAGAGGAAGAAAGTCAAAATAAATAGTCGACGAAAATAAGTAAATCACTCACCCACACGGCTTGTGAAAATGCCCGGCGGTCACACGCACACGAATCAGCACCGGAAACACACAAACGTCTTTCTCGGACACTGGCGGTTACCTCCCGGCTACTGCATTTAGTTACTAGCTTCTAGTGGTCGCTACTGGCTACTATCTCCCAATAGCACCAGCCTCCCGTTCCACTCCTAGCTTCTGTGATCTCCCCTGGCTACTGCATTTAGTCACGCGCACCAGCCCCACGGACTTTCACTAGCTTCCAGTGGTGGCTACTGGCTACTGTTCGCTCAACAGTACCAGCCTCCTGTTCCACTCCTAGCTTCTGTGATCTTTCCTGGCTGCTGTGCGGACTTCAGACACCTTCCCTAGCGGTCTCTCACTGCTTTCAAACACGTCCTGCTACTTAAAGTGTCTAGAGAAGAGTGTTGCAGACGGACGCCGGCTCTGGGGTTGGCTACATTGTCTCCCAGGGGCTGCAACCAATGATCAACGCCCACATCCCCACGCCACGCTAAAGCACGTGCAGGCCTTTCGCGCCAAATCTGCGAGAAGGGGTGGGGGAGACAACGAGCACCGAGCCCCCATTGCTAGATACATAGCTTCACTGTACTGAGTGCCGTTCTTGCACTTAAAGATCGCTGATGTAGAATAAAAAATGTCTGACACGCGACACGTAAGGGACCGCACTTATCTTGGGGCTAGCTTGTGTATGTGTATTCTTTAAGGTGTTGCCCAGGTTCTCTCCCTTACTGCCATTCCTTTCCTAACCCTTTCTAGGTGATCAGGTACCTATCCAACAGCTGGGTCGAATGGGGAAAATCTGCTGCGACACATTGGGTATCGAACCAGCGCGCCCCCGGCTTCTCGTGCTCTAATCACTCGGCTATTCACTTTCCCTGCTGATATTATAGACGGCAGGGCGAGAGTATGGCGTCGCTGTCAGAAGGTGCTGTCAAGGACACAGTGTCATGTTATTTCCTTCTCGAGCTGACAAACATAATATAATATAATAATATAGATAACTAATATACTGAAGGTCAGCTGTCACATGACATACTGAAGGTCAGCTGACACAACTAAAACACTAAAAGTCTCTCAGCTAACACGTAAAATGAATTTATTTAGAAGCAAGGGCTCCGGTTCCTGTAGACGCCTTGCGGTTCACATTCTATGGTCGTAGTGGTGTTGTTTATCTCGAGCTTATTAAGGTTATATCCTGGTTGCAACTGAAGGAATTCACGCGGCTACATTCATCGCGAAAGATAAAGATTGTAACACAATCTTTTCCAAAACACACACACACACACACACACACACACACACACACACACACACACACACACACACACACACACACACACACACACAATGCTGTGCGATATTTTTTCTGGACGGAAACGTGGTAAATCAAATGCCAGTTCAACAAAGATCAATTGATAACAGCTTTGACAATGAAGGTTTAAAGTACATGTAGTTCAACACTACTGGTGTCACGAGCTCGTGGACTACAATTATCACACGACTTTCGAGTGCCGACCCACACTTTTTCTTTTCGCCCCTTGTGAAGCACAGGGCCGCAACTACACTAGTGTTGTAGTTGCAGTTGCTGTAGCAGGAGTTATTTTAGGGGGTGTGGTTGTTAGTCCCACGCCCAACCCTCCTCCTTCATCCGGGCTTTGCACCTGCAAGTTACCTGGGGGGTTTCCAGGCGGAGTTAAGGCGACCCACACTGGGCTGTGATAAATCCACTTCGCTCTGTCTCCAAGTTGTGCTTCAAATTCCTGCCAATGCCTTAAAATTGAAACCTTTATCTCCTTGCAGCGGGCTGACACCGAAACCTCCGACATTTTACAGTCTCACAGTGTCTCCCACTGTCTCACAGTGTCTCACGTGTCAGTAAGTAGGTGGTACAGAGACTTCCTTGTCGAGTCATCTCGCTGTCTCGCCTTCTCATCTTGTGCAGGACTAACAATGGCCATGTCCGGATGATAGAAATATCATTAACATCAGGAAAAAGGACGGATATTAAGTCGAACGTGTAAGTCCTGGTTTAAAGTTTCTCTCAGAGAAGCGCATGCGTGGCGATTGCTGCGTGGCTCCAGCTACTGCCTTGTGTATATCGAATGATATTATTTTTTGCGGAACTTTCGTCCCATCCTGATGTGTAAATACTGACAGCAACAGTGAACATCATCGTTTTGTGTGCGTGTGTTGATGGTCATCATACAGACACATCTTTGCTCTGTGTGTGGGTTACACCGCGCTCGAGGAACCGTGGTTCGTCCACACTCATTCAACTTCATAAACTGTCGGTGATATCTTTGTATACCCTGTACAATAGTGTGTACCTTACCGACTAATCAGTAAGAAACATTTCCCACTGTCGTATGGATCCTAATCTTAGGAGCAGTGAGTCTAAAGTCCGGTTTATGATGTTGTTGCAGAATTGACGATGTTATTGTAGAATTGATGCCATTGTTATAAGATTAATCTAATTATTACAGAATTTACTATCCTCCTTGTTTGAAGAGTTGCTCAAAACATCCGGGAGTTGTACAACAATTGTGAGATTTGCTAGTAGTTTTCTTGCAGAAAGACCGAGAAAGCTTCTTTGTGAACTCTTTATACTGGTGTTTTATTGATTGATTGATTGATTGATTGATTGATTGATTGATTGATTGAATTTTGTAGATGGAGATCGATGACAGTTCGGACCCAGAAATCGTAGAAGACGACTTCAGACCAGTTCCGTCCAACCTGAATAAGTTCGGGAGACAGGGAACAAAGGTGGCGGCTCAAGAGTGGTTCAAAGAGACTCAGACTTACAACGTGTATGACTCGTCTGCGGGGAAATTTGCAGAGTGGTTCCATGGAATCATTTCTCGGAAGTAAGCTGCACTGCATCTTGCACTCGTGGGAAGGTTTTCTCTCGGGGGTAAAATATTTCCCGTGTATACATGCATTTAGGGAGTATTCACTGCTGAGAAATTGACCACAATGGGCTGGTTGACTGATTTTATCGATGGGTACAAGAAACCGGCCTGGATCATGAAGGTGGTCTGCTAGTACAAGAAACCAGCCTGGATCATGAAGGTGGTCTACTAGTACAAGAAACTGATTTATTAGAAGCATTGCGAGGAGACAACCAAGAAATGTCTCTTATATCTGAATGTGACGAACTTTCTCTTCTTTCACTTCTACCAGCCCCCCCCCAATGCTCGTGAAAATAATCATCCTACATTGTATTATGGATCGAAAAATGAAGCGATTGAAGAAAGATGTGATGGAGTGATTGACTGATTGATTACAGGGAATCAGAGAGGTTGCTGAAAGACAAGATTATAGGATGCTTTCTCATCAGGGTCAGCGAGAGCCGATTTGGATATACTTTATCTTTCAGGTGAGTTCTGTCGTTGAAAGTTTTGTATCTATCGGCTCCAGAACTAAAACCTAAAATTTATCCCATTCGAGAAGTCAGTACATGTATTTTGTGATTTTTGTAATGATGTTATCATGAAGATTGATTGAGGATATCAGTCAATACGGCAACATGAGTGCTTTAAAAGTGGCATAGCCTTATGAGACAAAATGACAGATGAGTGATGAAGTTTAAATAGAGAACAGTGCAAAGAATGAATAACGATGAGGCAAAGACGGGAAACGGCAACAAAGAAAAAAAGGGATAGCTTTTATAACTCTCAGAACCTTCCAGAACACGAGTTACTCCACATAAGAAAGTGCAAGGAGGGTTTAAAAAGGTCAGCCGGGGGCGTGATACTTGTGTTTGATGACATGAATGTAATTTTTTATGCGATATTGTCCGTAGCTGCCGCTCACCCTGTGCAATGTATGGGTACAATTACGGTTGGAAACGGTTCAAGCAAGCTAGTCCGGGGGGGGGGAACAATATAGAGCAATGTTAGCAACTTACGGCAGCATCACCGGATACATTAATGATGTGTTGGAAATAGACTGAAAAATTAGGTCGACAATGAGTGCAGTGATCTGTACCTAATGTTGCATATCATCAACAGAGACAAAGATCGATGCCGCCATTACATGATCGACCAGCTCAAGAACGGGAAATTCATTGTCATCGGCGAATCTAAAGTCCACAGATCGCTCCCCGACCTCGTGCAGTTCCACAAGAAAGTAAGCAGTGCTGCCACTTGAGTTACTGCTTTCATAAATTTTTCTTCATTTTGTGGCTGCGGTGTTTTTCTTAGAACTTTTATAAACATTACAGAGCTTCTTCTCGGAATCTTCTCTGTGAAAGAAAATCTGCTGCTTTATATTTTACGAGTGATTGTGTTTGTGAACTTCTGTCGTTGATGTTTGTAGGTTGTCATTTATATAACTAATAAAGGGCCCTAATGATGAGGGATTTTGGTCTGGAACATTTTATGTTACGTTGTTGAAGGGTATTGAAGATAAAAAGAAAAATGTTTGGCAGGTGAGAATATCGAACTGGGATGGACTTATGACTGTTCCATGTGGTCAGGTAAGAAACCTATTCATACTTTCTACCTGTGAAGGGTTAATATTCACTGAGTAGTTAGAAAAGGATAATTGGCAGTTGACAGGCGAGATGTAAGTGTGGAAATGTGTTTGGTGTAGCTATTGGGAGCTCGTCACAGTTCTACTCACTGCAAAACTTGCATTTAAAGTTTTTACAAATGATTACAGCTGTGCTCATGGCAAAATGTACATTTAACATTTTATATAGTTGATCATCTGCTTTACTCGTGTCAGTCTGTGCTTCGTGTTTGACCTTCTTAACACGCAACAGAGACTTCTCCATGCATTACAAGACTGTATTCACACACTTCTTGACTCTTTGATTTCACTACTGCAAGACTGTTTGACTCTTTGACTTCACTACTGCAAGACTGTTTGACTCTTTGACTTCACTACTGCAAGACTGTTTGACTCTTTGACTTCACTTCTGCAAGACTGTTTGACTCTTTGACTTCACCACTGCAAAACTGTTTGACTCATTGACTTCACCACTACAAGACTTTTTGACTCCTTGCGTGGAGTGTCGGGTCACGTGATCATCTGGCCTACTTTAAAATGTGATGATGGCCTTTGACGTGTAGTCGCTGTTGTCCGCAGGAGCAAGGGGAGTGTGACTACATCGACCTGGTCGACGACGAGCTCTACTTCGTGCTCGAAGATGGCAAACATGAGGTGATGAGCAACAAGTTCTGTCATTTTATGGTTTAATATGTCAGTAAATCAGTAGTGCTATGAACAGCCGGAAACATCATCCTCTGATTGTGTTCAGTTCACTACAATATACTAGTTTTTAAATTCAAATAAGCCCCTGATACTGGATAAGGTCCTCAAGCTTCCATCCTCTCATTTTGCCAAAAGATGTCAGTACGTGGATACAGGTAACAAAACAATTTTTTCGCTGTCCACGGGATGTCTCCCTGACAACACAAACGTCTCCCTGTGTTAATATAATATTACGGATTTGACCAATTTTTGACAACAACATTGATTGAAAGTGTTATCACGTAAGTGGAAAGGGACTATTAATGTTAAGAGTTTAAGGACTAGCAGTCCATGAAAAACTAAATAAATCCATCTGAAAATATTACTCTGGTGGATCAGTTTCATCATTAAATCTACTTAGACAAACCAGAAGTTTTGCTACAGCGAATATCATCAGGAGCACATGGTGTGGGTATTTCGAGATACATTGTTATTGGTTCAGTTATATATGGCTCTCAGATACGTTAGAGACGGACCACCTATGTATTCAGGCGCTATTTGCTGTTTTCTTTGTACTATAATTCCAGTAAAAAAAAATCACCAGTAAAGTTATTGGATGTAGGTATATATGAGATTTTCTTCATCATTCGCTTAAAGTATTTTAATTCTTTGTGAATCACACAATGTACGAATGTAACGGGAAAGATGTCACTGTTTCGGTCAGGTCCAAATGCCCAGCCCACAAGCCCCAGCTAGGGACACAGATCCTCCATTACCACCCCGAATGTACAGTTTGTTACAAGACGTTCGACCGGGGGGACGGCCTCTGCCTAAGATTCCAGAAGAATCTTACAATAGGTTGATGAAAACTCAGGTATGCACTTGTCACTCTTCTCTCATAGGAAATATTTAATCATGAAAATAAATCCAAGCCCTCTCTTGTGGCACACTGTATGCTGTTGGTAAATCTGTCCGTCATTTTCAACCCCCATCATGTCGTTAGATGTCATTTAATGAAACAGAATTGACCTACAAAATTTTCAAGCAAATTAAATATTTTATCACGCAGCTGTTGTACTCAAAAATAAGGTTAGGAATTAGATCATCTAGTTGAAGATCTTTATTTGTGTTGGCAATTTAGCAAAGAAGCTATCTCGTTCCAACCTCCTAATTTATTAAGGCATTGGCTTATTTAAAAATGAAGAAAAAAGGAAAAAAAACCCAAAACAGAACAGTTTGCATGCTCTGTAGCATAGCTGCCTAGGTGTGTATTAAATAAAACCTAGAATGTTCCTGCGCAGCTGCCGTGTTCCAAATATTGACACAATTTTTACTGTTACCTCACAGAGAATGTACAACAGATAATTGGTATTGTAATGATGCCTTTCTCTGAATACGACCTGCAATTGTTACAGAACGAGCACCTTCAGTCCGACCAGAAGAATCAGAAAGTCCCCTCCCCAAAACCGCGGCGAAAATGAAGCAAGTGCTCGCGCATCATTTGGAGGCGGGTGGAGATGACAGATGAATGATGTCCTCTATCAGCAAACCTGTCTCTCCTTCAGACGACTTATTCCAAATGTTCAACGTATTCTGTGCTAAATTCCAAGAATTTTCGGACAGCGGAGAGCAAAACATCCTTGATATCTGCGCAAAAAACAACGAATCTTTGTTACAAAAAGGAACATTCCAAACAGTATTTGATGTGCTGTCAGGGGTTTATGATACATGGTGCCACTGTTGCATCTCCTGAGTGCGTTCTTCACCCATGTTGCTTTTCCTCACGCTCATTCGGGACGAGTAAGTGAGTGAATGAGCGAGTGAGAGAAAGCAGGACTAACAGGTTACATCCAGCTCCTTTATTCGCCGGAAGGCTGGAGGCCGAGATGTGTTCAGCTACTTTGAAAAAAAATGGTGAAAAAAAACTTTGTGATTGACATAATAGTTAAACATACATGCTGCTGTTTTTATTTACAGATATCTACAAGTTTGTGCGTTTGTGTTTTAAAAAGAGAGGGTGAGTGGAACAACTACTGGAAGCCATGGTGGCTACGTGCTTGACTAGCATTGCCAGGGAGACAACTTGCACGGGGAACCTGATTGGGAGACTAAATAATCTCCCCTTTGTGCCTTAAACAATAGGCGAAGTGCTGTGTACTTTATTGAGCTTTTTCCCTACTGTAAGAGGATGTTGTGTCCGCTTGAGTACATGGTGTTCCCAGATTGAATTTGCTGTGAATGTATATAGAAACGATTTATACATCTTTACTTGACAGAGAGAAAAGCAGCTGCATTTTGATATTCACGATCATGATATATTTGTAAAGCACGCCATATATTTGTCAGCTTGTATTCGCTTCGTGTTCAGAGAGACTGATGATGTGAGTTGTTTATCGAAAAGTCTTTCTTTGAGAAGTTTGCTGGTGACCTCGTATTTAGAGATTTGTGTTCAGTTTAAATATAGATGATAGTGACTTACTGTGTATGACCTCTGGTTTCACTTTCTTCAATGATAATTTAGCGCTTTGTGATTGGGTCTTTAGTGAAAAGCTTCTTCCAAGGCACTTTAGTTCCAATGTTATGAGTTGGTGAGTACGTACGTACTCTTGTAGCATTGTTTGAATAGCTGATAATGCACGGATCACCATGTCAAACAATGGTTGGCACTTTCTTGCTAAAGTGTTTGGTACCCTATGAACACGAACGTTAATATAGAGATGGAATCTGAGCAAAATATAAACTCATCAATATTACACCCGATGAGACCAGTTTCTTGTTTCTCTGTGACTTTGATAAGAACCATTTACCAAGAATTAGATTGGACTTTAAAGTTCAGAAACTTCCCTCATCTTTAACCTCCCAAAAATAAAATGAAAAAAAAAAACAAAAAAAACCGAGGGTAACAGAGATTAGGAAGTTATGCACGGTTGTAATGTTTTCATGGCAATTACTGTGTAAATTTAGACAATACTACCACTAAGGTCATACACTGTGATATTTTTCTTGCAAACACATCGTTCATAATCCATAATCAAGTGCGTTCTGGTACATTCCATTGTTTTGCAAAGTTGGTGACTTATTGCTGAGGAGAAATATGGTTGCGTCCAAACTTGGAAAATGGTAAATGGCATGCGAGGATTCTTGCTTGAGACAGGTGTCAGGGTTGTAAGGGATTCAACGACAGCAACAGTTATAAGAGCAGAAGAGTTATACTTCCTGAACTAGAGTGTGTAGCATTTAGTGGTTGTGTTGATACTGAAGTTCACACTACGGATAAATTCGTCAGAGCAGCTGTCGATCTGCAAATGTACTTTCTTGAACTGCAGGGCCAGTGTCTTTTTGCACGCGGAGAAATCTGTTCCACCAACACCTGCTTGTCCTCTACTTGTCGAGCCACAGGATACTTCAAACCTTCGTTACCTGACGCATCAAAGATTATCTACCATTAGGATAGGATTGATCAAAGGCGATGTTGGTGAAGCATGAGAACGGTTTACTGATTGCAGCAGACCGCTTGGCTGAAGTACCTGACCGAAGGAGCCACGAAGCTGTGTCTTTTTTTTCAATGTTGTATTTTATGTCCACGGGTGTGCACTCCTTGGTTTAGAATATTGTGTAACCATGGTTGGCGTACGTGTGGATATAGATTACAGGTAAGCGAATGTGTTTCATGTGTGTGTGTGTGTGTGTGTGTGTGTGTGTGTAAGAGAGAGAGAGAGTGAAAATGAGTGAGAGAGAAAAAGAAAAAAACTTAAAAAAATGTCTTTTGTCTGTTAATTGATATGTCATTTAATAATATTTGTTAATAATTTGTGTTGCGCACATCCATTAAATCTCAGCACAACGACTTTTTAATAGTTATCCGTTGATCAACGTTGTCTGTTCTTCACCTTGTTGTATAATATTCGCATTATTCCTACATGATAACCTTAATTAATCTCATCATTAACAGCAACCCAGTCAAGCACACCTCTTTCTTTTGATAACAAAACATATGAAAGTGAACCAGGCTTAGTTTAAATGAGTGAGGCAAGGAATAGAAGCGGGGGGAGAGAGAGAGAGAGACATGGGTGCAAGAAAGAAATTCCGTACCAACAGTTCCACGTGAAACAAACTCGCAATTCTTTATTTTTTTTTTCAAACAATAAAATAAGCGAACTGGTAGAGCCTGAGGTAGATTGGAACACATGAATGGCACTTGTTCAAAGTTTTAGGTGAAGTCCTTTCAGAAAAAAGACTACTGTCTATCTTTATCTGCAAAGCTAATTTTTGGGAGTGGCGCTGATATTTTTTCCAGCGCTGCTTCCTTGATGAACATCACGGAAAATTAAAACTTTGAATTAAGACCTTGCTTGCATCTGAGCAATAAAAGGGAGTTAATAATTGCTGACGTTGATGGCAGTGTCTCCGGGTTCTGAGAAGATATCTGGGAAATGTTTCGACAATCCTTTGACATAAATCAACCGAGAAAAATCAAATCCAAAAGCAAAATTAAAAACATTGCCGGCAGGAAAGCACGGCTATGATTGTCTCTGAAAAACGGAAGGCCTCCGATGCAGCTGTCACGACAGAATATCGTTTCTGGTATGGATCCTCGTTTCCTGCTCACATCTGCGCCTGCGCCGTGTGCCTAACTTCCGCTTCGTGCTGACCTTGCCCTTCAGGCTTCCACGCCATTATCGCTGACACGCCAAACCGTGCGGCCTGTAACCGGGTTTTTTTCTGCTCATTCTACAATTCCAAAGCTATAATGATCAAACTACCCGCAAAAGATAATATTAAGCAATGTTTACTCTCTGTTGTCACTACACTGTGGGTGGAGTGTGTATGAAATCGTGGTATTCCGCCTTCTCTGACCTCTGTTCTTGTCTGTTTGTTTTTTTTTCGTTGCACGCTTTCTGCCTCAGCAACAGAAAATCGTGTTTAAAAGCCCTGACAGTTAGAGACGAACTATGGGTCTCTTATCCTTCATTGCATCATAAACATTTCAATGAATCTTTGTGTCATGAGCGCTGGACATCAGGCAGTGTCCATGCTCATTCTAGTTTGTTTGGATTGTGACGTGCACGTGCGGCGTACAGCTGTTAGTTTTGGGCACGTGACGTGTCTGAACAGTGATTTTGGACTACATGGGTCAGTAGAGGCCCACTTCCCTCTGGCAGGCATTCACAACCTTTTCTCTAATTAACATACCGACATACGGACACAAAGATACGCAAGCCTTTACTTTTACTTCCTCTCTTACCGATCATTTGGATTTTTTTTACGTTTTGTTATTTTAAGATCATGAATACAGAGACAAAGCTACTAAAAGCAGCCCTTCCTGCGCCTGGTTCTACGATTGCTATATTTCATTCCTTACTTAGATGTTTGCTCAAAGTATTTATTTCTAGTTCCAGTTTTGGCAAACTCAGTAGCGCGACTGTACATTTGTCTCCAGAAGTTAAAATCCTGATTATAAGCTGTTTACCATCTGGCAAACAGTGGCATCAGACCCTAGAGTATCAGGCCCTGGAAAGTTGTGTGGGACTGTCCTGTCCGTAGTGGTGACAGCAGGGCCATTATTTTCCCAGGATCTGAGTGAGAGTCTGAAGTACTGGCTTCTTGAAGGTGAGAAGAGGAGAATTACATAATTGAAATTCATCGCTGTGTAGCGAGATTTTGTTTTGAATCTGTGTTTAAAATCGTGTAGGACAGTCTTACACGTGTTCCAACAAACAGACACAGAAACACGTGCAGTTATCACGAATATTTGCCGGCAGGAGGAATGTGTGTGTGTGTGTGTGTGTGTGTGTGTGTGTGTGTGTGTGTGTGTGAGACGCATACACGTGTCGACAGATGGAATAAAAGAATGGGGCGCGGCTGGTCGGGTAAAGGCACTAACGAAATATTATCGGCTAGAATATCAACTGTCTTCAGCGTCACCTTCAGCGTCACCTTCAGGGAGTTCGATTCAGAGGGAAAGAAGTAGCCGTAGAACATCAAGGAGTGGATTGATTTTGTTGTCGTTGTTGATTTTGAAAGGGGAAGTGCTTCCACCTCACGGTGATTTTGCACTGGGGGGGGGGGAATGAGGATCTTTGGGGAATGTGGGTATGGGGGTTGGGCGAGGGTAGGGAGGGATTGGGGAGGTTTGTGTGTGTGTGTGTGGGGGGGGGGAGAGGGTCACTGTTTTGTGGGGTCTCAGATGTTGTCTACTCTTGTTCAGTTGGCGTCTAGGAGGTTTGCCAAGTCTGCATTGGTGGTGGACTGTATTTAAGCCCTCTTTACCTGTTGTTAATCAACGAGACCTGCCAAGCTTTCATTGGTGGTGTAGTGTGCTGGTGCCCTCTTTTCTTACTGTTGTTACTTGCTATCAGTGCCTAAGGGGCTTGTCAAGTCCACCGTGGTGATGTACTGTGTTGGTTACCGGATTCCATTCCTCTCTACTCTATTTTTTTTTTGGCTTCATGTTTTTTTCTATATGGTTATGGTAATGGTTATGTTATCCAGTTTTAACCATTATGTCTATATTATATTAGTCTAAAACTTGGTAGGCTTGTCGCTATTGATGCTACTAGTGAAAGTATATAATGCCATAGCTCTTTAGGTGGGTTGAGGCAGTTAACGCCAGTCTATATTATGTAAGAAGTGTTCTAGTTCTTCTCTTTCTGGTTTGTTTTCATTGCACTCCGACAGCACGTGTGGGCTGCTCAGTCTATCCCCACAGGCTCATGAAGGAAGGTCTTTACATCTTGTTAGTTATTCTCCGTTAAGCTTCTTTCTAGCTATGTTGGTTTGGTCAGACCTATTTGACTTTAGGAACATCAGAGTGTGACTAAGCTGGTCCTCTATCAGTCGCCTAATACCTATACTTTCATTTTTGTATTTCTCCGGCCACCTTATTTTTATTGTTGGTTTTATGGCTCTTTTATGGTTTTATGGAGTAGACTGACATTACTAGAGACAGATTTATTTCACCATCGCTTGCTACTACTATAAAGTGTCATGATCATGATAGCTGAACATTAATATAGACCTTTCACCGTGATACTGTTGTGATTGTTAGTAATGTCTCGTGCCATGTATGATCATCGAGCTAGTCGCCTTGCTGTATGTCTTTAGCACACTGTTGTGTAGAAGACAGTGGGTCAAGCGAATGGACTCCTCCTGCAGTCGGAGTCAATGTCCGTGGTATCCGAGACTGACCAGACGACCTCTCCGAGCCAATTTGTCATCTCATGATCTGCGCCGACAGTGTGGACCATTGACCAGCCTCTTTCTACACATGGACCACGCAGTAATCATTGGAGATGCAGCCTTAACAGAATCGTCCCTTAGGTCGCCGGGCTGACGAGTTCTGTCCGGCTTTAACGGCCGCTTCACCGAATACCCGACATCCATCGTCACCTGTTCTCCATCCGAGGCTCTTAAAGCATCCTATGTCCAGAGCCGGTCAGTGTTTCCAACACTTCGAAAAAATGGAGAGAGAAATTTATGAGGACGCCTCGAGTGTTGTCAAACCTCCACCCCCCTCAAGGCTGCTGCAGCATCATTAATCAATCCCACCTCGTCCGCATCACTACCTCCCCATCAGTACAGACTGGACAGTCATGGACCCTTCTCCCATCCAGCTCCCCCTCCCCCTCCCACGCGATAGACGACTGAAAGATTTGACACCTATTTCATATATATCTATGTATATAAATATCCAACAATAGCTTACCTTACTTGTACAGACGTCAGAAAGAACTAAAGTGCTTCGTGGTGAAAGTTATTGAGAATCTATCGACGAGTCATGAAATTCCCTGAATTTTTTTTGTGTGACATTTTTTGCTCATTTCTCTCTGCCGTCCTTCCTTCAGTCCCTGTCTTTCTCTCTCGCTTTCTCATCTGTCTCCTCGGCTTTATAATCTTAAGCTCGTATGTAGGCGCACGATTGGTGGAGAATGCGGTCTCCACGGTGCCTGGTGCTGGTGCACCCCGTGATAAAGTTGTCATGGGACGCAAGGAATTAAAAAAATGTGTTTGGAGTAAAAACGGTGCACGTGGCAAAATGTGTGGCGTGTGATGACGTCTCAAAACATAACCTTTGCCCTCATTCGCCAGTCAAATGACAGCGCCTCCTAGTAACCTCGTCATTAGCATAATCAAGAGAAGATAATCGGTGTTTCTGTTAGAGAGGGAGGTAGAGTTCCATCTCTTCATATGGTATGCGCCGCAGGACTGGGAAGAGGATATCATGTGCCAGTCAAATACTCGCATTAGCCTGTGTTTTACGACAAAAAACGACCGTTACGCTCTCTTTCTGTAGACGTAGGAGCCTCACTTTTACCCCCCTTCAAGACGCCACCCACCCACCCACACATATTCCCCTAAATCACATCTCACCATTTCATCATCCCTCCCACCCCCCCTCGACTGTAAATTTGCAATAACGCACAACTCTCACGTAGCCTGTAAAGACACTCATGAACATCGAGTGTCGCTGAAGTTTTGTATGCAGCTCTCAGCCTTTGAGCACTTGGCCAGACCGGAGGCCATGCCCCTTGTCCGCAAATACGGTTCCTGGACTCAACATTCGCTGTGTTGCTGCTTCGATGGCTGGTGGTGGCCACGCGGCACAGCTGGTCTGCTCTGCGCATCATGAAAATTTCACCAGACTTTCCGTGCGATGAGACTTCGGTGCACTGCGTCCGGTCAGCGGTGGACCAAAGAGGACTACCAACCAGCCCACCTGCATTGTCTTCATTGTCTTTTGGTCCAGTTAACCAACATCCTTGGTTTAAAATCCAGTCCTTTGTCTCACAAAAATCTGGATACTAAATTCCTGTGTCTGAAGAGCAAGGATAGAACAGTCTACTCAGAGAGAGAGAGAGCAGGCTCCGCAACAAGCGACGGAGAAGATAAAGAGGGAGGGGGAGACAGGCAGACGGAGGCGAGGCGTGTTGGATCGCCTAAGTTTGACACTTTGACAAGCGCTCGTGCGCCTCCCGCTCTGCTCGTGCAACGCGCGCGCTCTGCACACAGGCGCGACAACTCGGGAAGGCATCTGAGCCGGCAGAGTTGTCTTTTTCTGGTTTGTCTCTCACCAGTCGCTGGCTTCGCTTTGCCACACGCAAGAGAGAAGTAGAGGGGAACCTTTCGCCAGAGCAGGCTGCATTGCACTTTAAAAAACAGCAGACTATCAGAGAAAGAGAGAAAGAAAAAACACGAACTGGAAGAAAATACGACAGTTTATCAAGCTTCGCGCGCGCGTGTGCGAGGGGATAGATTTAACTAAAAAAAAAAAAAAAAGGTGGGGATAGAAAATAAATTGTGCGAGTTGACCTGCATCGACGAAGTAACCGACGCAGCCCTTAAGCCCTCCCGATTGAAGAGAAGACAATTTACATGCAGTTTCGGGCCAGGAGGATCGCCAAGGCTTCTCACTAAGGCCGTGACTGGGTTTTAGCGACGGAAGCAATAGGGAGTGAATAGCGAGGACAGTTTCTGGTGGCTTCGCCGAGGACTTTTTATGAAGTATAATCGAGCCACGTCGCTGTGTCTGGCCAACTCCACAAACTTTGCTCAAGTGACCCGCAGTCCTTGGAAGTAGGAAGTCGGGTGACTTCGGTTACTGGCCCGTAATGCTGCAGCGGCTTTGATGTGGTATCAAGACGCTATGGTGCACTGCGCAAAGCCTGATGATTCTCTCGAGCAGTCAGTGCACTGCGAAAAGGTAAGACTGCTTAGCGAAGATCGAACTGGAATTGCAGGAAGTTGTCCACAGAGAGACGCGGAAAGGTTGGTCTAAAAGAAGAAGAAGAAAGAAATAAAAGGGGAAAAAACCCAACACCTGCACACAAACGAACTGCTTTATGGACAGTTCTCAGGTTTGTAGACTAACAACGACAGGAACCGATGCGAATGTTTGAACACCATAACCAGCCTGCAGTCTGACATTAACTGCTCATGTCGTATAGTTCTCGTAGGTGTACTCAGTACGTGGTTCTTTCCCCTTCGAAAGTTTTGTGCCACCTCGTTTCTATGTCGCTCCGACAACGGGTGGAAAATGCAATTGTGCTCGTAAACACATCGAAAGCCATTTGCAGAGCGGTGATCAAAGAGCTATGCGCGGGTGGCGTGGACCCAGACTGTGTCTTGACGAGAAAACCATTTCCGACGCCAAGTTAAAAACAAGTTCGGTTGATAAACAGACTTTGATATCACTGCTGAACATTAGGCTTTTCTGGGCAAGAAAATCCCTTTAAACTTGCTATTATTAATGTTTATACTAGTAATATAATATTTTTGTTAAAAAGGGCGTGCTGTCAGCTGCCAGAGCTGCGGACAACCAAGGTCCAAGTTTTCCAAGGGCACTCGGAATTGTCTTGATCGGAATACAATAAAGGAGTTGATGTCCGTGACACGGCATTCGTTATAATTCTTGGCAAGGCGGCGCTGGGCTGAAGGAGTAAGGCCACTTGTCAGTCACATCTCGCAAAATAACGCCGCAGTTTTTTTCTCCTTAAATTCTGATTTGCAAATATCCGCCAGTCATTCACCGTTCTCACGACTTTGACAAAGTGGTAATGGGTCTGCAGTCGAGCGGTGCTGCTACAAGGTCTTCGTAAAAGCTTGGCTATTGTCTCGTGTGGCTTGCTCGTGCTGTGCGTAAAACAGAGCGGATGGCATTGGATCGGATCCGCTGAAGGCAGTAACTATCCGCTGCATGTACATGCTGTAAAAAAAAAATAGGCAGAATCATAAATATGTTACTAGACATCTGGAAACTTCAAATGCTTTAGGCGAAGACCTCTTCAGTTTGATGTGAAGTCGTTCGTGCGTGTTTGACTGCGTCCCCGACAGTTCCCAATTTTGATTAGTGCGCCTTTCCTGTGATAAGGAATTAAGACATCGGGCAAATCCAAGGCATGGACTGCATCCACAAGGAAATGGATTCGATCTACAAGTGTTTGACCTGAAACCTTAGCGTGCATCGTGTCACACTGCAATAGGAGTCCCCCTGCCCAGCGCCAAGTGCCGGAAGTTGATAACTTGTGGGGCAAAATGGACCTCATCGTCTTTATACTTCTTGCCTTCGCCCAAGCGAGTAAGTAGATCTCTCAATACTGACTTTGCCTGCATGCAGTCTCTTTTGAATGGTTGCTCTTTGAGTTTAATTTGACTTGATTTTCTGGCTGAACTAATACTCACCTTAAAATACCCCACTTCTGCTGCACTCAGAGTCCATTTAAATAATGGTTCAGATAATGATTTTGTTCAGACTGAGGAAGCACTACATCTTTATATATATATATATATATCTATTGCCACGTTAAAGGAACTTTCTGAATCCCTGGCTATTTGTTTAAATTAAAACTTCTGTGATTTGCATTTCATGTCTGTCTTACTAACTTGGAGGTATTATATTATCTTCCTCTGAGCATCAACAGGTAATTCTTATCGCCACAGGTTTCTGTGTGGAACAGTTCCTTTAAAACGAATGTTATGCCGAGTGGTTTGCCACATACAAAGCCAATGCTATGGCAAGAATTAGAGGCTGAAGGCAATGAAGAATTCACGTGCGACAAAATAAACGCGATTATTCATCTCGGATAATTGAATTATTGTCGTTAAATTAAAACATCAAAAAAGCAAAAAGCAAGAAAGTATTTTCTATGGGTTCGTGGAGAAACTTTTAAGGTACATTTACTTTAAAAGCTGATTAAAATAATTGATAAAACATTTTTCTGTTTACCCTCTACTTCTTCCTCCCCCCCCCCCACGCGCGCGCGCCCGCTTTCCGGCGCATGCACAATAGCAAGAGTATTGAGAATACAAATCTTGTAGCATTTTTAAGAACTTGCTTGCAGCTTTGTTTTCTCTCTACTAATAAACTTTCATTTTGTCTGCACTACAAGCTGTCCAAATGTGGTCACATGACAGCAACAAAACAAAAACAAAATTAATGATTTCTTTAAATATCGAGAGACAACCAGTCTTCTGTTTTCTACATACAGTTCGTAAAATACACGTGCAAGATTTGTAAATTTAAGACAGACGGATTTGAGATTTTGTTTTAAATTTTCAAGGAGTAATATAATTAAAATGGGGGTATCCTAAATGTCGCGAACGAGATTTATTTTTTCTGACTCCCTTAGCTTCCCGGTGCTGAGAGTTTTATTTTCTCTGGTCTGGTCGTTATTTAGTCGTTAATTAGACTTTATATTGCACCTACCTCTTATCTTCATCTTCGACTTTGTAGTCGTTATTCTCAGGGGCTCCTACACACTGTGAGTTTTACTGGAA
Organism: Marisa cornuarietis; assembly: GCA_004794655.1. Taxonomy (NCBI): domain Eukaryota; kingdom Metazoa; phylum Mollusca; class Gastropoda; order Architaenioglossa; family Ampullariidae; genus Marisa; species Marisa cornuarietis. Next base: position 524,827 of record SMMW01000047.1, on the reverse strand, counting down.
CTTCACGTACATTTTCCTTAATATCAGAAGAACTTGTCTCCTCCCTGTAAATCACAACTTGTGTCTTGTCTTCTGCTTACTGTGCTTGTTTCCCCACCAATTATTCTATAGGTTTTGAATGAATAGTGTGTGAACTATTATATCATCTATTATTATGTCATCGTTTGTGTAACAGGCTTCGAATAGCTAAGCGTTTTCAGGTCCGTTCCTAGTTCATTCTTGGGCCCACATGTAACATTTCCTAACTTGCTGGTTTAATTAATTGGTTAAGTGAAGATTCGTGGACTGCAAGCATCTGGTCGTCTTTTGCTTTTTGCAGCTATAAAGGGACGAACTGGGATTGTTTGTTTGGTCATCGCAATGTTCATCTCCACTGTTGTCGCCATGTGGCCTTGACACAGCTCATTAGCATATGCTTTGTGTCCGTGATTACTTCAACCTGAGCAGCAGATGCATGCAATACACCCACACTCACCTCCTTCGTACTTGTCGATACTTGCTTTTCATGAATAAAATGCCAGTTATATAAAAAACGTGCAATATCCCACCCACAACAACATATAACATCCCACAGTATCACATAACGAGCAACCTTTTGACCATTCTTAGGTAAGCAAATGGCATCGTCGTACAAACAGATTTTGTTACACAAAGGTCAAAATCTCGTTGGAATCTCGTATCATCCCAGTGCAGATATCTTGCCCAAAGCATCACTTCAACTTCTGGAGCACACTGGCGCAAACATTATACACTTAGCACTACTTGCAACATGCAGGCTTCTAAAACAGCGCCACCCTTGTGTTAATCAAATTTATATTTCCCTTTCCTCCTGAGAGTTTGTAGGGTGAGGCAGTGGGTCAGACTGATTTAAGAGTAGACCCGTCGACGAAGCGTATGAAACGGGGAAAAAATGTCGACGCATGCACAGAGCCAGTTATTCTATTGCTGCTATCTCTCTTTGACTGAGGTTCTCGATCCTTCGCAGTTTTAGGAAAGTGTCCTTCGAAAGATCGTTTCCTTATCATCCCCATAAGTTATTTTGCACACATATCTACCAACCATCCCTTCCTCTCGAAATCTCCATTGCCAACCAGCAACATGGGGCTGCAGCTGGTGGGCGTTTCCAGTCGCCTGTTGTAATAAAAAAAAAAAATAAATAAATAAATAAAAAAATACAATTGTTGTTATCATCCCTACTGATATAGTGACAATGGTTGAATGGCTTCACTATAAGAATTCATAAGGGTATAATATGACGGACGTACACTTACCTTGCATAAGCTCGACGCACATCACACACACACGTAACACACTTGACGAGCCCCCACAGATAACGATGAAGATGAAAATGAAGATTTTACAAGAGACGAGGATCTTGATGTTTTCCTTTTTCCATCCGTTGTTTCTCTTTTTTTAACGTCATCCCTTCTCCGAAATGACGACAAACAAATGACGTCGAACAAATGACGCACACAAGACGTCAAACACAAGACACCATTCACACACAAACAATACAAGACCTACTCCTAACTCATTACAAAGGGAAAGAGTTACTTATAACTCTCAATAACATTTAAAACGCTGTTGTATGTAAACTGACTATTGTTCTTATCTTTTTTAAGTACCATCAGAACGTTACATAGTGTATTGTATAATCTGTCAATTTTCACACACTTTCAAGATACAATATTACAATCGCTTAGATAAATTCAAGATTCCTGAAATGCAAGACGAAAAAGCAGGTTATGAAAAAAGTGTTAAATTATTTGGAGAAATGCGGTTGTCCGAGGGCATGAAGCAGAAGCCAAGGGGCTCGTTGCACAGCATGTTTCTCAGACTTAAAACTGTTCTAAATGAGCAGAGTTAGAAACTTTTTTCAAAAATTGCCATTTAGAGATGTTGCACACAGACATATACAAAAAGTGTGCTGACGACAACGAAAGTCTGATTTAATTAAACAGTTTAGTTTTTTTTTTTAAAAAAAGGGCTAGAACTGTGTTGTGCACTGTGTTTCTATAAAACTGATTGTCTTAATAGATTTCAGGCCTAAAACTGTTTAACATTATAAACATGCTGTGCAACTGGTCTCAGATTTTTACTTTCTTTTGCAGTGTTCGACGCGCGTTTCGAATATTTGCGGGTTTTTTATGCACGCGCAGGTGTGTGTGTGTGTGTGTGTGTGTGATATGTGCGAGCGCCCGTCCGTGCGCTTTATTTTTCTTCATTTATCTTAGCTGTTTTTTTTTAACGAGCCCGGTCCTGTCATCTCTTATAGTTCCTTTGTCTGCTTGACATTTTCTAATAAATGTCTCCTCACCACCAGATCCAAATCGCCCTCGGGAATAACGAACCGTCAGACAGATGGAGAGGAGGCGGACAGAAAGGAAGTAAGAGTGAAAGCAAAAAAGAAAAAAAAATAAGAATAAAAGAAAAAAACAAGAGAGCCATAGAGAGAGTGTGAGACAGAGCTGAGAGAGAGAGAGGACAAAGATGACTATGAGGGAGAGAAAGAAGACAGGATGTAGGAGAGTCTCCTGGATCCTTACGTCCACTGTCCTCTTGGCGCTCAGCTGCATACGAAATGGAGCGAACACCATGAAATGACATTTGACACCCCTCGGTCAACTGACAGGAGTTAGTCTTTCGTCGCCGTCTGATTGATGGGCAAATACATGTTCAGTGAAGCGGTCAGCTGCTCATCGATCGAGTACATTGACAGCTTTGTGATGGCGGCTTTGCCTTGTCGCTGCATCTTCATAGATGGGCTGTGCTCCGCTGCTACAGCGCCCTTCTTTTTTTTTTTTTTGCAGCAGCGTGGCTGACACTAGTTGCTGATGTTCGTGCTGACGATTCCGGCTTTGACATATCGAGAATAATAATAATAATAATTTTGTAGTATGACTTGTACTTTTGAGGTGCGGGAGACATGGATGTTTTAATGGCGACTCGTCCTGTGAACATGTGTGGATTACTCGTCCTTTTTTGCGATTGCTGGAGTTGTACTGATAACTCACACTTTGGTTTGTGCTATATACTTTAATGTTTACTCCTAAGATATCGAAATTTGTGCCCGTATAACAACTTGTACTTCTCCTTTAGTCCTGTCGAGACTGATGTCTGTCGTACTGATCAAGCGATTTCACAAAAATATTCCAAAATGGTTTTAATATTTTTTTCTTTTTTTCCTTGTCTGTGGCGTGGGTTTATTCATCATAACTTCCGACACCCACTTCTTACACCCTGGGCGAAGCATTTTCCTGCGTAGGAAAAAAGGTGTGGGTGGCAGTGGATATCAACTTCAAGATGTCAGTAGGAAGTATCGCGCGCGAGTTTCAACGAGATCTGTCAATCGCCACCCCGCTGACAGGTGATCTCATCGTCACGTGACCGGGAACTCTGAGAGCCCACCTTTGACATTATCTCGCGACACTCCCTTCAGGGACAGGGAAAACAATACAACTAAACACTGGAGGTTCTTACCTACAGCGAGACAACGCATTATAATCGGCCGGACTTTCCACAGTACACCGGGTGTCTTGTTTCCACGAAGCAGACGTAGTACACTTTGGCTGCAGGCACCAGGGAAACGATGACAGAGGTTTTTTTGAAGTTGCCAGAGTCAGTGGAATTTCACCAGTTAATTCACCAGCTGAAAGACGGTGCTATAATTTTGTCTGAACATGATGCAGGACCAGAGTAGGTGCTGGTCGAGTTTTTTATTTGTCCCGCAGAGCGCAGCACGGTAAACAGACTTTCCGGGTGGGTGTACAGGTAGGAGGTAGGGGTAGATAAAAATTGTGTTGGTAGTGGCACGACCACTTTTGGGTGGTATTCCAGAGGAAGGACTAGGTGTGACAGATGGAGTTTCCACTCATTCCCCCCTCATTATGGCAACGGTTTGTGGAAGTGCTCAAGAATGCCTTGCGAACAGCCTTCCGGTAGCCCAAAGACGGCTCCGCACCATTTGACAGGGTTTACAAGAACTAGTCTGATTACCACCTGCTGAGTCTGATAATTTCTGTTCTAGCTGGGTCAGGTTTTTGTTGGAAAGTCTTATCTCACACCTGCTCCTACTACAACTACAGCTGCTGCTTGGAAGCGAGAGTCAAGATAAAGTCCTTTACAGAGACGGACAGACTACTTCACGATGAGCTGATGTGTCACTGGACTGTGGCATTAAACGATGCTAGGCCAGAACGAAAAGGGTTTTAATCCACATATGGGTACCTAGTATCTTTTACTAAGCTTCACCGAATAAACCGAAATTGCAACAGTAGATCTTTAAAAGGAGACGGCTAGAGTGCTTAGTCCCATGCCATTTCATTGAGAGTGAATCAGACAGTAAGCTAGGGGTACATAAAACTGGAAAATGAACAGTAAACAAAAGAATTTGCAACAGCGAATGTTACCCAAGAGACGACGACGAACAGACTGGAACAGATGGGTCTGATCTTCCAGCGGGTGAGGTAGTAAACCACAGAGTTCAGGACAAAGCGCTGAAATAGCTGGCCAAAGACTCGTGATGACCGGGTCCAGAGAAAGGGTGAGGTGGTGAACATTACAAAGGGATCTTGTTTTAAAAAAAACCCCATAAATATGTATAGCCCTGGGATAAATCAGTGGCTGCAGCTACCTCAGACTACTCCATGTTCTGCAAAAATCTTTCCAAATCGCATGCAAATGGCTGCTGTCACTGAGGTCGTCTGCTTGGCTGTCGGGGCTGTTCTGGTTAAAAAAAGGTTGGGGAAGGGACCGTTACATTCAAATGTTTTGTTGACGATTTGCGAAACGAGCGCTTGGATGTGGCGAGGCTTACGCAGACCAAAAGGAGCCAGAGGCAGACAGAGAAACACTGTCATCTCAAGAGGACTTTAAACTGAGAAAGGACGGTCAAACAGGTGCCACTGCTGCTTTTGGATGTTGTCTGGCTGCTAATTCTGACGATATTGTTCTATTTCTGACAGCAAATTATTTCTACTTCTGACAGTCAACTATTTCTCCTTCTGGTTATTTTTTCCTTGATGTTAGGATTATTGTCTTTGTCTACTTCAAATCTTATCAGGACGATTTTCAGGCCTCACAATATGGCGCTACAGATCACACAGATTCACAGACCTTGCCACTGATGATCCGTTACAGTCCAGTGGACGTGCGATCCATTGTCCAGTCCATGTTTGTTTGTGTTTGACCGTTACACTCATACTCCGCTTACCCACGCCACAAACGCGAGCCACTCATCAGGAACACAACGACCCAAGGAGATGAAAAAGCAGATAGCCAGGTCGCTGTGTACCCGAGCACCCGATCATCGCCGAGTCCTCCAGGGGTCCAAGGGAAGTGAACTCGAGACAAGCAAACAGCATGGAGCAGCTTCGCGGCATGCTCTACTGTTATTTCAGGGAGAAATGGCTTCACCCTTTTGCGTGCAAGTTCTGTTATTTTGGAGTCGAAAATGACTTCTCCCCGTGCCCCAGGGGAACATTTCTTGACGCCACTGCTCACGAGCGAGGGAGCGACGGAGATATAAAATGAAGCGTGCGCACGTGCAATTGTGCATGCGCACGCACGATGCACGCGCGCGCACACACACACACACACCGCAAGCCGCTGTAGCGAAAATTTAAATAGAAGGATTATTACAAAGAAATGAGATACAGACACAACTATGCACGTTGTTAAATTAAGTTCCAAAATTACCTTTTTTGATACAAATTATTTTGAACAAAGAAATAAACAAAAGAAAATAGGAGAAGGAACAAAGAAACGTTTTAAACGCGAGAAACATAATTTTCGGTTTTTCTTATTGCCTCCTATTTCATTTGTCCCTTTTCATGTCTAATACATTACATTACATGTCATGGGGTATTAAGTGTCTCATACATTCCTCTCTCACTGCCTCGCCCCAGCAGAAAGAGAGAAAGAGGAAAAAAAGAAAGAAAGAGATAGGATGGAAAAACAAACAGAGAAATAAAGAGTGAGAGGAGGAACACAAAGAGGTAAAAGAGAAAGACAGAGGAACGTAATACCGTTTAGATTAAGAAATGTTTTCAAGTAAAATGAGTTCTTTTTGAAACCATGTCATGTGACCTAAACATTCATTATTGAAGACCCCAATTCAGGTTCAGCATGGGCCTACAACAGCAATGAAGGTCCATCAGCTTACCTGTAAAACTGACCATTACAGTTTGCCACTGCGTTTCATTAAACACGCTGATCTCAAGGGCAGATAAACGAGTGAGGAGCGAGAAAGGAATTGCTGACGTTGAGGTCCCATGTGAGTCATTGCCTCCCTTTTGCCTACAAATTAAAGTCTTCGAACCCGAAAATATGTTCCACCTTTATTAGTTTACACAAGACTTTTTTTTTTAAGGAAAAACGTGTCCGAAAGTCGTTTCAAAGGATCCAGTGCGCGTTTACGCGCAACGGACATTTAATTAAATGAATCTTTAAAGCAGGAAACACCTTACGGGAGTGTATGGCTGACGTCACAAGTGTGTAAACGTTATTCTGAGCTGCAAGCGGGGTTACAGACGGTTCGCTGTTGCCAGCAGTCGGGCCAAAGGATCGTAGAATCGAAGACAGCAAGAAACATCAAACACGAGCATAGAAAACAGTGACCAGTCATCAGGCAACTCGTCACAAGGGAAAGGTAACTCTAACGTTCACATCCTGCCTCCCTCATCGGCGTTAAACACTTGCGTTACAGGACAGTAAACAGTTGCTCTTTAATAAGAAAGTTTGCCGGTGGTATATTAACTGCTTGTTGAGATTCAGAGTTGATTACGATTGATCAGAAAGAAGGGATGGAGAGGGAAATAGCGAGAGAGAGAGAGAGAAAGTCAGAGGCAGACAGAGAACCGTATGATCAATGTATTGTTGCTGGGTTCCCCAGTGATGGGCTAGCCTCAAAACCCAGTGGATAGTCAGTGCGTTTGACTTGGAGAGTAGAATGTCGTTGGGTTAAGGCCCACCTGCTCCTGAGGAAAAAAGCTTAGTCTGCCCACCCAGTAGAGACGGGGTATCTTGTTTGTCAGGGTTGGCCAGGTGACAGAAGGAGGCGGTTTGGCATGTCGCTCACATGTTGAAGCACTTACGTTCACCCCACCCTCTACGCTCAAAAGGCTAAGGGATTGTTTACCTCTATGTTTATTGCTGAAATGAGTATAGTTAAAGTTTAATAGTATTTATTAAGCTGCCCACTTCTACCCACGCGACCACAAGGGGAATGGTTGGGATTTGCGGAGCTAGGAGACTTAGAACGAAGGCGAATCAGACTTAAGTGTCCATTATTCATAAAATAAAGTGATACACTGAGTATTCCAAGATGGAACAGAAGTAGGGAACAGAAGTAGAGAGGACCAATTTCGAGTTCGCTTTTCTTAAATAATAAAAAAAACTGGTTTCGGTGTCATTTTATAATTATTCACGTCATAGTACATACCAGAACATATCTCACAATGTTTCTGTAAAACTATAGTCAACCACTCCGTGGTTTTTTTTATTTTATATATATATATATATATGTATATGATATATACTACTTGCCCACCTCTTTCTTTTTTTCTTGTTTTTTTTATTCATTTTCAATTTTTAATTAATTAATTAATTAATTAATTTATTATTATTATTATTATTTTTCTCTTCATTGTTGAACTAGAGCACATTCCCATGTTCAAATTGCCCACTGGGACAAATAAAGTTGGTCATTGTCATTGTCATTGTCCGTTCAAAAGCCGCATAAAAAAATCCGACATAAGGAAAGTAACTATGAAGACTTTTACTTGTTCTAGTTTTGTTCAAATTATGTTCTAGCTCACGGAGCTGAGTAGACAAACTAATGCAAGGAAAGTAACCTTATTTATCTTTATAATCAACTTTTTCTTCAGAAAGTGCTTGTGTGGGTATAGTGCCACGTGTACTGGGGCCAGCGTGAAAAATCAAATAAACTGCCCAGACTTTCCGTCGGGATGTGCCTCTCAGGGGCTTCTTTGCTACTTCTTATTTGACTTCAACTATCCTAGAGAAACTGCATTTGCAAATGGTGGGCACTGTCCTGGAACAACCACGTCTGCCAATGACTGGGACTGGCGGCTGCTTGAAGTCATTAGTGTGTGGCTAGCTCGCGGTCCACCCTTCGCAAAGAAAACCCGGTTTTATCACAACATTCCAAACACACATTCCGTAGTCCGATGATCCCATGTTCGTTGTAGTGTCCCAAACACGGACACACCTCACTTACCACATCTCCGTTTCGACAACTTGGTCGATGAACGAACTGGTTGATAGGAGCCACCCTTACCGATATTTCAGGCATAAAGCTTTGTGACAACCATCTTTAGATATTGTTTTAATCTCACCTTTGCACAATTTATAACATTTTAATATATATTTTAATGTAAAGTTTTTTCCCTTCATAGCCATTCCCTGTCTTTTTGTGTTTGTTTGTTTGACTGAGTGCTTGCAGCGTTTTCAAGCGTGAACAAGTTTGATCCTCAGACGCTTCATAGACTGGTTTGAAATAGTTGTGGGAAATTTTCTTGTTATGTCTTATCTAAGGAGGCATTCAGTTAGAAGGCACACTTTTTTTTAAACCTAATGACATCCGAGGGTCTATCAGGGTTATGCCGCAATAACCCAGTGGAGCTGAACCTGGATAAGATAAACTTTGCTTATTAAAGTTTATCTCGGCTGTCTAAAACAAAACAAACAGTCTTACCGCCAAAAGTGTTTATTCATCCCTAATCTTTTTTAGATAGTACACACCTGGTAATGGAGGGGGATACATTTAGAATTCGTGGGGTTTTTATTTGTAATTCCGACACAACGTTTGGCAAAGGTAAGCGGAATAACACTTTTATATTGGACTCTCAGTCTCCAATTTTGAAGTTTGTTGAACTCTTCAACTTTGTCTTGTGCTGCATGATGTTTACACACATGTTATCAAGTCCCTTGATACGCAGAGAGTGTGAGCAAATTTCTGTGAAGCGTGCTAGTTCATGAGGGTTTCTGTTTCATTTCTATTCGTGCAATTTGTTGACACTTTCACACAACAGCCTCTGCAGACGACGGGTGGTTTATCACAAAAATCTCCACTTGATAAACGTAGGCACTCGTGGGTGTTTACAAGGGTTGCAGGTCAGTTTTCGGTATTTTCATACCTAGCGCTGGGTAGGTGGGCCGGTTGGGGCGCGTGGTCTGATTTCCTTCCTCTTCACGTCTTCCTATTGACGTCTTCAGACACAAGAACCCAGAAAAAAACGCGGAAGGCCTGACAAAGGGAGAGTCATCGAGGTCAATGCGAGGTCACTTCCGCTGTCAAATTTTGAGCTGATACGATCAGTTAGACTAAATGGCCGTCTCGTGGCTGGATGTCCCTACCCACCCACACGTCTGGGTGGGACACACACGGCAGCCATCTGTCCCTCGACGGCAGGCCGAACAATAACAAAAATTTACAAAACTATCTTTACTTTTTTCTAGTTTTTATATACTTTATGCAACACTTTCCTTATCAGTTGACTTTCATCTGCCGATGATCTTACGCAATAACGCGTTAGTAAAACGTAAACCTGACATCAAAGTAGCAACATGAAAGGAGAAGTTGAACGACAAAAAAGGTGAAAAACGTAAATGTTTCAATAATTTGTAATTTAAATCTTGAAATTGTTCTTAAACATTATGTCCCTCAAGAGCACATTTAAACGACTCAAACATCTAATGGTTACGTATCACACCAAGGAGGGAGGTCCAACAAACAGGCGCTGAATGGGTGAATATGTGTTAACCAAAGGTGCATGGATTGTTCTATGTGCAGTTTCTTTTTTTGGCAATATTTGTGGTTGTTGATAAGCTTTCAACGGCAAATGTGACTATTATTTATTTATTTATTTATTATTGCAAACATAACTAAACGAATTTGTTTATCCACAACTGTTATTTTAGAAGCCAAATATGGCGACCTTTCCTCATCTACTGGAAAGGTATGTTTGTGTTCATTAACTAATAATCATAAACGTTTTCAGTCAAAAAGGCGGAATCACATCGCTTGGCTCAATCGATCATACCGTATCGCTTAAAAGCCAACAACAGCAGCAGAGTCTCAATCGACGAGGGCGCATTACTCCACACGACAAGTATCGATCACAAAATAAATTTGCGACGTTCATATTAATTTATATTTATTCTGTGCGCACTATATTAGTACATGATATTAGTACACAACGCCACGGATAAAATCTTAGAGAAATACAACTAAAAAAAACTATGCAAGAAGTAAAAATAAAAATGGAATTTGCAACGCCATTTTAGTACATGTGAGTTTTCACTGAGATGCATCACACGTACAACATATCCTTTGCTCCGTAACAGTCTTCAACAAAGAATTACGTCCTTACGCATACTGTCCTAACATATGAGCGAAATCTTGTCTCGCACGAGATTACGTTCTTAAATACAAGACACATACTGTCCTAACATATGAGAGAAATCTGGTCTTGCAATGGATTACGTTCTTAAATACAAGGCACATACTGTCCTAACATATGAGCGAAATCTGGTCTTGCAATGGATTACGTTGCTAAAGTTCAAGACATACACTGGCTTAACATATTAACGAAATCTGGTCTAAAGGTACTCTTCATCTCGCTATATGGCGTGCACACTGTGAGAGGCGAATAGCTATTATGGCGGGCGAAGTTTTTTGAGATCGTGACACTGGCAGCGGACAGTGAATTTATTAATCACGTGTCAACGCGTTTTTTTGAAATCGTGGCTTAGGATCATTTATTGTGTTGATGAAAGTTCTATTTGCGCGATGTTTAATTGTTGTAGATTGTGTGCATCATCATTTTAAGCTCAAATTAAACAAATTGCAAAAATAGCGACAGGATTTTATGAGTTGCTATTGCTGTTTAGTATATACGTCCGTGGCCACAGTTGCCCACTCCATCATGCTATAGAGTAAATGTATATAGTGCATAATCACGCTCACGAAGGAACATGCGCTCAGCGCTTAAGACAAGAGGAAGGCATGGACAGGATACGAAGGTCGGAAGCAGAGACAACCATGCAGAAAAGTAACAAAATACAAACATAGAAGACACAGGGAGGAATCAGGGAACAAGCAGTAAGGATGGAGAATGTCATAAATCTGCAGAGGAAAACGAGCAGAAGATGTCTGTCACTACACTTCAGCCAAGGTGGCTTCTGAAGAGACCAGAACAGTTGAATTCCTGAAAACAATTTATTTATTTATTTATTTATTTATTTATTTCATATCACAATTATTACAGCACACACACACATGCACATTAATATAGCATCCTTTTTGCATCATCTTCCCCCATTTCTTCTACCTTTGCTTGCATATTATTTATTTATTTTTGCATTTTGAAATCGAGACGTTAATTAGTTCTACGAATGGGGTTGTTAGAGCGCAAGATGGTTTAACAAAGAAAAAAGCAGTTTTGTTGATTGTTAATGTTCTTTCATGTTGTTAATCTCAGGCTCCATGTTTCTTTCCGATAACTAACTTTAGAAACATTTACTTCTTTGTTCATCAATACATTTTCAGAACAAACTGCTAATTAAACAAGATTTAACAGCATCAATCATTTTACACTGCTAAAATGCTACCACAGACAAAAGCCAAATAATCCTTGGAGTATTATGAACACAAAGAAAAGAGCAGTTTTGTTGATTTTTAATGTTCTTTCATCAAAGTCGAAGCAGATGACACCTAACCATTGTCTTATTTCAAAGAAAGCAACCAAAAAGAAACATAGAAAACCGTTGCTTTTAAACTGGAATCAGGATATGTCTTGAAACAAAAATATAAATGGAATCGTGAGCATTTATATCAGAATCTTTTTTCAAAAGAAGGCGATGGCCCAATACTGATGCTGCTGTTGTTGATGATGATGATGATGATGATGAGGAGGAGGAGGAGGAGGAGGAGGAAGAAGAAGAGGAGGAGTAGGAGGAGGATGAGGAGGCGGAGGAGGAGGAGGAGGGAAAAAGAAGTCGAAAAGTCTGAAAAAAACCAACCACCACGCAATCCGCAATCAGCCGTGCAGGCTGCATCAAAAATACATGTGGTGTTATAAGCATACAAAGCACACAACATATGGTACAGCGGCCTGCGGTCGATTCCCTGGCCACTCAGGCGGACCATCGTGGACCGCCGGCCCGGGGAGCCGCACGCGAGAAGTATCTGTGGCGGCGAGCGAGGCGCAGTCAGCTGACGGCGGAAAATCGGCAATTAATGGACCTTTTAGACCCTCGGCGACGACTCGACCCGAGCCATCGCCATGGAGACGGATAGCAGAAGCTTGCTCTTTCTTCTGGTTCACGTAAGCTGACACGTGGTCGCGTTCCACGGGCAAAGCTCTGGTTGCTCGAGGATCAGTCACCGAAGCAAAAGGAAAAAAAATGCTTCTGAAAGCTGTTTCTTGCGACCTTTTGGATTCGTTCACTGCTTTGCACGAAACGGAGTGTGGCTGTCATATTTTCACAGCTGCGATGACATCGGATTTCTTTTCCCCTCTCAGCACCGATTGCACTTTTTTTAATGTGCTGAAGAATCCACCGGATCCTCTTCGTTAATGTGGTTTTCATGTACGGCGATAAAATAACAGCTGCAAAGACGTGGAGGTGTTTTTTTTTGTTGTTGTTGATGATGTACTGGGGAGTCAGGGGTGGGGTGGGGGGTTAACAATGCTAATGACACTGAGGTGTCTTTGGAGTGAGAAAGAGGGGGAAGTTAAGGAGCAGGGTGTCTTGAAGAACACTCGCATTCTCAAGGCACTTCGTTCTTGGCATGCCCTCGCACGAAATTCGCCGGTCATCAAGAAGTGTAAGAGGAGAAATTCTCTCGAGAAATTTGCCGTGAGAGGCTGTCTGGCTTCGTGTGGGTCTATCACAGCGTAAGAGGAGAAGTTAACATCGCGATTTGTGGCTGCTCAGTGACTTTGCTGACTGATATAAGAAAGTATAATATAACCTAATAAAACATTTATAAATGAAAACAGACAAAATGTGATTATGTACAAAGAAAGCTTGAGTAAAGATAAGAAAATTCCTCCCTTTTCCTCTCAAAAAAACTTTAGACAAATGGGACAAAAAAACGAAATAGCGGGTGTGAAATTGAAAAAAAATGTGTTACAGAACTTTTGCTGTAGTACTTTGTTTAAGTGTTTGGTCTGAGCAGAAATGAAGTCAAAGTAAAATATCTAAACAGTCGGAGGTTTTGTCCCAAGAAGCAAGATATCCAGACGTGCGGTCCAAGCAACTTCTCACCAACACGAGGTTGAAGTGTCCTGCGTATTGAGACTGCTGACGCTCGACTTGACGTTTCACGTCCTCGCCTGCTGACGCCGTAAACTGCAACGCCCCACTGCTTACGAGCATCCTAAATCAACCCTCGGCCAAAGAGGCAGCAGCGCGGCTGGGTCTGGCCAGTGGAGGACCTTCGCAATCTGACCAGAAAGCTTGCTCAATTTGGCCGGCGAGTGTCTCCGGAGGGTTGCTCTGATTGATTGCGCTTCCTTTTCAGGGCTTTGAAATCCGCGCAGCATCCGAGGAGAAGCAGGGACGAAGGGAGTGGGAGGGCCTGGTGTGGGCGGGAGGAGGTGGGTTAGTAGTCGTGGCTAGTCTCCCGGAACACCTAGCGAAGTACCACGCCTAAACCTCGCTCTAGAACGCGTCCAGTGTTACCTTCAAGTCGACGGGACTCTTGAAGCGGGTGTTGTCCGGGTAGAGTTAAACTGCACTTAAATAGTACAAATCTCACTTGGGGCAAAAATATAAAATAGTGCAAAACTCACTTGGGACGAAGTCTCAGTTAGTGCAAACCTCGCTTGGGGCATTGTCTTAAACAAAGCAAATGTAAAACAGGGAGTAACATCTTTATCGTCGATCATCAATCTTTCTATTCATTGTCTGTAATCGTTATATACTTCCTAACAACAACAACTACGACGATGACGACAATGATCTGACGCAAACTTTCGGTCAAGATTCCATTTTGCGCATCTTTCTCAGCGACTGCTAAACGTGCGAGCATTTAGGTTAATTCTCCATGGTCTCCAGAGGACCAACAGCTCCGACAAAAGCCAGAGATCCCCCTCATTTAGAGTCCGTTCCTACATTTTCTTCTCGTCTGCTAGCCAGAGGCGGTTCACTGCTGCTTGATAAATAATTCACTGGAAATGCACTGAATTGTTCTAGTGATAAATAGCGAGGGTCAAAGCCTAAAGCCAGGCCCACACTGTCCCAAGGAGCAATTCTTTTTATTTTTGCCATTTGCCTGAAGTCCTATCACGTGACTTTGTGAAGAAAATATGTAAAAGCAGTTCGTTAACATGATGCAATGACTCTTACGACTTTCTCGGAAAATATGTGCGATTTGTACCAGCCCGAGCTTTGACAGAGAGAGCATTTTCCTGCTGAGCAGAATTAAAAAAAAAGAAGGCTGGTGTGTAAGAAGTGATAATAAAATCAGGTGATAGCACAACTTGATGAGATGAAAAACTTTGGTAGCGGTTTTTGAGTGTGTGTGTGTGTGTGTGTGTGTGTGTGTGAGTGAGTGAGTGAGTGTGAGAGAAAGTATGTGTGTATCTCAATCTGGTCCTTCCTACTGATTCTTTCTAGTCTTCAAGACCTCCTGTTTACCGCCGATCACGAGACATGTCAGCAAAAACAAGAAAAATTCACAAAATCCCCATAAAACCCATTAATTTAAAGAAAATTGATTTTTTACCTAACTTTGGGTTGTGTATAACTCTCTTCTCCTTCAAAGGAAATTTATTAATTTTTTTATATCTGTTTTTAAGAATCACCTTTTCTCAACTTTCTACTTGAAAGAGGGAGGCATCTTTATTTTTTTTTTAAAAAGAACTGATAATTTTCCCCACCCCTGGCTTCCTCGTTCTAGTTTATTTGGTTGACATTCGTCCTACCTGTTCTCTGCACCGCGAGAGTACCTTAGAAAAGAGATTATATGTGAAAAGATTTATTCACCTTCAACAGTTCGTCCACCGAAAGGAGTTTAAAACAAATGGCGACGATTATGCTATGAAAACGCGATGCACTTTACACCAGAATTAAAATGTAACACCGTGTTTGAACCTCAGGCTTTGGGAAGTCAACTACAGATAAGACCGACTTTTGAAATAAAAACTTGCTCAGTTCTGAATATTAGAATTGGTCCTGTTCTGTTTTAAATGTCTTATATCTTCTCCCAGCTGTCTGTGCAGCAGTGCTTGTGACAAATTCAGGACACTCAAGACAATATAGAAAAAAACAAATTAGAACCACTGGTTTCCATCATTTTCTGCAAAAAAAGGTACCACAGTGGCAAGGAACGAAATACAGGTTCGTGGAAAAAAGCATGTAACGAAATAGGGCTTCTATGGCTACTCGAATAACATGAAGTCTGAAATCTGTCATGGGATGCGATTTTCTTGGATGTCTTTGTATAATACAATGATTTATTTCCGTTCGAAACTGTAAAGTCGAGTGATATGGAGGTACTAGGTACTTTGTTTGAGAACATGTAAATGTGTAAAATCCTGCGTATTGTTCACTCACCCCTTTAACCCCACAGAATTGAATGTACGATGGCCACTGCTGCACGTGCACTCACTCACCGTAGGTCAACGTTCTGAAACTATATGAAATCTTCTCTTCCTTAAATCAGCTTTTTGTGCACTAAACTTCTTCTGATTCTAATCTTAAAGGATCATTTCATATTTAACATTTTTTTCAAGCTCATAAAGAGTCTGGGACTAGAATGAAATGATTGTAATATTTGATCCTGTGATTCCATCGCACAGTCACGTGGATGGGTAAAAACACCACTCGTGAAAAAAAGTAGACATCGCAAGTATTGTGTGTTGTTGGCCTACCAACAGTGTGTGTGTGTGTGTGTGTGTGTGTGTGTGTGTGTGTGTGTGTGTGTGTGTGTGTGTGTGTAAAATTTTCTCATTAGTCCCCTCACACCTTGGAAGAGGAAGAGAGTTGAAGCTGTTGTTTCTAGAAATTACTTAGAACGGGGGTCTTGTTAAGAGTAAATAAGCACGGGATAAACAGGTTTTCGCTCTTTCATTGAAGCTCACCATATCCTCACTAGGTGAACTGGGGAAAACTTATATTATGGAGAAATCTACAAAAAAATCAAACAAGGCAAGCAAGAAAGCAAACAAACAGAAATGAAAGACATGCTGGAAGGTAGGAGCAAAGGAAAAATATATCTAAACCGGAAGATATAGTTTTCAGATTCAGGAATCCTTCAGTGAAACATCATGGAAATGCAATAGTTATCTTTTTGCTCTTGAGTAATATTATTTCTGATTTTGTGCTGATGACATTCTAGTCAGAGCTTGAATTTACTCCACGGAGTGAATTAATGAGGAAGTCCCCAGAGAAACAGCTGTGCCCCCTAATCTCTTCTGGGTGAGCTGTCTGAAAGCTTACGGTAATACAGCCATCATCATCATCATCATCATCATCATCATCATCATCATCATCATCATCATCATCATCATCATCATCATCATCATCATCATCATCATCATCATCATCATCATCATCATCATCATCATTTGTCCTCGTCTTTTCACGATATGCTTAAAACAAAATGTCATTCTGTTGTACGAGTGGCTGGACGGGCTGACAACAACCTTTAACGACTCTTTGACTGCAGTAGTCCTCCTCATCAGACACCAATGGAAGTTTCCAAAAGCCCAGAGACTCTAACGAGAGTTCAGTGACTCTTGATCTTTTCCACTTGTCTCTCCCCTTTATGTTCCTCTCGTCCACACCCACAACTGAGACGATCTGAGACAGCAGTAAATTTGTGAGTCCGTGGCCCTGACAGTCAGAAAATAGTGAGATAGTGCTTCTGTACATAACGTGCTCTCCATGACATTGTCTCGGGGGTAGTTGTGGTCCATGTTGCTCGCACTCCCACCAACCCTTTCTCGGCTTGTTGCGAGATAATGTTCTTCGCGCTAGGGTCCTTTTCAATCTCCTCAGCTGGCGCAGATGCGCCTATTTCTTCTGGGCTTAAAAACCAGCGAACTTAGGATTATTTTGTAGGCATCTGTGCCGCACATTTAGAAAATGATGCTTTTTGTCTCGTAGTCCTTTATTTCGTGTGTCAGAAAGACTAAATGATGTATTGGCCACCCAGAGATTGGCACACAAACTCTCTCTCTCTCTCACACACACACACACACACACACACACACACACACACACACACACACACACACACACACACATGCCCGTCGTCCCCACGCACGCGTAAGGAGAATGGATATTATTCACAAAATGCCATCTTGAAACCAGAACGAGGCTCCATGGGCCGGTTTAGCGGTTACTGAAACATATGAGCACTGACCTTCATATTACCAAAGTCGGTAAGACTGGATTTGGGACTACACTCCACGCTGCCACATGTACGATATACAAAAAAACGAGACGATAATAAATCACTAGACTGAGACTGGGGTTTTCTTTTTTTTGCAAGATAATGTAGATGTTTGTGTGATACCGCTTTGTAATTGGTAACATGATACCGGTGAGGCTTTTTTCTGTACTGTGCTCATACTCACCATGCTTTTTTAACAGCATGAAAGGATGAAACAATAGATTATCACACATATTGGGGTCATTTACATTTTCTCCGTGAACTTTAAAGATGTAGGGCCTAGATTCTGTTACTAACTCGAATAATTTACCTTTTGAGAACATACAGTATTATTCAGTGTGTGCATCCATATTTCTAGCATTTCTCTGCCACCAGCATATCATATTAGTTTTTTAAAATATATTGCGCTTTGTGTACATAATACTCCAAGGGGTCTTTGGCTTTTGAATGTGGTGGCATTTTAGTAGTGTAAATACGTGGTGGTGTTAAAACATAGGCAGACATTACCTACATCACGTACATAGTATAATTTATTAAATAAATGTTAACCTTCTCTGAACTTGTACAGCTGGTCAACTACACTTTTACAGATTGTGATTTTAGTTATTTTATACTAACAAACAGTTTTCAAAAGCAAAACAGACCTACCATAATTTCAACACAAAGCGTGTATCTTTTGTCTCCCAAACATTTTCAAGTTCACGGCGTTCATAGTTTCCTATCACATGTACACGAAAGAAACGAGAATCTAGCCGCCACGTCATATCGGTCATCATTTGTACAGAACGGCAACCACAGCAGTGCCCATGCGATTTGACTTTCTTTGTGAAGCTCTCAAGAATTCTTTCCCGTCACCATGACGCCCATGAGGCCTCGTTTTGGAAACCCGGAAGAGCCGCGCGTGAATGCACTCTATTATGCTCAATCAGAAACGTTCTGAAATGAACAGACAAAAATGTTGTACGAAAACAGGCATTTAAAAACAGTGCTCTTGTTCAAGAATTTAAATGCTAAACAAGTAACTGCTTCAGCTGTATACTTTGTAATCCTGTTTGCACAGTGCATCAAGCTCGCCCACATACGAATAATTTTATAAATTCTTTTTCTGTCATTACTATTATTATTTCACAATTATTGTCATGTTAATTATATATTTTTTTTAAAACAGTCATTATCATTAAATAGTGCAGTTAAGCTTTTGCTTAATATTACACGAGCATGTAATTACATGTTGAAAACGGCAGGAACTATTAACAGGGTGAAAATTAGTCTCTTAAGCATCGTATACCCAGCAGGATTCGGGAGCAGTCGCATTCCATTGTAGAGAGATGGATGGGACCAGATTAAAGCTCATTTCCATGTGTTACACCCGTACAAACGATGTGAGCTATTTTAACCTACACGCAGCTTCCATGGGCCTTGAAACTGAAGGAAATGGCGGCACAAAGGTATTACCTGTAGGCAGGCACTTCCGCTGGAATCGGAAATTACGTCAGCAGTTATATATAAATGTCACGGAACAGGCTGTTTTGCACATTTCTTTTTAAAGAGGCAGCAACACAAAGGCATCGGTAAAGTGCTGATGCCAGCTGAGATGCTTTTAAGTTGTTGCACACGATATGTGGAGATACAAAATTTATTTTTACACGTGAGAAATAGAGTGTGTGTGTGAGTGAGTGAGTGAGTGAGTGAGTGAGTGAGTGAGTGAGTGAGTGAGTGAGTGAGTGAGAATGCGTGTGTGTCTATAAGAAAGAGAATGTGTGTGTGTGTGTGTCTATAAGAAAGAGAGAGTATGTATGTGTGTGTAGAGAAAGAGTAAAAAGGATACCCTGAAATAAAAACAACTCAGCTAGCACAAAAGGACAAAACCCAGTGGAAATAGTAGATGAGTATGGTTTCATACTCGTACCATTCATCTAATCTTACAAGTGCTTGCATCCTGTCCATAGCCTACTGTTTAAGGGCCACGCAGCATCCCTCATTAGTGGAAAACGTATTCATTTATCGATCCCTTTGTTAATTCGACTCCTGGGGCTACACGCATCCCTAGATTGTTTGATGGTTTTTTTCCCAGCCAGTGATTTCGGTCTTTTGTCAAACTTGCTGCAGGGAGACAAAAAATGTCTATGGCAGCCATAGTTTCTGTAAAATAATTTCATTAAGATCACTCAGGAGTTAAAAAGAACAGACTACAGCAAATGGAGAAACAAACGTGTGGTAGAGAATTTTTGAGCTGTCACAGACCAGTCGATTGTTGACTGAATTAATGGGAAGATTGATGTGTATCGCTTAATTCTAGTTCTTTCCTTTATGTGAACTGGTGCCACCGCCTCCATCGCTATTAAGTGTATTGGTAGAGTCCAGCTCCTGAGGTGTAATAGTTGTGTGCAACTCTCGGAATAGTAATAGTGTTTAGCTCTGTGAATAGTAATAGTGTCCAACTCTGTGAATAGCACTAGTGTCCAACTCTCGGAATAGTACTAGTGTGCAACTCTCGGAATAGTAATAGTGTTTAGCTCTGTGAATAGTAATAGTGTCCAACTCTGTGAATAGCACTAGTGTCCAACTCTCTGAATAGTACTAGTGTGCAACTCTCGGAATAGTAATAGTGTCCAACTCTCGAAATAGTAATAGTGTTTAACTCTGTGAATAGTAATAGAGTCCAACTCTCGGAATAGTAATAGTGTCCAACTCTCGGAATAGTAATAGTGTCCAACTAGGTGAATAGTATTAGCGTCCAACTCTCGGAATAGTATTAGTGCCCAACTCTGTGAATAGTAATAGTGTCCAACTCTCGGAATAGTATTAGTGTCCAACTCTGTGAATAATAATAGTGTCCAACTCTGTGAATAGTATTAGCGTCCAACTCTCGGAATAGTAATAGTGTCCAACTCTGTGAATAGTACTAGTGTCCAACTCTGTGAATAGTATTAGCGTACAACTCTCGGAATGATGAAGAGGAAGCTCCTGAACACCAAATCCCCCAGGCTGAAAGAGAGGACTGCAGCACAATACAGGGAGCTAGACAAACAGATCAAGTCCTCCTCAAGGAGAGACAGGCGACAGTACATAGAGCAGCTCGCAGCTGAAGCCGAAGCAGCAGCCGAACGGAAAGACATGAAGGCGACCTATCAGAACATAAGGAAGCTACGAGGTGACCAAAGGCACAACCAGGACCTCCCGGTTAAAAGAGCAGATGGCACACCCATCACGGAAGAGCGAGCCAAACTGAAGAGATGGGGGAAAATTTTCAACAGATTCTTAACCAGCCAGAACCATCAGTTGCTACCTGAAATCATCGAAGCAGAAGAGGATCTAGATATCAACACTGGACCCATTGCACTACAAGAAATTAAGGAAGCCATTCACAAAACAAAGAATGGCAAGGCACCAGGAGGGGATGGTGTATGTGCTGAAATGCTGAAAGCAGAAGAGGGAGAGACACCGCGTATTCTACAAAAAATCCTCCAGGAGATCTGGGACAGTGAAGAAATCCCTACCAAGTGGAGTAAAGGTGTTATAGTCAAGATACCAAAGAAAGGAGACCTCGGTGACTGTAATAACTGGAGAGGCATCACACTGCTATCTGTCACCAGCAAAATATTTAGCCGCATAATTCTCCAGCGCATTACAACAACAGTAGACTCTATACTCCGACAAGAACAAGCTGGCTTCCGGAAAGGACGATCATGCATCGACCATATCTTTGTGCTGCGACAGATCCTGGAACAATCGCAGGAGTGGAACAGTCCACTGTATATGGCCTTTATTGACTTTGAGAAGGCATTTGACAGCCTACATCGTGCCTCTCTATGGAAGATTCTACGTCACTATGGCATTCCAAGGAAACTGGTTAACATCATCAAGTCCTTATATGAAAATTTTGAATGCCATGTCATCCACAACAACCAGCTGACTGAACCCTTTAGAGTGGACACAGGTGTCAAGCAGGGGTGCATCCTGTCACCAATACTGTTCTCACTGGCCATTGATTGGCTCATGCATCGTGTCACTCAGGGAAAACGGCAGGGCCTACAGTGGACTCTAACTACAGTTTTGGAAGATCTAGACTACGCCGACGACCTAGGTCTGCTATCCCATAGGCATCAAGACCTTCAAGATAAGACCGAAACCCTTAGTAAGACTGCCAGCATGATAGGACTCAGAGTCAACACTCGAAAAACACAAGTCCTAGGGAAAAACATGACAAACAATAACCCTCTCACAATCAGTGGGAGTCCACTAGTGGACGTAAAAGAATTTGTGTACCTAGGCAGCAAGGTAACAGCAGATGGTGACTGTGAACAGGAGGTCAACACCAGAATCAGCAAAGCCAACCAAGCTTTTGCAATGCTTAAGCAAATCTGGAGATCCACTGGCCTCAGCAGCCATACAAAGATTAGGATCTTCAAGAGCAACGTTCTCAGTGTCCTCCTATATGGGTCAGAGTGCTGGAAGACCACAGCCTCCATCGATAAAAAACTAGAAGTGTTTCAAACCAAGTGTCTGCGGCGCATAAAAAAGATCTTCTGGCCCAACACCATCTCAAATGAAGAACTGCGCGAATAGAAGGGGGTGTGCACCCTGGCAGAAGCAATCCAACTGCGTCGCTGGCGATGGTTAGGTCACGTGTGCCTCATGCCTTCAGACTCAATCCCCAGAACAGCCCTACGATGGGCACCACAGGGAAAGAGAAACAGAGGGAGGCCCAAAGAGACGTGGAGACGATCCATCGAAAAGGACCTCAAGAACAGAGGCCTGTCACTCGAAACAGCCCCCAGAACAGCAGCAGACAGAACCAGATGGAGATCCCTAGCTGTTGCCTCACGCGCCAGACGGGACAATGAGGACTGATGATGATGATGACTCTCGGAATAGTATTAGTGTCCAACTATGTGAATAGTACTAGTGTCCAACTCTCGGAATAGTAAAAGTGTCCAACTCTGTGAATAGTACTAGTGTCCAACTCTCGGAATAGTACTAGTGTCCAACTCTGTGAATAGTACTAGTGTCCAACTCTCGGAATAGTAATAGTGTCCAGCTCTGTGAATAGTATTAGTGTCCAACTCTCGGAATAGTAATAGTGTCCAACTCTCGGAATAGTAATAGTGTCCTACTCTGTGAATAGTACTAGTGTCCAACTCTCGGAATAGTACTAGTGTCCAACTCTCGGAATAGTAATAGTGTCCAACTCTCGGAATAGTAATAGTGTCCAGCTCTGTGAATAGTATTAGTGTCCAACTCTCGGAATAGTAATAGTGTCCAACTCTGTGAATAGTACTAGTGTCCAACTCTCGGAATAGTAATAGTGTCCAACTCTCGGAATAGTAATAGTGTCCAACTCTCGGAATAGTAATAGTGTCCTACTCTGTGAATAGTACTAGTGTCCAACTCTCGGAATAGTAATAGTGTCCAACTCTCGGAATAGTAATAGTGTCCATCTCTCGGAATAGTATTAGTCTCCAACTCTCAGAATAGTAATAGTGTCCTACTCTGTGAATAGTACTAGTGTCCAACTCTCGGAATAGTAATAGTGGCCAACTCTCGGAAAAGTAATAGTGTCCTACTCTGTGAATAGTAATAGTTTCCAACTCTCGGAATAGTACTAGTGTCCTACCCTGTGAATAGTAATAGTGTCCAACTCTCGGAATAGTAATAGTGTCCAACTCTCAGAATACTAATAGTGTCGAACTCTCGGAATAGTAATAGTGTCCAACTCTCAGAATAGTAATAGTGTCCAACTCTCGGAATAGTATTAGTGTCCAACTCTGTGAATAGTATTAGCGTCCAACTCTCGGAATAGTAATAGTGTCCAACTCTGTAAATAGTACTAGTGTCCAACTCTCGGAATAGTAATAGTGTCCAACTGTGAATAGTACTAGTGTCCAACTCTCGGAATAGTAATAGTGTCCAACTCTCGGAATAGTAATAGTGTCCTACTCTGTGAATAGTAATAGTGTCCAACTCTCGGAATAGTACTAGTGTCCAACTCTCGGAATAGTAATAGTGTCCAACTCTCGGAATAGTAACAGTGTCCTACTCTTTGAATAGTAATAGTGTCCAACTCTCAGAATAGTATTAGTGTCCAACTCTGTGAATAGTAATAGTGTCCAACTCTCGGAATAGTAATAGTGTCCTACTCTGTGAATAGTAATAGTGTCCAACTCTCGGAATAGTATTAGTGTCCAACTCTCGGAATAGTAATAGTGTCCAACTCTCAGAATAGTAATAGTGTCAAACTCTCAGAATAGTAATAGTGTCCAACTCTAGGAATAGTAATAGTGTCCAACTCTCGGAATAGTAATATTGTCCAACTCTCAGAATAGTAATAGTGTCCAACTCTCGGAATAGTATTAGTGTCCAACTCTGTGAATAGTATTAGTGCAACTCTCGGAATAGTAATAGTGTCCAACTCTCGGAATAGTACTAGTGTCCAACTTTCGGAATAGTAATAGTGTCCAACTCTCGGAATAGTACTAGTGTCCAACTCTCGGAATAGTACTAGTGTCCAACTTTCGGAATAGTAATAGTGTCCAGCTCTGTGAATAGTATTAGTGTCCATCTCTCGGAATAGTAATAGTGTCCAACTCTCAGAATAGTAATAGTGTCCAACTCTCGGAATAGTAATAGTGTCCAACTCTCGGAATAGTAATAGTGTCCAACTCTCGGAATAGTATTAGTGTCTAACTCTGTGAATAGTATTAGTGCAACTCTCGGAATAGTAATAGTGTCCAACTCTCGGAATAGTACTAGTGTCCAACTCTCGGAATAGTACTAGTGTCCATTTTTCGGAATAGTAATAGTGTCCAGCTCTGTGAATAGTACTAGTGTCCAACTCTCAGAATAGTAATAGTGTCCAACTCTCAAAATAGTATTAGTGTCTAACTCTGTGAATAGTATTAGTGCAACTCTCGGAATAGTACTAGTGTCCAACTCTGTGAATAGTATTAGTGTCCAACTCTCGGAATAGTAATAGTGTCCAACTCTCAGAATAGTAATAGTGTCCAACTCTCGGAATAGTATTAGTGTCTAACTCTGTGAATAGTATTAGTGGAACTCTCGGAATAGTAATAGTGTCCAACTCTCGGAATAGTACTAGTGTCCAACTCTCGGAATAGTACTAGTGTCCAACTTTCGGAATAGTACTAGTGTCCAACTCTCGGAATAGTACTAGTGTCCAACTTTCGGAATAGTAATAGTGTCAGGGTTAGTGTCCAACTGCGTGGTGTAATAGCAAGTGTCTGTGAAGTGCACAATAATTAAACTCTATGAGCTTTAGTGCCAGCTTCTAATCTTTATGAACTATTGTATGATGGTGTCTGAACTATTAACTATAGTATTATGGTGTCTGAACTATTAACTATAGTATTATGGTGTCTGAACTATTAACTATAGTATTATGGTGTCTGAACTATGAACTATTGTATGATGGTGTCTGAACTATGAACTATTGTATGATGGTGTCTGAACTATGAACTATTGTATGATGGTGTCTGAACTATGAACTATTGTATGATGGTGTCTGAACTATGAACTATTGTATGATGGTGTCTGAACTATGAACTATTGTATGATGGTGTCTGAACTATGAACTATTGTATGATGGTGTCTGAACTATGAACTATTGTATGATGGTGTCTGAACTATGAACTATTGTATGATGGTGTCTGAACTATGAACTATTGTATGATGGTGTCTGAACTATGAACTATAGTATTATGGTGTCTGAACTATGAACTATTGAATGATGGTGTCTGAACGGAGTGGGTAAACTGACAACTGTAGCAAGTGTACATCCCTACGAACGTTAGAACTAGAGCTCCACTGTGAGAAGCGTAGAACTAGTGTTCTATTCTGAACGGTAGTGCTAACGGCAAACTCTTGCAACTGTAATTAAAAAAAGTTTTTGGTCGTTCAAGAGGGAGGTGTTGGAGACACTACTTTACTCGAGGCCATCTTTTTTGATGATGGTTCCCTTTGCTGCCTAACCTGCCGCAGTCCTCAGTGGAGTCCTTGGTACCCATTTCCAAAAGCCGGGTCAGCTAAGGAGCTGAGGAAAGTTCGCTGCGGCACACTGGTATCGAACCTGCCTCCGGGTTTAATTGCGCCAGTTCTCTAATCACGTTTATTCCCTTCCCCATAATGAGGCGCAGTAGTACTAATGCCCAACTCAGTAGTGCAAACAGACCTAGCCTTTTATGCAGCCGTGACCTTAATCTGTCATAAAAAGAAAGATGGAATCTGTCAAAGACATACGAGGGATTAGTATTGTCATGTTGCACGACTGACGAGCATTTGGTACTTGTTCTTCTTTCTCTAGCCCAGGGGCCAGGTGCACAACACGTTTCTAAACCTTAATAAATAAAGCAACATCTCTTCTCTGCCATTTTGATGCATTGCACAAGAACATACACAAAATTGTACTGACAGGACGGAAAGTCAGACTTAACTTTATCTTACTTAAAGCAGTCTTACTTTTAAAAATTCTAAAATTCTGATGTGCACTTTAAACTGATTATCTAAAACGATTTAAGGCCTAGAATTGTTTAAAATTAGAAATTTGTTGTGCAGCTGGTCCCAGGTCTCTTCTGTCAGCCACACTGTGTCACCTGGAGGAAAACCTAACGACAAGCTCGCCACCCTCCCCTTAAAAATAAAGATAAGTGGAATACGGATGAATGAAGTTTAAAAAAGGGTTGACTCAGGCGGAAGATTATCAGCCAACGAGGCACCCGCCGTTAGCAGTTATCACGGACACGCTGCAGTGACCGTTACGACCAAATGACTCCCATGCGGTGATCCCGATTCGTCCGGATTCGATCCACCCGCAATCGGGACTTTAACCCTCAGCACGCACGCGCCGACTGGAGTGTTGGCTGCCCAGGCGACCGCCAGGGAAATGGCCGGCAGTTCCCCTCCTCAAACCCTCCAGGTCTGGGCAATAAAGATGGCGGGACAGTAGCTTCATTTTTGTGTATTCCAGCTACTTCCTGTGCATCTGGAGGGACAGGTATTATAGAGAATGTCTCTTGCACGTACGCCATCTTTCTGAGAAGTATCAAGGATGAACACTTTTTTGTTGTTGTTATAAGTGCTTCAGTTATGGGCGATCCGTCAGACAACATCTCCCCTTCACCCACAGCCTCCCCCGAAAAATACGATCATATCGGAATACATTATTCATAAATTAATTTTTTTAGCAATTTTGCTATTCCTCCCTCCCCCTAAGTTTTTCAGAATTCTTATGGAAAGTTTGTGTTCGTTGAAATGCATGTCTCAGGCGCAAATGCGTGTGTATGGCCGATGAGAATGACGACAACAACGACTACAACGAAGATGATGATGACGCACATGTGTTTTCATACAGCGTTTAAACTGTATGTACCAGTTTTTATTCGCTTCACGAAAGAAAAAAGTACAGATTAATGTGTGTGCATGTGAGTACATGCATGTGTGTGCGATGCATAAGGCGACAGGTGGGCGCGAGGTGAGGTTTGAAGGGGACCAGGTGAGGCACTGTTCACCCGCGCACACACACACACTCTCTCTCTCTCTCTCACACACGCAACAATAATCGCTCACATCCACACATTTTTTCTCTCTCTTTCTCTCTAACACACACACACACACTCGATCGACAAGCACACGCATGCAGTCCAAGCGAGCGAGCAGATTGATGTGGTCGCAAAGAGCCTACCCGTGTTCTTGCCGAAAGGCCGCAAGGAGTAAAAAAAAAAAAAAAGTCCACACTGCATTCTTCCCACGAATGTTTCTTGATGAAAAGCACGATAATTAAATACCTCACCACCACCCGACCCCCAAACAGCACAGATAAGGTGGCGGCAGAACCCCAGGGCACGCTATTCTGTGGCGACGGCGGAATTTTTCAACCAAGCATGTGAGGGAGGCGGAAATGAATGCAGAAAGCGGGTATTTGTGCTGCAAATAACGCCGATGACGGTTCGAGCATTTCCTGTAATTAAACACCTGGCGTGAGTCGCCAGTCACCACACGTTTTAATTACGCTACCTGCGTCTGTGGCCGCTCGTGAGTCATGCTCACTTCTAGCGCGCACGGCGCCGACGGTTTGTCGTAGTGGGTGGGTGGGGGTGGGGAGTGCGGCGCGCGGCGCGGGGCGGCAAGTGTTTGTGAAATCGAGCGAGTGACAAGCGGAGAAATATGGCGTGCGAAAGGTTTGCGATGCGTGCGCACTCACTTACTCACACATACACGCATACATACATACACACACGCACGCACGCACAAACATGCACACACACACACGCATGCATACACACATGCACACTCACATGCACGCGCACACACGTGCACGCACCCGTACATGTACGCACTTTTTTTTTGCGCGCGCGTTGAAGTTGTTGAATGTTTTTCTGTGCACCATGTACAGGGGACGTTTGGGCTGCGGTGGGTTTAACGGGTGATGTAAGTAAGGTGCCTTTTCCTCCCAGCCGTTGGACTGTGGTACTAGAGAACTTTGAAATGCGACAAGATTATTTTTATTATTTTTATTTTATTTATTTTATTTTGAAGTAGACTGGACATGTACTGTGACCATGTCAGCATAATATCACCCTTGTTATTGACGCGGCGATAAGCAGCAACTAATCAGAATGCAGGTGGAATATCAACTTTCGTTTTCGAGTTATGTAACTACAAAGATAACTTTACTAGAACAAAGACAGCATCATCACATGCTTGTACACAGCTGCGCCTCATTAACAGGTTCTCCTACTGGCTAATGTCTTTAGAAAGTATCCACGAACAATCCTCCCGTCTGTAATATTTCTCTTTCCGTGCGAGGCGGTCCGGTGGCGCAACGGTTAGCGCCTGTCACAGTAAAGGTTGGCGGTCCTGGGTTCGTTTCTCGTCTCGGGCACGCTGTTCTTTCTCTGCATGTGGCATCTTTTTACAGGGCTGACTGCATTGCCGTGATATAGCCTTAGTTGCTGGTTCGGGTAAAACACCAAATCCCCCCCCCCTTATTTTTCGTGCATGATGATGTTTGTAGACGTGCATTTCAAGAATAGAAAGGTATGAATTCGTTCAGATTTGAAGAGATAGTATCTTGTATTGTGCTTTACACAATCGTTAGAGAAAAATGTGCACCCGACTAGACCTTTAATGGCATTACATCTCACACTAATGGAATTTAAGATGTCATGGCACAAGACTACAACAAATATACAGTCACACACAAACTCCCGCAAGCGAGTGTCAGAAAATTTGAGATATTTGAGAAACTTGAGTTTTGAGGCTACAGGCTCGAGCATGCTCCACGGTCAAGGGCCTTGATCCCCAAGCTACGTGTCTCCCATCTTACCTCCTTAACAAAAGTTTACACTTTGTCAAAGGCTTTCTTGTCAGGAATCTCTAGAGCATTCGAGAGAAACTCTAGCAACCTCTAACCAGTTCTGGTCTGACTTCTTCTCCCAGAGGGAGAGTCGAGACACCCCCTACATGGTGTAGACTTACTGAGACCAGGTATACCGTAGCCGACACATCAAGAGACGCCATCTTGGTAGCTAACGACTTGAGCAGCTAGCCATTTCTATGATGACCTCCACTTCCGGGTAATCCGTACCCTGATTTTTAATGATTGAAGGCAGTAAAAATATAGTATACCCAAGCACAATGCGCTCGACTGGCATGTGGACAGCTAGACTATCAAAATGACTTGTGATGGCATCAAGACTCTTTCAAAAATATGTCTTGCTGAAGCCCCACTACAGAGCTGGGCCACCCTGGGTATCCTGTGGTATGCAAATGAGGGTCATGACCTTTCTGGCGGAAATACAGCTGCCGAATCCCATGTCGCTCAGTGTTTACGGCAGCAATAATAAGAAAAATATTTTTTCAATCTCGATCTTCAGTAAAACTGTATCAGGACTAGGCTTGACTTCTCAGCAACAATGAGGAAAGCATCTAAGATCAACAGGTCAGATCAGTCTCCCGATGTAGGGGTGACGATCGTTAATGATCATGGACACGAATCTCACTAAACCAATCACTATTGTAGTCTTCGATAAAGATATAAATTAAAGAAGAGTTTTTCTTAAGGAGAATTTCTACATTTCTAGTGATTTTGTCTGAACTACCAAAACCCAAGTGCAGGAAGCCATCTCACCTTTGAAGGAAAGCAGAAACCTAACATGGTAATAAGATACTCATTGTGTCGCTATATTAAAAAGTATTGATGATGATGATAATGAAGAAGAAGAAGAAGAAGAATTTTTTTAATAGCCCAATGAGTTTGGATTAGGAATTTGTTGATTAAAAAACGGGTAATATAATTGTAAAGGAGGTCAAAATAACTACTACAACTCGTAACATATAAACAGGTCGTGAAAGTATGTATTATTAACTTGATAAAAAAATTGAAATTAAGCTCCTGATACATTTCAAACAGATCAAGCTTTATAAATATTGCTGGCATCTCAGCATTTTGAACAGATATTTACATGCGAACGCCCTAATGTATTATGTGACAGTTTGTTGAGAACAGTTTTGTATGAAATGAACATTTCTTATATTGAGTTCTTGTGAGTTTTTTAAACTTCCACAGTAAACCTGTGACTTTCCTGGTTATAGGTTTACATGGATGTTTCGATGGTGCGATGGAGTCAGTAAGCAACTGACTTGTCAACAGACACATGTCTGATCCAGGAAAGCACAGTTAACAGTTGCATAGTTTTAGTCTTTGTTTGTTTGTTTGTTTGTGTTTTACGCCGTGCCAGCGTTGGGTAGTTTCAGGTAAATTATGCTCTTTATTAAAAGTAAATACTGACAGCAGCTACCAAAGAGAGAGACGAGGTGTTGCAGTCGATTAATGGATTACTTTGTTCGTCTGCACGCGTGGAATAAATGCGCTTGTGCTTATGTGTGCCTGTACAGAGAATATAGTTAAAGTGGGGGGAAGAGTAAACCCTCGGCTTCTAGCCTTAAAGTACAGGTAAAATAACTGTTAGAGTAGCCATAGCGGTCAAGTGCCCGACTGAGCGATCGGCGACTTGCAGGGTTTAATGAGTCAAAAGGACCATCTCAGTAGCCGTACATAACTCACAAATTTCGCGTTTATGTATTATCTTCCACTCACTCACTCACTCACTCACTCACTCACTCACTCACTCACTCACTCACTCACTCACTCACTCACTCACTCACTCACTCAAAGGTACACATTTGCAAAGAACCCCCTTTTTCTGTGACAAAATCATGTGTTTCGATATAAACTATGTGATAGTCCCTTTGAAAAAAAAATCAAAACACAAGGAAGAAGCATTAACTGCTGGCGGTGAGAAGTGTTCACTGGTTCAAAGCAAGACTCGGCGCAATAATTTCGGCGAATGAATCCCGAGCCTCTTTACTCGTGGAAACGTTTCCAGCCTCGACCGTCATTGTAATGCGAAGAGGATCGAGTCGTGATTCAGATCCTGACAGCGCCAATTTTTCCTTGTCTCTCTTCTGCAATATTTGCGCCAATCATTTGTCAGAATCACACAGGAAGCAAGTACCACCGGCAATATGGGCACAGAGAGAGAGAGAGAAAAAAATATTCGGAGGACCGCGATTTCACTGCAATTCTCTTTTCTAACACCGAAATCGATGGGGAAAAAATCCGCCGCAAATCAAATTTGGATCCCATTTATGCCGTCTACGTCACAAGGCAATCTAAGGGAACATCGCTTTTGTAGACCATGTGAGAGAGCGGAATACAAAGTGGGCCCAAAGTGAACAGAGATAGGCTACATCTGATAACATTTGGGAACACGTTTGGAGGTCCTCAGCGGTTCCAGCTCTACACCCCCGTGGGTCGAATATTCCGCCTCAAGCGGACGTGAAATAGTAAGAGAGAGATAAATGGCTTGGAAGTCAGCATGGAAGTCTGTCACGTGCTAGGCAAACAGTAACCTATGATTTTCGAGTCACTCTTCCTTTAAGTGACAAGAGGATGGATTGAAAACATGTTGCTAGAAGGCAAAAGGCATTAGGAGTGTAAACCGTTCACTGTTGTTAAGTTCAGATTTTCAGACATAATACATGTCTTCATGAGAGTCAGCTGTAAGGGGGAGGGAATAATTTTTGTAAACGTTTGGCCGGATATACGCCAGAGATGCCCGAAATTATTGTGAAGAGTACTGGGAGGTTAGGAATGGTTAAGATTGAGGACTTTGCCTAGGCAGCTACAGTCAAGAACAGTTGCCATCTCCAGGTGGGTTGTTCAGTTCTTTAGTTGAACTGTTCAACACGTAGATGGGACACACCTGCCATTTAATCCTTTTTTTACAGCAAGAGTGGGGAACTTTTTCCTTCAAGAATCAATTTGATATTTATACAATCATTCGCGGGCCGTAAAAACTATCCACTGAAAAGTTAGCCTGATGTATTTGGTCAAGCTTTAGTTTTTTAATATTATGTTAACACTTTTGCAAAGTGTACAATCCCAGCCTGCCTGGCACTGCTGTCCTCTGTCACCACAATCTGCCTTTTGGTAATAAGGCGTGTTACAACTATGCTCTGCCTCTATGAAAAACATAGTCAGACAACTGTTTGAAGTATGTAAAATATCTGATTATAATTAAAAAGTTCATAGAGGAGACAGTATATAGCAACAAAACGTTTTTCCTAATGTACAGTTTTCTGTTCGTGCTTGTACACCGAAAGTTCATTAATAATAATAATAATAATAATAATAATAATAATGACTATTTGCTACACACATAGTTCATCCTGGTGGAGAAGTTTATTACATTTACAATGTGTCTACACACATGCTAAACACATAGACAGACTTGCAAACCACAAGCAAACTAGCTTTTACTAGCCAAAGCTTTTTTATTTGTTCCTCCTTTGCAAATCCATAAAAGGATAATTAGATACCTGTAGGCCTGAACTCTAAACTAAGGTACTCAAGCAATGTCGACGATCATTTTTTTATATTGTATGAGCCGACATGGTTGAAGAACGCTGCGTGTATCAACAGCCGATATTAAACCGGAAGTGGTCTCCCCTTAGACTTGGGGTGAAGGTCACATGCATGCATAATTTTTCAGAATCGTCCAAATATGCTGCGGGCAGCTAAAGAGAAGCACACGTCTGTCATACGCTCGTATGTGTCCAGTCAGTCCCGTTATGGACGTTCCAGGCTTGTGTCTCACAACTTTCGTCATTATTGTATTAGTAGTAGTATTCACTTAATATAACATAATAAACAAAATAAAGAAAAATATTTCAAGCATTTAAAATAATCAGGTATATGTAACATATAGGAAAAAAAATTAAATTTTAATTTTTTTATCAGCAACCATTTTACTGCTGACATTTAAAAACTAGAGGAACGTTGTTGTCGTTTTCTATTTGTTACCTGTAATTTGGTTTTACCAAATGTAGAACTGTCAAGCGTTATAATCGTCGTGTGTTGATGTCATTGACGAGTCACACAGTATGACATTCGCTTGGGTGTTGAAAACGTTACAATTCTCTAAAATCCCTGAATAAAACCAGCAAACAACTACAAAGTAAAATTAGTAAGAATCAAAAGAGCAATGTAACATGTCCAAGGGTATAGATTATCTCCTACTGCACTGGGCTGTTTACCAGGACGAACGTCTTAGAAGATTGGTGCCTAGGGACACAGTTCACATGTTTTTTTTCCCAGGTTTAAAGGGAAAGACCCATTAATGCACATGTTGCGGACATGGTCCTTAAGGACACTTAGGAACACGTTCTAGGACTGAACAAGAACGCCCGAGTGTGTGGTCCGGGCGCCATGACGGTTGTTCTCAAAATAGCTTTCAGCGCCCCCTCCACCCCCTTTCCCTCCAAGCATTTCATCGCAAAGATCGACGATAGGTTTTGTAAAAGTGCAAGGCGACGAGGACTTTGTTGTGTGAGCGTAATCACCACTTTCACAGACTCGGGTAAAGGAATGTCAGCACCCCTCGCTAAGCTAAATATCGACGAGACTGCTCCTGTAGTTCAGTGGCAGGTGTGTGACGTCACTGCCTCTGGAGTCTGTGACGTCAGACCTCCATCAGGCCTTTCACTGCACCTCACGTAGTGTTACGTTACTGATTCTGAAGCCCAGTGTGGCGCCACTTCTACAACTACTTCTTCCGTCGAGCATAAACTGTATGACGTCATTGGTTCTGTACTTGGGTGTAAGGTATGTGACGTCATTGGTTCTGTAGTTAAGTGTAAGGTGTGTCACGTCAGTATTCTGTAGTTAAGTGTAATGTCTGTGACGCTCTTGGTCCTGTAGCTAAGGGTCAGGTCGATGACGTCCTTGGTCCTGTAGCTAAAGCTAGAGTTCTGTGACGTCATTTTTTCTGTAGCTAGTGTAATGTGTGTGACGTTCTTGGTCCTGTAGCTAAGGGTAAGGTCTGTGACGGCTCACTTGATGTCTGGCCCTGTCTCTAGTCAACTCCACGCTAGACGACCCGCAGAGCTGATTACTGGCCCTCCCTGCAGCGCTGATGCTGGCGTTGCTGGTGCTGCAAATGACGATAATGATATTTGGCGTGATTGCAGTGATAAAACCTGCGGATGTTATCACTATGACCACTCTAAAAGCACAAAAACCACTTAAATTTATTTGAAGTGATTGTCATTGCTACAGACTAAAATGCTGGCCGTGAGACACGCTGATTGCTTGACTACTGGTTCAAATATTCTTGGTTCATTGTTTGTCCTTTGCCGGGTGATCAACTGTGAGTACTTAGTTGCTAAAATCGAAAACTTCTGTGCAAAAAAAAAAAAAAGCCAGCGCTGGCTTTGGCGTTTGCGTCCTAATGGCTTGTGACCACAGCAGATCTTGGAGGAGCCATAAGAAGCCAAGGGTTAACGTCTATCAGATCAGAGATGGACCCATCCTGGCACCGCGGGAGGAAAACCAATCCGTCCCCGATAACCTCAGAGCAGTTTTGAAGGGTCGGACGGAATCAAGGGTCGTGGCTGTTTGCGCATGCGCTGTCTGTAGGAGTGTGCGCCATCTGCCGGCTGCTACAGGCAACCATGCGACTTCAGTGACACCTGTCGGCTGAGTCGTTCTTCTCACATAGTATCTCAAGTCTGTCACTGCCACGCGATAAGGCAAACAGAAAGTTGATCAATCATTTTAACAGGTCGTGACTACCCCACGGTGTTGTGGGAAGTCAGAGTAGAAGGGGCTAGTGGGAAACTTTTTTCAGATGATTGGGTAAAACTTGATACATTGAAGCAAGATGCTATTTTCCAATACCTTGGTGAACATCCCCCTTCCATTCTCGAGATACACGCTAACAAAAAAACCTCGTGTACAGAAAAAGATCAACAGCACATATGTCAGCATTGTACGTAGATACACGTACGTTGTGAAGGCCTTAACCAATGGTAAAGCAGAGAAAGAGAAGAGATGAACACCGCCCGTACAAAACAAAAATCCAGGGGCCAGTTGCACAACATATTTCTAAACCTTAAAACTGTTCTAAAGAAGTAAAATATCTTCTCTGCCATTTTGATGAATTGCACAAGAACATACACAAAATTGTACTGACAGGACGGAAAATCAGACTTAAACAACTTTATCTTACTTAAAGCAGTTTTAGTTTTAAAAATTCTAAAATTGTGGTGTGCACTTTAAACTGATTATCTAAAAAGATTTAAGGACTAAAAGTGTTTAAAATTAGAAATATGTTGTGCAACTGGCCCCAGGCCCCGAGATACCACAACCAGTGGGAGAGCTGTGACCCCATGTTAACAAGATGTGTCTGTATACAAACATGACATCACGATTTTCATCTTTTTCCGTGCATAGCGATACTTGTAGCCGTGTATCTCGAGAACGGAAGGTCTGTTTTAACACAAAATTAAGGAAATAGTATCTTACACCCAATCATTCTGCACCAAAATATTCCCTTAAAACCACACACGCAGTCGTTAATAACGCATGAACAAGGACAGTCAGACTCACGAGCGCACGCGTGCACACAAATATAAATATGCATTCAATCCCATAATCCCTTCTATATGCCAGTTTCTCATCATCGTCGCCATAATTTGATGCTAACCGCAAATTTGCTACATCCCGAGCCCAGCTACAAAATGTTTTTCTTCATTTTCATCTACTTCGAATAATTAAAAATAATATAAAAATGATAATTTTCGAAACGTTGAAAACGTGTATGTGTGACCATGTAAGTGATAAACATGCACCGAAACACATCTCTGCTCGGGTGGCTGTTATTCATATCGGCCTCAGAAGACAACGCAGTGTCAGCAGGTCGAGAACGTATTGCTGCCATTCTGACCCTAAGATGCAAATACCGGGTATTCAGGCCACATGCTAAGTTGGACTACTCTAGGGATGACATCTGAACCACCTCCCTTTGTTCAGATCGTCGTGTTTGACAAGTCGTGCAGAGGGGCTTTGAATAAATGATATTGCTCGCTCATTTTTCGATCTGACGAGGCCTGACTCATGCCGAGAAAGTTGACAGACGTTTCCTTGAACTGGCTTATCAGCCAAGAAAGGTGGAATGTAAAGAAAAGACAGAGGTAGAGCTGTAGGGGTGGCGGAATGGCTGAAGAAAGGATGAAGCGGGTCATGAATAGAAGTTAATGGAAAAGCACCGAACAGAGACTAAGTCAAATTCACCACGGGAAGCTTAGGGATCGTGCTTTGCCACTGCGGATGAATTATATGGCTGGATTCATGTTTCATTCTGAAGACATTTTCTGTTTCTTTTCTGGAATTCAACAACCATCCTGCCTGAGGGGGTTAAAAATAGATTTCTGCAGGAAAATAAGTAACAGGCATCCTTGTTAAAACCTGAACACAATGAAGGGAGATAATCTTGTAACCTCCGTCAAGCGCGAAGTTCGACAACCCTCTCAGAAAACACAAGACCTGTGTGCAACCCTTGTTTTCGTTATCTACATAGCGACACTCAGCACTGCATGCACACACTGTGTGTAGAGAAGAAATGTGAGAAGAAGGAATAAAAGGGGAGGCGGAAGAAATGAGGGGGAAAGAATAAAATAAAGTTGGACGCATGCGCGGCAGTCTCGCTCGAGTCTTCCGATGTGATGCCATGGATCGGACTTTGTTTCATTGTTTCTCAGGGCAAAGGGGCTGCAGCTGCTGAATATGCAATTAGCGGAAACGAATGATGTTTGGACAGCAGGTCAGGCCGCAATTTAAAGAAATAGAATCAAGCTGTCCTGTAGTGTCCAGACAGGCGGAGCAACTCTCATGTGAAATGAGGCACCAGCTGTCTTCCGGTTACCTCCCACTTCCTCTCTCTGGTATCAAGTCCAAGCACCTTAGTTTTAAAGACACTGTGTGGACGAGAGAGCTAGGCTGTGACTGCTGTTTACCCTTCATTAGCAATTTAATTAACGGGAAGCGCACTTTGTATTAATTAATGATGTTTTCTTTTTAAACACGTTTTTCATTGAGAAGATGAGTACACATGAGAATGACACGGCGAGTATTTTCGGGACAATGTGAAGATTATTACCTGTGGTAATCATTTATAAACATTCCAGAAAAAATGCGTATTTAAAATGGGGTGTAAACATGTAAAGGTGTAAAGCGATACCAACCCATAACAATATTTAGGAAGTAGATCCTAAAGTCATATGTTGAGTGTGTCCTTGGATGCTATACATTTCACCCAGATGACCATTTAGTTCTGTCCGTTTATCAACCCATGCATCAATCTGTCCTCGTGACTATTCATTCATTGTCTCGTTTAACTGTCTGTCTGTTAGTTAGTTTTCAGTTTTGCATATTACACAAATACTCTGAATAAATACCCAACGTCCCCAAATTAATAAAATACTAACAAGACCTTTTCAGGCTTTATTATGACCAGACTCCAAAGTTTGTTGGCGGATGCCCACTGTGGAAGAGGTGTATTAATGCAAAGGGGATGCATGTTCGTGAACTCGCCGAAACAAGTTTTCAACGGGACTTTGGCGAAGTTTCGGATGTGTTGCCGTTGTTAAGCAGATCGGTCCTCTTTCATCCTGTGACTGCTGCTGCCAGGAAGCAAACAGCACGGAACCCAAAGGTTAGCAACCCAGACGACCACGACATCCCTCACAGCGTTATCAGCGAGCCACGCGCTAGGGGTGGGTGTGAGGGTGGTGGCGGGGTGGGCGAAGGGAAAAGGGGGGGGGGAAATTGAGGGGATGGAGGTCTATTCGCGGGCTGGCTTTTAGTTTCCAATTGTTCTGTTTGCTCACATGCATGAAGTACTGCCGGGTGTCGGCCAATGAGGACGGTTTATGCACCCTCAGCCTCGCTATCCAGCTTCTAATCTGTTTTATCATGCAGAGGTGTTGATTGTTTCGAGGTCTACGAAAAGAGAGATAATACGTTGATGAGGCGGAGTCCAGGTCCAGCGGGGGCTCAAAACAATGAGAGCTCTCGGAAACGACTGGGCAAAACTGTTTCCTAGGACGGTGCGGGGTCCTACATGTCCGTCACCCGACGACGATAGCTGGTCGTCCGCGCGAAATTGCAGGCCCCTAATTCAATTTATAATTTATTGATTCTTTGTTTCCCTTCCCGAATTAAGAGCCTGGTGAATATAATGGAGGGCTGCTTTGGGCGAAGGGGGAAGTGCGAGCGGAAATCAGAGGAAAGAATGGTTGAAATGGGAGAAACAAATGAACAGTAACTCCCACACCCGAATCACACACACACACACACACACATGTATATATGAACGCACATACACACAACATACGCAAGCAATCACACACACACACACACACACAACTTAGAAAAAGGGTGGGAGGAGACATTCGATGGGTAGAAGGAGGGATGGGCGCTGTGATTTTGCAGCAGGTCGGACCCAGGCGCGGTTGCTGGGCGACGTCACACAGATTCACGCGGAGAACGTGGAGAGTGCGTGCACATGTTGACATCTGTCGCACGCGTCTTGGCCGGGCGCGTGCAGTGGTCCGGTTGCACGCGCGTCGGAGGGGGGCAGGGGCGAAGTCAGAGCGCCAGATTTTGTTTGTGTTTGACGCAGCTCGCGGTCGCTGCACGAACCATTTTATTTATCAGGGGAGAGGAAGAAGGAAAAAAAAAAGAGACAACGGAACTAGGAGGGCTTGGAAATCATGTGGTGGAAGAAACTTTGTGTGATTTATTCCCTCTTGAGGTACGTTGGTCCTCCCACCTCCAACGCACAACATCCGTACCCGTTTTTGTTTGCACCAGAGGTTACCCCCCCCACACACACATACACGTACATACATACACGCACAGACACTGGCTATACACTGGCTATACACGCACACACTGACAAACACATACGTGGGCTCGTTGAGAGGTACCCGGCGCTGTCCAGGTCTTTCGTCTGCTTTCTCTCTTCATAAAGTTTCTTTGACTCCTTCAGCTGGAGCTCTTCTTCTTTTATCTTCGCACTTGACTTCTGTTTTTTGGTCTGAAGTTTCACTGGCCATTGAAATCGCATTTCTCTTTTTTGGTCTTCAAGTCTGATTTTCGTCTTTTCGAGGGTTTGCAAAGCCTGTGACTGCATCCGAAGTAACAGACATCTTGAAACAATTTTTTTTTCTTGGAAAGCAGTATTTTCCCATTGTTTTGAAGAGAATACATGAACCCAATATCGCTTTAGCTCCGGCTCTTACTCTAACAACTGTTTTTTTTATTATATCTCTTTCTTTCGCAGACTCACGCACTCTCCCTCCTGTACAATTCTTAGAATAATCTAGAACTAGCCGCTACTCTGCTTCAGGTTACCATTCACGCTTGTTCACCGGCACAGAGAACACTTTAGACAATGCTATTACTTACACGCGCATTCCCAAGCACTGGAATGTTCTAGATGTGTAAAGAAAGTCCACGCTCATCCCGCTTGCGGACCAGGTCAAAGGGCAGCGTGAGACGCAGTTTACGGTCAAGGGAGGTAGTCTTTGGTTTTGACTGGTATAATATTTGTTTTAATTTAATGCAGGTAGCATCTTATGAAGGGTAAAAAAAAAATTAAAATACACCTAGCAAAAATATAGCCTACGATGATGTCTTCTTTCTAATAGGCATAAGTATTTTTGATAAATTTGGTTAGGATCGGACAAACAGTACATGCGAACTTTCTCTCTCTCTCTCTCACACACACACACAAAATGTTTTTCAGGACCTTTAGACAAAGACATAGATTGTATTCTTTAAGACTCGGATGATGACATATTCACAAATAAAAGATTTGAGCTGTATTCTAGTTTTAAGAGCTATGTAAATCCTGAGAGATATGTAATAATATTAAGAATACGTTACTCCAGAGAAGCATAATGTAAGGTTACATATAGAATATTGCCCTTTAATGTGCACCAATATCGCTACAAAATGATGGATGCACTAGGCAGTTGATTCCCCCCCCCCGATGCAACCACAAGACTGAAGATGAAGTACACGTGTTGTTTGACTGTGTGTTGTTTGACTGTGTGTTGTTTGACTGTGTGTTGTGGTTGACTGTGCTCCCTATGACAACTCTAGCTTGAAAGCTGATGTGATAAAACCTACAAAACCAGATGCTCAGGGCACAAATGGAGTCAAGCGAGTCTTTCTAGATAACTCTAAAGCAACATGAACATTAATATGAATATTAATATTAATATGAACAAGTGGACATGTTAGTATGTAAACTGTAATGTGATTATAAATATTATTGATGTTGTTTTATGTATAATTTCCTCCTTGAAAAAACCAAAATGTTTTCTCAACGAAGACGTCGAAGTCGTACTCTTACACATTCTCTCAAGAGATGAACTATTTAGAGATATTTATCATACCACTTACCGCACAGAAATAGTCTTGACTATTGACTGTAGAGAGATAAACTCTGCTACGACGCCACAAACCCCGAAAGACTTTTAGAAAGTCAACCATTTTCTCGGAGGGTCAGGCTAACAGTCTTCTCATAGTGATGCATAGGTCTGATGTGGCTGAGCCTAACATGTCGGTCTTCCATCAACCTGTGACACAGGATCGAATCTTCCGAGTACAGCGCCGCCAAATTTACACTCTCCACCGAGTTCCTTTGTCAACTGTAGTACCCTGCAGACAATGGATTTCCCAAACTCTGGAGGACAGGCTGTCGCAGACTACAGGGCCTGTCATTAAAGCAAGTGAGCAATCAAACCGTCATTAAACTCGGCGTAAAGGCAAGACGGGGTTAAAAAAAATAGGGAGGAAGATGGACGTAAAGAAAGAAAGGAAGAAGAAAAAAAAGAAAGAGAAAGAATGAACTTTTATTTATCCCTGCCTTACGTTCAAAAGGAGAGGCGCGTTGAAGAACGATTTCGCTAAACCCTTTTTGCTGCGGCCTTCTAATCTGCGAGTAGTCTCCCCCGAGTGAAGGACGCGGGAGGGTCGGCTGTCCGCCAGGAAAATGGCGCCAGAGAGAGAAGAAGGCAAATTATCCCGGACATTGAGTGGCTGGCCCTGACTGCTGGCCCTCTTCTCACCTCCCTATCACTGACCAGGCAGGGCCGGACGTGGAGACGAGAAGTAGTCGTATCAAAAGGAGCCGCTGGCATGGCTAATGACAGTTTCCCGCGTTTCCTTTGCCTGCCGCTCATAGATGGCGCTGCTTTCTCCTGCTCAACAGGTTGCGCTGCTGGGATGGCCTCCCAAGATGGTTCACCATTGTTCCAGGTCTTGGAAACGAGAAAAAGGAAACCAGGTATCTATTTATAGAGGGACAAGAATGGAGGCACTTCCTTCAGTTTGAAGAATTTTGTTTTTCTTCCCATCTTCGTGTTTGTGCTACACAGTCGCTCCCCATATTTATAACAAAAATCACTCGCTGGATATAAAAATCAATCCGAGTGCCAACCATTTTTTTTGGTGGCTCGATTGAGTTCCGTACAAGATGCTGACACTAAAATTCTGAGCAAATAGTTCCATTACTCTGACAGGACGCAGGCCTTTGAACATCGCACGATTCTCACGCTTCTTGGAAAGAGGTCAAGACATTATTTCTCACCACAACACCAGAGCTGGGCGCTGATTGATCCACGCTTCATTAACCCTAAGCTTGTTGCTCTCCCAGTGGCTGCGGCCTTATACAGGCTCCAGATTAGAATTTAGGCCAATGCGCCTGTGATTTTCTCTTAAACATAATTTAGAAACTGGCAAAACAGTTTTGTTACAAAACTAATGACAGCATATCTTTATTGACGGTGTCGTAAATTTTAAGCTTAATTTCGTGATTCATCTGGAATTTATCATAAAGTTTAACCTGTTTATCCATGCTTGAAGGAGATGATTCTGTTAACAATCATAGCGATGGGCTTCCGGGTCCACCAGAAATAGATTAAGTTCAAGAATTTGTGTAAAGAAATTATCTCTGTAGGAACAAGTGCATAAGGTGAAGGCAAACACAATGCTAGGATGATGATGATGATGATGATGATGATGATAATAATAAAAATAAACAACAAGACCAGAACACAATATTCGATAATTAATAGGAATAACTGGTGACAGATAAACAACATTAATTATAGGTGTGAAGATTCGTTAAACTGTGCACAACTAATGAAGGAGACTAGAGAGAGAGAAAGAGAAGAATAGGATAGATAGAGAGAAAGAGAAGGAGAGAAGAGAAAAATGAAAGAAGGAAGGGTGCAATGAGATAGAACAACAACAACAGCAGCAGCAAAAACAAAGAAAACCCGATCACAAAGACTAGAAACAAATAAACATTTTTTTTTTTACAACGGGTAAAAGAACACAAGGCATGTTGTCACTTGCCAAGCCCACAAGATATTGTAATGAATCCGGCTCCGGTGACAAATGGCTAACAGGGACAGGGCTTCGTAGGAGATTTCCCAAAGCGACTTCTTTTGAATCTGAAAGCGAAGGCGGGGACCGATTGCATCCTTCATTCTGATGTCATGTCTTTCGATGGCGCGAGCGACCCCGTTTGATCCCCTTCATTCATAACTGTTGTCTGGTGCAGGAGATGGCAATAAAAACTCTTTTCTTCTACCCAATAAATCCTATTAAAATGGATTTTTGCTCAGGCCATTATATGACAGCTGGGTACATTTACTGCACAGACAGAAATTGAGAGAGAGAGAGAGAGAGACAGGTGTACAAA
The DNA here is from genome assembly GCA_004794655.1 of Marisa cornuarietis. Taxonomy (NCBI): domain Eukaryota; kingdom Metazoa; phylum Mollusca; class Gastropoda; order Architaenioglossa; family Ampullariidae; genus Marisa; species Marisa cornuarietis. Next base: position 482,257 of record SMMW01000047.1, on the reverse strand, counting down.
AACCAGACCAACACACACACACACACACACACACACACACACACAACACACACACACACACACACACACACACATAGAGGCAGAATAATGAGAAACGTGTAAACACATTGCAAAGGAGAAAGCATAGGAAATGTACAGGTTCAAGAAGACAAATACAGCGATGTTAACAATGTGAGATGAGTGGTGAGGTAAGTGGTGAGGTGGGTGGTGAGCTCTCCAGGCTATCGTGGCAAGTCTTACTGTCTTATTCAAGGAAGGAAGGACGGAGACGTATATTCCACAGTGAACATCTTAAATGATGAAAAACGGTCAGTTATCGATTATTCACTGGTGGCCAAGCCAGGCTTTCTCTGGATAAAGACAGGTAGGTGCCTTAAACTTAGTCTTTGAGCTTTAGAGATCAAAGTTCTTTCCCAAGAATTTTCTCTGAAAGCGGGCTTTGAAATATATCGAGACTGATGCAGGATGCTGGCTACAGGTAACAAAGCTTCCGCTTGCAGAGTTGGTGGAGTTTTTTTTTCAAGAAGAACAAAAGAGAGAGAAGCAGGCGCAGATGAAGACAAAGTGAGAAAGATTAGGACACAGGCACGCGCGCACGCACACACGCACATACACACGCGCACATACTGAAACAAACATCAGCAGCTTGAAAGTTTGCTAAAAAGACTGACCCTTTCAGAAATTTGAAGACTAGTTTCTCTGAAGTCATCTTGAAAGGTAATTAATTTGAGAACTTTAGAAGATTTGATAGCTATAATATCTGCAAAGATCCATCTGTACCGACCGAAACTTTGCCATTTTCTGGCATCGTTAGCTCAAGTCTTTGATAGCACGCAAAGGTAGTCAGGGTCATGGATGGAAGTGTGTGTGTGTGTGAACCTGAGTTTCAGTTTTTCCGTTCTGTGCTATAGACCGGTGGGCCCTTAACAAGGTCCTTAAGACTGATCACCTAAGCTTGGTATCTTCGGCAGTGCTCTCGGTTCAGTTTCATCTGCATGTATATGACATGATTGAGATGTCTTTCTCAGCTCGAGTAGGTCTTCTAGCCATGATCACGTGATGTCAATGACAACGTCAGCAGTTGTACTCCCCCCCCCAGTCTCCAATTTTCCTCGTCTTTCCTTGACACATCCAAACCCACTCCTCCCACTTAAAAAAAAATTAAGACTGTTTGCATTTTATCTACTAGAACTTGAGGATCTGATTCAGATTAGCAGCATTCGCCATAAATGTTCATGAAGGATATCCAAAAGCATTTCCCCCTGCCTTAAATATCATACATTGGAAGATAAATATAAATCGTTAATTGCCTTAAATGCATCCCTTACCCTTCATGTTGCAAACTGAGAACAAGCACTGTTCCTTTCCTTTGTAAATAAGTCTAAGCTGATGAAGTATAAACGATTATGTTCTATTACACTCTATGACACCTTATACTGATAAAACAAGACAAATTTTCGCGCAGGACTGGACTTTGATTATACAATTTTTACAAGAATTTACACATCTTGGTATATCTGTTTTCTACCTATGTGATAAAGTCAATATGTCTAATTAAGTGTTTAGTGCTCAGTGAATGAGTTCAGATGCCAATATCTCACTGAGTAGCTGAGTTCCAAGTAAAAAAAAAAAAGCCTGGGCACAAGTCTTGGTAGAAAAATTCCAGACTCAGACCTTCTCTTATGTGGAGCGAAACCAAGAGAGATCTTTGGCTCACGGATCACGTGTCACTTTATCGACCTGTGTCTGTCTCCCGTTCACGCATCATTAGAGTCGTGTTAGGTCGCCACCCTTGGCCGCCGCTGTCTCCTGCCACTGGCGGCGCTCCAGACTGTCAAAGCGCTGGACCAGAGGCAATCAGCGTCCGATTAGTGCAGCTCACCACAGGGCCGTCTGCCTGGCAACCAAAGCTGCTTTGAATGAACAGACGGTTGGCAGACAACCCGAGATGACTGATAGTGCAGCATTTGCAAGTCTCTGCACTAGTACAATGTTTTGCTAATCAGCTGCGTGTCGGTGCGTGCGTGCGTGTATATAAAAATTCGTGTTTATGTGTTTGTGTGTGTGTGTGTGTGTCTGTGTGTGTGTGTCTGTGTGTGAGAGAGAGAGAGAGAGAGAGAGAGAGAGAGAGAGAGAGAGAACTCGTGAATGTCAGTATAGAGGAATCTGAGATGTTTCGTGCAAAGATATGTGTTTCTTATGCAAGACTTATTAAGTTAAGTGTCAGACGTGCATGCATTGACCAGAAAGGAGCTCGAGTGAGTTTCACTCCCTCCTTCCAAAGAAAAGCTTGTAAATTTGGGAATCAAAGTTTTTACCTTCAACTGCTATACTGAACTATACTTTTATTGTTTTTATATATATAGGCGTGTGTAGTGTGTGTTTGTGTATGTGTGTCTGTGTGTGTGCGCGTGTGTGTGTTGCTAACACTTTAAGGAAAGTGGGCACGAGGACAGTAGTTATGCTGTTCACAGTTCTGTCTTCCATATGTATCTATCAAGTACAAGGTATTATCAAATACTATATGACACAATCCAATAGGCAGTCTTTTAATTTTTAAAGTTTATGAAAAAGGAAAATAAAATGATAGAATGGTACAATACAGTAATGACACTGTAGCGCTAACAGTAAGTGGTTCACTGTTTCTAGCGTATGGCATTTCAAGTTCAAGAATGTAAGCTCCTCGTGTTTTGCCACTTTTCAACTCCCTGGATTTTACCCAACATCCATCGCCGCTGACTGGAGAAAAGGGGTCTGCGGTCTCAGGGTTGGGTGGACCTAACGTCGTAACCCTGTTTATTGGAAATTCGGGGCTTAAACCACAAGGCAACAGGGGCTCCCTTTGTGCCAGAACCTGGCAATATGGTCTGTTGAAGAGTGTTGACGAAAACAGTGCTTTAGCAGATCGTTTATACAATCCAGTATCGATCACTCGTGCAGTTATCTACGCGACTGCACACTGCTGCACAGGAATGTGGGAAATAAAGCTCACGTCATGGCCCTGCTTCTATTTCTCAAGTATACATCATTCTAAAGAAATCTGCTTATTAAGTTGTAGTCTCCATATCACGTACAAGGCACACACAATAGAAGTTTGCATAACATGCGCTCGTAAAGATAATTGCATGCATAAATATATAAAATATGTACATGCACATGTATGTAAATACGGGTGGGTAATTAATCCCTCGGCACGTTTAAGCGCACCCAGGACCTTTCGTTTGGCGGATGGGTTATTTGATTTGAAAGTGCTTCTATGTCGTTCTACGAAGAGAATGAGGATGAACAAGGGGCAGGGGAAACCGGAGTATATGAAGAAGACCTTCATTAGTCTATAAAAAGGTCTAAAATACATCAGTCCGAGACGGGATATGAACCAAGAGCTTCGGATCGTATTCAACTAAATTAGTTGGAGGCGGTTGTCTGACCACTGCGCTATGGGAGCGCAATCAATGCGCAGGTTATCGTTATCCGAACATGTAGTGTTGTAGCAAGTGCCACCATCTCATGGAAAAACAAACTGTTGCAGTTTTCCGCCCTCCCAACCCGAATACTGACACTGAAGAGCAGCAGGCGTATTGTGTATGACACAGAGCTCACCAATGGCTGCACTCAACAACGGGACTACACAGATTTTCATGGCATCGATATCGTGTTTGAAAGCCCCTCGAGGGTGAAAAGTAAACTTTAAAAAAAAATCAACAAGAGAATCACACGTGTCTGCTGATAGTGTTTCCCTCGCTAATCACTAGTCATCTCTGCAGGTGGTGAGCTGTGGTGATCATGGAATGGCGGCACAAGGAGGAACTAACTAAATCTGTTATGCACCACTTCCCTCCAGTGATGGTACAGTCTGTGGGGTTTCTGACAGACTCGCTTTTTGAGACACAATTTGTAAAATGGACAGTTTGTGTTGTTTCTTCGTCAAATCGTACCACGGAATTAGAGCCCAGCATGAGAGACACTTCTATAAATATCTGACTAGTCTGTGATCAATCAGATTGGAGGGCACAGACCAATAAGGCAGGTGACTCTCCCTCCCTAAACGCTTTCCTCTATGTTAAATATTCTTATAGAAACATAAAAACCCCACAAAAAACAAAAAAACAAAACAAAAAACAAAAACAAAACAAAAAACAAAAACAAACAAACAAATAAAAAACAAAAAAACCACAAAAATCAACAAAGAAAAAAATATTAAACACAGGCAGGTCCCAGACCACAACATAACATCTCATACCCAGGACACATTGGTCGCTAGTGTTGCGAACTGTTTGGGAGGAAGAAAAGAGTCGGTGGAAGCCATTTTAAAGGAAGGTTGCGGACATTAAAACTGTTGAAGCTATCAGGAATTAGGTACACCACGCCTTGAGAGAGTCTAGGTGAAAGTTTAATGTGAGAGTCAAGCTAAAATATAGCAGACTGCTAGTCATTAGTCACCCATTTAGTGCCAAGTGACGGGTCCTGCACCTGTCCCCTGGTTTAAGTCGCATCAACGCAAAGACACAGCAAGGAAGTCAGTGGTAAATTTAATAAGTTTGCGACACTGTGACTGAAAGGGGAGACAAAAAGTATAGACAGTCACCTTTCTTTCCCCAACCCCCCTCCTAATTATACTTACCAAGCATTGAGTTTTGAAAGTGTACCCATTATTTGAAGGACAGGAGTTAGTGGTGGAGGTAGCTGGTGAGAAATTGGAGGCAATATCATTTTTTACAGCACGATTTCGCCCAGTAAGATTATCTTCGTCTGTCGAGCATAGGATAATGTCTGGTAAACACTTCTAAATAAACTTCATATTTTTCACCGAATTTTCCCACGTGGTTTGATATTGTAAATAACGTGTCCGGTGTGATAGGTCATTTAATAATCACCTCTTATCGCTAATCGAGAATGGAAGGCCTTTTAACGCCATTATGCCTTTCCTATACCGATGGCTATTTCCAGAAGACGATCCCACAAAGGCTTACAGTACCAGTAAGAAGGCTGAGCCCTTCGTATGACGTCAGTTCCGGCGGAAGAATGACTGGACGTGTGAGCTGCAAATACTTTGAGGAAAGTGGACAGGAGAACAGAAGTTAAGCTGGCGACAGTTCTGTCTTGGAAGGACAATGTCGAGCGATTTATTTTTGCGCCTTCTTGCAAGAAGACCGAGAAGGATGTTGCTTGGCAACGAAGCTATGGCCTTGTGGCTGTGCGAGTGAGAGGAGGCGTCTTGGGGGTTGAGAAGATGAGGCGGCTTACGATGTATCCACTTTCGTCGGGTGTTGCCACCTCCGGGAGCTGTGGCAAGGATCCGGAGAGCAGTTGATGCGATTGCAATGACAAGATCACGATTTTGGCGAGGTTGGGTGGCAAAGGGAGAGCACCGCTTCTTGCTCTTGCACCTCCCCCTACCTCCCCAAAAAAGAGCTGACGTTTAACAGACGACGATCAGCAAGACATAAATCATAAAGGCTAGCAATATATATATATATATGCATTATTTAGACATAAGTCCTGATCACATTTAGTAGCCTTGACCAGGTTAGAAAAAAAATCCAAACATACCTTTTCAGATAAGTTCATGCCAGCGAATTATCTTCAGTTTAAAATCTATTTATCTTAACACGAAGAGAACTCTGTGATATGTGTGATAGATGTCACCCGAATGTGAATACTAAGGAATATGCAAAAACTTTTCTATTTGTTCTGAGGATTTCGGAGTTACAAATGATATTTTAAAGTCGTCTTGGATGTTCTTAAATGTGTGTGTGTGTGTGTGTGTGTATGTGTGCGTGCGTGTGTGTGTTTTCGTGCGTGTGTGTGTGCTCGTGTGTGTTCGTGCATGAATTCGTGCAAGATATAGGAGAAAGAAACAAGAGAGAGAGAGAGAGCGTGGGAAGACGAACGCATAGAGAAGACTCCAGAAAGTTTTCGAAAAATGGTTCCTGAATGAAAAAAAGTGAGAGACGAGACGAAAAAGCAATATAGACGCTAGATGAGACAAGGCTACTGTAACTCACCCTGCATAGCCTTTTCCCTCCTAAGGATGACACGGGTATATAGGGCACCACAATAATTAGCAAGGATTGTGTCCCCCTACCCTTGACGATGAAGGTGTTGTGATTCTCATTTCGCCACTTCGTTTTCACTCGCTGCCATCTCTTTTACAGTCGGCTTTTGGTGGCGGGGATGAAATGTAGACAGCGGTACTCGCACGGTCGAGATTTTCTTTTTGAGACTGCGCCCATATATCCGAGCCGAAAGATAGGGAGGCGTTTGGAGCTGTCATGTAAGGGCCGCAATTACCGTTTCCTACGAGCCGCTGGTGTTGTACTGGTGTTGACGCCGACGCCAAGTGGTCGTGGTCTGCAGCACGGCGGAAATTACTGAGCCCAGTCGCATGGCATAGTCATTGTCATGGGTGTAAGTGGCCAGCGAGTGTTATGACGGGGTAGGGGTGGTGGTGGTGTAAGAAGAATTTGACTTTCTGACCTGGAGATACCCCGCCCTCGTCACTCATGTAAACGGTTTCTGAGATGACAGGACTGTAACAGAAGATCGACTAGCATCGACCGACATAATAGGGCGAGTCATCGGCGAATGAATAAGTAAGTGTCGTTCATTGTCAATGTTCTCAAGGCCTTCTCTTATAGTAAAAAAGCTGACGGTAAAAACTGGAAGAAAAAAACTCTTCTGATTGGCATCTGGTTGTTAGACTCTTCTGCTGTTAATACATCGAAGAAAAAAACTAATCGAAAATTGTTCCATCTGTGAGAAGGACTTTAATCTTGAGGGAGAAGCTAGGATGAATTTCGATGAATGTTACAAACTCTGAAAATTGTATGTTTACAGAAAACAACAGGTTAAAGTGTATTTCACTGTTTCCGTTGGCTGGGTGTGATTTAATAATCACATGGATTTCTTTGAATCGCTCACAGCACAGCGACAGGATAAGGGCAGGCTCCGAGAAATTTATGTATGTTTCTTAAAGATGATTTCAAAGGTGTGTTACCTACATAAGGGAACGCTTCTTACATTATATACTTTATTTAATATCCCTCAGTCTTAAAATATTTTAAATATGAAAGAGTTGCACAGCTTGTTTGTCAACGTGTGTGTGTGTGTGTGTGTGTGTGTGTGTGTGTGTGTGTGTATTTCCACATTTATACATTTTTTTTTACTTTGCTATAAAACTGTCAACTTCATCTTGTTTGCTTTGAAGAAAAAAAAAACCGAAGAAGTTTGTCGGATTTGAAAATTCACGTTAAACTTGTTACATTACCGATGGATTTCAGCCTGGTGGTCACAAAAGTTGTTCAGATTGACTGTAACTTAGGTTTTTGTGGATATCTAAAATAACTACATTAAAGCTGCTGACATTTTTGCTTTATTCTCATCTTATTGCCGGCGACATCTTTGATGTCAGTGTCAAAAGTCAGGCATGAAATCCCCGCTAACATTCCGATCAAGATCAGAAAAGTTCGATGAGATTCTTTGCACCAGACAGGGGCCAGGTGCCATCCACGTCCATAGGAGCTAAATATTAATTTTCCAAGCAGTTCGCCATCCACCTGCCACCGAGGGACATCTTGTGCACGCGGTGACCAGCATCAGTTGTTTCCATGAAAATCCAAGTTAATCTCTTTGCTATCTTTTCCAGTGATCCATGCCTCCGTTATTTAAAGATAAATTAACATTTTTAACTATTGTGTATTATTCGATACAAAATACTACAAAAACCACATATTTAAGTGTTTATTACTTTATCCGACGGTTTAAACTTATAAACATTTGAATCCACAGGGACCGGGTTGTTTATTGCCTAATTCTGACCAGTTATTGTGTTTTAACGAGTTGCGATCATTGAGCCGTGACGACAGCCGGGGTCAGAGTGTAAATAAAGTTTTTGTTGCGCAGATTAACTCACTGACAGAGCAAAAAGGTCTCACGATAGAAGAGTTATCTCCAGATCACGCGGACAGTTAAAATCGCTATTGAAGCGGGTTTTTTTTTGTTCCAACGAATGCATCCTAGAGACGTCAAGATGGCCAGTGCGAGGTCAAAGTGCACCTGCAACCTGCTCACCGCCTTCCCTGTCGCACGCGCTGGTGTTGGAGACTACCGGGCATCTTAATGCCGGCCACGACACTCGCTCGCTAGCTCCCCGGCTCTGTTATTCGTCAAAGGCCGCAGGATGAAAGTGCAAAATCTTAGGCAACGATCCCTGCATTATAAAGACATTTTGATATGGAGAAGCTCGTAAATACCGTGAGTTCTGAAAAAAAAAATTAGCGGCTCCTCAGCTCCCGTCGGAATTCGCGATTTCTCAGTGAAGTTCTTCAGAAATCAAGGAAGAAGGGTTGAGGTTGCTGGGAAGGTTGTGGAGGTTGGGGTGGTGGTGGTGGTGATTTCATGTGCGCCACAGATTTGCTATACATGCTGGCGGGTCATTCGATGGTGAAGCGTGAATTTGTTCTTCGATTGGGAATCGATCTCTTTGAATGGTTGACACGTAGCGAAACGACTCAACCTTTGGCCAGAACACTTGTCCTACTGTTAAATTCAGCATGATTGACAGCTCATCTCGCACCAACACTGTCAACACACAGAAGCAGTCTCCCATTCCTTCACCCACCCATGGGAGGCCTCTTCAACTGCGGTGGGGGGGGGACCATTACAGATTTTTTTTATTTTTTGCTCTTGTGTCCAAAGCCTTCAGCTCAAGATGCTGTGAAAGAAACAAGGTCTTGGACTTCCTCGGTCCTAACATGAAACCCATTCACGACTTCTGCTTTCAACGAGTGAGTCAGCAAGAAGGTTGGTCGGATTTCCAACGGACTTTGGCAAGAGAACAGACTGAGGCTTCCCTCGCTTCCTTTTGTTGCAGGCTGGCCGGGGAGGGGGGGGTTTAAAAAAAAAAGAACGATGCGAGAGGGAGGGTTCCTCCTAAACCTGCTGCTTGTCATTGAAGACGATTGCAAACCTTTGTTCCTGGGATTCGATTCGTCTATCCCAGATGACCTGCAGGAGATGGCGGGTGGGGGTGGGTGGAAAGGGGGGCAAGAGAAGAGTGAAATTGAATGCAATTCAGTTAGAGGAAACCAAAGGCCTGTCATCTTTTTTTCAGACACACTGGCTAATTTCTGTTGCAGTTCGTGAAGCTCTTTCTCTGAAATATTTGGATCATGAATTTCAAGGACTTTTGACAATCCTTGTTTCCTAAAAAACCTGAGCATAAAAGGTCACGACGGAGGCAGTGATTTGTGGATTTTTTTCTTTTTCTTCCTTTTTATCGATGGCGAGGTTGCAATTACTGTAATCTCATATGTCATGTCATTTTAATGTTAAAAATGATCACGTGTTCATTAAAGAAAAAAAGTTTAAGTAACGACCTTTACGATGTTAACTGATACCCTCGGAAGTACAACTCTCATCGTCTTAGAACATTGACAGACATTCCCACCTTGGGTGTAAACCTTTTTAATGTGGCGCTTGAGCAACAGAGTTGAACAGCTGACAGGACAGGAGTTGCTGGACAGTTATACAGGTCAAGGACACTTTACTTTGGTGAGATTACCATTTCCCACCCACCCACCTACCAAGGGAGCAAGCCCCCCCCCTTCGTTTTCTTCCTCTACCTTCCCCCCTCGTGTTCTGGTCACACCTTCCCGACATCCCATTGTGTGCCGGACTGAAGAGGCCGGTAGATGCAGCGGAGGTGTGATGAAAAAGGCGAGAATGTGACAAGAAACGGACAGGCACTTGGCTACAATCGATTCGATTTGGACCAGACTGTCGCGCAGAGACGACCGCGACAGACGAAGAGGTTGAGGCATCCGACGAACTCCTACATCGTAATTCAAGGTTCGATTCCGCCAAAGACACTCGAGTCGGCTGAGTTCCAGAACCATGTTCCACCTCGTGGGCTGTCGTCTGACGCTGACGGTCGTGTATGTTACTCGGTCTGGAACCAGATTTATGACAAAGAGGCTAGTATGTGAATACCATCGGAAACAAAAAATTTTGGAGAATTATAAAGAAAAAAAAGTGCAGTGGATTGTTTTTGTTTCCTCCTGGGGCCAGTTGCACAACACATTTTAAATTTTAAACACTTTTAGGCCTTAACTCTTCTTAGATAATCAGTTTAAAGTGCACACAACAATTTCAGAATTTTTAAAACTAAAACTGCTTTAAGTAAGATAAAGTTAAGTCTGACTTTCCGTCCTGTCAGAACAATTTTGTTTTTGTATGTTCTTGTGCAATGCATCAAACTGGCTAAGAAGCGATTTTGCTTCTTTAGAACAGTTTTAAGGTTTAGAAGTGTGTTTTGCAACTGGCCCCTGAACTTAACAAGTTCATTCTTTCGCTACTTTATAATATTTAGAATATAATGGGTGCGTACATATAGGTAATATTAAGGAAGTACATCTGTGTATGAATTGTATAGGTACGGGTATATAAACGGACATTAGCTATATGTCTATAAGTTTTTTTGATAGTGGAACATGCATTAACTTATCGCCACCATGCTACCTAGAAACAAACGATAAGTTGTTTTTAGTTATCTTTACCAACATGTATCAATGTGTGAAGAGGTGAGCATACAGGCGCTGAATATCACGAATAGTTTTGTAACCCCACCTCCTCTGTTTTGAAGTCGAAAACTGAGATAATAAACAATGTAAAAGTCAATGTCTATCGACACTTTTCAACATGACAAACTGAAAGAAATTTTCTAGTTAAAGATTGAACTTCAGCAAACAAACCTTACACCATCACTGAAACATTTTAACATTGTTTCTTCTTTCTTCTTGTTCGTGATCTTCTTCTCTTCTCTCTCTCTCTCTCGTAGATCTTCAAATAGAAAAACAGCATATCTCGCGGATTAAAAGTACAGCAGAGTCTGAGAAATAATCAACATAGTATCAAGAGATGGAGTACGGAGGGTTGTATTGAACAGTACAAACAGATTTTGAAATGTGTGAGCAGAAGAAATCTTTTGAAAGGTCCCATAGCTCTCCCTACCCACTTTTCGAAAACCCTACTTCTCTTCTTGAGCATTGGAGAGAACGACTCGGGTTATGAACGGGCTTCGGAGGAAAACTATCGAGGGCTTCTCGAAGCTCCTATAAAGCGGCGCGAGACATGACACAACGGCATCGCGGGAAATTGTTGCTGAATGTAAAACTGAGCATGTTGGCCAGGAAGTAGTAGTGATGTATGGCAATGCAATCTAATGATGGCCACCTTTCGAAAGTCGTCCACTGCGGCCTTGAAATCTGTCATGCCAAGTGCAAGTCGGATCGAAGAAAGTCGTAAAAATAAATGCACCGGCTCACGGACAGACTCGAGCAGCGACAAGGGCCTGAGCTGAGACAGTGCAGACCTCAGCAGCTGCCTCCGAACGTTGCGTTCATCTGCAACGCCCGCTGGACATTCGCAAGGAGGGGAGGGCTAAAGAGAGAGAGAGAGAGAAAAAAAAAGAGAGAGAGCTTTGATGGATGAGCAGCGGATGTTAGATTAGGGATCCATGTTACTTCGACGATGAATTGATGAAGTTCCGGCTCAAAGGTCACGTCATGGGCGATTTGGCTGTCTTTTCGTAACGACTGATGGTAGCTCTTATTTTGCAGAAAATTATTAAAAGCTGAGCTTCTCCAGCCCCGTCCTTTTTCCTCTCCTTTAATGCTGAAAACGCTTTATAAACACACTCACTCGACACGGGTTAAGATATTGATGCTATCGGTTGCAACCTCGCCTTTACACCGAGCCCGTCCCAGGGGACGAAAGCCGCGATGAACGGAAGGGGGAGAAACCGCCCTGTGAAAAGGAAGGGAAAGGTCGGCCATCATGCTTCGTTAGTCAAACGTCTTCACGTGACACAGCTAGTGAGGTGGTGAGTCCACTGACTTGACAAAGTGGTGAGGTGATACGACTGCCCTGATTTGACGAGCTAGTGAAGGAATATTAGTGCCCTGATTTGACAAGTTAATGAAGGAATGTTAGTGCCCTGATTTGACAAGTTAGTGAAGGAATGTTAGTGCCCTGATTTGACAAGTTAGTGAAGGAATGTTAGTGCCCTGATTTGACGAGTTAGTGAAGAAATGTTAGTGCCCTGATTTGACGAGCCAGTGAAGGAATGTTAGTGCCCTGATTTGACGAGTTAGTGAAGGAATGTTAGTGCCCTGATTTGACGAGCCAGTGAAGGAATGTTAGTGCCCTGATTTGACGAGTTAGTGAAGGAATGTTAGTGCCCTGATTTGACGAGCCAGTGAAGGAATGTTAGTGCCCTGATTTGACGAGTTAGTGAAGGAATGTTAGTGCCCTGATTTGACGAGCCAGTGAAGGAATGTTAGTGCCCTGATTTGACGAGCTAGTGAAGGAATGTTAGTGCCCTGATTTGACGAGCTAGTGAAGGAATGTTAGTGCCCTGATTTGACGAGCTAGTGAAGGAATATTAGTGCCCTGATTTGACGAGCTAGTGAAGGATTGTTAGTGCCCTGATTTGACGAGCTAGTGAAGGAATATTAGTGCCCTGATTTGACGAGCTAGTGAAGGAATATTAGTGCCCTGATTTGACGAGCTAGTGAAGGATTGTTAGTGCCCTGATTTGACGAGCTAGTGAAGGAATATTAGTGCCCTGATTTGACGAGCTAGTGAAGGAATATTAGTGCCCTGATTTGACGACCTAGTGAAGGAAATTTGTGGTGATCTGGTGAGTGTACTGAGTTGCCAAATGATAAAGATTGTGTACTGACTTCACAAACTGAGATGAGAGCCCCCGAATGAATAAGCAGGTGATCTGGTGATGTTTCCTGTTTCCACTATCACCTCACACAAAAAATGACAAGCAGGATGGAGGAGAGAGAGAAGATTATAAAAACCCCTCTGAAATGGTGGACATGTAGGTGGTGTTAAGTGTATAAAGCTACATGCTATTGGTTTCTCGGAAACCTCACTTTCCCTGTCTGACGTCCACAGGTCACATCAGCACGTGCATCAGGGACACCATATCATGTCCGCGCCTTGTGTCGCCAGATTGCAGATAATCTTCAGACATTTCTTGAACGCTCACTCTGTGCTAAGACTACGACTTTGATACGGAGTGGTTTGCATATCCCCTGGGCACGCGCTGTTTTTCCTAAGAACATGTGCGACCGTTATCGTACAAAGGTCTGTCTTCACTCAGTCAAGAAAACTGGAAGAATTTTGACTTCAATGGAAGTAAAAGGAAATCACATGTCTAAAGCGCAGTAGCTAAGAGATAATAAACAATGAGACTGCAAATATTACGATTATCTTAGTGATTTATAAAAAAGATATATAATAATAAAAATAATAACTGCAAAACGATTAATAATAACAACAAAATCAATAAAATATTAATGCTTGTTAAAAGGAATAAACAATATTACAAACATAGTTTTTTTCCTCATTCTCTAACATTCAAATTCACACCCTGCCTGGTCTTATACCTCAGTTGAGAGAGAGTAGTGGCGATATAGTAAGTGACTGTGGTTAATATTTGAGGTGATTTCGTAGGTGCGTACGCACGCACACGCACGTGACCTAACACGCACCCTATGCCCTATACAAACGCACCCCCCAGTCCCTCCCAGGTTCCAAGCAGATGAACACAACGGTAAAGCAGCTTTTGAAGCGACTGGCTCCTGTCGGCAAGGAGGGCTTGTTTGGGTTGATTGTTTGCCAGAGTCTGTGTCCTTACACAGGAACAACACCAATCCCCACACCGACGGGCAGGGAGGAGATGAGGTGAGGGGTCGGAGGGGGGCATCACGTGGTTTTAAAGAATGTCTCAAGCGACATCGTGTTTATTTTATTGCTTCAGCTCCGCACTGTTTCTGCGGCTTTGCCTTTTCTTTACGCAAGCAACATCGTCACAGCCGCCATAAAACGGACTCCTCAGCTCTCAAGCCTGCGCCCTGCTGCCCATCTGTTCAACAATTTGCTTCCTCTTCGCAGGATTGCAGGGTAGGCGAGAAATAGTGAGGGGCACCGCTTGAACAGAAAGTTTTCTGAAATAGTCAGGGAGACAACATGTCCATTCTTTTTGCCTTTATGATGAACACTGCTTTAACAAACGGGATTATTATTTTACAATAAAAATTATTACCTGCTGACCTGTCTGTGTGCAGGTTGACTGTGCAGTTGTATGTCTTTATGAATGAGACTACTTTATGCTCTATTTGTACAACAGATATTTTCGATGTAATTTTCTTTATACTTAAATTAATTCACTTTTGTAGAGCTCGCAATGACTAATAATTTCTTGGTAAACTCTTTTATGCGCATTTCGTTAAGTTCATATTTGAGGGCGACCAAAATAAAGTTTAACTGAAACCGGTTCATTACTATTTTACTGCATTACTACGACAGAATGATGATAGGGCTAAGTTCTATTAACTTTTCAGCAGCCGACTAGCCTGTTAAACAGCTTCATTACAGGTAATGGAGTATGAGAAGAGAAAGCCACTCCCAAAGCAGTGTCAAGATGGCAAAATAATGGTATGATGGTCAGTCAGTGAAACTAAGAAATGAGAGAGAGAGAGAGAGAGAAATGCTGGTATTCAATGCGAAATGTTTGTTTATGTTGTAGATGACGAGGATGTATTTACCTGCCTATGACAAAGTTCCTTTCCACTGTGAACCCTACTTAACTCTTAACCCCTCTGATAAAGTTTGATCGAGTTAATTCCTTTTTAAAAAGTTTCCTAACATATTTGCGGTCTTTTTTCCACAACCATTTCCAGCTACCGTCATGGATGTCAGGGTGGTCAGTTCAAAAGTGTACTATGGGTGTAAATGGAATCTTTTGCAAGTGGACTGTGACCTCGAATTGTGACAAAAGTCGTTGTTGTTTACTGCCACCAGATGATTGACTGGTGGTAATGTAAGCTGTCATCAGTCATGCACACAAACACAAACAGACTTTCTGCGCTCATTCGTGTCCGAAGAGAAGCAGAGGCCTTCGCTTGTGCTGAACAGCCTTTCCGGCTGAGTGGTTCCAATACAGGTCTGGCTACTTGTGGTTTGTCTGCAACCTCTCCAATAAAAATTATCTTCTTTCTACTAAACTGTACCTGCCATTGCTTGAGTGTGCCAGAACACGAAGGACTTCATTGGCTGCCAACAGTCGCTATCAACGATATTTTCGCGGTTATTTATTGACTGTTACCGACATTCGAGTGGTCATTCTTGGTTGTAAATATTTAAGCAGTTATTCCTTGACTATTGTCGATTTTTGAGTAGTTATTACTTGGCAATCGTCGACAGACGGTAGCTATTACTTGACTCTCGTTGATATGAGTGGCTTTTCCTTGAAAAGAGTCGATATGAAAATGGCTATTCCTTGACAGTTATAGGAATGAGATGGGCTGTCTGTTGGCTATCGTCAATACGAAGTGGCTCTCTCTTTACTCTCGATATGAGTGGCTATTCCTTGACTAGGGTCGATATCACAACGGTCTGTTCCTTGACAATTGTACATCTCGGCTCTCGTTGATCAGGGGATGACTATTGCTTGTCTGCCTTTGACGATAGAGTGACAGTCTTTGACTAGCTGACAAAAAAAAAATCACGAATATTGAGGGAGAGTAGGAAGTTAGTTTAGAGATCTTATAGTAAACTGAAGGAAACCATGTTCAATCCTGGTGCTTAGAAAAATACTACCACATCCAACCGTGTTGGGAGTGGACGACTTTCTCTGGCCGGCGGTCGAAAACAGATTCTGCGAAGCTGCTTCTCTGCTAGCTGAGCTTTATACCAACATTCAGGAATTGTGGGAAAATGCGATGTTTTCCAAAAGATTTATAAGCAGATTACATCTCAAGCAACTTTTTCAAAAAGGAAACAAACGTGCGTGCAAACTGACCTGTCAAGGATGACCTCAGCAGCAGGTAGTTGTTAGTCTATGCTTTAACTCTTTCATGTCGAAGAAAAAACTTTCAGTTGGCAAAAGAGCAGCACACTAGGCAAGTAGGCATGCATGTATACACCCCCCACAGACACACACACGTACGCGTTAGTATCAGTTCTTTCTGCCATTGACACACCTATCTGTTGGATCAAACAAAACACTTCGAAAAAAAGTCTTAAAGCATTTAATACCGTATGTGAAGATAATAAAAAGTTCGGAGCTTGTAAATTTTTGCAGGTAAGAGGTAATAAAAAAAAGATGTAAGGACAGTAAGATGGATCAATTGCAGAGTGTGGCTTGGGAAAGTGTGAGTTAAATTTATAGAGGGCACTGTCCATTAAGGCATTCCTCATGATGCGCTAAATGAAAGACCTTACGACTGTGGAAGTCCCCGACTCTAATACACCCGCTAAGGACACAACCATGCACGAATAAAGGACAGTTTTGGTTTTGTTTTTCGACCTGCAGCAAGACGAACAGACCCTCCGAAAGCTTCTGTCCTTCGCACGGCAATGGCCCTCGGCGCCGAGACGTCCCTTGCGTCTGACCCACCCAGCGGTTCCGTAAGACCAGCATCCGAGCGGCGCACCCGCCTTTCTTCTCGGGGCTCCCTAATTTGCTTGTGTCGCGCTGGGGCCCCGATGGAGGTCTTTGAGACTTGATCGCTGCCGTTGCCAGTAGCTGAAGAATGCCAGAGCAGCCAATTTGCAGAAGCGAGCAGATTGTGAGACGGCGGGGACCCTGTGGCGAGCAGCTCGCGCGCTTGCGTCAATGTGGATCAATAGCACCGGCAGCTCTTGCTCGCGCGCACACGCGTGCGCCAACGCAACGGCCTCCATGCACGCGCAGCTTCAGGCGCAGGCAGAGCTGGTCGTCGTTCAGGCGGATGCGGAGGAGGGTCAGCAAGTGTTTCACAGAGCGGTCGAGGGTCTGTCCGCAAAGGAAGCAGAGCACGTGCAGGAGACAGGAAATGTGGGTGGACAAATAAAAAGAGAGGATAGAAATGAGAGAGAAAAACATTCGGATAGGCAAACGGGGAAACAACACGCACACACTCGCACGCAAACACACACACACACACAAGCACGCACATAGTCTTTTACAATAAAATTGAATATGAATGAATACACTTTCGTAATAATAATATTAACACCGTCATACTTTTCGTAACCACGCTCTTCCTTATTTAAACAACCGTCATCAGCACCTCCTTCTGGCGAATGCCTGAACCATTTGATTCAAACTCCGTCGCATGGAAGATGGTATCGGACAAATACGAGCGACTAAATCAGAAAAATGGATTAAATTGATGGATGGATGAACGGTGGTTGAGAATGATTGATGGCTAAGTCTCAGTAATGCTCGGGGTGGATACGGAGAAGAATAGAGAGGTGCAGGGGAATAGGAGTTTCATTTTACAAAGCGATGAGCCTCTTGCTTGGTCATCCTCATCTATAAAAACATCGTGTCATTAAACACAGTTCAAAATGGAGTGATAAATTTAGTTTTTTTTAACCCAGACTCAATTATTATGTACATTTTCCGACACAAGCCGGACGCATCTTGAAAAGACAGAAAACAGAGCATTGTCTAGGGCTGAGCAGTTTTCTGAACATGGAAAAAGTAAGACAAATCTGGGATTGGTTGATGTGTTCTTGTTGGAAATGTCGTTTCTAAGATTGCTTACAGTTGATAGTTCCCTAACATTCGGGATTTTCTTTCCTGTGATTGCCTACAGCTGACAGTTTCGTAACACTGGGAATTTTCTATCCTTCTCATGCATTCAGTTAATAGTTCCCTAACACTAGGGATTTTCTGTGATTGCAGAGAGCTGATAGTTCCCTAACATTGGGGATTTTCCTTCCTATGAATACATTCAGAGGAGACTTCCTTAAAACTGGGAACTTTGTGTTTATGTGATCAGCTCTAGGATACAAAGTTAGAAGAAATAAGTGGTACAAGTAGTAAAACCAGATGGTCATTTCTGGAAAGCAGTGGGAAGGAGAGGGGAGAGTCTTGTAATCGTCACCATCATCAACATTAACAACATTATCACAACAGTCGTCCAAAAAAATGATGTCGATCGAGGTGCATTGACTTTCAAAGCATTTTCCCCAGCAGCCGACAGTTTAACTTGTAACAGCTTATACAGTTTAAAAAAGCACAATGCATCTGAAACTTCTGTAACAGTCGTGAAAACAAAGAACCTCAACAAAATGCATTCACATTGTGGCCAAGATCAGTTTCGCCAGAGCTGTTAACTTATTTTATTGTGCTGTGGCTGTTTCCTCGTGTTTACTGGGGAAGGCTTCTTCATTTGTCCTTCTGCTGTTTAGCGCACATGCATATGTTATAGTTATCCTGGACACTAACTAGAGAGTAATTACATTCTTCCTCTTTCCCTGAAAACAAAAAGAAGAGAACGATTTCAAGAAAAAAACCTCCCAGATTATTTGGAAAGAAATTTAAAAGACATACTGATTTAAAAAAGGTTCGGATCTTGGAGGAGTAAACGAAGGACAGTAAGAACATAAGACATTATTGTTTTGTTTGTTTTTTATTTGTTGTTGTTTCAAGCGTGCACTAAGAAGCAGACAGTAGGTGGTAGTGGTGGTGGAGAATGGAAGTATCAGTGTCTACAGAATTGTTAGTAAATGGCAGGAACCCGCAGAAGAGACTTCAGTCTGACTTGGACTAGATTAATTAAGAGGAGAAACAAGAAGAAGGGAGCGAAGAATGGAAATGGAAAAAACATCTAAGTGATGTGCGTCGTAGAGGTTTGTTTGCTCCTAACAGGGTCTTGTTTTGAGATCGTAATTTAGCTTTAAACAATTAAAGGGAAGAGATAACAAATTAGTGAATGTGTTATTTGATGGTGTGATGTAGCTTTAAACAATTAAAGTGGAGGAACTGATTAAAAGTTGAAAGGAAAGTGACATTTAAAAAAAAAACAATGAGATGAGCAGAATGAAGCAAGGAAACAAAAGAAGGAACGAAAGAATGAAATTAAGAAGACTAAAATGGAAGGAGAACAAGCAAGCTGAGAAACGGAAGGAATGGAGAAAGAAAAAGAGTGAGAGACAAGAGACAGAGACAAAGAGAGAGTGAGAGAGTTGCAAATCGTGGCACTGATGGACAGCATCATTTCATCAGCTTGATGGGAGGATTCAAATATGTGGGGGGGGGGGGCAGTCAAGCTTGCTATCAGTTTCTTTTTAACACGAGCTTTTTTTCCCATCTTCCACGAGGACTGCCATGGTAGAGGAAGGAAAAGCATATTGTGGGCTTGCACGCAAAGCATGGCACTCGCTATGCCTTTTGCACTGGTTTTTTAGCAGGTTAATTATGACTGGGCACCGATGGCACATGAAGGGGGATATGAGCTAGTAGATTTCGCCCGTAAATCTTCTCACTTGGTCACCATCAAGTGAAGGTAAGGAGCCGCTGGCCGTGTTGCTGAAATCTCCAGTCATGAAGGCTTTTTACGAGGGGCGTAAATTAGCGAAACAATTTTCCTTCTACTTCAGAAGAGACTAATTCATCTGGCTTAAAACATAATCGATGAACACGCATTATCGTATTTCGATAAAGTAAAGAAAAAGCAGGATATGCAAACATGGAAAGCATATAGTCATTCTTTCACTTATGTCTGTCCGTCCGTCCGTCCATCCGTCTATCTATCTATCTATCTATCTATCTATCTATCTATCTATCTATCTATCTATCTATCTATCTATCTATCTATCTATCTATCTATCTATCTATCTATGTGTGTGTGTTTGTTTGTCTATCTATCTATCTATCTATCTATCTATCTATCTATCTATCTATCTATCTATCTATCTATCTATCTATCTATCTATCTATCTATCTATCTATCTATCTATCTATGTGTGCGTGTTTGTTTGTTTGTTTGTGTGTTTTGGAGGCAGACGTGTGCGGCGTACATAGCGCATATAGAAATATTTACAGTCGTAGACATGCGCAGATGTGTTTACCCTTCAACACAGCCGCCGATCCAGCATTCACAGACATACAGCTACGCATACACGAACACGCACATACACACAAGGATGCACACAGTCAAGCACCGTCAATAAAATAACACGTGCGCACGCCCGCACGCACACAAACACACATAAGGAGTCAAGCGAAGTACTTGGAAGTATCAGGCGACTAAGTGAGCCATATTTTTGTTACCTGGGTGATTTACCTCCTCTTCACCACCTTCGGCTTTTGATGTGAGATGTTGACGGTGGGCAGCAGAGGTCTTTGCTGTTGCGCCAGTGCAGCTACGGAGACAGATCAGGTAGAAGGAAAACTAAAGGGAAGACAGACCGCCATGGAGTGGGACTGTGAGCGGCCCACTGCCGCCGTCTGGTGGGAGACATGGGAGACAAAGTACCTCCTCCACCTCCGCCGTCTGCCTTCATAGGGGCCGGGGAGTTCAGCTGGGGTCAGGGCCAGCTTCAAGCAGTCAGCAGCCCTTCTTGAGTCTGTCCTCAGCTTCATTTCTGATTATCTTTAACGCATCCTGCACCAACTGCCCTTACGTGCCACGTTGTCTTCAATGAAGCTTCGTCTGCCACTTTCAGGCATGCACTAAAAACAACAACAACAACAACAACAACAACAACAACAACAACAACAACAACAAAAAAACCCAGTAAAAAACCAAACCACCTCTAACACAGTTAGACCGTTTACTGTAGGATTATATGTGATACAGCTTACAGACATCAGGTCTTAATCTGTGATTGTCTTTGCTTTCAGCAGTCTTTAGAGGTATGGCTCTGAAAGTATTGCGGGACATGAACTCAAACATGTTTGAGCATTGGAAGTCAATTTTTCCAGTACCTTAACATGATTACTCATTTCACTGCAATGGTATTTGTTTATTTCTTGCTTTTGTTATTTTGTCTTTGTTGTTCTCGCTTACTATTACGATAAAGAGAAAGCAGTGAGAGTGAAAACTATGAAAGAGGTGTAATTAAAGAAAGAGAAAAAAAGAGAGAGCCATTTATGCGGATTCATATATTACTGCGGCATCTCAAACTCACAAATTAGACTACTACTATACTTATCCCACGTCTTTCCCCCCCTCTCTCTCTCTTCCTTTGTTCCGCTTACAAAAGTTTGCTTCACAAAATAAAGGATTAAAAAAAAAATACCCCCACTGCTGTCATATTGAGCGGAGGTAACTCGTCTCCCCAGAATCTCTGTTACTTGGATGAATAAGCAATTTGATGCCTCTCTTGACATTTGTATGTGCGTATGATAGATCTACATTTACATTGCCGCCTGAGTATGATAGATACATATTAGTCAACTTCTTCTACCTAGTCTGTTGCTTGATAATTTTTCTTTAAAAAGGCAGAAACTCGACTCCTCACTTCATCATGTGGCCTGTGCTTTAAACTGCGACACAGGACCAAGCCAAGATTATCATTCTCCTAGCCTTATGTTCAAAACATTGGGGTGGGCACTAGCAGAAGAGAATAGAATCGTCTTAGCTAAGGTCTTTTATCAAGCCTGGTGAACTTTCAGAATGTGGGGTAGGATGGGGGTGAAAGGAGGAAATCAGTATCGGTGAAGCAAGAACTGCTGGCTTGATCACAGAAAACATCCAGCCTTATAAACATGTTCCACACATGGCAAAAGAACTCTGTGGTTAAGACGTGGTCTATACTTGAGGACATCCGATCTTCACTGTTTTGCTAAAAAGTTCTCAATCACTGCTTCATTGGGATAGTCTCGAAGAGTGATGGTCGTGGTGGTCGCTGGAAAAGGGGGAAGGAATCAGTACTGGCCTTATAAGTCGCACTGAATCCCTTTTCCAAACCCAACACCATCGTCATTCGGCGCAGAAGTAGAGGAAGCTCTTGCTATGACTTGGATGATGGGGCTAGACATCCCGCTTGAAGTTGGTGCCATTGATTATTTCGTCCACGTGTCATCGCCGGGGGTAGGCGGCCATGATTCTGCAACAAAGCTGTAATTTTGTCCTCTGCGATCAGGTGCCGTGCTTCGGACGCCGGCCTATTTCAGGGTCTTTATTTCGCAGCCCGCGCACAACACCTCATTAATGAAGAGCAAACGTAATTTTTCACCCTGATGTATGGTGAATGATTACTCTGCGGCCGCCAGAGTTTACGATTAACACGCAAACACGGTAGCTGCCATAGAAGGAAGGAAAGGAGAAGATAAAAAAAGTGGACTGGACGCGGGCAAGACACCGTCTATGCATCTAGTTAGGAGAATGTGGTGCTGAATGACAAGAGTAAGGAGCTGACAGGGTGCCTTCATAGCTTCATTCCTGTTTTGAGGCTGGGTTCATTCCCATTTTTTTAATAATACACTTGGAACAGGGTTTCATAAGACTCCTGCTGTCCACAGTATGGTTGACTTGGTCTGGTTGTCCTTCGTTTCCGAAGAAGACAAGGACTGTGTGTCCACAACATTTGGAGCACGTGACAGATTGCATAAATGAAAGATGGTGGATATTTCTTTTTTTTAAAAAAGGGCAGTAAAACTGATCAGGCTTTGACTTTTTATCGCCACAAGAACACCAAAGCAAGAAGTTAGAGACACATGACAGCACAATGTTGTCACAAGTAAAGATGATAAGCTTAACACGTAAAGAGTTCTGTAGAATAGTGGCAGTGTATGTAAGTGGTTTACTGTGTCTAAGACATGGAATGTGGAAGGTGGAGACAACCTTCTCCTTCCGTCACGTTTACCACTCCTAATAAATAAGGTAACAATTCTGCTGGACGAGTGTGATGGGTGGAGAGGTGGGGTAGTGGTGGTGGGAGGGAGTTTTCGAGCTTCAGGCCTCGAACCAGCAATTCTTTTGCTTCACAGTCAAGGGGATTAACCACCACAAAGGAAGCAGTTTGGCAAACGCACGATTGACAGAGTTTGGGGAAAAATGAGGCAAATAATGTTAATGCTTTGAACGGAGAGAAATAAAAGAGGAAAGGATGGAAGAAGAAAAGGAGAAGGGGAGGGCGATAAGAGGGGATTGTGTTTTGCACCGAAAGAAAGCAGCGTGCCTTTGGCTATAATTACACTTGGGTGTTTAAAAAACATTTTGTGCACAGCACAAAGAGCTCTTCAGGTTTATTCGTCGTTTTTACGACGAAGTTGGACACGATTAACTCTTCCGAGCGTTTCCTGTGTCGACGGGATGTTGTTTACAAGCATGAACATTGCACTACCAGCTTCCTATGAACAGTCGCTGTGGTCAAGCATTACCAGCAGAGAGTGTGGATGGTAGGTCCCAGGTTCGTATTTCGGGCCAACCGTCTCACTCCCTTCCTCTCTCTCGTTCATTCTGTTTCTTTGGAGCACATATTCACTGGGCTGACTGTCGGCCACTTGGTGTATAGTTTATAAACCCAGAAGGCACCATCGACGAAACAAATAATTTGTACAGAAAAAAGATAAAGAAACCAAATGTACAAAGATTCATATCGATCGCAACTATTAATATTTTAACAATAACTACAAAATAATTTAACGAGAGTTTTCTGAACCTGGCAGTGTACCCTGAGCTACTGCTGTGTCAAAGAACAGTGTGAACGTGCTGCCAATGGCCTGCACCTCTCAACGTTGTGTCCTTGAATTATTCCAAACGAGTGTTGACTATGAACATTTGATAACTGATTAATGTCTTGACCTCGTAATATATGCGTAAGAAGAAGATTCCAACATTGTTTATTAATGATTATTGTTTAATAATCATTATTAATGATTTCTTGTTCCCACGTTTATCAGCTGATTTGTTCTAGTAATTGATATTCCGAACGCCTCCGAATGATGTCATTCGTGGAAGAGAATAGAAAACGCTGTACATTTTTTTCTACCTTAAATGCTGTTATATAAATCTCGAAACTCAAGCTGAAGTAAAACTCTGGCTGTGCAATAGCTGTGGTATGAAAGAAATGCATGTTATTAAAAATCACTAGGGTTTTTCTCACCTTGGAGGTAACTTGTTCATAAGCGGTTAATCAGAGGTTAGCAGGAAGTGCGTAGTTGATGCGCCCAGAGAGGAGGTTTCTAAATATAGCAGCAATGGCAGAGAAGGCCATTGGCGAGTTTTTACTGACATACCAGACGTACTGTGCATGTGAGGACCACAGACGTTAGCTCTGATAAACCATCGATTCCTATTAATTGCCCTAGTGGCATTGACATCAGCATTTCCCCCCAATCAGGCCTCTCCTACCCCTTCCATAGATTAATCTAGAAAACCAAAGGCCTGACAAGGCTCCGTTTTCCCCGCGAACGTCATTGTAGCCAATCGGCGCAGAGTATTTTTGTATTTGTTGTCGTCCTCATCCTAAGCTGTGGTCTGGCGGTGCAAAAGCCTGGCGACTGGGAACGCAGTTTGGTCTGCAAACCCGTCTGTTTGATACGAGAAATTGGAGGCCTTAAGAAGGAAATTAAAACTTTGGCGTTGTTGATGCTCCGTGAAGTTGAGGGCGATCCGCTGCACGCACGCCTCATGGCCAGTGGCAAGTCAGAAGTCTTTGGCCCTTTTTTGGGGGCCACAGTCCAGTACCGTATTCACGCTTGTAAAACATTTTATTGTAAGGCATTTCTGCTGCTAATATTTAGGCTGTGAACGAGCTTTGTATTGCAAGTTTGTAGCAATGGTCGCCTTCAAAGCGTTTTGAAACAAATAATTCCAAATATTTATTGCTAAGGTGATTTCTTTCTTTCTTTCTTTCTTTCTTTCTTTCTTTCTTTCTTTCTTTCTTTCTTTCTTTCTTTCTTTCTTTCTTTCTTTCTTTCTTTCTTTCTTTGTCTGCATGTATTTAGCAGTTTATCGCCATACATTCACTACAGCAGTGGTCTGTGACAAGGCATCTGTGCTGCACCTTCAGCCTCGAGTTCGCCAACAAAATGGTGGCCATCGCCAAAACTGTCACGTACGTCGTCATTAATTAGTTGTTTCGAATGTTACAAGCATGAAGAACTTTCTCATATTCTCTAGAGCTGATGTGTTGCGCAGTTTAGGTGCTGACATCGCAAATGATAAAGACAAGACTAGCCGACAGCTGGGTATGATTCACCGTCATTCTTGAAGAGGTCATATAGAAAACGATATTAGTGTGTGTGTGTGTGTGTGTGTGTGTGTGTGTGAATATATCCCTACTTCTTTTATCAACCTGAGGAAGCGATGGCGGATGAGAATCCCATTTTTACTGAGTTAATTTTGTTTCATTTTTCTTCCAATAGAGCATCGTCCTGAATTTTCCAGAACTTGCCGAGAAATAAAGTACAGAAGCTTGTCACAGACGTCGCATCTAGCAAAAAAAAAAACAACAAAAAACACGTTTCAACATTTAAAGCAGGAAGTCGGGATAAAACATTCTTTTGATTCCGTTAGCTAGCGTGGTGCAGTCTCATTGAAATACCCACACAATTCTTACAGTGCTGTCCAATTTTTAACAGAAGGAAAAAGTCTAAATATTTTATGGGGCTATCTTTAGACGAGAGAAAAAGAAAAAGATACGGGAATAATCATGTAAATGATGGTACACTGCAGGACAATAAATAGAAGGCAGTAAATGTGTGATTATCCTTTGCCTGCAAAACATGAAGAGATCCCTTTAATATGATGGAAATACTCGGCTGCTTTTATTCATGTATGACGCCAGGAGGAGAAAATGGGACGGGAGTCAAATACGAAGGAAAAGAATAAAAAAGAGAAATTAAAACAGCATACGAAAGCTATAGTGTGGATGTCGAAGATTTTGAGGGGTGGGGAGACGATTACGAGGGACACACAGAACTCCTACACTCGAGTATACGACTTCTAAAGTCACGTGCGAACTGTGCTCGCGGTTCTCTCAGCCTACAAACCCAGGTCCAGCCCATGAGCACAAGACATTGTCGTGTAAAAACAAGTGTGGTTGAGGTAATGGGGAGGTAAGGCAGGGAAAGAAATAACGGTAAATTACCTCTTCAGCGTCCAGCAGGGGCCCTTGTCTTGAGGCCTGGGCTGGGGACAGCTTGTGGCAACATCCTGCTGGGCCTCATTTCCTAGCGTGAAGATCAGCTTCGCCCTACAGTTCTCTCGCCACTGTCCCACCACCCCTTGGCAATGATTTCTGAACCAGTAGGTACCGGAAGAGGAATCCCCCACACAACCAGAAAGATTTGCTGCTGCGGAAGGAACATCCCGGAATTCGTTTACTGCCTCTGGTGGGCGGAGTCCTCGTGCGTATGTCAGCCCTTGGTGCTTGCTTCCCTTGCTTCTATTACGAAGTAAATGCTGTTTAAGTTTTTTTTTTCAAAGCAAGAATTTTATCTAACCTTTGAGGTTTCATTGTCGTACAGGAATGGGAGATTTTTGTTTTGACTCTACTATGCTGTAGTATGCAAGGACATAAATATTTCACCTTCACGATTTAACTTTGCATCACTCGCAAGCTGAGGAAATATAATATTAATAATTATATGTGTAGCTCAAATTGAGCTTGCACTGTCCCACGCACAGCTCTAAACTTAACCAATCCTGGGCACCTGATAGTGAAGTGGTTCAAACACTCGCTTATCACCACTTCAGTGAGAGGCTCTGGGTTCAGATCTCGTCTCGAGACACTTTCTTTATATGACGCCTGTTCTCAAGACTGGGCGTCGGGGGATTTCTCCGGGAATTTCGGTTTCCTCCCCGTCCCTTTTCCCTCATAGTGAGAAATCACCTCAAGGTGGAAACATTTTCCTATTAAATCTACCTACCTACCATACTTAACCAATCCTGACAGTGTAATCTGGCCCCCAACCAATGGTAAAGATTGTTGTAGGCATTGGAAGAAAACTTCCAACACAACCCAGACACTCTCTCTTTCCACACACACACACACACACACACACACACACACACACACACACACACACACACACACACACACACACACACACATGCGTAACAATAGTTGATCTTACTGCAGAACAGCACAGTCCCAGAAAGTAAACTGCTGTAAATCCTATCTTTTCCATAATAAATACGCACACTCAATAATCTGCAAACGCTTGTTGACTGGTCTCTGTACTGTCAGTCTAGGACCAGCGCTTCCTCAGGGACCCTTCAATTCTGACCATTATGCAAACGTAACCAGGTAACCATCCTCGGCACCAGCCCAGTTTTCCCCCCCCACCCCCTGCCGTCCCTAATTCGTCTGATATCGAGCTGAGGGCGGGGGTCGAATAAAGTGCTGTGACTGTCTGGGACGCCGAGTGGTGGCTTCTGTTACCCCTCGTGTGCTGCAGGCTGAGCCAGGAGTCTGATTTGCATGGCTGCATTTGGAAGCCATAATCAAGTCAGGGCGACATGCAGCTCGGCCTGCACACCCATGTAGAACCCGCCACGGACGGTTAATTAATATCTATGAGGTTTTACTTCTCGACGACAATGATGAAGATGATCATATGAAGAGAGATGAAGAAGTTTGTAGTAATAAGAAAATAAACTTTATTGTGGTACTTTGAGAGGACAGTTAAGGGAGGAAGAAAATGAAGTTATTTACTACTTTTATTATCCTTGCTACTGTCTAGCATATTCAGAGACTGTAACACGGATTAGATGCGCTGTACATAACTTAAAGGGTAGGCCGGTTACGATTTTTAACTACATTTTTGAGTGTAGCCTGAAAGCTTGTGTGATGCTGTCTAAAAAAATTGCATTTCTTTATTCAAACAAGTCTTCTAGGGCAATGTATCTCAGTACAGACCTGAAGTAAAAGAGATGAACGACTATTGATAACTATGTGTGACTGTGTTTTTTCCGTCTTGTTTGCAAATGTTCTGACGTATAGAAAAAATTCTGATATTTATACTGACAAGTTTGTACATACTGGGGAGTAATCCGTGAGGGAAAGAAAATTTGTTTTTACATTCTTCGTACTGGAGTGTGAAACATACGCAGTACTACACCAACAAGAAGCAACTCAAATTATTTATAACAACTTTTACTTTTATTTTCTGGGGTTCGAGAGCTTTCTTTCACTTTTTTTTAGCAACGTCGGGCCTTTAATTGTGAGGTCCTTTACCGAAGTCCTATAATGAAGCCCTCATAGCGAAGCCCTATAATGCTAAACTAAGGTGGTGCAGTGAACAAGTGCAAGGCTACACACAGGCGTCAAGCTGCCTTCCACACGTCTTCTCGATGCTGGCGTCCTGGGACCATCTGTCTCCTTAACTCGTCAGCTCTGATTCTTCGCGACAGGAAGCGACGTCAGATGGTGCGCATTGGCTGGCGGATCCTCATTAACGTTCAGTGCCTGGAATGTACAGCCTACTTCCGGAGAACTTTAATTTTCAAACCAGTGAGCCTTGGCTCAGCATCAGGATCAATCTGGCTTGCTGCCAAAGTTATGGTGCTCTTGGCTGTCTGTGGGTGTGTTTATTGATCTGACTAGTTGAGAGTTAAAACTCTTCCTTTTGGCTGGTTATGACTGACTTGGTGTGCACAGCTGTCTTCCCTGCTGCACATTCAGATTCATGTAGCTGAAAGACGATATGATGGGAACTTGTTAAATATTGAATCATTTTGTAGTGTTTCGAAACTATGTTCATGATTACATTAATGCTTTCTAATGTAATAACACAACAACTATAAGTTTACCATCAGAACAAAGATTCACGTAAAAGTGTGGACTATTAATACAAAAAGAGATGTTACAGCGACAGATCCTCTTACCACGATTAATGCTTCTGTGTCTTAGGATCTACAGCGGGTGTACAGGATAAAGAAGATGCCAAACGAGTGATAGACGACACACCTGTAACGGTGACGGTGACCCAGAGTGCGACAGCCATCCTTCCATGCACCGTGCACCAGTCCTACACAGAGGGGCACAAAGACATGTACAAGGTCAGCCACCTATATAGCTGCTCTAGATATTTTGGTATTGAACATTATGTACAGATGAATGTTTACGTCAATGAAAACTGCACCCTTGTACTTACATAGATACAAACTCCTTGCTGTTGCGAGATCGATTATGCATAAAGAGCATTTTAAGGATAAAGATTATTAATTTCTTAAAAGTGCTTCTTAGACCTGCGGCCGGGTGCATAGAACACCACTAGCGCTAGCTGGCTGCTAATGCCTAGCTGGTTGCTAAGCAAAGCAGGTTAGTGCTCTGCTAGTTTTAGCCGAGGTGCATGAGACCGAAGTTTGTTAGCCGACCGCTAAATTAGCCCCGAAAGTCTAGAGTACCGCTAAATCCCTTAGCAGGGAGCTAGTAATGATGGAAGCCATTTTGACCGATTTCTCCAATGAAATATTTAAAAACTATATTCGCATCGTGTTAGAATATTGCATGCTGCAGCACTCAGAACAGTCAAAACTAGGAAGATAAATTACAGAATACTTCGGGAAAAATGACAGTACAGACGACTTAGAGAGCGACTGACTGTGAGGGGAACACTTTTTTATGAGAAGAGTGATCCCACTGACAAAAATGTTCATGTACCAATTGACTAATTCATTTTTTGAACGAAGAAGGAGCCCACGAATGTTTTGAGTGTTCCGTTGTTGTTTTCTGTGAGTGTCATGCTGACTGCAATGCAGTTACACTTTTCTTCTATTGCTGTTTGTGTTTCTAACAGGATAAGGTACTTAAAACATAAAAATATTCAAGGCCGTTATTTTAAATGTGTACCTTGATGTGTTTTATCATTGTGTAAAATGTAAAATTTGAACTATTAGAAGTACACATTGCTTATGAAAAACTGTGTGGGACTGCTGACAAATTTGAAACTGCTTTTCTCAAAATGGCCAATATCATACTTGCGTACTTTAAACATGCATAACTCACTTAAATGTGGGACTAGAAGGACGACTGAGGTACCAAAAGAAAGCTCAAAACCTGTACATTTAATGATATGAAATTGAAACTTCTCAAAATTGGGAGCTAGGACGCATTTTGTGGTGGTCACACACACACACACACACACACACACACACACACACACACACACACACACACACACACACACACACACACACACATAAAGAGGGTTAGTGAAATTTATGTTAAATAATGAGAAACCATTTATTCATGAAACAGACCTAGTATGGGCAAGATGATTTACACTTTACAGGAGTGTCTCAATCTGTTCCCCATTGTTTTCAACACACAAAAACCAGCGAGCAACAGTACCATTCCAAGCTAGGAGGCAAATTTCACTGGAAATAGGTGATATTGTAGTCCGTATTAGTGTTAACATAATTTTGACTAACTCTGTGTGTTCACTCAGTAACTTGCTGCGCTGAGCGTGCGAGGTGGACTTTCTGCGGAGGTAAATGCACCATCACCACAAAAATCCGCAACATTTTTTTTATATAATGAAACTACCCAGAAGATGAGAGGCAGCCACCCATCTTTGCCCCCGCCCCACTAATAGCCGATAACAACGTGAAGGGGAGATGACTCAACGGGCAGAGGGGATGATCAACGCGTGCACCACTCGTGGTTTCATAAGGCAGGAGAGCCGAGCCTGGACGTACTCCACGCACGCACGCCCGAAGAAGTGGTCATGATCAGAACGCATTCAGCCTCACCAGGTCCTTGTCGTGTGTTATCTGCCCCTTTCTCAGCCAACATTGAAAGAAGCATCTTTTCTCCCGACCTGACCCTCTGGCGTGGGTCCATCTGTATGCCGCGGCCATCTGTAACTGCGCAACAGTTGCTCGCTGCCTGCCGTCAGGACGTCACCGCGGTGGCAATAATGGCGGCAAAATGGCGCATTTTCGCCGGTAATCACTTCCTTTTCAACCTAAGCAGCTCTCCATTCCAGCATGATCACGTTTGATGCAGTGTCGGGCACGGGGGAATGGGTTTTGTGGCAGTACCAGCTCCAGTCAATCTCATTCTTTCTGGGCCCCTGCGTTCAACGGCGATCCGCTGCACAGTGCTGGGTTGGATTCCAGATGAATTGAGAGAGACTAGTGTCAACCCAAGCACAGGTTTGGCTAAGGGTTCGGTAGAAATAAAGCAGAGGAGCATGAGGTAATTGTCTTCCCAAGCACAGATCTGGCTTAGGTTGCAGGGAAAAAAAACTAAGCAAAAGGTTCAGTGGTCATGAACAAACTTAGTTTTAAATAAAGCTCAAGCGATGGATTGATACAAATGAGATACAAAACATTCAAAAGCAAGTTTAAATACCAAAAAAGTACAGAAAGGGAGATGTCCACAAAATAAACTTTAAATACAAAATTAAAGGAAACAATAAGGCTTTATATCATGTTGATGGAGTGTAAGAGTTTGGCCCAGACCCATGTCAAGACGGCCAGTGGTTAATTCGTCGTCTCTGTTGAAGTCTTTTTTTATGTCTCTTCTTCTCTTTAGAATGATAGGGCTGGGTGGGTATAGGGGCTGTGGTGGTGGGTGGGAGATGAAAGGTATTATAGGGGTGTGGAAGTGAGTGTGCAACCCTATAATCTTTTCTGTATATGTGTATTAGACAGTGTGCGAGGATACAGGTGAATTATGAATGAAAACTGTACAGATTTAGGTATACAGCCAAATTTGAGTAGGTTCTCGCATCCTGTCTGTGGTCAATGTACTTAAAGGAATAAAAGATATGTCTATGTCTCTCCTTTTCTCTCTCCTGCTCGCTTATTTACTCCCAGCCGAAGCGAAACAAAGGCTGAGCCGGCGGCGAAACAAAGGGTGAGTGGGCGATGGTAAAGCTATTGCGTGGAGAGACTTCATAACTCGATGATGGGTTTAGGAAGTCAGATTGCAGGGCCGCTAGGACATTATAAATAATGACGGCAGTGGACACTGAACGGGTTATCACACTGTTACATGATGGGGAGTGGGGCGGAAAGCCTAGTCTGATGGAGGTCAGTGAGTACAGAGTGGCTACGCAACGTCCCATCCAACATCATCTGTAATACATCATCTGGGGTCAGACGATGCTGGCAAATTGTCCTCGTGAGAGGCACCACAGGCAGAACACTGCCTTCAGTGAGTTTCCGACAGAAAAATGAGGGATGAAGGGGTGATGGGGGTTAAAATGACCTGAACAAGGAAATGTGAGAAGTCAAGAGCAGGATACAGAAGCAGAAATCTTGGTGGGAGCCGGCTTCGCCCTGGAAATTTTACGATACGCCGTTCCCTACCCCGTTCTCCAGCCCGCTGAAGTTGATGAATATTGCGGAGAAAACGGACAGAAAGAAATGATATGGACTGTTTCCAGACTGGCACTATACACAGAGAAGAGAGAAGGGGGATAACTCTGGACCAGTGTGTTATCTGACAATGAAGGGCAGTAAACTGTCTGAGACGAACGCCCCTTTCCCGAAACCAGGCAATTTGGCCGCCGCAATCACGCTTTATGGGGCACAACACGGCATCGTCAAACACGCGGGGCGCACGCGCCCCTGTCAGGCGGAACGAGGGGCGACAACCCAGTTGACAAACATGGACGCCATGGTCGTCGTTCTACCGATGAGAAGGGAGAGAACTCGTGGTTCTGAGAACTATGTATTAGTACGGTTCACTCGGCACATTTGGTTTCTGATAAACACTAGGTCAGAGTCGTAAATTCGCTTTTTCCTTCTTTTCCTGCTCCCCCCCCCTGCTGTGTAAATGTGTAAACATATGTCAAAAGACTGTAGGCATCAGTAAAATTGCATCACTATGTCAAAGGCATGAGAAACAAAATAAAAACTAAGCACACCCTCCACGAAACAGCAATAACGAAATCTACGTCTTGTGTTTCGGTTTCCACTGGCATTTTATCACCGTTGGTATTTTTGCAGGTTGTGTGGGTCAGTCCAACACAGACAGCGATAAGCATAGAGGACCGGCGAGTCATCAACGACATGCGCATCAGCGTGGAGCGGACCTTCGTGTGGGACTGGAACCTACACATCCGGAACGTGTCCATCACGGACGCCGGGACTTACATGTGTCAAATCAACACCATGCCCGTTAAAACGAAACGCGTCCATCTTGTTGTACAAGGTAAACTGTGGCTTAATCTTTCTGAGGAAGAAATGGGGGATGGCGGAGAAAGGGGGGGGGAGGGAACACAATCAGTTTTAATGGGGGGATTACATGACTGGGGTCCTTTTAGTTCAACCAGGTTTTGATTCTTGTCATCGGTATGATCCCGGGGTTCTATCAGTACAACCAGGTTTTATATAAAACCACGCTGGAACGTTTGACTATTTTTCTTATTTCTGACGGCAATTAAAAACCTCTTTTAATAATATTTCAGGTGTGTGTGTATATATATATATGTGTGTGTGTGTGTGTGTGTGTGTGTGTGTGTGTGTGAGAGAGAGAGATTTCTACTGTGTGTGTTTGTGTGTTCAAAAGCATGGAAAAGATTGACTCACACATGAGTAGAAATCATGCAAACAGAATCCCGAAGAACTACCACAAAGGAGGATGTCGCTAAAAGACCTAATTGTCTAACAAGAAAAACACTTCAGCTCATGAAAACAAGGTTGTGAGCGAGGCGGGGCTTTGACTAATAAACAAAGCGTGCTGAACCACTTACAGAGAGCTGGCAGTTTTCCCAACATCCCTTGCTCCCAGCAGACTACCCGTGTCAAAGCAGACATCAGACCTCCAATCAGTGATTTTGTTTTGTTCTCTCATAATGGAAAATCAAATCCAGTTCCGCGCATGCGCGTTTCTTTATGTACGCTAATAAAGCGCGCTCTTTAATTCTACTTCCTGCTGCGTACAGCAGCTCCTACTACATCAGCTCCGCCTTCCGCAGTCCGATTTCAGTTGGCAGTGCTCCCTAGGGGCTGACCACTGGAGCCGCTACATCGCCCAACGCGAATTTTCAAAAGGGCTTCTGCTGTCCTAAAAGTTGCTTATCGTCGAGGAATAAAGAAGGTTTTGTAGATGTTTCGTGGCTACCGCTCTCCAGTCAGGCAACAGCATCAAAAATTGACTTGTCTCTTGTTCGTGCGATAACGGGAAATTACTGCCTTTGTTTCTGCAAACGAGAAATAAATTCTGTTAGTTATGAGTCTCAGATGAGCAAGACATGGTCAGTGTTCATCTTATGGGGCTAGTATTGTGAAGTGTAATGATACAGCTAGCATCATCCATTTGATTTCTTAATGCAACTGACAGTCAAAAGCAGATTGAAGCGAATCTACAGTAAACAGAACAAAATAATAAAATTTAAATGATTTTATTTTATCTCTTTTTTAATATTGTTTTTTTTAAAAAAAGAAACGCTAGCGAATCTGAGAAAGAGAGAAAAGAGAAAGGAAAGATGAGAAAAGAGAGGCTAGAGACGGCTTACTAGCTGTTGATTGCTCACAATATTTAGTTTTTGTAAAACTGTTTAGAATTGCTGTGTTCCTTACAAGGATCGTTGTGTAAGGGTTCCTAGAATTTTTTTGGTTTTGTGAAAAAAAACTGTAATGCTCTTCCATGTTCATTTATGTTTCTGTTCTCACAGTTCCACCCTCTTTCGTGGAATACACCCGCCCGCAGGAAATCCATAAAAAAGAGGGTGAGCAGGTGGAACTGTTCTGCAATGCCACAGGGATTCCTGCCCCAGTGGTCACGTGGTGGCGACAGAATCACTACACCTCTGGCACTAGAGAGCGTGAGTATGTTCCCCCTTTTTAATTCCGCGCGAGTGGTCAGCCTTCCTACACCATTTCAACAGCCAGTAGCTTTGGTGGAGAGGCCGAGAGGCCAGGGCCACACTAAAGCATTTAATGTTGATGACAAAATTAGCCGTTGTCACGACACATCTACTATTGATTAAAAAAAATCATCGTAATCATCCTCAATAAACAGTGCTTAACATGTCAGACATGATCCTTGTATCTGACCAGGGCGAAGAAACTGGTTACTCACCTTGTGTCGGGTTGATGGCATATTTATTTCGGCAACTTCAGCACTTTATTTTTTTGTCTTTCATAATTTTTTATTCGTGTTTCATTCTCTCTTTTTTCCTCCCTTTTTATTGTTTTCTTATTCTTTCTCCTTCTCTTGTTCTCTTTTTCTTTCTTTCTCTTACACACACACACACACACACACGCACGCACACACTCGAACGCAAACTGCTGCACTCTCACTAGACGTTCTAAACATTCTTGAACCCCCCCCAAAAAAAAAAACAACAAAAAAATAAAATAAAGTACTAAATCAGTCTGCGTGCCTTCAAAAGATTTAATCATGAAAGATTTAAAGTCGTCTTCTATTTAGAATAAAGACTTTCACACCCACACCCACCGCTAACAATGGGTTTGAATGAGTTTATGATGTTATGCATTGTTTTTGCGATATAAACTTGATTAAAATAAACAGCGATGTAAACTAAGATGCAACATCGCCTACTTTATCGGCTTGTTAGATTACTGTGGCCAAAAAAAAAAAAAAAAAAGGAGAGAAAACAAGAACAGAGCCATTGTCTTTCAACTTTGACCTTATACGCAGCTATTAACTTTCTGTTAATGCTTTTGATACCAGGATGGAGTTGGGGCGGTTGTCGGGTCTGGTTTCGTGTTTGGAAAGACACGGCAGAAGTGACTGAGTTAAAACATGTGTGGTGTCACACCAAAAACAGAGAATTGTGTAGAGAGCTTCGCCTGCCACCTTTACCTGGCATCTTAGTCTGCCACACTCGGCGACTAGCAACATATCGGGCCGGTCAGGAATGAGATGCTGGAGGGAGCCTGGTGTAAACTCGGGGGGGGGGAGGATATGGGGGGGCACCTGTGGCGTGCACGTCGTGCGAGTGTTTGCTGATGTTGACCTTTCTGTATCCGCCCAAGAGAGAATCGGAGACGCGCGCCGAGGAATTTCATCCAGCTTTTATCATCGAATGTACATCTCCTCAGACTGCCTCACCACCAGGACCAGCCGACAGGTGTTCAAGCTGCAGACGCATTGTGTCAACATGTAGCGCTGACGTCCATGAACACAGTGCTGGAGTGTGTAATGATTACCTGGCAGTGTAATGATTACCTGGAAGTATTACAGGCGGAGTACAGGCACCATTTCCGTTTAAAGTACTAGTGAGGTTCATATTTTTTAATGGTTGGGTAAACAGTATAAAAGCATGATACTGTTTCACCCATTCTTAGGGAATTATATCCCCTTCGATTCTTGAGATGCAGGCCTACAAACATCGCTATGCACAGAGAGAGAGAGAGGTCAGCGATACACGTCACGAGTGTACATGGATAGATTTACATTGTAAAAGCCTCGGCCAGCTGGAGGGCTGGGAAAATATGTTAACTGGGTGTATTTTTCTACAAAATGGTCCTCAAAGTTTTTATCTTCTTCTGTGTATGAACTTTTTTTTTAAGTGCGAGTAAAATAGGCCTAACCAGTTCCGGTTTGTTATATCTTCTGCAGATTGCCGAAGTTTACTATCTGATATTTCGTATTTGTTTAGAAAAGTTGAGCCATATATTCCAAAATTATACAAAATGAGCCCTTCAGGAATCCGAGCGTGTTTTTAATCATAAGAATATAAAGTTGATAACAACACTTAAGGAAGTGCTTTCACCATCCGTTTATGCACAGTTCAAAAGTACATTTATCATTTTTTCAGTGATATGCTGTAAAATTCTGATGTTGCTGATAAATGTTTATTAGTAATTTTTATTTCTTAGAAGACGACGTACATTATTCGACAAATATGGAACAGGGAACTTTTTACAAAAATAAAAAAGTTTTATGGTAATGCGTCGATAAGAACATTATGAAAAATTAAGCGATTTTGAATTTCAAAAAACGTGGACGGTGTGTGTGTGTGTGCGAATTGTTTCGTTTGTCTTAGGATGTTTAAATATTAAAATTGAAGAAGGTGTCTTGGTAATTAGAAAAGGGCATTTAATGTCTTGTTTGTTACTAAAATTTCTCCCTATTTGTCATTTCATAGTATCCATCCAATACTAATTTTTAATTATATCTGTGATAGCTGCTGAATTTCCATTTTTTCTTATTCAGAATACTTTTATAATTTAATCATTAAATTACATCGATTACAAGTCCGCATTCACATGAAAGCTATAAAACCACAAACCTTGCTTCAGTCTGTTAAAATATTCATGCCTGGAGATTTTTGTCAACGAAATACTAGACATATTAGTAATGTGCCCAAGTCGGTTGCTATTTGTTTTAATCAAGGTACTCAACACAATACAAACGAAGAAAGCTGTCTAAGACAATTTTTAAATATCTGAACAATAATAAAATAATTTCCAATCTATGTCTTGATATTTTGTAGGACGA
Source organism: Marisa cornuarietis (assembly GCA_004794655.1). Classification (NCBI taxonomy): domain Eukaryota; kingdom Metazoa; phylum Mollusca; class Gastropoda; order Architaenioglossa; family Ampullariidae; genus Marisa; species Marisa cornuarietis. The sequence goes on along the minus strand of SMMW01000047.1, from coordinate 445,081 downwards.
AGAACTATAAAAGTGAAAGGAAGTGTTGATCCCCGTATTATTTTTTTTTAATAAATCGTTTAAAGGTTCTCTCTTGTCATTAACTACCCCCTCCCCGAGTTTCCTAGCTTTTGTTTGAATTCATCACTAACAGATAATCCATTTTACGACAGAACTTCCAGTCTCAAAATGGAATTAAAAAAGTGAGAAAAGGAGAAGAAGTGTGATGTGATCTATAACTTGTGTGATGTGACAGAGAACATAAGACATAGCTAAGGATGGCGTGCAAGATCCGCCCCTTGACTGAAATGGGCGGGGCGTGTAGATGAGGAGAGAGGAAAGTTGTGATAAGTGCGTGTCGAGGAAAAAGTGTGGCTCATGGCTGGTGATGGCATCACGGTAAAATAATTAAATATTAAAATTGTGACTACAAGATTTGCAGATCAATACTATTTAAACACAATGTATAGCTATACATTATTTCACTCTCGAATTAACAATGAAGAAATGAAGAGACATTTAAAATAAATAAGGAGATGTTAGTATGAAAAAAGGTAATTACATTTCAATTACAGATCATAGACCAACAACCAGGCAAAAAATATTACTAAATTAAACCTTAACATTTTAAAATTAAAACGTTTAAGTGGGAAGGTGCCTGAGAAAGTCAATAACCTTTGAAGTTTGCAATTCTCGTGAAGCAGATGGAAATACAATTTTTATGGCTGAAATTTGAAACTGTTTTGACTTGGGATCTCATTGTTAAGGGCTGATTGCTGCATTTATTTCTCGCTCTGACATCTGGACGCTATTAAACTTTTATCGTCAGATACAGTCTTCATCGGAGAAGATCAGACATCCCCAGAGGAAATAAAGACAGCAATTGAAATTGTTCTTGCACAGTCCCACTTTGAAGTCCCTAGCTAGAGCTGAACTAAAAGGAGACGAACAGTTCTTGCCTTCGTTTAGCGACACATTGATGAAGGATGTGGAATCCCAACTACGAACTTGAAATGGCCAACATTATTTGAACTTGATGCTATTAGGACCAGAGCGTTGGCTTAACAAGAAAGACTCTTTTGCTAAGAAATCGGTAGGCACCACAGGGTTGTCTAGAAGGGAGGCAACTGAATTCATTCTGCTTTTGTGACAATACCTTTGTCTCTGCATAAATAAAGATTTTTGCATCAGAATTGACAGACTAAGAACCAAAATTAAGAATTTTTTTATATTGCTGAAATACGCTGGGCAGCCACTGAGTATGCGGATAGCTAGGAAGAATTTTATGTGGTCAACGTACACTGCTGTTCCATAAATCCCAGTCACCCAATATCATTCTAATGACAAGCGATCTTAGTAAACACATACCCTTCTCATGACAAGCGATCTCAGTAAACACATACCCCTCTCATGACAAGCGATCTCAGTAAACACATACCCCTCTAATGACAAGCGATCTCAGTAAACACATACCCCTCTCATGACAAGAGATCTCAGTAAACACATACCCCTCTCATGACAAGCGATCTCAGTAGACATACCCCTCTCATAACAAGCGATCTCAGTAAACACATATCCCTCTCATAACAAGCGATCTCAGTAAACACATACACCTCTCGTGACAAGCGATCTCAGTAGACATACCCCTCTCATAACAAGCGATCTCAGTAAACACATATCCCTCTCATAACAAGCGATCTCAGTAAACACATACACCTCTCGTGACAAGCGATCTCAGTAGACATACCCCTCTCATAACAAGCGATCTCAGTAAACACATATCCCTCTCATAACAAGCGATCTCAGTAAACACATACACCTCTCGTGACAAGCGATCTCAGTAGACATACCCCTCTCATAACAAGCGATCTCAGTAAACACATATCCCTCTCATAACAAGCGATCTCAGTAAACACATACACCTCTCATGACAAGCGATCTCAGTAGACATACCCCTCTCATAACAAGCGATCTCAGGCAACCTTCACCACTCTAATGACAAGAGATCTCAATCAGCACACACCACCTTAATCGAAATACAATCGAAATCAACTTGACACAGTCTAATCCTGCTGAATCTGCCATACTTTCTCGTTAAACGCATTTATAACACAGCATAACTTAATTTTGAAATATTTTGTTCGCGTTAATTGGCAACTTTTGTGCACGTGCACTACGCAGGGTTTGTCGTGCAAGAAGGAAGAAAGTTTCTCTCGCAAATAGGAAATGCACTTGTCACGCAAGAAGGAAGTGCATTTGTCGTGCAAGAAAGAAATAGGATAATCGCGAAAGGAACGAGCAAGATTATTTATTTTGGTGCCCAGCTTAAGTCACCGAAAAATAGTCTTCACGCTTGTTGCTCGAGGATACCGAGAAAATTGTGCGTTCGTCGGTTTATTTCTCCTTTTCTCACCTTTTTTTCAATTGGAGACTTTTATGAAAGGTCAGGAGCTAAACAGTTTTGAACCTTAACATCCTTCTGCCTATTCACGTGAACGGAGCGGCGTGTCGTCGTTGTAGCAGAAGTCGAACAGTTTGCCGGAATTCCTGCCACCGCGGAAAACTCTTCATGGCAGACCAAGATGCCTTCACCACCGCGGCGAGAGGAATGTGCGGCAAAAATCATATCCCCTCCTACTACCATCGCCCCTCCTAATAAACCTTGGTTCAAGTGAAGGAACTAGTTCTAAATCCACCCGCCCTCGCTGTGACAGACACATTTAGCACAGCGTGTAAGGGTGGCTTAGAGCTGAGTGAGGTCTGTGTCAAAGCAGATGACCAGTCAATAATTAGGAGGAAAAGTAGCAGCAGTTTTTACAGCAGTTGTCATCCACCCCGTCCGGCACTTTTTATGCACTCCATACACCTGTTGATATCCACTGCTTGCAGTACCTGACATCCACTTGTCACAACACCCAACATCCACTTCTTATAGGAGTTGACTTCGATTCCTTTCAGCAATGGTCATCCGTAGCAGTCAACATCTGCTTCTTACAGCAGCTGTCAGACATTTCATGCACAACGAGGAGGTTAAAATCGTTTCCTTGCCTACTTCCCCATCATCTCCAAACTATTTCAAAGTTTCTTCGTGTACGTTTATCTACTCATTATGATTTTATGTAAGAAATATGTGTTATAGTTTAGGACAGATTCTATGAATCTGTTGTATCTCAGCCCATAGGTTTCCCTGTCCTTGATTCGTTAATTCAGTTATGCCGAAGGAGCGCCCTCAAGTGGTTGCTGTGGACGAAGCGTAACACCTTGTCTGTGCCATCAGCGCTTGTTTGTAATTAAAGCTCTCCGTACTTCTCTTGGTTCTTCGTCACCCAGGAGGCAGTTTTACCTCCAGCTACGCCCTCGAACAACAAAGTTCGTGAAAAGAAAATAGAGAAAAGTGAATCTGAAATAAAGAGAAAATGGCCGGCATGTGCGAGAAAAGATGTGAGCTGGAAAACAATGAGTAATAGCAACTGAACAACTTACATCTCTCACGAAGGAGTCCATCGATGGTTAAAGAGAGCGTTTTCTAGGGGCCTGGGACCAGATGCAATTGCACGCCAGCTGGATGTTAGCAAGCACTAAGTTAAAATCCTTATGTAATGTAAGTAGTTTATCTGTCTAATAGGACTTGGTATTCATCTGTCTGTGAAGATGGCTTCTGGGTTGCTTTCGTGCATCATCAAAGGCTCCGGTTTAAAATGACAGCAAAGTTCCTTGTTGTCTGAAACGAGCGCCTGTTATCAAACAGCAGGACTTCACCATTCATGGACATGCTGGCTTGTTACCTGAGTGGGTCATGTTGAATGATGACAACCGCTTGACGGTCTCTTTGTTGTGTAATATGAGTTTATATGTCTTGCGATCTTACAGAAAACAACTTTATAAGCACGTTTTATAAAATTGAGAGTACTACGCCTTAAACAAACAACTTGCTAGAAGAAGTTTTCAGGTCTCCAGGATCTGTTTGATTTTAAGTGATTTATTTATCGCTAGTCCTCCATGTCATGAACCAGCTTAACAGCTAAAGTTAATATTCGTAAATGGTGGTGTATATTTATTCAACGCACAAACACAGTGGCTGCCAACCTTTTGAACATATTTGTCATAAAAAGACCCAGAGTTTTGGATATTAATTGTTTACGAGACGGAAGTTCCAGGTCATGTAGTCTAGCGCAGCAGACGACAGGGGTTCAAAGGTCATCCCCTAGAGCCCAGTTTGGTATTTTACTACCAGTCTTTTGTGTCGTCTGGTGATTCACTACACCAGTTCAGAAAGGTCTCAGTATGGCACGCGTCTGTAGGCTGTACAGACCTTTGGTCTTGAGTACTTTAAGCAAGGAGTCCTTTGCCGAGAGTCTAAAAAAATATAAGGAAAGATGTGAAGATGTAGAAGGTAAATGGAGAATAAAAGAATAAAGCTGTAAATGTCGACGGAAAGTCTTCTTTCTTTTACCACCTTACTTTAATAAGGATTGCATATTTGAAAGATTATGAACGACTGTAAAATTATGGTTTTATTTGAACGTTGCTCATGCCTTAAGGGAGAACAACTGTCTCAGTGCACGCAGTGTGGTCCTGTGAAACTGAGATATAAATTGACCTTCACTTAAAGACTAAATAATAAATTGAATAACTTTAATCTCTTCCGTTAGCCAAGAGAAAATTTAACGAGTAAAAAAAATGTCTACTGACATACACTTTGTTGTCAGTCTGCATTAATTGCTTCCCGTTTGTTCTTGAATTGCAATAGTTCCAGTGAGATAAATCCAAAGTAAACATTAACAGTGTGCAGACCACTCATAAAGAAGCACTGAAATAAATAATATTATGTCAAAACACCATTTCAAAACAATTCGGATGTCATTCTGTGTCCACACCATTAGTGAGACAGAATGTTATTATCTGCTGGTCATTATAAACGCTATTATCATAACATTAATCAACTTTATCCAAATCGTTAACAAGACAAAGTTTTCCTCTTGCTTCTTTTTTGTTCAATATGCGGATGTGCAATGGTATTTACATGTAATCGGCTTTTGTTTGAAAATTTTATGACTACTGGTATTTTAGGGAGAGAGAGAGGACGGGGACTAATTTTTTCGTCCATATTTATCTTTGTTCTGAACAAACTAGCTTGTTCCTCTCGAAATTTTCAACCTCAGCAAATATCATAGTCTGTGTAAATTATTAAGGAACACATTTTTAATCTTGACCCATTTATTATTATTTCTGTACACAGAAATCTCACAAACCGTCTGTTGTTTGTTATCTTACAAGAAGAGTGTGTCACATATTTTTCTATATTTGTAGTCACTCGTGATAGTTTTAAAGAAATTCTCTTACAGTGCTTTCCACAGACTAAGGATGAAATGAGCACTTAACTAAAAGTGTTGGTCGCTGAGCAAATGGGTTAAAAATGAAAAGGAGTTCAGAATCCATTTGTTTATCATAGGAGATCAAAAGCTCAAGTTCATTAATTATCAACCGGAAATTAATGTTCAGCGCACACTTCCGGTGCGAGCTGATCTAAACAAAGACAGCTTCTGGGCCTTGAGTTTGATTTTCATGTTGGTCTAGGAGTCCAGGATACGGTCAAATACAAATGAGTATTGCGGCAAATTGTGATTTTAACTTTTCAGAGCTATTTTAAGCATTAGAATATGTAAAAATTAAAAAAAATTTAAATTACAAACGCAGAGGAAATGACTGAAAGACAAAACAGAACTCTTGGTCGAGAATACAGGAAGACTAAACGGGAGGACTGGACAGCCTATAGTCAATATTTAATGTTTGACTTTTGTGATTCAGACATCGAAAATCTCAAACGACAACAGTCTCCAACTGATGTTTATCTGTCCTTGTTATCTTATAAGGTAATCTATTATCTTTTAGCCTTCAGCCACACGCATTATTGAAGGCCTTAAGAAACTTCTAGAGTACCATTAGTGCCTTATTATCGACATTTTCCTAAACCCATTCGATGGGAATGAGAAATTTTAATTAATTCGCTACCCATAGTATGTATTAGTTACGGCATTTAAGAGCATTACTTTTCATTTTATTGTTCTACTTAATGAGATATATATATATATATAAAACTGTACAAGATTTACTATTATACAAAACCAAACAACAAAAGCAGGAAAAGAAGACTATTGCCAAGGGCTATAAATATATAGGAATAATGCTTGAAGATCAGATTATTTGGCAATTAGGATTATTCGGTATATTTCTAAAGTCTTAGACATACCCCGGAAACCTTACTTAATAAGTATCAAATGGCAAGAGCAGCTGATGATTCAGTTAGATGATTCAGTTAGGAATTAATCATAGAATGTTACTAGCTAGGAGATTTCTTGGAGATAAAGAAATAGTAAAGAATACAAAAATGTCTGCGAAAGAGAGTGAGAGAGAACAAGTGTGCTATCTTTTGTTGACATGTATTCATATACTTTAATTTACTCGACTACATATCCAAGTATACATGAAGAGAATGGAAGAAGGAAAGAATGAGTGGATGATACAAAGAATTTGTGTTTTTTTCTTTTACTGTTTTTTTCTATTTTTTTTATATTAGTTGTCATAAACCAGCCAGTGAGTGTATTTTAATGGATGACACTAATATATAATGATACGAATGTATGTGGATATGTATGGATATATTTCTAATTTCTCAATACCCCTTAGAGGGTGACAGAATCTTGAATCTTGAATCTTCAATCTTCACCCCATCTTCAGTTTTGTACATCCGCTAGAGAACGAGTGTTAATGTCCCGTATGTCTTCATGAGGAAAAACAGCTATTTATTAATATAGCACGGACAACTTGTAAGTGTATTCTGACAAAATATATATAAGCAGAAAACACATCTTCTTACGAAAGTTTTTACCTATATCTGAAAAACCGATTTTATTCGGAGTGTCTGAAGACTTCGTTTAGACTTCATCATCCTGCTAACACAAACACTACATATAAGAACACAAACATTTAAGAAGCTTTTCGTAGTATAAAATGTAGAAAGATATCACAGTGTGATAAGATGAATGCATGAACGCAACTAGCACCATCCGAGCAAGAACCCCAAGTTCATTTTTTACCGCCTTTCCCCCAAAACCCGAATTCCTAACATCGCCACCTCTGCCTCCCCTCCTCTTTTCCTTGGGTTCTCCTTTTCACAGAAGAACTGTGTTTAAAAGGAATGATAACTTGAATGAAATGTGTGTTAATTCTTGTGAAGATATTTTGATTAAATAATATATCTAACAAAAGAAATCTGTGGGAAAGAGGAAAAATTTAATCGGGTTGCTTAAACCCTCCTTCCCTATAGTCCAAATGAAAGTTAGTTAGTTAGTCTTTAATAAATTTGTTTATTAAAGTGAATGTGCTTTTGCAGTATACTGTTACCTGTTATTACTAAATATCGCTCTAAGATTTCATAAAAAATCATTTTTCAACAAAAGGGTAAACGAAGGTGAACATTAATCCGATTAATTACTATGCAAGTGTGTTTGCTCGTGAATATGGGATTTTTGTCACTGTCAACACCTTGTATCTAAATATTCACATGATGTCTGCCGTCATTTTTAAGGTCCTACATTCATTCCACACTTGTAATTAGCCAAGTTTTAAATCACCACTACTTTATCACATCTCTCATTGTCAGGTGTCGGGGAGTTGCCCGGTGAGCGGCTTGTCATTCGAAACATCACCAGAATGTGCGCTGACCTCTACGTCTGCATCGCCGACAACGACGTTCCCCCGGCAACCAAACAAGAATTCCGCGTTGATGTCGACTGTAAGTTACAGGAGACCATGATGATGATGATGATGAGGATGATGATGATGATGTCCATTTGTAATGCGCAGGTATCCATTCAGAAGAATGCTCATTGCAAGGCTTTGCACACTGACTACGTAGGCTCGCAAGCATCTGCATACACGTATATAAACCGATATAAACACCGGTATACAAAATCAAGAGAGAAAGAGAGGGAAAGAGAGATTTTCAAACGTGCTTGTTAAGTAACTAACTTTTGTTTACTGTTGTTATTATTCTGCTATTGTACCGTTTCCCCTGTTTGCTGTTGTGTTTATGTCTTTATGTGTTTTTTTTTCAAGAGTTGTATTTTTGCTTTCTGTTTCACTTATTTTTTTTAGTTTTGACATAGAATTGTTCTTGCAGAACAGAGGCCACTTGCACAACACATTTCTAATTTTAAACACTTTTAGGCCTTAACTCTATTTAGATAATTAGTTTAAAGTGCACACCACAATTTTAGAATTGTTAAAACTAAAACTGCTTTAAGTAAGATAAAGTTGTTTAAGTCTGACTTTCCGTCCTGTTAGTACAATTTTTTGTATGTTTTTCTGCAATGCATCAAAATGGCTAAGAAGAGATTTTGCTTCTTTAGAACAGTTTTAAGGTTTAGAAACGTGTTGTGCAACTGGCCCCAGGCCAGTAGCGATGGTATCCCCCAAGAAACATGCAGAGGGGGACTTAAGATTGTTGTTATATTACCAAGCCCTGGCGATCTTTTATAATTTATGTGACTCGGCGTCTCACGCTGTTGCAGGCTGTATTAATACGAGATCTTCAAAGAACTCATTTCGTGCGCGCGCCTAATATGAACATGGGGATGCACCCGGTGTTTTAATCAGCGACAGCGGGTGCAGTTCAAGCAACTCGCGAGACACAAAGGCTTACAAAATGCATCTTCTCTAATTTCGCTGCCTGCTTGATAAAAAGAAATACGAGCAATGTTGTAATGCCAAACAACGATACTGTCTCCTTCTTTACTGCTTGCACAGTCTGTCTCTTGATTCGCCGTTTCCATTAAACAGGGTTTCAAAGAGCGGTTGTGTGATAGTTTCTTCTACCAGCAGATATAAACGATGAGAGCCAATCTGCCAACTCTGCCGATTCAATTCAGAAGCTAAGATTATAAGGGCGCCGTTATTTCATGCACCGCCTTATAGCCATCCTATACACACTCTAAAAAAAAAAAAAATTAAAATCATGCTTTTGATATCTCATCTCTCTTTTTTTTTTAAGGCAGGGTCAAATTCAGTATTAAGGAGAAATCTTATAGTTTAGTTATAATGCAGTGAGATTTCATACCGCTGAAGTTTGTCAACTCAAAAAGTGTTGCGATATTTTATTACTTTTTACAAATAATTTTGAAAACAAATTATTTTAGTAAATTTTATATGATTATTTATAATAATAATAATAATAATAATAATAATAATAATAATAATAATGATCATTCTGATTATAGTGCCTCTCCTTTTACTGGCGACATTTGCTGAAAGTACAGCGCACCATAATTTGAACTTTGTGTTGTGGTTTTAAGAACCTCAGCTATAAATATTATAACATTTAATCAGTTTATTCTCATCAAAATGAAATGTCGCATATAATGAAGACAGTATGAATTTTTTCATTTATTAAAACACACTTTTAAATGTGCTTAGAAATAACTCTTGTCATCTTTGCATCGACTTTTTTCCCCCCTCACTTAGCCAAAGTAATTATCCCCCTTTCCACAAGATGAATTTTAATTCTTTGTTCGTATTAAGCAGGCGTAACTTTATTCCAGATTGTTCTTGTATTCGTGTCACGTTCTCAACAGTTTAGAATGCGAAGCCAAGGAAAATTTTCCTATCATTAGTATTATTCCTTTTTTTGGGTAGCCAACGATTACCACGTATTCTATTCATTGTTGCTTTCCAGAAATCTTGGAAGCATTCGTACCTCTACTAAGATTATTCGGATTAGTTTGCCCCTGACCCTTTTTCTTCAAAGAAATAGAACATTTTCGCTTAGCTTCAAGGGAGCCGAGTGTTTTGATTCAGTTGTCCATAAAGATGGTGGGGTTGGGCGGATCTTTCCGGGACGTGCCTCTAAAACAAAGACAAAATATCCAGAAACTAAAATATGACAGTAAGACCTTCACGGTCTTCTGATGTCACTTGTAATGCATACATTCTGAAGTATTTTTGAGGAAGTTACTCTTTACATATTTTCTTGTGGCTCGCGAATGTATCACACTCATAGCATTTTAGAAAACATTTTCTGTACTAGCTGCTCGATGAAGTAGAAATACGGTTTGTCTTTTAAAAGAAAGCGACAGAATTTTACGAATATGCATAATATAACAGGGTACTTATTTGTAGCTGCATATACTGATAAATACATTCTACATATCTAAAGTATTACCCTCAATAGGATCTACCTGATCTTCATACAATGTCCTGATCCTACGATTTTTCCATTAAAACATGGTGTATGCACAGTTCCAAACATTATTAAGTCAGAGCCTTACAGAAAGGATTCAAGGACAAGTATTCAATGAAAGAAATATTGTATGAGAAGATCCGTGTGTATGACTGAATGTAGATGTAAACATCTTACCACTACACTTCAGTGCATAAGAGATAAGAGCTCGGGTCAACATGTAAGGATGTTGATGTGGTGTTTGTGTGACAGACCCACCTGAGATAAAGCTGCACAACAACCGCATCGGCCAGGAGGTGGGCAAGGAGACCATTCTGGAGTGTGTCATCACGGCCTCGCCTCTGGGGGTCTCCGTGTGGCGACGAAATAGTGAGGCTCTCAGCAAACAAACGAACAAAGGAAAGGTTTGTATGACATGTACCTTGAGTCCACATGGCCACCTCCTCCCCCTGACCTGCCGTCCATCTAAAGGCGTGTGTGCGTGCACACAAGTCTGTAATTGTATGCACGTGTTTGCCTGCGTACGCTTGGAGACTGAATGTTTGCGGACGGGCGATCTTGTGTCTAGTTTATTTTTTCTGAGTTTGTTCCTGTGATGTTCCGTCTGAGTCGGTTTTGACTGTCGGCTTATACATACTCTGTCTCCCAAGTACAGAAAGCGACAACGAGATGCCATGCAATCTCAGGAAGATTTGACCTAATAAAAAATTATGGAGATAAGTTCTATTTTGATAGTTAAAAAACATACCTTAGACTTGTCTCTTTCTCTTTCTTTCTTTTTCTCTCAGGTGCTTGCACACACACACACACACACACACACACACACACACACACACACACACATTCCTGATCATCGCACTTTCATGTGTGTTTTAAGACGATGGTAAACACCCAGAATTCTGAAGAAAGAAAATATTTGCTGGTTTTAGTTTACTTGCCTGTCTGCGGGAGTTTTCTTCACGTCAGTAAGGAATTCACTGCAGTTTGAAATAAAATAATGAACGAAATTAACTCCACTTGCCACCAACCTTTATTTGTCCCAACCCATCAATTGCCACATCAACATCACAAATATAGAAGAAAGTCACTCCCACTTTATAGAGGCTGACCCCCATGGGACGAAGATGGTTAATGTATCTTATAAAATAGACCATGAACCATTTCAACAACTTATTGACGTGGAGCCAGGTGAGCATTATCCCCCTCCCCCTCCTTGCTGTTTCAGTTCGAGGTGAATATTTACGACCTCACTGAGCCCAACACCATCGTCATGAGCCTGCGGATCGTGCGCGTGGAAATGGAGGATTATGGGAGCTACACATGTGAAGCCCTTAACAACTTGGGAAAGGTGTCCAAACACATGGAACTCTACCGTAAGCGAACTCTGGGATGATCCAGAAGCGTCTGGATAAGTCTGTGTGGTGTTGAAATGTATTTTATGACGGGGGAAGCTGGTGAAGGTGGATGTGATGGCCAGGTTGAGGGTCCATTCAGTACGGACCTAGTCTCTTTCCTTATGTGTTTCTCTGTGTCTTTTCTGTCGGTTTGCAGGCTTTCCTACTGAGTCGGTTTGTAGGTCTTTTCCCACTCGCATATCTGTTTCTCTGTGTAACTGCCAGTCTGCCTATTTTGGTCTCAAACACAACCCTGTCTTCCTCCATTTTTTTCCCTCTCTCATATTTAAGTCTTCTGTTGCTGAAGCTTTTATCCACTTCATTTAAGTTGGTAAGCAACTTCAAAGTCTCGTTTGTAGGAGATTAAAATGGTTCTTGTCCGCTTTGTTCCTTTTAGTGTTTTGTTGTTAACCAATAAATGACCATCGAGCGAACGTAGTGGAGTAGGCTGGAAATAGAACAGGGTCATGACCAAAGCGACTTAACAATCGCAGTAAACTCACCTTCAATAAAACACTAGACTTATCGACCCACTGCCTATAGTTGTGTGTGGGGTGGGGTGCTGGGTGGATAAATGGTGGGCGGGTAGAAAGTCGAAAACATTGCATTGGCTGTCGAGTCGCACTATTTTATTTTTAAGCGTATGAAGTTGCTTCTTTCATAAAAACCTCACATAAGAAATAACTTACAAAATCGCCAGTAGTTGGTCGTGAAATGTGAGAATTCGCTGCTTTGGCTGCAGGCATTTTGTCTTGATTCTGAGTGTCAGCATCTTGACTGCGTTTCTCAGAAATCGAACCCAAGCTTCCACCGACTACAACGACAACTACGCCAGCCACCACCACGACCACCACGACCACAGCGAGAGAACAGCTTGGCTTAGATAATCCAGATAACCAGCCTAATAGGTTCTCCAATAGCAAGAACCCGGATGTGATCATTAACGGTCAGGAACTAGCCAGTAGAAATGGCTACCCACCACGGGGAGGAGCATACGGAAGCACACCTGAAGTCAAACCTTCTGGTGAGTAATCTTTCTTGACTTTCTTCATATCTAGATTGCGGCTAAAAGTATCATGCGAAATAAATAAATAAATAAATAAATAAATAAAAACAGAGATATTATACTGTTCTGTTTTGGGTGCTTAATGCCTAATCAGCAAATAAAATAAATCACGGTGAGCTAGTAAACAACTGTAAGCCTGTAAACAGTCGCTGCCTCGAATAAGAAATCATGTGTGAGGTATGTGAGATATGAACCTACAATCCACGATCTTGACTGTCTTGTTGACAAGCACTTCACCATTTCGCCACCTGACTGCCCAACCAGACTGTAAAAAAGACCAGTCAAAATTCTCTGAAAACTGCCGCCATGGCAGCCGTTACTTTAACATGCTATAAAGAAAACAGTACCCGTCGGGCCACAGTCAAAATGGCCAAACTGTAATGCGATATCGCTTCCTTTTTCATTCCTCCCAAGCGTTTGGCTACCTAGACGTCTGACTTTGCAGCAGGATGGGCCATAATCCGGAAGAGAGCAAGATGAAATTTCTCTGGTGAAGTTGAAGCATCTGCTCAGTAAGCAGTGGTCACTAGGGGCCCGATGAGTGCTGCTCATGTAGAATGCATGTATAAGTTATTTGGTGTCAGAGATTAAAGGCTTTTCGTTTATTGCGTCGGTAAGTGACCCTTTGATCTTCTTAAGTCGTTCAGAGAGGCCCCAATATATACATTTCTCGACATTTTGCGGACAATTGTAGAAAAAAAATGTATACAACTTTTCTTCCCTTCTGTAGTATGCTTTTTCATCTATACTCTTTTCGAAGTAGCAGCAGTCTTAGCAACAGCAAAAGTAGAAACTGCAACAGCAGCAGGAGAAGTACCTTAGTAGTTGTAAAAAAAAAGAGCGGTAAAAGCAGCGGTAGTGGTGTACAACAAGTGCTACCATCTTATGGTATATTTAATGCCATGTACTAAATAAGTTGTTGTTGTCTCTATAAATCCTCCTTTTAAGCGTTTTTGCGTTTCGTAAACTCGCAGAGCTTTTGTCAGTTAGGGACAAGGGATCGAAAAGATCAACACTTGTGACAATCTTGGTTCGACATTGTGTCATCCTTCTTTTTGCTCCGGTCCTCAAGATCTAACAATGTTTTGTTTACCTTCACTTCATTTCTGCAAGCCCTTTGCTGAACTTTTTTCAACACCTCCCCACACTACTGACAATAAATATCTTACTTCATTGGTCCTTAAAAAAAAACTCATTATCGTGTTGTTATCTTCTTTTGGAGCTTCCATATCGCACTGCCCTTGAAGTCTTCGGCAAGACTAGCTTCGTCACGAAGAACAAGCACACAGCGATTGCACAGAGGCTGGGAGGCTGCGGTGGCCTAATGCTATTCAAGAGAACGCCGGGTAAACCTTTTTCTGATCGGCTAAGATTTATCTTGGCCTTGGCACCCAGCAATTTCTATCTCTGCGCGCGCGGACGTGGAAAAACAAGCGTGAAATTAGATGACCCGCCCGGTCCACACTAGAGCCGCTCTTTGAAAACTCATTTTGCCTGGCGCTTTCAATGGTTTGTCAACAACCGCTGTCACCTCCATAACGAGAGGACTCAGTTTATTTGCATTTGAGGAGGGAGATAAGCGTGGCGGGGGAAAAAAACTGAAGGTAACTGGAAACACAAGCCTGCAGAAGAACCGAGGGTACAGGCAGAGAAGGAGCGCGAAGGGAGGGTTTGATCAAGTGGGTGGGTAAAATAAGGAAGTATTGAAAGGGAAGGACAGACAGAACAAGACAGACAGACAGACGGACGAACAAACGTGTGGACTGTGGACTAGAGTTCTGGTGGTAAATGAGTGGGGAAAAAGCTTGATGGAGGGTAAGAGTGGAGTGTAGAGTGGATAAAATAGCAATGGGTTCAAAGAAATGGCCTTGTACAAAGTGGGGGAAAGAGGTAGTGTAGCGGGATTTCAGTTTCAAGATTGTTTCCCACCGCTGCTGCAATGTTTTCAGAAGCAAATTTCACGACGATCACAGCCAGTGTGTGTGTGTGTGCGCGCGCTTAAAGACAAAAGCTTGTAGCTGGGTTAGGTCATCTTTGATCTAAAAGCACATACTACCACCGACACGGCCAACACCAGCAATAATAATAATAATAACAACAACAAGGATACTAAAAGAGTATTCATATGTTCCTCTTTAAGTAAGGCTTTATCCACATCATCAGGGAAGTCGGAGAAACACTCTTTTCCTTTGCACGCACAAGCACATAACATAATAGAAAACAAGCATAAAACTATTCACTGCAACTCAAAGACATTCATTTAAGAAGTTGGTTATGACCGCAGTGGAGTCAGTGGATGTCCAGACGGCTCAGATATCACTTCTTTTACATTTTAAGCAGACGTTGCATTTCTTCTTAAAGCGAGTCTCATTGATGTGTAAGGTGTAACAACCTATTTGTAATCGCAGTCACATCTAACGGTTTACGCCCTCGCCTTGTCTTAATGTTCACGTGTCGTAATTAGTGACTTCATACTCACACTGACATCCGTAAAGTGATTAGAAAAGAAGAAAGATCACCACTGAATCGAAATTTTACTCAACTTAAGCTGACTGCCATATTAAATTTGTTTTCCCACTGCACTGACATCTTTCGTAATAACAGACTAATCTTCAAAAAAAGCTTACCATCAAACAACAACAATAACAAAATATAACAAGAGTAGAAATACCATAGGAAAAGAAATAAATTCAAGACCACGGCTAGGTAGAAATCTGTTTCCTATTCACTTTTCCCCCCTTGAAATAAGTACTGTTGACTTCACTCTTAACGACGATGCTACGAAAGACTGCGACGGATATTGGCTACTGTTTCTGCTCTTCCAGCCACGAGAGTTTTCCGCGCCAGCCCAGTTTCGTGCTCTCAACCTGTCAATTTTGTTCTTGAAATGAATTTCCTTTTTGGCATTCTTTGTGAAGTATGGGACTAATCTCACGAGAAGAAGAAGGAGCGTATAACTCACTTCATTATTTGCTAGGCACAAGACAGAAAGATTACTATATAACCAGACGGTACGAGCAAGGGGCATAATTGAGATACCGCGTTATAATAGAGAGAGGAGGTAGGCTAGGGTGGGTGGGGGTGTTGGTGTTTTACGCCGAGCCAGCAGATAAGGCTATATCGTGGCAAGGCAGTCAGCCCTGTAAACAGATGCCAAATGCAGAGAAAGAACAGCGTGCCCGAGACGAGAACTGAACCGATGACAGCCACCCCTCACAGTGTTGGTGACAGGCGCTAACCGTTGGAAGGAAGGAAGGAGACTGAAGGAAAAAAAAATCAAGTCTCCGTATTTGCGATGGACAGTCTTTATCCCGTGGATATAGCTTTATATGCCTTAGAAAATTTTTTGCTTTATATTCAAACTACAGTCCCAGAGGTAAGGGAGCTTCCGCGGAGTACGGATACCGTTTCCTAACCACGGGGACAAGACGCTTACAACTTACCCTCGTTCCAAGAAGAGGACCCCTGCTGTTGATCCAGCGTTCTGTAATAAGGATCTTTCGTCTACATCGATGTCCTATCGCAACATCCAATTAGCATTTAGCAGTTTTCTTAGTGCCGAGCGCAAATCGGAAGAAGGGGTCAAGCGTATGTGAGTGGCTTGCCGTCACTATCAGCGTCTTCTACGAGGTACATCATCTCAGCTTCATTGAAATGGATGAAGGGCGATTTGAATCAAACAGAAGCCCTGAGTCTGACAAAGTCGCTTTCACAGATGCCTGCTCTTGCCGAAGTAATAATTTCAGATCGTGGGTAGTAAAAAAACAAAATCAAAGCGATGAAAGCGAAACGTGACAATGCATGAAAGAGTCCGGCACAGTTTTTCTGTGTCGGAGTCTTCCATCCTTAACTACACTGTCGGCAACACCTTTCTTCCCAAGTGAGGGAGGACTGGGCAGTGGAGGAGGCGCTTTCTTAGACAATGAAGCCGTTATCATTTATTTGAACCGTAGATGTACAGTAGTTTATGCAACATATTATTAATCATCACAGCCATAACCCGATTCTAATAATTGTAAGGGTTTAAAAAAATAACTAGTTTAAAACAACAATTATTAGCTGATCTTTTTTGCTGTTGACCAATATTTTTGATATATTTATATGTACTTACATAATATACGGAGAGAATTTATTGATACTTTTTCTTCTCTGTGTGTGTGTGTGTGTGTGTAAGAGCTGGTCGCAGAAATTATTATTTCTTCTTTGTTGATATTTTGGATGGTTTCACAATCACATCACGGTGACATTTAAAGGCAATAGACAGAACATCATTTTGAAAAGGTTTGCTCCTGTAGTGACATCTTTGATGCTTCATGAAATGGTCAACGTAATTTTCATGGTGTCATGTACTTTTAAAAATAATTTTCAAAACAATATCTACTTTACCTTTCTAGACACAGCTCTAGTCTTGCTCAGAAAGTGGTTATTTAATACACAGTGCCACAGAACCGGGGCTCATCTCGTTGATAAATAACATCGTAAATAGGTCTGAAACTTTTTTTTCTCAGGACTATAGTGTCTTTCATGGGGATTGATTAATAAATTTCTGTTTCAATGTCAGGGTTCTTTCAGAAATGACATGTTGTGCCTAATATTCATTATGCAATTAGTTGTTAAATGTCGATGGCTGTATCGTACATTGTATGTTTATATTGTATGAGGTAAATAATAATAATAATAGTGAAGATTTTTATAGCGCATATTCACACTCATCAATTTCCTTGGATTTTATGTACAAGATATTGTATGTTAAAATTTCTAGGTTAACTTTCGAATAAAAACAAGGTCTTATGGAGCACAGTCAAGATCTGTGAATAATTTTAAAATGTATTATACTCAGAATATATTTTGAGTGGCAATGCAATGGGACTCAATGATTGGTAAGACATGCGTACCTGGGCCCTTCAAAAATAAAGTACTTTTCACAATAAATATGAATTACAATTAACTGTTCACTTGACATCATTTAACTCCCCTACTCTGTGTAATTTATAATCCCACAGTAGATCACAGATTAAAGACGAAAAAAGAAAGGAAAGAAAGAAAAAGAGAGAGATTATGTGAAATATAAAGTTCAAATGCAGTTTCTTGAGTGTTGCCACATAGTTTGAAATCTTATTTATTGTTTTAAAGATAAGTATGCGTAGAAAAATAAAAAAAAATTGTATGGTGAGAAAATCAGAGGTAAACAACAACAACAACAACAACAACAACAACAACAACAACAACAACAACAACAACAACAGCAAAACCAACAAAAAAGGAAGTCTTGCTATTTTATGATAATAAAAGAAAGAAGAATTTAAAGTAAGATTCCAAGTAAAGGGAAGAATGGAAAACTTCGGTAGGTGGTGTCGTTAATCAGTTTTACTGCTATTGTTACCGATTCTTGATCTTATTGTATTATTTCTTCTTTGCAGGAATGCATGGTCCTGAATCAAACGTTTACGGCAAATCGTCCAACGGGATTTCCGGTTCCGCTGGCTTTTTCTATCTATCCGTCATGAGTCTGTGTGTGACATCATCATTATGGTTCAAAGACTACTTGGTGTAACTTAGAAACGTTTTGTAGAAAACAAAATCGAATAAACTGTATGGTTTTATGGCATGCCCTTTGAAATGCAGTTTGCTAGACATTGCAATCCGCAGAAATGAACATGGCTCACTAATGAAGTTATTTTACCTTCAAATAATCTGTCAATTTTTGGACGGAATGTACATGCAACATATCTGGAGAAATGTTTGCTTGTGAGGTCTAAACATTTACAACTCTTAACGTTTTCAATACTCACACATCTGATTGTTTCACGCTTATGGTCACTGTTTAAACGGAAGCGCTTTCGAAACATTTTTCAACATTTTCCCAACGAGATACAACATTAAAACTCAAAAACAAGATAGGCGATTTTTTGGGAGCTAATATAAAGTTTTTTTCACAGTATATTTTTTTTAGAGGACGCACTTCGCGGAGAGGTGATTTCAAGCGAACAGGACGTTGGCAAGCGTCTTTGACACCATCAGCCACTTCCATTGTTGGGTTTCATATCATTTCAAACTATTCCATATTCATCGTACCAGTAGCGAATTCTGCCATGCTAGATTGAGAGTGTTCTCGTTTCTTCTCAAAAATAAAAATCTGAGAAATTCGTTTTATAAAAAAAACAGTGGCTTTCTTAAAATCCATAAATATATTGCCATTACAATGGTGCATAATCGTAACGACTGGTCATGAGCTCCAAAACTGACTGGTCCTGCATGTCTATAACGAAGTATAGTTTTGTTCGTCAACTTTAACAAAATATGCTGATTTTGGAGAATGATTTAATCTGTGTCAAAGTTGCTTTCGCGCGAATTTTCGCAACTGTTCAGTTAATGGTGTCTTTTGGGAGCAGCTGCAACAGTTGAATGCTACCGCTTTTTGGGGGAGTCTGCCACTGTTTAAACTCACGTCTCCGCGTATTGTCAACAAGACAAACTGCTCAAATATAAATCTGTGTCGATACCTATCGTTCCGAAAATCTCTCAATAGAAAGAGTTTCAGCACAGGTCTCTTTAAAACGAGTCCCGCGAGGCCCACTGCACCTAATTGTCTATTCCTGTTGAACCCAGAGAGGAGTACAACAAGCCATTTCACGCCAAACGTAAGATGAATCATTGTCGGATATGGTACCCGGGTGTGCCACTGCTGTGTTGGTTTCCCAGGATTCTCTGCTGGTAGTCAGCCATAAAGGCTCCATCCTCCGGGAGCTTCAGGCGCCGTAATCGATGATCTGCGAATCAGGAAGGCAGAGCCAGCATTGAGCATTTAGACGGTAGCCTCACATTCCTCCTTTCAGTTTCACCAGATACAGGTCTGCCACAGGGTTAAAAGGCAAGCGGATACAATAATGAAATAAAATAATGGACATTTAGAGGACTCTGTATTTATTTCTTTATATATTTATCTTGCAATTATTAGACTACAGACTAGGATAATTGCATGGGTTTGTTGTTACTGCTGGTTCTGCGACCACCATGGCTATCAATTCATCGTTCGTAATACTGCCACCCCACCCTAACTTCACCAGCACCCTCCCCCACAACCGCAGTTATTATTAGAACTTGAAGTAATCGTTGGGGGTAGTTTCCGCAGCAAACGCTCAGTTGATGTCCTCCCTTCGCCCTCGAACAGCTGCCGCGACCACCCCCCCTCTCTCTCTCTCAAATGACTCGCTTATTCCCGTTCAACACAATTTGTTACTTGGTCTCCAGTTTTATTTTCTCGAAGCCAGTCTGTGTCTCTGACTATCAGTATTTCTGTTCGCTGTTTAGTCTCACTTTCTCCCTCATTGTGTCTGTTTCTTCCTTTTTTAAATTCTTCTGCATTGTTCTCTTTACAAATGAATGCCCGAACGTCCTAGAATTCGTCCTAGTGAGCGCCTTCCCGAGTTTGTCCCACAAAGAAGTTAGCAGTCCTGTAGATATCTGTATTCACATGGAAGTGCCAATAAAATGGTATATTCAAGGCAAAAAAAAAAGTGCTTGGCTGTCAAAAACGGGTAGCACCATTTCGCAGGTTTGTCAAGGGTGGCATCACCTAAGCCAAAGCATGAAGCTGCCGAAGCAATTAACTTTATAGAGATCCATAGTCAAATTAATTGTCGATATCTTCGTCGTGAGAAAGAAAAAAAACGCTTTTCCTGAACGCTTTCTGGCTGTTCTCGCCATCTTTTTTGACTCTTAATAAAACGTTCATCGGTTCCTGAAGAAGTAGATACAGCACTGAAAACAATGACGGCGAGGATTGTCGCCTGACAAAGCCCATAAATATCAATTAATAGTCAATGTTTTTTTGTTTACAGTATTGTTGTCTAACAATACATCAAAACTCTGACGTGATCTGAACAAAAAAAGCTCACGAAGACAACCGCAGATGCTTGTTCGCTAAGTTTGATTATCCGATAAAGTCACAAAGAAACTGTTGGTTGTATTCCTGATTTAAATCTGAGATTTTGTCTCACCCTGGATAAAACGATTACGCAGAAGGGAAAAAAGAAGCTGTAAGATGTGCAAAGATTCACGTTTGCTTCGTAAAAAGAGATTTCAGCTCGAGGGCAGTAATTTCAAAATTGATAATTCATGCTGATGTCTTGTATTTCTTTTTTTTCTCCATCAGGCTCATACCATCGCGGTGCCAAACTCGCGTCAGTTGGAGGAATAAAAACAGCATGACGAGTCAGAACGATTGACAGCGGGGAAGAAAAAAAGAGGAAGTGGCAGAGAGAGAGAGAGATGGGGGAAGGGGTGGAGGGAGGTGGTCATGGAGAATCAAGCACTTTCTCTTCAACACGTTGTCAACGGCAAGTCATGTGAGTTCCGTGAGTTGCCGGATGCCAGACTGGTTCGGTTTTTGCGGAATCTGCGAACAGCATTTTGTTACAGTCTTCTCCCCCTAACATCGCCGTGTTGGCAAAGCAATCGGGAAAATGGGCGACAAGAGGATAGGACAACAGATCGTGAAATCGAGAGGCCTTTATACTAGAGAGAGAGAGAGAGAAACAGAGAGGAAGCCTAGAATGAATGGCGAAACTGGAGTCTCAGCAAGGGAATGGACGATGTGGAGGAGAAGTTTGGAGCGCAGCATGATTCTAGATGTTAAGTAAACTGAGCACGTGACCCTGAAGTAGTCCCAGCCAGTCGCCAGCGCCGGAAAGGAGGTCTTGCTTTGGATGACACGGCTTCGAGAAAACGGTTGGGTCAGACGTTTGTGAAATGGAGTCTGACATGGAAGTTGGAGCTAAGGACAGCAGTTTTTTTATTTTCTTAGTTTCCAATTTTTATCGTCGGTATCATGATCGTACTTGCCGTTTACCAGTCCTCCATGACTCCCTCACTTTGTGGTCATCAGAGTATTTGCATGTCTCTAAGTAATCTTGTCTCCTCCGATTTCTCTCTCTCTCTCTCTCACCCTGTCTCTCATTTAAAGAGCTTGTGTGTATGAGTTCTTTGTTTGTTTCTGTGCGCGTGTGTATAAATGTATGTGCACGCGCGTTCGTATGTCCATATCTGTATACTTTCATTGTTTATTAGCGTGGTTGCGCATATCTGTTATCGTATCTTAAGGAGAGGTGGAGGGAACATATCTACTAACACCTTTAGGACATCTCTCGGAGCATTGTAGTTCTCTCAGATTATTTTGTAACCAACAAGAACAATAATCACATCCTTGCTATCGTCACCTATCGTTTCTCTTGCAAAGTTACTGATCACAAAAAAACACCTGACATCCTCTCCTTTTTTAAACTTGTGTTTATAAAGTCCCTCATCTACGTCTCAAATTTCATTTACCAGCTGACGTTGTCCATCGTTTGAACCATCAGAGACCTCACTCCTAAAATATTTATATTTATATTCACAGTTCAGGCAACAATAGTTTTTGTCATTTTTCCCTGAGCGTTTTTGGGAGCAGTTTGTCTTTATTCCTGACCTAAATATTGGTTGAGAAGTAAACCTTTCACGGAGAATAATGAGCCTCTTAGACGCCTAGTGAAAGTACGCATGGGAAATCATCTGAGTTGGCAGTTGGGGGGTGGGGGTGGAGAGGGTGAAGCTACATAGCTACCGACCGTCCGAGAAGACAGAATCACTGGAAGAGGGCTCTGAGTGTAGGACAGAACCGTAATACAGAAATTCCCACAGCTGACACAAGCTCCGGAAAAGTGAGTGTGGATAAAGAAGATAAGACCTAACTTATGGCGCTGACACGTCACCATGTTTGCTCTGTAAGTGGGTAAGCGCATCTTTTCAGTAAAATGGATGCGGTGTGTGTGTGTGTGTGTGCATATGAATACCAAATGCCTACATGCGTTTGTTTGGGTGCGTGCGTGCGTGGCTGTATATTATGCACATGTCGACATGCAGGGTGCGTGCTACCATGTTCGAAAGTATGTGTGCACTCCAACCACTCCCACCAACCCCCTATCCAGTTTGGGTGGCGTTTGTCTAACGTCTCAAAATTTTGTTGAAATTTTTTTTGGGGGGTAGGGGGTGGGGGTGGGGGAGAAAATCGCAAGTGGGACAGAGGTGCTGGGCATGTCGGGAAGCCACCACTCCTCCTCCCGTTCAGTTCAGTACGACAGGGCCGCTCAATATCATAGCAGCAGTCAAGATGTAGGGAAGTGCGATGTAATGTACTGACACTCTCCCTGCATTGAGCGGCCTCATAATTATTGTGTGTCTCTGATTGTATTTCTAAAAGATCCAATACGCACCCAGAATTACAATTTACACAGATACGCGCGTGAAGTCCAATTACCTAGAGCATAGTTCATATTTACTCAATAAGATGAACCGTAAATGTAGCCCGGTTGCAAAGGGATGACTTTTTACGATATCTGTCCAACTCCAGGATTTACCCCGTATGTACTGAAAGGTCAAGGTTCATCGCTGCCTTTGAAGTATTCAGAACTTTCCCGTCTGTAACCGTAATTAAAGTTCTAACTGCTTAAAGTCCTTAACTTTTACAATTGGTCTAGCTGTTGAACACCTGCTTTAAAAATATTACAAGGTAATATGTATTTTTACATGGTTTAGTCATCTTTATGTGTCGGATTGGACGTACAAAGAACATATCGACAAGCGTCCTAGACAACATGGGATAACCGGGAATTGGACATTGACTAGAGCAAGAGAAGGCTAGTGTTTGGTCAGTTCATTTTATTAAAGTACGGCTGTTCAGAAAGTTTGGACCTTTTTGTAAAGCTTCACTGTTGTGTTTGACATTAAACATCTTGAGCAGCGGCACAATTATTACCAGTATGCAGGTATCAAGGACTTATTCACACACAAGAAATTCATTGTTGTAGATATTTCCAATGAATTAGCAGCAAGCACTTATTTATATGCAAAACTTGCGCCTTTATAATTATTCCCAATAAGTCGGGATCCAATACTTTTATACTCAAGAAATGATTTGTATGGTTATTCCCGATTTCGCAGCATCAAGAGCTTATTGACACGCGAGAACCGAGTTCTTTTTCTTTGCTTTGTCACGTGAGCAGTCAAGGAAGTTGCGAAAATATAAGGAACACGATAAGACCAGGCACTGCAGGATGGCAATACGCTGCTGCTGCTGTTGCTGCTGGTGGTGGAGGTGGTTGTGCTCTCTCGATGAGCACGCAAACGCCGCTGGTGGTGGTGGTGGTAGAGATGGTGGTGGTAGTGATGGAGAGGGGGCAGCGAGGGGTGGCCGTGTGCAGGACGACGCCTCATACATCACTTTAACAGTTTTTCGCAAGGCGGAGAATGGCGGGCTTTTCACTTGAGTCCCGCTGAGAAACATTTGATCTCCAGCATCTTGTCCCCAGATCTGCGATAGCGGAACAAGTGCTGCGGCATCGAAAGGCTACAGTAAAGGCGTTTTGACGATCGTTTTAAATTCCAGATATTTTTTCTCCCCCGGTTAATGTCGTAGGCAGTTCAATACTCAACACACGAAATCGAAGAATAACAGCAGAATCGTGATGGTATTTGGATGCCCGTGTTTTGATCGCCCTCAGGCTTTGATCGTCTTTTGTTTCCATGTAGTGCATACAGCGCCATCCGCGGGCAACCCCAAACTCAGTTAACTTGGCAGACATGCCAAATTAATTAATGTGATGTGTTTTATGACTAATTAAAAAAAGTCAAGATAATCAAAGTTTAATACTAAAAATTAGCTGTCGTGACAGAAGAGATTAACAGTAACCCGTATACTTGGACACGCACGCATCCACATTCAATTTACTAATGCTGTAATAAACAAAAAACAAATGCGACACCTAAATCATCCCAGCCTTGAGAGTGTGTACATGACCGATATCCCCTCGCCATGTCCTCCGACCCTCTCGGCTGTAACTCGCGCGGGTCTGTCGTGTCCAGAACAGTGGTCTGAATGATCTCATCTCTCTGACACGCATACCATGATTCATGTCGCAGCTCCAGCGCCTGTCCTACCACTGCACACAGCACTTGCTATACATTTATTTCAAAAACATTCCCAGTCGCCTCTGTTCATTTTATTATTATTATTACTATTGTTATTATTATTTTTCTTGTTGTTAACCTTTTGTCTTCGATGGAATCAAGACAACAGTGGGAAGAACTCGATGGTATGATGATGATGATGAGTAGTCCATTGTTTGCTTCTAGCTGTTGAGTGCAGGAAAAAAGAGAGCTCTCTGTTACTGTATTTGCATTTTGTCAAAGAATTCGTTATCGGTTTTGTTGTTTTCTAACTCTTGTGTTTGATTGGTCTGTTTCCTTAGATCATAAATCGTTTTTATCAGAATCCGGCATTGTGTTATGCTTTCATCCAATTGTATGGATGAGTTCGTTTCATTGGGACTGTGGTTGTCATGTGATCAGACACACCCTGTTCTACTTTCAGATGTAAATCTGTTGTCTGTGTTTTTCCTGAGTTCAGAAAGGTCTCTTTGAAAAACACGTGCTTTTTATTTTAATTTTTTGTTGAAAGCTTATTAACTCTTTGTGTTCATAATTGAAATATATAAACAAAAATTAGTCATTAATTTCAATACTTATTTTGTGGAAGTGGAGACACTACTTTTGCCATTATCTCTTATAGATAAGGGTAAAAGCAAGATAAATGTGGCTATTAAACCAAAGATTTGTTTTTTTTGCGAGCGTGTGATAAGAAGACAACGATAGTATAGACACGTGATAGGCTACATTTTCCTTGTTGTCTGCTTTTCTTTGATATTATGCCTGTAGTCATTCTGTTTAAAATTGTTTGTACTATAAGTGTGCTTGATCCCTGAGTTGTCATGTTTTAAGTTTTGGCACTTCAAAGCCGCGGTCTACGGATTGCAACAAAATTTCTTGTGCTCTGAGCACAAATCCTTTTCTCTAAGTACACTTTCCTTTACCATGAAGTCTACATTTATTGTCACCACATCAGCCACCATTCTTTTTTCATTCCCACTGAAAATGTTGGCATGTTTTTAACAGAGATGCGGTAGAACCTAACCACTGAGTTCTCCAGTCTAATCACCTACAGTACTAGAAGATGTTCGTTGCATTTGGATGTTATAAATATTACTTTACCAACATATTTATTGTCAACATGTTCCATTCAAGCGTGAAATAAATAATG
Organism: Marisa cornuarietis; assembly: GCA_004794655.1. Classification (NCBI taxonomy): domain Eukaryota; kingdom Metazoa; phylum Mollusca; class Gastropoda; order Architaenioglossa; family Ampullariidae; genus Marisa; species Marisa cornuarietis. Next base: position 419,273 of record SMMW01000047.1, on the reverse strand, counting down.
AACACGAAAGCCCGTCCTTACTGTTGCCAGTTTTTCAAAGTGTGTTTCATTTGAGTTGACAGTCCGGTAAAAGTAATTCATGACATCCAGTTAATAATTATTAAAATAAAAAAAATGTAAAGTATTTCATGTCACCGACAAGGTCTTCACGAACAATACGAAGGGTTTTATAAATCTAAGAACTTGTACACAATTAATTATGTTTATGAAAATAACAAACATTGCATCACAAACACATACCTACACGTATATTCACACAAATACTCACCTCCACACATCAACACAAATATATACACGCACACGCGCACACACATACACACACACTCTCTCTCTCTCTCTCACACACACACGGTTTGTTAAAAAATATAATAGTGTGAATAGAAAGACCGGAATACAGAAAATATGTGTAGATAAGCAGCCTTGATATTCTTAGTGATTTATCTAACAAATCAACCCGTTTGAACATGAGAAACTGCTTCTACTTCCGACTTATATATGCATGATGGCTTGAAGTTATCTACAAAATCGTCCTAACACTCCAGCCTAATTCCTTTCATCGTAATTTTCATCGTAACTTCCTCGAGAAAATGACATGCAACACATCCTTCTTTACTTAATAAGATTTTTGAAGATTTTTTGGGGATGTCTTTATTAGAATAATTGGAGGAAAATACGTTTTTTTTAAATACGAGCAGAAAATAAACCTTTAAATTAAAACAGAACTTATACGAACAAATTCGACAGGGAGTCGTAAGAAACAGGGCCACATTAGTCCCAGGGGTCCTTTTTTGAAGAGATCCACACTGCTAAGTAAATTATTTTCCTGATCACACACACACACACACACACACACACACACACACACACACACACACACACACACACACACACACACACACACACACACACACACACACACACAATAGAGTCTGCGAGTAAGAGAAGACTGGGAGGGAGAGAGGATAAAGAGAGAGAAGAGAGAAGAAAAAGATAATTCGAAAGAATAATCAAATTAAAATTGTTCTACTGAATTAATTTTTTTTAAATTTTTGCAAACAAACCGGTGACTATGTCTTTCTGAACCTCAATTTGAGACTTTTTGCGAGATAAACAGCTGATAAAATTTATCGATTTAAAGCATTTTCGCAGAAAATACATGTCGTACATGAGCTAACAAGAACTGACATTTCTCAAATTTATACAAGCTGGATGATAGGCAAAAACGAGTAAATTCCTGAGTGCAACAAATTTAACTTTTTAAACAAAGGCCAAAATCAAATTAAAATACTCGAATTAAGAGGCATAAGACTACGATTAACAAACTAAAAAAAAGTTTACACTGATTGCCGTAAATTTGTAACTTAATACAAAGTTTCGTAAATCTATCGTCTGAGTTAGCCTATCAAGCAGAAATAAGCAGCTTTTTTCCCTTGAGAAGCAAATCTGTGAAACCATACATAGAAAAATGGGAAGAATTTATTTTTAAAGCCCATAATATCTTGTGTCTAAATCCGAAATGGAGCTGTTTTTTTAAACAGACATTGGAGTTTGCTTTTAGATTGTAGCTGAGGTTTTGCCCCAGTAATGGCGGGCTTGGCAACAGCAGACACAAAGTGTGTAAAACAATACTGTGGGTCAGCCAAACCAGCTGCCGGCATCAATAAAGGAAATAAAACCGAGAAGAGAAAAGACTGAAATGAGAGAGTATGTTGTCTGTGTTGTCTGTGGCCATGTAAAGTACACAGTCTTGTCTCGAGAAATACTGGACTATCTCGTGAGGTCTGACATGGCGCCAACCCTGGGTCACGTGACTGCGCAGCTCTGGAGTTAGATGCTACATAATTAAAACTAGCATTGAGAGAGTTTGTTAAATCGTACAAGTGTCCTCCATTATGAGCCAAATTGTTAGTGCCTGTCATTTTCTTTGGAGAGGGTGGGGAGAGAAAAGAGCTGAATGTTCTTGACAAAGACGAGAAGTCGCTCAGCTGTATCTTACTAATAAACACGAAATATTCTCAAAGCGCTATCGTTATCTTGGGCGTTTGAGAATGATGTTTGAGAGTGGGTCCTGCCACTGATTTCTGTGAAGTTTGAAAAAATAATCTCTTTCTAATCTTACATGGATGACAATCAATTAATGGATTATGTTTGTTAGTGGCACGTGCGACTCTGCGTAACTAACTACACACCTTCGACATATGCCTTACTCTGATAACCTTTATTTAAAAAGTACCAAGAGAATACATATTTTTGACAAATACGATTTTAAATTACGAGGATTCTACCTCACTTAACTTATGCAGGTGATGAGAATATAAGGTAACGAAAATGGTGTTTATTATGAATAAATATCAGCATCAAAATAATAAATATCAACAGAAGGCTCCGCTTTGTGCCGTTCCCGATGTGCTCTTGCGGAGAAGCGGAAGGGACAGCCAGTCATGCAAGACTGGCCCAGCATCCCGTCCTTGGGAGACCAGACATGGCCAATACCAGGACTCCCGCAGCGCAAGCTTTACAGGTCTGTGAAATCTATACAGAAAACAAATAAAGTGAAGGCCTCCATGTGTAATTAAAAGAGGGATGGGGCTACCCAACTCCCTCAAAATATCCGCACATTTTAAGTTAGAGTCTCATATCAGTACTATAGTCAGTTTTTAATTCGACACAGTGGTATAGCCAGTGATTCGACACAATGGTACAGCAAGCAACTCATTTCGGTCCATCTTAAGTTAGCTACTTATTTCGGCCCATTTTAGGCTACATCCTTATTTCTGTATTCTCATTAATCTAATTTCGAAACATACTTAAGCCTCTAATTTATAAAAACTTAATCTTGAAATAATCTAGAGGGGCACTTGGCGTGTATCTGACTTCACACTTAATGGTGTGTGTATCTCCGAAAAATGCAGCAACAATGTAGTCATGAAGTTTAGGTAAGGTTACCTCAGTGTTACCTTACCCCATGGTTAATTACAGATCGGAAGCAATATAGGGTCATGTAGTCAGAAACAGGATCAGACCTCAGGGATCGACTGCTAGTTACAACTCCCTCACTGTGGTTACTGAAGGCTCGTTAATAAGGCTGTATGGACATAACGAGGAAGAAGACGACGACGATGACTACCATGATGACAATGATGGGAAAACGTTAGTACTAACTTTGCAGCTCTATGTTAATTAAACATTGGTGATGAGGCTTTATTAAAGGGCAGGGACAATTCCTTGTTCAGAGCAAATAAACTTCAGAGATACAGATGTAGCTCTGCTTCATGACAACAGTCTCAGGGCGCAATGCGTTCGAGACTTGCATTTATAAGCCTGTGAAGCCTTAGTTATGAAGTGATTGCAAGTCAATACCTTGCAGCAACATGGGGAACTCGAGGACAAGTGTCCTGTTTCCGAAGTTATAAAGCAGACTCCAGACCCCGGAGTAGTTGTTTTGCTCATGTAGCCGTAAATGGGGTGGTAAAGTGTTCTGGGTCACAAACATAAAGCAGTGGTCATAGAGTCTCGACACTGCTTTAAAACTTCTAAAACAAGACGATTTTCCTTGAGTTCCTCATTTTTCCCTGTGGAAACGACTTACTTTCGCTTCATAACTGCGACCCCAGGTCGTTTGGCCCATGGATTGCGAGGTTTTTGCTGCACGCGCTGGGGCCAATACGGTCAAGAAAAGATGGCGCCAATGCTGCTACTCGGCAAAAGCCAACGACATTAGAAAGATTTACTTTGGTATTCTGTGCAGACTAAAGGACAGTGGCGACTGATGTTGCACGCGCAGGATATGACAATAAGGCGAAAATCTTGCAATTATAGAGCCAAGCGTCATGCTTAGCACCGAACTTTCTGTTGAAGTTGGATGTCATTTCTTCTGACCTCTCCCAGTTAAAGAAATATTCAAAATGAGTTTCCACCAAGAGAAAGGATAGATTGTGCAGGGCTAAACCTTGTCGTGACTCATTTTTAAGAGATGGAATCAGAGATACGGATTCAAAATAAAATTGTGAATAATTAATCATTTCCATCAATAACACGTATTTCATTTGGTCAGTCTGTTTTCTCGAACGGTGTCAAATTGTAATGTGCTTGTCACAACAAACTGCATATAAAGCTGTCAGGTGTCATTGTTATTAGCTATTGACTGTATCGTGAGTAAGCTTAAATTGTATAAGGATTATTGTGGAAGAACGAAAGAGCGTGAATGACGTCAGTTGTTCCGAAGACGTATATGGATGATGTAAAAAAAAAAAAGGAAATGACGTGAGGGAGAGCGCGAGGAGCAGTTTGTCAGGTTGGGAGAAGAAAGAAGTTTAGGACGTGAAAACAAGTAGGGTAGGAATTAAAAAGAAGAATTTGTTAAGTAGGGCGTTTGAGTAGGGCGTTTAGGAGTTATATAGAACGATTAGTTGAGTAGGTATTCGGCAGAACTTTCTTATAGAGGGGGAATGTGACGTCATAGGCTGGTCTATGTTATTTTGTCAGAGGTTTGGGGTTAGGGTAGGGTTAGGGTTAGGGTTAGGTTTAAGTTTAGGTTTAGTTTATTGGGTACAATTGGACAATTGAGTGGAGCGAGCAGACGTTAATGCCGCGAGCCATTTCTGTTATGGCCGCCATGTTGCCCCCACTGTTAGAAAGCTGTTCCAGGTATTCTTTTAGATATTCAGAAAGGAAGGACTCAAGGGGTAGGGATTTTGTTATTTTAAAGTAATCTAGATGTAAGAATCGGTTTTTAACTGACTTTTTCATGTGTGTATTTTTTATATATTCATAATTAGTAAAGCAGATGGATTCGTTAGACAAATCATTCTTTTCTTTTACTTTGTGTGAAAGAACACGTATTTTTCAGGCTCCGTGTATATATTGAAAGAATTGAGAGACTGATACACTTCGCGGTGACGTGACAAAAGCGTATACAAAAAAAATCACTGGGTTTTTAAACTCATGGATTGTTCTAAAGTACTTGTATTTTATTCATTAATGTAAACTTTCGGGTACAAAGTCATTCATACTCGACTGACAAGAAAAATCGCTTTTGTAGGTCAGTATTAGGAATATTAAAACTTACCTCACAACAAAACTAAAATTATTATTATTCGACAATAAAAGTTACGATTACAAGTCGTTTTAATGTATTTTTATGTCGTATATTTAGAGTAAACATTACAAGACATCTTTAGTTTACAGCTTATACTTTATATTGTCACGACGCCTGACCGAAGGATATGCAATCTGAATACATAATGTCAAGGAATCATAAGAAAATAATCGGATATTAGGAAAGTAGTAATACATGTTCTAGAATGTTTACTAACGCCTAATGAATGATTGGACTGCCACGACAACGAGACTGAACTTTGCTGTCGAGCGTCAAGAGAAATCCCTGGTCGGCAGTTAAGTCGGGGATTAAGTACTCCACTGTTTTAATTTGAAAGAAGCGAGAACCGCCTCTTTAGGAACAGAGCCTGCAAAATCGTCCTTTAATCGCGACAAATCAGAACAAATCATGATATTAGCTGATGTAGCCCGTCCTAGCCGCCCTGTGCCCACCCCACGCAGACCACGTGATCTGTCGGCACGAGGCAAAGACTGCGCCCCGAAGTCCGTGCCGGTGGTGCGTGATTACTGAGAGACAAGTAGCATTAACGAATCATTGCCAGAGAGGATCCTATCTAAATTGTCCGGATAACGGGCGGGATATTGTGCTGGAGCCCAGCGAAGCTTGTACACGTGAAGAGGGCAGGGCAGACAAGGGACGAAAGGAGGGACGGGGGGGGGGGGAAAGAATGTTTGAACTCTTTAATTGCTGGTCTGTTGTGTTGACAGCTGGTGTGACTGGTGGTCTGAGTGCAGAGGGATGGAGGTACCTGCTGCTGCTTGTCACACAGTCTCCACGAATCGAAAAGCAAGATCCCCTCCCTCCCTCCTTCCCTCTCACTCACTCATTGAATGTATTGCTGTACGTTCTGATCCGCTTTGTCTGTCTGTCGATTCATCCACCTATCCATCTGACAAGACGTTCACTAATTTAAGAATTCATCTGATGTTTTTTCTACCCCCCTCACCCTTACACACACCTCATCAAATCTCTTTCTCTCTCACTCTTTCTCCTCGCTTTCAATCTCTTCCTATACACACTAAATTGATTCATGATCAACATGAGGTTTTTACAATTTCAAATTCATTTTTGTCTCTCGCAAAGGCCAACCCAAAATCATTAACTGTTTCCAAGCTAGCAAAACTAATGTCACAATCCCTGGGAGACGCAGCCAAAATTGTCAAACAGCAGTCTCTGTGCTTTGGCCAGGCCAGCCCCCAGCGCTCGGTTATGGTCACGCGCCCCAAGCAATTCAACGATTTGCGGTCCAATTTGCGCGACACTGTGTTGATGATAATTGCACGCCACAACCACACATAATCTCCTGCGCCCTGTAGTCAATGAAGATGGACAAACTAGTCTGACATACAGCTCACTTTTCAGTCTAGTTATTTTTCGTCTCACAATTCAGCAATGACCACCTGCATTTGAGATAGAATGAAAGAAAACAAAGAGAATCAGATAGAAAGAAAACAAAGAGAATCAGAAAGAAAGAGAATGAAGAAGGAATGAAAAAGATAATAAAAAAGAGAAAAAATCTTAGAAAAATCCAAAAATTAAAGCAAGAAAAAATAAAAGCAGAAAAAGACTTTAAGACTTCAAGAAAGATCACAAAAAAGAAATAAAGAATATAGGATAGAAAAAAAGAAGACAGAAATATAGCTGGTGTGGTTTTCCAATTTTTTTTCAGCTATACCAAGGCAGGGCTTATTTTGATTATGCATGCAACGCAACGTGTCCTAGGGCCAGTTGCACAACACATTTCTAATTTTAAACACTTTTAGTCCTTAAATCTTTTTAGATAATCAATTTAAAGTGCACACCACAATTTTAGAATTTTAAAAACTAAAACTGCTTTAAGTAAAATAAAGTTGTTTATTAAGTCCATCCTGTCAGTACAATATTTTGCATGTTCCTGTGCAATGCATCGAAATGGCAAAGAAGAGATTTTGCTTTTTAGAACAGTTTTAAGGTTTAGAAACATGTTGTGCAACTGGCCCCAGAACTTTAACTATTCTTAACGGGACTAGAAAAAAAGGAACAGTAAAGAGTGAGCAATTCTTATTGTTACGCTTTTGGGGGTAAAGCATGTGAGCACCTCATACACACCTCAAACACCATACAAAACAGGATACATCACAGGGTATATCATAGTCACCAAATCCTGTTTTATGATGTTTGAATTTCCTTACAAAAAGTGCGTTTTTTGTGATCTGATGTTCAATTCCCATCTATAGCAGAGACGCCTATAAGTTTAAGCGGGGGAAGGTAGTGTAATGTTTCTGAGTGTCTGACAACATTATCATGTGAAATCTGCTCAAGAATAATTATGATGAAGTAGAAGCTTTATAAGTATTAAATGGAACTGTTTTGTCTTTTCCAGTAACATCGTAAACAGATACAAATCTGAAAAGAAAACTTTTAACGAATAACTTTCAAACTTGTTTTACTCAAAACATATGTTTTCAACAGCGAACATGGTAGAAAACAAAAAAAAGTCATTTCAAATGTATATTAGAAACAAGATTTGAAAGGTATAAGCTATATTTATGCCTAAGAGCATTAATGAATGCAGTAAATGCTCACCAATAATACCTGGCTTCCTGAGCAGTTGTTGCATGATGAAAATATCAAATGTGTCCCTTATGGCACAAAGGAACTTAATACTTGGAAACTACATTTACACAGTCATACACACTGATGCCACCAGTAGGTTGTAAGTCAGTCCAAAGTGTACAAACTATATTTTTAATGTCAAAATTTTCTGTCACAAAACCACAATTTTGCCTAGTACATAGCAGCAGTAACAGCAGCAGAGGAGAAGACGACCATGTCATCAGCGTTGTCGTTGTTCGGTTATTTTGTCATTTCTTCTCCGTGTTGTCTGCTATAAAATGTAGACAGACAAAAGTGTTCCCCGGTTGTTCTCGTTCTGCATTGTAAACTTTAATGTGTGTGCTTGCATTTTGATGTGAAGGAAATGTGATTCTCATGGTCTCCAACTTTTTAGTTCCTGAAATACAAGGACTTAAGGTTACAGTCCGTGTCAGACTGATACGCTTCTGTCTTTCTGTCTTTCTAAGTACTCTGACGGAAGCAGTTTGGATGTCACGTGGTTCATTCACAGATGTTGCTAGCCCTTGCTCAGCTCTTCATTACTTTAATGCAACAAAGAGATGATGATGTCTGCTGGGAGAGGAAGTTTCGGCAAGGACTCGTCCTTGACACTCAGCCAAGGACCAAACCACGATCTTCATCAGCTGCAGTAACTAATCCCAATCTTAGTAAACCAGAAATTGCCACACATTAAAATCCAGCTAGAATCATCGCTGCACTAGGAGATAAAGATGACGATTACCGATGCGTGACATTTTATTTTGCAATTGCTGGCCACAACTTGCAGACAATGAAGGTCCTTGTACTGTCAAGGCCAACAGATGTGCACAAAAAGCCCAGCAATCAGATACATCAAAACTCAGCTTTAGCCGCCTAGTCCCGCTGTTTCCCTCTACAGGGCATCCCTTCTCTTGACCAGTCAGAATTATTGGCAATTAAAGCAGACTATCCGAGTAGATTTTGAAACGCTGTGTGACTGTTTGCAAATGCAGGTATTATGCAGCTTATCAGCCTGAGACAAATATTTGTTTTATCAAAAAAAAACTACTCTAATCCAATCGCTAACTTTAAACAAGCTGTAGTTACAGTGTCTGTGCATTATTTTGCGTGTAACTAACATTATCAGATGTTTCATTGCTTCTCTAAACACAAGCTCCATGTATGAGATTTATTGTGAATTAAACTTCCGACAGAACACACATCAGGTGCGTTGACAAAGATAAAACTGACTTTTACAATTCATGTATGAAAGCGTAAACACACAGCCTTGTGCTTCGTGATGCACCGCATTCTTTGTGTTTCCAGTGCGAACTTCCCCCGTGCGATAAGTCGTGGAAAGACCCAGTACCCTTGAGCCCCCGACAGAAACCCTTCAAACCAGTCACGGAGCAGCCGTCAGAACTAGATGATTGCAGACGACAGAAAATCAGAACCTTGTTAGCTTTCTTTGTAATAAGCAGACTAGCAAAAAGGATGAGCAAAGAGTGGCTTTGGGAGCGAGAGAAAGAGAAGGGGAGCAAGAGAGAGAGAGAGACAGACACACATACAGCAAGAGAACTTCCAAAGGCTGTTGGCAGACATGTGCAAGATCGCTCGGCCAGTAATAGCCCAGGGAGGATGGCGTCCTATTAGTTCGAAACCGTTCGAAGGGCCCTGGGGTTTTTTCGACAATAGAGTCGAAGCTTCTCCTTGCTATGGTCAAAGCATCGAGGGAGGGCTTCCGCTACAAAAGAGTTAGGCCATTTCTGCTTTCTCCATGCCATCCGAGATTGACCAAGATTAATCTCAGAGGCAATCAATGTGAAAAAGAGAGGGTCGGCCAAAGGCTTCCATTGCAAGGCAAACAGCAGGTTTTGGAGGCCAGTCAGCAGCGGCCAAGGGACATCACTGCAGAGACAACCCTGTGAAGGAGGGTGGGGGTTGTCCAGATACGGGCCTCACGTAGCACTACCTCTCCGTTTCCCCATCCTACCCTACACCTCTCCCCCCCCGAGCGACAGCGCGGTGCTAACTGAAGCAGTCACGCCGTTTTCAGCAGAGTTATCTTGGAAGCAGAGGATAGTATCTTTCGGACAAAACACGAACAAATGCTTTATTCAAATACAAACTGAGAATCGTGCTCGGAAAAAACGGTGACGCAGCTTTGATGCAAATATCAGGGAAACACTAACTTTTGACAAGAACCTTGACATAGGTATAAAGTGCATGTCACTTTCTAAGGTTAAAGATAACATGGTAAAGCTACAGTTTTATAGTTGATTCCTTTCTCCTTGTTTTTGCCCCCACCTCCCATTTTTTTTCAGCCAGTCCACCAGACGCATAGTAAGAGAATATTAAAGTCTTCTGACAATATTCAAGTATAATTTTCAATAACAGCGGTTATTTAAGATCTTTATTTAAGATCTTTCGCTTTCACATAATCAGAGAATTACAAGCCAGATCGCCACATTCTAAAGCCACGCCCATTTCCCATGAGGACTTGATTTGAATTTAACATTACTGCCTTAGCCACACTTTTCACCTTATTTTTCTCACCTTTTTTCTCAGCCAGTCCCACAAACACACAATCATAGAATATTTGAGTATTATGATTGGACTAATTTAATATAGTTTACAATAACACTACATCTTTCAAACATTCAAACAACCGGCGAATTTTACCAGCAAGACTGCCCCATTCGAGAGCTATGCCCATTCCCCGTGAGGACGATATTTAAATGTAATATCACTGCCTTAGCCATTCCCTCCTGTGATATTGGCCACATTGGCATGATTTAGCGTATAATGTCAGTCATTTTTTTAACCTTTCACTTCGCAGTGAAATAACATTCTATTTTAATTTTCTTCGTTTTCGACCGGTCTTCAAATGGCAAATCTTTCTTCTTTAGTATTTAAGATATTGTAATGCCAGTTATAAAAACCTCAAGGTTTAATGTGCATATCATTCGTGCCTAGCTACTTGTGGCAACACCCCGTCACACGGCCCAAGACATGATGCACAGGGGTCTGACATCCAGGAACTTGCCGGCTATACAAATTCATACCGCAAACTACACGATCCACACGAGCTTGGGATGGTCCGAGGTTTGCCGGCCCCTGCTGAATAGTTTTGATAGCGACGTGAGCCACGCGGCTTCAGCACCCGGGCAATTTGTTGACCATGTCCTGTGCCCCCTTGATTCGATCCGATTAAGTGGATGCTGGCTTTGTTTGTCAAGACCTCTTCCGAGTCAACCCAGCACGTGCGCCCAAGGGAGCTCACTCCGTGTACGTTTCCTGATTTTCAGCAGCAAAGGTCCTGGTTGCAACAGCACCAGCAAGTAGTTGTGTGTGGTATTATGCAACAGTGAGCTTGTGCACTTGCTGTCAGATAGTCTTAAAGAGTACGCGTATCTTCGGATTAAAGTATTCATTTGGAGTCAACAAAATCACATTCACACATATTTAAATTATGTATGTTCATGAATATATATATAAGAAAAAAATATATTTTCATATTCCACCGTTTTTATGTTCAACCTTTGCTTATGTACCTGCCGCTTATGTAATAACAAGAAAATACTATAGCATCCCGAGCGAAGCTGTTGAGCTAATCTTTAGGACATTGAAGAAAAATTACTCGAAATAACATCAGTTTTCACCTGGGTCAGGAAAATACAAAGATTGTAAAAAGACTGCGTTGAAAAATGACCATAAAACATTTCATTTTAGACGATTTGTGTTCTATCGCAAGGTGCTTAGTTTCCCTGCACTCGGTAATGTAAAATCCGAATTGCCCAGCATTTAGTCATCTTGAATTAAAACTATGCAAAGACCAACCCAATCTTACGAATGGAATAGTACAAGTATAAATAGTAAAAGACTATTTTGCAATTATATCACAGTATCTTCAGCTAGACGATTCGACCAATAACCTTGGCCCGCCGAGATATTAACTTACAGAGTAAGCGAACGGCTAGTTTTTTGGGCCCCAAGGGAAGCTGGCATGATCAAGTTCTGTAACTATATCTTCTGGACTACATGGCGCTTGGCACCAGCGAGTGTCTGCTACGGAGCCAGGCCACACTGCGTCACGTGACGTATGTTTATTAGATAAATACATAGACAACTGGTCGGTCCTCGGATGGCGGGCGATTTTCAGAGTATTCTTTTCGCTGTCATTAGTGACTTCTTCCCAACGAAACTTCCCCCGCTCAAGGGAGGCTACAAGGAAAAGTTGTATTCACAGAGAATGAGGTCATTTGTAGTGACAGAAACATTTTTAACTTCATGTGGGTGTTGCAGAAGTCGAGGACATTATACGAAAAATGTTGCGTGAAACGGCCACAGTATTCTGTTTTTACATTCAAGTGGGTCTTCTCTACTGTCTTTGGTGTCTGATCCTGTGAAGTGTGACTGGACACTAGAGTCCAGGATAGTGGATTGTTTATGTTGATAGTACAGAGATCGTGCATATGCTTCATTCGTGTTTTCTCTTCCTTCATCAACCGTTAGTGCAAAAATAGCGTTTATCTGCTCTTTACTTATATATATACGTTTTGTTTGATAATGAAATACGCTTTCTAGGTTGTCACTGAGGCAAGGAGCAGAGGTGCTAATGTGCTAACGCCCAAAACTGTCATCACCAAGACAAACCATTGGTTATGGCCAGAGCCCCATCGACCAAACTGTCGTCAGTCTTTTGGAAATCTGTTGTAGGTTCCGTTGGCCGAAGCCTAATAACCTTGCAGAGAGGGCTAAACTGCCCGGCGGACTCCGTTAGGAAGGCCTCCCATTGCAATTGTGGACCACATCACCGCGAGCTCAACCACTGAGACACAAGCACAGCAGCATCAGTGGCCGAGGGTGTTAAGTGAGGACAGAGTCCTAACAATAAGCGACAGCCTGTTGTCTTAGTGATGAGGGACTGGCCAGCGACCAGGGAAAGACTTGACCCGTCAGCGACCTTAACAACCCACCGTCCGAGCCGTGGCTAAGGATTACAGTGAATATATCTGGTGGACTAAAAAGTAACAGTCAATCAGTCTGATAAAAGAACGGGATTTTCAAACATTATTCAAGATGTCTTTGACTAAATTTCCATCTTCTTCTTACTGTTGCTAGTTGTTGCGTTATTATATTTCAATACAAAATGTAACATTATTCAAGTATCTCAAATGGAAAGAAAGAGAGAGATAATATCTTATTCCAAGAATATGCAGTGAAAACTTTTGACATCAAAATGTCTATAAACTTAAAATCGGAATTGTATCTATACTCAGATAATTCGGGTTTTCTGCCTTACTTTGAGTGCATAAAAGGTAAATATTGTTACTGATCTTCTAATTATTTTTGTCAACAGAAATGGTAGTGTTGGTTTGAAAAGAAAAAACAAAAATCACAAAGAGAAAGACAAAAGAAGAGTAAAAGGAAGACTGCAATATGAGCACTGCTTGATATTTTGTTGTCCACACTGGGTGCAAGTTACTTCACTCAGAATGAGCCTCAGGGCCCGTTCTGCAAGAGACCTTCCAAATGTTGAGGAAAGGATCGACGCTCACTGACTCATTATCTGAAGTCAGCGTGCTCTCCCCTGGGCTACCATTCTCGCACCTTGAAGCGACCCTCTGAAGTGTCAGCACCCGAGATGCTTTGGCCTTCGCAACAAGGTACGAACAGGCGTGGCTTCAGCCGATGGGTACGAGCCTCCTGCAGGCAAAGAAACTCCCAGTCCACAAAGATGTGACCTTTAAAACTCCGTGTGTTGCTCTGTGTTTTCTTTTCCTGCTCCACGCGACAGGGCCATCACTCTAAAGTACTCTCCAGAGCTTTCTGATTTATATCCCTGGTCAAAAAGCAGGGCACTGCCTCTCTTCACTTTCTGCTATTCTGAAGTTGGCATTGACGTTTTCGCAATATATATAGCAAATATAACATTCAGGGATATTTGAAATACATCGAAAATTCTTTTAGAACTTAATGATTATCTTGCAACATTTTGGACCCCTTAAATGTAACCCTTCTGTCAAACGATGCAGACCACGGCGACATAACAGAAGAGTTTAAAAATGCATCGTGATATTGTTAAGGCGGTTTATTTACACAATTATATACTTCATCAAATATAACTGCCTCTTCACGAGCTATAATTATTGTTATATTCACGCTATTACTTAATCGCAGACAAATGCTCCAATTCCTGTGGTATTTTACTTGTTAAAATATCTCGAAAAAAGTAAGTGATGTGGCAATACACCTAAAGACAGTACACCTTAGTGGTTGCTAAAATCTCCCACCAAGCTGCTTTACAACAATGTAACATTATTCTTTGCTTTATAGTTTAATGAAGTTTTCGTTGACTATAAACTTTGTGGTAAAGAATTTCTATTTATTATCAGAATGACATTCTGTGTTTGCTTTGATGATGCATAGCTGTACCTGCTTCCCCAGAAGTTATGATTTTTTTTTTGACGGGGTAAGTCTGTATAGCTCTTTGGGAGCCGGTAATGGAATAAAAGAAGACTAAATATGCATCTATATTACATTGTTTTTTCAGGTATTAGGCTCCAAATGAGAAATATACATAACATGTTGATGAGTTAAATGCGGCCTTTTGGTATTCTTCCCAGAGTAATTTATAAGGATTATATTTAGATGGGTTCCGCTTTAAGGTGATCCTGATTTCAAATGCAATGTCAGATGTAGAGGTGTAAGCATGATAAGTCACAGGTTGTGGGTTTTGTTCCCGTGGGGCCAATGAACGCGTGAAGTTCGAAGCTGTGCATGGCGGGAAGGCTGGCAGTTGCACATACTTCTCCCAGATCCATCTTCTTCGTGATTTCAGCAACCTTCCTGCGCCACGAAAAGTAAGTATTCAGACAGAAATGTTTGTCGTAAAATCAAGATGCTCAGAATTCAAAAGCCTATATATTTTGTTGTGGCCTTAAGCGATTTTAAATATTGTTACAAAACGAGAAATATTTATTTGACCTTAAAGTAGCTGTTGTTATTCTGGAATTGTTTTGATGTTATCACATAACTGCTGAGCCATTGTCGTGTCTCAATTAACAGCATACAGAGGCCCGTTGATTTTATTTCAATTGGATAAAGAAAATATAGTATTTAAATGATAAACTTGTATACATCAATAATTAAGCATTTTGTCCACTCTTGCTGATTATCATGACAAAAGTGCAAAATATAATCAATCTGGCTTTCTTATAAAGATTTATTTACTCATTGGGGATGTACATTTTTCTAGAAAGAAAGGGAGAATATCTTATCTGCGTTCATGGCCGGTCCTCGCAACTAAACTAGCTTTAGGGCTAGCAGAAAAGGTCAGTAGAAGCATGAGTGAAAAGAGGAATAGCATTTCCTGCTGCTGAAACCGTAAAAAATTGTTTTGATGTCAAAGGCGTTTTCGTGCCGCTAATTAACTTGTTACGCAAACTCTTTGATGCATTAGGAAACACCTAAGAAAAAACCTGTAGCCAGAGGTTAAAGAAGACTTTCATTTAAACCAAACAAAAGATAACAGGCATTTTGTATGATTGTATAGAAAACACAACAAAACAAAAGAACAAGGCGGACTCGGTTGTAGGCATCGTAAAGTGTCAGCCTTTGAAATGCTAAGGTTTTCGAAGAAGCCCCAAGAATGGTTTACTGGTATGAAGATGCAAAAACCCTGTATTCCGAACTCAAGACCAGTACCCAAGTAAATCTTCACCAGCCCAGATTCACTAACTGGATCAGGATTTTACTGGTCACTCTGGGACTACAAATATCTAGCCCTTTTGGAATGTAACTTTACAAGAAAGTAACATTTTAGGAGTGCAACATATTGGTAATATAAAATTTCTGCCAACCCCCCCCCTAAAAAAACAAAAAAACCAAAACAAAACAAAACGAAAAAACCCCCAAAACAAAAAACAAATTGTAACTGGTAGAGACGGCGGAGGCTCGAAAAGCTGACTGATGGCACTAGCGTGGACCCAGCCTGCAGTCTGCAGCAACTGATCGTGGATCAAGTGGCGCGCAACAGACTCATCCTCGCTTGCAGTGGAGAATGTAAAAAAAAAAAGGTCATCCCGTAACCTTTTCAGGTCGTTGGGGAGTGAAGTGTTAGAGACCTCACTTTTCTCGCTAACTTACCTTCCCCAACCTTCTAAGGAGTCAGGTACCCGTTCCCGCAGCTGTGCCGACTTGGGGAAGTTTGCTGCGCTAACCGGGAATTGAACCTGTGCACTCTCAGTTCAGACTACTTGGCTATCCGCTTTCTCTTATGAGTGGAGAATGAGAATGATCGCAAATGTACCTTGTTAAAGACCAGGGTGCATACAAAATGACAGGACCTATCTATGCACCCTTTTTAGTCCCGATCCAAGTGTTCAACATCTCCACTCCAGATGGACTGCAGAAGGACTTGGTCAGAATAGGCGTTGGTCTCAAACATTGTTTCATTGATCCCATTGCACACAACATCTTCATAATGTTTCGTAATAGCGGAACGAAAGTCGAAAAATGACAGAGTATGCGCAAAAAACATCTGCACTCAATCCATTTGATTGTTTTAGCATGGGAGAAAGAAATAGCACAGAAGAGTATATTGTAATGTGAAGTTGCTACCAAGCAAGCAAGCAAGCAAGCAACATGCTTCAGTAGCGCTTTCTTTAAATCCTATTGCTACCTTTTTCTGAATTATCTATTTTAAACCCCATAACTCAAGCTTGTAAGAAACTCGTATACCCACAAACTCGCTGAAGTGAAGCGCTTACAACAGTCAGGAAAGCTACAGGTAGTTTACTGAACCCAGAGGAGAGAGACGAATACACTGGCAATACAACATCTAAGGGTAATTCCTACAATAAAGCAGAAAAAACTAGGTATTGGGTAAAATCCTTCATCAGCAGCTTTTCCATAGACAAACCGCAATATGAGGTTGTTGATAACATTGCCCACACTTCGTTCGCTCTTTTGCCTATTTTACTATCAACCACAGAAACACATGTGTCTTCTTGTAAGCAACTACACAAGAAAATGTTTAGGTCAGTCTTAAGATCAAAAGCCCTGAAGTAGGAGAGGAGAAGAAAGTTAGATACCGGCCTCCATTAAGGGAAGTCAATATGTCTAAAAAGACAAAGCTAGTCGATAAAGCGACCTCCCTGCAATGAACAAAGGTCGTGAACACAAGAAGAGGGGGGGGGAGGGAGGACGAGCAGAAGACAGAAGGCAGAGGGGATCTATGATTACGACAGCGCATGCGTAAGACGACTCCGCTATTTCGACGTCGAAACAAATCGAACTGATCAATAACAGTCTCCATTTTGGAAGGGTCAGCAAAGACCCAGGATAGTGAAGACCGGAAGCTCGCACGTATAGGAGGAAGCAAAGCTGACGACAGAATATAATTATAGTTCCTACAGGAAATAATTTCGACACAGTTGTGCACGACTGTACTGTCCAGTTGAAGTGCCTCGTTCATCATCATCATCATCGTCGTCGTCGTCGTCGTCGTTGTTGTTGTTGTTGTAGTCGTCGTCGTCGTCGTCGTCGTCATTCGCTGTTTTTATTCGTGTAAAGCCCCTCACATAATTGTATGTTCACATTCAGACCTCTTGCAAACTGTGTTCATTGAGCAAGTGCGCACGAGTGAACGCTTCAAACTGTGAGATAACTTCTTCACAAAAGTATATTTTTTATAACAAAGCTACCGCATTTCCAAATGGTATCTCTGTTTCAGTAGCTGTAAAGAACTGAACTCTTTATTTGCAGGTTGCGGCATACGTTTTCAGAAGGTTGCAATATTCACTTTGGCCTTTTGTCGCAAAGTTTTTATTTTTTTTATTCACTTTCGTATACCCTTGCACCTCAGATTTCGTAGAAACGGAATAATCACTGCGGAATCGTACTATTTAATGTCAGCTCCATTTTTCGAAAAGCCTGAAAATTCGCATAAATCGGCAAGACCAACGACTTCAGGCATGACACAACCTCTACCCTCCCGCCATCGTTTCCTTCTCGGTTTCCAAATTATCGTAATCAGACTGCCGTCAGCAGGCAGACTGCGAGTACTCCTCTCTTGCTCATAACTGCCCAACCCCCTTCCCAGCTCGTCGATGCGTTTCTCTGCCAATGTCTACTGGTTCCCCTTTTGCGGTGCGCGCCACCTTACTGGCTCATCCCGCTGAAAATTAGATTTGTATTCAGTTTTACGGCCCTCGCTCTCCGTAATCGGGGCCCGTAATGGCACGCTATTTGAAGCCGTGGCAGCAAAATGTTTAATTCAATAGATTCTGCATGCCCGCTAGCTTCTGTGATGGTAGGATGTCTGGGGGGTAGGACAGCTTCACGAACAAGGCGCTGGAACGGGACAGCGCAGACCTGTACAACTGTGTCGTAAGGGGGAGACAAAGAAGGACAAGAAATATAAAAAGAAGGAGCGAACGAGAGAAGAAAAGTTCATCAAACTTCGTGAGCATCGTGATTAGCTAAACAAAGCTTTTAACGGGATAGTAATGGAAAAACTAACTTAAAAACTATTTATATCATTAAAATATTTCAAATATAATTTATTTGTTTAAGAATTTTTAAGACTTTCTTCAGTAAAACTAGCCAATAGCAAATTTAAAAAGCTGTAAGAATTTTATAATAAATACACTAAAGATTTATTTATTTATTTATTTATTTTTAATTGGTGTTTTACGCCGAGCCAGCAACTAAGGCTATATCACGGCAAGGCAGCTAGCCCTGTTAACAGTTGCCACATGCAGAGAAAGAACAGCGTGCCCGAGACGAGAACTGAACCCAGGACAGCCAACCTTCACTGTATTGGTGACAGGCGCTAACCGTTGCGCCACCGGACCGCCCTAACTAAAGATTTAAAGAGTATTTTAGTGAAAACAAAACTTTTCTCTTGAGGTGGATTAATTTTACAGGTGCAGGGTCTTCAAACTTACGGTTCTCTGTCTTAGTTTGGATCTTTTAACCTCAAATCCCACCCACTGTAAAACTCCACTCAGCTTAATTTAAAACTTTGTCCCTCCATCTGTACTACTATCCATCTGTCTGCACGCCTGTCTGCTTGGTAAAGCTTCAACGTATTAGTTTTCTTAATTTCCTTTCTTTGTAAGGATTAGCTCTCTCGTATTGTTTCTACAAAACTTTTGCTGTGGGATTTGGGGGCAGACTGTAACTCCACACCTCCCCCAACTGGGATACCACAGATGTTCACGACTATCGATCTCTTTGCTGTCAATTGTCAGTCAGCCTCCTGGGATGTATAATTTCGTCCTATCGAGTTGCCTTAACACACGGCATTTGCGCTGAAACTGCTTGTTGCTTAAGCCGCATGTTGTTTCCTGACCACCCGACAGTCAGCTCTGCACGTGTGTGCCTCCATCTGCAAAATCGCTTGCCTGCTCCCTCCATCATCTGCTTTGTTTTCCTCTGTTCGTGTTATAAGGAAATTCGAAATCATATTACTCAGAAACTGAATACATTCCACTGATGAAATACATAAATCAGTCTCTGAATTTTTTTGTGGTAGGGTATCTTTATAGTCTAACCAACAAGTGGTCCCGCAAGCTAATTTTTCTGCAAGGATCGAGCGTTACCAAAACTTAAAATGACGATCTAAATAAACTCGACGGGGAACCGGACAATATCCGAGTCCTACTCACAAATTCAGAAAAAATGTAACTTAATAATCATATACTTACCCTGTAAACCAAGAACAGTTGTATATTGTAAAGCTTTTTATAATGGTACATGTGGACACTTTCTTCTTGTTTCTCTCTCTCCCTCTCACTTTTAATCTTTTAAGTATAGACACTCAACAAGTGTGTTCTGTGAAACCGTACTTACTAAATAAAGAAATAGGAAACAAAAAGTAAAAAAAAAAAATTCAGAAAAAAATGAAGCCAGATTTCTGGTGCTGATAGGTGGTTAGTTCGTGAACACCATAAGTTCCGCTGTTTGCACAAAAGCTGCATTTAATTTCCCATGCAGCTATTAAATAATATCTAAATTACTTTAAACTAAAAATAAAGAGATTTATTTTTCGGGCTGGTCTGTTGTTCAAAATCATTGGCCTGACCACCATGCGGCAAATATGGTATATGAGTGTTTTTATTTTTTATTAGTGTGATGAAGAATTTTCTCAGAAACTGTTAGAATAATTTAACCAACAAATACTTTTATTTCCAGATGATGATTTGTGGTACAGTGTTTGTAACAATTAAATGCGGATATAAAGTGTGGTCATAGTAACTCTACGGATGATTGACGCAGGTTTTGTTGTTTACAAATACTTTTGATTAAGACAACTGCTTTTAAAATGTGATTTATGTCGCAAGAGATATATGCTTTTTAAAAAAGTTTTAAGCTGGTCCTAACCATGTATATATTCACTACCAATCAGACTGCAAGATATTCAGCTTCCTACAGACGAATTAAAATGAATTAAATGGAAGGGTTAAACTCGTGATAGCTATACAAACACGTTGTTAATAAAGGACAATTGTTTAATCTGGATTGTCACAGACATATTATGTTTAGGGTTTAATTCTTAAATGCTTTGTATTAGAAAAAAGATAACGAAAGACTAAATTGTGATTTAGCTTTTAAGACTGTTTTTGTCCTGATGATTAGTATGTAATGTTGATGTTTTCCGTCTTTATTACTTATGTGAACAAAAAATTTATCCTTTTCAAATTTTTGAGGTGTACAACTTTGTCTCTAGTGAAAACAATAACCTTGGATATCTTGTGGTTTCCAGAAGCTTTAATTTCTTATGAGGATTATCTAATAACGAAGTCATTGAAACTCTACCTTAAACTGTCTGATTTTAAGCAAAGGTGTCTTTGAAGGTGTCATTTTTACTTGCTCAAAATAAATCATATTATTGTTTTATATACCTCAACTGTCATCCCAGTGAAAGTTTCGTGGCCAGCTGTACAATGTAACAAATGTTTACACTCACAACACTGGAATAAAGACTTGGGATTTAAGTGATGCTTAACACATTGACAGGAAAGGTCCAGGCTCTCATCGACTATGATGATGGCGACTTTTACACATAAAAAATGTGCCGATAAGTATTAAGAAACGAAGATATGTAATACCAAAAGTAGAGCTAGATGCCGAATACCTAGGTAAGGCAAAAGAAAGAATCTTATTATTTTTATGCAATGCTATACATTGCCCCGTAGGTACTTTCAGTAATGTGATGATACTCGGACTGAACTTCACGAGAGCGAAAAATTGTATTATCAGCCCCAGGAGTCGTCGAGCTCTCATCACCTCTGAGAGAAAGTAGCTGCTCAAGGCCCTCTGATGGTCTAACAAGGCGTGGAATGGGCAGTCGTGGCCGGAGGGCCGGATGCAGGTCGGGATTACGATCCTTCAGAAACAGCCATCGGTATCCGTCTGCTCAGGGAAAGTAATGTTGCGGTGGTAAAACGAGGTAAGAGGGAGAAGAACTGGTAAATTGCAGAACTGGATGTAAGAAGCATCCTGTTTGTGGACACCCACCCACCCACCCACATCCATCCATCCATCCATCCATCCATCCATCCATCCATCCATCCATCCATCCATCCATCCATCCATACATACACGTGCGCGCGCGCACTGCACTCGACCACGGAGAATGAGAGCTAGAGATAGAAAGAAAGAGAAATTCAGAAAAAGACAGTCGATTCCAGTTCTTTAGAACTGAAAGTGACAGCATAAGCAAACGTATTTTAAAGGAATAGTCGCGTGCAATTATTTTCCTGATGATGGGGTAGATTTCAGTGCATGATACCACTTTCCTGTATCTAGATGAATAGACCTTTACTGTTTTTGAGATACATGCCTACAAACAGCATCATGCAAGATTGCGGCCATGTTTGTACACAGGTGGGAACGGTCTTACAGAGTTTCTCCAAGAAGTTGGACAGTATAAGCGATAAAACTCTCCCTTGGCAGGCACCCTTGTCAGCAAGAAGTCTCCCATAGGGCTGTTGAGTAGCACTACCCTCATTAAGCTTTTGGATAGCTCTTCGATGACTTGAGTAAAGCCTTCTTCGATGCTGGATTTTTGTATCACATGTCACAGCACTATTGCCAGATTCTGTCAGATGCCTTTTTAAAGTCTATAAATTATTGAAGAGATATTGCTGGTGGTTGTTTTTCTATAAGGATGGATGGTCGAAGATCTGCTCAGTTATGCTTCTTCCTGGTCTAAAACCAACCTGCATTGATACTGATACGGTTGTGGAGTATCATTATCAATTTCATTATCACTTGGGTGGATAATTAGGATTAAAGTTCTCCAGTTTTGGCGCCGTTTACTGTTTCCTCTCTTTCAAAGGTATATAAAATTCAGATTGGTTTTATAGTGACATGAACCTGGAAATAGTTAATACTTACAAATATTAAGGAATAATTGTGTCATAAGCTCATAAACTCGTTTATATGGTTCTGGAGTATGGAGGTCTGTGTGCAGATAGTACTGTTATTGAGACAGTCCATTTGTTTGCTATGAAATTTTTTTTAATGTGTCACCCAGAACATAATTTGCAAATGTTTGTGCTTTCTCTGTTAATAGCAAATTGACTTGGGCACTTTCGATGAGCGTTGTAATTTTAATTAAGTTGTGATGTTAGGCTATTTTTTCTGGACCATTGTATTTTGAACAAATTATTGATTTCTCCCCTGCCCCAATATCGGTTATTGGCAAGAGCCTACTTAAATAAAGCAATTGTCATTGTCATTGAAAGATATGTGATTAGTGATTGTGTCTATTCTTTGAATCATTCCTTGACTTCCAAGATTTTTATGGGCACAGAGCCGTAAAGGCCTTTGTTGTATGTGGCTTTAATACATATTGATTAATCGGTACATTTATATACCTCTTAACTAGTGGAACAGGAGATGGAAAGAGCCACTCACACACATTCGTCATTCTGTTAAAGTACATACACAGTTTAGACAGCTGGAAACAAAAGTCTATTTACACGGATATAAATTTTTGCCAATCTTAATAAATAAGAAATTTACTGATGGGACTGGGAAGAAAAGTACTATTTATTATTTGTGTATACACTTCTCTGACAAAACAAACCTGTAATGAACAAGATGGAGAATATGTCAACAATGTCATTAATAGCGGGCTTTTATTATGGTGTCATTACAGATGCAGATAGTCTATACTGTATTTCAAAGTTCCCCCTTCCCATAAATCTATGGGGTTGCTCAGATTCTAAGTCAGGTGCAACAGCCTTCGAACAGTTACGCGTTATCGTTCTTTTGGGTAGCCTCCCTTGATTACGGGTTTCCTTCTCTACAAAAAGGAAGGAGCCTGAAAATATCCAAGTTCGAAGAAGTTTCCCAGTCGAAACAGTAACCCGAGGAAAGATCTAGGAAGAATGTGTTTTTTAAAATAAAAAATTGCAGTAAATAAAAATCCAGCTAAACAGTTACAAACGGACAAGAAATGTGAGGTAATGTGAAGAACCTTGCTGTCTTCCCTTCTCTATGCTAATTTCACATTCAATGGATCTAAATACAGATACAAACCATGCATTCCAATAACAAGAAAAGACGAATAACTGCATCGTACTGTAATGTATTTGCAAATTTTTGCTTTTTTTCCCCCACCTTTAATCTGATGGCTTCCATTCATGGCGTCCAGATAAGAGATACCTTCCCCTAACCTTCTTTTTCCGTAGTGCCATTTGCATGCAGTCACTGAAATATTCCCGTCTGCTCTTGTTATTAACCTCAGCGTCAGTGTGATTTCATTACCAGACGATCTCTGAGAGAATCTCCTATGTACGGTCTAGAGCGGTTGACAACATTAGAGGATACAGAGCAAAATGTTTCATTGGTTGTGTTTTCCTGTATTAGACATATCATCAAAGCCAGCATGAAATTATATTGCAAAGATAATAACAGTCCTTGGAAAATCATACCATTATCAAAACTATTAAACAAGTTATGGGACCTTGTTTTGCTTCTGTCATTATTATTATTATTACTTCTTGCAGTGACTGATAGAGAAAATATTTACCAGAGATTGCAACTTCTTTTTTTCGGAACTGGAAAGTATCTGAACTAACTGTAACAGCTTACAGTTTCGCAAATTATCATTCTGTCGATTTCGCAGTAAATCCCATGATTAAAAAGCGGTAATAGCATACCGGCAATAACCGTTAGTTTAATTATCTGTCGCGAAGGACAAGGTTCCAGACGGGGTTGGGATGGGTGAACACAGGCAGATTTGCTGGACAAGACAGGCTGATGGGAAATTCTTGAAGTCCGTTCTCAATAACACGCTTAAATCTGGCTATTTTTATGCTAATTTCTCGGTAAAGATTTTTTTTTTTAAGGGACATCGTTTTATTCCTGTCCAGTTCACTTCTTTATGGCTTTGCCAATGAGGGATGGATTGTTGTTTCCTCCCGGATTGTCCCTGTTTTTTATGTTTAGACGATTGAGTGTGAGTGTGTGTGTGTGTGTGCATTTATTTTGTGTGTGTGTGTGTGTGTGTGTTTTGTGGTTGTCCTTCTATTTTACTCTCGGTGTGTGCGTGTGGGGTTCTGTTTGTGTGTGTGTGTGTGTCTGTGGGCATTTGTGTATTTTAAAATAATAAAATAAACTTATAAAGCTTCATATATCAGCTCTAATAGACAAGCTCATAGCGTTTTTAAAAAATCACACACACACACACACACACACACACACACACACACACACACACACACACACACACACATGCATACATACGTAAAGGATGCAACTTGGGAGGAAAGATTTGTAGCTAGAAGTTACTCCCAGCCTGCACAGTTCATTTGAAAAAAAGTTTCCTGGCTGCAAATGCTACTATCCACAGTGTGTGTGTGTGTGTGTGTGTGTGTGCCTGTGCACGCGTGTGCTTTTCCTATCTTTCCCCACCTCCTTTTCTCTCTCATGTATGGGAGTAATATCTCTATTATCATTCAAGCTCATTTTTAGTGACATTTTCAGTGATAATCATAAAATAATAATAAACAGTTACACGTTCAAAACCTTCAGCAAGGGCCCCGAGTGCGCACGGCCACGCGCAAGCACGCTCGATCTCGATATATATATATATATAGAGAAGGACACTGTCCATATATTCAGACATGGCGACTGCACATAGATTTCAACTTGTGTTAGCGACAGTAAAGATAGTGGACATTAAAAAACATTAAGCTAGTATTTCAGAGGCCTTTGGCTGACACTCTCAATGCCCTGTTTTAAAGTCCCGCCACAGCAAGAAAAGTTAATGAACCGTAGATCATATCTGTGTACCCCAATAGCATCAGCGTATCAAAATTACATTTTCATTGCAAGCGACAGAAACGACCATTTGACTTTTTTCTCTTAACATTATCTGAATATTTTGACGTTCTGGCACGCGCATTTTCGACCTAGTGTGACCGAGGGCAGGGAGTACAACACAGTTCTAGCCACTAGAAAGATGGCTGGCGTGTAGCAGTAGGCGTGCCAGCGTAGAAAAAACTAATAATTCAAAGTTTTTTGCAGACACATTTCTCGGAGAATTAGAGAATAAATAAGCAGCTCCCAGGTAAGGACTAAGAGGTTATTTTCCGGATAGAATATACAGTATATAGCATGATGGAGGGATCGGGGTAAAAGGCCGCAGCAATGGAGTTCGGTTGTTTTACGCAGAGTCAAAAATAACTGTGTATAATGGCGAATAAAGCCAGCTCTGTAAAAAAAGAAAAAAAAAATTGACGTCTGGAAAGAATTTGTGCATGCCGAATACAAGATCCGAACCAACCACCCATTCTTTGCCCTTTTGTGGTTTGACGATATGCACTTTACAGCAGAGCTGCCGGCCCCAAAGGAAAGAAAAAAAAGACGATAAAGATGATGATGAGGAGGACGACGACGACGACAATGAATTAAAAGAAGGAAGAGGGGGCAAACAGAAGAGACACAGGCTGCTCGGTTGGAGACATGGTTAAAAAGTATGTCGAAGCTTAATGGCATCAGTGTTCTACACCGTATATTTTCCTCCTTAAGGCAAGGGATATCCCCCGTGATTGGGTTTGAATTGACCGCCACAGAAACAGTTCCTACTCCGAAGCTGCCCTTTTCACCATTATTTCGGAGTGAACTCAACTGGATTAAGTAGAGCTTTCGGGAATTTTCGTGAATACGTGAACGTTAGCGATAAATAATACTTTTATTTATGAACGTCTTATTCAGTGTATTGTTACCCACAGGGTTCAGACTGTACTGGCATTCCAGGAGCTGCACCTTAAATGTTGTAGTCTATATCTTTTACAAAATAATAGTATTCACCATAAGAGAAATCAAATATATAAAAATAAACATTTAAGTATATAAATACTCAACATTTTAACACCATCATTTTAATAACTGATATTTTTGTCAACCAATCAAAGCAAACGCATTGAAACTCCGAAAGAAACTAACCTTTTCAAAATAAGATTTGAACTCCACCCAGCATGCAATTTGTACCGCGTCATGATGCTGAACGGCCAAGCAGGCGGAGCCTAACAATATCTTTCCAATATTAGGGAAATGGCGGTCAGGAATTAGGCTGTAACAAAATGGCCAATGTGAAGAACGTGAGAATGATAAAGAGGGGCGATAAGCAGTGGCCACAGGGACGGGGAGGGTAGCTTCATGCAAAGCGATGGGACACGAGGATGTAGAAATCAGGAGGGAGTTCAGCACAACCGCCGAAGAAGGCGTCTGTGACAATGCGAGCTGTCGTGTGTTGTCATGCGCGTGCTTTGAAAGCGTATTTTGTTTCAGCTTAACTGAATTGACAATCAAACGGTAAAAAAGGAGGAAGGGGACAAAGACAAGGTGCAGAAAGAATTGCAGCAAAAGAATCACATGGAGCAGTACTAAATACACGGAGAAGATAAAGCTGCTTGAGTGAATAGACTGAAAATTAAAAACAGAGAACAGAAAAGTAGAAGAAAGAAGAGAAGGAAAGAATGAATAAAGGAAAGGAAAAAAATAAACGTCAGAGAAGGGGGAACAAAATAAATGTTAATGTATTTTGTGGCCTTTAAGGGGGAGGGGGGAGGAAAAGAAGAAAAGCATAGTTTTGACGGAAAATGCAGTCGTGGTGGTGGTAGGGGAGCATTGTGAAGCTTCATGTCATGCAGTCCGATGTCAAGAATTCAACAAGGAAAGGTAAATGTTAGACTGGTAAGGGTGAACATTGCTGCTGCCCCATGAGGAGTCAGTGGCGTAGGAACCGGGGAGGGAACAATGGGGTCAGCCTCAATTCCAGACTCTAAAATAAAAGGAAGTAAGAAAAAAAAACATGATACAAAAAGTTTTACCGAGGAAGCCTAGATGTTAGAGTACTTATATACGATTGACAGTTTCATTATTCTTTTTGTTGAAGACAGTTTCTGTAGCCCCGTGGTGTGCAATTTTCTGATGTACATTCAAAATAGGAAAGGCAAAACACGATTAGAAAAAAAGGGCGAGATGACCCATGGCTGTGAAAGTGCTTTCAGAATACAAATAGAGACTCGATTGTGTATCAGTCTACTCTATAGCATCTCAGACGACACTAATTGTAGGTGAGGGCGCGGAGATTTGAAGCAAGACTGATGCGAGAGAACGACTACTGTGCCGAGGGAAACTTGGGAGAATGACTGACTGATTAGGGTCATGCAACAAGGAATCCGTTACATTATTTTACCCTAACATACATTTTTATCCCTACTGTACCGTATGCTTCTCTGCGGCAGTCAGACAGGAAAAAGATGCAGGGCAGGAGAACGTACAGGAAAATCGCGGTTGTAAATCAAGTCTAACCTCTGACCCATTGTGACAAGGGAGATCACCCTCGGTGCCCTGCAGTTTCTTCTCGATAATTGTCGTTATTGATTGAGCCGCCGCAGTTGTCAGGGGGGCTGAAGGCTCGCTGGTGTGCGTTCGTGTGTACACACTGAATGACATTATGACTGCCACTGTGAGTCAATAATGCCAACATGCTTCTGGTCTCAAATCAGAACTAAAGCAACAAATCTGACTTAAATGCAAACTATTCGCCATTTTTTTTTAATTTTTTAGTTAAACACAGGCGCGGAAAACAGGAGTAATTTGCTAACATCTGTTTGTCTGTCCAACAAACTGCAGTAATGTGCTAACATCTATTTGTCTGTCCAGCTGACTTCAGTAATTAGCTAACATCTTTTTGTCTATCCAGCTAGCTGCAGTAGGTTGCTAACATCTTTTTGTCTTTCCAGCTATCTATATGTATAAAACCATTTACCAGTTATGTTTCCCTATACCCATGCATGTATTCATTACCCGTCTTGCTAAATTCATTCACCTTTCTGCATAGTTTTTATGTAAATATGGTTCTTGGAAAACAAATCTAAAAAGAATTACACACAAAAGCCTTACAGGTGAATTGTACGCCAATGCCAAAGCAGAGCGGAACCAAAAATGTAAAGAGAGGCGCAAACTTCTGTTTGAATTACAAAACTACGAACTCAGTTCCAACAGAACAAGTAATTATAAATTATTTATTAATAACTAAAATACCCTAATGGAACGAAAAGTGTAATACATATCTTCATTAGTTTCATAGGTTGTAATAATCAAATCTGGTTAAAAACTGTAGTGAAGAAAATATTAGTTTGTGAAGCCAGTTGTTCCTCTTTGTTTGAGCGAAAGAACAGCAATTTGTTTTTTTTCCAAAGAAGGAAAGGACAGAAGGCCAATGCAATTAATAAAGGCACGCCTAGAAATTTCCAGTTCATGGTATTGTCTTGTGATTTTATAGAACTTTACATTAGAAAGACTAGGTTCTGTACGTATCGAAGAAGCTCTCTGACAGTTACTTCTTGTAACTAGTGGTGTTTTTCATGATAGTGATGACGACAACGACGACCACGATGATGATTACGAGGAAAGACGTAATACCAACAACATAGGAATCGTCGATAATCACTCTTTAGTATGTTTTTTCAAAGATTGCTTGTGTTAATTTATGAAACTCTAGAATACGTTTATGAACGAAATCCAATTAAACTGTTTTAAAAAAATGCTGGTAAAAAGCATTTAATGACACTGAATTCCAAATTTACTTCTTCCTTGTTACTTATATCTGTTTGCGTATTATAATTCACAATTTACAATTATATCATTTTTATCATCTTCATGGGTTACACTGCAAATATTCATACACTAATTCCTTTTTAATTTCGAAAAAGGTTTTAGGGCAGACATTCTTTAAAAGACCATTAAATAACAATAACATTCTTTCTTAAACCTCCAAAATAGTAAAAATCAACATTTTAACACTTCTTGACCAAAGTATACAGTGATGCTATGTAAAATTACTCTTTTGTCTCTCATTTTCCCCTCAAGACGACAACTTCTTAAACATATAATGCAATTCAAGCAAACAGACGAGGTAGTTGTGGTACTTGTAGAGAGACCTCCAGGCGCCATCGAGAAGAAGGCACTAAAAGAACCATTTCTAACCACAAGTTGTAGGAGCCACTGATTGAGTTCTATTGACTGTTTAGTGCCCTTTACCCTAAACACCAAAAACTTTGCTTGACTGGAGCAATTTTTTCTACATTTCAGACAAATATTCCTTAGTGTGTTCTTCTTATGTGACATTGTCGTGAAGTCCAGAATAAACAAAAGTAAGCTTTTTAATATCAACAGGACTGGCGAATTAAACATGACACGTGCGAGAAGATTCCAGATATTTAGGTTGATTTTCTTCCTTTTTCCTGTCTACCTTCCTAGTTTTTTTAATTCGTTCTCCAGTCTTTGAGCAGCGTACAGTATAGGAGAAACAAACAATTACCATAGTACACAAGATAAACGATCCTCAAGAAATGACAAGTGTAATGATTTAATTTCGTAAGGAGAATAAATTTATATAAATATTATTTTTCAAATGCGCGGAACGGGAAGAATGTCATTCGAGTTATACGTGTACAAGTACACTGGTTGTGAGATGGGTCTTTACTTGAAAGGAGCACAAGCGTATGTGTGTGTGTGTGTGTGTGTGTGTGTGTGTGTGTGTGTGTGTGTGTGTGTGTGTGTGTGTGTGTGTGTGTGTGTGTGTGTGTGCGTTTAAAATAAAAATTAAGCGAGATCTGGTTACCTCCTTCATTACGACGAGGAACCACAGCACCCGGCTAATAATGTGAAAGCGATTTGGCGAAGTCTTAAGTAGCAGGGCTTGTAAAGTTTGTAAAGGAACTGAGGTAATTGGCTGTGGCAAGCCGACACTGCACCGACTGTGATACTGACACCAGACTCCTGAAGGCATGAAATTACCTGGCGGAAACAGTTACAGGTATGTCTTACGTTTGCGACATAAACCCTGGGTGAGAGTGTGAGGTGGCCAGGAGCAACGTGCAGATGAAGCTCTTATTCCTTGTGGAAAAAGAAGGAATTAATGTGGGTGTGAGGAGGGGAGGGGCTGTGCAAAGCACTATTGATTCTGCCCAGCTACTCCTTACATCGTTTTTATCTTTTCAAGCAGTGATTTGGCATATTTTGCACGCACCCTCCCCCCCTCACCGCAATCGATTACCCCATTCCAAGGAGACCAAACACTTCCACTCACCCTAACAATCACTTGACGTAAGAGAAAGAGAGGGAGTGTGGTGATTGCTGTGGGGGGTGGGTGGGGTAAGATCGGGAGGTGGTGGGGTGTGCGTTAAAGTTTGGGTTGTCTTTGGCACGAAGACGACGGGCTGGTCAATCGTTGTCAATTTTTGTCGGCCACCTCACATGTCAATTATAGCCTACACGGAACAGACAAGGGACCTGATTAGGGCGGGATTTGGTGGATTGTTTCAAGGAAAGTGAAATGAAAATTCCGCGCTGCCTCCATCGTTAGAGGTCAGTTTTGCTTTGACGCATGGGTGAGAGGGAGTCGATGGCTGCGGTGGAGAGGTCTGAGTTCGCTGCCCCTACATCATCAGAAGTGACTCGTCATGGGCACACTACATCTACTCTCGAGAACCACGCGGAACTCAAGTCTGGTGGAGGAGCAAATAAGCATCTTATTCTGGAAACGCTGCGATGTAAACTGTACCGTCAGAGGTTCAGTTCAGTTGATGTTATTAATTTAATACTTTCTCCAGTGTAGACGTTTGTCTATCATTCGCACGAACACCATCGGAGGGAGCAGATGAGCACCGAAGCGACAGGTCTACAAGGAAGTACCCAACTCGAGGATGTAGCAAAGGTTAATAATGGGTCTTTTGAGCGAAAATGTTTTGCTGCTTTCCATTGCCAAGAGTGGTAAAAGATATAATAATATGACGACGAGGATAATAACGAAAATGATGGTAAAATAAAGTAGATGTGGCGGACGCAGAAAAGCTCTCAAAAGTGCTGCAAGGTAATCACCACAACACATTAAAGTGCTGCAAGGTAATCACCACAAGACACATTAAAGTGCTGCAAAGTAATCACCACAACACACACTAAAGTGCTGCAAGGTAATCACCACAAGACACACTAAAGTGCTGCAAGGTGATCACCACAAGACACACTAAAGTGCTGCAAGGTGATCACCACAAGACACACTAAAGTACTAAAAAGTAACTTTCAGGCACACTAAAGTGCATAAATGTGATCATAATAAGAAACATTAAAATGCTACAAATTCCTTAAGACATACTAAAGTTCTGCAATGCAATCCCCTTAAAACCCGCTATGTAATGAATAATAAAATTATCATTTAAAACAAATGAGGGCCTCTCCAAAGTAACCCTTTTTATAAACTGTAGGACTGGGTTACAAAATCTAAACATTGTTATTGTTGTTTGTTTTTAAAAGAAAAGAGTATGGAGCCTACAACGTGTTATGTGGTATGATTTACTCTGACAAGATTTCGCTGTTGAAATCATTACTTGGCGATGTTTTACCATGTTGCCTACCTCTTATAGTCCACAAATACCATTCAATGCTAGTTTTGTAAAGTGCCACATAGGATATGATCTGTGTTTAATGAGGTTATCATGGTTTAGGGGAATAGCCTATACTGTGCGCCATATGTAAAGATGACGGGTAGGCTATAAATATTTAGAAACATGGCAGTATTGATAAATGAAAACTTTACCATAAAAACTACATTTCTTCAGTCGTCTTGCGGCTGGTGAGCAATGGCTTACTGATACATCCTCTTTACAGGAGTGAAAAACTATGTTGGCATTAACACGTTGCTTCCAGATTGTATTCGTCAGAACATTTTCCATAAATTATTGAATGATAATGCTATAACAACATTACAATACATGAAATAAACTTTGTTCGAACTATTCCATTTACTGCGATTTCTATAAAAACGATAATGATATAAGCTTGAATGATGCAGAGGAAAAGAGCTTATATATATATATATACGCGTACGCACGTGCGCAGAAGTATAGACGAAAGAAAGAGAAAGAAAAAGATATTTGAGAGAGATAATGGAACGGTGACATACGAAGTCGAGGATTGCTGAAGCAGACAAAAACATAGAGGAGCGAGTATAGAGCGAGTGGAGAGAGAGAGAGAGATCAGGAAGTCACGAGAAAAGAGAACAAACAATAAGATGTCCTTGTCCTTTGCCCCGTGAACAACTGGCCATGACCATTAAAGGGTTTTGCTCTTGAGGATTAGCACTAGCTGAAGGTTTATCACCCTCGCAATAAACGAGATCGGACCAGGATGCTGCCTTTAAAATGAACCTTTAGTAGCGTAGTTTCTTTTTCAGCACATCAAGCTACGGCTTGTGGCAGTCGTAAACATGAATGGTCATATTACTTCCACAAGAACGCCTTTGCTTTGTGTGGCTGCCAGCGCATTTCTTCCCTTAAGCAATAACATCCACTCACTGGCTTCACGATCTCATCGAAACTACGGTCAGAATAGGAACGATTAGTCTGAAAGACATGCTGCGATTTGGGTAGGGAGTTACATGTGTATATTCTTAAAAAAACCCTTAGTTATCACTAGAAAATATTTTTTCATCACCATCATAAAGCAGAAAGTTATAAAGATAACAAGAGGCTCAAGCTTCTACTTTAAAAACCTTAGTGGCATTTACTACCTACTTTAAAACCTTAGTAACATTTATGTTCTTAGCTATCGCAATAAATCATTGAAAATGAATAATTGGTAAAATAAAATTACTGAGCGAGATAAGTGATTTTAAAAGTCTTTAAAAATGAAGAGTGTTTGTAGTAGGTCTAGTTCTCCGTTTGTACAACAGCTGTCACTTTTGTAGCTTCTGATTTGCTGTTCTTGGATATCGTCATGCTTGTCTACTCCTGCTGATATGATGACTAAATAAATGATCACTAAACTTACTACGCTCATGGAAGCATCCACACAGTCATTCCTTTCCCTCCCCCGATTCTAGACAAATTTTGAAGGAGTACTCCTTTTGTCTATCTGAGGTCGCAGACTATGTGTATTCTTTTCTCCAGAGGACCTTTATTTTAAATGTGTATCCCCCCGCTGCTCTGCAGCTTTGAATGGGACGTAAATCTTCCTATATAAAGCTGTCATTTGCTTTTCTAAATTTAATAAGAACGAGTTCAGTGAGACAGAGAGATTCGGCATTACTATGTGCAACCCGAAAGGAGGGCTTTGATAGACCTCTCTCTCCTAACCATTTACTGTGGATTCTTTTGAGCTGTCTGCGGAATCGCCCTCACTGGTCGCCACTTTCAGCAACATTTTGGCAATCTTACTTTCTTAATGAGGGTTGGGTTATCTATGTCTTACCCAGTATTGGGTCCAGTCTTTGTACAAAACTAAGATAAAAAAGTATTGCATCATTGAATTTCCCTCGATTTACATACATGAATGTTTGCATTTCTTTTCTTTTCTTTCTTTCTTTCTTTAGCTCGAGGCAAAGGCAAACCGGTGTTGCTTTTTTTCTTTCTCTCTCTCTGCATGTAATGGTCTATAGGAAAGGGAGGCTTTGATACAGCACAATTCTTCCTTTCCGGAATATTAATTTGTATTTGGTGTTCTATCAAATTATAAGCAAATTTGTTCAAGGACATCAAGGAAAATAGGAAAAAGATGCAAAGTCACGAATAAAGATAAAAGAATATGCAAAGTCATGAATAAGGATAGAAGAATATGCAGTCACGAATAAGGATAAAAGGGTTAGGAGATGCAAATATGGTATAAAAAGAAATAAACAGAAATAGTCGAATGAATTTGGAGTGGAATAGAAATTTGCCGTCCAAGAGTCGAAAATTAAGATGTCTCCAAATTAAACATCTATAAACCGTTGCAAGAAAATAACAAGCCTACTTTTAAAATATGAATGTTGCATGTTAATTAACAACGAATAAAGAAAAATAAACAAAAGATGTGTGAGTGTTATCTGTACCACAGAAATGTACGCATTTTAAGGTATTCGTGAATATTTCATTGGCACTGTTTCCTCAAAACCACCCTAACCTTAACTTTAAATTTGTCTGATGCTTTCCCACTAGACTGAATGCTACTAACAGCTATCCACCTCTGTTTCTGACGCCTTTATTTTTCCTTTCTCACTGTGTCCATCTTTGAAAATCCTTCGAAGGAGGATAAAAACAGAAAAAAAGTCATCGAGAGGGACGAATTTGCACCTACGTAAAACCGACAACAGCAACTGTTGTCTGACTTGAGGAGCTGACAGAGAGAAATTTATCACCCGTCCACAGCGCTCTGAGAGGCTTTTGGCAGATTTCCGCGAACTTTCTCTTCGCCCCAAGAGTTGCAATCGCTAACCGCCGATAATGCAACAGAGAGTTGCTGGGTGCTTCGGTTGTATTGGGCGTAATGAAACATCAATTGTTGATGATAGCTGCACAGCCGCTCATCGCCGGCCCTCGTGCGTCTGTTCTCGATGATGTCAATTAGAAGGCGTCATCGCTGGCCAGACGCCACCAAGTGGCCGGGAGTAGCTGTGAAAGGCGCGCTACTCTGTGTGCACACTTGGCGGCCCGATGGGGGCTGACGTGTGAAAGGGCTGATTTCGGCAGGCGATAAGTGTAGGTCCTCAACTTCTTCTCCTCACCCCATAAAGAATAGAAGAAATGACGAAGGGACACGCTCGCACGCACGCACACACATATATGAAAGGACTCCAGGAATCTTCAGAAAGTTACTATTTTATGGAAAACCACTTGATCATGTATTTCGGTTCCATTTCGCACTTACTCAGACTCTACATTTTCCAGTACTAGTTAGCCCGCATATATATATATATATAGCCCATATAGAACTTAACGTTGTTAATCGGTATACTCAACAAAAACAGATACACAGACTACAAAATCGTTTGTATAACTTTGTTCACGTCCTTCTATGCTATCAGATAATTTTAAAATCGAGACACTTCCCAGACACGAAACCAAAGCCTAAATATTTTCTGCTCCTTTCCAGAGCGCTGCACACTTTATGCTCCTTTTCTTCCACTTTTCTTTCATTTTTCCGTACAAAACCTTGCCTTACCATTGCTAGTGTGAAGCTGCAGGTGTGTGTGTGTGTGTGTGTTTTTGAGCGCGCGCGCATGCACGTGCGGTGGGGGAAGGGGAGGGACTGACAACTGTTGCGGGAAACACTTTACACGAAACTACTGGAAACAGCTAAGGTGGCAGCTACAAGGATGGAGAAGAATGCTAGACGTGCCTGCTGTCTTTCACAACGTTCTCAGAAGATGCTGGTCTTTCCCTGGAGCGAGAGTCACGCGAAGATGCAGGTGGCGCTGGTTTGGGTGGATGAAAGACGTGCGATGAACACGATGCGAAGATTTAGCTGAAAAGAAAAATAACGATTTAAATCTATTGCGTTACGATGATGTGACCTCCTCCTCCTCATCATCATCATCGTTCTTTTCTTTTGGTGTAGTTATGGAAGGGACAATGATCTCTACACCACGTCCTTTCAGACCGTCTGTGTTTCGATTGTTGCTTGAAATCCGGCCCTAGTAAATGCAAATACTTTCAGTCTTATCTCATCGTCCATGTTAATCAGTATCAAACTTCCTTCGGCAGCGGCCTTGTCTGCCTTCGGTCATGGCTTAGTGCTTAACGAAGTGCGGGAGCTAATGCAGCTTCAGACTACGGGAGTGGCCGAGCAAGTGATTAGAGGGGAGAAAACCCGCTAAGGAGAGGAAAGGCAAAAGAGACGGGAAAACGAAAACAAGGGCTATAGCTGCCAATCTGAAACTGTCTTTACTGGACGCTTTCGGTTCCACGGGGCTTGCGGCCAGCAACAGACTGGATGCAAAAAAAGCTTCGTCGAAAGGTGTGACTACCGGAAATGTATTGTTGCTGCATAGGTTATCTTCAGGAGCAGCATTACAAGAGAAATGCATTTCGACGCAGTACAGAGAAGCATGCATATTTTGTAGCATTACACGACTAATAGAGTTTCCAGTGTTGCATCAGAATGGAAAATTTGAAGTAATGCTGCAAAAAAGGATGCGATGAGCATGCATTATCAAAGGTGTATAAAATAGGAGTGTTGAATAATTCTCACAAGAATACAACGACTATATAGCTTATCTGTTTCCACCTTTTTCTTACTGTGGAGCATAATTTTTCACAGCACAGCAATATGTAAATTGTTATCTTACATGACAAATGTTCAAATCTTTCACTTTCAGGTACACGTTGTTTCGTCAGGGTACGTCGTTCAGTCAATTCTATACCTTAGTATCTTGATATAACTTTCTGCATTAAGGAAACTTTTTAAAAAAAATTTATTTTGTTTATTACACATGTATAAACTCTCAGATGCAGTTAGACACGTTGTCACTAAAAGTAAAATGAAAAAAGTAATTAGATTTATCCATAGTAAACACAACGGGTTGAGTGGAAGGGTAATTGTTGGTCAAAACTATTCCAAGAACGTTTACTGCTAATTGTTGTGACCCTTGTCCACTTCTTTGTTCGTAAAGAGAGTAAAGCACAAACCAATTTACAGAGTTCTTTTAATAGCATCATTATGGTTTTTCATACCTGACACATGAACTGCTAATGATAAGTACCTGCTATTAGTGAGTAGATTGCTGCTCTTGTGCATGTACATGCGTGCGTGTGGAGAGAGACCAAAGGAGAGAGAGAGAGGAAAAGAAAGAGAAAGAACATTTTTCTCACAATCCACTTTTTCCTTCACATCCAGCGAAAGATTAAAATGCTTTAACAGAAATGTTCGCAAAGATCAAAATCGAAAAACTGAATTCAGGAGGTATTGACTAGGAAAGGGACAACTCTGCGATGTTCTGTATTTCTCTACAGCAGCAAGTTTCTCCACCGCTTCTATGGTCACATAAATACAGCCATTTGGGCAGCAGACGTGGACAAGGATGTCACTGGCCTGACTGCGGCGGGTCTGGCAGCCTTGATGTGCTTATCCCTTTCATTGTTGTGTATGCGGATTTCCAACAAGGGGAAGGCGGAAGAGATATCCAGAGCAGGAAAAGACAAACAAAAACCATGAAAAAAGAATTGATAGGAATCAACCAGTTACTTGCTCTGATGTTATGATTGTTGTTTATGATGCTTAAAATTGTTGTTTATAATTGTTGGCATGAAAAATGTCACTGTAGGCATAAAGAGAGAAAAAAATCAAGAAAGGAAAATGAAGTAGAGAGCAAGGAAGAAATCAAGAAAGAATGAAAGAGCGAACGTTAGATAAGCATAAAAAAGGAGAAGAGGAAAGAGACATCAAGAAAGGAGAGGAGGCAGGATTAAGAAAGAAAGAAAGAAAGAAAGAAAGAAAGGATGGATGGATGGATGGATGGATGGATGAATGAATAAGAAGTAATGAGAAAAGGAGGAAGAAGAAAGAAAGCAGGAAAAGGCAAAGAAAAGAAAAATGCGAAAAGTTTGCCGAGCTCCAATACGGCGAGTTAAAACTTTAGACTAGGTCGCTCCACGCACCGGTCAAGTGTGGAAAATTTTAATCGATCAGTTTAGTTAGAGACGAGCCGATTACTGGACAATCGGATCGGTTGCTTGACGTTTCTAATCGCCCTGGAAGTGAGAAGGCGATAAGATTTGGGGCACGTTACGTGCAGCCCGCAAACGGATTTTGGAAAAGTTTAATGTGCTTGACTGGGCGGTGGCATTGTTGGGTTCCATAACACCCACCAACCAGCTCCGAATGCCGGTCCGACAATAACAAATGAATGCTGATTACCTCCCCGCGCGCATCTTACGTCCTGCATTTTTTTTCTCTCCATCCTGACGCCGTGCTTTTTCTTTCTTTCACGCAATGATCTCCTGTGTCATTCGCGCCATTTTGTCGCCCGCTTTCTCTCTTCACAGCTGGCTGTAAAGAACTTGCGAATATGCCAGACAGATTTCTTGGCATGAAGACACCACCACGACGTGAGGAAAATTGCATTCATTTCTTTTTCCTCTAGAATCAGCAGAGATAGCCGGAAGTGATGTTTGTGTGAGCGTCGCGCCCTCTTGAGGCGTGGCATCGCTGTGGAAAGAGGAGAATCAACGACTTTTCTCCCCGCACTCGACAGTTTGGGCATTGACCATGAGAATCACGTAACGTTGCCATAGAGACGGAGGAAGAGCCTATGAAACTTTTCCGCGCCATTGAAAGATCTTTTGTCAACGTTTAGGAGTTCGGGCAGGCTCCACAAATTGCTCATTTTCGACGCCGAATGGAAGGAAAACCTCGATCTAGAGAGGAGTTTGATTGGTTGGAGGAAATAGAGTCAAAGGTCTAGCTGTTATCGCTTACGTGTGTGATGTGTCGTCAGGGTGAAGATTAGTATCCCGAGTCTGTGTATTTTAGCTGCCATTCGTCATTCTTAGCATTCTCCCTACAGTCCTTAAATGGAAACACCTTTCGGACTGGCGAAAGAGGAAAACACGTACGGAGTCACATCTATTACTTCTGGGATTTTTTTTCTCTTTCAAATATTCTAGTAATCTTTTGCTGTTTTGTCACGATATACGGCACGAGAAATAGGAAAGAAAATCGAAAGAAAACTGAACAAAACTGAAAAAGGAATTAAAATGAAACAGACTTTGCCAATAAACGAAGTGAGTAAGAGATAAATGATGGAGAAAGAGTTTGCTGTAAAAGGCAATTACTAATTAAATGTCACTAAAATAAACACGTTCAATAAAATATTTCATCTGATGAAGTCTCAATTTTTCACAGCTGAACTATTTTGATTCCAAACAGCGAACAAAGAGAGAGAGAGAGAGATTTGTCTAAATGATGAAGAGTGGTTATTTCTTTACTTTTTTAAAAATTTGATTGACGGAAATGTTTTAGGCAACAAGCGAATCTCTCTCTCTCTCTCTCTCTATATATATATATATATATATACGTGTGTCTGTGTACTTGTGAGTTAATCTAGGGTGTCTGTATCGATATATCCACATATGTGTGTGTATTCTCGCAAGCGCCTAAACCACATTTAAACAAATAGATGAGCAGACATAAAGACAGGTAGAATAAAATATATCCTGTTTGCTTTTTAAAATAACATGAATTCTAGTCATACCTTTTATCGCTCAGAAGGAAACCCAACATTTTTATGACGGTTGGGTACCGTTGTAACTGATGGTGCAGCAGGCAGATAACCTGTTCGTTTCAAAATATTACATTAAGAGTGGTCAGACGTTTCAAGAGAGACACTGTGTCACCACAGCCTGTGTGAACATCTATCATATTAACAGCTCCACTGACATGTGAGCTCTCGGAACGAACTAAATGGTAACACCTTAATGTTTCCTCCCCATGTGATGTGCCACTGGAATGCACCGACGTTTGTCAAAGGCAGCAGAAAGGCCACCCGGATGATGTATGTTCCAGCTCCTCTTTAGATACGTCAGCGACGGATTCCACCCTAGAAACCTTGTTTTTTCCGAATTGGAAGGGAAGGGTACAAAAGACGTGTCAACGTTTTAGCTAATGAGGACACTTGATTCTGCATCAGGCACGTGTGTCACAGCTAGGGTCTAGGTCCAGGGAATAGGTCTGTGTGGGAACCGTCAGAGTTTTATTTTTCTTCCTCTTGACGTTTAATAAGATATTGTCTCTGATCAATATAATGAAAATTAAGTTATAAGGAAAAAAGAAGTCAGTCTAGCTGTTTATACTCTCAGTCATTCATCTCTTTGCTTAGCAATTTTGCATTCTTGTTCAAGAGCGGACAACCAGTGTCTTGGGCCAGTTGCACAACACGTTTCTAAAACTTAAAACTTTCCTAAAGAAGCAAAATCTCTTCTTAGCCATTTTGATGCATTGCAGAAAAACATACAAAAAATTGTATTGACAGGACGGAAAGTCAGACTCAAACAACTTTATCTTACTTAAAGCAGTTTTAGTTTTAAAAATTCTAAAATTTTGGTGTGAACTTTAAACTAATTATTTAAATAGGGTTAAGGCCTAAAAGTGTTTAAAATTAGAAATGTGTTGTACAACTTCCCTAATTTGTACTGTATCTGTACTGTCTACAGACTGCAGGATATACATATCGCAGTTTTTATGCCGCAGTGCAAATTTTGACATGTGCGTGTGTGTCTGAGAGAGAGAGAAAGAAGAAGAAGAATAGAGAAACGCGTGGTGGCGAGAAGCATCGCATTATTTCTGCTCCTGTAAAAACGGTCGACACTCACACCCTCCTGCTGCCATTTGGTCTGGTCTTCGAGCACACTGAGCGCTGAAAGACTGTCACACGAAGAGACATCAACTGGGAACCTCCGGGTACCTTAGCTAGTACAAAATGATGTATCATTTAAAATCTTTTCTTGGAGAGTATGGTCAGCCATCGTGCTGAGTATGTGATTAGTAACAAATACATCAAAATGCGCACTGGAAATGACAGGCTAATCGATTACAACGAATGGTATGCGAATGAAAATACTGTAAATAAATAAATGGGTAAAACAATTTTAAATACTAACTGAAACATACTTAAAAAAAAGTTTGAGAGGTGAAATCGATAAGAAAAGGGGGACTGTTGCGTTTCATGGTATTTTACTGAAAAACGGATATACCGTTCGAGCTTAAAAGGAAGGAAAGAATTGAGATGGAAGGGGGAAAACACACACACACATCCAAACAACAGACATCGGACATACACTAAGCGCAGCTAATTTTACAGCGATCCAATCAAATATGGTGGATTTTCATGATGAGTATAAAACCTTTTCTGGCTATTAGATTTCTAGATATTTTTTAATGCATCGATTTCTTGATTTATCTCGTCCTACAGCAGCATATTTTTATAAATATTATCTGTGGCCGGGACTGCTCAGACATTGGCAACATCCGCAGCACAAGAGTTTGAACTTTTGACCTCCTACCATCATATCTCAGTCGTAGCCAGTTAACTCTCCTAGCGGTTCTTTTCCGGAATCTCGATACTTTCTATCCTTGCTCGGAGGGAGGGAGCGAGGGATGAGGGACGGAGGGAGTGAGATTGAGAGAAAGAGATCGAAGAGAGGGAGAGAGATAAGGCCAGAACGATGGTGAAGTGGAAGACCAAGGGGAGAGAATGGAGACATCTGCATTGTCTATAGCGGAGATAGAAGTGGTGACCTCACGGTAGTTTAACCCTTTGACCACCATAGCACCCAGGCGGATGGCTGTGTGGGGACATCAGTCAGGTTCATCAGGGTTGTGCAGAGCCAATCCCCCATTAATGGGATATCAGGGCCTGCAGTCTGCGGGCGACTAGATCGAGTGTGACACCTGGATACCAGTGGATAAAGCATCTTACCGGTCGTTCTGTCAGCAAGCTGTCTATATTCTTTTCCCGCTCAGCTCAGTAATTTTTAAACCACAAATGAACTTGACAGTCATTTCGTTAGCGCTTGTCTGTATGAAACATGTCGAACTTTGTGCATAACGACCAGATAATTATTCAAGTTTACGGCAACATTTAGCAATTTAACAATACAGTATTGTATGTTTTAAGGCAATAAGTGTCGGCCTTATCGTACAGATAAAGTCAGCCACATCATGATAATGAGACACTAAAAGCCATTCTACCGTAAGGATTTTTAGGTTAGGGAAATACCAGTTTTTCAAGATGTTTACAAAATTTGGGTTGTTATATTTTGCTATACGTGTTATGCTCTTTCCAGTAGGTCATGTCCTCACAATGTCATGAATAAAGTGTTAGTATTCTTATTGACTATTCTCTCTCTCTTGTGGGGTAATACCGCATAAAACCCTGCAATAAAGACATGACATATACGAACTAAATTTGGCGTGCCTTTGATAAGTCCTTGAAACTAGTGCAGATGAATGTGTCTAGACAAATTGTGACTCATGAGCATTTTTTAAAATAACTACTAGAGCCCTAAACTGTCTCCTGCGTAAAAAAAAGTTAACGCGCATGCGTAAAGAACAAAATGTCACTAGTCGCGTATATATTGTCCTCTTTATTGTACTGGTATATTTCTGGTCGGTGAACGCTACTTCCGCTTAAATTCTAAAATCATCTGAGTAAATGGTATTCTTGAGCTATTCTAGTGAATGTTTTGTGAGAGGTCATTCTACCGTGACATTTATTTGTTCTTATAGTTGAAGTCTCGAACTCAAATGATCTGGAGATTTTTTTCCCAGTTGAATCTGGAGAAGGCAGCTAAAGTGGTTGGTGTCTGTTACTTTCACGAGCTTTCGAATAAAGAACAACCCTTCACTTCGAATCGATGCCGTAGAGCAATCTTTGTGGTCTTCTTTCGCGGGCTCAGGTGTGTGCCTTCAGAGGGTGATGAATGAGGAACGAAGAGGTGCAGTTCTTGATCGATAGGTGGCGAATTGCCACGGGGGTGTAGATGGCGCCTTTCGCCTCAAGGGAAAACGTTCAATTTCCAGTACTCTATAATCGAGACAATCAACATTTCGGTGTTTTTCTTTCTTTTCAATTCATGGTATAGCTATATTTACATTTGAATTCATGCTGTTTAAAGTGCGAAGGAGGAAGTCATTAAATAGACTAAGAGATATCAAGAAATTTATATCACTGGAATGGAAGACAGGAATAAAAACTTTAAAAACGTATTAACACGTTAACTTTATTAGCAATCACAAGCATTCAATTAAATATCAATAACTATATATTTTGACGATTTGTTCAAGGCCGCAAGCTCTTTTTGCCGTCATATATATTGGTACTGGTACCTTCAATTCAGATGTCAGCACACAATTATTTTGTCTGAATATTTAATGCTCTCACTCAGTCTACCAAATCTGGATTTATTCCACCAGACTGATTTTTCACTCTGAGATCATATTCTCCGACAGGTTTCTTGGTGTTGGGTAGGGTGCGGCCTTTCTTGATCGATACGCTCTTCTGCTGATTCTTTACCTTTGTAACCGTACACACGTACGTGTGTGTGTGTGTGTGTGTGTGTGTGTGTGTGTGTAACAGAAAGAAAAGAGTATGAATATCATCTGCGAGCGTTTTCATGCACGAACATTTTTCATTTCTGGAATTTTGTTCACTTTCTCCTCTTTCTGTCTCCAGCTCTCCCGATCCGGTTGCCCAGCTGACCTGCCTTTTGTGCGATAATGATGGAAGAGACCGAAGATAATGTTCGAGCGTGTGATGCGATCTTGCCAACGACCTGTTAAAGTCAAGACAGCTGATGAGGGTAATCACACTGGTGACTCAGCCAGGCATGCTAAAATTGAAAACCGTTAATAGGCAACAGTTGCTCCTACACTAGCACTGCAACTATGCATACATAATCTGGAATGGAAAAAAAGTGAGCCCCTTATGGGCATTACATTTTTTTTGCTGCGCTAAAATGCATGCAGAACACAAATAAAAAGTCTGCAGATAAAAAAGACGAAAAAATGAGAAGCGCGATAAACAGAAATAGTGTCAAGGAGGAAAAGTCCATAACATTACAAATATTTTTTACTTTCATGAAATCAGCACAAGAACGACCACAACACGTTTTAGGTAAGAGAGAGAGAGAGAGAGAGTGTGCGTCTGTGTGGAACAGAGTGAGAGTGAGAGAGAATATAAGGACATGCAAAAATAACAGCAGTAATGATGAACGAGAAGAAAGATGAGAATGACAGAA
This sequence comes from Marisa cornuarietis, assembly GCA_004794655.1. Classification (NCBI taxonomy): domain Eukaryota; kingdom Metazoa; phylum Mollusca; class Gastropoda; order Architaenioglossa; family Ampullariidae; genus Marisa; species Marisa cornuarietis. The sequence continues at coordinate 375,491 of SMMW01000047.1, read as the reverse complement.
ATAAATAAAGAAAAAAGACGCAAAGAACCAGTTAAGAGAGAAGGAATGATTACCAAGAAAGAAAACTCACAAAAGAGAGCGAAAAGATATGGCCAAAAATTTACCAGTTTTAAATCATATTAAAGAAAGAATTTTAAGCCCTGAAGAAAATATAACCAAAAAATCAAGAAAGGCAGAATGAAGGAGAGGAAGAAAGATCAAACAGGAAACGTTCGTTTTGATTTATCAGAGAAAGCTTTCACAAGAAGCAATGCGCCGTTCTCCTAAAGGAACCCATCTTGATGGCCTCACCGCCTGTATTACTGAAGATGTTTTGCATGATAATTTCAGATCGGGCGAGAACCATACCGGCCTCTCCAGGGTGAGTGATTCATCTGCTTATCCTTAGCAGTGTCCGTTCGATCACCAAGGATACCACGTTTTATGAAGCTGGAACGTACGCCACTTCGGCTCTCATCCTCGTTGTGCCAGTTTTTGATGGTGGTGACAGGAGAGCCACAACCACGTTCGGCCCTCCGAGTCTCAAGTCAAGCAGAAATACGAGGTGTTTGGCCCGATTAACCCTTTATGCTGGACGCATGGCTGGGTCCGATCGTGCCGTGACATCATTAATCTGTCAACCATGCATTGACAGAATGCTGAAAAAAAAAGAAAAGATCTAAATTGTGAGAATATGTAATTTCATTTTCGGCGTCACGCGTATGGCCGGGTGCGCACGCAGAGAAACGTGCGTAATTAGAAGATTTACCCCCACCCAACAAACCCCCGAATTTCCAACTGTTATAATCAGTCCCACAAACCGTTTGAAGTCTTGTTAGCTGCTACGTCATTACCTGGAAATGCAGAGTGCAGTTTAATGTATAACGCCCTTAGGCTGCTTCAGTAAGATGAGGGTGAATATAGCATGATTATATATATATATACGAGTGTGTGTGTGACCCGCCACCAAAGAATGAGTGTGTGACCCGCCACTACAGAATGTGTCTTAAGTCGGAAATTTGAGAGTTGTATATTTTTAAAATATATAGGTCTTAACCTATCTTTTGATACTAAAGTTGTTTTCTTAGTTCTAAAATTGAGTAAGTTATAAAGGTTTGAAGTGTGCAAGTCCTTGACCCTAATCACCTTTCTGTGTTTTTACTACGAAACTGCGATCAGCATTGTTACTCATTTCGTGGTGGCGGGTCACATACATATATAGTGCTCACGCAATGATCTCCTGTGTCATTCGCGCCATTTTGTCGCCCACTTTCTCACTTCACAGCTGGCTGTAAAGAACTTGCGAATATGCCAGACAGATTTCTTGGCATGAAGACACCACCACAACGTGAGGAAAATTGTATTCATTTTTTTTCCTCTAGAATCAGGTGTACACCTCCCATGGACTGGTTGTATCTCACAACTACTTTTGGCCTCCGCACCTGTACTCCCCTCCTGTTGGTGACATTCTGGAACCCAGCTGACACAGCAGTGCTAAGCAGGACCGGTGTCTTAGATCCATCCTTGTAGGCCACACAGAGGAGAGGCTCCTTGCGACATTCAACGACTTCCTTGTTTCTAAGTCGCTGTTTCAAGGCAGTCTTTGGAAGTCCCCTTCTGTAAAAGGTAAAAAGTAAAGGTCATCCCATAACCTTTTACAGGTCGTGGGGGAGTGAGGTGTTAGAGACCCCACTTTTCTCGGGGCCAGCTTTTACATGAGGGTGGTGCCAATCTCCTCTCCCTCGCTGCCTTACCTTCCCCAACCCTCTAAGGAGTCAGGTACCCATTCCCGTCAGCTGGGTTGACTGGGGGGAAGTTTGCTGCGCTCATCGGGTATTGAACCAGCGCGCTCTCGGTTCGGAAGCCAGCGCTCTAACCACTCGGCCATCCGCTTCCCCTTTCCCCCTTCTGTGTGTCCTGACAGTCCCGGTAGCACTGGTACCATTAGCATAAAGTTCCAGAAACAGGTCCGGGCTGCTGAAAAAACTGTCCACTCCCAGGTGGTGGCCTCGATGCAAGAAATTTCATTCAGTCAGCTGCCTCATGACGAGTGCATGTGTTGCTCCACATGGCTGGCCTCCTTCCACTGGCACCTCCTCCCCTTTATACACTTCAAAATAAAAAGTGTATCCATTGTCACTATCACAGACACACCACAATTTGATGCCAAACCTGGCATGGCGCTTGAGAGGCATATATTGACGCAGGTGTGGTGTTCTGCCCTTATACCCGATCCTGCTCTCATCAATGGATATGTCCTTGCCAGGGTGATAGTGACGGAGGAAGGACCTTGTGAAGTGCCCAATGAGAGACTGAATCTTGTGGAGCTTGTGGTTAGGTTGTCCAGCAGATGGCTGTAGGTCATTGTTACTGAAGTGGAAGAACTTCAGCAACAGCTGGAAGCGGTCACGTGAAAAGTGATCCAGAAACCATGGTGTCGACTGGCTGGGGATGGGCTGCGTCCCAGTACATGCCAATGTTGGGCTTTCGAATGACACCCATGTTCAGGGACACACTCAGAAAAGCACGAAATTCTTCGGGTGTCAGGTTGCCCCTCTTATACCACTGGTGCATTCTGGACCTGGGTTTGCTGTTGTTGTCACTGTGTTCCTCAATCCACTTCCTAGCGTACCGGTTGGTCTCAGCCACTACCTGGTCCACAAAGGAAGGGGTGAAAAACAAGTTGACATAGTCAACAGGCCTTGCATCTTGGGGTGGTGGGTGCTTGGGTCCTGGAGCAGCAGTGAAGTTGATAGGCTGAGGTCCAGGGTCCTCACCTATAATGGGTAGCCATGCAAATACCATGCAGATCTTGGCCGTTGCCCTCATCTTCACTCTCCATCACTGCTAGACCCTGCATATTCAAACAAAAGCAAACTTATCATTACTGTTATTGTTTTTATATTAAAAAACTATGATAATGCCACACACAAATCATACATGTATACATGAGCTAACAACTGCAAGAAACACTTTTATATCACTTTCAATCATATGTACCACCAACAGCCCCTCACACCAACATATATATTAGTTACATCTACAATATTTATGATTACATTTTATTCTGTGTCTATTGCATTGTGACAATAAAAAAATAGGTAACATTGTCACAGTGATATTTACAAGAAATAATCAGAATTTCGGTACAGATGCGACATAGAGTAACTCGCGTCATTTGTCGTCTGCTCTCGCTCCACTCAATTGCCCATATGTACCTAATAAACTAAACCTAACCCTACCCCAAACCCTAACCCAAGCCATAACCATAAGCCCAACGCTATCACTAACCATAACCCCAAATCTCTGAAAAAAATAGCATAGACCGGCTTATGACGTAGCGAGTTATCTATCTCGAAGTTCAGCCATAGTGTCCCACCCATCAATGTTGATATACCAGGCTCTCTGCTCTGACATACTGACCATACACACTTCTACAATATCCTTGTAACTCACATGACACAATGATACATTCAAAATGAGAGAAATATATGAAGTAGGATCGATGAAAACACAAATCTGATTCATAAATGCCTGTCTAGGTACAGAATTGACGATAAAACACGTTAGAATTGTAATACGATACACCCACGGTGGTCACAGAACACTTACAAACAAAGCGAACTATCTAGAAAAATTCTAAAATTCCACGAGGGCCACATGCCTTACTCGACCAAAAAAAAAACCAAAAAAAAAACCAAAACCCTATCTACATAATTAGAAGCAAAAATAATCGTATAAATACCTTCAAATTCACTTTTAGAGTCGCTGTCAGCAACACTCTCTTCACTGGTGCCGCCAAAAACGTCTTCCTCGTCTCGATCGCTGGAGTCATTTCATCTTTTATAGTAAAATTAGTCCACGAAAAATCGTGCATATCGTGCCAAAACTACTGCAAATGGCGCGAAGACTCACTTTTTGATTGGTTAAATTATAATTAAATTGACCAATAGAAAAGCTTTCTTGGAGCACATGGTAAAGCCACGTTCGTGGCGCTTCGCGCTGGATGGACAAAGCCACGTACTGCGGATTGCATCGATCGCCTGTTAGCTCCCTTGTGTGCTTAGAATCAAACAAAGAACCCCCCCCAAAAAAAAAATAAAAATAAAAAAATAGATTTATCTTCTAATTTAAAGGCCTTCAGCTGCAGACAGTCGCTGAACATATGTCAATTAAAGATCTCTTTAAAGAGGAATACCTGAAAAAAGTCACAGATTCACATCTACGAAAAAAAAATTTGCTCTGCTATCAGTGACATGCGGAGCCAAACATAAATCTCAATAAAAAACTGACATGTTAAAAAAAGACTTTTGTTTCTACTGCGCTGAAAACACCAGTACTCAAAAGTCTGTGCCGGTACTTTTATACGCCCCCCTCCTCCCCACTGTATTGGAGTAGTTTCCTTTCTTGAAGAGGCCAGATAGCAGGGGAGACAAAATTAAAAAGACAAATGTTTTAGGGATGACAACAAATAACAATAGAACAAAGGCTCAGTATTAAACAAACTACATTATTAATCCACTATACGTTATTTGTATTTGTATATCGTGAGATACATTAAAAATCATTGTCTATATGTTGTATATAAAAATATATATGTTTTGACAGTTAAAGGGAAATAACCTACTACAAAGCTCTCACTAGAGTGATCTTTCTTTTGTGTTTCCACTTTTGGTTATCCGTCTGCTATGTATTTGATGAAAAAGTACAACACTTAAATAATTGTATTTTGAGTAAGATTAAGTTAAAAATGGATGTAAAAGAGCTGACACAGATTCTTCGAGACCAACTCACTCATTTGCTAGAGTCGGTATGCATCAAATAATATTAATATTCTTAAATATTTTACTAGTCGTGATTCATAACAACACAACCAGCAATCACCAGCCGATCGTAATGGTTTGTAATGGATCTCTAGGGCTTATGTAACTTTACTGTCTGCATACAGTAGTAGTTATTTGATTGTTAGTTTAACTGACCATATTACGATGATCAGATTTTATAGTCGGATGTTCTTCTGTACACTAAAGGGCTAGCCATTATAATTAGGCCCTACTGCCTGTATTGACGGCAGATATATTAGTTCAATCTGCTGGTAAGATAGTGTTGGTAAAAACTTCTTGTGTACCTGAGTCTTACACCTATATTACGTAACATCTTGTAAGTACTGTTGCAGGCCAAGCTAGACAGCTGGCGTGTGAATGTGTATAATTAAATAGAATCTTATCCCTAGCAGCATAGAATGCTGAACACACAGTGGGTCCCATAGAAAGTATGTGGGACCCATGTAGTTTAGGCATTCTGTGCTGCTAAGGATATGATTCTTAAATACATTTTGATATTCTCAATCTAACCTTGTTCATGATAGATATTTCATGATAGATCTATCAGTTCTTAGCCATTATTAGTATGCCTTCAAAAAGCATTTTATTTTTCTCCAAGCTAGTTAGGGCGGGCACCAATTAGCCACATTGCTAAATTTTAGCTGGGATTATTGTAGTAAAAAGCATCATTATCACCATCTTGCACTCTGAGTGTGACAGATATATAGTTAGAGCTAACAATCTGTTGGACATCTTGAATTAGTTTTCTGTATAGTTAAAAAATTGAGTTATCTGTCCACCTGTATCCCTAAACATCTATCAAGGCAAGCTGATTAAAGACTCATTATTTCATTTCATTTTTATGCTGTCATGTTGCCTATTTGCAGCACATAATATTTAATAATAAGGCCTATATGCTATATGTCAGCTACTTTAGTTAAACCATTCATTTGCATCTGTTGATATCCATGGTCATTTGCTACCCAATGCACTTTAATCTTACATCATCAGCACACATAATACAGGTACTAAGAATAAACTTTGATAGGTCAATTATGAATGGCACAAAAAGCAACAAACAGGTCAGCTGCTCGATTGGTTTATCAAGATTGGGCTTTGTTATTATCTTCTGATTTTCCATACAAAAAGTCTGATTAAATTTTGTACTTTTCCTTTAATTTCAAGTTTCTTCTTTTACCATCTGCCTTGTAACTGAATGATGCATTTTAGTTAACACAAAGAAGGACTTAAGGATAAAAAGGCTAAGCAAAGCCATATGCATATCTGTGAAATATATGTGTGTGTGTGTGTGTGTGTGTGTGTGTGTGTGTGTGTGCTTGTTTTACAGACACCTGACAAAAAGGACCTTGTGATTGACCCAGACCTTACAAAACCACTTGATCGTGTTGCAGGCATTGGTTTCCTCAGGGTATTGATTGATACTACATGAGGCATAATCATTTCTTATTTAAAAAAAAAATTGAAACACTCATTTTGTTTAATAACTTATTCCTGCTATATCATGTTCTGAAGTAAATTTAACATTCTTATTAAAATTTTATCATGACTAATGTGAAATTTCTGTTTGCACTATATTATTTACTCATTTGTGACTTCTTTTATCAATTTCCATAAGAATGTAGTAACTTCAGTCTTTTGTTGCTGTTAATGTCAAGCTGTTATCTTTAGAGATAGTGAAGTTATGAGCGTGGTTATATTGTTTCAGGAACATGGAGTGGATAAAATCTACAAATTGGAGGCAGCATTAAATCCCTTGCAAAGCTTACTTAAGTAACTATTACAAAATTATACATATATATATTTTTGTAAATATACAATATATATATATGAAACAATTTCAAATTAACCAAAAGCTCATTTTTAATTTAACTGGTTTAAAATAAATGAAAAACTTCAATCCTTCAAAGCAATTTTACTCCTGGTTAATTGTTTCTGACCTTTAAAAAACTTAACTTATGTGTTACTGTGAGCAAGATTTAAAAACATTCTCTACTGCTATGTATTTATGTGTTCTGATCAACCTAGGCGAGTCTATCTTGTGAGGGCCAGCCTACTTAATATGAAATATATTGCTGATCACATCACAGCTGAGAGGAAGCAAGGAAATATTCGGGAATATACGGTCATCATGGTTCCACGTAGAGTATGTAATAAATCTCTTTATTGTCTTTTTTTCTTTTGTTTCTAATGCATGCTATGCATACAAGTAAGTTTGTAGTCTTTTATAAATCAGGGGTCCACCACTAGTTGCTTTGGTTTGATTAAATGATGTTAATACATTGAGCATACAACCTGAAAAATTTGCATACATTCGTCTCACCCTGCTCATTAAGTATTTTGATGATGCTGCATTTGTAGACTTGTCAAACTCTGATAGCTCTTAACTGGCAAAAGTCTAATTTAGTGACTAACAAAGCTCCAAGTTTACTCTGATATTTAAACTTTGATTATGACTGTTTCATAGAATCTGTTCTGAATACTCCAAAGCTTGCTTGAGGAGTCAGAGTATCAGTATCTTGAAGCATGCAATAAATTTAAACTGGAGCAACAGCAAGATGATTGCTAAAAGCTAAGAAGATTATTATTTGTAACAGCATGTACATGTTAAATACTATGCACCTTTGCCATCTGGACAGCATTTTCATACTCTTAAATTGAAAGCAGTCTTATAAAACATTTTTGTAGTCAGGTTACTTTTGAGCAGGCATCGAAAGGGCTGCAGCAAGTTAACGAAGTGCGAGACCTGAATGTGAACTCTTTATATAATCAATCACATCTTGATGTACGTTATATACTTTATTCGTCTTTTTTGTTTTGCTGTAAAGATCTATTTTGAACACCACAGCTAACTTTCCCCATATAGAGATAATATAGTTATAGTCATTGTCATAATACTACTGATGTTGAATGGAGAACAGACTATAACAAACTGAGCATTTTCGAAGAGGTGGTTGATTATATAATATTTTTTTGTTTACAATCACTATTATTCACAACATATTTTACAATATGTGGTTTATTTTATGCAGTTGCACGTTTGTGAGTTGATCTTGGAGAATGAAGGTGTCTTTGGTCATATTACGTTGGAAGAGTTTCACCTGCATCTTTTTCCTTTGGATACGGACCTGCTTTCATTAGAAATGCCTGATATTTTTAGATCTTTTTATCTGGTGAGTGTTTTCAGTCTTAAAATTTCTTTTTGTCTAGGCAGCCTATTGCAAACAAAATAATTGCAAGATGCAGGCTAAAGATGAACATTAATGTTGGGTTTTATCTATTTGTTGGTAATATAGATGATGATGAAGGGGGATATATAGTTATGATTCTTACCTTTTAAAAAGGTTGTTCAAAGTGTGTTAACACAGACTATAGGTGGGTCATTTATTGATAGGGGTCAGATACTTGACAATAACTAAAGGATAATGTTTGCTCCATTGTTTTTCCACAAAAAAGATTCATTTTTGTTTTTTTTTTAATGGTCACTCTATCCTTCTTTTACTCCACCCCACAATCAAAAATGCTGGACTAATCACCTTGCTGTTTATATTTGCTTGCTAGCCAGACTTGATTTGTTTATGAAACTAAAATACATTTAGTAATTGGTTGTGAAATAATCAACAGTTGCAAGCATGTATATGTTTGCATTGGTCATTCCGAGGGAAAACCAGCAGTGAGGTAGACGTCTAGTATTCTTTATTCTGACACTTAGATTATGTACAATTTTGTCTTGCAGGTAAAAGATAAGCTTGGGTCCATAATTAAGATGTATTGAGATTGTTAAGTACAGTTTTTTTGCTTTCTTTTTAATTTTATTAGAAACAAATTTTTAACTTCTTTTTTCTTTATTCCTGGAAATAAAAATAACATCTATGCATTTTCAGGATGGAGACCTCACCCATATACACACAGTAGCTTCCTCTCTTGTCACATTGCAACACCTTTATGGCTGGATACCAAATGTACACACTGTTGGCAGAGGCTCAAAGGTAAATGGAAGTTTTATATTCTTTCATCAACACTCATTAACATTTGTCAAAATAAAAGTTAACACAGTCTCAATAAATTCATTGTTAGTGCATCCATGGGTACTGAACAAAAGTTCTAGTCAGCTGTAGCTATTGTCAGACACAGTGAATTAATATAGTTACTTAGATTACTTGGTTGATGACTATTCCTGTGTGGATATTGTTTTCAATGGTGATGATGATGATAATAATTAAGTGCTTATATTGCACAGCATCACAACCAAAGCAAGTTGCACTCTCTGTGCTGACCAGCAATAATAAAAAAAGGACATTAAATACATTGAATAGCTATAACATGCTGACACCAAACATTTAGGCACTGAGCCATTGGTCAAAGAATACAGAGCTAACGAGAAGAGTGAGACATTAAGTGCAGAAAAAAAATACAGCAAATAAAATGCTGTGTAGAACTGAATTATGATATAATGCTTAATAGTAACACAATGAATACAAAAGATCAAGCATAATATTTAAATTGTAATATTTTTTAAACAGATATTTTTGTTGAAAGTGTTTTAATACAACCTTAATTTAGGATCGCGAGTGTGATATGGAAGAGCATACTATTATCCATATTACATTGTCCATGTGTGATTGTCTTTGAAGGAAGAATTAATGGATATAAATGCGAGAGTCAGATCAGGAGCGAAGGTTTTGAGCAGGAGTGTAAACAGACTAGAGATCAGAAAAATAGATAGGGAAGGAGCCAGTAAGGAATCCATAGCAGAGTGATGAGAATTTATAGTCAATTCTCCCTGCATTAAAATAAATATATGACCATTGAATACAATATATATATATATATATATATATATTTCTTGAACTGTTTCTCAAATCACAGCTTTAGTACTCATTTCTGATCAAGTTTATACAAAGCATGGCAAGTAGTTTTACTGTGTGGCTTGAGGGAATTTTGAAGCACCAATTCAATAATTTTCCTAATAACATTAACTGTTTTACATTGATATCCAGATAGACACAAATTTCAAGTATTTTCAAAAAATCATAAAATGTAAACTAAACAAAATAGGATGAAAAATCAAAATTATAGTTAAAGTTCAAATTAAGCAAAAAGCACTTTTTAATTCTTGTGAATCCAAAGGAAATGAAATATATCCAGTGACATTTCCTAATAGTATTTTTAGAACCATGGTCCTATTAACTGTATAAGCAGATGTTTAATGGAGTGGAATTGTCACACAGCATGTAGAAAAGAACAAATTTCAAAAACTAAATGTATGAACAGGCTCCAAAATGGTAAAAATATCATCAGTATGCCCTTGTGTTACCATCCTTTTTGAAAAGAAAGAGACATCTGGAAAAAATCAAATGTTCATATCAACATTTTCATCAAATAATCACATTTTGACCCTTTTTCTTTACATGGTACTGGGTTAAAATTGATTGAACATACTGCATATGTATGTGCAGACTGAAATTGCTTGATTGCTGAAGATGTGCCACATGCTTATACAATACATTCTGAGTGAGTTTGAGGAAGTATGTGAAATCAGACTAATACACTGAAATGCTAAAACTAGTTTTTATTTCATTCTTGTTTAAAATGATATTCTGTTGCTTGTTTATATATTCTTTGGCTGCTGACTTTATTATTATGCATATATTGTTCAGATGGTCTATGACATGATGAATGCGATGCAGGAAGAAGAACAAACCCAGGCAACAAAGTTCAACATTGGGTATCTCTTCATCATAGACAGAGGTATGTAACACATAAGACATCATTTGATTCAGGCATATAGATATGCTGAAAGAGACAGTTTGAACAGGTATGTACATTACAAGGGTTCACTGACAGATTACTGTAGGCCGAGGGGTTGATGAGTACATATTTGAACACTCTTTGCTTGTGCCTCATGCGAAAATAGTCCCCCTTTTCATTTAACATAGCAGTTACCAATCTTTTCATACTTTAACACCTACAAAATGTTTTCCCCACCATCCCTTATGCACTCTCACACTTATTTTGAAAGGTTAATATTGCATCTGGTGAAAGTAATGTATTATAGTTAGAAGTGATTTTTTTACTAATAGAACTAATAGCTTAAATTTTATCAATGTCCACAGTAGACTGACTTTTAAAAAACAACTGCAATGTGCATGCATGCATGCACACAAGTGTTTGTGTTTGTGTGTGTATGTGTGTAATAATAATTATAATTTCTTAATTTAGTCTTTGGAAGGCCTGTGTGTTACAGAGAAAGAGAGGGGCAGGGGAGAGAAAAGAGAGGGATATACAGATGCCATCTGTAAAAACTAATAAAGTTTGGATTCAGACTATATTAGACTAATAAGCAGTAGATCAGAAAGTTTGAGTGCTCACATTTAATACACTTTTTCCCATGTGCAATACAGATGTTGACTACATCACACCATTATGCTCGCCTATGACATACGAAGCTTTGCTGGATGAATCTTTTGGGATTCAGTGTGGTACGCAATTTTGGCTTACTTATACTTATGAATCAATGTACTTTCTGCTGTCTTATTTCAGGGTTGTGCTTATAAAGATGTATATTAGTGCTGTAAATAATGGTGTGTTTTTGATGAGAATGAAACTATGATATTTCAGTACTTTTCCACTTCTGCACTTGCACATGTGCCAAATTAAAGTTGGTCTTTATAAAACAGAATTTTGGAGTATTCCTTTAGGATGATGATGAAGATGAGTAAATTTGAAAATAGAAATTTTGGATCCAATATATCTATTTGTTTTGTTGTGTATATATTTTATCAGAGATCTGCCCTTAGTAAAAGAAGAAAAAGAATAATTAGATTGTAATAAAGGTAAAGGCAGACCTGTTATAATGGTGGTAGGGAGGTGGTGGGTCCTTCCCTTATCTTGCTGCTTTACTTCCCTTAACCCTCTATTGATTGAGTCGTTCGAGTCCACGGTTTGGTCACTATGGGAAAATGTGCTGCATTGCATGGGTATCGAACCTGCATAACCACTATGATGTCCACTTTCTTTAGAGTAGGTTATAGGTGTAATGTTATTAATATAAAGAAAATGTAAATATGTAAAATTTATGATTTCCTGTTTTTGTTGTGGATGTGAAGTGTGGTGGAGGTTACTGAGTAAGCTGCATGAGGTTCTGATAGGAAGTACAGCATTAATAGAAGTGAGGTTCACGCTTCATCACATACCCAGTAAAGGACTATTATTTTGATGGTTTCTTCAGGTGTTATAGAATTCGGTGCTGAGGTTTTGGCAAAGCCAAAGAGTGTCAAGATTCTTTTATCGAGCCAGGACCCTGTGAGTTCCAGGAGAACAAATTAATATCTGCCTCCAGAGGGGAGAGAATTTGTGGCAATGTATTTGATGATATTCAGATAAACATGAACCAGCTGTATAAGATTTATTGCATATTACATATTACATATATATTACATATAACTATTAGGTATATGTGCATGCATGTATGCACATGTGTGTGTGCGTGTGGAGGGGATACGTGTGTCTGTGGGTTTGTCTGTTCATTTGCATGCATAGATGAGGACCTCTTTTATGTGCTTATTACCAGTGTATTCATTTTTATTAAAGCAAATTCAGCTAAGATATAACATAAATGTAATTTAAGAAACAGCTCAGACTAATGATCCTACTCTTTCACCATCAGATTTATGTTGAAATAAGAGATCGACACTTTTCAAGTGTGTTTCCATTTCTTGGTGCAAAAGCAAAGGAGCTTAAAACCATTTACGAGGTATGGATTTAGGCTTAGAGTTCATATTATAAGATAAGAAATGCAAAATCATGCTAGAGATTACTTTTTTTACATAATTACTTTCTTCCCGCCTGACACAAATTGTTTACTTTGAGATCAGTTGTTACTCAAATTTTCAGCTATATATATTTATATCTTAGTGCATTAGTGTATAGATTTATCATTATATAAATTTATTGGCTACATATATTAATGCATAGATTTATCAACTATATATATATATATATCAGTTTATCAATTTATCAGCTATGTATATATCAGTATATAGATTTATCAGCTATATTTATATATATATATATATCAATGCATAGATTTATCAACTTAAATTCCTTGGGAGTATATTCCATCTTGTTCCATATACTTCTGTTTTAGAGAAAAGGAAAAACAGTTACTCATGTGATTGTCCTTTCAGAAAAAGAATGATTTAAAGACAGTGGGTGACATGAAGAACTTTGTCTCCCAAGATCTGGGTCGCCTCAAGGAGCATCAGACAACACTTTCTTATCGTAAGTATACTTTATACTTTGACCTTCGTGCAAGCTTGTCAAATACACCTAGCACAATACTTGCACTAACTACTAGGGAACAGTTTTAACATGCCTTTAGACTCTTAAAAGAAATTACTTATGGGGTGATATATGGGTTCCATGCTGTCTATATAGACGAATGCACTAGTGACAAGAAACACACACATAACATTCACAGCTTTTTCATCACTCATGCGCATGGAGTCTAAGCCTGTCACTGTTTGAAGTCACTAGTAAATCAAGTACTTGGAAAAATGTAAAATTCACAGCATATATTACTGTGAACAGGCATTTTGGTAAATATGCTTCCACTGATCGAATTCTAAAGTGTATTTGCATATGTAATTTGATTGATGTTTGAATGATCAGCCATATGTAATTTGATTGATGTTTGAATGATCAGCCATATGTAATTTGATTGATGTTTGACTGATCAGCCATAATGGATGGGGAAGTGAAAGCTGATGTGTGATGTCTCATGTCACAATCAAACCTTGCTGGATCACATGACCAGACTCAGCAACATAGCTTGTGTGGATCTAGTAAATCTATTGATTTGTATGTTTCTAAAGTTATTGTGCCTCATGTTTATGTCAGACTTTTGCTTGATTTGAGAATCAGCCACTTGCAAAAAGTCTTAACATCCATGCTGTAGAAGCTAGTGGTACAGGTACTGTAAATAGGTTTATATGTTGATTGATCTAGATATCAGTGCCTGTGAATACATCATGAAGATGAAGACACAGGTTGACTTTGAAAGCTACATTCGTACAGAACACAGTGAGTTATGTGTCAGTGATGTTAACTTTTGCTATAGAAAATTATAGTAACATTAATGACTGATGCTAAAGTCACTAACGGTAGTGTGTGTTTTTCATTCTGGTATAAACAGTATAAGCCAAATGTATGAAAGTGATTTAGAGGGAAATGTTTATTACAAGGCTGTTTAATAGAACTGAAGATGTCTGGGCAGCAATTTGGCTATATTTATTGTAGAAGCAATAGGCCCTAAATTGTAGCCCATACTTTTGAGACTGCCTTGCTGTGTACAGGATAATCCATTGTTTGATTTTCTGTCCCAGGCTTGCTGGATGGAACAGATACAAAAGACTGCATTGCTTACATTGAAGACTGCATCTACAAACAGGTAACTCATTAGAATTCTTTTGGAGTTTTTTTTTTGCAGGTGTTAGACTTTTATAAAGTTAACTACATTAGTTTTGTGTAATTCATACTGTTCTCAGTAATTTGGAATGTAATTATGTACTCTTGTAGACATGTGCATGTTTTACATACTGTGGATTCCTGCCAAATACTGATGTTGTTTGCTTCGGCTGTGTTTTCTTCACCACAACTCCTTTTGTACATGCCTTCCTTGTCGCTCACAACTGAAGTTATCTCCCTTGTCTGGACAAATAACACCATTTGATTCATTATCATGATACAATCCGTCATCATACGTGATCATCAATTATGACGCACGATGCATTGATTGTCATCATCTATTAGGTCTGACTTATGTATGTCATCATCTGTGACCTTGGCAGGCTCCCTACCTGAGCACCTTGCGCCTGCTGTGCTTGCTGTCACTGACACAAGATGGATTAACACCGCGTGAATACAAATCTCTCAAGACAGACTTCCTTCATGTGAGATGACTTCACTGATGCACGAATGCAAATGCGTGCATGCGTGGCTAACCGTGTCTGTAAAGGGATAGCCTTTTATTAAAATAAAAAGGAAGTTTCCTTTGGGTTCGTTTGGTTACTCACATTCACTCACTTGTTCATTTTTGTTTCTTGGAGGTTTTCAAATCTATGTGTGAGTATTTAATTTTTGTTCTGCTTATGTGACATGTCCGATTTTGTTTAGTTCTCTGATTAGGATTTTTGAATTACTTTTAGTTTTAGTGTTGCTTAATTTATTTTCTACAATTTTAGATTTATTTCTTTTGTTCTATAATCACTTTTAAGTGATCGGCGACCGGTTTGCATACTAGATGTGCGCTGTAAATCAGTATTTAAAAAAAAATCATGATTCCATCATCATCAGAAGTAGTCGTTAGTCAGTCAGTTCATTAACCACATACCGTTGCAGAGCCACGGCTTTGAGCAGCTGGTGACGTTCTTCAACCTGAAGAAGCTGGGTTTACTGGTGGAACAGAGCTCAGGCTCAAAGGTCACAGCAGTGGTTACCCGCCGCAGTCAGTTCCGACAGCTGGCTGGCAGACTGAGCCTGGTTAGTCTTCTTCCCATTGTTTCACCCGTCGTCATTATCTTCCTTCCCCACCCACCTCTCTCTCTCACTCTCACACTCCCTCCCTGTTTTGAGCCATTTCAGTGAGAACTGAGATTGACAAATGAGTCTCATCCATTCGGTCTTAAAATATACACAGCCTTTCCCTTGAAATATGTCTCTTTCTGTGTGTGCGTGTGTGTCTGTGTGTAGAGGGAGAAAATCGGTTATGGCATGTCTGATTAAAGTCAGGCTGTAGACATTAAAACATGCGTTATTTTTAACGTATTGTCTGTCATTATTAATCCTCTCATACGGACTTTGTCGCTGTGTCCTTTCTCCAACGCATTTTTCAGGTTCCGAAGTCAGGTGAGGATGTGAACTTGAGGGAACCAGACAATTTAGCTTACGTGTACGGAGGAGCCTACTCCCCGCTCACTGCTCGGCTAGTGGAATATGTGAGTAGCTCTGCACATCTGTTTTCTTCTAATGCTAGTAGAAGAGGTTAAGAATAAGGGAGTAGATTTTGCCAGTGTCTGCCTTTTTGTATAATAATTGCTGTAAGATAACCAAGAAGAGAGCGAACGAGAAAATTGCCGCAGAGGAAATCTGGCGAGCAATAGCAGAGCTTGTGAAAAGAACACGAGCAGAGTTCAGTGGTGCAAGATACCAGTGTCTGAGTTGGCAGTCGATATGTAAATGAATCAGTCTTCATGGGTGAGTTAGCATAAATGGAGAAATACGTCTGCCTGCAGATTCTACTGCATGAAGGCTTACAGACGTACGAGGACTTGGGTCGACAGATTGCGGGCGGTATCTACAGTGATGTCAAGTACAGGACAACCAGCAAAGGTTAATTTGCCAGCGCGCATGCGTAATTCATGGCGTTTCTGTGTGTGTGTGTGTGCGTGCGCGCGCCCGTGCAAGCATTCGTCTCTGTGTGTATATTGCCTGCTTGACTATGTGTGTGTGCGTCTGTGGGAGAGAGAGAGTGTGTGTGGCTGTTTATATGTGCTGCTAGCCACGATTTAAGCATATTGATCTAATCTAGCTAGGGTTCTCCCCGATGTTGCACTACGCTTTCTTGTTAAAAAAAATAAAAAGAGCATTTTTAGCTAGTGTGAGATTTCTCTTGGGAGGCTTTTATTATTGTGTTCGGCTGTGAAACACAGGGCTGCTGGTTCGAGCCTTGCTCGGAGCTGTGGCTGGAAAATTTATCAGGGGACGTAATGGCGACGGAGGAGAGAGTTGGGCCTCGCCTCCCACATTACGTGGGCTAAGCACTGTGGACCACGTTAACATTCCCGTTTCATACATTTAATTTTACCGGGAGGATTTCTCACCCAGAAAGAAGCATGTACACCGATGTTAGTAGTGACTAAAGTATTAGAAGACATGCTCAGACTTTTTGTGTGACCATGTTGTTTTGTTTGTGTCTCCTAGCGACTGGCAAAGCGAATCTGTCGCCGGCGTCTAGATTCGCCATGAAAACAGTTCTGGTCTATTTCTTGGGCGGATGCACTTTCTCAGAGGTAGCAGCACTTCGACTTATTGCCCAAAAACAAAGTAAGTCCCAAGAGTTGGTCAGACGTAAGTTACAATATAACGTTAGATTGAAAGTAAGTCTGTGCCATTTATAACTCTCTTTCCTTAACTGCTTGTCTTTCAGTGTATCATTGTGTCTTTCGGCCCTTACTAATATTAGTGTTTTTTGCCAGTGTGAGTGGATTTTGGTACTTATAGCCGCAAACAAGACAACACACTTATGTCAGAACACACATTATTGTACATGTCCGCATATTCATACATATACTTAACACGAGTCTTAACTTTGTTTCTTTGTTTTTGTTTTGTGGATATCTTTCGTGGTTTTATGTTTTCGTATTTTGTCTCCTTAGATCGAGACTAGGTCTCAGGTCCACGTCTAATGAATGCGTCACTGCATGAGTTAGGGTTGGGATTTAGGTTGGATTAGGATTGGAGTTGGCGTCAGGTTTAAGTCATTGGATAGAGATAGGGATTTTCACGGTTTGCGTTTAAGAAAAATCTCAACATTTAGAAATAAAAGACGCATGCCTAGTGGTCGCCCAGCTCGGTGCAAAAGGGAAGTCACCCAACCGCCCTCTTATCCTGCGCCTCCTTCCGCCGCCCACTGTCTTCTTGCCTGGCTCAGTAGCTTACATCTCTGTAATCTTCACTATTATTATTATTATTATGTGCCGTGGTGTGTGCTCGCTTTCTTCATGCCTTGCTCTGTAGTTTACATCTCTATATGTGCCGTTTTGTGTGGCATTGGACAGGACGGTTTATTGTCTCACATCTCTCACTTTTCGTCACTGTTTCCTCTTTCTTGACCAGGCCTGAAGATCATCGTTTGCACCACGTCGATCCTGACTGGCCAGTCATTGCTGGAACAAGTCAGCGAGAAGAAGCCCATCTAGAGGCCCGGCCAGATGTCCGAAAGTCTGTGCTTCTCGTCGCTCTCTCTGCTGCCCTTATGCCTTTCCTTTTTTTGTTTATTCCTTTTTTTGTTCATTCCTTTTTATTGTTTCATATATTTATCGGTTTATCATGAGGCAGCGAGTGTGTGACGGAAGGTGGGAGGGGGAGCTAAGGACTGGGGTGACACTTGTGCAATAGCGTGTGCGGTCGTTTTGTCAGCTTTTACCAGAAGAAAACCAGTGAATGATGCCTTGTCTGATTGGTAGTGAGTGGCCTGACGTCTGCGAGATGTCGAAACACTGTGTAGGTGTCTCGAAACACTGTGACGTATCTACGCACTGTAACGTGTCTTTAAATACTGTGACGTGTCTTAGCACTGTAACGTGTCTCTAAACACTGTGACGTGTCTACTCACTGTAACTTGTCTCTAAACACTGTGACGTGTCTAAACACTGTAACGTGTCTCTAAACACTGTGACGTGTCTACTCACTGTAACTTGTCTCTAAACACTGTGACGTGTCTAAACACTGTAACGTGTCTCTAAACACTGTGACGTGTCTACTCACTGTAACTTGTCTCTAAACACTGTGACGTGTCTAAACACTGTAACGTGTCTCTAAACACTGTGACGTGTCTACTCACTGTAACGTGTCTCTAAACACTGTGACGTGTCTAAGCGCTGTAACATGTCTCTAAAGACTGTGACGTGTCTAAACACTGTATGGTGTCTTTTTTTTATCACAGGTTGGGTGAAGTATCATTAATGTACATTTAAGGTTTCAAAAGTGTTTAAAAAGTTTCTAACTCTTCTCTTTGTCTTTTCAGCTATGTATTTTTAATGCACTTCACTTGTAAAAATCACGTTGTGTTGAATACTACACCCAAACATTTATATGTATTCACTATTTTTATAAGTGCCAAAGTACCATTTTTCTTTACAAGATATAAAACCATCTTTACCAAAAATCATGACATTCGATTTAGCTCGATGTACAGCAAGGTTTAAAGACTTTGAGAACTGGTAAAGAATGTTTAACTGCTTTTGCAGTCCATTGATAGTGTCTGTTCCTAGGGGAACATCAGAAAAAAAAAGTAAAATAAATAGCTAAGGTCTGTGGTCAGCCGAATACAATGTTTTGTTAATGGTATTGTAGTATGAACAATATAGCACGTCGCATACACAGTGAACACGTTTATGAAGTAAAACGAAGATCATGATCTTGTACGCACATACATAAGCATATTACATCAACTGAGAACTATTTCCTGTCATCGTTTTAGTTCCTGGAATATGAACCTAGCATTATTTTGCAATCAATGGTTATCAGTCGCAAGAATTTTAAGTACATTGTATCAAGTGATTCTATATTTTTCAAAAAAAGTGTAGCTTCAGATCACTCTGTAATATGCACAGAAAAAGTGTAGTTCGTCATCCATGTCAATCTACATAAAGGGCATCGGATGAACTGGGCTTGAAAGCAGAAGATCTATATTTATGAGTGTGATTTTCAGAAGCATCGATCCTGAATTGAATCAGAATGTCTCGTAAGTGTTTATTAAGAAAACGTTCAAAATAGGGTTCAAGTGTAATATCAAATATAAAAATTGTGTACACAATAAATCTGCCAGTGCTAGATATGTGATCGTGCCATTTAGTTGAAAAACAACTAACCAAGCTTTCTTTACAGACTCGGGAAAAAACATTTAACGTCTTCCATCCCTTGATTTTCCATAGCAGCAAAATTGCGTATGCCTTGTAAGGTAACCCTCTAGGGCAGCGGTTATAAACTTTTCCAGACGCGTACCACTTTCGAAAATTCGAATTGACCGAGTACCACCTCCCAACCCTACATACAGTCGCCGTAAAATATATATACACATTCTTTTATTTTGGCGCTTGGTGCTCGCGTACCACAGTGTGAAAACCTCTGCTCTAGGGGCGTCAAACACAAGAGCTATGTTGTAAGAAAACAAGAGAACAGAAAGCTGGAAATAACTGTACACCATGCTTGCCGTTTGCCATAATGTCGGTAGCAGGGCTAAAAAAAAGGGCTGGTTTTGTCCCACTTTTTAGAGAGAAAAAAAAACATAACCTGACCATAACTAACCTGGGCTTTCATTACCTCATAATGCACTCATATTGGTCGAGATGATAGATCAAAAGCTTTATGGAAGTCAATGAATGCAATATATAATATTGTTGACATGTGCGGTAGCGCTGGGCCATAGCAAACTGTAAAATGTCTGTGAGAGAGAAAGGATTTGTTTGAGATAGAAAATGTTTTTGGTTTGTATATTTTTATGTGTTTGAATATTTTTTACGTTTTAGTATGTGTGCACATGGGCGGGAATAACAAGCAACAGTTATATATATATATATATGTGCCGCTTAGCTGTGTGATGTGGCGTGGATGTGCTTAAGATTTATAATCAAAGTGTCAACTGTGCAGCAGGGCAGACAGAAATGACTATTGCTAAAAATACCTGAGCAAACGAGAACGGAAGTCTCTACTAAATCTGGAAATAATTGGACACCATGCTTGCCGTTTGCCATAATGTCGGTAGAAAGGCTAAAATAAAGGCTGGTGTTGTCCCCCTGTTTAGGGCCTTTAGGGGAAAAAAAATACCGATGTTAAAAGTCTAGCCGGTGCAATTTTTTTTCTTATTCCTAGGTAATGCTCAGTGCAAGATACTAGTTCCCGAAATCTCGGAAAATGCATACAGACATCGCCACGCACAAAAAGGGGGCTAACCACACTGACATCAGGGGGAACAATCACATGATATTGTTTAACGATGTCTTGAAGTCTCTTGCAGGGGGGGCGGGGGTGGGGATGGTGGGAGAAATTATCGCTCACGGGAAAGAGGGTGTAACGATGAGCCGGTGATGGACTCCATTCCAGGAAACACATATATGGATGCGACCTCAAGAGCAGTGAGGTACTCTACTGTAAATAATTCTTCGTCGTGATGGACTGTACCAACCAGATTTAGATGGAATGGAAATTACAGCGATAAGGATTAAGCATTTGTTGATACCAGGGTAGTATACCCTTGGTATTTTCATTTTACAATTTTTGTTTGTATTCCATGATTAAACAAATAATATATGAGACTTAAAAAGCAACAAGTTCATGTATTTTATATTTGATAAAAATAAAATTCATGATTACTATTCACCTTTTTATTGTTATTACTTGGATCGTTTCACACAGATTTCTTGCTGACTCACATTCTTATAGCTGGAGAGAGTCCCGTGATCCCGGCTTTATTAGTCGGTGCAACTGTTTTTTACTTGTTCAGGCAATGGTTCACTTGTTCACCTCAGCTTGTCTGACCCAAGTTCGTCTATAGCTTAGCCATATGTGATTTTTTATCAGCATATTGTGTCTTCTCACTACCAGTCATCAATCATATCTTCAGTAGCATTGTTTGTATTTTCTTCAGTGGCGTTCCAGTTGTCCAGCGATATCTGAGGTACAAGCATCTGCAGCTCTGTGTGTGTGTCCATGCATGCACGTGCGTCTGTTTGTGGATTCATGTGTGCACGTGTGGAATTTGTGAGAAAGACACGTGCTAGCAGGTTGAAAAGAAACATCAATTCTGTACTTTGCGGCATTTAAAAGAAGTAGCATAAACATCTCAATCAAAAAAAAATGTATCATTCATCACGAAGATGTCTGAAATAGCAAAGAACTAGGATTTTAACGAATGTTTGAAGTTTGTTACCAAGATCGGTGACAATAACCTAACGAACTGAAAACCGTAATTTATTCGAAAATATACGAAGCGCTATAAAAGCTTACAGATATTTGCTGAGCAAACCAGAGGTGTTATTCCTAAAGCTAGCGAGTGGCAGAAATAATTAGATGACAGCATTTTTCTAGGCCCTGTGCAGGACAATGTCTAAGAGTTGAAAAACTCAGCTGGATGTTGACATGTACGACCGAGCCCCGAGAAGGGAAATATCAGCACAGTATTGGTGCTGACGGGAAGACCATGATTTCCAAGCATCCAGTTGTCCTGCCTCACAACTTAGCCCAGGGTTAACGACTCTTTAGGTTGAGTCTGCGATCTGGAAATTTGGATGTAGAAAATCTCGCAAAGGGTTCCTTCATGTGTGTACTGATCAGCACAGGAACTTAAAATAGAAAACAGCACTCAGAGGTTTTAGAAATAGTTTTGAAGTGTCCTGTAGATGATCAGTAACGGTAGGTCGGCAGGAGAGGTTTCGCGAAACAATTAGCACACAGTGTCCTTTGTGTTTGCACTGTGGGAATACCTGACCACTGCTGACATAAAAAAAACTAGCCAAATCTTGTTTTAGACGTGAAAGGCATTTAGGAATGTGTTTCCTTCCCTAATCCCCACACAATCCACCCAGTCTCGCGTTACATTGGATTTTGTATTTCCCGTCCGCACATTCAAATGCCCATAAATTTTACAGGGTGACGAGGCCTGTGTGCACTTTTATGAATGGAGAAAGAGCCCCTGCTACCAACCGTTAATTTCATTAACAGATAATAACCGACAGTGACATGTAAATAACAGACGATGAATACAAAACCTTTTCATAAGTGGACTCTCAACCCCTCACCCTATATTCGCAAACTCACGCACAATAGATTATTTCCCGAAAGGTTTGTAAACAACAGCTTTTAGGTCTTTTAAAATGTGCGCAGGGTACCTCCCATAGGAGCAGCATTGAAAAGAAGGAGGCAAGTACATTTTCTCTGGAAAGCTTGTCTGATTAAAAGAAAAACGATATCGATCAAGTCGAAGATGCGCAATGCACCAATCAAGAAGGCATTTGTACAGTTGGGTGACCGCGCTGAGGAGCAGATTATTTGTAGTCACGTGTCACTGTCCACTCTCCCTTTTTCATGCCGATTCTTCTCCTCCCTTGCCCTCTCTTTCAATCCATGTTCGGTGATCAGTATGAGTACCTGCTGGCTGCCTGAGTGTAGTGTTATCTATAATGTCTAGCCCTTGTAAATCATTTTAGCCATGAAGAGATGCTGGAATGGTTTGACACATCACTCATTGTCTTGCTTGGACCTGTCAAGTAGTTGATGAATAGAGAATAGTCTACAAAGGATAACAGGTCATTGAGTGGGAGTTTGAATTCGCGCACGGATGCATGAATTTGGAATTTCTAACTATCGACTTGCAAAGAAAGACGGCCTTTTCGTATTTGTATTAACATTTATTATCAATGAAATGCTTAGGTTTTTCCTAGGAAGTTACACTCCAACACTTGAATGAATATGTTGCGGTCTTAGTCCTTGTCTTCCTGCAACTTTATGTCTGTTATTTCTCTCTCTGTGGTGTGGTGTGTGTGTTTGCGTGTGCGTGCCTATTTTGCTGTACTTAGAAAATGTAAATCGTATGTTAAGTGCTACTTACAATTTTTAAAAGCCCGTTCTTTCTAAGGCCAGCATGGCACTGCGACAATTTGTCACTTTATGTAAATTTCTTTCTAGAGTTTGTTTTTTTAAACTCAAGCAGTTGCGTGATGCGTTGCTGCTCACCAGTAATTTGTTCACACGCGGCAGCCAAGCGCTTTTTCCACAGACCTGTCCGACTTAACATCTGAAATGTCTGCCAGCCCAGATCAGATGCTGGAAGTTATGAGAGTGCTGTGAGATTATGCTATTGACTTTTTGAAAGTAAACTTTGCATCCACGGAATCGAAGTATATGAAAGGGACGTCCGTGCTGCGGAAGACAGGAAAGGTGTGTAACGGTTTTGATTATTCACCTGCGCGTGAATTTGTAGGTACGAGCGGGTTTTTTCTCTACCTACAGAGTCATGTCAGCGCTCAGAACTCACTTAAAGCCAAAACAATAAAGTTCAATCCAGTACAGTTGACTAACAAATTTCTGTCTCTTGTATCTTTTTTTTTTCTTTAGAGACTCCGATGTTTGCTACTTTACATTACACCTTTATTTACTCAGTTGAATGACAATGACCTGGAGTGATGGGACCAAGTTCGTTTTAAGCTAGTGTTCAAACAAAGAAACATTGACCCGACATTTGTTCTTGATGTTCAAAGGGCTTTCTCGGATGTTTAAAGCCGCTTCCTTCGCCGTTCGCCGTTCGCGTTCTGTCTGCTGGCGAAACGCACGCGAGACGGCGAGCAGGGTCCGCGAAGACCTGAAGGCGTGCACACGGAGCGAGCAGCACACAAGGAGAAAATGCATGTCTAGAGGCAGGAAGAAATAATTTTACGAGCGCAACTCTACAGAGGTAACTCATTTTACTCGGACTTGGAGACTGTAAACTCCACACCCAGTCTACAGGTCGGACTCCTCTTCGCTGTAAACTTCACACGTTTGTCGACATCGAAATGTTCACACTGCAGGCAGGTAAGTATAGGTGTCGTTTCAGTTACAGCTTATTCACTTGCACCAAGAATAACAGGTGAGGAACCCGATGTTGCAACTGATGTTTCACAATTCGTGACGGAGCATCCTGCTGTAACTTTCAGCGCACGTGAGACCATGTTATCTTACAGCGACCGTTTTTTCCCCTTATGAAAAATCTGATTTTTAAAGTATTAGTATGAGGATAAATCAGGCTTGAGGAAAATATCGATTGATGTCTTACTTCGTTTTTATTTTCTTTTAACGTGCCGAGCTGATTGTGCTAATGAGGGCATGTTCGATTTACCGGATCGCTGAACATAAATTTTTAAGTTTGAAGCTAATTGCATGGTCAGTAGTTTACTGCATTAAGAAATTAGAACTTTTCCATTTTTGCCGAAGGCTTACTGTGTGTGTGTGTGTGTGTGTGTGTGTGTGTGTGTGTGTGTGTGGAGGGGTGTGTGAGAGAGACAGTGTATGTGTGTGTGTGTGTGTAAGAGAGAGAGTGTCTGTGTGTAAATGAGTGTATGTGTGTATGTATGTGGGATGGGTGGGGTAGGGGTGTGTGTGTGTATAAGAGAGATGTCAATAAATCCAGTGGATTAACAAGGCTGGATCGCACAAAAGTATTTACCTTCAGTTACTCTGAGCAGGGTAGTAGTTGTCTAGTGGACGAATTGCTCACAACTTTTACATTTTCCTGACTTCTGGATTCGAATTATTGCCAGCTCGTTCTCAGTATTTTTTGGGGACTATGCTGCTAAGGTAAGGTGGATTTTTATCCGAGAATCCAGAAATATATCAGAATAAAGAATTTAATGCGTTGGTTGCTGTAGAGGAATCAGCAACCGTCTACTTAGCATTTATTCGATAACAGCAGACACGCGAACACACTCCATGCCTCGAGATTATGAGTGTAAAGACAACTACGGTATATTTTCTCGCTACTGGTTGTAAATCTTTTCCATTTTTTCTTCTTAAAAACAGGATGGCTCAAATCACCAGTTTGCTAAATGTTTTGGAGATAATACAGCAAAAATTAATTAAAAAACAAGAAAGGCGATATTCAGCAGTAAAGACATTTAACGGTCTCCTAACTGAGATGAAGAAAGAAGAAGGTGGGAGTCAGGCGGGGATGAACAGCTGTCAGCGCTAGGTAAAAAGCTGTCTTTGTGAGCCAAAGAACAGTGATTCTTTCTAGAGGGTCCTGGGTGGCCAGCAAGTTTCAGGACGAGGTATGGATGAGTAGAGTAAATACAAATATCTGGGTTTGGGAGGAAATCTCAAGAGGTGCAACCTTACGGCTAGTATTTCGAAAGAAATGTACACCATGGAAATGTATGCAAAAGACAGTCACCTTTGCACATTCTTGTTTCAAGATGTTTCTATCGCACTCAAATAACTGTAAATAACAAATAACCACATTTCATTTCTCAGGGTGGGTGCTGAGAGACTGGGGTGACACAGCCAAGCAACATCGCCATGAAAGCACGCATCTAAAGTCCATAAGAGGTCCGTTCATTTCCGCGACTTCAGTGAGGGAAGATGAGCAAATTTGAAATGTGTTGGAGTGTTTCAAATAATTTTATAAGGATCTGTTTGTCTCAAATCAGTTTTAGAAATTTCAGCTTCTTAAAATGAGCAGTTTATTTGTATGAGATAGCAACCTAGTAGCTAATTAAGAGTGTATTTTATTTACTCAACAGCAACAACAACAACCAGAATATCGGATTTTACTGGGTATTATTTTCTTTCGATTATTGTCTTTCTGTGGGACTCTCAGTGTCACATCAACAGACTTTTATCCTACTTCGCTGTTATATGACTGTTAAGAAGTGTGTAGTGTGTTGTAGTCAGTTTTTTAAATAAGTATTTCGAAATCAGGACAAAAATGTCCAGCGTGGTTGGATTTGCTCCTATTTGTCTTGCATGAACAAGATGGCCTTTTCGAAACAAGTGAAATTTGATTTTTACACCAGAAAATGGCCGAAATGGTAATTACAGGACGTGCTTCTGTGCTCTGGGATAACTATGTGACAAAGACGCTCAATTAATGTTACGGATGTTTATTAGCGATTTCACTTATTGACTTGGTAGATGGCTTTGGGGATTAGCAAGAGATAAGCAAGACTGTTTGTGTGTGTGTGTGTGTGTGTGTGTGTGTGTGTGTGTGTGTGTGTCTTAGATTGAATCCTGGGTTCTGATTAATTTTCAGGATTTGACATCTATTCACTAGGCTGGCGGTCAAAAGTTTCTTTAATTTTAGGAGTTTTGGTCGGTCCTTTATTTTCACGCTAGTAAAAAAATCTTTAAATAATAAAAAAAATAATAAATAAAATTAAATTGCTTGATGGAAAGATTTTCCTGTCCTATAAATCAACCGACCAGACACCAAGGATGTAACTTCAGGAAACGTGACCAGCAGCGAGTTTTCGTGCCTGGAGACGGCGGCGTTGTGTTCACACAACATTTCTCTGTTTCGCACCCTGACGATGGCGCGTGTGCATACCCGCGGGAAAACGAGGGCTGGAAGTCCGATTTCATACCCAATTTAATATCCTATTAGCTTTCAGCTTCCAAACATGTTATCAGCTTAATGAGAAATCTTTTCTCTCATTTGTTTCCAAGCTTAAAGTCAGGAAGTGATAAGGAGAGCAACTCGAGAACAGCTAGGCTGTGGGGTAGATGACCTGCTGGGTACGACGTCCTCCGCAATTGTTTCCGGGTTGTGTGGGCACAAGATTGATCAATGTATGGAGGAAATCAAGAAACTGTTTCCTCTCATTTAAACGTTTCTTTCGTGATACGATCAAATGTTCTACTTCCAGGTAGCGAGCTTTAGCAGTTGTGAGGCAGAGGACAGGCTGAGTTAATTGGTCAATACCTGGGTGTGTACCTCTTGCTATTTGGTGCCGCTGTAATCTGTGTTTCTCGAATTTCTCGATGACCGTTGTTTGCCTTCTCCTCTGAATGTATTCGACTAGACAGTTTCCACGTTTATGAAATGCTAGTCCGGATTTTGCTTCTTTCCTTAATAAGAGACTATATTTCTTATTTCGTAGGCTGGGCTTTACGATCACTGAACTGTGTTCGTTCACATATCCAATATATATATATATAATCCTACTTGTTCTTCGCAATTGCCCGTTTGCTTACAAGGCTACAAAATGCGTAAAATTCGCTCGAAACAGTAGTTACACTAAAATATTAGAAAAGCGATTTCTTAAATATTAGTATGTTTGAAGGAAAACTCCAAACCAGTTAGCCTAGTCAACTGAATATTTTCCTCGTCTTCGAGACCGAATTTTATGTTCCTATTTTTTCTGGAAATCAGCTAACAGGATTAATTAAGCTAGCAGCGACAATGGGAATAGTCGTGCCTTCTAGAATTTTGTTCGACCTTTTGAGGATTTCATCGCAAGAAAAGAAAGCCGATCCTGGGGACTCAGGACATTAACATTTACCTCTTTAAAACGGATAAAGGTCAGTTTGTAGTCGCTTTTCCTTAGTGCCGAACTGCTTGGCAGAAACTCTGAGTCTGTTTCTATACCACCACATAGAAAGTAGATGGATCATTTTATAGGAAGTGGAGAAGAAAAGCTCAAGGTTTTTCCCACGGCGATTAAAGCAATTTCAAATGAGACAAACTAGAAGTAATTTGTCCTTTTTCACATTTAATTTTTCATCCTTACATTAATAAGGAAAATTATTGTTTTCTAGTCCAGGATGGGTCCTTCATGTCTGGTATTTTTTTCTTTTCAGAAACAAATATTAGTGCATCCTGAAGAAATTTTCGAGACTTCAGGCCGTCGTCATGGGTATCCTACCTCAGGTGAGGAAGACTTTGGAAAGAATGTACTTCTCCTAAAGGTATGTACACAATTCTGTTGCTGTCCTCGGCAGACTTTATTTCAAGGTAGGTAATCAAGTCTAACAAAAGAGTTGACATAGACAATAAGCTTTTATTGCCAATACTGCTTACAACACTTCGTTTTTCGCCTCTTCTACTTGCGAATATCATGAAATGTGGTGAAAATAATGAGTCACGATTGCTAGTCTAGTCCCGCAGGCACTAGAGTGTAATGAACCTTGATCAAGTAGAAATGAATAAACATTACTCATGGTGATGAAATGCCACTTTAATAATGGTTGCTATTTATGAATTTACACCTGCAGAATTGTTTTATGACAAGGTAAATTTGTTCATTTTACTATCAGGAAGTCTGTATGTGTGTGCAAACATGTACATTTATGTGTGTGTGTGTGTGTGCGTGCGTGCGTGCATGCATGAGAGAGACAGAAAAAAGAAGATAAGAGATAGCAAGAAGCTTTTTACCTGAGACACAAAGCATCATGTGTCTGCCGAGGACTTTTACCGCAGGAAGCTTCATAAGCTTAAAGTGGTGTTTAAACAGAGCTTTTACTTTGTCGTATGGTAACAGAGACAGGCATTCACAGCCTTATCACTACAGCTTACACACCCTGAACTCTTGATCGAAACCGTTTGTCAGGCGACGAGAAAACAAGCACACATAAAGGTGAAGGTTGAACTCTTCACGTATTTGAAATATCATTCACTCCAGGATGGTAGTTTTGGACGGAGCTACTGTTTTCTTCATTTCTCCCAAGTTTATTTCCGTGTCAGTAGCTCAGTTTGTAAGTTAAACACAGGCCATGTTAACAGGCAAATATCTCGTGTCTCCTTTTTCTTTTACCTGGCTATTTCTACAATTGAGTATTTCCTTCTGCTCACTCTCAGCCTATCCCCTAGAATAGTACACTGGTTCCGGCTACATGATAATAGTTGTAATAGTGAGGGCTATAATCCCATCACCTTGCCACGCTCTCAGTACCTTACACAATTATTTTGACATGAATGTGAATGGTTAATAAGCCATTACATGTCATGTAGGACCTCGTTCGAACAATTTCTCGTCGCGTCCTGTGCCCTTGGGGCATAATTTTTATTTAATTAATAATTTTTAAATTTCGAGAAAAATCGTCGTACTTTACATGTACCTATTTTTTTGGATGATAAGGCAGGGGGAGGTAACTAAGTAACCGTAATTAAAGCAATAAGTAATGCATACTGCAGGATATCTGTAGAGACACCAGTCTAGACTACATCATTAATCATTGACGCCTGCTTAAGAATAGGTGTATGAGTATCTAGACCAGTACATCATCAAAATCGCACTATTCACATTTTGCTGTTCCATATTTCAGTATAGATGACCCGTGGGCATGAGTTTGGTCTGAACTGCATGTGTGGTCTTGAAAATTAGTCTTAAATCGCCAGTCTCTAGTGCAAGTTGAAGTTTGGTCTGAACAGTTAAGTTGTACCCTAAAGACCGGCGTTGTGAAACTCATTTAAAAACCTGGGGTTAGAGTCCAGTCTGACCAGACCACGCATGCAACACAGCCTTGCTTATTATGCGTGCGTGTTTCCGCATCGTTAATTTTTCAAATGTGTGCACCCAGGTGCAGACATGCATGTGCGCTTTTACTCAGCTGCCCGTGAATTCATGATAATCATTGTCATCTGATTAACAAGCATGAGAAGCCAGGAATGTCAAATGTGACATAAAATGAGAAGCTTCCACAACCTTAGTTTCTGCAAGCTGCACGGACTACCATGCTGATGGTACCCAGAAACAAAAAAGCGCGTTACATGATTTTGTAGGCTGAGAGATCAAAGGCAGAACTACTAAGATAATAAAAACGATGATCTCGGTCTCGTGGTAATAAGCAGTCCGACTTCCTGTGAAAAGGCTTGGCGCTCGAGGAAGTAAAGACGACAATGTCGCTATGGACGACAGAGGGCTTTCCAAAGTCAGTTTATTTGATGTCAAATAGAGATTCAGATGTCGAGCAGATCCACGATTGTTTGGTCACCTCTCGTTGTGCGGTAGACAATTTGCTGTACAGAAACATAAAGCAAATAATCGAATATATATCCAGTAAGCCCTTGATTCATTGATGGCGGAGTATGATGCAACCGGCTTATTGATCTTTCATAGACCTTGTGTCGGGACGATGGAATGGACATGCAGCCAATAAACTGAAAGAATTTTGTTGGAATAGAAAATGGTCGATTACCATGTCGCAGTTTCAGAGCTCTCGGTCCAGTTGCACAACACATTTCTAATCTTAAACACATTTAGGCCATAACTCTACTTAGATAATTAGTTTAAAGTGCGCACCACAATTTTAGAATGTTTACAAATAAAACTGCTTTAAGTAAGATAAAGTTGCTTAGGTCTGACTTTCCGTCCTGTCAGTACAATTTATTTTGTGTTTTTCTGCAATGCATCTAAATGGCAGAGAAGAGATTTTGCTTCTTTAGAACAGTTTTAAGGTTTAGAAACGTGTTGTGCAACTGGCCCCAAGACTAGATGTATGATTAGGCGAAGCTTTACGGCCGCGAAGAATCTGGATGAAAGAAAGAAATTTGGGTAGCTATTAGTCATTCTGTGAGGTTGGAAAGTCTGAAGGATTTATCTGAAGAACAGTGTCCTTTTTTTTTTAGTATGATTTACCTGAACTATTTAGCGCGCTCTCTGTGGTTAAAAGAGAGAGAGAGAGAGGAGTGTAAGTTAATGATAAAAGGAATAATAATTTATAAACTAAAAGTACGGGACAATGCTCATGTGATATAATGATAAAAATTTTGTAAAAATATATTTCTAGAAAAAATACAGATAAAAATCCTGACCAAACGGTTGTTTGCATTGTAGCCACGTTTTTCTACCCAGGTAGTGTAGTTGGCAGAGCACTAATATTGCTGACAGATGGCAGTCGTTTGTAAGGGGGGGGGGGTGTTTACTACAGTTTCCAGTCGGTCCTTTGGCGACTCGACCAATAGAATTGCTTTAACAAGAGAACACGACCCCCGCCTTATCTCGCCCTCACAAAATGTGGGTCACGTCCTCCTCCTTCCACTGCTTGTAGGGTGTCAACCAGTCAACACAGCCACATCTTGACCTGGTTTTCTTTCTCTTTCTTTCGTGTCTCATTACCATATTATAATCCCTGCTCTTCCATTGGCGGCGCCTTTACAACATCAACATAACCTTGACCTCTGTGCTGTTGAACTTGCATGGTGATGTTTGTAGGTGTGTATGGAGAAAGGTGGGTGGATATTTACCCATGTTTCGAGAAAGAATATGCTGCATTGATCTTTACTGAATCACCGCATAATACGCACGTAAAGCTCATTAGTAATTTCACTGGCCGTACGTAAGATTGTTCTTTGTTTATATATTTCTTTTTGAATTACTACACTGTGAAGCCAATAGGAGAGTATTTCAGAAAAGAGGCCACGGACTTAATTTAGTAAAATAAACATAATACCAATTATATCTAATTTCCATGGATTCTTTATCTATGGTCTCACAGCGTAAATAAAAGTGTAAAGCCTGTTATGTCTTTTCAATCGAAATTTTTCGTTCTTAACAACGGGTCATATCACGGTCTGGGTAGAAATCTCATTTGGTTAACACAGTATATTTGAGATATTTTATAGAGGCTGTCTGTTTACTCCTCCTGATAAATTATCAAAAACATCACACGATTGCTATCAAAGAGGCCCAAAGAAAGATCTTTGCTCTGTTGAAACAAGCGTACCACACGAAAGCAGAAAATACTTTAGGTCTACACAGAACTACAGCACAATAAGACAGGTTACAATGTTGTTGAAATTGTTTGAAGTTGGCAATACCTGTCACTGACATGCATGACACTGTCAATAAATGAATGCAGCAAAACCGTCTCTGCTGATGTCCTGCAGGATCTGTACCAGAACACAATGTGTCTACTTTTAACTTTTCGCTACCCTCTGTTTCGGCCGCGCAGGTTAGTGTTGACAAGAATTGCAAAAAGCGAGCCTCTAATTATTCGAAACTCTGGTGGAAAATTAAAAAAACCCATTTTCTTAAGCGTTGCTAAGAAACGTAGGACAAATGCTACTTCAGCAAAGAGAGGACAGGAGCTGTCCATCAATATCCGCTTTTTTCCAATCATCTGTTGACTCTTTGAGTAAATGAGTCAAGTTTGCTGCTAGACGCTGAGCTTCAATGTCAGGGCTAATTTTTTTTAAACAGGACAGTAAACACTCTTCTGAAATGTGGAAGAAATGGCAGTAGATGTTTGAGCATTTTTAACAGTTTGCTCACTAATCTTTGTAAAAAAAAAAGGATTAATTTTATTAAAATGCTTTTGAAATAGTTTGATGGCAAATCACTCACATAGGTAGGTGGCTTTGTTACATAAATGAACATAAAAATCAATTTTATCATCTTCTGTGTTTTATTATCATAAATGAATTTAGTCATAATGCTGTCAGACCTGAAATTTTGTCAACCTGGCGATGCTTGATCAGCGGGAATTGCATGTGGCTCCCAGTCGATCGGTTAGATTTACCTGTGTTTCCATGGTTACGACTTCCTCATCTTTCCTAGTCGTATTTTTTTTCGTGCCGATCAATGCTGAACAGGTGGCGCTCATCCACTCAGTTGCTGACCTCATTAAACCCTAGGACGTGCATGTCATTAGAGCAGCCATCATGATGGTATTGTAGTGAAAGCTACCCATTAGATGTTGACAATGCGATGAGAGTGTGCCGTCGGGCGTGACAGACAGGAAACGATTACAGGACAAGACACTTTTACTCCTTTAATTTAGATAGAATATCGATTGTCGTAACGGCGCGCACGTATGTCACCGTTAAGTACGTTTATCGTTCAGCCCCCCCCCAACCCATCTTTCTCCTCCCTGACGAAAGAGCGGGCTTGGTCTGGAATGTTAAACTGCTTGCAGAGACCTCACAGCAAGGTGTCGTCTGTTTGTAACACGCCATGACTTGTGAGAAATTCTACCTACATGGTTTCCAGCCCACCTGTCCGTCTGTGTGTCTGCCTGCGCATCCTTGTCTGTATGTCTGTTTGTCCTTTTTTGTCTTTCTCTCCATCCATTATCTTGTAGGCTTGTTTATTAATCAATGTACGGTATCTCTCATATTTGTCATCTGTGTGTGTGTGTGTTTTGTGTGTGTTGCGTTCATGCGCGTTTATTCATGCGTGTGCGCGTTTCATCTGACAATCTCACGTGTAAACAAGCATTTTTCTGTTGGCATATATTAGCCTTCTCACAGAACTATTGACTTGATAAAACGATTATCTAGATCTTGTGGTAACAAATGTATTACTTATTAAAGTAAAGACTAAAGTTCCGTACTTTGCTTAACAAACCCAATAGATGGAGGAGCTAAACTGTCATAGTTATGACCTGCTGACATATTTTGACCTAACATATAAACAAATGTCGTTTTAAGTTAATACTAACATCGCGTAAATAGTGCTACCTCCAGTTGTATTTTTTTCCTTAGGCTTCATTTTTATTAGTAAAGGTTACTGTTGATGGGGAGTTTCCGTAACAAGGGAAACTACCTCATTTTTCCAAGATAACCAAACAATAATTATGTCCCCTTAGTCGGGCTGATCTCTATAGAATGAGCACCACGAGTAAAATATCAAACACGTTGAAATAAACTATGAAAAGCGGAATAAGAATAGTTGAAGAATTATAAACAAAGAAAACATTATTTAAATTTATTTATTTGTAGTATTAAAGAACTGATGAATTATTAACATGCAGCGTGATCTCGCTACTTCTATAACCGGGGTGGGGAACCTTTTTTCCCTCCAAGGGCCATTTTGATATGTATAACATCACTCACGGACCGTAGGAAATTATCTATTTAAAAATAAGATTGCTCTGTTTGGTCAAATATAGTTTTTTTCACAGTGCATTAATACTTTTGCAACGTGTACAATGTCAGTCTGCCTGGCACTGCTGTCCTGAGTCACCACAATCCTCATTTCCGTAATTAGGTGCGCAAAGACTTTGCTCTGCCACTATGAAAGGCGTAGAGAAACAGCTGTTTGGAGTCTGTAAAATATACGTTTATAGTTAAACATTTCTAGAGAAGATTAAACCTTTTTTTTCTAATGCACAATTTTCTGCAAGTGCTTAATAATAACAATAATAGTCATGACCATTTACTACACACGTACATCCTCCTGATGGAGGAGATCATGCCAGGTACAAATGCTACTACACACAGATGTGCTTGCACATGAATAAATAAACCCATATTAATTTTTAAAAGCAAAAGTTTTTTTCAGTGTAATGAGTTAGGGGGAGGTCTTGTATTGTTTCGTGTGTGAATGGTGTCTTGTGTTTGACGTCTTGTGTGCGTCATTTGTTCGTCGTCATTTGGGAAAAGAATGACGTAAAAAGAAGAATAAAGACGACGGTTCCATGGCCAGATAGAAAAGAGAGAGCAGTGAGTTCTTCATCTTCCATAAATCAACTAGAAATCTCTTCACCTTTATTCCCACCTAGGGGGGGGGGGCTCGTGAAGCGTGGTGTATGTGTGTAACATGCGTCGTGCGTATGCAAGGTAAGTGTATGTGCGTCGGATTACAGCTCAGCCTTTGAAAAATACACGAAAGGATAGCGTTGGACAATTGTAGGCATGAACTGTACAGTGAAGTACACTGGAATGTCGACAGTCATTTTTTTTATTGTTATTATGTGAGGCAACATTGTCGAAGAACGCTACACGTATCAACAGTCGTCTACCCTCAGCTTCAGGTAAAGTTCACATAATTCTCCATAACCGTCCACATAGGCCGCAAACTATGTACTCGTATGTGTCCTATCTCTCCCCTAATTGACGTTCATTGCTTTTTCTCTCAAAATTAACGTTATTATTATTGTTGTTTATTACTTATTTAATAATCATTATTATTTATTTAATAAACATTAGCGCTGCGATGAAGTTAACATAGATTTACTGAAATCTGCGATTGCCTTGGCGGGCCGATCACATGACTGGACGTTCCCCACCCCTGTTCTATAAAGTGATATGAAAGAGCCACGAGCTAAAAGTCGCGAACAGGGATCTGAGTTTATGTGTAAGGGAAGGTCGTTCTGCCTGCAGTTATTTAGGACAAAGACTAATTATTTCGGCACATTTCGAGTAATAGGAAAATTAGAACAAAAGGTTGCGAACTGCAAGCTAAGGACAGAATGTCAGCTGTGAGTAGTGATGTTATTCTCGCGGGTTCTTTCAGGCTGTTCTCTACTGAATGTTCCGCGCTATAAGACCATTTAAACTTATTTGCTTTTGCTTGTCCCCACGAAGAATCAGATAATTATTGTGTTGGTGTTTGCAAACTACTGCCGTCTGTCCCCCCCCCCCCCAAAAAAAAAAATAAAATAAATTTAACGGGTTAACCTGTTGGGGTGAACAGATCGACGAGCAATAAAACAGGAAGTGAGTCGATGGTTGGTCTTGTTAATGGAAGCTGCTTGGTTGACATGCCAAAACTGCTGTTCCCTATGTCATAGCATAAAACTTAAAAATACTATGAGAATTCATAGATCTGCATTAATTTGTTACAATTTGTTGAATGAAAAAAATCGTAAAAAAGAAAGAAAATATCAGCTACTGAGCAATCATTTACCAGAAATGTTCGTTTTCTGGTAGCACTTCGTGCATAAGTGTCTTCCGGCGACTGGCACGTGCTGAAAAGTTTAAGTGCACGTGCATGCGCGTGTAGGGTGGTGTGTTTAATCGTGTGTTTACCTGTGAGCGTGGCAAACTGGTGCATTAGCCCATCATGGACCGGTCAGTCTATCCAGGTTATCAGATGGCGGAACCGCGAGAATACATGGGACAAGAGTGATGGAGCGGCCGCAGTGCCTCCAGACACATAACTACTTAAAACTAAGGAAAGAAGAAAGCATAAAGGGTAGGAAGGGGAGAAGAAAGAGTTGAAAGGTGAGATCAAAGAACATTGCTTAGGTCCAAATATAAGAAGGAATGCCTGTGTCTTTTTCATCTGTCTTTAATACGGAGCCAATATTTAAATTTGGCTTTAAGGACATAAGGCCATGCTACATTGGTGGGTGGATGATAAATATTAGGATAATAGGTAATTATAGTATGTCAGACATGCACATTCTCTTAAAACCATCTCTTTTATGTTCCGATAGCCTGTATAGTAAAGTCGGTTAATTGCTGGTTCTTTCGCTTGTGTCGTCCGTTACTCTCTTACTCTATTCTCTCTCTCTCAGCCTCGTTAGTCGATAAATTTATGCCGTTGGCTCAGTGACCTGTGAAAGCCATAAAGTCCCCAAGACCGACGTGTATAAACGCGAAATACATGCGTGAACTCCCATGACAAAGCAGGGAATAACGAATTCTTGTAGCCACGTGAATTATGTCGATGGTAAACAGATTTTACATTATTGCTAAACCAGATTATTGAGGCTGTAGCATCCGATATTCCCAGGAGGCAGTTTGTGGTTATCTGACATGTTATGAGACTGGGCGTGTGTCAATGCAGCATTTAGTCGTCACGGGCGCCTGGCGCGCCACTCATGTACCGAAGAGGAAATGCAGTCACACAATTATAGCAATCGGAAATCATAATGGGCAGCACCCATGTGCGACATTTTTTTCTGTTGCATTAATTTGAACGATTGACCTGGTCTACCCATGCGCGAACACCCAAACCCAGCTTAACACCCCATGACCTCGGTTGTTTTGTCTACTCAGTCATTCTTCCCCACGCTAAAGACTAAACTTAATTAAAGCTGAACCCTAACCTAAACTCTAAAGCTATCTTAATTACAGATGTCGAGCCAACACGTTAACACACACACACACACACACACACACACACACACACACACACACACACACACACGGACCCTCCCCTCACACAAGCACGCGCATGAAAAAGAAAATTGCATTCTAATATGCCAAGCAATCAAACCCTGAATCGTGTCAGTACACTACAAAAACCTTCGTGTGTGTGTGTGTGTGTGAGGACGTGCTAGTATCTTTGGCTATATTTGCATGCTTGGAGAGCGTGTCTGTGTGGATGTCTCTATGCACATTAACATGCGTGCGTGCGTGGGTACGGGTGAGTACGCTCTGATGAACTGATGGCCGAAGTGATAAACACGAGTGCTGGCTAAGCCGGTCTCTTCGCTGCATTATTAATAAATGGACTGGACACAGACCCCAAGGGTGACTAATTTTCTACGGACCAACGAAGTAATCTGCTGTAGGTGCAACATACAGAACTACATCCACAATAAGTGGCCTGCTTTACGAACAATTCTCGCCGGTTCACGCTGCGTGCGTAATTATCTGATGCCAGCAGTCATGCCAGCGTGTCCGAACTATGGCACGTGTTTCAATCTACACCATGCCTCACTGCACCATGGAGGACGATGGGTGTGGCTCCCACTTCCGCGTGCTGCTGGTCGAGGGCTTCCCCTGGTCACTGCAAGTAGTGGGATGGAAAGGTTACAGGGCTGATTAACTGCCAGTTCAGTTATTTGATGGAAGTACTTTGCACAGCTGTGAAACCGCACAGAGCTGAAGTGACTGAGGAACAATAAATAATATCGAGAAGAATTCGGTAAATCTCTAGTCTGTACCGCTTTCACTTGGCCAATGTCCTAGCGGTAAAGAAAGCACTTGTTAAATATCAAAATAATGGATATCTGAACGATACTGAGTACATCTCTAAACAGTACAGAGGTGCATAGTGTACAGAGCAAAGCAGAGATGTACATGAACAACAAAGTATGACTCGAAGTACTTTAATTACTTGTGAGTCACCCTCTCCACAGAGTGCAGCTCTACGACAGATATCCACATCGCAGTGACAATGGCTAGACTGGACAGGGTCTGGTGCAGACATAACAAGATTACTACACGACACAACCTGTAGAAGTCCCTTGTAGTACAGGCCCTGCTTTAATGTGGACTCTGCCTGTCGACACGGAGAGGAGAACCTGGGCACTCCAGGAGTTCCCGAGGAGGCTGCTCTAGTTCTCGTACCAAGACCATAAAACCAATGACTTGGTACGAACCACAGCTGCGAAATCGCGGGACATCAGGATCATAAACAGTCAAGCGGCATAAGAGGATCTGATCTGACCATGTGAGCCGCCACGATACTTTGCCGAAGACTGTTCTTTAAAGTACCCTGGAGGTACCTTGGACCAAGCGGTGGCCAGACGAAGAACTGGCGTATGACTGTAAACGAGTCGACTGGTCGTCCTGTGCAGGACCTGCTCACCATCGCCCAAGATCGGCATGTGGCGGGTCTATCCACGTGGTTCCCCCAACGACCGGTATTAGTCAAGGGACGAATGAATGAAGAGGGCTTTAAATGGTATAGAGATGCACTCAGTAGATTAAAGGGGTTAAGGTGTCGCCAGCTGTTGTTAGTAAAGCTATCTAAACAGTACACAACTGAACTTGGAATGTGAATGAGCTACATTCGGTATAAATCTCTAAACAGGACAGAGCTGCAGGCTGAGGTTTAGAGGTAAGCGGCTGTAATCTGGATTCAGACCCAGATTTCTCTCAACCAGACGATGTATTCCATTGTGAAGTTGCAGTCTGCAGTTATTTTTTTCACCCTCAGTCCGTTGAGACATAATTCCTTATGTACAGACTCAAACACGGAGGTGCAAACGTGCGCGCACCTGGACAGATACATGCGAAGATGTACTTACTCGTGCACGCCTTCACAAAACAATACACGCGCTTACGAACAGCGAGCGCACATGCTCCAGTATGAGGCACATATAATCATGATTATACACTTCTCAAGTAATTGAAGTTAAGGATGGGCATATTTGGGAGATAAGATCATCAAGCCCACTTCTAGGAGCGCCAGTCACGTGGGATCTCGTTAAAACGACGCATATTCACCTCTGTTACAAACTGGCCTGCTCACCAAACAACCTAATTTACAAAATGTCCGGATACAACATTTCTGCCTTAAAACAATAGTGTCGAGGATCATGTGGCAAGTCTGCTGCTGCGTTGACTCAGTCAAGTCCCGCGAGAACCAATAATATGTCACCTGATGTTCCCACGTGCACTCGGTGCACACACTGCGCCCTGCTGACTCGAGAGACCTGTTGCGCTGCCTGGTATTGAGCGAGATGTCTTTCAAGTTTTCTTATTTCCGAGAGCTGTTGCTGAGCTGCCTGCAAGAAAGCAAACCCACCATAATGACTGGCAGCCTGAACCGGATTATGTTGAGAGTAAGCGCCGAGGGTGATAGAGGAAGCTGGCGTAATGACGAAGACGTCACTGTGGTGGGAAGGATGGTCGCAGGCTTTGGCAAACAGTCTTAGAGGCTGGGGTGGGCAGCTGCGAATGTCGTTAGCTTGCCGAAGCCACACACGCAGAAAGTGAGGAGCAGGTAGGCCGCAGAAGTACCAGGCGATAAACAGAGCGAGCAGTACAAGAGTGTTGACTACAGTATGTACTAGACCTTGTACACAGCAATAGGAAGCGATGTACCGAGCAAACAAACTATACGAGGGGGGTTTAAAGAGAAGGAAATATTAAGCTGTGTACACTGAAAAAATGCGGTAAATGCTGTCGTCCTCGCAAGAAGTACATCTGTGTCTAAAGACTTCTTGAGTACAAACAACAGTGACCATGAGAATATGTCAGAGAACTTAAAACCAGGGAATCTTTGTGGCGGGTCATTTTCACAACTCTGTGGGACACTTTTTCAATAACTACTTGTATAATCAATTACTTTGGCTACATGGAACCTCAGTCTCTTTTCTTGCCTTTTTTCCCTTTTTGTTTGTTTTTTGTTTTTCTTTCGTTTCTTTCTTTTTCTGCCGCTTTGCGAACAGGGAAACTGCTTTATGAGATTCGAGCAATAAGAAATGCTTTTCATAATGCCAGTAACTTTAAAAATAAGCCTCAGAGGCTTTTTTGGGCTGGAGTTTATCAACCTGACATATAGACTGCTGCCAATCTGCCGCTGTGTAGGCTGTAGCTAATCAGCGGGGTGTACAGGCTGTAGCTACTTTGCTGGTGTATAGGCTGCTGCAGATCAGCCTTATGTTTGAAGCTCAGCTCATCAGCCAACACGCAGGTCATCCGTGTGGACTGGAACCTAGGCTACCCGCCACCCAGAGCAGGAAATCGCTTCGGGGCTATAAATAGATAAGCAAACAAGCAGTTTTAAGGCTAATAGAAAAGTGATCAAGAACTTTTTAAAATGTCTGTCAATAAAAAAAAATGTTTCTTTGAGTTCTTACCAAAAGAATCCCAGTAGGACTTTTCACCAAGAATGGAAGTGTAGTAATCATCTGCTCAAAGATGCTCAATTGATGATTCTGTTTACTCCTTTCTCGCAGATTATCATATGCGGCTGTTATGGATAATGAAGTTATTATTATTATTATTAGCTTAATCACACAGAGTTAAACAGTGTTTAGCCGATCCCAGAGTCCTTGACATTCTGCGAAGAGTGTTGTTGAGTCAACACCTGGCTCCATTCATAGCATGGATGGTTTGTACAGCCACGTAGGCTCGAAAAACACATGGGTGCTTGGCACTCGGTTGCTAGCATCGCAGGTCTTGGTAGCCGAGATTCTAGGACTGAGTTGTATAATAGTCTGGTATAGGGTTAGCAAGTAGCTATAGCTATAGGACAGTAGCTATCCATTGCCTTTTGCCGAGTCTACGCCATACCTACCGTTGTCGGGTAGCATGATGTTACTGAAGGATATTTCTTGCTTCTCTGCGGAGGACTAAGTGTTTGATCAATAGTCTTAGTGCTGGTGTCGCTACATCAGATAGTTTCAGTCTTAGGTATGTACTTCGCATCGAAAACAAATACTTGTATCGTGCCCACGATTTTGTGTGTGTGTGTGTGTGAAAGAGAGAAAGAGGGAGGAAAAAGAGAATGACAGAAAGAGAGAGCAAAAGAAAGAGAAATAAGAATGAGGGCGAAAAGCTTGAAAAAAATGAAAGCCTGAGTGGTTCTTTTTTCTGCACTTGATGGCGCTGTGGGGCCGCTTACAGTTCTAATGGCGTTGAATCGTCTTTGCCGCTTGTCTCCTGGTTTGTAAGAGAGACCGCAGCTTCTTTCTTCG
Source organism: Marisa cornuarietis (assembly GCA_004794655.1). NCBI lineage: Eukaryota > Metazoa > Mollusca > Gastropoda > Architaenioglossa > Ampullariidae > Marisa > Marisa cornuarietis. The sequence continues at coordinate 334,317 of SMMW01000047.1, read as the reverse complement.
CCCAGTGCTTTCTGAACTTGATATCGTGCACTTCACCTGACCGCGCAGCTCCTACGTCATTGATGTCGATGTAACGACTTCATCGCCGGCTGTTCTCGGAGAAAGGAAGAGACGCCATCAAACTGATTGCTTTGCTTGAGGCGGCCACTTTGAAGTCGCTCGCTGAACGCCGATGTCTATGACTAGGGAGCATAATCTGCAGACGGCACGAACGACAGGAGTAAACGGGGGGGGGGGGGCACGGGAGGGAGGAGGAAAATAGAAAAAAGGGAGAGCAGTGATTAGAAAGGGAGAGAAGGGAGATTAGGAAGGAAGAGTATAGGAGGAAGAGATCAGAAGTCAAGACAGGAAGAGATGTGAAAAAGTGAAGTATATTTGGAAGGAAGGAAAGATTTAAGGGACAGACAAGTTAGGGAGAAATAACTCTGGAAAGGAAGAGACGAGGAAGGAAAAGAATATGGAAGAAGAGAGGGAGAAAGAAAGAGAAAAAATTATTAGGGGGAGGAATAACTGAAGAAGGGGAAGAGAGAGGGGAGGATAAAGCAGGTCTGAAGAAAGCTTGGACAGTACACCTGTCTGCATAGAAAGATTTTGGATGGAAATTTTATGACAAACAGCTGCCTAGGAAGTCTCTTCCCTAATTCCAGAAGGATCAATATATTGCAGAGAATGCTGCACATAATAACTTCTCATTCCATGGGTCGTTCTGCGGTCTATTCACCAATGCAGTACCTCGTACAACTAGAGTACCGGCTTTACTGATGTCCTTCAGATGTGGTCAGCTGCTCGGGGTTGGGGGGGGGGAAGTGCTTCCATCTAGAAGGGGAGAAAATGGGAGTACCCGGAGAAGACCCCCGCCGGCCAGTCCTGCGAACATATAGAGAGTGTCCCGAGACGAGATCTGAAGCCAGGGCCTCTCTCTGCAGTGATGGCAAGCGAGTGCTTTGACCACTAGACCACCGCCCCCACCCACTTTCCTTTAAATCATCGCTTTTGCAGGAAATGTACGTACGTGTCGCATTTTGCATATTAGGTTAGTTAGACAAGTGCTGCTCACGGGGACAAAGAGACCATCCAGTTCGATAAAAGCACTTCTCCCGGCGTTGTCCAACGCAGATGCGGCTTCTGACAGATAAAAGAGATACAGCTGTTTGAGCAGCTATGACAAGAACAGTTTGTTATGTCCAAAATGGTGGCAACAGGAAGAATGTCACCAGAAATGTAGCAGGTGTAGTAAGGATAGTGTGACAAGACAGCAGCGAAGGGGTTGAATTACCAACTGTGTATAATTGTATAATTCTATAATTGTATAACTGTATAGCTGTGTAATTGTAGAATTGTCCTCCCTAACCTGTGCATGGGAAACTCACACATTTACACACCCACCCAGAGATGGAGGGGGCAAGAAGAAAGGAAGAGGGTAGGCTGGCTTCTCTCTAGCTTTCCGAGTAATCAAAATCTTTTGCAGGCAAGAATAAGATTCTTAAATATAAAAAAAATAAAATACGAGCGGGTGTACAGCTCAGGCATCATGGCTTGATTAACATAAAAGTGCAGCAATCACGACATCTAAACAGCGCTTAGAAAACAAGATCGTAAAATCTTTGTTGACAAAGACAGGGAGGACGCGGACCTAAAAATAACTTGAGGAGGTATCTGATGGCGGGCATCAGGAGGCACAGGCACAGCATTGTGCGCCGTTTACACAGACGTCAGCAAGCACGCCAGCAGGCGGAGCCATACACTATGTAAACAAAGTCTCGGGATTATTTTCTGGGCAATTAGCACTCCCTTGTTTTATCCTGACAATCAAGCCGACAGACTTCTTCATCTCTTTTATGTTAATGGCCGATATTAATCAGAGGGGGAAATATGCAAAAGCCCTTTGGCAGAAGCGGGCAAGAAACGCATAATACTTTTTTTTTTAAGTATTCTTTTATTTTTCTAGCTTTCTCTGTCTGTCTATCTGGCTGACTGGCTGGTTATGTCCGCATATCCTTGCCTGTATTCTGTTCATGACAGAAAAGCAAACCGCTCTGGCATCAGCATGACTGGCTTACTGACGCCTACACAGAGAGATAAAAAGACAATAAATTCCCCAATTGAACAATTCAGCTCGAATTCAAGTAAACAAGATAATCTCAAGGGGGCAAAAAATCAACACGATGTCGTCAAAAGAAAAGAGTTTTTCTGTGCGAAGTGAGAATATTCAGTTACCTGCAGGTTAGAGTCGCCTTACCTGGCTGATTGTATCTGGTTACCTGAGACAGTGAATCAGGGCAGTTACCTTGCGGCGCGTTTGAAAACAGGTGGGAGGGATGAGAAGAGAGGAGTGGAGAGGGCGGGGGAGAGAACTCTTGGCATGTTGCCTACCTGGTCCTCGGCTGTGGCGCAAGACAGGGGAGTTAATCTGCACCATACGACGCGGGCATGGCATTCGTTCAGCGGCTGCGGTTGTTGCTTCTCGCACCGGCGTCTGGTTCCCCAACTACTCGCACAGCCAGCGACGCCCTTCTCAAGCCTCATCTTCGTGTACACACATGCGTACCTGTGTGCTTGAACGTGCATGCATGTCCACAAATGCATGCGCTGTGTGTGTCTTTGTGGTGGTGGGGGTGGTGTGTGTGCGCGTGCGCGTATGAATGCGCATAAGTGTCGATATGTTCAGAGACAACAGCGTATGCCAACTATTGTGGGTTAACAAATCCACAAACACGAGCATCGCCAAAAACCAACCAACCAACCAACCAACCAACCAACCAACCAACCAACCAACCAACCAACCAACCAACCAACCAACCAACCAACCAACCAACCAACCAACCAACCAACCAACCAAACAAACAAACAAACAAAGCCATCGTGAATATTCTCATCACCGTCGTGATAATGAGGAGCCACAGCATATGCTGATGTAGTCGCCTCACTGTGCCCTGATGCGAATTTGATGAAGCTATCGTAACGACAACCACATGGATGGAGTAAGAAATGAAATATTAATCAGCAAACACATGGAAAACCAACACCCATCTCCGCATGCAGTGGTGACACTGGGGGTAGGGTGATGGTGGCAGGAGTGTGAAGAAGACGAGGATTGACAGCCTCACACTGATGATGGCCAGATATCAACGAAAGGGGAGAAAAACACAATCACCCTTCAGGGGTCTGTTTTGCTGGCGATCGTCTCGCGAAAACATGTAAAACATTTATTTCATCCAAAGAGGATTTGGAGATTACAAAAATTAGATTGTTTCCTGGTACGAGTATTTTTGAGCGACTACTTGTTTTGTTTCGCCTCTTACCCTTTTCTCATACTTTTTTCATCTTTATTTTCCTTTTTCGACACCATTCGTCAGTAGTTTCTTATCCCACACACCAAATTAATTTAATTTACTCCATTAAACATCCTGGTTTAGTTAAAAAACAAACTTGCGTGTGGCGGGTTTACTGTTGAGTTTATATTAATGTAGATTGTACTGATAATATTTTATTTTGTTGCAAATATCAATGCGCTGTTTAGGGATGTTCGAGTGCTAAAATAAAATTTCTAACCGTTCTGAAGTCGCAATTCCACGTTGGACGCATTCTTTCTACTGTTTACGTGAGTACGGTACTTACGGTAAAAACTTATTTATTTATTTATATTGGCTCATCTATTTTTCTGTGGGAGATAAAGTGTCTGAACTCTGCCAAACTTGTGCCTAATCGCTTCCGTCTTCGTCCATTTACACACTGCGGTCATCTTGCAGCCAGCCACAGGTCCTGGCAGTCTGCCTACCTGCCATGCTTCCCTGTGTCATCACTAAAAAGCGTCTAGTCGCCTAGATTTTTTTTATTTCTTTGAAAATTTTCCCTTGCTCTCAAGGGTAGAGTTGTTGGGTGATTACGGGTGATAGGTTGATCGATTTTACCTACTTTAAAAAGATCGGGGCGGTGGTAAAAAAAAATCTTTAGACACGACTAACTTGTTCTGGCGGGCTGCGGGAGTGTCGCAGCTTGTGAAGATCCAAGATACAAGAGCCGGACGTCTGGCAACCACCAGGCGAAGACGTGAACAGTTCAATGAAACAGCCATCACTCCTCCCCCTATTCACAGATCTGTCTGAAAGCACGTGACATCTTGTGCCCGGGCACGCCTTGCTGCCTTCTGGCAAGAAACTTTACTTTGAAAGTCTGCTAGGGTGCAATTTGTGTTTTTCCCCCCCCCCCCTACGAATAACGGGGCCGAGCTCAGAATGAAGTCCGAATGAATAACTTCTTCAGGTTTTCGATATTTAAGGCTACCATCACAATCATTCACAAAAAAGAGGTTTCATCTCTGAAATATCTTAGTACATTACAAAGATATGTTTACGCACGAGAATTATGTCGTGTCGGGAGAAATCCACGCGAATAAAGGGAAAGAAAGAAACAACTGAGAAAGAAAAAAAAAAAAGAGAGAGCATCCATTCAGTAAAAATGTTTTTCACTGACAGCAAGTACAGTGCCAGTAAATGTCATACATTTACAATGCATTCGTACCAATTCTTGTCACACGTGGACGGGAAGTGGTATTTGAATCGACGGACGTAACGAGGGAGCGGGGAGGGAGGTAAAGAGCAACAGGTGATCTGCTGACATTTGAAACATTTTGTAGAATGAGAAAAAGAGTCGGAGATCAATTGTTGCTAGGGGCTCTTGTCCTCGCCCTCTGAACCTGACCTCTTTACTGACGTCAATGCGTCTTCTGGAGAGGATAAGGAGGGTTAAAGGAACATGTTACTTTGTTTTTATGCGTGGGAACTCTCATGTGCTGGAGGTGACAAGGACCTGTGGGCAACAGTTTTCATGCGCTACTCAAGTTTAAGTACGTAATAGAAATGCAAAAACCGGAGGATCCTTTTAAAAAATGTTGAAACCGTGATGCACTCAGCCAAAAGAATTGATTTTTTAACTTAGAACATCTAGCAAGCAAAAGTGAAGAGAGAGAGAGAGAGAGAGAAGAGCTGAGATGTAGAGTTAATTTCCTTTCATAGTTGATGCTAAGCAATCTCATTCTGCACAAGAAGCGTCTCCCCTTTCATATGTCATCATTAACATATTCGCAATTTTGAATTCTCAGCTTGTCGCCATCATGCCTGGGGATATTTAACAGTATTGATCAACACTCGGGATACTGGGTATGAAGCAGCCACACTGATGTGGCAGAAGGTGTCGTTAAAAAGAATCACTGAAATAGTTTTAGAGTTAACACAGGTTCAAGACTTCGTGGTCTACATTTAACAATAGTTTTACAGAAGAAAATGGTAGTAACTTTTGTTCAGTGAAAGACATGTTAATAGCTAAAGCACTAAACATTGAAAATATTTCTTGTGATCCATTCTCTCTCTTTTGCGAAAGACCGATAAAAATAGACTAATGACTGATTGGCTAAATGTTTGGTTGATTGCTAGAGGCTCTAAGTGTTGTATGTGGATCGTGTTATACTATATTATTTACACCAGAAATACTAATGTTAAGAAATACCTGTAAATATTAATGAGGTGGGTCCACTGGTGGGGAGCACACTAGATCCAGGTAAGCATCGTTGTAAGCCCCCAAATACATGAACTGATATATCATATTGCAACCTCCCTACCAACATCTCCCAAATTAGCTGCAATTAAGTCTATAGATACATGGCTTGTTTTACAGAAATCTTTGGCAACTGGAAAGAATGCTAATCAAGGGGTTATCGGGAATCGACATTGCAGGGAGCCATGACCTGTCCCCAGGGTCAGGAAGAGCACAACAAGATAAAAACAAGCCGAGAATTTTGTGAAGTAGAGAAGCAATTACATACAAGAACACCTCAACCTCTCGGGTCACGAACTCGAATCCTAGAAATGCCGGAAGGAGATTCTTCTCCGTGACCTTTTGACTCCCCTCTTTTCTTGTTTTCTTGGAGTAAAAAACTTACGATGCTTACAATTGCAATGAATTGCTTATAGTTCTTTTGAAAACTGCAATAGAGATCAGTGTTGTAGGCATTTGATGGAAGAAAAATGAAGCACTGTTACGTGTTTACTTTAATAGCTTTGACTATGATACTGTTTTATGCATGTTGTCTTGGCAACAGAGGCATGCACGCAAAAATATTCTTTATCAAATAAAAGATAAACTAAACTTATGTCTCTTTGCAGAAATCAGAGAACGAAAATTGTTGATCATTGCAATCGTTAGACAAGCAAACACAAAAATAGGAAGATTACCCGATTTTATTTTATTTTAACATTTGATTATAACCGCAATAAACAGCAAATAATCTTCCCCTCAAATGTTCATATCAAATCTTTTATTATCGGAACCAGCATGAAACTCGCACAGGATCACATGAATACTCCATACTGGGCACGCAAGATCCAGTAAAATAAAATTAGATAAAAATGTGGCTCGCTAACATCATCATCATCATCATCATCATCATCATCATCATCATCATCATCATCATCATCATCATCATCATCATCATCATCATCATCATGCTTTGACTTCACTGGCTTGTCCAGTGATAATTATATCTTTTTAAAATTAAAATTTATTAGTAAAAAAACCAATAAATTAACAAGAGTCTCTGTTCTAATATTAACCTTCACACTGTGACATCATCTAACGCTTAAAATAACTACTTCTTTCTTTCTCTCTCTCTCTCTTCTCGTTCTTTCACATTATTTCCAGACTCATGCTCCGTTAAGACCTCATTAAAGCTGGAATGACTCATTAACTTTTTTTTAAGAAGGAAATTGCGAAACAAATCACAAACTGATGGATTTCAAGCGAGGAGTCATGACACGGTTCACGCACACAGTCTGCACGTGCGGAGTAGTTTATCTCTCACAGAAAGTGTGTGGAATGTTGAGGTCAAGAAGGGCATTGACGAGAACAGAGGCAAGTGATGCTCAAGTTGTTAGAAGAAATCTCCTTTCAAAGCACTCGCCTAATTTATTTCACTTTATTTTATTTTATTTTGTCGGAGTACCGGAATGCGTGACTAATTTGGTGTCCCTTTAGTCTCAGCCTCTATTTCCGTTTCTTGAAAGAATACTAGAATCTTTTCCTTTGCTTCTTTTCCGTGCGTCTTTCATTCGTCATTTCTTCTTAATTTTTTGCTTGTTTCTTTGTTCTCTTGCTTGATTGTTTGTTCGTTGATTGTTCGTTCTTCTCTTTTCCTTACTTTTTTCTTTTTTGTCGTTCTTGCTTTTGCTCTTTTTTAATTTGATTTGTTCTTGAGCGTTTTATGGAGATGGGTTGAAGTTTATTACAAGCCGTTTGTTTCGATGGAGGGTTCGTGGACGCAACTGATCGACTTAACAGCCGAGTGAACGTGAATTTGTTGCGAGCTAAATGCCTGGAGACTCATTACAATATGATGTGAGCTTCGCCCACGCGCGCACTTTTGCTTGTTTCCTGCCAGCATCCTCCTCTCTCCCAGCCTCGTCAGAGGCATTTCAATCGGTCCTTCGGGAAAATGAAGCTGACGATAGGATCACGAAGTGCAGACATTGGCGGGGGAGGGGGGTGAAGAGAGAGCTAAGGAAGGAGCGAATGAAGGAATGAAGTAACAACTTAGCAGCAGACTTCATTGACTTTCATAGTCAGTTCTTTCAGCATCTCACCGGGTAAAAGCTTTGTGCTACAAGCGGAGAAGTAGAGTTTACTGTATCACATACTTTTTTTTCTTGTCGACTAGTTTCGATTTCACGTGTTCTTGCTATTGCAAGTATTGTACTGTTTATCTCGACTTTTAAGGAAATTAATGCCATGACTAGGCAATTAAAGGGTAGGATTAGAACACGTGATGACAGATGAGCCTGATTTACGAGAATGGATGATATTAAAACGAGCTCGAAATCGAAAAAAATCCGTTGGCTGACAACGTTCGACATGCTTCACAAACCCGTTATTGCATCCATTGACGGATGTCCGTAACGCTGCCTGCGACGATAAAATACTCGCGTGTTTGACAGGAGTTATTTTATCTCTACATCACTTGACATTTTCACCCACAGCTTCGTGAGCGTGCATCACTGTTTTAATGGGAGTCCTTTGCCGAGCTCTCAACACAGTGAAAGCGGTACCTTGGGTGAAGTCCTCAGTGACGCTAGCTGTTAACTATCTAGAAATGATACATAATCATTGCTTTCAAACCCGCCACCCCATACTCGGACTCGGTGTCCATTCTGTACCCGCTAACGGGTCTGCACAGTCAATACCCTGCGTATCGCAGCGCGTGAGCCCATCATTGACGCGTGAGACTTGGTCTCAAGAGACTATCGCTTCCTACGAGGGCGCACGAGTAACTGTGCGCATGACACAAGCTGATGGTTTTACCGGCCACTGAGCTACCTGGAGGTTACCACCAACAAGGAACCTGAGGTTAAATTAGTTACATGTTAGTATTCACGTAAATGCTGGTTTAGTATGTTTGACGCCTGAAATCCAGGTTCTGGCAGATTGCGTTGCCATAAGTCTAAGAATAAGTCTGGTGGTAGTGTGTGCGTGTGCGTGCGTGTCTGTGAGAGACATAGATAGAGAAGAGAGAGACGAATGACAAATCCTTGTTTACGAAGGTAGCAGAATAAGTAAATGCTCTGCTTTCTGACATCAGAGAGAGAGAAAGAAAAAGAGATAAAAAGTGGGAGACAAACGAAAAAGTTTTCTTTTCGAAGATAACAGAATATATGTTTTTTCATATATACATGAGAGAGAGAGAGAGAGAGAGAGAGAGAGAGAGAGAGACTGGGGAAGGTATTCAACAAGTCGGGCATGAAATCGAGGCAATAGACTGAATATGTTAATGTAGGGGTACGTCAAGGATGTCCCATATCACCGGTGCTGTTATTCTTGGAGAACATCATGCTCGAAGCTCTTCACGACCATGATATTTCCATTTCAATCGGTGGAAGAGCAATCTGCAACCCAGGCTTTGCAGATGACATAGCAGGCACTAACAAAGAACTGCGACCTCACCCACAGACTGACAGACACCTCAAATGCATATAGAATGGAGACCAGCACTGAAAAGAGCAAAGTTATGACAAATGGGAGAGGCAAAGCAGAGATCTTTATGAACGGGGTACAGCTTGAAGAGGTAAGCAGCTTCAAGTACTCGAGAGCCACCCTCTCCAAGGACGGCAGCTACACACTAGATATCCGCATCAGGATCGCAACAGCTACATCAGCAATGACTAGGCTAGATAGGATCTGGCATAGCCATAAGATAAGGTTCACTACCAAGTACAACCTGTACAAATCCCTGGTAGTGCCGATCCTGCTCTACGGATGTGACATGTGGACTCTACTCGCCGAAACGGAAAAGAGAATCCAGGCATTCGAGAACAAGTGCCTGAGGAAGCTGCTCCGGATCTCATACGAAAAAATAAATAAATAAAACCAACGACTTTGTAAGAAACAAGATGGCCACACTCATAGGACACCAGGAACCTCTACTAACAACAGTCAAGCGACGTAAGCTGGTCTTCTTTGGTCACGTGACCCGTCACGACATCTTGTCGAAGACTATCCTTCAAGGCACCTTGGAGGGTGGCCGACTCCGCGGAGGTCAGAGAAAGAACTGGCTTACGAACATCAAAGACTGGACTGGTCGTCCTGTACAGGACCTGCTGACTATCGCCCACAATAGGCAAGAGTGGCGGCCCCTGTCAGTTGCCGCGTCTATCCATGTGATCCCCACAACGACAGGTGCGGCAAGGGACGACTGACTGGCTGAAGCACTCGGGAAAGAATGATGGTTGTCATTGCTAGATAAGTCAGTTTGGACATCTCTAAACAACTGCGTACCTCTGAGTGCAGGACATATTACTGGTCCACTTCTTTTCGTCTTAGTTCTATCAGCTTAACAAGGATTCTAGGAGCCTTATAACCAGGTTATTCCAGGTAATCTCGTCAGTTGGTATCTAACTGACGGTTCAATTACCTCGTCAGGCCGTGCATTGCGATCGGTCACCTTAGCGTTGTAATGTTGAAAATCTTACTCTGAAATGAATTTATTTTATTTAAACTGCTGTTGTCAAAACTCTTCCACTACCTTCTGATAAGATAATGACAGTTGGCCATCGACCCGGATGAGATTGAACATTCAAACAGAGATCGCGTAGAAGAGCAGATTCTACAGACATTCATGTGTCGCGTGTATTGGTGATCAGGACCAGTCAATTCTTCCTGGCCAACCCCCGTGGCTGTCCCTCGTCCTCGCACAAGAAAACCCAACAAACTATCTTAAGATGCCCACTGATGTCAATAATGCAGGATATTTTGGGGTGTAGCTCCTGCTGTATCACATCTGTAGGGCGTTGAAGCTGCGAGGTACTGATGAAGGCTGGTAAATACAGTAATCGTGTTTAGGGAAAAACGCCCGAACTTTTTCAATCTTCTCCGCTGCTTGGCTTTGAACGGCTGGGACGCAGCGAGTAAGCGGCAGTCAAAGAGTTAATCCACTTCTTGTGGCTATAAATAGAAGTAACATCCATGGAGGAGGGCGCTACAGAGTCGCTCCTCCCGTCTGTGTCAACTCGCGTGCGCTCCTAACGCAATTACACACAGAACTGAGCGACGAGATTTCCATAGTGATTTCAGCTGCCCATTCCTCTTTCTGCACCCTCCTATTCCCCCTTCTTCTCTCTCTCTCCTTGTCTGTGGCCGCTCTCCCTTCACCTGTCACGTGTATGAATGTCAGTGCAGATTTGAATGTTTGCGTGAGGTTTTATTTATACTATGTATGCGAGAGTTTGGGTGCTTGTACGTGTGTGTGTGTGTGTGTGTGTGTGTGTGTGTGTGTGTGTGTGTGTGGAGTAATAATGTCCCTTAATTAATAAATCACACTTGGCACATTAAGCCAGACTTGCTTCTCTCCTAGTCTGGCAGTTGGCTGTCCGCAGCTGTATATGGAGTTGTACTGCTGTACAGTAGGCCGGAAAACATATAATTGATATAATTGATGTCTGTATTCCATAAACTAGTAACTCGACAGTTTGCAGTTCTTTGCTCCCTGTCATTGTATATCTCTGTTAACTTCTAGTAAATCTTTATGAATCTGGAGTATGCGGGCACACCCAATGCAAGATGACAGCTCTATGCCAGTGTCGGGGAAATCCGTGATTCCTATAGGGAAGAACTTTACAAACATTTGATTGAGCTTTTGGTCTGTAAAAAATGCAATAGGTTTGAAACATTTAACAAAATAAGCTGAACGTGAGAATTACGTTGTACAAACGTTACTAAAACTCGTCTGTTGACTAGAGTAGTTTTCTGACAGCTTGACCCTCCATGTTTCCTTCATCTTTGGATTTCTTTTAACTGAGATATGAACCAGATACATCAGAATAACCAGAACATCTGTACATGTACACAGTTTTCAGTCCACGCCTATCACGTAACCCCGATGTGTCATCATAAGGTAATGTTGTAAGCGACACACAATGTTTAGAACACAGCCTGTGGAAAACGGGATTCATTTTCAACGACGGTTTTAAGGATGCGACTGAGTAGTGGCAGGTTTATTTGGAAGGGGAGATAAAGTTGGGTTCTACTCACACATGTTAGTGGTTATCTCACTATTTTGGACGGCCATGGATGATCTAAGATAGGCTCGATGAAATTTAAAAAAAAACACAACACACACAAAAGACACACACACACACACACACACACACACACACACACACACACACACAAAGAACACACACACACACAAGACACAGACACAAAACACACACAAAAGACTTCCACATTCATGTTTCATTCATTCGCACTCAGCACCATTCAATAGACGCACGGCCGAAACAACGAATGACAGCCTCAGTCTGTTAGTCCTACATGCAGGTATACAACATCGGTGGCCCGATGGGAGCTGGACAAACTCTCTCGACAGGACATACTTGTCATCACAGAGGATTGCAGACACTTTCAGAAATGTCTGCCTGTTATACAGAGTCTGAAGAGCACTGTGAGCTGTCCCAGTGACTTTTGAGCAAGTGGATACCACACGATGTAGGCTGCTCTTGTCATTCACCGATATGCTGTTGTAGAAACAGATAAACGAGGACAGAACCTTCTCTATGTGCGATCTATAAAAAAGCTGAAGAAATTGATGATCTGAAGCTTGGATGCCGGTAGAAAAGGTTTTTCAAGTGCGGTGCCTGCGAAGATCATCAGCAGCGACAGGGAAGCCCCCGTCGACCGAAGAGTCAGAAGGACTGCACCTGCACATTCGTTGAATACCAAAAGACCAGCACCGAGGATGAGGAAGGTCTCTTCTGGCCCTTCGGCTGTTAGTCGAGAATACAGGTCGCAAGAGTTCGCTATCAGAGCACTCACACAACACAAAGCAGACTCAAGAATATGCGGGAATCCCATAGCCAGGTGGCAATGAACTGAAGGAAGTGGTAGATGAAGAGGGTTTCTTTAGGAGGGGATGGAGGGAAGAGACAGTTTGGTTCGCATGAGATAAAGCCTGCCCATGCACTAAGAACTTTGCAATGAAAGAATGTACTCTGTACAGACTCTACTTAGGGCAGCCAGCTGCTTGGATGATAAAGTAATTTAGAAAGAAGGAGAGAGAAGTCGTGGTTCTCCATTGTAAACAACTGTGCGCTTTGTGTGTTTGGATGTAGATCTTGCTAAAATAAGTAAAGTGTTTGTTGGTAACATCCTTGTTGCGTAATTCTTCAATTAATCAGATATCGATTTAAATGAAGTTTCGCGTGCTATAGTTTTGCAAAATGTTGTATATATATATATATCTATTGCAGCAGAAAGAAAAAAAAAACATGAAAAACAACAAAAATTATTCATGCAGCTGAGCCATTTCAAATTTTATTATGATAGTCATGACCTTCCTTCATTCTCAGTTTAGCAGAGAAACAAATTAAAGTGTTGTGTAAAGACATTATGATTGTTTTATACACATTACAAAGCAAACTTTTAAGAGGGCTGGGGAAGGTAAGGCTGTGAGAGAGAGGAGATGTGCACTGGCTTCACATAAAACTGGCCCAGAAAAAAGTGAACTCTCAAACAGAACACTTCCTAATGACCTGAAAAAGGTCATGGGATGACCTTTACTTTACCTTTTTTAAATGCTACCTGTTTTAAAGATTTTACCACAGAATATTTGCTTGTTTCAGAACCAGAATCAGAATCAGTTTATTGAGTAGGCCTTCGGCCGATTTCAAGGGGAGCATAACCATCAGGAATATATACATATACCAATAGTCATATAATTGTGGGTAAGCACATGTCCAGGTACAAGTAAAGATATGCATTAAGTCATTTAATATCATACAGTTATTTAAATATGCATGTACAAATTAATAATTATCAACATATCTGTTGACTTGGTCTCGTTTCATTTGTTTTTCCTATGTTTACATTTAGTCTTATTTTTGATGCAGTCGTGGTTAGCTCGTTGATCTTTTCCTGGCCATCCTTGTGTTGGCTGGATAGTATAACAATGTCATCAGCATAGTCTAGGTCTTCCAATACTGATGTAAGTGTCCAGCGGATTCCTCTTTTCTTGTCTTTTGATTAAATAATACAGTAATATTGATTTAACGTGCTGCTGTAATTTCTCCCAATCCTTAAAAAAAATGTTATACAGTGTTGCATAAATCTACATTCACGTTTGAATTAAAAATCTACTAGAAATGCACAAAGAAAGAACTGAGTAACAACGTTTCAATAACAGAGATAAGAAATAATACTAATATATCACCAGATAGGTCAACTGACAAACGCATGTGTTAGATCACTGAAAACTGCCTGCATCTGAAGTTTAGCGGAAGTTCTCTCCAATGGCCATCAAACGAAGCGGACGAACAAACGCATTTCCGTCAAAGATCATCCAGCAACTCGGAGATAAAAAAGATCGATGGCTGAGTACATGTTGATTTTCTTCGTTGCCCTCAGCACAAGCCGTAACCTCGGTAGAAGGGATTACAGCTTTCTCTGCTAATCCCAGGGGAGACGGTCAACACGCATTCGTCCCTCCAAGTTCTGAGCACTTAATCTTGAATTATACTCCGCCTTTTTGGGTGGAAATACCCTTCTCAGCGCAGTGTCCCTGCTGCCACACCATGTATGTGACTGTCACAAATGGACGAATATCTCACAGTGGTAAAAATGCAGGGTTTAAGTAACTCTCGTTAAAAAAGTCCAAACATTATTGGAGTCTTTACCTTCATATAATTATTTCACAATTCGCCCTCTTATATATATATATATATTTGTTTCTGGCGAGATGCCGATGTCCATTTTAGAATTAGAAGCTTTTACTTTTTATAGCTCTTAAGACTATGAGCAATTCTACTACTACAAAATTTCGAGAGAGACGGGGAGAGGTTAAAAGGAGGCAACAGGACATAGTCTGGAATAAAATAATCTGAAGACCAAGAACCGCAATAAAGAAATAGCAAACGAAGTAAATGGCAAGGCAGATGAGACGAGATCAGAGGACTGATCATCAATGTCAAAATTTTATCTATAAAATTAAACGAATAAAGAGTAGAAGCGAAAAACTAGACAAAATCAGAACAGAAACAACTGAACAAAAAGTAAAATATTCACAATTCCAAAAAGATATTATGCTCTTCTCATCGGAAAGCACATTTGACTAGAAAAACAGATTTGAAAGTTATATTGCGTTTTTTGGCAACTGGAAACAAGCGAAAACATATGTGCCAAATGAGATGCATTGACTCGATATTATAATAGTATAATCTATTTAATGCCTATAGCTGTGCCTATTTATATATTTTCTTATTTGTTTCCCTAGAAGCCAGTTAGTGCTGTTATTTTACATTTTAAAATAAAATTCTATAAATAAACACAGAAACTCGTTGTCTTCTAGTAGTGATATCTAAGTGTTCTGTCTAGACTTGTTCTTTTCGTTGTATGAAGAACTTATTGTGACGTGGATGCAATCACCCTCTTGATCCACGTCCCCACCCGTTCTCCACCCGCTGCCAAACCACCACCAGTCCGTCTGACTATCCTTTCCAGTTGATTGTCGTCTCGGGCTTTGCCTCTTAGTGAACCAGGTTGAAAAATGTTATCAGATCTTCTCATTGCCAATGTCTTCATAGCACCATCTCAAGAAACCCGATGATGGTCAAGAATTTTTCATCTGTTCTTACTGGAAACCTCTTCTCCATTCCAGTGCATGATAGTAATATTGAGGTTGTCTTTGGTGGTGCGGTAGTCAGTTTCTCCTCTTCCCCATCTCCTGGCTCTACATGATGTGTTGAAGAGACCTCCAGTCACTGAGGGTGGATTCCCTTGAGGCACAGAGCCCAACACTGTACTTGCCCGCTGGATCTTCACAGGGTGAGCGCCATTTCTGTCCATTCTGTCTGCAAGTGTCATAGTGGCTGTTGTTGGATGTTGTGGTTAATTAGAGTGCGCCGTGTGGCCCAACACCTCTGTCTTAAGCACTCCAGGTTTTTATTTTTAGGGTTGTTTGTCCTTAGCTCATGGTCTGTACATCCTGTCCTGTATGCACAGGGAAGATTGTTAGATTGTTTGCTGGGATCCCGTCCTGGGGCCAGACCTTATATCTTGGCTCTTTACCACGGGGTGGACCAACCATTGGACACGGGTAGTTTCTCAACGTCTCGTATTAATCACACGTTTTCTTTAACGATTTATTGTTTTTTTCATTTTTTTAAACCATGTCTTGGAAAAAGGAAACTAGGCTGTGTCAGTAAAGAATTTTTAAAAATTGTATGTTTTGAAGATCGCCATTATCAGGCTCCCTTTCTGTAGAGAGCTCCCGGTTGTTACGGTACATTCTCTTCTGCCATGTTCCATGTACTTCTCCAAGTGCTGTGAAAAAAAATCTGTTTTTTTTACTGTTTTAAAAATGTTGCTAAGTGTTTGGCTGTAGCACTTTGCGTATTTACTTTCCATCAGGGTCTAAGGAGATCGATTTCACAAGCATGTCCGACATCGTCGTAGACATTACGATTGTGAGGCAGCAGCTATGTGGGGCCGTAAAACATTTCTTTGCATTGTTTTTATTGGCTTAAGAGATTTATGGTCAGAAAATTTTAAAGCGTTATGAATGTCAGCTAGATCACCATCAAGGAAAATCCTGTATCATTGTGCATGTCACTTGGATCATCAGCAAATTATATTGTTACCCTCCCAACATTCCGATCACCAATATGACAAATTTTATGCCATCATGAATGCCTTTTGGGTCATCAACAAAGCCTGTCCCTTCATTTCGTAAAAGTTTTTGTAGTGTCTTAAATTTTGCTACTGATGTATTCAAACAGACGCACCATGATGCTTTATACTGTTGAGGAAATAGTGTTAACTGCTAAAGATACGGGTATCAGAAACCGTCTGTGTTTTTCTTAAGGCTTGTTGGGAATCAAGAACCAGTGTTAGAACCTTGGTTACCTAGTAGGGTACTGGGCGTTGCCCAGGTGGTGTGATTCTGACAGGCTGTCAGCGTTTAGTTCTTTCGCGGACCAGATAAAAGGGCGGCAGTGGTGGACTGGTTTGTAGTGTTGCCATCCACCACGCGTGTTTGTTCTTGCATTTCTCTCTTTCTCATTCTCTCTCAAACCCCCCCACCTACCCATCAACTCAGCCACCCCCCACCCCACCCCCCCACACACACAGAGCTTACCTTTTAAATAATGTCTTTGTCAAATTGTTCTCTTGGTATTAGAGTATTAATTTTCAGTCATGGGTAGCATGTTATAGCCGGTAAACCAAAGATTAATAAAGTTATTATCGGAAGAACTATAGTCTACGGCCTTTGACAGACAAAAGACCATTTCTGCAAAGTTTGGTCTCAGTAGCAAAAACCGTTTTGACTTTGCTGAACCAGAGCCGCCATCCCCAGGATGCATTTTCTTAGTTCATAAAATGTCAGAGCAGCTTAACCCCTTAGACTGGCGTGATTTGAAAATGTTACCAGATTAGTATTATAATAAAAGACTGACAAACATTGTGGTCAGTTATAATGTTTAAGTTTCAAGTACAAACAGCAGTCATTTTCATCCGTTGCCTAATTAGCAACTTGACTTTTGTGTTCTCAAAAGTGACATGAAAATGAAAAACGGAAATTTTCATGGAAAAGTGTTTGCTACTTGTTTCTAAAGAGTATAACTTTCATGCAAATACCAGAAATTTAACCCCTTCGAAGCATGCGTTAAAGAATAGTGATCAGTCTATATATTTTATCAGTGCTGGGAACATTAGCAGCAGTACAAACAACTTCAGTAGAAACATATTGTGTTGATGTGGTCTAGTATTATCTAAACTGAACTTCTTAATAAGGGAGAGCTTATCAAAGAATAAAGATGAGGAAGTAAGTAGAAAAATTGGTCGCCTTTGGCACAAACTTGCAGACTCCCACACACATACCTGGGAGCTGAACAACAGACACAGGTCCAGGTAAACTTCAGAGTGTTTGACGGGATGCTGTTTCTTTTTACAATGTCTGAGATTGCTCTCATCGATCGCAAACTTTTATGTTTGTTTAAAGAGTTGAGGCTTTTAAGTGTCTGGGCCTTTGGAAAATAAGGTCTAAATAAAAAGACAAACACAGATGCGCCCTAGTAGTAAGCGTTTGCACTTGTAGATTATGTCTGGAAGCCCAGACCGAGGAGATGGTGTGTACTTATATTGTTCTGCCGAGAAACAGAGCAAAAAGCCTGTGAAACTGAAATCCACTTTTTCTGTCTTTGCACAACAAATTACCTGCATTTTACAGACAGCCGCAAGAGATCTTAATGGAATTTCACTCAAAGGGGCACTGTCTCTTTCTAAGAGGTCAATGCTTTCTTGAAAGCATCATTTCGAATGTACTTTTCCGCCGTTAAAGAAGCTGTCATGGCGGAGGGAGGAGGCTTGTTCAAGCAAATCCCGGCAGTCTATTCAAGCGCGGTGGCGGCCGTGCCTGGGACCACAGTTAAGTTGATTGCTGTCTGAGATCATTCGACCGAAGTCTGATCGCAATGTGGTAGACAGCCACAGCCGGTGTACATTGCACGGCATCCAGAACCACACGGTTTCTTGTTTTTGCACGATTATTCGAGGTGCGAGCAGCTGAAGTCGTATTTTCCTGCGGGCGTCGAGAAGATGTCTGGAGGTCCTCGAAACTGTTTTGTAAAGCGGGTAGCAGTCTGATGTACAGACTTTAAGGTCAGAACAGATTTACTGATGATGGTAGAGTTGAAACACAAAGAACATCGCAAAGCTGTGTCTGTCAACATGTTTTATGGCCACGTGATTAGGAGTTTTTTTTCCCCCAACCACCCTTCAACACTTTTGGACAGACTTGTGCACAGGTCGATGAATGCTAGAAACTAGTTTTATTTTTGTCAGAACATCACACTCTTCGCCTGCAGCTAGCCCAAGTGTGTCTAGCCTTCTTAAAAAAAGGGGCAGGGAAGCTGGGCGACGGGAGAGAAAGAAGGCACGGAATAAATCTAACGAGCTTCCTGCACAGCACAACCATTCGTCTGTAGCCTGAAGATAAAGAAAACGGAGGTGGGAAAAAAAGTAAATTTACAGTCTAACTTTTTTATTTTCGTTGGAGAGGGTTCTGAGTTTTATACCTTTTCCTCCAAGAAAAGTAAAAAAAAAACCCTTGATAAAGTCATCATTATTTTATGTCGATGTTCTCTCAGTCTTTGAGTGGAGTCCGAGTGTAAACGAGTGTTGGTCGAGTCAGTGCGTTACTAGACGTTGACCTCTGGTTTGCTTAGGATCATCCCACACGGTCGTCGGTGTCATGATTTGATCCACCATGTCTGACACTCATACTGGTTTCTGACTGTTTGAATCACCTTTGGTAACAACGGGTTTTGGCGTCCAAATAATCTGATGACGAGGATATTGTCCATCTTCTATTTCTGGCGTTTTGGTGCGATTGCAGCTCGGGATCGAACGAATCATTGACGGCTTTTCTAAGAAAACGTGCAACTGAGAAAACCATATTTTTTCTCTCTCCCTTTATCATTTTTTGGAAAAGGACACTTTCTTTAACGAAAGTAAATTTTGGTACAAACATATCCAAAGCAAGAGAAGTTAATGTTTATTCAGCTATTTAATCCCAGGGCTCTTATTTTAAGCTATTAAAAAAAGTGTATATACTGACTACAACACTCGGGGCAGATGATTCACGAAAGGTTTCAAGATATCAGACTTTTACAGCACAAACACAGTCGACAGCTTTATTTACATTCATTCCACACTTGGCGAGTAGCGTCAGCTCTGGGAATTGCTGGCTCTTTTCTCCAAAGAACTTCCATTTAGAAACTTGGAAATGGGAAAAACACATTGTCCCATGCTTGAGGTAGCAAACGCCTTTTAAACAGCGGGAATCTATTTTGAGCTCATGTGAAGAATTGTCTTCTGGAAGACAATACCGCCAAGTTTCTCATATCGATCTTTGAAGCCCTCCCTTAATCTCACGCCATCTTTACTTCTGCTTCTTGAGATTTTTGGCAGAAAAAAAATCCACGTGTTCCCATCCATCAGCACTAGCTGAGGATTTTATGATATGGGTAACGCCAGGATATAGCAAATTAGTCTTCAGGTAATTGTTGTAAAGTCCGTGGGTGACATACGTTTGATACTTGCGTGAAAAAAAAAATATCGATTATTGATTCAACTTTTTCTCAAGCACTCTCAATGGCGAACAGCTCCATGGAGACTTTGTTTTGTTTCTAGGAAGCATCAAAAGACAAAAAACAAAAAAAGAAAAGAAAAGAAAAACGGTAAAAGAAGACGTGGCAGTTTAGTGGTAGTTTTGTTTCCTTTTCCTGGCTCTAAATTTGTTAACATTTAAAATAGAATGGACAGACGGTTGACAGCCGTAAGTTGTCTTTCTCTCTCGTGTCGTTTTGTTTTCTCTCGTCTAATACAGTTAAGGACCATGGTCATGTGGAAAAGGTCCTCGAGCTTTGATAAATGTTTAACAGGGTGATGATGTTACTTCTTGTTCTCTGTCAGCTGCTTCGTCTGCTTTCTCTCTCTTTCATTCGCCTGAGAAATAAATCAACTGTCGCTTCTAAAGATATCTCTCCCGTAACATCGCTGTCCTCTGTGGTTGCAAAGAAAAAAAAGAGAAGAATAAAGACAACACGAAAAACAGCTTAAAAAGTTTAAATTCTCTGTCTGGGTCTGCGTCTCGTTTTTTTTTCTTTTCTCCGTCATCATTCTGTTTGTCCACCCTTAGCCTCCTCTCCCGCCCTTTCTCCCAAGTGTGAGGTAGCTGTCGTTGATCAGAAACCATTGCTTGACACTCTTATTCCTTAAAGAGATGCACAAGGGATCAAGTGATTTTTAACTCATCAGAAAAGTCAGTTAACAGACAAACACCTCGTCTTGTCGAGAGCTTCTCACCTTCCATCTGTCCTGGCCAATGCCCATGAAGCGCAACGGAGGGGCGACGATCAGACTCTTCTTCACTCTTCTGGAACCAACGCCTGTCGTGTTTTGTGATTGTTTTGATCAGCTTGTTGGGGGTCGAGTAGTGCACAGCCACTTACAGCTGAGGGGAACTCACGGCCAGGGCATGAAAAACAATCATGGATGTGCTTATGTGAAGAGCTCTCTTGTGGTTGGGGTTAAGCCGCCTGCTGGCATTCAGTAGCTAATTCTGTAGCAGTGTTAGCTACCATTAACCCGTCTCCGTAGTATTCAGCCTTTATCCGAGTTGTGGTCAGTAAAAAGAAATAGGGGTTTGAAGGATCTACTTGTCCATAGTCTCGTCTGTGGATCCCTCTGCCTATCATCAGTCTTGTATGTTTTGTCATATTTATCGTAAAGCGTATCTAAACAATTTTACTTGGAGACTACATTGATATTTGACGACAGTTTAACAGACTGGAAACAATCTGTATTTTGTCCAAGTATGGTCTACTTTGTCTCTCTCTCTCGGGCGGTCCGGTGGCGCAACGGTTAGCGCCTGTCACCAATACAGTGAAGGTTGGATGTCCTGGGTTCAGTTCTCGTCTCGGGCACGCTGTTCTTTCTCTGCATGTGGCATCTTTTTACAGGGTTGGCTGCCTTGCCGTGATATAGCCTTAGTTGCTGGCTCGGCGTAAAACATCAATCTCTCTCTCATATTCAGTTGAAGTGTGTGAAAGGTTACTCAAGTACGTGTCTTACTTGCCCCAACAGCCCTGGATGTGGTTTATCGTTCATCTCATTGCATTACGGGTCATAAAAGTACACCCATAGCTGTTCAAAGAACACATTTACGACCAGAAAAAAATGCTTAGGCACGAACTATGCAGTTTGACAAACTTCTGCAGCTGCCAGCTGAGACTTTCACTAAAGCATTGTTGCCAAGACTTGCAAAAAGCCAGCTACTGCTGCAGCACAGATCAAGTTAATCACTTTAAGAAAGGCGATTTTGTAGAGCTGAAAACTTTTGCTCAGACTTGAGAAGACTTTTTTTTCCTGCCCCCATGCTGGCACCAAACTAGATAAGAGAAATTCTTAAGATGAACTGAGACAAGAGAAGGAAATTGTGTGACTGACATATGGTGCATGGTAGACGCTGGTCAGCACAATATATCTTTACAATCTGCAGCCATTGCCCACCCTGGCAACTGCTTCATGGGGCTTCAGGAAGATGGACATGGATATGGATGAGTTCAGCAGCCTCTGCGACTGCTGCACGCACCCTGTCCTCACTTGCAGACATGCGAGACAGCGCCTTTCCTCATCATTTGCACTAGAATGCCGCATCGCACTAGGAATTCCTTCATCTGGAACACAGGCAGGAGTCTTCTGAAGGAAATAAATTGGGATGTCATTGCGAAGTAGAAGTACAGCCGTGGCTAAACCTATTTTTCCTTACACGCAGCTGCAGGCACTAATCGAAGGACTGTATATAGGACTGCTATGATTATATAACGGAAGACGTGAACTTTGAACCCCTTATCTTCACACCTGCTCCCAGGGGATCATTTCCATTTCCTATTGCTCCCCCTTCTTCGATCCAAAACTCTTTCTTCTCTAGTTCGAGCGAACGACTCGGTTCTGTTTCTGAGACAAACAAGAAACTCAAAAGAAGTTAAGATCTGTGATGTCATTAAAGTAGTCTCCATGGTGACCCCTGATTATTATTTCTTTCACATCTTCCAAAGAGTACTTCATTCTTGATGTAAGCTTACAATCCTAATTCATCACACTTTTGCATCTCCCTCTATCACTCTGTTCAATGGCTTCTGCTTCGCGAATTACACCGAGATTTGCTCAGATTCCAGTGACTATGAATTTAAAAAAAGCTAAACTAATACCAACTGTCTAAAAGCTTTTAAACCTCTGAATTCAGTTCTACTGAAGAAGTCGACCAGATATTTTCGGAGTACGAGGTGTTCGATGGATTCAAACCCACGCGCCGAAGCCACGGCCCTGTTCTGAGACAACCGAGGCAGGTTGTCAGGGCAAATTGCTGGCGTACAGGGCGTGAAGTGAGTTCACGCATCAGTGCACGCGGGGAAAGGGCGGCGTCCCTGGGCACGTGACCGTCAACTCCCTGGTGTCAAATACAAAGACGGTGCAGCACCAATACATTGAGATAAACCAGTCCAGTGAACTAGAAGATGGAGGCTCTCTGTCACTTAGAGCAATACTGACCAACAATAATGACCAACAACACTGACCCACAATAATGACCAACAACACTGACCCACAATAATGACCCACAATACTGACCCACAATAATGACCAACAATACTGACCCACAATAATGACCAACAATACTGACCCACAATAATGACCCACAATACTGACCCACAATAATGACCCACAATACTGACCCACAATAATGACCAACAACACTGACCCACAATAATGACCAACAACACTGACCCACAATAATGACCAACAACACTGACCAATAATACTGACCCACAATAATGACCCACAATAATGACCAACAATACTGATTCACAATAATGACCAACAATACTGACCCACAATAATGACCCACAATACTGATTCACAATAATGACCCACAATAATGACCAACAATACTGACCCACAATAATGACCAACAATACTGACCCACAATAATGACCCACAATACTGACCCACACTAATGACCCACAATAATGACCAACAACACTGACCAATAATACTGACCCACAATAATGACCCACAATACTGATTCACAATACTGACCAACAATACTGACCCACAATAATGACCAACAATACTGACCCACACTAATGACCCACAATACTGATTCACAATAATGACCAACAATACTGACCCACACTAATGACCAACAATAATGAACAACACCCTGAAAACGAAGGCAACGCAGGCTGGAGTGCGACAAACCGTCAATAGTAGGAGACCTTTGGAAATGACGGGGCTGTGATCTCCCATCTGTCTCTCCAATGAATCAAACAGGTTCGGTTCGGGAGGCTGTAGTGGCTACGTCCGACTTCTCCCCCCTATCCAACCCTTTGTTTGAGCTCCTTCCGTAAGGCAGACATCATGAGACTTTTGAGGCAAGGGGTCCATTTCGCAACAAATTATTCTTTCCTCCCAATTCACCAAAGACAGTTGTGTCCTACAATCACTGGCTGTTTTCTGACTAGTACTCAGACAGTGAGATTTGGACTAAGCTGCTGTGACTGAGAAAACAAAACAAGACGCAATAATGTAAAAGATAGAAATTAAAAGTTCAAATGAAATTAAACACCGAATAAACTTGTGTTAAATGAGAGTAAGATTTAAATGACACTTTGAAATGAAGTTAAAATTAAGTATTGCACTAGGATAAACAATTGAAAGAAATCTAAACCTCGGAATAAAACATTTAAGTAAAATAAGGCGTTGAAATGAAATTAAGCTTTAATGACACGAAGATAAGGTCCTTTTCTGAGTGTTTTTTAATTATATATATATATAGAGAAAGATATACATGTGTATATATATATATATATCGACAGGATAAGGTCAAAATAGTAAAACAGAGCACTTTGTGTGAATGTAACCATGGGTTACAATAAAAAAGCCAAACATGGCGGCCAAACAATAAATTGTAAAATTTAATAACATGATAACCATACTCCATATTACAAATCTACTTGATGTTATACGTTTCAGCGTAATTTTAAAGAGCAGTGTACGGAAAAACAGCAAGGATATGGTCTTAGCTCTATTTTCTTTATTATTATTAATGTCCAAATGGCAAAGGATACAACTGAGAAAGAAGACTAAGATTTCCTTGGAGAAAGGTGGGCAGTGGAAGAGAAAGAGGAAAAAAGTAGCTTCATTATTATTCAGATTTACTGATATATATATATATATAGCGAAAGCCTTAATCTCGGGAACATTAAAAATATATAGAGGAGGTTACTAAGAAACAATATTAATTAATAAAATAAAATACTTTTCAGGGTGCATTATAATTACAAGTAGAGTACAAAAGAGATATTTCTGAATCAGATTAAATTAACGCCAAAATTTTGATTTCTGTCAAAATGCCCTACCTTACATTTTAAACAGGGGGACATGGTACCGTATTTTGACCCCACCCCCCCAAAAAAAAAAAATCAAGTTTTTGCTTTTTAGGTTGACAAGGAAGTGCAACCTCTGGGTCTTGCATCCGTGAGTCTTCAGTAAACTAAGTTCTAATGATTGTGTGGTGGTGTACAGTGGTCATATGCTTCGTTTTGCAAGTTAAAGACCTCACACCCTCCCACCACTTCCTTGTGCACTACTGTGGCATCCAGTGAATAAATTCAGCCAGTGGGCGGGACCAACCAGTTGGCCCAGACTGGGGGTGAAGGACAAAAAAGGATCAGTGTCAAGAAACACGACCGATACTCACATTGATGTTGGAACAAACAAAAGTTTATAAACAGGCTTATTTTTATATCTACATTTTAAGCTAAGAAGTTTATCTGATCTTAGAATCTGACGGCTTCGTGATGGGGCGAGCCAGTATGGCGAAGTGAAATAAAGTTGGCGATGGCATTGTAAGATCAAATGTAACGGGATTTCTGTCACTGTGTGTTTTCATCGAAAGGTCGCGATCGAACTGATTTCTGTTGACTTTTCCTATAATTTCTGCGGGGCGGCGGAGAATGCTGGTTCCTGGTGTCTAGGATATGTCTCGAGAACCTTGTGTGGATAAAAGGGCCACTTGGCGCTGCCATGTACAAGGATCTGTACTGAGCCCCGTCTGAGCTACAGCTGATTGCCTGTCTCCTGGACAGTCAGCCCGTCTGCCAAGGTTCTTTTCACAGTATGTTGCCTCTGGAGGAAGATGAACTAGTGTTCAGCTTCAAGAGGGCTTAACTTTTGAAGCGTCCTGCTCTCAATGTCAAAGCCTCGATGGCAGACGACGAAAGGGCCATTGTGAGTGTGGCATCCACCCAGGCTGACAAAACCCCAGGCGTCTGAAGTCACCTTTTCTACTTTTTCTCTCCCTCATACATTAGGTATTATCTTTATTATCTCGGAAGCGTGTTTGTCAAAATGTGTGTAGGAAATCGCTCTGCTTTCATCCTTTGTTTTAAAACATTTGAGGTTATACTTTAATCTTCTTACGTAGGAGAGATAGACTCTTCAGAAAACAGAGAACTAAGTATAGGAGTGCAACAGTTTGTGCCTGTATACTTGAAACTCTGTCGTTCTGTCCCTTGAGTTTTGAATCAGGGCTCTTTTAAACTTTATTTTGGTTATTTAATGCTTTAGCAAAAGCCACTGCTTTCTTGCAATTAAACATTTTAAAGTTTTAGTCAGTCTGTATGGCTTTATGAAAAATCGCAAGTTAACTCAAGATTTATGTTTAACGTAGATAGAAAGGAAAAGGCTACAATTTTGGTTTTTTGTTAGAAACAAAGCTGTCTGGATTGGATAATGTCGATGCAATGTCGATGGCACTCCTAAAAGCCATTTATCGCTGCACATTGTTACACAGACCTGGAGAAGTCTCCCCTCATGAAGAAAAAGACTGAAATACTACTTCCACTCTGACTTCTTTTCCTCCTCCCACATGATGGCGCCTGTTCAACGTCCATCCAGAACCTGAGCAGTTTTTTTTAGGTGTTGTTCTCACGAATGTGTGTTCTCATTACTAACTGTGTTAAAACTTTAAGTTAGTATCTAGTATCGAAGGTGGACTGAGGCATCATTAAGTGGAAGGTTCCTAAGGGAACACAAGATGTATGCTACAAATCACCCTTGGGGTTTTGAGGGACACTAATTAAACTAGACCTTGCGGTATTAGGAAGCTTCATTTATAAAAGAAAACATTGAGACTTATACTTCAGAACTAATCAAGGAAGTAGTTTCCGTATACCACTCGTTTCAAACGATTTCTTTAAATTAAATCAAACAGCAAAA
Source organism: Marisa cornuarietis (assembly GCA_004794655.1). Classification (NCBI taxonomy): domain Eukaryota; kingdom Metazoa; phylum Mollusca; class Gastropoda; order Architaenioglossa; family Ampullariidae; genus Marisa; species Marisa cornuarietis. Next base: position 307,941 of record SMMW01000047.1, on the reverse strand, counting down.
CTAAAACAGTTTTAAGCTACTTTTATGTTGAGAGCATATGGACACGTTTTTGTGTATGGCTGAGTACACTCTCAGACGAATTAATAATAATAATATTATTATTATTATTATTATTATTATTATTATTATTATTATTATTATATATTTTTGCATCTGTTTGAGAAACCTGCTTTCAGAGACTCTTTTCGTAAAACAATGTTTGTCTTGCGAGTTTCCTATTTATAAGGACTTGCTTTGTATCTTATTGCGAGGATGAAAGATCGATGCGCATTCCACTGTTGAAAGGTCGTCACCTTTGCATTCCAGGCCTTATATCACTGCGCATGCGTAAAGCTTAGGTGACACATATGAGCAACTCAGCGGGGATCTCATGGCTCAGACATTTCAAGCGAAACCGTTGCTTTATTGACGATGCAGAGGTTTGACATGCGAGGAAAATAACAAAAGTACATGTCAACTTGTTGCCTATCTATCTATCTATCTATCTATCTATCTATCTATCTATCTATCTATCTATCTATCTATCTATCTATCTATCTATCTATCTATCTATCTATCTATCTATCCGGTCGGTCGGTCGGTCGGTTGGTTTGTCGGTCTGTTGGTCTCTTTTCATTCATTCATTCATTCTCTTTATTTTGAAATCATTAAACTGCTCTAATATCGTTTTCCCAACGCTTCAACCAAGAAAACCAGGATCCGATACAATAAACTCTCATTTGTTTAATGGTCGCTTTTGTTATTGGATTTACAAAGAACTTGGAGGCTTTACTCTCTTCAGTTGGCAAATGTCAGTTCGAATTTCCAGCTCTGACATTTTACTGTATTGATGGACAGCGCAGATGAATCCAATATCAGTTTGTCGAGTTTGATTCCATGAAAATTGTCTGTTCTGTGCTGTGCACAGTGTTGACAGAAAGTGAAAGCTACAGGTAATATAGCTTTGGCTAAGACTTCGTCATCTTTTTCTGTTACTGTGATCTCCCGCAAAAAACCTTCTTAATTGCTTAAAGCCTCTGCGAAAATTTTGTCTAAGAAATAAGATGATGAAGAGTCATTTCATCAACAGTCTTTTTTCTGTTCTTTTCAGAGACTATAGTTGAATTTATCCCGACTTCAGCTGTCCTTATGCCAGAAATAATGAGACAGAGAGAACACAGCGTTTTCCATTTAAATAAATTCTGGATGTGCGGTCGTGATGCGCGGAAGCAATTTTCATATCGTTGATCTTTGTCAGGCTTGGTACTTCTCGTCTTCAAATTTAATCAAGGATTTTCATTTAGCCTGGAATAATTTTCGAAATTCGTGTAATAACTATATTGAAAGTCTCAAACAGTCTCCCAAATAATTTTACTACAAAAACAGAGATGGAAGAAACAGTCTGGCTACACAGAGAACTTGAGGTTCAAAACTACATTCAATGTTAAAGTGGTAAACACATCAAAGTTGCTGGATTTTAGTTTGCTATAAAAACATCTACTAGTGCATTTTAGAAACTGATGGCTTTAATATGCACCTGTTATATTACTATTGTTTTATATTACTGTTACTAAAATAGTGTGTCTTAGAAGCTTATGGCTTTAAAAGCTTTGTTTCGAAACTGAAAAGCTTTCTATCAGAATGTCAGGTATTTATAATCACTGACTTCTTTGTTGTTGTCGATGATACAATAGAGGAGGACGTTGATGTCTTTAACATTGTTGTTATTAGCATAATTTGCTCGTATGTTTCAAATCAAAGACCTCATTTTCTTGCAAGACAAATTGTATTTGATATATATATATATATAAATTTACCTTGATGTGCATAAATTCCCCTTCATTTACAATTTTCATTATATTCATTTTCCAACCCTCATGCTTCATGATCACCTGCACGAACTTCTTGTTGGTTTGATGGTTTGCTGGCAGATGATTTGGTGACTTTTTTCAGAGACAAAGATGTTTCTCATCTGTGCGAGAGACTCTCACGAAGCTGTTACCTTTGTCTCTGAAACTCTTCCACAAGTAATCAAAATAGGTTTTATTTGTATTTTATTCTGTTATACATTTTCTCATTTCGGTCTTTTTGAGTTTCTGTAAACATAGCCGCTGCTTGAAGCTGTTACTACCTGATAGCTTTCTGTGAATCAGTTGAATATCTATAACATATTAGGAGAGAAATGTCTTAAACCTAGAGTTTCTGAGAAGTGTAGAAATCTTTCTCGTATTGGTGGCTTGACCGCGAGAGAAAAAAGCGAAAAATGAAGAAAAAAGAGGGACCAGGCGAGAGATCTAGTTCCAGTGTAGAAACAAACTAAGGCTTGTAGAAACAGACTAAAGTTTATAGAAGTAGAATAAAGTTTTTACAAGCAGATGGTTTGTAGAAGAAGAGTAAAATTTAAGAATTAGTATATTTTCCTATGTTTAACTGCTTGTCAAATAACCACAAGTCTTTAAAATACAGTTTATACCCTTTTCAATCTCGTGTTTACCCCCAAAACATACAAATTACAAATTCGTAAAACATGGATTTCACGAAGGTTTGTTGGCTGGAGCATAACCTTTTAATTTCATAGGTGTATTCACTGGCATAATTAGTAACATCTAGAAAGATTATTTTAAATCGAACACAGATACAGTTAAAAGCATGTAAGGAAACAAGAACAAATAGAATTTTCAGACTGTTTCCGCGAGCCTTTCCAGTTTTTTTTGCCTGTGTTATCCTGAAAATAATTTGAGGGAAAACCTACTAAAAACGAATGTAAGCAGCTTTCAACTTTCTCTCAGTGACTTTTTCTTTATGTAAGAATACCTAACTTTAAAAAACCAAAATTTGTATCGTGTATCAGGATTTTTAAAAAATAGAATTTAAATTACTTCTATATATAGCAGTGTATATCGTGTATCCTGCAGTGGAGGAGGCGAAAGTAATTAATTCATATTTTTAGCTTAGTAATCAGCTGGTTTGCTCAGCTCAGGTGTCTCCTGTTATGATTACAGATGAGTTTTAACTCCAGTCACCAAAACCGCTCTGGAGATCAGCAACCAAAAGAAACAAAAACTCAAATTTCTTCAATGCACGAAGAACTGGATGAAATCCAGTAAAATTTAAATGTTAATAAAGACTGTTTATATGAGTCTCAACTATAGTAAAAGAAAAAGTCTGTTCATGATTGATTTGGAAAAACAAAGTCTCCGTCATCGAAATCGTTTCTTTATCACTAAATGAGTTTTTTTTTCAAAACACGTGACATGGGCCCCGGGGAATTAGGCATGTGGGCAGAGAAGTATATGCATCTGGTACACATGTGAACATTAACATATGAGGGACTTAAACAATACTGCGAATCAAGAGTAAGAACAAGATTTATTAAAATAAATCAGGTTGAGATTCAAGTCAATAAAATCAAATTCAGATTAAGCACACAATTTACAAATTTAGATTGGCTTCTCTAGGGGTATCCACTACTATACACCATTCGCTCTTTTTATATTACACAGTGCTCCTACTTCTTGTTACATCAGGCACACACACACACACACACACACACACACACACACACACACACACACACACACACACACACACACACACACACACACACACACACAATCTCCTTCACTGTGCCAGTCGTTATCGCCTTTCTTGTTCTATAACCTGGTTCCTCCTTCCCAGTCTCTTTGAAGACGCGGGTCCTCCGCTTGTGGTGATCCTCCCCTCTGGTGGTTATAGTCGCGGCGCCGACAAGCCCCGAGCCACAGAGATGAACAGCAAAGTTTACAGTAGACAGCCGCGGCACACAGATGAAACATCCACTGGTAGTCACCTCTACACTCGATCCACCTTCCAAGTCAGGGAGGGACAATTGCTCCCTCGGCGACTCGCAGTCCAGGGACACTGTGTGGATGTTGAACAGCTGCTTGCTCTGTCCTTTGTGATGTCGCTGTAGCACTCAGAGGTAGACACCGAGGAGTGGACAACCATTTAAGTCTCCGAATGAATACCACTCGGATGTGTCTGATCTTTTCCCGCTCCGGTATGCTAGAGGACGAGTAACTGAATACCCATGCGTTTTGTTCCCTTCTGAGAAGGGCCACTTCTACAGTCTGACTTTGGCCTCCAGCCACTACTTTTTAAGTTAAAGTTAGCCGAAGTCCTGTTGCTGCTGAGTGGTCACTGGTGTCTACGTGGTGATGGCTAGAAGTCTCGACAGCTTCTTGTCGCTGACTGGAACTTGCCTCGTGGTTCTGCAACTCAGGCATCCTGACTCTTCTTCCGAGTCTTTCGCCTGCATGGCCTAGGTTCTTACTTCAAAAGAATTTCCCAAACAACATGTTGCTTCTTTGCTTCAACTTCCTTCCCCACATTTATACGCGTCCACCCTAACAAGGAATGAGATTGGCCAGTCACAACACAAACATCCTCTTAGCTAACTATACAGAGCGAGGAGGCAGGTCAAGTTCCATAGACCTCAGTAAATGGTACTAACCCCCTCCTACCTTCTGTGACGGGGACGACTGTTCCTCCTGTCAGCTTACACAACCAAAGGTACTCACTTCCCACAACTGTTTGCTCGGCTAACCTCAGTGGTAGAAACACTCTCGGGTGGGTTTGTCCTGCAAACGTGGTTTCCACCTGCGGTATGGTGACCCTGATGGCTTCCGAAAGCAGGTTTCATCTGATTATTCTCATCTGCTGCGTTTTTTTAATTTAATGAATCTTTTGCTTTTGCTGTCTGCTGTCTAGATGTATATTACTAATTAAAGGAGATTTCTGTGTCTCGTGTACAGGTCACCACAAGACACTGAAGACTAAGCCGCCGCCGCCGCCGTTCATCGTACATAACCTCGCCAGGTAAAATAACAGTCAAGAGAAGTGCAGCAAGCAAAACGATTAAAAAAACACATCTTAAAACGGTTTGCTGTACGGTATCAGTGAAATTCAGGGATTTATGATTGCTAATTTGTTTTTCGTAAAACTGTTCAGACAAACAGAACTCTCTCTTCCTCCGCTTTCTCTCTATTCATGTATAATAAAGAGAAAGGGAAGAGAGGTATACACATGTATGTATAACTATAATAGTTGATGTTAGAGAGTGCAATGGGTGGTACACAGATTTATATATAGTTATATATATATATATATGTCGATATGTAAAACTAAGATTTCAGCTTATGATGATGGGTATGATATATATGTATATATAGACGAAGAGTTATATATATATATATATATTTGAAAATCAAATATAAAACTTCAAGAGAGAGAGTATAATTTACGAGTCAAGTACACCAAAATTCAGCCGAGAGATAAAAAGTGACGAGTGAGTGACCTGTTTTGGTAGGTGACTGTGGAGGTCTTAAGATGCTGGATGTAAACGAAAGCTTTTTCAAATCTTCTGCTTGGAGTGTTGTGTGGTGTCTCTGTTGGTCCTCAACAGCTGGCACTGGGGTTGTTGTGCACCTGTAACAGTTGGTCTCCAGTACATCTATTTAAAAACCAATTTTATCAACACACGAAGTTTCGATTGAGCATGAGACTTTGAATCTCAAACGGACCCTAATATTGCAATTCTAGCAATGTTTGTGATTTTTACCATCAATGACATATTGAAACAGGGTGTCCACCTCCTGCATGCACCTGCAATGAAGGTGTCCACGTTCTACACTGTTTCCTGCTCGCTATTGTTGACTGTTACAACACACAAACTGTATTATATTTAAACAGTGTCAAATTCGTGTGATTGTTCTAGTAGCGATTATCTTGTTATTGTGTGAGTTGTAATTAAACTTTTCCCGGCCGAAGCTACGAGACCTGAAACAGTACAAATCTCTCTTCCTCCCTCCCCACGGAGGACAGACGTCTGCACAATTTTAATTAGTGAGTAGATGGTGCGGTGTGCGGTATTTATGATTATTGTAAGCGGTTGCCAGAGATGACAGTTGACAAACAAACACGACCTTAATGAGCGAGCTATTGATTGACCCACATAGCTTCGCAAACGGGAGAAAACACATTCAGTAGTCGCACCGAGTGAACCGGAGACAGGTGTCAGCCATTGAAACCTTTATCACTTCCATAATAATGCTCTTCGCCATCAGCAGCAGCTCAACATCTGTACTGACAGCCCACGCTATTCGCAATGCCGCTCACAGGTACAATAGGCTTTCTCCCTCCCTAACCCCCCTCTCAGATTACAAACTTCTCCTCCCTTACCCCCCTTTTCATATTAAAAACTTCTACACAGACGGACGGACGAACTGAAAGCATAAAGATAGAATATATTTTGATAAATAAAGATCAGACCAACACACACACACACACACACACACACACACACACACACACACACACACAAAAATAGAAAGACTGAGGAAAAGAAAGACAGACCAAGAGACAAAAGAAGGGAGAACACTTTAAAAAAAGATACAGCAATATTCAAATGGCGGCAATTTCAATGATGCTAATGTAAAATATAAAAGCCTAGCTTTGCTTCTACGATGAATTAATGGGCAGGGGCAGACAAGAAGATAAACAGACAGGCAGGGACGAAAGTTGTTTTCTTTAGTTATTACATCTGAATAAGCATTGTCGGAGCTTCACCGAGGGTTGTGTGGACATTTAAAAAGCAGCTACAGTATGTTGTTTGAGATAAACATTAGATGACCATACAGGCTCTCGGTAAGATTCTTGTGCAAAACAGTAACTAGGAGGCTGCTTCAGCCAGTTCGCTGCTCACTATTTCCTCTTAGAAGTACAACCTTTTATGTTGTTATTACTATGATATATTAATCACATGTCACATGCCTTTGTTTGTTTAATAATTTAGTCTGTCTTTCTTGTCTGTAAAAATCCTGCCTTCCTCTTTATCTCTTTTTTCGTTTACTTAGTTTTTTCCTCCTATCATCGGTGCCAACTATTGACATACAGTCAAGTTTATTGATCTTGTAATTTCTTAAAAAACAAATATTATGTTAGTGGACTGCTTTGTAATGTTATTATCGGCGTTGCCTCCTTTAAAAAACACTTATTTTGGGTTCAGAGAGATCGTGGCAAGCATTTTTAACACCAGAACAAAGTGTTATTTGAGATACAAACTTGTCATGTGGGCGAGTATATATATTTGTTATGCCTAGTGCAGCTAACAGTGCCGGGGAGTAGTTTATGAATATTAATACTTTAGTTCTAGGTGTTTAGTTACTAACACTCCTACTGAAATGATATACAGAAAAATAACTCCCAAACACGCTTAAAACACACACGCACGCACACTATCTCACACATGCACACTCACACGCGCACACACCCTCTCACTCACATACACACGCACAAACACACGTACACAATCCCACGCACACACACACTCTCTCACACACACACACACACCCGCGCACGCGCGTGCACTTATAGACGAACATACAGTTTACAGATAGACTTCTGGTGATGAAAGTGATGATTTTTCCTGTGTGACCTGCAGGGTTGTGGTGTAGCTACAAGGCGTGTACCATGATCTTCACTCCCAGTGAGTTTGTAATTCACAGCGACACCCGCAGCCAGAGAACCGCGAGGATCGGCAACCGTCGATAAGACTTCCGCCCTCACTGCAGGCTGTGAAGTAGAGTCGCTGTAAGCAGACTGTCGTCAGATGACGACAAGACACGTGCCGACTGATTTCACGAGGCTCAACGACTATTGATCAAGAAAGCACTTTGAGACCTGTTGCTGCCCGCCTTAGATAAGAACTGCAGCTAAAGAGGAATTATCAGAAAAGGAAGGCCACGTAAGGCTACCGACTTAAAAATCAAGTATAAGAGCAAATTACGAGGAAGAAATAAATAAATGAAATAAACAAATAAATAAAACCAAAGTTACAAACAAGACTGCCCACAATGGCAAAAACTTATGTGACTCCACAAGAAGTGGCGCCTGTCACCAGTACTTTGAGGATTGTTTGCCCTGGGTTCAGATCTCGTCTCGGGCACGCTGTTCTTTCTCTGCAAGTGGCATCTGTTTATAGGATTGGTGCCTTGTTGTGATATAGCCTTAGATGCTGGCTGGGCTTAAAACACAAATCCCCTCATCATTCTCCACAAGAAACCTTAAGTGGGCTTGAAAAGACAAACTCTTTTACGCCTCAGCTGAAGTTTAAATTAATATTAACGAAAATAGTAACAAAAACGTTTATAACATGGTTGACATACAAAAAAACAATCAGAAAAATAATAACAATAACAAGAAGAACAGATGGCTCTAAACAGTTACTGAAAGTGCAATGTGAATTGAATTATGAACTTTACAGCATCATAATATGAAGCTCCCCGAGAATGGAACTAGCTAATGTTTTGCTATGCCTTGCAACAATTGACATATTCGTTGGCTGTCACGCCACCAGTTGCCGCTGCAGACTTAAAAAGAAATGTCGAAGTCCTGTTTCACCATGCAGCACACAAGTAGAAGATAATTACATCTTAAGGACGCGCGCCGACGACAGGTCTAACGATGTCGGTGATGATGGTGGAACCAGCCAGTCAACACCAGCGTATCGACTCCACGGAACAGCTGCTACAGCCCGATTTTGTCAGCGGGGAGATAAGCGACGAGGGCGAGCCGCTGGCAGAGGGCGCCCCCCGAGCGCCAGATGCGCAGGCCGCACGCGCCCCACACGCGCGTCAGCATGCAGACACGCAGCTTGGTGAGACACGGAGCTCTCGGCACGCCGGTGCACGCCATAAGGACACAGCTCCCGCCGCTTGCAGCAGTAACAAGACCAGCAGTGCAGGTGGTGGCAGCAACAGCGGCGGCCGCGGTCGCAGCAGCAGCATTGGCAACGTCAGAACCGCGCGCGGCCACAACAGCAAAAGCGACGGGAGTAGCAACAGAAGCAACAGTGTGTCCTCCTGTTTCAGGACTAGAAGCCGCAGCGGTGGTCCCCCAAGGTTCCGTCCCCGAGGACGGGTGGCTGCTGGCGTGCAGCACCTCAGCAGCAGCAACAGCACCAGCACGTCCACCTCCGCATCCCCGGACGGCAGTAGTGCGACCACGACAACGTCGACCACGCCAGTGTCAGCGACGGCGGCAGTGCGGGACGCGGACTCTCTCTTTAGCCCGTACCGCCATAACAGTCAGCAGCCGGTCAGCCCACAGGAGCCCCGTGCGGACTCGGCTCAAACGTGTGGGCAGGATGCTGCCGCGACCATGGAGGGTCCTCCAGGACGTAGTGTGCCGGCTTTGAACCTCCCGGCGCTTCACGGCGGCGGCGGGGGCGGTGGGCTTCCGCAAGATGGCCGCGTCAACCGCGGCTATACCTCACCCGACATCGAGCTCAAATCCTACAGCTTCACAGGCGGCGACAGCCTGGCGTCCCTGGGTGATATCCGTCCTCCTGGCTTGCCGGCGCAGCACAGTGACCCCGGCTCCAACGTCCCTTCCGGTCTGCGGCGGCAGGAACGGCTGGCCATCACCCCGGGGGACAGCGACGACGAGCTGCAGGTGGCCTTCCGCCCCCGTCCCTTGCAACTGGGCACCCCGGCGACGACGCCCCTCTCGCAGACGGTGTCGCCGGTGGACATCCTCGTGGACGGCACTAACCAGCTCGGCGCCATGATTTCCACCGGTTCGCGCTCGCGCTTGCACGTTCAGATGGAGCGCGCCCGCCAGAGCAGCGAGGAGGAAGGACGCGCACACAGCGACGTGGAGAGTTATACGGGTGGGGCTGGGGGAAGTCTGGGGGGTGGAGGTCGCACGTCCAGCGTGTGTCACCTGGGCAGCGGGGGCACGGTTTCTGGGGGAGGAGGAGGAGCAGCAAGTGAAGCCCGCAAGAAGGAATCGGCCCTTTCCGACATCGGCGCCGACTATATGCGCGTGAATGGGGCCATCGGCTCCTTCCGGCAGCTGCAGAAGCCCACGTCCATGCAGTCGTTGCCGACGTCCTCGAAGATGTCGTACACGTCGGCAGAGGAGGCCGGCATCGCGCTGGTGGGTGGCGCAGACTTTCAGAAGTACACGGACGAGCGCTTGCAGCACAAGTCTCGGCAGAAACCCAACGTGGGCTACCGCCTGGGCAAGAGGCGCGCCCTCTACCAGAAGCGCAAGAAGATCTCGGACTACTGTCTTGTGTGTGGAATGTTTGGGATTGTTGCCATGGTGCTGGAAACGGAACTCAGTATGGCGCATGTGTATAACAAGGTAAGTTTTGCTTCCGGTTTCCCGGTTAAAAAACTTCAATTCCATTCAGCACCTGCACAGTTTTAATCCATTTCACTATTTTTTAAACAGGGCTTCTGACTACTTTTCTGCCTTTTGTAATAGGGATGCAATACATCCTGTATCTAGGTTTGACGAGTAATTGTATATCCTACAAACTACCCATTTCCAGCTGCGTCTACTTTCATATTTTTTCTTCATTTCTGATATTAGTTTTTCTGCCCTGTGGGACTGCGGACGTGCCTTATGCAAAATGTATTGCTAATGCATTGGATGGACTGTTAATGCATTGGATCGATTGGTTTATATGAACAAGAAATAACTATGTGTTTTTCAAACCCGTTAGCTGAATAGCCTCAAATCCTGTGACAACAGCTGTAGGAGACATTTTCAATTCGTGCTGACAAGAGTAGTGATGCCTGCAGCTTCAAATGTTAGGTCGGAGCTTCCATCTTTGACTCCGATTCCACGCGCTGAATCCTCGTTGTTTTTTTTTCGTGTGTTGGTGTGTGCGATAGAGTTAATTTTCATGTGGTGTTATCTGTTTGTCAGTTAGTAAGAGAGGTTCTATCCTCATACATCTCGTTCACACTTCGCGATGGTGTCGAAAGGGTGTACTCAGGTATGTTGCACTACTTGGCTGGCCTGACTTTATCTGCAGTAGATCGCGCATGAAATCTCTGTGCTCGTGACGTGTGTGCATGTGTGAGTGCGTGCACGGACAAAGCAGAGCAGAGAAGGCGACATAGGAGGCGCATTGGTGTGTGTGTGTGTGTGTAGTGTGTGTAGTGTGTGTGAAGTGTGTAGTGTGTGTGCGTAGTGTGTGTGTGTAGTGTGTGTGCGTAGTGTGTGTGTGTAGTGTGTGTGTCTGTGTTTGCGTAGTGTGTGTGTGTGTGTCTAGTGGGCGGGTGTAGTGGGTGGGTGGGTGCGATGTTTCTCGTCTTCACTTGCGTTCGTGTGCGTGTAGGCCATCTCACTTTTTTGTCACCACTGCCTGTGAACCAAGCCAGCGGGCTCTCTAATCTCCATGGCAACGCGTGCAGCAATGGTGACCAGGACTCTATCCCCCCCCCACAGCAGAAAATGCGTGTACAAATCGCTTACATCGAAGGCTTACACATCCATTCCGTACCACAGCTGCCTCCAGCGGCAGGAAAAGCTTGACCTATACCATGCACTTTAAAGCTGCACCTATCGAATATCTTTGTATATCAAACTGCTGAAATACCAAGATACCTTGCGTCGTTCTAACCTTGCCCCCCCCTATCTTCCCACCTCTCTCTTTATGACTTTTCTCGTCCTTTTTCCTCAGATCTCACACACACACACACACACACACACACACACACACACACACATCGATCAGTCTGTTCCATATTCACCAGTTTTGATCTCCTACAGTCCGCTCACTCTGGTCATTCCGGTCAGTTTCCTGCTGCCTGACCTTTGACATTTTGCGGGCGAGTCATGCCCCGCGGATCACGTAGCAGGGCAGCATAAACATTCGGTTATTACGAGGCTTGGTGCCCTGCAATGGCCGTAATGAGCAGCGGAACCCGGAGATGCAGGTCTCTTATTCAGCACTTCATCTTCCTCTTGTTACACTGTGATCAACAGCTATGTGACGGTGTTTATTCATTGTGCTGGCCACGGCCTTTTATTATTCCTCCCCCTTGGTCACGTGCACAGCTGCTGATCTCATCCACACAACGAGCCCTCTCTCTCTCTCTATCTTTTCAGTTAGAAGCTTGAAGGGTGATGAGGTGACTCAACAAAAAACAACGGTACTTAATTAAAGAAGATCAAAAGATCAAGGAATGCCTTGGTGTGTAGTGAAGCCATTTTACAATCCGGATAAATAGTCTTTGGAACGAGACATAAATCAAGCTGAGCAGCTACATACAGAAACTGAGAAAGGTGACTTTTTCTTTCGCTTTTTCTCCCCTCGTGCATGCTCCTTAGAAAGATGAAGCATGCTTTCTCTCGAGACTATGCGAAAAAACACATTATAGTCGATATTCAGTCATGCGAATGAGTCGGAAAACTAGCAACAACAAAAAATGTGTACAACACATTAACTAAGACGTTTGAGATGAAGCCACAAATTATTTACAATATATGTAAACATGAGCACGTTCTGAAGTAAAAAAAAAAAAGAGTTAAGAACAATAGACGATAAAAAAGGCGGAAAAAATAAAAGATAGCATCGCTATGTTAGATATTTGTAACTTTTTAAAAATTCAAACTAATTTATTATGTCCTGGGTGAACATGCATTAATAGCCAGTACGTCGATTGGCTGGATTTTTATTGTTTTTAATTTTTTTTCCCTATTCCTAGTCGAGTGTGATTCTTTGTCAAACTGCAGGGTTTAGAAGTGTGATGTCGCATAATTTATAAATATCCTACATGCATTCTAAATAAACCCCCTTCTCTTTTTTGAGATACTTGAGATGCTGTGATATAATGTTGAAACATGACTGCAGGTAGAGAGATCACAGATGTGATATGGTGTTGGGACATTGCTACGCCCTCGTAACAAAGCCGCACTCACTCTTCAGCCGACTGTCGCCTTGACAACAGCCAGCATGGCGTCATACGTAACCCATCTGACCTCTTACACTTCCCGATGGTTGGGAAGCTTAATTAAACTTCATGAACGGCAGGATGCTGTTTGCTGAGATGTTGAGAAACTGTATGCTATCATAATGTTTGCTCCTAAACATTACAGGGACGCGACTCTGCGATTTGGTTCACACTTTTGGCTCGTCGCGTTCTTGTCACTCACATTGCCGACCGAAAAATTTTAAAGACTACAGAGGAGGAAAAAAAAGCCCATGAACCTTTTGAACAATTTGTTGTTAACGGGTGAGACAGTGGGACGAAAGGCTGAGCGAAAGTACACGCTGACAGACGCCTGCACGCATTCAATTCGTGTGGACAAATTTGCAAGACCGTCCTGCTGTATGCTTTAGCATGGCGCGCACGCACTATCTCTTGGCGAGAGCAAGCTTCGGTGATTATGTTCACAGAGTGGGTAAACAAGAGCTGGCCAGGCACACGTAGAACCAGGAGACAGGCGAGAGAGATGGTCAGTGGAACGAACAGAAGACTTGACCGTGTCCATGTTCTTTCAAGAATGGCAGTGGAGCACAAAAACAGAGATTTTTTCTTTCCATGCTTACGTTTTTTCTGTTTCTAGAAACTTCTGTTTCTTGTGGTGACTGACACGATGATGGTTGTGATGATCGGAGAAACCAGGTAAACCACGAAGTATTTTCATTTAGGACAGTTGAAACTTGTTACAAGGATACGGGTTTAAACACTCAGTGATTCGTATTCAGTTTCAGCGCCTTGGAGAATCCAGGCTTCACTTGTTCGTCTCCTTTGCATTGGAGAGAAAGAAACCTTTGCCAATCACATTATAAAAATGTTACAAACTGCACTATGTATCTGACAGACATGTATTTTATAGGTTAAAAGGATGACACTGTCGATGTTCTGCTGGCTGTAGAAATGGCAAACGTGATGTCTGGCGAGCAGCCCGATTTTAGGATCTCGGTCCTATCCATGGCGCATGAGTAAAACATTTAATATATAATATTGCTTGTTTATTATACTCACACAGGAGTTAGTAAGACGATTGCGGCAAAAGCTGGGGATATTGAAACAATAAAATCTTTTTTCAGGCCTTTTACAAACAGGGTTAGAACTTAGTTTGTCTTAGACGAAGACCAGTTGGTGTATGCACGTGAAGAAGTTTAAGTCGGAGAATAGAAGTCTTCGTGACCTCTACTGACCCCCTAGTTCGCTGTGTTACTCTTCTCTTCCCCCCATAATAAACATGGATGAAAGGACAATGAATATTCGTTCTGGCACAGAGCAATACAGCGACCAGCGGACGATCGAAAAGTCCGCAAAGGTGAAACACTGATTTCAGTGGTCACGTGACATGCCCCATGTCAGGTGTGCGAACTCAACCATTCAACGTCCGGAACATAATCTGAAATAAAACACAATCTCAAGTGGAACGTGCCGGTGCCAGAAGAAAGACAGAAGCTTGACGCGTGATCTGCCAGCCTCCGAGCTTCCGAGGCCAGCTTAGCCACCACAACTTCCTCCTACAACCATTTCTTCTTGTTATCGTTAATAATGGCTCCAAGGAAGCCGAACTGCCCAGCTTCTAGACTTTGATCGATAACGACGGTGGAATTATCCTCATCGCTGGTCTCCTGACAATCAGATACACTGCCGTAGCCTACCTGTGCATTCGTCGAGGTTGTGTGTGTGTGTGGTGGTGGTGGTAGTGGTGGTGGAGGAGGAGGAGGAGGAGGAGGAGGAGGAGGAGGAGGAAAGATGCTGCCATTACGGAGATGCTTCTGCAGAAGCCAGAAAAGCTAAGAAAGCAAGATCGATAGCAATAGGCTTCAGCCATCTGTTAGTGGAGCCCAACAGACGCTCTTTGATGACTGGCCGCTCAAGACCCGTTATCCGCCTCGTTCGCTCGGGGTTGGCTCCATCGCCGTCTTTATTGGCCGCCGACATTGTGCCGAGTCTTTTCTTGCTTCACTCGCTTCGTCCGTTAGGCACTCGTAGGTAGGATGAGACTTCCGGCAGTTTCTGTGATATCGGAGACCCGTTGGCGCAGCCGACATGCTTGACAAAACGCAGGTACACATAGAAGCCGAGCTTAAAAGTTTACAGAACGGTAAATAAAATTTAAAAAAAAACCAACGGTGAAATATTTCTTTATTGTTTTGCCGCTGTCAGAAATTCATGCGTGTACGGACGGCAAGTGTATCGCATGTCTTCTCTTTGCATAGATCATCGTCTTCAGGGTGAGAGTGTCAGATGGTAGTCGGTAGACGTTGGAAACAGATGAAACTGTCGATGCTGCTCTTAGTAATTTTTACCCGGCACATCCAAAAGGGATGAAGCCAAACGTTTTTGTGAGTAAAACACCGGAAAGGAGCCAAACTTAGAAAGTTAAAAATAAGGCTTGCTTTTACAGGGCAATCGAACACACACACCCACACACACACACCCACACACACACACACACACACACACACACACACACTGATCTTTATCGGAGACATTTACATACATTAGTATTGTTTTATCCTCGTGCTGTCACGATGGAAGTTTCTGTTTTCACCACCTTGCCATTACGAGCCCTGATTTAGCCGGGGCCGTAGTCATGAGACAGAGGTAATGTTATCTCAGAGTTAGCCGCCAAGCGTTGCTTCGTCTTGTAATTGGAAACAGGAACATACCTTGGTGGTGGACTGAACTCCAAGATCTCCCTGTTATGTCTACGACTCCCAGCTGTGGCTACACAAAGTTTGCTGGTGCTTTAGGTACTGAGCGGAGGTAAAGTAAACTCCGGGGTAGGAATGTAACCTCTGCTTCATAATTACTGCCTCTTTATGGTGTTTGACACATTCCGTGAGGTTATTGCTCCCTAGAGTTGTTCAAATACACAGCACAGCGGCAAGCGAGGTTTGAACGGCACAGAGTGTGTTTTGAAATATTCAGTAGACTGGCAGACTGGGGAATCTCCTCGCTTGACTACCACCAGTGGTATTCTTTCCTACCGACCCTTCATCGAGGAAACCTCTTCAACGTGATTTGAAGATGACAACGTCGCCTTCAACGAACTAAAACTGCAGTAAAGATGGATTTTCAGGCGGGGAAACATCTCAGTTGTTGCGAACAAAATATATACCATATAAACGAAAATAAGCTTTTTCTTCTAAAGCACCTCGAGCCTGCTATGTAGTGCAGAGGAATGTGTTGTATACTAAGAGATCATCATCATCATCATCATCATCATCATCATCATCATCATCATCATCATCATCATCATCATCATCATCATCATCATCATCATCATCATCATCAACAACAACAACAACAGCAGCATGAGCACGATTGGCTATACAAGTAAACGAAAGTTAAGGAAAGTTTCCGGGAAATCAAACTTTCATGCCACTGAATAAATTGGATCATGTCCCGCAGGATGCTGATTCCTGTGTCCCCCTTCATTACTGTTCAAGAGAAAGATCAATTAGAGGCGTGTAGCGAGAAGCTGCACCAACATTTTTTATGTGTAAAACACCAATATGTAATAGGACCCACATACACTTACCTTGCATACGCACGACGCATATTACACACATACACCACGCTCCACGAGCCCCAGTAGGTGGGAATAAAGGTGAAGAGCTTTCTAGTTGATTTATGAAAGATGAAGAACTCGCTGCTCTCTCTTTTCTATCTGGCCATGGAACCGTCGTCTTTCTTCTTCTTTTTACGTCATTCTTTTCCCAAAATGACGACGAACAAATGACGCACACAAGACGTCAAACACAAGACACCATTCACACACACACACACACACACACACACACACACACACACACACACACACAAAACAATACAAGACCTACCCCTAACTCATTACAGTGTTAAAGTTACAAATGAGGTTCGCTATTGCAGGGAAATAGAGGCGAGACATTTTATTGTGTTATTAAGCATTTTTAGTGTCCGTGTGGGGATGCAATCTTCCCAGCATGCAAGTTTCAGTTACAGGATGACCAGCATCATTACTTTTGAAAGATTCGTGGGCGTTACACTGTCAATAGTCATCAGCGAAAGAGACAGGTGATTCGGGATTGGAGTCATTAGGAAAATGATGGAGTTAAAGCATTGAGAAAATGGTTAGACACTGGTTGAGAGAAGACTGGTTCATGTCGCTCTACTGAGACACCCTTTATCCATCCCTGATCCATGGGCCAACGGTAAAGTTCAACATTTTACACATCAGTCCCTCATCGTTTGGTTGCTGAAGCAGGCGTTTAGATACATTCTGAAAGCCACTTTTTCTTGAGTGAAAAGGTTTAGTTCACCTTCTACCATCTTTTTATTTGTTTGTTTGATTGTTTCCCCAGGAGGGGGAGGGATCTCCACACAAAGGACCTTTGTTCAAAAATGGCTTGCGTTTAAGAGACCCATCTCCTTAAGAAAATAGCAGCAGAGTTGATCTGTTTCCGAACGGGGCTTTTCTTCCAGACTGCCAAAATGGCAGCAGCATCCGCACCCGCACCTCGCACCATCTGTTCATAAATGTATCTATCAACTACCGAACTCGACCCACCACTCTTTATCCGTCATTCCCCCCCCCCACCCACCACCACCCATTTCAGGGAGAGGAGAGAAAGCGGGCTGCTCTATAGTTTACAGCTGTTAACAGTCTGTGTGTAAGCGGGGCGCAATACAGTTGGCGGTTAGTTTACAGTTTTTGTCTCAACATCCCATAGTTTCAGGTGGTTTACAGTCTTTGTCAGCCAGGCTACAGGGTGTCTTGTATGGCTGCTTACTTGACAAACGGCCTCCGTGTTGTACCACAAGAACAGCACAACACTGGCCTCCTGGCTCTTTGCTTTTATTTTCTTAGCCAAGGAAGAAATATGCGAGTTGGAGAGCAAAGATATTAATATTCTCATCTTTCCTTTCAGTTTTCTCTTTCGTTTTTCCACTGCTATATTGTTATTGGATATTTTATGCTGTCGTTATTGGTAAGTTCAATTTTTGGTACAGTTGTTTGCTCTTAATGCGATTATTATTATTATTATTATTATTTACGAACATTATTGATAAGCACGTCACTCAGAGAAGGAAATAAGGAGAAAAATAACACATTTGAGTATTTGATATGTGAAATGAAATATCTGGATAAAATTAAAATCAAAACAAATAATTGGACGTGAAATGTCTTAAAATTTGAAAGAACTTGGCTTTTCTCTCGTTGACATTCTCTCTCTTCTTTCTCTCTACCACTCTCTCTCTCTCACACTGATGCACGTGCACACACGCAAGAAAAACACAGAACAAGACCCATTCCAAGCACAGTGGCTCGCAATTAACTAAATTACTTGATGTCGTGCGGACAGAGAGATTAGCCGACCGCCTGATTTCTCCTCTGTTCTCTCCTGTAGTCTCAGTCTCTCTATACTCAGCCAGACTCGTAAGGTTGTCCCTGTGCAGACACAACTCCCACGCTTGAGCGAAGTGACATTCCAGCAGATGTCAGAAAGCACGAGCATGCACGCGGCGCACGGCGGGTGGCTGATGTGGAAATCAGATGCTCACTTGCTGTCTCATCTTTCAAGGCCGCTGCTTCTATCCTCAGCTGTTTCATCATGTTTTAGTACGGATGCATGTAATGGCTAAAACTTCAGATACCTTGATATTCTTCTTCTCTCTTCTTCCTCCTCGTCCCAGCTTCTTCTATCACGGTAGTGGTAGTAGTAGTAGTGAAAGTGTCTGTAAATTCATGATCGAATTTAAGCAGTGATATCTTCGAAGTGTGCGACAAATCTTCTTTTATTTTTATACGATGATTCCTGTGCGCAAACCTATGTTTTGGGGTAAAGTGATGCCTGGTAGAAATTATTCTAATTTATATTTCTTCAAATTTTGTTTCATAATAAGAGTTTTCAATCTAAACGGGACGTTGTGTGTGTGTGTGTGTGTGTGTGTGTGTGTGTGTGTGTGTGTGTGTGTGTGTGTGGCAAATCTAACAAAAAAAATGTTAATGACAGGTACATGCTGCCATTTCATTAATTAGTTGAAAGCTTAGGACTGCTGTGTTGTTGTTGCAATCAATAATAAACAACTCAACCTGAACATCAAACCAGTGAATGCGTTTACAAGCCACGCTTCATTAACCCTCCCCTTCTCAAGGGAAACGAACTTTTTCTTGGTGGGAATGAGCGAGACGAACGGCAAAGCGTGACTCCTGTGGTACAGATTTTAAAAATAATCGTGATCAACATTTGACATTATTTTCAACAAATAAAAATATTTTAAAGATAATGTCGAGAAAGAACCAAAGAAAATGGCAAGGTAGGTGCACTTGGTGCCGAAATCGCTGAGCAAAGGCTCTTGAGAACACTCAGGCAAGTGCTACACCACCACCACCACCACCACCACCACCACCACCACCACCACCACCACCACCACCGTGCACATTCCTCCTGCAAGTCTGTGCGGGAGGCTGATGCCATGCACTTGGCCCGAGGCTGTGCTTTCCCTGTGCACAAAGTGTCAGCTGTGAGTCGGCAGGTCGCTTCATCTTGCGCATTCTTTGATGACGGGCCGGCTTTCAGCACCAATTAGCCTTTGAAGGGAGCTGCATTTTGTAATCATCTGCGGCTCAAATAGCCTGAATCCTGTCCTCCAGCCATGACAAATGTGACAAATGTAAGTGGTATTTGTTCGCCGCTAGTGCTTGTGCGCATGCGTGCCCTACTTCTTTATAGTGAGACTGCGTTTAAAGGTATAGTTTGTATACAACAATCGTTTTATATATATATTTATTTATTGCACTTTTTAACTAGACAATTGTTTTTGAAAGTTTAACTGAATTTGTCAAAGTTGTGTGTGAATGTCTCAGGTAACCAAAGGGCTCAGGGCATCGATCTGGACACTAGAATTTTGGTCAACATGTTAAGTCCAAGCTTGTTTGTCAATTCATTGGGAGTTTTGGTCAACATGTTAAGTCCAAGCTTGTTTGTCAATACATTGGGAGTTTTGGTCAACATGTTTAGCCAGTTTGTCAGTACAGTGTGGGTTTGGGGCATTTTGGAAGTTTGACACTTCGGCACCTTGCCTGGTTTAGAACAGCCTTAACAAAAATCGCCTTTTGGAGATACACATAATTGAAATAATGGCTGGCTATACATATAATAATACTTTCCTGAATTATATACTGCACCATAGATTATGCAGCTCAGACGCCTGGTAAAGTGTGTTCTGGAATATTTAGGTGGGTTTAGGTTCTGCAGCTTAAACGAACGGTTAAGTGCCTATGTTAAAATTGGCCTCATGATCCCTTTCAGATGACAAGCATGCAGCAGCGCCTAAAGTTCTTTTGTGGGCGTTCGTCAAGTTTGTGTTTCTGCTTTTATTAACATAAATACCCATTTTTAAGTGGGGAGCATTTATCGCAAATCGATCGGCATAAGGCGCCATGCAAGATGCGATCCATTGCACTCACAACACTTCTACACCCGCCTGTTCTGCTTGGGGCATGCGGGGTACGTGGAGCTTCGACATGAGCGCCGCCTGTTGGTGTCAAGAATGTCTCAGCTTCCTTTACTTCCTTTACCTTACAGCTATTTCCAGCACTTTCAACCGCATCGGTGGGTTGTTATTTCAGAAACTGCGACTGGGTTCTTATTCCTGGGCTTGTATGACAGGTCAAGCGACAGCTCATCAGAGAAATTTCAGAAATTTAAATCATGGAGGTGGCACACTGTAAATGTACCCCATAAAACTGCAGCAACAGAGAAAGTTTGGAATTAATTTCTTTGCAAGATAGCTCCATAAAACTGGGACTACTTGGATTTTTTTAAAGTTAAACTTTGCTTGAGGCATATGATCCTGATTCTTCGTAAATAGGTGTACCAACAGTACGGAGGTGGACAGTTCAGATCCTCTTCAGACCGGACACAAAGCCATTTTCATGTAACCGACACTAACTTTCAAAGCGCGTGATGTACTAAAGCAGGGTAGTCTAGTACACCCATTTAAAAATAAAAGTTTGCAAGAAATAAGTTTGTAAACTGTAAACATCGCTTCTTTTTGTCATTTCTTTCATTTCCGTTCTTTTTTTTTAAAAAGTAATAATACAAGTATATGAATAATAACAGTTGAACAATATACCTGTTATTTATTTTTCTCATTTTGTTCGTGTTTCACTACCTTTTTCCTTTTGAGTTTAAAATTTGTTCGTGGCAATTCCTTCTTTACTTCTGTTTTATTTACTTCTTTCTTCTTTTCCTTGTTATTTCCATTTTGTCCTTTTTCTTCTTTTGTTCTTGTGCTCTTCTGTTTTCGTTTCTTACCCTCCTTTTTTCTTGTTGTCGCAAAAGATAGCACACTCTGGCTTATTAGATTAGAACATGCAATTTTCACTTCTCTGCTAAAAGTTACAGTTTTGTTTAGTGAGTTTTTAAGTGCTTGCTTTCAGTTTTAATTGCTCTGGGGACGGACTCTTCACATTTTGGCTCCAGAAAGCACAGCATTAATTACCGTGTGGTTTTAAAGGTGTCATTTAAAGGTGCTGTATGATGTGCTAACCGAGTAAGCTCTCCTTTTAGCTTTTTAACATGTCATTCGTGCTGACATGACTAGCAAATATCCCTGCTTCTTCTTTTTACCAGCCTGGTTGTAAAACTCGACAAACTTTCTTGTCTTTCTTCAAAGGCCAAGTCAAGCATAAAATTAAACTGAAATTAACTGGAGAGTTAACAGACCATATCGTTGCCATTAGTTTATCTTAAAAATGTCTTAAACTACTTTTGCTAATTTAGTTTGGGTGAAAACACGTTTTATTTTATTTATTTCATCACTTTCTTTGTTCTTTTGTATCCTACTTCGCCTACTTGAGTACCCGTTTAGAAACCTGTGGGTTCCCATACTTTGTCTTTGTGTTCTTCTGTGTGAGGCCGTGAAGGTGGACAACTTTATGTCTTCAAGAAGAACAAGAATCGATCATCAGAACGTCCTTGACTTTCCCTGAAATCACTCTTAGCCTGAAAATGAATTTCCCTGGAGAACTTTTGAAGACTTTTTTCTCCCGACAACATAACTTGCATTCTTGAAGTTTTTTTCCATTTTAAGGGTAAAAAATTTTTATTTAAAAAATATTTTCCGTTAATACTTACGATTTGACATTCCGCATGGTGGTGTTGAGTTTCTCGACTCTCATCAGTTTGAACTCACCTTCCCGGACCTTTACCTTAACCCCCGCCCCCCCCATCCTTCAAAAAGCTGTTCAACAAAAGTGGGCTCATGGTTTATCAGGAAAGGTAACAGGCGTGGTAAGAAGCCCACCTTCAAGGACCAGTGCTTTCACTCTATCTTAAACTACATCCTTCATCTTTTTTTTTAATGATGAACATCGTTAGCTACATCCACACGCCCTTTAATGTAGTGCGAACGAAAGGAACGATTGAATAAGCAGGGGAAAACAAAACTTAATAGACAGTTCAGGGTAAACATAAACCATAATATAAAAGATGTATATATTAAAGAGATATATATATATATATTATTTTTGATGTTTTGTTTGATAAATGATCGAAATTGACTGTTACGTAGAGAAAAGGATAAGAAAGAAGACGGCGGGCTCCATGTACAAAGAACATTACATCGCGATATCATGACAATGTTACAACTTAACAACAATATACTTGATTGAGATTTGACTTATTAGTCATACATCGGAAAGAGACGTAAACACCATGACCTACACCTTGAACTTTGTTTTTTTTTTGTTTGTCCTCTTTTTTCTGTTGAGCGAAATAGTCAGAGAGGCGTGCAATTTGCACAGTTAGCGGCATACACTTGTTAACACTCGCCTGCTGATTTCTTTCCCGATGTCGAAAGACCGAATCAACACACGCTGGGCTCGGGTGGAATTGCCAGAGCAAATGAAATGCAGTGATTAGGGAATTAGACTAACGGCTTTGTCTCATGTCGCAGTCTCACAAATATGCGCGTTTCTTGGCGGCTGCGATCGTTATCGTCGCCAGACATTGCCGGGCTATTATCGGCAAGGTGCAGGCCATCGCCGAGCTTTTGCTGTCATTACTGACATTCGCTGAAAGGTCGGGGGTTAGTTTGCGAATAGCATTAAAACGACCAATCGACCGCGTGTGTCCCTACAGAAGAATACCTGCGACAACTTTGCTGGTCCTTCAGCAAACTAGGTCAGGGATCTACCCGGGTTTCTTTCAAAGCGAGAGGTAAACCAATATTGACCATTTCAAAATAAAACATTTTTTGTTGAATTTTCTTTAGTCGGTAGACATTTCAGACATTTTTGTTTTCAAATATTATTTAAGATAAAGTTTTTTCTTGTTTTAAATTTTGGGAGGAAATGATGAGCGGCAATGAACACCGAGTTAAAAAAAATTGCCAACATTTATTTCTTGGAAAGTTTGACAAAATATTTCCAGTAAAAATAACATGTGAATGGCTATATGAAAGTCCGTAAGCTATTGCTTGGCCATGTTCCATGCGCGGTCATGAAAGTGGCTGCACTCATGAAAGCTGCTTTAAGTTTTGATTTTCGTCGCCCAACGATACGATCTGCCACTGATTTTCGATGAGATTTTTTGTACCTGTTGAAACAATACAACTTTTCTTCTTCATTAACATTGTTGTTCCGATTCTCTCTACCTGTATGGCAAGATTGTTGATTATGAACTTATTTGGTAGGAGAGTAGTTACACCTGGTAGGAATGAGGTACAATAGGTGGAAGAACGAATCCTGGAAAGGGAGGAAAAACGAGAACCGGAGAAATCACCCCAAAAGGTGCGCTGTCCTTAAAGAAGTGTGTGTGTGTGTGTGTGTGTGTGTGTGTGTGTGTGTGAAATAAGAAATCTTTAGGGTAGTGGTGACAAATGAGTGATCTACCACTACTCTACGAGACTGCGTTGATTGTGTAAGGACCTCCTCCACTTACCTGAAGATGCTTACGTGAGAATTCGTTCAGAAGTTCTTCCAAGACTAGGTCTGTGTAAATATTTAGCGGAGCTTGTGATCTCCGATCTCATTTCTATTTGCGTGGTCGGGACCAGTCCCACACAGAAGCAGAAGTAAGGTGTTGCTATCTACTGCGAGGTTATTTTTAGACCTTTCTCGTCGTCAAAAAAATATATTGCACGCCGAAAATTCTGGCAGACGACTTTTTTGTTTATGGATGATAAATACTAATCCGTCTCGCAAAGTCACGTGACGGTGCGTGCGGACAATCAAGATGTCCGATGACCTTCTCTCTGCTAGCACACTTTAGGGATGTCATCGTGAAAAGACACGAAGGCAAACAGGAATAACATCTTTGATGAAAGGTCGTGTCTATGTGTGGTTTGGCGATGAACAGCGATAAACAAAAACCGGATAAAGATGCTACACAGGTAGAAGGCATTTTTAAATAATAATCATTCAGAGGCGGGATAGCAGCGCATCACCAACTTTCTCTCGAGGGTATACATATTTTTGTTTTCGCGATTTTGAAGGCTTCTTGTGTGGGGAGAGTACAAGGTTTGTAGCGGGTGTCTGTGTCTGCAATATGTCGGTTTGAAAAATAACTGTTCTGTTTTTAAAGTTCAGCTGACATCTTAGGCGTTGTTTCTAGGTCAGTAGGTTAGCGCTTTTCTAAGTTTAGGATGCTAATAAAACTTTATATATATAGATATATATAGAGAGAGATTTCTGAGATCTCAAGACTCTCAGTGTTTAATAGATAATACACAGATATGCAGACAGACAACATGAAAAGCAGGCAAGAAGCAGCTGGAAATAAGTGCACGAGAGTAGGCAAGAGTGTGTTTGTGAATGTGTGTGCGTGCCTGCGTGCGTGCGTGAGTGCGTGTGCGCGTGATTCAGTCGTCATTTTGCAGTCACACGCAGAAGTCACACACGTATAGCATGGTTATATATAGTTACATATATAAAAGCTATACATAAACATGTCCTATTTCCTCCAAATAGCTTGCAATACGTTTATACAGTTTTCTCAGCAATCTTTTTCCTCACGTGCAGGAACAGCTGTAGACATTTTTTTTCTACATGTGCATCTCATTAACAGAATTCTTTCGCGAGTTTACTCTTCATAGGCAGCAATAATTGTCTTAACATTCGCTGTTTGAACATTCTAAATCTCCTGGCCTTTGAAAAAAAAAACAACCCGATGCCCGGATGTAAAGCTCACCACTAGACACCACCTGGAGGTCTGATGCCTAGCAGTCAGCTCAACCTCTGATATCTTTCAGTAATTTTTTCATCCGGTCTCAAACTGTCTGCGAGTTGTTATGCATTGCAGTCAACCACCCACGCGAGGTGGTCTAGCACCTGTGTGGGTTTCAAAATGATTAAAATGATGGAAACAGGAACAAGACATCCACCGTATTTCATTGTTTAGTTAAGAATGTGAGCATGGCATCACAGAATGTAGCTGTCAAGCTAATGAACTATCATCTGAACTCGCGACTGGCAATGCGCATGTGCAGCTGTTTTCTCTTTTTTAAAATCCTTGAGAAAGTCTTTGCCAAGTTTCAGAGGGTCTGCAAATCTTTGACAAGGCTGGGTACATTTTAACCGCAGGAAGGGAAAGTGTATTAGAAACATGTGTGTGTGTGTGTGTGTGTGTGTGTGTGTGTGTTTGAGAGAGAGAGAAGACGAAGATCTCTATAATTTACTAAAAAAAACAAAAAACAAACAGAAGTCGCTTAAAGGAGAGTAAATTTACGAAGAACACGGTTCATCATACTGCTTATTATTTCTTCTTGTTAGGTTCTCAAAATGAGATCAGAATTTACAGCTACAACAGACTGTTAAATTCCACTTAATTTATTTCGAGAAAGAAAAAAATCCACAGACACTTAACTCTGCTTTAACGAGCCTGTTGTAGATGCCAAGTTCTATTGACTCCAGTCTTTCAATTAGCTCCTTAAATAAAAAGCGAAGCTTATCTCTCACTCATTCTGTGCAGTCTTGTCATTTATACATACACCGCCTGCAAAACTAAGTTTGCAGTTAATGCACTCTGAAAATTGCATCATATGATCCTCTGTTTACTTTGGACATGTGCAAAGTGATGGAATTATTACACAACAGTAAAATAAACATTTCCTGTCCTGCATAAGTCAGACTCGCTAATGCAAACTAAACGTAAAGCAGATGTCGGAAAAAAGTATTTCGTCCTGAGTAAGTATTCATAGGATTTATCATCTTTGACACTTTTTATGGGGGGGGGGAAAGAACATTTATTTTATTTAAACATAGGGGTAACCAGCGGGTAGTCTGTGGCACATTTTCCAGAACAAGTACTTCTGTCGGTGTTAAAGACCTAGTAGAGTGCAAAACTTTGTTTTAAAGATTGGATAAATCTCAGTGCAAGATACTCTGTTCCAGAGTGTGGGTAAATGACCCATTCATTTATTGAGATACAAAATTCCTCATGAGTAAACAGCAGAGATATAGGAAAAAATCATGGATACGTTTACGTCATGAAGACTTCAGCCAATGGCGGAGTTGGAAACACAAGTTCATAAGTCATCGTGACTCTATGTCTTTTTGTGAATAGTGGTGTTTGTTAACAAATATCTCACGAACGAAAAAGGGGTATTCATTAAGATTTGGAGGAGAAAGTATCTTGCACTGAACTTTACTCAATCATTTTGAATTTTTTTGTTACCCTACTAGTCCTTTAAACAACAAGAAGGTTAGCAATATCTGTAATAGCTCTACATTGCTCGGTGTCTGATCATGCTGGGTTTCTCATTACGTGCACGGCCATGTTCTCAGGAAGAAAATCGCTCGCTTTCCGTTTGACTCACGGGTGTTTAGTGCCGGTTACAAGGCTATGAAGAGGCGGCGTGAAAACTCCCGCTGCTTCTCCTCTGGGTAACAGTAAACTTTTAAATCCCTGTCATGTCTTAACCAGAGCAATGATTAATAACGAGGGAATTTGGAGCAGTCACGTTTCAGCATCTGAAGGTTTGGGCACACACAATTCAGTCGTAAAAACACTAATTAAGGAAGTAACACTAATAATTAAATTAATTAATTAATATAACAAAGTATCTTAACCAATAGGCAAACCGATTGGTCTGAACGGTATCCACAGTACCCACAGTCATAATGATGTGGACAAAGAACCACTTTTCCCCTCCCTAGCAGGAAGAGGTGAACATCTGAGCACGAAATAAGAGAAATAAGAGGTGGTGAAAAGTAGAGTTGTTACACTTATCTCCACACAGACAGAGGCGATAACAAGGCTGACGCGAAAGGCGTTGGCAAGAAATCGTTGAGCTCGGTCCTCGCCATTCATTGCCCTTATCGCCTCCAGTGTCTCGCACGGCCAATATGTCAGCGCAGGCGTTGTGCTGGCTACAACAGCTTCCCTCCACGCAAAAACAGTCTGCTTTAAAAAAAAATAAAATAAAAAAAATCAAAGGACAGAAAGAACAAAAGAAAAGTCCTTAAAATAGAAAACGCAGAATTAAACAATTGTTGCTCCTCTACAGAGTTCAGAAGACGGTGTTGTACAGACAAGAAAACATGTTGTTAGTTCTTCACAAAGCATCAAACACACTTATGAAGAATGATGTACGTGTTTGGAGTTTAAATTGTTTGTCTTTTTTTTAGGAAGTTTGAAGAGCTGTGGCCTCTTCTGGAATAAAAGGGAAAATGGGTCGATGGCGGCTTAAAGTTAACTGATCCCTAGAGCTTGTGCAGTGGGGGGGGGGGAGCCCGAAAGAGAGAGTGTCACAGCGATGTAGGTGTGCCTTCAGGTAATTCTTTAAACATGTGGCGCTTCTTCCCTACCACCCCGGATTTTTAGTGATTGCCAGCATTTTGTTTCATCGCCCTAGATATTACATCCATGTTAATTCCTTTCATTTCATTTTATTGGCTATAACACCAAAGGGACATGTTAAGCCCATGAATCCCCAGTAAATATCAAAGTAATCTTGTCATGAGCTGTGCCTGCCAGAAAATCGGTTACGGGGCTATTATGGGTGAACAGTTCTTAATCATAACTTTATCTTCCTCATCTCTCTCATTCACTCTCTCTCTCACACACACACACCTGTTACTACATTGCAGCACCTTGCAGCCGTCTCGTGCGGGAGGGCAGCATGGCTGTGAAAACATTACACTGATTAACCCCGTCCGTGCCCCACGTGCACGCGCCAGCACTTTCCTCCGCCTGACGTCGCCCCGCACACACCAAACCTTTCAGGCCGCACGTGCGGCGTGACTTCCCGTCGTCGTGGGGCTGGAGGCGGCTTATAAACCCTGACATTGATTTCAACCCGCTCCCTAGGTCTGTAAATCATCACCGCTAAATACTTGAGAGTTTCCTATTCCCCTTCTTCTACTAACAAAAAAACAAAAACAAACAAACCTAAATGTGTATCTGAATGTTAAAGGGTGATTTGTCATTATTAATTAAATAACATTTTAAAATATAATCAGAACGTGTTTATAAAAATGTTTTTTGACAATTCATGTAACTTAAGCCACTAAATAAGTCATTTAACTTGTCAGCCGATGAATAAGTCAACGTATTCAGTCTAGTATATCCTGACAAGGAGCAATCGCCATGTTGGACAGTTTGGAATTCAGCGCCTCGCAGTCTCGTTGTTGTCAGACACACTTTTAAAAGTTTAATGTAGATTGATATATTATTTTTGTTAGTCAGGCTATTGCACTCGTTCTTTGCAATCGGCATGTCAGTTGAGCAGTCATTTTTCTGAGTTGTACCTGTAGTTTCAAAATCGTTTAGGCTTAGGTCAATCCTAGAAGTGTGAGGTTTTAATGTTTAGAAATTTTTGCAGAGACCATATTAATGCGCCTCTATAATAATTTTCTCTTTCTCTTCAGTTACATGAGCTGAAAGGATTGGGTGAGGATATATCACAGAAAAATGTTAAGATCCAATCATTTTTACATGTAGGTTTCTCTTTAATAGGCAGGATATGTTTCTTGAGACTGTAATTACATAGATGTGAAACTCTTCTCTTTTTTAACCTGTAAGCATGTAAGATACCTATAAACATTGCTATAAAAGGACAATGTCTTCCATCAGGTCCTTAACAAGCCTAATTTACTGCTTAGCCTTCGCATAAAACGCATCCACTGGATGGAGAATGATGGTAGGGAAGTGAGGGAGGAGGCGGGTGGGGTGAACTTGTTCGAGGTGAAGCTTGAGACCCGGGTAATAGGTGGCACCCGTAGTCAGAAGTCGGCGTGAAGTGAATGAGGGTAGAGCGGGTTCAGGCTGCCTGTTGCACGCAGCTTATTAACATGAGGAGCTAACTTGTCTGGAGCTTTCCGTGCCGGGTGTGTGTGTGTGTGGGGGGGGGGAAATGGTGTTTTACACCGAGCCAGCAGCTCAGACTACATCACGGCAAGGCAGTCAGACCTGTAAACAGATGCCACTTGCAGAGAAAGAACAGTGTGCCCGACACGAGAGCTGAACCCAGGACAGCCAACATTCACTGTACTGGTGACAGGCGCTACCGGACCCCCCCCCCTGCGTCAGGGGGACTCACCAACATGCTAAAAAATAATCACCTGCTAACGGATTTGTTAGTTAAAGAAGTTGTCTTGAAACTGTTTTAATCATGTTCACGGAAACAATAATAATTTTGTCATATCTATCTGTAACTCTCTCTCTCTATATATATATATCCGCACTCATGTGTGTGTGTGTGTGTGAGTGTGAGTGTGTTGCTTATGGTACATTAGCCTCACCTAAATAACACTTACTTGTGAGAAGTTGATTGTGGTGTCACTAATGTCGCACAAGAAATGTAGGAAATGTAAGAAAATGTAGGCTGTACAGCCAGGCGAGCACGCCCATACACATGCACACTCGCACACATACATTCACACTCACTTGTACACGCACAACTACGAACGAATATTCCCATGTGTTCTTATTCACACGTGTGTAGGTACACGTGCCTAGTCTTTACAAGTAACTTGTCAATCTCTGTGTCTTAAGTTTTGTACTTCGGATGAACATGACAGGGTGTGATATAATGTATTTTCTGAGCACTTACCAATGTTATACAATACCTGTGAAAATACCATATATATATATATAAATCCTACTACAAGAATCTGCACATGAAGCAGGCGGGTGCAGCCGAACCTAAATCCTGGCCGACTAATCATCAGCAAAATCGATTGTCCTGTTATCCTCGTCTGACAACAAGTGATGGAGCGCAAGCTGTTGTATCACAGACGAGGGTTCCTGCAATTTGTCATCTACAAAACTCTGTGATTCTGCTCTGCGATGTAGGCTGTCCCCCTAGTCTCAGGTGAAAACAAAAGAGTAATGATGTAGCATGGATGATTCCGGCAAATTATGGTCTGGAAGGTGACTGTAGCTGTGTTGGCCTTTAGTCATTTCACAGCAATGCTACCAGCGGTTTATGAAAGTCTTTGTGGGTTTGTGGGTCCTGTCTGCACGTGCGATCGAAATGATTCAGCGGGATTTGAACACAGCTCCTGAGACACTCAGACGCTTTTTTGTTTTTTTGCTGCGCAATGAGCATTCTTCTGAATGGATACCTGCGCATTACAAATGGACATCATCATCATCATTAACAGATCGCGAGACTAAGGAGAATATTTTCTTCAAGGCTTCGTCGTGAACAAGTTCGTCTCTTTGTTGTCAATCTTTTGTTAAACGATTAATGTCACTATCTCTTATAAACATACTAATCTTAACTGTAACAGATATTCTTAAGGTTATCTATGTTAAGACAGCCCTTTGATATCTTAGTATAAACGAATTATTGATAAACTATGTTACCATAAATGTTATAGGCTGTTGGTTTAAGAAATTAGTCTTTCCAGAGCCTTGTTGGGAGAATTACATTCAAATCCAATTAACTTTGACTATAGAATGTTTGAAAGTACTTTTTCACTGCTACACTACTTAAAATAACTACTTTTTATGATTATTCCGTTTAATAAAATTTCGGTGAGCAAATAAAATCTCTCGAAAGGAAAAGCTTTGTAGAATTTGTGACAGTGAAAACATAGGGGATAGAGTTGATTACTTATTTTACTGTGAAAAACTTTCTTATCAGCGTTTAAATAAATTACTAAACTCACCATACTAATGCCTTAAATTGTACACATGATTCTTATCAAGAAATATAAAATATCCTTACTAAATTAACTCCAATTTTCAGGTCATTTCTCATATCTGTCACCAAGAAGAACTATATATATATATATAAACAGATATATATATATATAAACAGATACATGTGCGTGTGTGACTTTAGAATTAAGATTGCGAGTGAGAGAACAAAATCGTCAAAAGTTTGTCCGGTGCTTGATTTTGATTACACGTGTTTATGTTTCAATTTGGTATCATATCCAGTAATCAGGGTATAATATAACTGAATCGACATGCGTGAGGGAATTAGCAAGTGAGAGAGCGGAGTAGGTGTGAATGTACTAGTCTGTATGAATTACTCAGGGAATATATATATATATATATACATGTGTGTAATATATATATATATATGTGCGTGGTGTATATATATATATGTTTGTGGTATGTGTGTGTGTGTGTGTGTGTGTGTGTGTGCGTGCGTGCGTGTTCAATATTACATATTGTGTCCGAAAATGTACACACACTTAAAATAATGACACATTCATTGTCTGAAAATACATCGCATTGTCAAAATATAATACAATCTACAAACATCAACTTGTTCTGTCAGCACCTGTTTTCATGCTGATGTCCGTCTTGTTCAAGTTCTGTTAACAACACCGACCAATACAATCACAATCACAAACATCAAAAACTGTGTTTTTACTTCAACTGCATTGTCAATCTTCCAATAACATTTGGGATTAATTTCTTTTGTTCAAAGCTTAATTTTCTTACCAATATTAAATCCAATAGAATAAATCTGAAAAAAGCAAAAACTTATCAACTGTCAAAGCGTGTGTACACTTTTGGGGCCCATCCTGCATGTAGAATATACGTGTGTATGTTCGATATGATATATTTTTACATTCTTATATGCAGGTAATAGACTTTTAAACATCTCAACACCCATGAGAGGGAGAAAGGATGTAAATTATCTTGTATCTTATTTGTCACTTTTCTTGTGATTTTGTTCCGCGCTTTAGCTCGAGCGCGCGTGTGAGGCTGAATAAGGCGAAAATTCCTGTCTTTGCTTCTTCTACTTTAATTATGCCAGTTCTGATTTAAAAGTGTATCAATGTAAAAAGAAATTTCCAGTACAATTTCTGTGAATATCAACAGCGACTTCCGTTGTAGTAAACATTCAGTTTCTGAGATCTCCGTAGGAAGCATCTTCTCTTGCAAAAAATACCTATTATATAGCACCTATAGGTGTTTAGGATGTGTGTGTGAGTGTGTGAGTGTGTGTGTGTGTGTGTGTGTGTGTGTGTGTGTGTGTGTGTGTGTGTGTGTGTGTGTGTGTGCAAGAGTCAACATGAAACTTTCCAGACCATCTTTCTTCACAAATCTTTCATTTAAGTCCTTGTGGATTTTTTCCTGGTCATTCTGAACATTAGCTGGCATGGGAAACGATGAGCATTATGTAATGTTTGTATGTGAAGTGCAAACATAAAGATACAGGTGCGCTTGTGAACAGGCCTTACCTTCGGAGCAGCCAGCAAGATTTGTTGGTGTGTCTGTCCGTACGATTGTAAGCCTACGCTTAGCAACCATCACTTCTTATGTTCCCGCGGAGATGCTCGGTTGTAGCCATGGTAACAGTCATTAGTTCCAGCAAAAAGCCGCTACTAACAGTACTTTCTATATTTTTTGCCTGTTCCATTAGTTGAGATTCCCTGGCGGGCTAACAGAACGACTTCCTGTGTCCATGAGAACAGGACACGCCCACGCGAAAAATCAGAGATAATCAGGATTCTTTTGTTTCAGCTTCACATTTTAGTATGGTCTCTCCTAACCTGATGTTTTATATTCATTGCATGGATTGAAAACCAAAACACAGATCTTTGTTTATGTGATTAAAAAAAATTCTTTCATCTTTGAAAGTCGATGTCATCTGAAACTGTTCAAGGACAGGCGCATATTATCCTGTGAAAAAATAGTCCAGCAATTTTCGTCATTACAGGATATGATCGACAAAGACCAGGAAAACAATAACAACAAAATAAAAAGACAATCAAAGTGTCATGAATATTGCTGATCTTTTTGCACGCACCATATCATCACCTATCATTGCCTACTTTAAACCAAAGTGGTAATTATTTGGTTTTCATTTGTTTTCTTGTTTTGTTGTATATTATTTCCACCGCCCCTTCCTTGTGGCCAGTGCCTGCAGTTATCACTTTTCTCTTCTGTTGCAGTCGGACTTTGCTTCGCTGTTCATCAAATCTTTGATATCGTTATCTACGGTTATACTTCTTGGACTTATCCTGGCATACCACGCCTTGGAGGTCAAGGTAAGCTGTGAAAACTCAACGTACCCTAACTCTAACAACGTAGGGGTACGTGACGTGGTTACGTCTATACCAGGGCCAATGACATGGAAAGAATCTACGTAGAAGTCACTGGGAATAGTTCTAATCAATGTACCTTTGTAAACAGAAGACGTGAAAAACATTTAAACTAATTAAAAAAATCGCCATAAAACATTTTGTCAAACATGTCCTGGACATCAACTTCCTCTAAAGCGCATGCACGTACACATGAACGCGCGTGCACTGTGACACACAGAGCGATAAAATTAATATCTATTACAGCGATCAATGTTTAAAGAAAGATCTCGGCTCTAGCTGTGCTGGCTCCTCCTCTTTCAGTAACTGTCATTGGCCCTTGCTTAGTATCTGTACTGGGGTAGTCACATGTCTGCTTCATGAGTACTGGCTATACTGTGCTACTAACTAAGTGGTCCACGTATCTTCCGGTGACTGTTGGTCACCTGTCCCACGTGCAGTCGTGTGAGGGTGCGAACGTAGCTTCAAGCGTAGTCATGTCATTGTGCGAACATAGACAGCTCCACGTGTAGTCATGTCATTGTGCGAACATATACAGCTCCACGTGTAGTCATGTCATTGTGCGAAATAGACGGCTCCACGTGTAGTCATGTCATTGAGTAAACATAGACAGCTCCACGTGTAGTCATGTCATTGTGCGAAATAGACGGCTCCACATGTAGTCATGTCACTGTGCGAACATAGACAGCTCCACGTGTAGTCATGTCACTGTGCGAACATAGACAGCTCCACGTGTAGTCATGTCACTGTGCGAACATAGACAGCTCCATGTGTAGTCATGTCATTGTGCGAAATAGACGGCTTCACGTGTAGTCATGTCATTGAGTAAACATAGACAGCTCCACGTCTAGTCATGTCATTGAGTAAACATAGACAGCTCCACATGTAGTCATGTCATTGAGTAAACATAGACAGCTCCACATGTAGTCGTGTCATTGAGTAAACATAGACAGCTCCACGTGTAGTCATGTCATTGTGCGAACATAGACAGCTCCAAGTGTAGTCATGTCATTGTGCGAACATAGCTCCACGTGTAGCCTTGTGATGGTGCGAACATAGCTCCAAGCGCAATCATGTCATTGAGCGAACTTAGCTCCCACATGTATTCATGTCATTGAGTGAAAATAGACAGCTCCCACATGCACTCATGTCATTGAGTGAACATAGACAGCTCCCACATGTAGTCATGTCATTGAGTGAACATAGCTCCCACATGTAGTCATGTCATTGAGTGAACATAGACAGTTCCCACCTGTAGTCATGTCATTGAGTGAACATAGACAGCTCCCACCTGTAGTCATGTCATTGAGCGAGCATAGACAGCTCCCACGTGTAGTCATCTCATTGAGTGAACATAGACAGTTCCCACCTGTAGTCATGTCATTGAGCGAGCATAGACAGCTCCCACATGTAGTCATGTCATTGAGTGAACATAGACAGTTCCCACCTGTAGCCATGTCATTGAGCGAGCATAGACAGCTCCCACATGTAGTCATGTCACTGAGCGAACATAGACAGTTCCCACCTGTAGTCATGTCATTGAGTGAACATAGACAGCTCCCACCTGTAGTCATGTCATTGAGCGAGCATAGACAGCTCCCACGTGTAGTCATCTCATTGAGTGAACATAGACAGCTCCACGTGTAGTCATGTCACTGTGCGAACATAGACAGCTCCATGTGTAGTCATGTCATTGAGTGAACATAGACAGTTCCCACCTGTAGCCATGTCATTGAGCGAGCATAGACAGCTCCCACATGTAGTCATGTCACTGAGCGAACATAGACAGCTCACACCTGTAGTCATGTCATTGAGTGAACATAGACAGCTCACACCTGTAGTCATGTCATTGAGTGAACATAGACAGCTCACACCTGTAGTCATGTCATTGAGCGAGCATAGACAGCTCACACATGTAGTCATGTCATTGAGTGAACATAGACAGCTCACACCTGTAGTCATGTCATTGAGCGAGCATAGACAGCTCCCACATGTAGTCATGTCATTGAGGGGAACATAGACAGCTCACACGTGTAGTCATGTCATTGAGGGGAACATAGACAGCTCCCACAAGTAGTCATGACACCAGCGTGCACTAACGGCACAGTTCTGAGATAGAGTTGCAATGTTTGGTTGATTAAGTCAAAGCTAATAATCAAACTGATTGGCGAGCAGTCAAGAGACGGGCAGACCTAACAGTAAGAATAACTAGTTTAAATAATGACAAGAGAACATAGCGTAGTGTACTATGGCTATTACCTCAACAGCTTATTTATTCTTCAAACCTGTAGCATTCGACTTGCAAAGAAAAAGGTTTATTCGGACATCACCAGTTTTTTTGCCTGCCTCCAAGACCAGTCAAAAGAAACTTTATTGTAACCTCTAACCTAACAATGAAAAAACTCTCCTAAGCCAATGGAAATGTTGACTGCGAGAATTCTACAAGGTCGTTGCAAATGTCAGCCTCTTGAAGACTAATACAGTAGTACTTTTTGATTCATTCTAAGCAAAGGAAAATCAAAAATGTACCTCTTCACCTTTTGGCACATCTCTTCTAATCCCCGTGTGTGAGTGAGTGAGTGCGTGCGTGCGTGCGTGCGTGCGTGAGACAGAGAGAGAGAGAGAGAGAGAGAGCAGCAGCAGCAACAAACTTTGCAACAAAAGCCGGCGGCTCTGAGGGTAACAAGAAACAGGTGGGGTCGAATAATACCTGGTACACTACTCAAACATAGGCACTACAGGAAAAGAGGTGTAGACCTCACAGCGTAGTTCACTGACAGCACGTGTGCGTAGTCAAGGAGCAGTCAGTGGGTAGCTAAGCCGGTGCTACCACCTACAAAACCAAACATAACTTTATTCTCTTTTTTTTAAAACCAGCACGATTTTTATCTTATCATTACCTATCTATCTCGCCTGTCCACCTCTCTCTCTCTCTTTCTCTCTCTCTCTCTCACACACACACACACACACATAATATTTATCTGTACATTTTTGTCTTAACTCTACTAGTTTGTATTCAGCAAAGCGAGGGTTAGTTGTCTGTGTCTATGGAAGTGCAATATTATGCAGTAATGATAGAGACATGCGGCAGTTAAGGCATCTAATCGTGCGTCAGCAGCAAGTGCCGCGCTAAGCATGCTTGTAGCACATTATAATAATTCGCCCGCATTACTCTAAGCTGCTGGAGGGCAGGTAACGCACGAGGCTCCTGCAGAGCACACGATCAATGAGCACCGAACGTCACTGCGTGCGTCATGGCGCTCATACCGCGAGCTCTCTCAACCGTGCTGCGTCACACGTCACGTGTGGAGGTTGTCAGTGACGTCACGCCAGCTCCATGTAACGTGTTCCAAGGTGGTTTAGGCACAAACGGTGTGACGTCATGTCAGTTCCATGTAACAGGTTCCAAAGTAGTCTGCTACATGAAACAGGTTCCAAGGTGGTTTAGGCACCAACGGTGTGACGTCATGTCAGCTTCATGTCACAGGTTCCAATGTGGCCTGGACACAAACGATGTGACGTCACGCCAGCTCCATGTCGCAGGTTCCAAGGTGTTTTAGGCACAAACGATGTGACCTCATGTGAGGTGCGTGTCAGCTTTTTCGCTTGGAATCCGAAAGTGCATTTATTATATTGTGAGTAGGTCGTCTTCCTTCATGTTGTGTTCTGTGTGTTTTACGGGTCATTTATTATTGACAGACACGTGTCAACGTTCTTTGTTTTAAAAAATAACATTTCTTAAAAGCTTCCAGTTCGGCTGTACGGGAAGATCAACCAAAACAAGCATGCTGAGTAAATGGAAACAATCTGTCTTTTTGTCTTCGAAAAAATGCTTTTACTTCTAAATTTATTTTAGAAATTTGAGAAAATTTCTGCCCTGTTTGCTGTCTTCTGAGTTTTCTTCTTTTTTTTTGTTTTCCTGTATTTTTTTCTTGAACACAAATATTTTCTGTAACTGAAAATCGATACCCAAAACACCCAAATGTGCAAATGAGTGATGGCAAGTAGTTTTTTGTTTGTTTTTCATGCTAACATCTTTCGGCTAAAAATCTAAAGGAAACAACAATAAAAGAGAGGATATTGTTATGAAGTAAAAGTAATGAAGAACATTAGGTCATGTTCCTAGCCATATGAACAGCCGCTATACGTCCTCCATGCACTCGTTTTGTCTAAGCAAAGGGAGGGAACACTGCAGAATCTGTTTGTTGCTTTATTGAAATGAGGGGGAGAGAGAGAGTGAAGAGGGAGAGAAGAGAGAAGAGGATACCTTGTAAGGTTCACGTTAGGTACGTTGTTAGGACAATGCGTATCAATTTGCCTCAAGAAGCACTAAGCTACGCACATATTTTTACCTGTCTGTTGTTCTGCATCCCCTACGTGTGAATATTGTTGCATCATCCGTATACTCATCTATACTTTGTGATATGTTTGATCAACCAAACATTACGCATGGTTATAAGACCGTTCGCTGGCGCAACGGTTAGCGCCTCTCACCACTTCAGTGGAGGGTTCAGATCTCGTCTCGGGCACGCTGTTCTTTCATTGCATGGGGCATCTGTTTACAGGTTGGCACCCTTACGGTGATGTAGCCTTAGTTGCTGGGTCAGTGTAAAACACCCAAACGCCCTTGTATCGTTATATCGTATTAGTGTACCTACCTATCTTGAGGATATGCATAGCCGAGTCACTCGAGCTCTACAGTGCAAACAGAGTCGTGTCGGTTTGATACCCGTGTAGGGCAAGCGAGGAGGAGGGCGACCTTATATGAAGCTGGCTTTAATAAAAGTCTGGCCAATAAAATCTTTTCCACAAGGATCTGAAAAGTTCAGGGGACGGCCTTTACCTTTTACTTTCTTTGTATATAAATAACGCTTGGTGTATCTTATACCTTATAAACAATACATTTATATATTTATATATTTATATAGATGATCAATAGTTTACAAACATGCCTTTAGATCATTAGGTATGCAAAGTATAGACCCACCCGCGCTTCTTGTGTAGAAATCAAATAGTGAAGGCTTAAGGATTGGTGTGTGTGTGTGTGTGTGAGAGAGAGAGGGATTCAAAGTTGCATGGTGCTTACATCCACAAGGTAGGTGTTGTGTACAGGATTCAGTGATTAGTTAAATTATACTTTGAAGTAAGGAAGTAGGAAGACAACGAAACCATCAGCTGTGGGCAGGGGCAGTGGTATGTTACCTCCCATGAGAGACCCGCCCTCATCACAGCCTCAAGCTTCTGATGGGAGGATCGTGCGTCACGACCTCGGCGTCAGGCTTTCGTGACACACAAGGTTACACTGTCAGCCTTCCTCTTGACACACAAGGCTACACTGGCAGCCCTCCTATTGACACAAAGGTTACACTGGCAGCCCTCCTCTTGACACACAAGGTTATACTGGCAGCCCTCCTATTGACACAAAGGTTACACTGGCAGCCCTCCTCTTGACACACAAGGCTACACTGGCAGCCCTCCTCTTGACATAAAGTTACACTGGCATCTCTCACCTTGACACACAAAGTTACACTGGCAACTCTCCTCTTGACACACAAAGTTACACTGGCAGCCCTTCTCTTGACACACAAAGATACACTGGCAACTCTCCTCTTGACACACAAAGTTACACTTGCAGCCCTCCTCTTGACACACAAAGATACACTGGCAACTCTCCTTTTGACACACAAAGTTACACTTGCAGCCCTCCTCTTGACACACAAAGATACACTGGCAACTCTCCTTTTGACACGCAAAGTTACACTGGCAACTCTCCTCTTGACACAGTAAGTTACACTGGCAACTCTCCTCTTGACACAGTAAGTTACACTGGCAACTCTTCTCTTGACACAGTAAGTTACACTGGCAACTCTCCTCTTGACACACAAAGATACACTGGCAGTCCTCCTCTTGACATAAAGATACACTGGCAACTCTCTTCTTGACACACAAAGTTATACTGGCAGCCCTCCCCTTGGGATAGTGAAAGCAAGGAGCTGGTCTGTCAGTATCTGTTAGTATCGTCACCGGGTATATAAGTACCCTGGCGATTTTTTGATCTGGCACACAGGTACCTGTCGGTGTCTTCAGGTGCTGCCTGAGCTATCAGCTGCAGTTACACTCTGATAACAACATTCTGGACTTTATGCTTTCTGCTTCAACGACAGTGTCTTTTCTTTCTCCTAAGCATCCACACACACACACACACACACACACACACACACACACACACACACACACACACACACACACACACATTCTCTTTCTTTCACACTTCCCCCTACGATCCCACTATAAACGCCTGTCTTTCTGTTTTGTCTCTCGCGCTATGCACTTACCCCCTCTCTCTTTCACTGTTTTTTCGCTTGCTCTCTCTCATTCTTACTTCCGTTTTTTTTCTTTTTTTCGTTCATTTATTACGCATCCAGCCAGTCCAGTCAAATCCAGCAATCCCTTTCTATTTGCACAAGGGGACAACACACAGAACACAGTACAGCTGAATGTCGCCTACCAACTCTGGTGGTGAAGCAGCTGTCGATATTAAAAAAAAGATGCGAGTAATAAATAATTAACATTCAAGGTTCGTAAATGATTGAAGAACTGCAAACAGCAGACACGTTTGGCTTTCTGCTTACGTTCAGTAGACAGTAACCTCAGCTCAAAAGAGGGGGGGGGGGAGAAACGAAGTGTGCACATGCAACTCTCACACACATGCTCACCCACGCATACACCCTCTGACATCACAGGCTGTGCAAGAGATAGAAAAGTGTTTTTGATGGCATACGGAAAACTGTTTCCCGTAAACATAAGTCGGCTGAGAATGGGGAATTGATGGGTCTGTGAAAAAAAAGAAACGTGTGTTGCATGCCCGCTGAAACTTCTTAAAAAAATAGAGAGTGTTTGCAGCATATCGTAAGTGTCTTTGTACATACGAAGTGGAAACATGTGCTGCCTGTCTGTGAAGATGAGCAGATATGCTTGGTATTACAGTAATTTTTGTAAAAAAAACACACTTGCGGACTTTCGACCCATTAACACGTGGCCTTGGGTGCTTTATACCCAAAATGATTCAAATAAGCGCATTTAGCCCACAAATACAGGGTACTAGTCGATATTTTTATTTACGTATTCGTGGCCCACAAAGACAGTTGCGGACACTCGTGTAATGTGGGTCCACAAACAACCTGAGTACACTCAGTCACATGTTCTCGGCCCACGAAGACTCTTGGACACTTTGGCCTGTATACAAGACACGTGTACACCAGGGGCCAGTTTCACAACACATTTCTAATTTTAAACACTTTTAGGCCTTAACTCTATTAAGATAATTAGATTAAAGTGCACACCACAATTTTAGAATTGTTAAAACTAAAACTGCTTTAAGTAAGATAAAGTTGCTCAAGTCTGACTTTTCGTCCTGTCAGTACAATTTTTTGTATGTTTTTCTGCAATGCATCAAAATGGCTAAGAAGAGATTTTGCTTCTTTAGAACAGTTTTAAGGTTTAGAAGCGTGTTGTGCAACTGGCCCCAGAGCTAGTACCAGCATCCAGCTGAATTTTAAGGCTAGCTAATTACGACTTTGACAGATAACTGATCACGAGACTGTCAATGTCTGTATGATCAATGAGAGACATCACTGGCCTGTCACCTGTCCTCCATCAGACCAAAGAAAGGAGTGAGACTGACCATCGAGATCGGTTATTTTGGTCCCTCTAATCAGACCGGACCGGAATGCCCTCATCGAGAAATGCGGCTTTGCAGACGGGAGCAGATGTAGTGCCTCGTATTGGATCTGAAAAGCTCCGTGAGTATATTTCAGCCTGAGGCGCAAAAAATTGGCAAATGGTACAATGGCGGCTTTCTTCTCTTCTCTTCTTGTCCTCTTTTTGGTGGGTAGCCAGCGGATTCCCAGGAGCCAGCCCTTGATGAGGCCATCAGACAAAGCATCTTAATAGAGATGGCTGCTTACAACGCACGCAAGGCTCTCGGCTTCTTGTACTCTAATCCTTCTGATCAATCTCACTGCCTTAGTCTCAGACATTCTGGCTAGTGATTCCTGATTCCGGCATTACCTTTCGCCGCCAAAAGTTATATTTATGAGTGACGGATGAGCAGATTATTATTATTATTATTCGCTTAAATTTAAAACATTGTGGAAAATTCGGTTTTGCGTGACAAGTTAAGGTGGAAGAGGTGGAAGTGATGTTAGGTTCTAGCTGCAGAACTGTACTAATGCCAGCAATCATGTCTGGAGGCGACATCTGGTGGATGAGCAGCCTGTCACATCGGTGTCCCACCCTTAGAGGTAGAATGATTTGTCACGAGAGAGAAATACGCTTCTCCGCGTGACGGGTGTGGCCTTATACTGTATTATGTGAAGGAAGATGTATCAACATGTGAGTGATCTAAAAAGAAGCCTAATTTGACAAAAAAAATTAAAAAGTAATTTTAAACTCTTGACGTGCGCTCGGTTGTTTTCTCCGAAAACCGTGGACAAGAGCTTCGCACATTCACGCATCTGCTGACTGCCCTACTGTCAGTCATTTATTTGCTGTAGCTGTCGTCTCCCACCAGTACGTGGACGACAGCTTTTCTGAAAGTCAATAGCTGATTGATATTAAATTTTAAGGAGAGGAAAGCAAGAAACTGCTTTGATCATGACGATGACAATGAGGATGATGATGACGAAAATGATGGTAATGATGACGATGATGAATGACAGCGACGACGACGATGAAAATGATGATGACGATGATGTGTACAGTGCAGTCTTGTTCATATAATGACAAACGGACTGAGACAAGGACGAATAAGCATTAATAAAACAGATGTAGTCCAATGCGGGTACATAATTCCTGGGTCAGATAACATCAGGCATGACATGAACAGATGAAGATCTATGGACTTTAGGTCAACGCACGTTCCTTTGTCATTGGTGGGGGGGGGGCGGGCGGGAGGCGAGGGAAGGGGGTGGAATTACCTCCGGTTAATGTCGACACAACCGGTTGGTTTCGTTTTGCTGACAGATGAGGTCATCAGGAGGGTGCCAGTGACGTCATTGATCTCGACAGCAACGCCTCTTTACTCCTCTGATGACCGGAAGTTATCTCTGAGATTCTCTAGCCAATCTCTTGAAGCTGTGCAGCATCGCAATCCGATAGCAAAGTACATCCAGTAGTTTGTTATCCCTGCAAATGATTTCTCCCAACACATGGCATCAAAACTCTTCAAACTACTTCAAACTCCATTTCTTCCCGCATCAAGATACTGCAGTAGGAAAAGTATGCGAGGGTACGCGCGAACCACTCCCCCCTCCTAGCCCTCGGGCGTGCACAGATTTCTTTATAAAAAGCATAGGGAGCACTTACTGACAGACTTGGCATATGCACGGATGTGTTTCCATTGCGAGGTACAGGCCCCCTCACAGCCAAGTGACGTCAGACTGAACAATGGCAAGACATTCCACACAGGCAGTTCTCTATTTCCTGGCAATGCTAATAATTTCCTGAATACTTTAGCAATTAGTTCGCTCCTTTCCACAGTCGCTGGCGGAAGCGGCGAGCTTGTATTTCAAGATCTGCTAGCGCTCTGGAGAAAATTAGGCAGAAAGCTACCCCAGCCGAGGATAGACGTCTTTCCGTTTTCCTTCTAAGTGGGCGCTCTGCTCGATTTCGCCTGCCTCCCACCTGAAATTTGATGCGAGACGGCGAGACAAGGGTAGGGCTGCGCTACTACCCCACCATCCAACTCCCCCCCCCCACACACACACACGTTCCCCGTATACCCAGCTGTGGCAGACACCAACAGTCTTTGTGTCTGCAAATTCTTGTCGACTTACCATCCATCGACGCAAACATTGTATCAGTTAAAGGGACATGAAGGCAGAGAAAGGGAATAAATTGTAGAAACGGTTCTTATCTTCTCGTCATCGACTGATCTAACCTTTTATCAAAATAATGAGACAGAATGACAGTAGGATGTTTGTATAACCCCCGAGGTAAGTCTCTCTCTTTCTTTCTGTAAGGGAGGTAAGTTGGAAAAAAAACAGTTCAACCGAGCGTCCTTAACCTTTATGCCTTGTCGGATTTGAACACCGGCGCTTTCTAATCTTTCAAGAAAGAGAAGGTTTGTGAGCATGTATCAGAGGGTTGTCAAGCGGCAGAAGTGAAGAACTTGGGTTTCGCGGCATTTTTACATTCTGCTCTGTTCTTGTAGTAGCCGAGTGGTTAGAGCGCTGGCGTCCGAACCTAGAGCGTGCTGGTTCAATTCCCGATAAGCGCAGCAAACTTCCCCTTGTCGACCCAGCTGACGGGAATGGGTACCTGACTCCATAGAGGGTTGGGGAAGGTAAGGCAGCGAGGGAGAGGAGATTGGCACCACCCTCATGTAAAACGCTGGCCCCGAGAAAAGTGGGGTCTTTAACACCTCACTCCCCGACGACCTGAAAAGGTTAAGGGATGACCTTTACCTTTACCTTGTAGTCTGTGACGAATCTGTGACCTGGTCAGTATGGTCTGTGCAAAGCAGACGACATTTAGCAACCGTAGCGAGAACTGCGGAGTGCAGCCTTATTTTATTCATTTCTTCTCCTTGAAACGTAAAATGGGAAGATGGTAGGACCTGTGACCTTATAACACTCAACGCCACAGGCAGGCCTTTGTGATTCTGGTCACGTGATCGCATTGCCCTTTAACATCCCGAACTATAAGTACCCCTTCTCTACCTCACGTTTGAATA
Source organism: Marisa cornuarietis (assembly GCA_004794655.1). Lineage (NCBI taxonomy): Eukaryota > Metazoa > Mollusca > Gastropoda > Architaenioglossa > Ampullariidae > Marisa > Marisa cornuarietis. The sequence goes on along the minus strand of SMMW01000047.1, from coordinate 263,909 downwards.
GTGTCTGCTGAAACCATGGCAGAAAATAACATCAAGAAACGGTTTAGATTTATACTTTTACTTATCATTTAGCACCAGGATGTCCATTTTAAGCATGCTGCTGTATTGGACATATTGTGTGGTTTTTGTTCAGACAGCCATGTTTTTTCCTCCTCTGTGTGAACGAACAGACGTATTGATTGTTGTCAGCCTGATGTCAGCATGCCAGAAAAATGAGAAACACGTGCTGCCGTCTATTGTCACAGCCATCGTTTTGTCAGACTCCAATTTAATACTGCAAGTGGGCGAGCCTTGCTGCCGGCCGGGCTGCAGTTGCCCTCGGCTGGATTTCATCCCCTTTCCATAAACACATTTATTCGCCCCCTGGCGTCGAAAGTTTGTCAGAGGTAATGCGCGCAGGTTGTGTCCGCCCTCGGCGCCAGTGATGGTTACGATGCCGATTAGTCTTAGGATGCTGCTTAATGAGGTGGAGTTATTATTCCCAAACATGCTGCAGACGATTTGACGGATTACAAACCAGCAATCACTACAGTAACAACATGGCGAATGATACAAATAACTATACATACATTTTAAAAATCGAAGAAAGCTCGTATTAATCAGCCAGCGCCCCGTTCATGCGAATGAGTCATGGCGATACTAAAAAACCAGTCTTCCACTTATACAGAGATCTGTTCGTACTAATAAGCCAGTGTTCCACTGATACTAATAAACCAATGTTCCACCGATACCAATCAGCCAGAGTTCCACTGATCTTCAGTCAGCAGTCGGCCCAGAGAAACCTTTACCTCACTCCATTACTGACAGAGGAGGTCTCGTCAAGCTGCCTCCCCGTCGCTGTCTTTGATGTGGATGCATCCAACTGCCTCTAGGCCTGTGCCTGATTCAGAGGGTGTGTTCCTCTTTCTGCATACGATCATCTGGTGCGTTCAAAGCTGGATGTGCATCCCTTCCACAGGGCATTCTTGGTGAGCTACGATCGTTGCTTATTTCTGTTTTGATCTCTGCCCTCACAGTTACATGTAGCTGCTGACGTCTGCATACAAGGAGAATTAAATGCTGTTTGTGAAGCTGTCGAAACTCTTTTTTTCTTTTTTTAGTGAGAGGGAAATTCTCTGTACACTGTTATGATATGAGCCATGGTGAACAGAATTTTACAAGCAGCTAAAGAAGTGAATGACAGAGACCTAGCATATCAAACACCATATCATTAATACTCACGGAAATTCTCCAATTCGCTTATTATTACTCTCGGAAATTCTCTAGAATTTTTCCAAAGGGTCCCGTTGACCTCTCACATCGTTAACGTGAATGTGTTGACCTCTGAACTTTAAAACCAGACAAACAAGCTCACTGACCCGGTAGAAAAAAATGTTTATAGAGCGCCTAAGTGCTTTACGCAGAAAATTCATGTCTTATATGAAAGACCTTCACATATGCGACATTTAACTCTAGACGGTGGGCGGGAGAGGAAATTCATAAAAAACTGGAGGCAATTACTTCAGAAAGCAAGACTGTCTGTCACTGGCTGCTTATATGTTAAGGCCATCATAAAGCTTTCTGCTCGTTCAACGGTGTTGGAGGAGGGATGAGGTAGTGTTGCACATTAATACAACAATTAGTGCGATACCAATCATGGCAAACCATCTGGCCCCGGCAACAGGTGTCACATAAAAAATCCAAATAAAGGAACAGAAGCGTAAATAATTTTGTGAATGAAATTTCAAATATTTTATACTTAAATAAAAACATGATTAAATTATATTTTGTCCACTTTTGAAGATATAAAGATATGAATTCATTGCAGGTCTATTGTGTTAGCACGGATCAAAAGATCTGAGCAAAATTTCCGCAATTTCTTGCTTACGTCTGCCAAAGAGAAACATGCTTTGTGAAATGGGTTGGCAATGTCCAGGAATCGGAGCCTTGCTGAAGTCGAATTGAAGCCAATCCTTGGCGCGACAGACATTGCCAGTATGAAAGTATGGATGGTGTCTTCGATGCTCCTTCTGACTTTTTGCACATCCTATTTGCACATGAAAGAGGAGACAGATTTTTTTTTAGTCCAAACACGACAGAAGAACCGCGAACATATGCCAATCCCTCGCAGAATCCCGGGAAACGCTGATGTCGTGTCGATCATGCGTGTGTACCTTTAAAGAAAATAAGAGAGATGATTTGCAATCTTTTGTTGACTTTTTTTGGTTGACAGGTTTTGAGTAATTTGTAAAGTGTACTCAGCCGGAAGAGAAATAAAAATAGAGGAAAGGGATGAATAAAACTGAACGGTTTAAGCGGACAAAAAAGTTTATGTTGCTATTACAACTATCACTGATAGTGATCTGCTATTAATAGTGCTACGATTACTACCAACCACCAGAACTGTCCCTACTATCAGCCTCGTCATCACCATCGGTAAACAAAAATTAAGAAAGATAACAAGTTAATAGAGCGGATAGCGGTTCATTGGGACTAGTAGGAGCGGGAGATTTTAAAGACATTCCAATTGATCCTCAAACAGCCAAGGCAACCAACCCAAGTGTTAAAAGTTAAAAGCAGTTGCAGGGACCTTCATCTCTGTGTTAATGTGCAGCCGGCACAGACTCTTGTTGTATCAGCAGCGCAAACAACAGGAACATCGTCTCTGTTGATGCCCGAGGCGGAATCGTGCCACTCAAAGCGCCTGAAGTTCGCAGCACACAGCCCTCCTCATGGATGCTGTACACTTCTAGAGATGCTAGATTGTGTGATGTTACTATCACAATGAGATAAGAGGGAGTAGAAAACAAAGATTGTGGATAAAACAAGGAGATTGCAAGGCTACCCCTGAGGTAAATATTTCTTTACGAGTTCAGGTCCGCAGTCATCTACGTTCTGGAAAATTATTTGTCAAAAGTACAATCACTGTATACCAAAAATTAAAACAAAAAAAGTAAACGCCATTCTTTATTTAAGAGGAGAAACTAAAATGGCACTGTGATAAAAAACAATTGAAAAGATCAATTGCAAAGAGCAGTTGAAAAAGGACATAAAAACAATACCCATGCATTGAGGAGGGAGACAGAGTATAAAAATAGTATATTTAAACTATCCCCTAAAGACATAAAGCAATAAGCTTAATGTAATTTCCCGATTCTCATCTGGCTGCCCGTTCTGATGATGAATAACGGTGGAGCCACCAGTACATCCGGGAAGAATTTTTAGGAAAAAAGATGCAGAGGTCAGGAACAGTGCGCTCGATCTTGTCCATGCAGTGGCAGTCACAGTCAGTGTGGGATACGCAGTCCAGGCTACGGTGCGAGAGCAGTCAATGTAGTGAGCAGTGAGCATCGAGCAGTGAGCAGTGAGCAGCTGTTAGTCACCTGAAGTCACGGTGCCATGCAGTACTGTAGACACACTCTCACAGACGCACAACCATCCGCCAACGCCCTCACCCCCCACCCACTCTCACAGACGCACACCCATCTGCCAACGCCCCCCCCACCACCACACATACACACTCTCACAGACGCACACCCATCCGCCCCCACCCCCCACACACTCTCACAGACGCACACCCATCCGACAACGCCCCCCCACCCCCCACACACACTCTCACTGACGCACACCCATCTGCCAACGCCCCACCCCACTCCCACACACTCTCACAGACACACACCCATCCGCCAACGCCCCCCCCCACACACACTCTCACAGACGCACAACCGTCCACCAACGCCCCCACCCCCCACACACTCTCACAGACGCACACCCATCCGCCAAACCACCCCCACACACATTTGTTGTCTTCCTGTGATGTACGCACGCTAGCTGACGAGAAGTATTTTTCTGTGAATACACAATCCTCTCTTCTTGAGACTGTGGCTGTCAAAGACGCCGTCCGATGAACTATGCCAAGAACTTAGTAGGATTATCCGTTTACCTGTGTTTTCAAGCACCCAATGAATAGTTGTTTTGCTCTTTTCGAGTCTTTTTCTTCTTCTTTTGCTTTCGGGCTCTTTGTGGAGGAATCCGCTGTTGTTTTTAAGCACTCATTAGAGGAATGTCCTGTTTTTGTATAAGCACACTTTGGAGGAAGGTCCTGTTATTTCTGAGCACTGTTCGGAGGAGAATCCTGTTGTTTCTAAGCACTTACTGGAGGAATGTCCTGCTGTTTTCGAGCACTAACCTTGCAAGGAGCTGTCACGAATATTTTCCGCAGTACAATAATGCAAAATAAACGCCAAATGAAGTAATAGAAAGATAACGTAAACAGTTTGATAATATAACGAACTTGCCAAGGATTCGATAAAGTAAAACAATATTCTGTTCCTTCAGTAATAAGAGGACCCCTTTGTGTCCGTGGTCAGGACTGTCACATAATTGTGTGCAGAATGGACGGTAATTGAAATTCTGTCCATCAAACGGGTCTAGGCCTAGGTGCACAGCATTTAGGTAGATGCTAGCAGTCAGCTAGACTGGAAGACATCGAAGCCAGAAGGTCCCCAGTTTTGATGGTTGCCCAACTACTTCCCTGGAAAACACCGTCTGCTCACCCAAGAAGTATGGGGGCTAAAGAAAGGCGTGAAGACGGCAGAAGAAAGGAATGAAAATAAAAATAAGCTACTAAAAAACTTCACTGCCCCTAAGGACACGAGATTTTTTGTACTTTAACAGTTTTATTTTTCTTGTTAAAACTGCTTCGCGTTTGCCACCCAGCTAGTGATAAACTACTGGTTCTTGTCAGGGATTTGACATTTCGTGACTTGCTGCCTGCTGCACTTTTGTTGACTACAAGCTGGCGCAATGCCAAACGAGGACAGCCCTCGTCAAGATATATAAAAAATAAACATCCCAAATCGAAGCAAAAGAGAGGCTGCAGAGTGTGGCATTTCGTGCTCAGACACTCACCTAGGACAACAGTGCACGCTAGCACAGGTGATCAGCTTGTCTCACCTGCGGTAACATGTCATCACCTTGCAGCAAGACCTCTACAATTCGTCCTCCCCTATTAAACTGGTTCAGAACCTGGCTTGATTTACTGACAAGTTGTGGCCATGTTCCCAAGCCTTTAACAGCAGAAGCAACCATGCGGCACCTTTTCAATATCGCTGTCGCCGCGCTTATCTCCCCTCATCTCCTGGCAAGCAAGCGAGCCTGAGCCCTACTCATTTCCTCTCCTGGACCCGACTCGCCTCTTTTCCCAATAATAACGGAATAGCAACGAGTATTGTTCCCACAAGATTTCAGTAATGCTTACACGGTAAAAGAAATAAGACGAAAAAAATGAGAAGCACAAAAATAGAAGAAAAGAATATCCAAGCTTAATTTCGAAAGTCGCCTGACAACTTTCAAGGCAGCCTTTCTGATTTAATTGTGCATCTAGCTCAGTGATCATCTCATGATTAAATTAATGCTCATGTGGTTTTGTTGTATGGTTGTACAAACTGCATTTATGGTTTGTGTAACTCCGTGTTCTTAAAGAGGCGGTCCGGTGGCGCAACGGTTAGCACCTGTCACCAATACAGTGAAAGTTGGCTGTCCTGGGTTCAGTTCTCCTCTCGGGCATGCTGTTCTTTCTCATGTTTATCTGTACAACAAAATCAAGTGTATATTAAGCTGTCATTATTTTGTTTAGTCATTTAGTATCTGTCTGTAAAATGTACGTGCGTTCGCAAACGCGTGCGAGTGTGCGTATTCTTGCATGCGTACGTTTTCATGTGGGCGTGTGTGTACACACGGTTCTCTTTTTTTCTTTTTGTGCACAGACATGTCACCGTTTATTGAAAAGCCAGCGCGGAATGGGTGCAAAGGGTGAGGTCGTAAGTCAATGCCACAGCCACACTGAGATAGCAGGGATGGCCGTTCGTTTTAAAGGTGTAATTTTTCTCCCGGAAACAGCGTGTCGAGAGTTAAGGTCTCGACACAAAAATAAACACTTTGCCGCCCACGTGCCTGGAGCTCTGCCGTTAACTCTTCACGTCCGCCACGCGCCCTCCTCCCGACTCGCCCTCCTCCCGACTCGCCCACACAGTTAAGTGGCGCCTGGACATCAAAGACTCGAGTTCTATGGCGAGCATCCCACACACTGACACACGCACGCGCGTACGCACGCACGTGAACATGTATTTTTTGTGTTCACACGCATACACACTCTAACCAGTATTTTAGTCCAGTTCTAAAGCTATTCTAAGCTGCTCTCGCTGTCTATTTTCCGGGCAAAAAACAATAAAAAACAAAAACAAAAAAACAAGCGCTCTATATGCCTTATTCGCAAAGTCATGTCAATAAAGGAAATACGAGTGGCTAATTCTACACCACCGGCAAATTGCCATAACAGGAGGGTCGTCCGATTACAAAGGCCATAACCATAGCACTGGATGCTTTCATTTCGAGTGGGTTGCTAGGGACAAATGTAACTCGAAACTCCTCATGTTGTTGTTTTATGACACGGCATCGACAATTATTATTATTGTTATTTATTGTTTTAATGTCCTGTTGACAATTTTCATTGATAGTTTTTCTGTATCACTATTTTACTTAATTTTGGTCTTGCAAGCACATTATGTAAGTATGACATATATATATGTATATAAGCGCATACTTTAATAGAAGAAGATAGAGGTGTAGCTGAGCCATCGTTAGTGACTGGTGGTCATGTACTTTTACGAACTATTGCGAATTATAAAGATTTCAATACTGTGGGTGTGCTGCCCACGAAGCACGTGGTCTTTTCTTTATTCCACAATAAACCCAGAGAAGCATTTGTAGCTTTGTGGACACAAAGAAATACACAACAAAGCGTTAAAAGGATTACAAAATGAGCATCAAAGAAAGATGAAGGCTGAGTCATGGCTGTCGGTTGGTTTATTCAGAAAAATACAAGAGTGCAGCATGGCCTACTTCATTTGACAGATTTGACTCAGTCATGCAGCATGAGGTCAGAGAAGCAGCTGCACACAGTAAGGCTCGGTGCTAAATGAATTGTTACCACGAAATACAATCAACAAGAATGTCAGTTCCGATGCAATCAAACTCCTGCTGAGCCACACACATGTGTTTCTGTGCTGCAGGCAAGAAAAAAAGCATCTGTAAATCACGATTTAATGAAGGATTCTGAAACTTTAAACCACCAGCAGTCCCGGCCTGGTCTGTATAGGAAGAGTAGTGGTATGTTTATCAAAGACGATACAGGAGATAATGAAGTAGGCGGAGTGGGCGGACGAATTTATGAAGGTGGGAAGGATAATTAAATAAGTAAATTAAAAGGTGCTAGCATCATTTTCTTCACGAGGGATAAATTGCTCACCTGGAACGTGAGTAGTAAACCTTCTGTCGGGAAGGAGGGACTGTCGTCGTAAATTGAAGGCTTTTGGCAAGTTGATTAATTAGCTTGTATCCACCTAATGTAATAAAAGATTCATTAGTTTGTTTCCATGGAATGTAATAAGGCAGTTAAGACCAAGGAAACCACCAACCGTATCATACACAGCACGCAGTGTTGTCTCTACAAACCTCGTGGTGAGGTGTTTGTCATTAATTAAATAATGACACGATGTGTGAACGTAAAGAGTTAACCTGATTGTCAAGAATAAACCTGTTTGTCACGAGTAAACCTGTTTGTCAAGAGTAAACCTGTTTGTCACGAGTAGACACGTTTGTCAAAAGTAAACAAGTTTGTCGTTCGTAGTCCTACCTTTGTCAACGTAAAATAACCTTTGTCGTGCACATATCCGTATCCACTCGTTGCACCTGCAATCTGTATTAAAGTGTTCTATCTTGGTGTACATACGTGTTTTTCAGCAGTGACCGCGGCCTCCATCTTTTATCTCCCGTATCTTAAAGTGTCGAGTGACAGAGGTTTCCCCGGAATTGGCAATCGTGTCAACAACAACATCATCATCATCAACAACAACAACAACAACAACAACAACAGCAACAACAGCAACAACAATAAATCCACTAAATGTTTCATGTATCCTCGTGTAACCGATCTGCCATGTCTCTAGCTGACTGAGGCCAACATGAGCGGCAGGGTATTGTTACCATTTCCGTCATCCAAAAACTTAATGATTGTAAGGTCTGCTGGTAGAAATGTTTACTGCCTTTTGGCGGCCATGAACTCTTTCCTTTGACTGTCAGTTCGTTTCTGATGATGCTTGGTGTCCATGTTAGAGCCAAATCCGAAATGAAAAATGTCTGACGAAAGAAAGCTTTTTTTGGTCTGAAGCTTGACATACATACACATAGACAGTCGTATGTAAAAAAAGTATCGCTTATATTAGCCCCCGCATCCTGGCTCTAAACACCATTAGCTCTCTCTCTCTCATGCACGCACACACGTATAGACACAACACACATGCACACACGCACGCGCACGCATTCAAGCACACACACGCGTGCGCCCTAGCAGATTCAATGTTTTATTGTAAATAATATTGTGTGATTAATTATTACCTTGTTTTTAATTCAAACTAATTTTTTAATCGTATGCTATGCCAGAAACAAAAACCCACTTTTTCCCAAGGGACTGGGGACAGAGAGAGAGAGAGAGAGCAGCGGTCTGAATGTAGGTCCTTGAAGCATTTGCTATTATTCTATTAACGAGCTGTTGTTTTTGTTGGTGGATGACCTCAGAAAGTGGAACCAGAGACACAATAACATCATTTCAAATAAATGGGAAATATCACACTAGCCATCCCTTACTGGACAACGCGAGAGTTCAGCGATAATCGCTGGAAATAGAGAATAAAATATCACAAAAACATATTCCGGTAGTATTTTTTGACGAACAGGCACGAGAAATATTATATCGATATTTTTCTCTTAAACACACCTGGACTTGTCAAGAAAACAGGAAGTGACGAAAGGGAAGTATTTCTGAAAACAGAGTCGTCTGCAGGAGCTGAAGTCAAAGAGAAAAGATTCAATCCTTGGTAAAAGAAAACTGACCAGGACACATTGTGCTGTTGCTGAATGTTCTCTTCGACACTCAGATGGAGTTAGTTTGTACTCACGAAGGAAATCCTAAAGATAATGGCAGCAAACGCCAGTGGATTCACTTTGTTCAGAGATGTGTATATACAGGTGTTTGCTTTGTTCAAACGTGCCGTGTGAACTTCGTCCCCACTTGTTCCAGTTTAACCATCTATCAAATAAAAAAAAATTACATGAGTATATCTTAGACAAACGCACATTTGAAGTATGTTTATGTTTTATTATCAAGAATAAAAATGAACAAATTAGCTCAAATGCGCCCACTTAGTAATAAAAAATTAACAATCCTAATAATACAGCGTAGACCTCAATGACCATTACATTTTAATCTGGAGAATATTTACTCACCAGTCCGTTGAGTGAGATTGGTTTTTCTTTATTTTAAAAGGTCAGTCGAAGCTTCTAAATAAAGTTTAAACCTGTAGGACTATATTAAAAAAATCAGCCGTTTCATTTTCTTGGCAAAAAATCGCTTCTTGAACACGACAACCTGAGCGATGTTTCTTCTTCAAAACATTCGCAGATTTGCTGAGCTGAGCCACACTCACTGTTACAAATACTACTTGCACGTAATTATATGAGAGTAGTTTTCTTTGGCTTTCCTCATTTCGGGTGAGAATGCTGATGTTTGAAGGCCTATATCTTTAAAACGAAGCATAATTATGTAGTCATACTTGAGGAATTATTATTGTAAAACGAAATCAGCCCGATCATAAAGAAAAACATGCTGCACTCGGGTTGTACTTTAAGACCACACTCTCTCACCCCCTCTCTGTCTCTCTTGTTGCCCCGTATTTGCACACGCACCACTCTATCTGCAAGTTTTTTTTTTAAGAATTGAGTGTTTCGGAGCGACAGTATCATTTGACAACAAGATTTGCACAACTGTATGCTCTCTCAACTCGCTGCCTGCATCTAGAGCCTCTCTCCTGACTTTTCCAATTTTGCCAGTAATGTGGCTGGAGTGGATGGTCTCTTCACGTGTTAGACTTTCTTAGCATCAGAGACCAGCATCTCTCCTGAGGGTGACAGCTTTGATGTAATAACCAACACTCCTTTGAAGAGTAGGTCATGAGATGGGGGGGGGGGTGTGAGCATTAGTGTGAGAGAGAGAGAAAAAAACACATTGAAAGGGAATGAGAGAATGAAACATCAATGTAAGCGTGTTTATTTATGAGTGAGAAATACATATTTAAATGTTCTTTTGTGTAAGTCTCTTTGTACTTCTGTGTGTGTGTGTGTGTGTGTGTGTGTGTGTGTGTGTGTGTGTGTGTGTGTGTTTATCCTTTGTAGCTCTGATAGCTACATTGTTTTCTGTAAAAGCAGAGCCAATACTCAGCGTCTACACCTCTGTTATATTTTCTCAAATGACCGCCTAAGCCACCTAATCTCGTTTGAGGATGTCCATCACGTCCAAAACTATCTCAATAATTTTTTTAGACGGTCTGTGCAGTAGTCTTCGCAAAGCAAAGATGGTTTCGCAATGAGATGCCGCAATGTTACTCAGAAAAAAACAGCTTCGTTACCATTCAGCTGTGGGGTAGGCGTTGATGTTCTCCTTACTGCTGGTGGTACCGGATACGGGACCCTCCTGACATTAGGCTTTGACATTCATGGGGCTGGAGGTTTGGCAAGCAACCGAGGGCACTAGGAGAGAGAAGGAAAGGAGAATATGCAGCGTAGCCGTCTGGATCGCGATTATCATCTGTCCCACATGTTCGACCTGCGTGGACTCTGCTACGAAGAGTAATTTTTTTTTACTATTCCCGTCCTTCGCGACATGCCGCAGTGTTTTAACCCAGTCACATTATTGTATTTTGCAGGCCCAAAGACTATAGCAACTATATTAAAACAAAGACCCAGCCTGCGGGTTTAAAAATGGGCCCGTTAAGGTCTGCTACATCCCAACCCGGTGGGGGATTGCAGCGGGACATATACGAGCCTTTTGCAGGCTCATGGAGGACAACCCACCATGTCTCCGTCCCTATACCTTATCCAATTAAGTTTTACCACCTTCATTTCTTACTCAACCCTTAAACACCTCACAACCCTTCACATCCCAGCCTGCAGCTCTTATCCAACTCTTTTCAGCCCCATCCATACCCCTCACCCAGTCCAATCCTTTTTACTACCAGGGTTGGCACAGCAGCAAACACCCAACTATCTTTCAAAATTTCGTCTTTTTAACACCCTCAGACGTGCTGTCACTCGATCTGTTACACTCTTGTTAAATACCAATTTGGAAACATTCTTTATTTACACCACACCTGCAATGTACACCAAACTCAAAAAGACTGCAAACTGGGATACAGTAAAATAGGTAAAACATTTAAACTGACATATTTGAATCATATTTTATAAAAATTCTACACAAAAGTTTTATTTGATGCAGCACGGGTTGTCACCAATCACAGCAATTCCTGAGGAAATCTATTACAATTTATTTCAATCTTCTCTTTCCAAGGTACCAAAACCTTACTTTATTCGGATTTCGAGATCCCGGGCTTCCATAAATATACTCATCACTAGTGAGATGGTGAAAAGGACTGCAGAACATTCAGCAAAACCTTGAGCAACAGTTGTTGAAGCGTTGTACAACAGCTCAACGAGTACAGTTTTGCTTAACAACCAAATAGGAGCTTACTTTCGTACCACAGTAGGGGTACGTCAAGGATGTCCCCTATCACCCGTGTTGTTTAATATATTCTTGGAGAACATCATGCTTGAAGCTCTTCATGACCACCATACCTCCATTTCAATCGGTGGAAGACCAATCTGCAACCTACGCTTTGCAGATGATATAGATCTGTTAGCAGGTACAAACAAGGAACTGCAAGACCTCACCAACAGACTGAAAGACAGCTCAAACGCATATGGAATGGAGACCAGCACAGAAAAGAGCAAAGTTATGATCAATGGCAACGGCAAAGCAGAGATCTATATGAACGGGGTACAGCTCGAAGAGGTAAGCAGCGTCAAGTACTTGGGAGCCACTCTCTCCAAGGACGGCAGCTCCACGCAAGATATCCGCATCACGATCGCAAGAGCAACAGCAGCAATGGCTAGGCTAGATAGGATCTGGCATAGCCACAAGATAAGGTTCACTACCAAGTACAGGCTATACAAATCCCTGGTAGTGCCGATCCTGCTCTACGGATGCGACACGTGGACTCTGCTCGCCGAAACAGAAAGGAGAATCCAGGCATTCGAGCACAAGTGTCTGAGGAGGCTGCTCCGGATCTCATACAAAGAACACAAAACCAACGACTTTGTAAGAAACAAGATTGCCACAGTGGTAGGACACCAGGAACCTCTACTATCAACAGTCAAGCGACGTAAGCTGGTCTTCTTTGGCCATGTGACCCGGCACGACACCTTGTCGAAGACCATCCTTCAAGGCACCTTGGAGGGTAGCCGACGCCGCGGTGGTCAGAGAAAGAACTGGCTTACGAACGTCAAAGACTGGACTGGTCGTCCTGTACAGGACCTGCTGACTATTGCCCAAAACAGGCAAGAGTGGCGGGCCCTATCAGCTGCCGCGTCTATCCATGTGCTTCCCCCAACGACAGGTGCCAGGCAAGGGACGACTGACTGACTGACTGACTGACTGACTGACTGACTGACTGACTGACTGACTGACTGACTGACTGACTGACTGAGCAACATGTTAAAAATAATTATCTCCAGTGAAAATGTTAATGTTTTGACACTCGTCTTGGAATTTCGTACCCATAAGAAAAATGAAACAGGTGGTAGGGGGAAATGTAAGCGTCTGTTACTCTTCTCTCCTAAGCTCGTATTCATGAAGCACATTTATCCAGCTTCTACCTGCGCTAGGTAGCGGTTCAAACCCTGGATTAGTTGACTCAGGACAGGCCTATCCAAATCTCTTTACCGGCTGGAAGTGTATAGTAGGTGTTCCTATTTTATAACTTCCTTCTAGCTCAAGCAAAACAAAAGAAAGGACACATGTTGATAATATATAACTGGTAGCTTTAAGCTTTAATTGAAAGCTTATTACTCTGAACAGAGCTTTCAAGAAACTTACAGTGAATGACATGCTATCTAAATATATTGCTCACATATTACCAAGTTCTGCTTGAGATTATCACTGTCAGGAGTATTTCTGGGCGCTTGCTGTTCTTAGCGATCATCTCGATGGTTAAGAAATGTGTACAGAAATGTGTAATGTGTAAGAAAAATGTGGCACAGCTTATGATTCAGCATTCAGCCCGCTCTCCTTTTCATCAGATTTGTGGAATCATCATCTGTCATCAGTAGATTGTGTCACCTTGACTAAGCATGATATCCTCCATCTCTGAACTTTCCTAGAAAGTAACATAAAACAACACAAGACATAAACTTTCAGCATAAAGTGTAATTAAAAAGTAGTTAAGTTTTACTTATTTTACAAATATAATTATACTTCCCCGCCTTCTCCACATCGAGCGAAGGAGACAGGTACTGAAGTATTTCTTTCTTTCTCCTGGTCCCAAACCATCTCTATTGTCCACCGGGTAACTGGCTAGAGGCTGACTGCTTTTCCTTCCTTTTTGTCTTTTCCTGTTGATCAGCGTCAAGTTTTGTGTCGAATATTGGTCTGTGTATCTGTGAAGCCATTTCCTTTGTTGCTGGATTGATTTCTGTATCTGCGCCAATTTATGTTCTTTGGGATCATTTTATTTCTACTGCCACATCTTGACTATCTTGCCATCATTGAGATTTTAGATCCGTTCATCAGCAGTATCCATTTCAAACTGATTTGCAAATGGTCCAGAATGTTTTGACGCTGATCTGTCACATCGAGCTTCGTGCGCAGTAAACGCAGGTCTGCTATGGCTGACATTGTCAGTCTCCAGGAAGATAAGTTTTACAGTGACACTTAGCATGATGCTCTAACAACAGTTGTGTAAATGGAATAATATTTCTGTTTGCGAAGGTTAGTCCACTGCACCAAAGATCGCGAGTTAAGCGTCCATAAAAATGTCGTAAAACTTTCAGGTACTTTTCCAAGCATAACTTTATTGACTTCTCGAAGATTCCACCCAACGGCAAAGGGTGCCGCCCGCACCTCTACTGATGGCATTCACCTTCTCAACATTACCGGGGCACTCAATGAACTCTTTGCTTTAAGACTCGCTTATATTATTATTATTATTAGTAGTACATCTGTACGCTTTTACTTTTTGTAATGCGCTTTGAGCTTGTCTTTGATGGTGGGTTAAAGTGGCATATAAATCAACTTTATTACTGTTTATTACACCCTCTTTCTCCCTCACCGTCTCGCCCCACTCACTTGCGGACTGTCAGCTCTCTCTGTTTCTGTCTCACTGTCTTTCTGTTTCTCTCTCAGATTTACATTCCCTGCCTTCGTAGGGCCCCTCAAGATCAGTTTACAGTGTAAACAGAGGCTTTGACCATGTTAACCATTACAAACCTCATAAACAGCATTTTATCTCAGATTACTCGCATCCTTTTAAGCGGAGTATTGATTATCATGCAATGAGATTCTCCACTCGTCTTGTCTTCTTCTTTTTTGTAACGTCTTTCATTAGAAGCAAAAAATAGAATCTGATAATCTTCATCGCTATTTTTTGTCGTTTTTTGTGTAAATACAACACAGTGTTTTTCACCCTCATTTCGAACACAAACGTGTGAGCAACTATTCAGGTGAACAAATTCGCAGACGCACACATAACACCTAAGTGGGTAAGCTGAAAGGGTTGGCAGAAATAATCCTAGTCGATGAATTAGTTTAGCTTAGTTCACAATTATTTGTGTTTATTATGTTGAATGTGTTTTTGTATCCTTTGTTTGGAGTTTTGATAGTATTAATCCTGTTTAAATTCAGGTTTGATCAATAGACTTGTAGATTTATGTTGTTTCATTTTCTTTCTATGACAGGGCCATGTGAGTGAAATTTTGGTGACATTTTGAGTGACTGTTCGTCTTTAACACCACTGATATCATATACACAAAACAGTTTCAGCTGTATAACGCTAGCTTGCTGGTATTCGGTGTACAATAACGTACAACGTTGGCGTCAGCGAAAATGACCCTCGTTAACCCTCGGCGTTAGCGCAAGCGGTGTACTAACCACCAAGACAGCGCCACGTGCTAACACTGTCGTGTTAGTGCTCATCTGCGCATGTCTGAATGTTGTACTAGCAGGCTGCTGCGTCGTGCTAACATGCGCCTAGAGTCTCGCATCGCTCGGCTTGCTTCCTACCCCCCCACCCCCCATGAATGCCAGTGAAAATAAACGTGTACGTTTGCTGTGTGGCGTACCTACAGTTGTATCCATGGTTACTGACAATGTTTGCACAAACCTTTTGTCGTTCTTTACGTCATGCAATAATGCACACTGCGTCTATTTGTGTTAATTACGTGTGTTATTGGTTGTTTGGATTATTTAGATGTTAATGTTCTCACTATTATTTATCTACCGTGTCTTCACTGAAGGTTTCGTCTGCATGAATGTTGTGACTGGTCACGAAGCTAGTGCTCATATGGATGCTCTGTGTTGTGACTGGTCACGGAACCGTAGCTAATATGGATGCTCTGTGTTGTGACTGGTGATGGAGCTAGCTAATCTGGATGCTCTGTGTTGTGTTTTTTTTTAGGAAGCTGGGACGGAGGTACTGTAAACACCAGAACCACAGTTCACACCAGTGTTCCCCGGTCGCAAGGCTTGAGCCTTACCTTTTAGTTTAGCAGAGACTCGCCTCCCCCTTTTAAAGACGAGAACCTGTGCATATTTGATTACTTCCCCCCCCACTCCTACCTTCCCGCCTTTATTTCAGAGGGCTTAGCATGAGCTCACGCGGGATGTCACGAAATCTCATTACACGATGCCGAAGATTCCACGTCTTAGTGTAGGATGTCACACGCTATCCATCATGATGCAGAATGTTATTAACTAAGGATGTATGACATGATATCACAGAGAGGATAGCGTAAGAAGCTTGAGGTCAGAGGTCTTATTGTGATACGTCATAGACAAGGGACATACATGAAAGACATTATTAATTAAACAAATACTGCGTGACCTCACGAACTGGGTAGCGCAATGAAAGACCGAAGGACTCAGTGCATGTCTTTACAGATTGCTCGTTCATGTAGAATTCCCTCTTCAAAATGAACTTGTTAGAGGAATAAATGTGTTAATTGAGAGCACTAATGTTAGTACAGATTAAACCTTAAAGTAAAGGAAGCTATTAAAAATCTTAGAGAATAGTCAAAGAGAAAGACAAACCTATATACCGTGTTTCCCGAAAAATAAGACCGGGTCTAATATCAACTTTTGGTCTGAAAGAGGTATTAGAGATTATTTTCCATGTACAAAAACCTACGTTTATTCAATTACAGAAATCGACATTTATTCTTACACAGCCATGTCATCTTCTTATGAAGCCTCGCCCTCACTCATTATTTATTGATATATTAGATATTTACTTTATAATTCCATACGTCTCTCGTGTGTTTCAAAGTACGAATTAAATTCGTGCGCCTGGCTGAAGATCATAATTAGGACTTTAATATGGTTTAAGGCTTGTACCTAGAGCATCAAAAAATCATTGTAGGGCTTATTTTCGAGTGAGGCCTTTTTTCGGGGAAACACGGTATGTAGGGCTCTAAGATCGTTTTCCATGATAGGTTATAAGCTGATTTTCTTCGCCAATATTTCCACCATCTTATCTGTGCTCACACCCATGTATCCACCGATTTATCCATGTTTAGTTGCCTATCCACAGCCGTCAACTGTTTCGTCTCGCACGCAATTTAAAACCTCGAGTGTCAATGGCTGTTCGAGCAAAATCAAAGTCTATAATAAAGCATGGCACAGTTTATTAGTTTTGTAAATAATTCAGAAATGAGTACTGTATAAATGGATCGAGATGTAATAAAAGCCAGATTACTATTTCTCCATGCATCATAATAGCTTTAATCATATTTAGGTAAACAGGTTTAGAGCTCTTTAAACTCTGTCCATATCTTATAGTTGAAGACCCACATCTACAGTAGTTACGAAAGAAAAATCCTAACTGAAATGTTTATGTCACCTGAGGAGCCAATTGCACAGCATCGTAACTTTGTTGTCATGAAATATTTTCAGATATGTTGACAATAATTTTGAATCGTTGTATTTAGTGCTATGTCATCACACACAAAATACATCCGCTGGGCTGCTTTTTATGTCCATCACCTCTGTCGCCCTCCCACTTTTCGCCTTCGCCCCGAAACGCATTCCCTATTGTTCCCTGCAACCTCACAGTGTTACCTCATCCCACTTCTCCACAGCTTGCCAGAAACTTTATTTGTTTCCCTTTGGATGTATCCGTCTTTGCCAGAAATCTTATCCACGTGTTTGCAGTGGTCCTGAGCATTGTCCTCGTATTTATTCACCCAGTCTATTGTCAGCATGTAGGACTTGTCCTTCCATATATCAGAACCTTTCTTTCGCGTTGTAATCATATTGTTTAAACATTATTGTAATGGTCTGATGCACTCACTGTTATGTAATATTGTGCTCTAGGTACACTGTTTTAGACTGTAAGCTCATGTTCTAGGAGTTCGAAAAATGCAGAGCAGGAGTTGCTTTTATAAACATGTAAGCAAAGGACAGGTGGACCTCTAGTGTTCTGTAGTTAAGATTACATTCGCAGGTAAATAATAATCGTTTTTCTTCTAGCAAAAATGTTTAACTATAATTGATCTCTGAGCAGGAAAAATATTTCTTCCTCTTTTTTTCTTCTCAAGGGTACGTGCAATCTATGATAAACATCCGGAGAGAAATCATAAAGAGGAGTAATTGATGTCGCTTTGTTTGCACGTGCATATTTAGAGCTTGTGAGAATCTTTCTCGAGTGTTCGTTTTTTGTCTTACTTTTGTTCTTGATCCGACAGGTCCAATGTAAATAACCGTCTTTCGCCTACATATATATTGACCCGTTAAGAAACTCCATCCATGGTGATATCGACCAACACTATTTTTAGAGCAATTTGCTTTCTTTCTGGACGGTCAATGGGACAGGAAGTGTTTATTTTGTCTTGGACGCGCTTGTGTGTTATGCTTTTAAGTCATTTCCACTTGGGTGGGGTACTTCCCCATCAGTGGCATTTATTCTCAGAATAACCCTTGCACAGCATGGTGCCTGCTTCAAGGCTTATTTACACAAAAGGGCAACATTTTCAGCAGCATTTAGTTTGCCTCTTCTATTAAAAAATGGAGCACCACCTTTTTGTTGTTGATGATGGGATATTTTTGTCATTCCGAACATGACCGACAGCTATTTAGAAAGACCAGAAACTGGTATAAGCAGCCTGAACATGCACCAGATGCTGGGGAAGGTAGATTGTTCTAGTCGTGTGAACACATCAATGAGGCTTGAACTCCCTAATTCCTTTCCCGATTCGAACAGTTCCGGCAAACGGGTAAGTGCACTTAGACTGCCATTTATAGCTCACACGCAAAACAGGGAAGAGGACGACGGAAACGAGGCAGGTTAGGGGGAACTAGCGATCTGTACACTAAAAGAAACAAACTGTCTTCAAGACTACGCCAAATGGTGAACTCTCTTGAGGGCTTGATTTCAACACTAGTGAAAATGTTTTGATAAAAAAGTTAAGTTAGCAATAAGGACGTTTTAATCCTCGTGCATCCCTTTTTGCTAACCTTGGCCTTGCTGATTTTCCAAAGGGAAGGGTTAAAGGTCAAAGAAAAGAAAACAAGGGTGTCTCTATAGCTCACTAGTTTCACATGTAGAGTAAACTAAGATTGGAAGTGCAGTCTGACAGATGGGTTTGAGTTTGTAAAGTCTGCACCTATTGAGACTTTTGTAGCCGACATTTTAATAGAGATGCAGCCAAATGAAATCCCCGCCCATTACACTGATTCATGTTACCGTGAATTAGCTTGATTTCGACACACGCAACAAATCTCAGCATGTTCATCAAAGAGTTTGGAAAAATCACAGTAATATGGGTCTTGATCATGTCTCAGAATGTAAGTTTAAAAATTCTCTATAGATTTCTACCGGTGTTAAAGTCCGTATTTCTAATTTTCCTTTTGTTCATCTACATGAGTCGTTCTTGTAAGTACCCTGACGCTTAATTCGGTCTCAATATTGTAAGCAGCTTGCACGCCTATGAGTAGTTTTCACTGTGAATCTGATCATCATTTGCGAAAGAAAAACATTCTGTGCAACTCGGCAAACAGTTACAGTAAAAGCACGAAAGAGGATCTAAATGTAAAGCTTTCAACAGGACGTGCTAGAAAATGTCTAGACATGTGGAAAATACATCATCACTGCTATCGTCTTTGTCATTATTACTATAATCTGTGAAAAATCATTCCCTGCGTTTTTAGTTTTCGTCATTGTAGCTTCCTCCAAATTTTCCTCCTCTACTGCGTTTTGACTGATTGTTACTGAGGTTGTCTCCCAACACTAAGAAAGTCTAATCATTACAAATGTCTCACCGATGAGCGTATGTCACAAAAATGTACCTTAGAACTCGAGATGAGTTTATCACTTCTACCTCTGCTCTGTTGGTGTTTAATAACATTTTGTGCAGTTAACCCAGCAAATTGCTCTCGTCTATCAATGGGAAGACAATCTATACAATTTATAACTGCAGCAGCTTTACAGCAAAAAGTTTACAACTAAAATAACATTTAACATAGTACATAGTATAGTTGGGTGTGCATCAATCATTTTAAAATCATATGATAGACTTATCTCAAAGGAACATTTTAGATTATTTTAGGCAGAAAGTCATAACGAATGCTACTGTCTGAATAGTGTGAAGTTTCTCTACACAGCATCAATTTTTTCTGATTGTCTTAGCGCTAGGAAAAAATTGGTCAAAGACCTTAAAGAGACACCTGACACTGTGAACTCTCAGTTCACGCAGTTTCGATGTAGATAGTATTCTTTGAAGATGAGAGATGACTTGTCCTTTACTTATGTTATTTCTTCTGCTGTTCTTAGGTGAGTACGTAAGTGATGTGTGGCAATAGGAGACTAGAGTGTTGCTTGGCTGCTTGTTTTGCTTCTATACAGCAGCTGCCTTTTTATCGCAGCATTCGGTGACCTGCGTTTGACCCCGTAGCATGGCTTAACTCGAGAAATGGCTTTGGATTTATGTTGTGTGCATGGTGTGTTTGTGTTTTACTGTATTTGGCTGCATGTCATGAAGAACATCCTGCGTTCTCAAATGAGTTCTTCACGGCATGACCCTAGGAAAGCTTAGTGTCCACGTTACTGGACCATTTTAGAGGCTTTGTTATCATCATTAAGTTAATGCTGCCACTTAGGATAGATAGACTGAATTAAGTGACTATTATTTCAATATCTTCATTTGACCACAAGCAGGGATAAATTACGTATACACCAAGCAGCAGCAGTTATTCGGTTAGATTTATTTGTCTAGAATCGTGAAAAGTCGTTATTTGGATCAGTAAGATATTCTGATTTTGTTGCAGTTGTACTTGTGATCCTTGCCTATCACTCGTTGTCAAGCACCCTTTTGCTTTTCTTTCAATTTATTCATACTCCCACCCTGCCTGCTTTCTTTTATACGTTTTAGTTTAGTGTCATTTCCAGCATCCCAGTAGATACCTCAGGATACAGTTGTGTTAATTTGTTCAAATGTAACCCGGTTCTGCACAGCTGCAGGTTTAATAATCCGCTGACACCCCGTTGCGTCCATTTGCAGCTGTTCGCGGTGGACAACTGCGTGGAGGACTGGCGCATCGCCATCTCCTGGCGGCGCATGATCCAGCTGTTTGTGGAGATTCTCATTTGCGCCATCCATCCGATCCCGGGCGACTTCACCTTCGAGTGGACGGTGATCAAAGCAGAGGACAAGGCGTCCGTAGCGCGTGTGGTGTCCGTGGACGTCCTTCTGTCCATCCCCATGTTCCTGCGCTTGTACCTCATCTGCCGAGTGATGCTGCTGCACAGCAGGCTTTTTACCGACGCCTCGTCGCGCAGCATCGGGGCGCTGAACCGCATCCATTTTGACACCAAGTTCGTGCTGAAGACGCTGATGACCATCTGCCCGGGCACCGTGCTCCTGGTCTTTATGCTGACCTTGTGGATCATCGCCGGATGGTTGTTGCGAGCTTGCGAACGGTAAGTCAGGGAAGGTGTAGGAGAGCCCTTCAAAGAATGAAGGGAAAAGGCGTTTATGGGGTAAGAAAGGATCTTAGGGTCCCTCTTTTTCAATGTGGTGTTCTATAAAACAGGTGAATAATGGGAACAGAAATGTAGGACATCAGTCTTCTAGCACACCATGCCCGTTTACGCCTCTGCAAATTAGTGGGCCATTTTCTTTCAGAAATATTCATATATTCACTCGTTTGTTCATCCCTTGCGATCCAAATAGCAGCATGTGTTAGTGATGACGCCATCACGACATCTGGTTAGTATGAAATGTGTTTTTTTTAAATTTTGTTTGTTTTATTGTGCTGACCGTATTCTTACAATCATGGAGTTCTCTTTTTAAACATGTCGATGACATATCCGCCAAGTCTTAATGCGTACAGCGATGTAACACATATCTTGTTTTCTATTAGCATGAAGGGATTTTTCTAAACAGGTATTCTATATCCTTAGGGCCATAGACTTCTAAATGTGGTATAAGATTGAGAGACTCCTAAAAACGCTGCGATTCCTTAGAATTGGTTTGCCATCGCCATTAAGAAGAAACTGATTAAAATGCGTCCTCCATTCTGAGAGAAGTAGTTCTCAATGTTAAGTCATCGGCAGTCCACTGTGAGAGGCTGGGTAAAGGCATGGAATCTGGTCACATGATTTTCTGATCCAAGAAATCCCTGCCTCATTCTAGGAGTGAAATGAAACGCTTCTGCGAGGCTTAGAAGGACCTTTTTTTCATATGAGCAATTGAGAGCTCTCGTGTGAACCACTGCCAAACGATAATAGTAGTAATAAAAATAATAATAATAATATCTGTAGCACATTTCTCTATGTTACATCAAGCTCAATGCGCTTTGAAGCAGAAGACACGTGCAGGGGCCGAAAATGTCGTGTTTGAAGTACGGGGCTGTCAAAAATAATTTCTTTCATGTTGTGAGTAATTCCCAAACATGACGGCATGAAAACAGGATTAGAGGGAGATTTGTCGAGAAGAGCGAACCTGAAATATAATTTATTTTTTTCAAAATTGTTTTATCAGCTCGCTTTAACTTCGTTTTCAAGTTATGTCAGCCCAGTGGTGAAGCACAAAAAGATGCACATTATGTTTTCGGCACCTTTTTTACACGACTGGAAAACATCAGCGTGATAGTGTACACCTTCTTCTTTTTCTTTTTTCTTGCTAAGAGCACCGTTCCCTACAAAGATTTCAGTCCTGACAAAGTGTTAATGGCGTCAGAACTATTTTTAAAGCATGTTTTACGATCTCTGCATGTCCATTCAGAAAAAAACTCTATGCTCAGATTTTATATCTCACGTAAATCAGAACAAATGTCTAACCGTGCAAAACGGTGAAGGATGAGGGGGTTAAGATTCTGAGGGTGTCAAAACCATGAAATTGTTAAGTTTTTTTAAGAACTAATAATTAACTTTGCATTCAGTGGCTATTAAACATAAGGAATTTTTTGTGGGGATTGGGGGAGCAAAATCCTATCCCCGTCAATTTACCAGACCCTAAGCCAAGGACCTTTTACATGGCTCTTGATCCCAGCACCGCCTCATCAGTGACTTCCGTCGCTTCGGGCACGTGACTTAAAAATGGCGCCAGATAACACTTGCTTGTTTAGCTAACGGGGGAGGACAAGCAGGGCGAGATAACAATGACAAATGATGTTCCGTTTCTACAGCAGGTTGCAGTCCCTACGCTGCGTCCCAAGAGCTTCCCCGGGCGTGCACCGTACGTGCTCGGTCATCACAAATTAGCCGCTGGAGCAGCATCGCCCTCTCGTGTCAAGCATCTTTCCTCGACTTGCGAAATTTAGATGCTGTTAGGACATTTCTGGCAGAACTTTCTGCTCGCTGCATCCCTGGCAGAAATACCTTCCTGTCACATTGAACTCTTTTCCCTTTGTTTGTAGTATCACTGACATATTTATATTATTACTTGTGGGACATCACCTCATCTTCAATTTTTTTTAACCTCAAGGGTTTAAGTCAAGTTTAATATATTTTACATTTTTATCCTCGTGAGATAAAGCGACTTTTGTCGATCGCGTCTCACAAGGAGCAGAAAAATAATTTCTGGCAAAGATTATTTACTTCTTAGTTTTATCACGAGAACAAAATTGGATTGCCTAGAAGTATAAAGATGTCACAGCTGGATGGGCTTGTTCACTTTTAATGTCACTGCTGGAGTAGTTTGCGAGCCTTTTCCTTGGCTCGTTTAGTTCATTTCTGCAAAATGATATTGGCAGGTTTATGACTGCTTTCATTTTTCTTGTCGTTCTCCATCTGCAGTTTTGTGATTTACTGTTCTTGTGGAAGCCAGCTCGTAACATTTTACACACACGAAGTCAGCATTTCTGTGAAACTCGTATAAGTCGGTTTTTTTTTTTTACCTGGTGTGGCCGTTGTGACGTCATACTGCACTAACGGCATCTCTGCCAGCCGTTTAGCAACGTTTTTAAAACGGCAGCTGCGGGGAGATAATGACAGGTCGACAGATAACATTACCTTCTTATCTTTCCTGAGAAAGTGCTGTAACTTTGTCGGAAAATCACATTTTTTCATTGTTTTGTAATCTATCTTCGCGTACGGTTCGCGGTCTTTTCTTGCAGGATAACAAGTGGGAGGGTTTATGGGAGGGACCAGGTGCACGACCTTGTCAGACCGAATCACACGCCTACTTCTGCCACTTGTTTCTTGTGACACGCGCTGGAAAGAAAAGCCAGAGGGAGCGCTCTTTGAAGACTGGCTGTGGGGTTTCTGCAATTGTTTACCAGCCATCAGTTTGTAACATCCCCATCTTTTGTCCTTGAAGGCCCCGTGCCTTTTCGCACCCCTCGCACCTGGGTCGCACACTTTGGCACGTGAGAGCATAGCTCCCTAGTCCGCAAGGCGGCGTGAACAGCCTCAGCAACAACTACTCTCTCGCTGTTGCAAGTGCCTCCCTCTGCAGACAACATTGGCAAAGCCCGTCGGCGGTCTTGTGGGTGTTTGCTACCCTTTACTCTCTTTGTCTTTTTTACTTTTACTGCCCCCCTCTCTTTCTCTCCTCCGCCTTCCCTTCCTTACTTCGGAGAACGTGACGATGACAAGAACACTGTATACGATGAAAGATGATAGGCGACACGCGTGCATTCATGATGAAGACAGACAAAAAGGCTGCGATGCTAGGAAAATAGCATAGGCTTCCTTTAAAAAAAATATCTTTTCGAGATCTTGGCTGCAATAGGAAAGCTGTCATTTTTGTTTGCTGTAGGGATTCCGCTATCATTCGGTCACTGGGGTGGGACATCCGCTTGTGTAATGGCCGCACGAGCAATGCACGCGCAGGTACGCAAGTAAAGGCCAAGCGCAAGTAAGGGAGAGAAACATGTCTTCGGTTCTTTTTTTGTTTCTATTTTTGATCGTAACCTATTTGCTTAATAAAACTGAGCAATTTCAGTCATGAGCTATAGTTAGTTGATATTTCAAGACCTTATTGCTGTAACACTTGTAATTTCCAAGTCTGGACATACTGAAGACATACTGAAACTATACACAGCTGTAGTCTTACAAATTGTGTTATACAGATGCCACTGAACGAAAAAAATCATGAACACCAAGAAAATTGTTACTATTTTAGGACTGTAAGATATAGGTAAATACACTGAACTGCTTTAGGATTTTAAGATTCTCGGAAAAAAATTTAGCTTTATTTGAACTCCCAGATACCGTCAAATAAACTAAATTGCGAGGACTCCCAAGGTGTATACACATTAAACTATGTATAGCTTCTTAAGTTAAGCGCAAATGAACTTAACTAGGTTGGCAATCTAATATACGAGTAACTGAAGGAAGAGGTTTAGGAAAATAAACTTTTTTACAAATCCAAGATCCAATCAAAGGAACTTTATTGTGTTTGGACTCCCAAATATGGGCAAATGAACTTCTACAAGAACTCCAAAATACCGATAATCGTGAAGATAGAGACAAATAAACTTACTGTATTGTGATTTCAGAAACGTAGCTATGCTGCTACCAGATACGAGACTGAACTATGTCAGGAATCCAAGACAAGGAGCAATAAATAGGAGCAGGAGTGCCAAGAGAGAGGTGCTGTTAATAAACCAGCCCGCACCTATTTCGTGTCAGGAATATGTTCAAGTAAAGGAGGGAAAACCCAATTTTCTTTTTTTAAAGAAGAAGAGGAAAAGTAAAGCATATGGCCCGAGTTTGTTTTCCGTTGGCATGTATCGAAATTTTCGCAGAATGTCCGTCAGTCAGTCTACATGGTTACCAAGATGCGGGTTTCCGTTGTCGATGATCTGGCGGGTAGCGACGGTGGCTACTGCCATGCACTCGGTTATCGCCACTCGCTGTTCAAGACCCACACAGTTCACACGATTTATGGCTGCTATAGCACCATGTTGACGACCCTGGAAATTGTTATGAATTGATCACTATCGCGGTGCATTAATCAAGCAGGACAGGTCTTCGATGATGACGGTTAACAAAAATACTTTTTCTGGAAACGTTTTTTTTTGTTGCTTTTTTTTAGCCAATCTTTTCCCGTGTATTCTATTTACACGACCGTTATCTCTCTCTCTTTCTCTCTCTCTCATTTCTTCTTTCCTTCTCTCAAAGTGTTTCTCTCTCCATTTTCTTGTCTGATTATCAATCTTCTCTCTTTCACTCTCTCTCTCTGTCTTTATCTCTTTCTCTCTCTGTTTCACACACACACACACACACACACACACACACACACACACACACACACACACACACACACACAGAGGTAAAAGAAACAATTTAGAAGAAAAGCTTCAAGATAGAAAGTAATAAATAATTTTTGATTAGATTATACCTTTCGTAAGGTTTAGAACCTCAGGAATTTTCCAGTCCATAGAAAGCCAAGAATGGCTAACCTATGTTTACCGACATATGCGTGTGATTACGCTAATGATGTTTTATGTTTTTATGTGCCGTAAGACTTCTACTTCTATTTAAAGACCTACTTGACGGGGAATATATTTTACAGTGTAGCCTGAAGAACCTCTAGCCTGCAAACACGAGCAGTATGTTTTCATTCATTAGATTATTTCTGATGTGAAGCTGTCCCCGATTCTAACAACACTCCCGACGGAAGTGAGCGTCAGGCCAGGCATATCTGCCTTTTATTTTGTTTTTTGTTTTTCCTGAAACACTTTTTCAATAACATATTTATTCAAACATATTTTAGCCATCATTACTTGATGTCACATACAGAACCGTTTTGATAAAGCTGTCTGATGCACGTGTAACGCCCTTCACTCTTCGGAGACCCACGTGGTCTGAACTCATCGTCACCAGGGAAACGTGTTCTAAGAACCTAGCATGACCGCTGCTCTAGTCTGGAATGGCTGGTTCAGCCGAATAATTAAAGACACTCTCAATGTAGCGATAAGCTCAGTTAAATTTTTCATCACTCACCAGGGACTAGTGCGTCTCGGTTATAGGACTTTTCTTCTGTCGGCAATGGTCTCCCTAAGTGGGGAGCATGACTGCCGTCTATTTCATTTCTGTTACTCCTTTTACTGGGTAATGATAGGAAAAGCAATATCTCTTTTATGACAATTAATTTATATTAGTTTCCCTTATCTGAAATTGCTTCTTTATTACTTTTGCCATTATTACAATGAATATTAAAGAACTTTACGCTGATACGACATCTGCCCCAACCTGAAACTGATCCACGATGCTTTGAGTTATTCAGCCGGTTTCACCTGGTTCCAGATCCTAAAATGAAAAAGAAATAAAAGGTGAGGTAAATAACTGACGAAATCAGATTGCAGCATGATGAGGAGGTTGAACCGACACACAAATGTTGGCCCCGAATGAGCAGGAAGGAGAAAAGAGTCGAAAGCAGAGACCACGTCTTTTTTTTTTTAATTTCTTCTCCCGTTCGCCCACCTTGCATCCTCAGCTCGCTACCTGACGAAAATAAACGGCTTGGCACGCTGGGGAGTCTGCCCCAGTTTCCAGAGCCAGCTCTTGTCGCGAAATTGCGGGTCCGGAACCGGTGCGACGTTGGCTGCGCTTTCGACTACAAGATGTGCACCGTGCATGGGGCGCATTCACGAAGCGAGAATAACCTGTTGACAATGGGTGAATCAACGACGAACTCTTTGTCTTCAAAGCTATGAAGCAGTTTCCAGAGATCGCACATATTGTCTAATCCCTGGGGCTATATTTATAAACAGTGGCAAAGACTGTCTAAGGTACAAAAACATTAGGCAATAAACACGGGGGTCTAAAAGACTGTTGTTAACTTCGGAGGATGAGAATCTTTTTCTTTTACCCTCTGGGTAACGACTTAACCTCGCTTCATAAATACGGCCCCAGACCTGGCGTGGTTTTGGGTGCATGCATTTAAAGTTTGAAAAAAAATTGTACAGGTTTCCGCGGGATGGGAAACCATCAGCGAAAATTTAATCGACACGTGAATCGCTGCAGTGGACCGAGAACACTCGGATTCGAGATAAGTCGATTCTAGGAAATTCGCCCAAGACAGGCAAAGAGATTGCCAGACAGACAAAGAGAAAGGGAGGGATGAGGCCAGACAATTTTGAGAGAGCAAGTGACAAGGAGGTGGGGAAGAGATAGGGAAGTAAGTAAGTGTACGAGAGAGAGAGAGAGGGGAGGGAAGATAGACACTGGGCAGAAATGAAGTCTTCAGGGAGGAAATGCGCCAAAGAGAAAAAAGAAAGAACAAAAGAATTAAGTCGACGAAGGGCTCGAATCTTTTCTTTTTATTGAACTCTTTAACATACTGAACTATTTAAGGAACTTAGTCACGCAGTCAGCGAGGGTTGGAAAAAGAAAGTGTGGTTGAGAGAGAAAGAGAGAGAAAGACAGTGGGCGAGCAATATAAGGATGAACAAAGGACACAACTATGAAAAGCTTCATAAAAAGGAGAATTACAAGACAGCACAACCTGTCATCTGCGATGATGAGATAATCGGGGTTTGAGCAGACATCGTCATGAGAAGATCACTTTTCTGTCACATCAAAGACGTCATCAAACAGTTCCTCTGTAGTATAAGCCTAGCTTTTCGTCAATTTTGCTTTTTATTGCACATTTATTCCACATACACAGTCAAGATATGCATCGAGAGCTGATTTGGTAAACTTACATCCGGGAAAACATTTATTAGAAAAAATATTAAATAGATTTTGGTATTATGTTTCAGCTTATAGTTTAACACAACTTACCATACTTACCCTGATCCCTTGTTGCCGTGCAAAACAAAAAGGGCAGTGTTATGTTTATTTGAAATATGGTCGGCTTTGCTTTGATCTTCCCAACATATCATGCATCTACAGCATCTTGTTTGCTTTCTGCCGTGCCGACTGGGTCTGATGTCAACACATTCTTGCACAGAGTCTGTAGATAGTAATCCGCCAAGACTGTCAGACGCTGGTGTTCTCATAGACAAAATAAGCTTATGTACGAACAGAAGCCGCTAACCCCCTGTTCACAAAGCTGTTCACACGGTGCCGACATGAAATTTGCATGGTGCCTGGTGCTGTTAGTTTATTCTGGTCAGTGGTGCCATGTGACCTATTGTTTACAAATAACCTGACTAAGTGCGGCAAATAAAGTAGCGACAAAACTCGCACGCCTTGCAAATCTGAAAGGAATTAATATTAATCACACTCACTCCACCTCCCAAATGATCCGCTTAAAAAATCGTTCGAGTATTTGTAGACTCTCAGGTAATACTGTTGGCGGTTATATTTCTATGACCGAAATGTGTTTCCGTTTGACTTTATTTGAAGAATTAAAAGTTGGAAACATTATGTTGCATGTCACATCAAGTTAGCAGCATTATCAGAATCAAATTTCACATTCCTTAATGATTATTTAAAAAAAAATGTTTTCCTTCGTGTCCGAAGAAGATGAAAAAATAATATCATTGGCAATCACATGACTTGTACACCGAACACCTAAAAGAATAAGGGAGGCAATTTTTTCCTAAAGATTGGATGAAACTAAGTAATAAATACTATTTCCCCAAGTCTGGATTAATCCCCTTCCCACTCTTTAGATATACCTCTCCAAATATCACAAAGAAAAAAATTTACGAGACAGACGACAGTACAGTTCATGGATATGCTTTTGTTTGCAAGGCCTCAGCCACTTGTAGAGCTTGAGAGAAAATGTTTACTAGACATAAAGTAACCTCACGAGTTGAGGTTTTCTGTGAATGGTGATATTTGCAAATATATATATATATATATATAGCGAAAACAGAAGAAGTTTTCTAACCCATAATATAGGAAGTAAAAGCAAATTTTTCCCTACACTGGTGCTTTAAAGTGAAGAAAACCATTTTTTACTGATCGAACTTCCCAAATGTTAATGGTACTAGCTAATGACAGAAACGCCCAAAATAAAATCCTTATCTTCCTTCCTTTTACATTTGTTTACATGGCCTCAACATAGTTGTTCAAAGATTATACATGTTTACACACACACACACACACACACACACACACACACACACACACACACACACACAAACACACAGCCGGCTTCCTCGTAGTGCCTCTCAAAAAAGTGAGTAAAAGAGGAAAATAAAGTAAAGAAAGAGGGTTAAACAGGATATGCGTGTAAAAATGGTGGCTAAGGAGTAATAAACAGTCAGAAGTCAGAAAAGCACCTGTAAAACCTTTTCTGCAGGTTTTGTTTTATGAACTCCATGAAATCAAAGACCGAGGTAATTTTATTGCTCGCCTCTGCGCCGACTATAAATTTTCCAAACTGTTTTTCGAAAACAAAGGAAGAGGAGATTATGTGCTTACGTTAGCTCGAGTGCGTGTGGATGTATGGGGTATGTACACAGTCATGTGTGTGTGCGTGCGTGCGTGTGCGTGTGTGTGTGTGTGTGTGTGTGTGTGAGAGAGAGAGAGAGGCTGTGGGCGCGAGCGTTCGTGTCGCGTGCTTAGGGATATTCTGCAGTCTAAACACGAGTTTCTAATTCTGTAACAAATGCGATGTTAAAAATATGAGGGGAGGAGGGGAGTGGGGCTGTGTACCGCTCAAGTCTGGTGTCCTTACTGCCCGCAGACAGGCGACTGCTGATCGCAGGCGGCGCTTTCACTGTTGGTTGGCTCGTGCGGCCAGCGGGCTGTTGTGTGATGCTGCACAACAACAATGCCACACCAGGCAAACGTAGCCAAGCACATGTCTCTAGTTTTCTGGCAAGAGATGGAGCTGATGGTGTGGACTGCCAACGAGTTCCCGCAGAGCACACCATTCGCAGGCTGAGCTTACAGACTCTTAGCTCGCAGTCTTAGAGAAACTAGGTACCAACAAGTTAAAAGGGTATGGTTAAGGTTCAAAACCTTTTGGTCACTGGAGGGTAAAGTGTTAAGACGCCACAGTTTTATCTATGCCAGCCTTGTTGTAAGGGTGGTGATCGTTTCCTCTCCCTCGCTGTTTTACCTTGCAAGCGGAGTCAGGTGTCCATTCCATTCAGTTGGGTTGACTGGGGGAAATTCTTTGCGCCGTACGGGTATGGAACCAGTGCACCTCCGGGCTCAGATGCCGATGTTTTGACGACTCCCAATGTTTGTTTAGGCATTAAAACATATTAACTGTACACGTGCTGTATTAACAGGTTAACAGTGTTGACAGGGTACGCTTTGCATCACAAAATATTGTGAAACCTTTCTATATCAATGCTAGTATTCTCTCTCTCTCTCTCTCTCTCACACACACACACACACACACACACACACACACACACACACACACACACACACACACACTATAAGGGTTCAAGATCCGGACAGTTATTTTTTAATCAGCATAGATGACTGCGACAAGCTTATCGACCATGAAATTAGCCCGTGATAGCCAAGCCATGTTAAAAAATATCAGTCGCGCACTTATACCTTGTCTGAGTCAGATGCATAATTATTGTTTAATGACGTGAATTGAAACGAGATATTTAAAGCTTGATTCCAACTTTCTTTGGCGTGAAAAAACAAGTCTTTATTTTTTATGGCTCTTAGGTTGAATGAATTATTTCTTAAGATTTGTTTGTTTGGTACGCCGTTGCTTTTCCTTTCGAGTGTGTTTGTGTGTGTGTGTGTGTGTGTGTGTGTGTGTGTGTGTGTGTGTGTGTGTGTGTGTGGCTATATAAAACTACTCTAACGTTCTAGAGACATGCATCGGTTCATTTCCTTCATCCCAGACCGCCCTCGGAAGTCTTTGCCCGTCTTTGACCCAGTACCGTTATTTAGAGTCACGTGAGAAGTCACTGACCGTCACCGACCCAAGAATATGTCTCCTCCTGCCCGTAAAGAGCTCCACCCCGACTTTCATTCATTCCTCTCATCTCTTTGTTTGAGTTTCTTGAAAGAAGCCTCCTCAACCGCGATACATCTGGGTTGGGTAGCATGTAAGATCTTGAATATAAGCCTAAAATCGCTGGTCTCAAATGAAAATCGACTTTACTAAGTTTGTTCTAAATAATCGACTTGCTACTGAAGACCAATGACATCAGACTCTCTCACACGCATGCCAGCCATTTTTAGAAGTTGTTGAGCTTAAGGTTAAGTCCGTCTTAATACCTCATGCAACCTAACCCTGTAGACGCAAATATCCATTTCCGCCTCAGCGCGCAGTCGCATAGTCTCTTCCTGATATGGTTCTCATCTCGTGACTAGGGAAACCAGTCTCCCAGCACTCGTCCGGCCTGATGCTGCTGTCCATAAGGCAGTGCGCTGTCCAGTGGGACAGCACCTTGGTCCTGCAATCTGTTTGTCCTCTGCTGCCTGGGGACTCAATGCTTGCTCGAGATTTGCAGGCATGAGTGAGTGCATCAATAATCGATAACATGTCCCCCCCTCCGCCCTACATTTCGATAAATTACTTCTCTTTTGGCCGAGACACAAAATTAAGAGCGCACAGCACGTGGTCCGTAAGACGACCTCCTCCCAGAATCCTGTCAGATTCTCTAAGCCTCTGATAAGCAGGCTGATAAAAATAGCTGCTAGAACGTTCCAGATTTTCTTCATTCGAGCCATATGCGTCGAACATGTTATCTTTTGACGGAAAAGACCGGCGTAACGTATGTACACATTTCTTTCCCAGCAATAACCGGGAAAAGATTTACCGGGATTTCATCTGCTGCATTTAGATATCTGAGATGTGTGTTACCACCTGGCTGATACTAAATCTGTAATATCAGAGACTTTGATGTTCGTTTCGGAAGTCTGTTTTGCAAAGATACTTCTAATAAAGCCTAAAAGTTAAAATTGTCTATGAATGCCGGCGTCCTCTACTTGAAACAATAATGACAAGTGGGCTTTCAAAAACACATCAAGACATTTACAAACGCACTTTTTTCTCATCTTGCAAAAGTATTATTTTATTTGATAACCTGTCCTTCAGTTTTAGTAGGTTTAGGAGAATGCAATGAAATTATATCGACAACAAATGTCAAAAATGTTCTTTCTGCATTAGATCAGGGCCCACAACTCAGCTGTTGGGGCGATTGGCCAAGGTCAATAACTCGCATTTACATTTTTCAATTCTTCGTCTTACTTTCACACAGAAACCAGATGCCTTTCGAGGAACTTAGATAGGTGTAGCATGCGCCTCTGTTTTCAAGTTACCTTACTCAGCAATAAACGGGAACATAGAGCCAAGAATATTAAACGAGAAAAATGTAAATATATAGAGACGCTTGCCTCCCTTAGCTCACCAACGGCGTTGTAAATTAATCGTACGGTAAACACTATTCACACGCACACGCACACACACACACACACACACGAATGCGTGATATACAATTGCATGTGCCTACACGTCTACACGTATAAACAAATAAGTATATTTACATATTTAAGGGACACCGTGTGCGTGCGCGTGGAGAACAAGGGTTTGGAAGAGCAGTTGGAAACAGGAGGGGAGAGGGGGCAGGAATGGAAGTCAAGCATGGAATAAATTATCAGAGATGCGTCAGCCACGTAACTGTCTCGATTCCCAAGGTTTCTCGGCCTCCAGCCACAGAACTGCGGTGCAGACGTTTCTGAAGCGTAATAAGATTGCAAAAAAAGGGGGATACGGGATAGAGAGAGAGAAGAGAAAGAGATGAAAAGAGAGAGAGAGAGAAATTTGCAAGTCTAAAATCCCTGCAGAACGCGACTAGGAAACTCTTTTAGCCAGGACGAGGTACATCATCATCCACTGCGCTCTCCACACCACTGAGTAACCAGTGTGGACAAGAAGCTGATGATCTGTGCGCCTCCTTCAAACATTTTTATTTTTCATTTTAGACTACATTTCTTATCGTTCTTCTGTGCTGTCATGTTGCTCTCTTTGTCTGACACCTTGCATGATTGCAGTGCATAGGAAAGTGGTATATTTTTGGTAAATTATTTGGTAATTTCATTACATCCGTAATGTTCCGAATTGCT
Organism: Marisa cornuarietis; assembly: GCA_004794655.1. Lineage (NCBI taxonomy): Eukaryota > Metazoa > Mollusca > Gastropoda > Architaenioglossa > Ampullariidae > Marisa > Marisa cornuarietis. The sequence continues at coordinate 230,319 of SMMW01000047.1, read as the reverse complement.
CCAAATCAAGTAAAATAATTCGAAGACCTGGTGCGGGAGACTCGTGTTTTCCAGTATTGAGCAAGAGAGGAGAAGCCAGCAGTTACACATTCACGCACGCATACACAGGCATACATGAAAAGCCAGCACACGCACGCTAACGAACACGCAGACGTGTGCCAAGAATTGCTTGGCACGATCGTGCTGCCCCCTGTTGTCGGTCACTTCATGTAACGCTGGCGCTGTTGCTCTAGTGGCATTACGACCTCAGCCAAAGGAAACAGCTGTTGTATAATGTCCTGGTGCCTGGTAATACCACGTTCTCCAGACCATCACAAGATGGCTGCTATTAGCACAGCTTGATATGCAGATAACTGTTGTTAGCGGTTATGGACAAACAAAGCGTCTGGACAGATCCCACTTGTCACTGCATCAATGAATGTGAATGCAGATGAGCGACTGACTGCGGAAAAGTTTAACATTTTATGCCTCATTTTTTTTTTAGGTTACCAGAAGTGTATTTTATCAGGAATATTGCTCTGGTCTCTACATAGCCGACGGGAAAACATGTCGCCAAAAGGACAAAGTTCACGCATCTGTCTTTAACGTGAAGAGGGTTAATTCACTGCTGAGTCTTTCGCCTGGAATAATTAGGAATATTTCCATGTTCTCCTAACTGTCTCCTAACAGCTTGCAGTGTTTTATGCTAGTCTAAACAAGACTGCTTTGCCTGTTAGCCTGTCTGGCAGCCCCATACCGTGATATGCTAACTTGTGTTTAGGAACAGTCTTGTAGACTAACGTGAGCTCGCCTAAACTCGAGTGTAGCACAAAAACAGTTTTTTTCTGATTGCCCTGACGTCCAGAGATGTAAACACAAATATAACAAACACAAATGTAAGTGGATACGAGGGATCCGTCAGCTTCTGGCTAATTAGCTTGTGTTCAGGGAGAAACAACTTTGATTGTGCAGCAAGTAACAGAGCACATGTTCTCATTCCTGTTCAATCACACTCCACAAGCACCCACGCGCAAGGACTACCACATACACCACAGTCATGCACGTGGATCCTGGTACTGATCAAAGACAGCCAACTCAGGACTGTCGCTTGTGGCTGCAACTAATAATTTGTGAAAGGTGTGCAGTCTGAAGGCTCCAGGAACTGAATCCTCCAGAATGATGCTGTAGCAACCCATCCTCTCCCTACCCCCTCTCCTTCTTTCTTTTTCCTCTCCTTTGCCTTTCTCCTCCCTGCACGTGATCCGGATTCATGAGCTCATTGGCACTCAAACCAAACTTAAAAATAAATTCCCTGCAAGAATGGGGTACGCCCACGCGCGGGTGTTTAAACAGAACATTTACAGGTCTCTAAATATGAACGTCCAGCATGAATATTCCCCAGAACATTTAGAAATATCTACATTAACCCATGAAGCTTTGTGTTCACCAAGAATGTCAGGAAGACAAGTCTCTGTACACAAGCTCACGTACTTCTGTCCTTGTCACGAATTCCTAACTGATTAGGACGCCATCCCGCTAGTCTTAAAATAGTGGGCTTGTGAGGGTAATGCTCGTCCTGCCATAACAGTAACGGCAGACTATATTGTCACTGGGCATGCGCGAGTCGTAGCTACCTTTGGCGACATCCGGAACCCTCGCAATGGAAGGCAACTCATTGTTACCTCTGTGGTAGCAATAATGTGGCCGAATGTCATTTTCTCTCTCCACCCGCTGATTTCACGCTGATGTTCACCTTTTAAAGCGCTGCTGGCTTTCGTAGCTGATAGAACACATCCGTTGTAGGATTGATCACCACTTACTCAAACGATCCTCTTTACAAAGCCCGTGTTAAACGGCAAGGAAGCCATTTGTCAGGCTATACATAGCGTTTTTCACGTGCTCTGTCATTCGCTGCGCCTTTAGAATTTTGTTTAACTAGTGAACATTTCGTGGGATTTTTTCCCCCGCAATGCGCGTGCTATCTGGTTGAATGAGTGTAGCGTTAACACTTTCTTTTTCTTGTCAGCAGTTTACAAGGACTTGAGAGGTAGGGGAAGGTAAATCATGAAGAGGCTTGTAGGCAAGAAGAGAGTGAGCTGCCCTGTGCGGGCCTGGGTGTCAGGATTCCTAGGATGCTGCGGGTCCGTGTGATCTATTTTCAGCTGCATGCACCACGTGAGGGACATTTCTACGTCTGACTGGCAAGCGTTTGCCAACACCACGCCGCCCCGTTATACCGAGTGGACGGACGAGTGTTTGCAGCCTGCTTCTCCACGCTCTGTCGGCAGCCAGTTTGACAGATGCCACACATCGGGCCAGAGGTCCATGTGTATAAAACATGTTCTGGCAGTGACCACCAGCATCGTTGTTGGCGGTGGCTCTTTAACAGTCGCCCTCGACTAGGACTGCTTTACACAAAATTCTCTGAAGTAAAGATGGTGTTACACTGCCAGCAGAGGTAGCGCCTTCCTGAATCTTATTGTCCAAACATTCAGCTGGAGTGAAAGTACGCGGACTGTAATAGCTCTTTCTTCTTTTCTTCAATCAATCCACACGTATCCATGATTCCACGTGGTAAACGTCCTGTACATATGAGTAATTACTCCAGGCTCACATTTCTTTGCAGTTTTTTTTCTCTTTTATGCAATTTTCTTCGAATAATTCTGTTATTTCAACATATTCATCCTTCCTTTGGACGAGCGCTAGAAGAACGCATTTTTTTGCTAATACGATAATCCTCAACATGCATTGTTGTCAGCGTCGTACAGGCGCGTGTATTTTTTAACGAAAGCACAGAAAAGCACACACAATCACACAAAGTAAAAAACAAATTGAAGATAAGAAAAGTGAATTATCTAATTGAGCTACTCTCAAAACACTTTGAAACATCTCCATTATTCGCAAACATTTAATTATCAATGTGTGTGTCTCCTTTTATAGACAGCCAATAAAATCATCACAGGAAAAAACGAGGCTTGCAAAAAAAATTTAATACGAACGGCCTAAAAGTGTTCATGCAGCGTGGCACATGCACTTTGCGTGTGTTCTCTTGCTAACCCGCGGTTTTCACTGATTTTTACTTAAACGTGAAAGCAGTTTCCCCGGTAAAAAGATAAAAAAAGAAGCGTTTAGGTCTTTGGGCGAGACCTGGTCTGGCACGCGAAGTGGTAGAAGTGGGAGCCTGTTTCCATCGACTGGTCCCTATGTCGACGGGAAAGTGTGCGCCATGTCGGTTTGCAGCGATTACCGCCGCCATTTATCACCCGATCACTGGGAGAAAAAGTCTCCGGTGACACCCGGAACATGCCACTGCGTTGCGCGCTGCTGCCCTCTGGGGAGGTAAGTTAGAAATCAAACTGGCATCTTGACAGAGAACTTCGGGAGACGTCAGCCGCTGTAACAAATGGCAGAGTGTCTTGTTAGCGGCACTCGTTTAGTTCGGTGCTTTCCTCGTGTGTGTATGATACTTGACGGAGTTCCTGAGGGGCGGAACTCGCGGAACTCGGCTGGCGACAGAGTTTTATGGCGATGCCGTTTGTTTGCACGCTGTTGCTGGTTGTACAGGTTTGTTTTGTCCTGTACCTCGCTGCTTCTACTTCAGCAAGTTTCAAACTTAAGATAAAACTCTTTGAGATCTCGGACCGTCATCCAGGGCCATGGTTATCATGCTCAGCACAACTTACTTCCAGGCTACATCAGTATAGCTTCAAATTATCAAGCAGAGGTGTAGCCGTTTCTGAGATAAGAGATATTTATCAGCGAATGTGCGTGACCATTGCAGCTCCGACTGCTGAGAATAACATCACGAACGTCGCCAACGTTATCTCCAATGACGTCATACCTGACAGACGAAAAATCAGGGAAAGACAATAAAAAAGCAGTTTGTCTGCCCGTCGCGAGGGGAGTGGGTGGTAAAAGCTGCTGACACCACCTGTCAGGTTAGAGACAGGTGTTCAGAACACTTGTCAGCACCATATGGTGCAGGGAGGCGGGGCATGCATGGTGCAAACAGGTCACACAGCCTGAGCACTATCGTCGCCAGCATTTTACACTCTTAGAGTCTGTGATATATAAACGCATTGTACATAGCAAACCTCAAACTCAAGCCAGGGTTTCGATGTAAAAGGAAGGCAAACAGCCAAGAAAAAAATACCAGGAACCCCTTTCTTCGATTGCCTTTAAGGGTTTCGCCACAGTCCCCTGGTGACACTGACTGAATATATTATATAAATTTGTATAAAGGTCTTCCTATTTTTTAATATCGAAACACTGAAATAGTGATAATCATTACCATCATCGTCTTCGTCGTCATTATATAATAATCATTATCATTATCGCAGTAGCCAATCAGCATTTCTTTTTCATTTGACGTGCGTACCATACAAGAACCCGGATGTATGAGAGAAAAGTGTGTGTGTGTGTGTGTGTGCGCGCGCGCGCACGTGAATGCATGGTTACCGGAATGTGGGAACACCCAGGCAGTGCGCTCATGTTTTTGACAGACTTTTAGTTAGTCAAACACTGTCTTCTTATTTTAATGTTCTAAGTTTTTCTTTCTTTGTTTTAAACGCTGAACAATGGCACTGACTTCATTGTTTGTATCTCAGACGGCTACTCATATACAGGAAGATCACAAAGAGCTCGGAAAATTATAAAAGCAAACTCTCAAATTTAACAATAAAAATAGTTATCAATTTTTATCATCATCATTATTAATATTATATATATATATATATGTGAAATATAAGTACCTATGGTACTTTCAACCCTTTAGAAGAGTGCTCCGTGTAACCGAGATATACTTGATCGATTCTTTTTAGTTTTCGTGTTTAAGACTTGTGAGCATCTTTTGATCAGAAAACAAGTGTCATACATGGAACTATTGTCTCAGCTGCGGTCACTTCTCTGTTCAAAGACAGCATTTGCGAAATGCATTCATGCAGGCTTAGCTCCCCTTTAGTGGTGGTTCTTAACAAGAGCTAATCGTAGCATAAGCCCTCGTTAACGCTAATGGTAGAAGGGAGTTGGTGGGGCGACAGAGACAGTATTCACTTGAAGGCAATTTGCAGGCTGACGACAGACGATAAGTTTCGACTCCAGGCTGATAATTGGAACAGAGAAGGCTGGTCTGTCTGTCAGAGCGTCGCCGCCCTTCGTGGTGAAAGCTGTTTGCAATGTAAGTCTACCCGCCAGGTATCTCGTGTCCCGGGTAGCTTTACGACATCACATGACCTCTGAGTCTGAGCGCCAATGATGTTGGCGGTTATGGTCTGACTGAATCCAACGAAGAGAAGAAGTTGTTACACAAGCTGTTCTAAACTGCGATATTTCTGTGTGCACAGCGTTTATCACGGACTCTAGCAGTGCGTGCATACCTGTTGAGAAACTACGTTAAACGAGTAAAAACTGCGCACACACATATATTCCACCCTATTCAAAAATTATGAATGTTGTTTGCCACTGAGGTATAAGCAGACAGACTGAACATTGTGTGATAACTGCTGTTTATTTGAATGCATACATGCGCACGCTTAAGAATTGACGCACGCAATTGCATCAATAAATTTGCATCTACAAATCAAAATCTAGTTAGTATCGCAGATACATTAGTGTGTGCTGTTGTGCTCGTTCCCTGTGTTGGCACTAAGGTCGTCTCTATTCCTATACAAGGCTGGTGGTATTAGGGAAATGGCAGCTACGTGAAGTTGTACTTGCTTAACAGTGTTATCCATGAGTGCTGTAATATGACGCACGTACACTTACTTGCACACGCACGACGCATATCACACACACACATAACACAAGAACCCCGCAGATGACGATGAGGATGAAGAGGTTTGTAGCTGAGTCGAGTCGAAGAGGCACAACATTTACAGGAATGTCCTTGTGAGAGTTATGGAAGACGAAGAACTCGTTGGTTTTCTTCGCTCATCCGTCCATAGAACTGTTTTCTCTTCTTCTTTTTTACGTCATCTCCTTTTCCAAAATGACGACAAACAAATGACGTACCCATGACGTCAAACACAAGACACCATTCACACACGAAACAATACAAGACTTACCCCTAACTCATTACAAGTGGTGATACATTTATGTAACACAGCCTAGGTGGACATGGCCGTATTAAATATTAAATTAGTCTTCGTAATTGTTTTCATCATTACCCGGTCATGAGCACTGCTTCAACTCTCATCACCGCCTATTTTTCGTTAAGCTATTGCGTGACATGTCACTTGTCCTGCGCATATGTTTGGTGATATTGTGACACTGAGAGTACCTCCGACCTACAAACATTTGCAATGCAGATATAAAAAAAGACTGGATTTGAAAGGTACGTGGGTTCAAAGCGTGCTGGTTAATTCAGCCCCTCGGGAACAGTCGTGGCAGTACATCGGATATTGTCCATTGTGGCTGGTGCCGTGATCCTGATCAAGGGGAGACAATACCATCACCAGTTTGCGCCCTTTGCTTTCAGCGAGGACATGTTTCATGCTCTGGTTTGGGAAGAAACAATCGTTTGCGCTTGGTTTTGTTTTAAGCCTGAGTGGACTTCTGTGTTGTGACAGTGTTTAGGGTAAAACCGTAGAAAAGTTAGCAGTTAGGTATAGAGGTATGCACAGAGTTATGTACAGTGTGTCCTTTTACAAAAGGTTTGTGAAGTTGCATTGCATCTCATGATTGTTAGGCATTTACTCGAATTCTTGATTGACTTCATATGCTCCATTCTGGTATCTTAAGTGGTGCATCTTTGTTGACAATGCCACACATTTGCTTGGTTTGAATGACTTATCCCTGTCATTGTTCAGTCTGCACTCACTGGACTCATTCTAATAGTCTTGTCAGCTTAAAAATGTGTTTGAAAATGCTGTGTACTTCACAAGATCAGATTTTGAATGAAGCTAGAGACTGCTTGATGACCAGGATGCATATGGTGCAAGAAGATTTAGGTAAAGTAATTAGTTAATGCATGTGATTCTTACTAATTTTTCCAGAGATTTAAACGGGGGTTGTTTGCTTCTTAAAATTTGTGTACATAATTATAATTTAATTTATCATAAAATTAGTATAGGATAACAAGTATGTACGCTAACTGTGATAAATACTTTTTTTTAATAAATAATGTTTTTATGAAGCGCCTTTCTCCGCTAATCACACACACACACACACACACACACACACACACACACACACACACACAGTGCGTACTGCAGTCCTGAAGCACTGTTTTTGGTCTTCCTGGTGTTCGGGGTGATTTTCTAGGTCTTGTTTGGCATCGATTTTTTTTCCCCTGAAGTCTGCGTGATAATTACAATTTCGTTCCTCCAGGGGCAGCACAAACACTTACTGCAGCTACTGGGCTGTTTAATTCCAAATGAATGGACCAGGCGACCTTAGCTGCGCTCAAGGAAAACGAACCAGCAAACAAACGGTCCTGCTGTTTATCAACGTGGTATACACACAATAGCCGACAGAAAAGTTCCTTTTTTAACATCAAAGGTAGAGTTATTGCCGGCATGGCCTTACTCACTGCGGACATCTATCTTCATCATCCTGCAATGTGTCCTGTGGCCAGGCTCTAGGGGAATAATACAAACTAATGTTTACACACGCTGGTGGGAGTAAGCCTAAATATATTGACGTGGATGATGTGATTGCCTGCAGCAGTTTGTAACTTAATCAGCAACTTATGTTCGCCGTGTTTTATTCTCACGGCTTCAGGCACAGGTGTGCTAGCTCACGTGCTGTAGTGCGTGACGTACAACTGTGTCGTGTAGTTGTAGTGACACACAGCTGTGTGGCGGCGAGTGATTTATTAGATTATGTACGGCTGTGTCGCGACGAGGACTTTTTTACGTGATGTACAGCTGCGTACCGCCGTGCACTGTATGACGTGATGTACAGCAGTGTCGTATAGTTGTAGTGACACACAGCTGTGTGGCGTAGTGCACTTTATTACGTGATGTACAGTTGTGTACCGCCGTGCACTTTATTGCGTGAAGTACAGCTGTGTACCGCCGTGCAATTTATTACGTGATGTACAGCTGTGTCGTGTAGTTGTAGTGACACACAGCTGTGTGGCGGCGTGTGCTTTATTAGATGATGTACAGCTGCGCGGCGTCGTGCCCTTTATGTACAGCTGTGTCGCAATGTGCACTTTATTACATGATGTACAGCTCTTACCGTTGTACACTTTATTACGTGATGTACAGCTGTGTACCGTCATGCACTTTTTTTTAGTGATGTACAGCTGTGTCGCGATGTGCACTTTATTACGCGGGGCACAGCTGTGTCAAGCTACTGTGTGCATTGAGGTACTCTGTGCTCTTACACCACATGACATTGTGTCACGTGGTCAACAGTGGTACCACAACGTGCAAACTGTTTCTCTATGTGGTACCGCTTCAAATGAATGTCTTTACAGCTTTGTGCATCATGCCACAACAACAATATCATTGCACAGAATCTTCACGCCATATACGCATCAATATACCAATATATTATAAATAATGATTAAGTTTATAAAGTGCGCGATCTAAGTAAAATATTGATCTCAGAGTGAGCAGTAAAGTTATTACACAGGACAATAGCAGAAAAAATTAGGAGTTATAACAGGTACGATACAGAGTGACGTACGTGGGATCAGCTGAGAGAAAGAATAACTGACAGAACAACAGAATTAGCCAACAGGGAAATAAAGACTGGTATCAGATGTAAAACAGAACAGTCGTGAATCAGAAATAAGGCTGCGATGTGCACACATCTCTGTATAAAGTGTGTGTGTGTGTGTGTGTGTGTGTGTGTGTGTGTGTGTGTGTGAGAGAGAGAGAGAGGGAGAAGAGTAAACACCAGTGGATGGTCAAACTATTTCCCATCAGCTGTGCCGTTTCCTGTCAATGGCGGTGGTACTGGAAGTCCATAACAAAGGCTCGCTAATGCCAAGGTTGCAATTGTTTTGCTTACTGTCGTTACGGGTAAGGCAGCCTTTTGATCTCTTTGTATGCTACATGTTGATCCACTCTGTCATGCAAATCGGTCTGTTTTGTCTCTTCTAGTAAAAGGTTCGTTGAAATAACACACCACACCGCCGCTGTTTAAATATTTTTTTTAAACAAAGATTAGCAATGGTTAGAGGTCTAAGGCCAGTTCCACAACACATTTCTAATTTTAAACTTTTAGGCCTTAAATCTATTTAGTTAATCAGTTTAAAGTGCACACCACAATTTTAGAATTTTTAAAACTAAAACTGCTTTAAGTAAGATAAAGTTGTTTAAGACTGACTTTCCGTCCTGTCAGTACAATTTTTTTGATGTTCTTGTGCAATGCATCTAAATGGCGAAGAAGAGATTTTGCTTCTTTAGAACAGTTTTAAGGCTTAGAAACGTGTTGTGCAACTGGCTCCTGGCGTTTTATGTTAATATACCACGAAAAAGAAAAATCAGCTTCCATCTTACTGGACGTAATTTATGCCCATTAGGCCTTACTAACAATAACAAAGAAAAAAAAACAGGATTAATAATCTTGCTCTACTTTCAAAAAATAAAAAAACAATACCAACGACTCATGAGATCACGTAGGAGGTGCTGTAGAGGCCACAGATGCGAGCCGACCATGTTCCCGTTGCCTTCAGAGATAGCACGTGACTCGACGCAATTTCCGGGCGAGACGATTCAAATGCAGCTTTTTCGCACGACCTCGCTCATCCCAGTGACCATAGCGAGGAAAATGAACTGTTAAAGGTCGAAGTCAGTCACGTGTATATACATGCACGTGCCGCTCGACATTTACCGTGCAGCTGCATGTCCTCAACCAAGGCAACTTGTTTGTGATGTCCGGTGTCAACAAGCTACACAAGGAGAGGTTCAAGGTTTCAAACTCTGGCACTCAAGCGGAATTTATTTTCCCGCCTCGTCACGTGATATTGTTTGATACGCTGCGTCCCACGCACAGTACGAAGGCTTCTGAAGACCTCAACATCCCTCATGTACAACCTTCTCACTTTAATCCACAGGCTGATGGTTTTTCAACGTCCGATCAGATGATGGCATGTGGTAGTTTCCAATTACTTCTTTCGGCGACTATCCGTGTATACGGACTATTAGTATCGATGGCTGGTTTCTTTAGTGTTCGAGACCACGAAACCGCACAACTGTTTGAAGTTTGATGATGATGCCAAGCTGACGCTCGTGTACAGCTGCCTTTATCACCGACCTCCCCCAACCCTACTTCATTCCTTCTCTGTCAAGCATTAGGGCTGCTAGTCGAAATTTTTTTATTATTTATTATCTGCTATTGAGAGCCTTTCCACTTTGCTTAATGGAATTTGCATTATTGTCTTCCGAAGCCAGCCAAATGTTAGAGTGTTAATGCTGTTAATACCATTGCGACCGAGCATTGTTCTCTTTAAAATAGCCGGAGGTATGAAATTTTTAAAATAAGAAATCGAAGGGACACTAGTAAAATTAGAAGGTCTCTGCAAAGATCCAATTTTACCACATCCGGAACAATTCTTTGGCAACCGAAAACTATCATTGACTAGAATGAGAGCATGATGTCTGAAATAACATAAATGAGTGGACTCATTTTGTAAAGGAGGTGCTAAGAAACCCATTATGTCGATGTGTAAGGGAAATCTTGTTATCATTATTTCTTATTAGCTCAATTTGAGCATGCACGGATGTGTGTGTGTGTGTGAGAGAGAGAGAGAGAGAGAGAAAGAGAGTGTGTGTGAAAGAGAGGGAGAAGAGTAGTGAGCGAGAGAAATGGAGGACAAGATGGCGCATGATTGTCGAGTATAACAGCTGGATTTCTATAAACATGTGGTGCCAAAGGTCACTTTAAGGCTCGCACCACACAGTGGTGACTCGGAAAATGAACTGTTAACACGAAGTCAGTCACGTGTATATACATGCACGTGCCGCTCGACATTTACCGTGCAGCTGCATGTCCTCAACCAAGGCAACTTGTTTGTGATGTCCGGTGTCAACAAGCTACACAAGGAGAGGTTCAAGGTTTCAAACTCTGGCACTCAAGCGGAATTTATTTTCCCGCCTCGTCACGTGATATTGTTGATGATGATGATGTCCATTTGTAATGCGCAGGTATCCATTCAGAAGAATGCTCATTGCGCAGCAAAAACAAAAACAAAAAAAGTAAATAAATAGATAAAACACTAGGAAAGTAAAAAATAAAGACAGAAGTTGTTGACAAAAAAGAAAATAGTTCGGGTCTTTTTCCAAAGTCGCATTTTGCATACAACTGTCAATGGTTTGCCAGGCTTGGTGCAGAACGATTTTAACAAAAAGGTTTTATGGAATCGGTGGGTCTGAGGGGACCGATTAACATTATTGATTTTGGCCTTTCAAATATCACTGATCTAGGTATGGAGCTGCAGGAACTTACTAAATAAATAAATAGTTGAGTGCTCGCATCTGAAAGGGAAATTTGTGAAGAGCGTGCGACTGCTCTGGTTCTATGTGGAACTCAGGGCAAGAATAGCCTGAGGCGGGGTTTTTATCGGCAGACGTACTTTTCTCTCTATTTCTTTGCGAGATATCAAACATGAAGTCGGTTGTCTTGGTGGCCTTTGCAGAGGTGGGCCATATGTCATCCGAGACTTGTAATGCCTTTTCTGTTGAGGTCAGAGCCTGCGTCAGTAACATCGATTAATTTAGATATAGACCAACGGTGGCGAAAGTTCCTTGGGGGAGTGAAGAAATAAAATCAAACTGGAGTAATGTATTCAAATGTCAGAGGCGCTTGTGATCAACGGTCAGATCCTGGACTCATTGGAAAGGCTACAGCCGACGTCAGGGAACAAACCTAAAGGGGTGTATGAAACACACCGAGTAGTAAGAACCAACAAAGTGGTTGTGTAAGCAAGGCAGCGCCACATGCAAGCAGTCGAGCATCTTTCTGACCAAGATGCAGCAGGGTCTGACCGGGTTGTGAGGATGATATTCTGCGCTGGTGATAACTAGACAGCAACTCTTCTCTGTCCCTTCCCTAACTACCTTCCGTGTTTGACTCATTGTGTGTGTGTGTGTGTGTGTGTGAGAGAGAGAGAGAGAGAGAGAGCGTGCTTAGCTGATTGTGAACACACACACACACACACACACACACACACACACACACACACACACACACGTACTACTTTTTAAGGTGAAGTAACCGTTATTTACTGACTTAATTTAGAGCACTCTTGGTGTAGTTTGGCTGAGTGAAGGGAAACAACCTACAAATATACGGAAATGACGTTGACTACAGTTGTTTCGCTGAATATATCTGTATTTCGACTTGTTTGCACTGTGAGAGCTCTGTCTTCCTGGCGACAGCTCTCGTCCAGGCACTCTACTGACCCCCTCTGCTAGTTGTTTCGAGTCACGCAAGCACGGCGAGTGGTGGTAAATTGGTTGACCTATGTACTAGTGCTGGCTCGTCACCAATGATCGAGTGGGATTCATAAAAACAATGTTAATGAACCGATAGAATACTCTCTTTTTTAAAATTTATTTATTTTCCGATTTTTTTTATTTTGCTTATTTAATCTTCATAGTTTCGAAGACGCCCCACATGTGTATCCTTACTATATTACATTGTATTGCAACTTCTCTGACCTTTTCTTTATAGACAATGAAGACTAGAATATAGTTGGCAAGATGAGTATTATCATGCTGAAGGTTCATTTGGTGCTCGTCATTGGCGCATTACACTTTAACGAGTCCAAAATAACTTAGAAAGTAGCGTGCATGGCAAGATACTAGTTTTCTCAATAAGCTTCATTTCTCCTGGGAGGTTGGAGCTGTGTGCGGGGATGAGATAGCTCGCCATATCTGATACATAACACCAAACAATTAGCACACAATCGTTCTGTCACAACATCATACATGAGACTTGGCTTTGATCCTGATACACAATGGTGTCACTTGACTCCAATTACCACTTTCTAGTTTTCCTGAGCATCTTAGTTCGTGAACGGTCGCGAGTTTTCCGTCAGTCTTGTCCTGTGTGATTTCCATTTAAAGTGTTTGTCATTACCTCCCGACGGTCATGTGATTCTTCTCTATTTTCCTTTCTCCCATTATTCTGTCATCACTCTCCATCATCCGGGATCTTGCTGACCCAAAAGCCGCTGGCCCTCGGTTTCGCAAGGGAGACAATTCAGAAATGCATCCGAGTTCTCATCATCTGAGAAAGCTCTAATAGTGCAATCGTACCTTCTAGAGTCGTTCTCGGATGATCTGGCCGTTTTCCGAAAAAAAAAACCGATTTGCTGAAATTGTCTTTCCTCGGACGATCTATCACGTCGGCGAAAGAATGAAATAAATCCTGCTCTTAGGCGCAAATGATCCTTTATGTCTCTAATAGGATTAGCTGATATAGGAGTAGTAGCTAAATCTCTGTTTTATTGGCCAGTCGTCATCTTGAGTGTCACTCGAAATTAAGGATTTCTCATCCCCTGTTCTGGAAGAAAAGACTACATTGCAAAATGTTTTAGCTAAAAATCTCTTATTTAGTTGATTAGGAGAGAGATCATCCTTATATCCAGAAGTATTAATGGATAAAATGTCATTGATAAGTCATTTATTACTGAGCATGATTTATAAATTTTAGTTCCGTGTGTAGCTGTTAAGCGAATGAAGAGAGTTTAAACTCGTTACGTTCGATCCGGAAAAGCGAACATTGTGATATAGTGCAAAAGCCAAAACACACACACACACACACAATTTGCAAAAAAATGTTAGTGTAGGTAAAAATAACCTAAACGGACGCATATAGACAATAGTACTAAATGAAAAACTAAATTCAGTCCTAAAATCTTCATTGGACCACCGGACACTGTTGCCCCTTTACAGAAGAGTGGTCTTCAATCAAAATTGGCTTCGACATGCGTGTGAGGAGACAGCTACAGCCTAGTTCCACACAGACCTGACAGGAGCTGAGGTGTAAGTGATCTGCTGGTTGAATTGTTATAACATGCACTAAAATCCCACGCTGAAATTTATTATTCTGTCGTAAAGGTCCAACTACATTTCACTCACTAACATCCGACACAAAAGTGTCGTTTAGGGTCTGATACCAGTTTCTATCGTTTAAGCCCAACTTACCATTTAACTTGCGTTCTCCTGTAAGTGTCTAGTTACGCCTCGAAGAGCGACACTGCGGGCATTTCAATGTAATCTGAGCTGTTTCGAGGCACACCACTTTATTACAGATCGGGAGAAATGTCCATTTACTATGGTTGCATGTACCACGCCACTTTAGATTCGTCAGGAACTGGAGGTGAATTATAGTGACAGGTCCTTCGCAGATAATCTAAGAGGTGTAAGTGAACTTGGCGACACCAAAGTACTCATCTAATAGAAACGCTTGGAAGTGTGGGCGGGCCAAGGTCGTGAAGGCCCTCCACCCAGCGAGTGGGTGTCGATGGAGCTTTTCGTGATTTCATGCGTGCAGCCAGAAATTACCCGACTGGTATCTCCTCCCATCCCATCAGCCCCTGTCTGGCACTGACACTTCCTCGTGCGAGAAATTGCGACCGCACGTGCTGAACATGGCGACAAAGAGAAGGCATCGGGGAGACGATGGGAATGTGGCCGCTGTGAGTCTAGACACATGGCGTAAGGTTGGCGCATGGCGGACACTTCTCCATCTTGTCGAGAGTCTTGTGCCAGGCTGCTGTCGCCAAGGCGACTGATTTAAGGCTGCCTTAAATAACTCCGTGCACTGAATTCCAAGAAAAGTGGAAACCGTGCAGTCGTTTTGCAATCAGTTTACTAGTTCTTTGGTCTCAGGGTGGTAACATGCCATGCTGGCTTTCCCATTTCCTAAGAGGAAAGCAACAGTTAGTGTTTTGCTTACAAATGCTTAGACTTTTATGATATAATTATATACCCTTCTTCCCCATTGAGGACTGTAGCTTTAAAATTAGTGCTTGATACGAATAGGGGGTAGGAAATGCATTTTTGAATTGATGAGGTATATCTGTTTTAATAGACACACCTTGTGGAATTTTAGTTTTCCATGACCATACTAATAAAATTCCACCTTCACTTGGCTATCGTGCTTTGAATGAAAACAACTCAATGAGTCAAGTAAGCATTAATGTTGCCCCTTTTCGCATGAACGAAGATGATTTTTGTGTAAATACAAACGCATGCCTATCTGCAGTATACGTTAATCATTTGGGCATACTTGCTATGAGTGCGATATATCTCGAGTTCATTCTCAGAAAAAAAACCCATAGACCAGCCACAGCAAATGGAGTTAAACTTTTCCTACTGTTTGGGGTCGCGGGGATCAAATCAAGGAATAAGATGGGTTTACTGTGATTAACAAAAGTAGGGGGAAAAGGTGACATCGATTAACATCAAGGGAACCAACGATGAGGCATCAGGAAAAGCTGCGGATTGCATTCGATTTCTGATGAGGATTGACACGATCATAGTGCAGGGGTCAATACAGTCGGAGTTTCGGCAATGCAAGTAGGTATTATATAGATTCGAGACTTACTTGAGCTTTCCATCAAAGGGTATCTTTGATCTTTGATTATCGTCTCTGTATAATCTATTTTAAATGGAGAACGGGTGGTCCGGTGGCGCAACGGTTAGCACCTGTCACCAAAACTGTGGGGGTTGGCTGTCCTTGGTTCAGCTCTCGTCTCGGGCACGCAGTTCTTTCTCTGCATGAGGAATTTTTTTACAGGGATGCTTGCTTTGTAATCAAAAAGCCTTAGTTGCTGGCTCGGTAAAAAGCAGCATATCCCCCACCCCTTAAGTGGAGAATTATTTTCTGTGTAGCCAGCACGAAGTTTTGAAGGGTAAACTTATGTCTGTCACTGTGCCATCATGTCTTGTGAAGAAATCAATGTTCTACCTCTCACCACACCTGTAGATCAATAGCCAGTACATAAAATCACTATTGGTGCCAGTTATTTCTGAACTAATGAATCCTCTCCGACCTCACTGCATTTCAATCTGTTTCAGGCATCATGACGAGAACCACGCTAACATTCTAAACTCCTTCTGGATGATAGCAATAACATTCTTGTCTATTGGTTACGGAGACATTGTGCCTAACACTTACTGCGGCAGGTTCATCGCCATATCCGTTGGTACCATGGTAAGTTTACTATGTTTAGCTTTAAAAAGCCTTACCATTCTCGGTTTGATACCATGGTAAATTCATTGTCACTCTTCTGGAAACCCTACTTCGCTACAACTGTCAATTGACTATAGGGCTAGTCTGCTGATGTCCCATGGCTAGCCTGCTGGCCGACATTTGGCACTATGGTAAATTTACTATGGTTAGTTTAATACTCTCTTTCGGTATCATTGTAAGTTCACACTAGCTAGTACTGTGACCTTTCTTTACTAGAATGGTAATGTTCCTGTAGCTAGTCTAGCAATCCTCTCTTGTTACCAAGCCTCACTAGAGTCAGCCTCAATCCTAACACTCAGCATGATCGGAGTCTCCACATGCCTCGTTTGCCCTGTAATTCTAATCTTAATGGAGAAAAATACCAAAGACGAGTATGAGTTTTCTTTTAAGATGTAAGCCGACGGCATATTAAAAGAAGCTCCTGCAATTTTAGGCGGAATTCTGTAACTTGATCATCTGTCGAAGAATATCGACTGCTTCAAGGTGCTTAACCGCGAATGCTTTTATTTAATTTTGGGCACAGACTATTGACAGTGAGTCCGAAAGTCGATAAGGCAACAGTGGCCAAGGAGACAGCGTTTGGCTGTGCTATCAGGTTAGAGAGTCCCTAAAGTCACAATGTTACTCGCGGCAGTTAGCAAAGGTATCATCGGAGATGTCCATTGCTTGGCGAACAGGACAGAGGGGTAGGTCCCCGTACAGTTTCTGGGGTAGTTTTATCGATGAAGTAGAATAGAATGGCATGTAGGAACTTTCTAATCTGATTTAGTTAGTAAATTAAGAAAATGGGAAAGGGTCGATAACTCGTGCTTGTGGACCCGAAAGAAAGGGAAGAGAACTATAAGGGTAAAAGAAATCAAGTCTGTAATCACATTAAAAAAAGAAAGAAATTTCTTGAATTTTCCGCCTTATAAAAAATAATATATAGTGCTCAAGGCTTACTAGCGCCCCTATACCGAATTTATTTCTTTTTGTTCTTCATTCTCTCTTTCTTCTTATTGTTTTGTTGTTGCTGCGTGTAGAGTACGAGATGTGTCTGAAGAGTAACAGGACTGGTGTCACAAGCAACTTATTTCCATTCCAAACAACAAACCACATGGTTTTCCATTCAAAGTAATGTACTTTTTCATCCCTCTCTGCCATGTTTGTGTCCACTGCTGGAAGGATTTTTCTGGGATGCCCCCTGAGCTCCGTTATTACGGCCCTCATGATGGCCTCCAAGCTGCACTTGCTCACAGCGCCCTGAGCATCTATGAGTTTCTGGCCAAGAAGAACATTGTCGTACTGGAACAACCTCCCTATTCACCTGATCTTGCCTCATGTGACAATGAAGATCCGTTTTTGAAGGCGTTGAGGCCCTCAAGAGGGCCGTAACAAGGGGGCTGAAGGGCGTCCCAGAAGAATCCTTCCAGCTATGCATAGACAGAGGGCATAGAAGGAAGAAAAAGTGTATTAGACGCGAGTGGGATTACTTTGAAGAGGAAACCGTGCAGTTTCTTGTTCGGAATTGAAATAAATTGTTTCTGACACCAGTCCATTTACTTTTTAGACAAACCTCGTATAATGTCTTTGTCTTTTCAGGGAGCAGGTGTAACAGCATTAGTCGTGGCTGTCATTGCACGCAAGCTGGAGCTTAGTCGGGCGGAGAAGCACGTGCATAATTTCATGATGGATACACAGCTAACCAAAAGGGTCAGTAGGTTAAGTCTGCTTTATGTCTTTTGTGAAATTCCACAAGATATCAGAAAAATAATTCACCTTCGTGATCAATGATCCCTTTTTTAATACTAACAAGAAGTCCACCTGTCATTTTGGCCCTGGTTTGATTCTCGGAATGTGGACGCAGTTCCACACTGAATGTTACATAAGAGGTTATTACGAGGAAAGGAAACCATAATACTTGCTTCAAGTAAGTCCTATTGTAGATATTGAAGGATTCTGATTTATTACGGTTTCATCCCTTCACAGACTTTTGCCTCACAGATAGATTTAGTTTTTTTGTTGGTGGTGGTGCTTTTATTGTGAAGACCTGAGCGGGAAAGACTCCAAACGGAGCTTAGTGGTGTACAAAGCCAAGTGCTTCTAAACTTTCCCACATCACAACCAAACATAAGCATCATTACTTTATAAGGAATATTGGTTGCATTGATTACATGTCGGCAGGTGTGCATTTACTCGTTAATCGCTACCAATGAATTGACAAACTTTTTATTTTATTCAAATGACACATTATCTCTCTATCCCACAGTTAAAAAACGCTGCAGCTAACGTCTTGCGGGAAACTTGGTTAATATACAAATACACCAAACTGGTCAAGAAGGTCAATCCTAGCAAAGTGCGCTCTCATCAACGGAAGTTTTTGCAGGCAATACACAGGTAAGAGTTTTTTTTCCAGTGATCAGCTTTCACGAATAGTGTACGGCGACTAGTTACCAATATGGGTATCCTGTGAAAAGAATAAAAGCATTATCGATGAAATAAAGATCAAGGAAACACCTAAAAGATGGTTTTGAGCTTTTACCCTTTGTAACAAAAGTTAAAAAGATTTATTTTTCTTTACACGTTCTTTCGTTTTGGAATGTCACAATAATTTGATAAAATTTACCATAATTCTTGACAGCCTTCGAAGAGTGAAAATGGACCAACGAAAACTTGAGGAAAATCAAAGTACGCTTGTTGATATGGCAAAGGTAAAGTCATTTTGTTTATAAATAATATTCTTCCTCTCTTTTCCCTACAGAACCAAAATCCATTTTTCGTTATTAATTGCTACTGAGAAGATTTTAGCAGCTTCTGAGTTCAAATTATGTTTTGTTACCAGATCAGAACTAGTCATTTAATCATAACTTAAAAGCGACGATCACTAAAAACATTCTTTTTCATTATACTATAACCACTTTTGTAGATAACTAATTCTGTTCAAGTCATATGTGATCTAGACTTTCAAGTACAATGCAAATAGAAATGAATAAGTGGTGCATCGATTGGTTGAAATTAAACAAGGTTTTGTTTACTTTATCCTTGTTTATTTACTAAGAATAACATGCATAGTTTAATATCTATCAACAATTTAGCAACATAAATTCCAGGGCGGGGTCATAGTTATTTGTATCTTTATCCCCACATAGCCAGGCCTATGGGCTACTGTATGTGTGCAAACATAATATTATTGTTTATATTATTGTTTATACGATTATTTATACGACTATGCCCTAATCTAAGTCCAGTTTAGGGTAACACTACTTTGCTGTAGGCACCAGCAGGGAGTTTTCATTCCTCTCTAGTAGTGAAGCCAAATAAAGAAATACATTACAAGTAGAATATTTTTCTTTCTAAAATTCATATTTTTAGCAGCTGTTTTAGAGGGTTTATCGAGATTTTAACCATTTATCTTAAAACAATTAGTGATAGTTGCATGAAACATGCGAGCAGGGAATCTTCGATGGACATTGTCGTCGCACGTTGATCTGGCATCACACTGTGAAACGATATGTAACGGGATACATTAAAAGTAAAATAAAAACAAAATAGGCTGACAATATTTAAATATAGGTATATAGATACAGCTTAGAAGATTGACATTTTCTTCATTATGGTGCTCCGGCTCAGTCACTTGGAGACTAATGCTCTTTTGGTGTATATACATACAGTATAGCAAACCGGTCCTGAAATGGAAAACTATATCATCCGATACTAATAATAATAAATTATTTATAAGTATTTGTTTAAAATAATATTAGCAATATATAGTATAATCTGTTAAATAAAAAATATATATTATTTATAATAAAACAAAATAATGTCTAATGTATAAAACAGAAGCGAAAAGATACAACTTTTGCATTTGTTGTTTAAAGTTCAGTAAGTCGTAGGATCAGCTCTTGTTTTGGGGCATGCAAACTCTCTCAATGTATAAGTAGGCTTTTTGAGTATATATAGCTCTTGCATATAGTTGATATTTAGTACATACTTATTCAAACAACTTTATGGCAAAGAGGAATCGTCAGAAATAGGGCATAACTATAACCTGCTACTCAAACTTTTTCTTAGTTCATCAGATATGCCATTTTTAATGTAAGATGTTTTAGGGAAAAAAATCGGGTAGCAAAATATGGAAAGAAAAAGACCATTAACCCACCAAAAGAGCATTAGGTCCTCAAAGTTATTACAAAAAAGCTCTGGTTACCTTCTTTTCTGTGGCACTAGCTGACCACTTTCACTTATACTCTGGCAGTAATAAAAAAAACAAAAACGAAAAGAGCTTCTTATGGTTTATACCACCACCTTGATTATAATCTACATTTGAATCAATACTTCATGTTATCCTTGACTACCCCTGTAAATGAACATTCGTCTTTTGTGTTCCATTCCTCCATTAAAGGAATCTGTCTTGGATTGTCTTATGAAATGAACATTTGTATGAGCTTAAATTAAATGAAGTGCTTAATTTTGAAAGACCATCATAAAGTCTCTAAATGAACACGTGACACTGACAAATGTTCATGCACTGAACATGGAAGGATGTCGCACCAAGATGGGGAAGTCTAATTATCGCTAACAAAAATGAACCAAACCATTGACTTTATTTATTACTCACTGATGAGTTGATCCCGCTTCCAACCTTTCAATCGTGCAGTGTATGAAATTTTTTCCTCTGGAATTACCTTCTCAAATGTCCGATTTTTCCCCCTTCCAGACTATGTTGTTACAGCCATCCCATGTTTACAGGAAAGGAAAGGAAAAGCTTGGCCTATAGATGAGCGTTTTTCAATTTGTAAACAATCAGCCATTGCGTGGGATGGGGTTTGCTGTGATGTGCACGGCAACTATTTGTTCTTTCACAGTCAGCAGTGAATGGAAACTCCCTGTTATACTTTGGAATGACAACTTCACAGAGAATTTAATATCGCCATCGAAATTTCAACCATTCCATAGCCTTGTTAATGAAGAACAGGATTTTTCCTCTCCTGTTCACAATTCTCCGTTAAAGCAATATTTTGGGGGAAGATGGAAGGACTGAACTTTTTTTTTTTTTACTAATTGTGAGTCAAAGGTCATGTGCATTACCACCGTGTATGAGCTGATTATCTGAGCGTATTAAAATCTGTTATTTTAACCATATTTTTCATGCTTATTAGTCGAGTAGCATATTTTCTTTAGGATATACATTTAGATAGAGTGATTTGTCAGGGATTTCTATATGTGATTCTCAACACATTAGAGGAATAAAGTGTGTAATAATTAATATACTAGCAAAACTGTGTGCTTGAGGAATCAAACGTTTCGGTCCACATTAAATATTAATAATAAATTTCTCTCATTTGAGACTAACATTTTATAGTACTAATTAGTTGATACCAGAAAGTGACCACATGTTTATGGTAGCTTGAGACTAAACATTACTGTGGCTAGAGACAAAAATTGGTGTGGGTGAGTACTGTTCATGCCGACTTGTAGCGATTCCTTTCCTTTCCTTTTGTAGAACTTGGGAATTGAGGGCACACACGAGATGCCGAGTGTGTACATCTCTATCCCTCATGTCGTTTACCTGCAGGTACCACTCCACAGTTCTGACTGGGTGCTGCTGACACGGGCCCTAACTTGCCTTGTCCCGCCTTACCTGCTTTTCTCTGCTCGCTGCTCCATCTTTACGATACTGCTGCAGACTGGTGTGCCAGAAAATGCCATTCTATTGGGAACTTATATTTGAATCCCGTTTTCTTGCCCAGAAGAATAATATGCTTCCAAACTTGACACAATGTCTGCACAGGATCGAAAAGATTGAGAGTTAGATTACAGAACGTGCTCTGTGTAGGCAATAAATGCCAAAGTGAATGCATTGAGTAGCTAGGGCGCAGAAAACATTTAGATGAGTGGTATGTGGCATGAACTTCTATTCTTGCATGTTCAAGTCAGAATTTTGTTGTTTGCAATTATTTGTTTTCTCGTTGAGGACTAGAGGCCGGAGCAGACTCTCCTGAACAATTTATTTCCAAATTTAAAAAGTGATATTACCAATAAAAGTAAATGAGATTATTGGGACACTTGAACATGTTTCCTGAGTATTCTTCGCTGATTTATACATGGGTCACTAATTCAAAGCCAAGCATGGCAGTTGTATCTGTTAAAGGAAGTAACCAGCGTGCTTGGAAATATTTGACACATTTTTACGAGCTTGCCTTTGCTGGGTGGCGAGTTTCATGTACATGTGTGATATTTAATGCATCAGATGGTTATATTTACAAAAAAATATTTCATTCATTTAATCTTCTGTCAACTGTCAAAAGAGAGATATGCGAGGTTTCATACATCGTGTCAAAGAGAGAAGCTGACAAAAGAGACTATAAAATGTTCATGGGATAAGAATGGATTCCTTAAGTGGTAACTGTTTTCAGAAGTAAAACAGTCATTACCACTCAGTGGAGCTAATTGAAGATAAACTGGCTGTCTAACGCATTTTTCAAATGCATGCACTTGTATTTCTATAATCAAATGATGTGGAATTGGTAAACAAAAAGCTTTTGCGCAATGGTACCAAGAAACCTTTGTGCCTGGATCCACCAGACGGCGTAAATCATTGGCTGTGTAGAGCACGCTCAGATGCATCACATGTAACACGGCTTTTGATTGGTTGTGTAGCTTCTCTTCCTTGTTTCCTGCAGCTTGTTGGCGTGTCTCATTGTGTATCAATAACATCTTTCCTGGCGATGATCTAACACGGCCATTGTGCACTTAGTGCATGCAGCTGCAGCGTTCAAGTTGTGTATGTACGTTGTTCGTAGATGTTCGTGGACTATCGTGAGACGACGTGGACGATGTGAACTTGAAGTGTGTTGTGCACTAGTAATACTCTGCACGCAAACCGAGATAAGAAGTTAGTCATCAGTTCTTTTCATCCCTCACAGCTAATTTTGCACACATGGCTGCAAAATATTGGATAATAATCCCAAGGTGCAGAAAATGTTTTTTAAAAAAACAATAGAAAACAGAAACTGTTATCGCGCGGAAGCCACCAGGTGGCGCTGAATCACTGAGTTACCATGCAGAGATTCTGGAATGGCAGCTCGAATCTCTCTCTCTCTTTCTCTTTCCTTTATTCCTTATCTCTGTTTGCGTGTTTGGTTACCAGACCCTGACAAATGTTTTCAATATTTGCTGCGTGTTTGTCTTACTGTAGCAAATATTTCTTTGTTGATTGATATTTTTTTTACACGTTCTGTTTATTTTTGTTCACACAACTTACTATGTTTGTAGTTTATAACAGAGTATTCTTAAATAAGTTTATAATTGTTTCTTATTACTTTTATTCCTGAAATAGCAATTTTTTCATATTTTTTATTACACAGATATTAAGTGTAAAAGATGCAGATGTGTAACAGATGACTAATTTTCTTTAACTTTGGTTTTCATAGTCCTTTTCAACACATGCACATTATATTGTCTCACACTCACCTAGCAATATTGGATTCCTTTTTGTGACTCGAGCACTTTTATGGGCAACACCATACACCCGTCACCTTCTCAGCACTTAGCTTCTAGATGGCCTGATCACGACCCGACGTTGAGCACCATCATTACCTGCTTACCCCCTCCCCCCATGGCCCCTGTCAAAAGCTATAGAACAAAGTCCTGTAGCTTTCAAGGATGAAGAGGTCGATGCATATCTCAGCGTCTCGCAAACGTTGACAGAATTTCCCCATCACTTCTACGGCAGCTACAGGAGATTTTTGAAAAGGATAAAATACTATTTTTTACATATTTTCTTTCTTCTGATCCCTCACCCCAACAGCAGGCAGTCTGGACAACACTATTCAGTATTTTCCGAGTGGGTAATAAAATATCGATAGTAGCAACCATTCTTCATCCTTTTTAACAATCGAAAAATATAAAACAGTCAATTATCTTCTGCTCACTGATCGTGATGAGTCGTTTGGAACCAACTGTAAAATATGTTAAAATGTTGTTTGTAAAGGTAGACCCCCGA
Source organism: Marisa cornuarietis (assembly GCA_004794655.1). Lineage (NCBI taxonomy): Eukaryota > Metazoa > Mollusca > Gastropoda > Architaenioglossa > Ampullariidae > Marisa > Marisa cornuarietis. The sequence continues at coordinate 206,198 of SMMW01000047.1, read as the reverse complement.
ACACCACAGAGCAGCTTCAGTTATTAAATGCTGAAGTTACCAATAATTGGCAACAGACGCAGACTAACAATTCTCAGAACCTTTCCATGTAGGAAAAAATCAGTCTGTCCTTGCTATAAACAAGTTTCTCGTGTTTCCAGCTGACTAGCTGGTGCTGCAAGATATCTCATATTTATCACAACTGAGACTGATTGAGTTAAATTTACCGTTTGTTGTGTTGAAATGCAAAACTAAGTTCTGTTTATCTGATTATGCCTACTTGGACAGACACAGACCAACATCCATGAGATGGTTTCGGAAATGCACACCAACCAGACAAACCTGGAAAAGCGAGTGAGCAAGATTGAAGACAAGCTGGCAACACTACAGGTACAGGGAGCTACTGCAATGGCTAGAATAGTTTCGGTTCTTGATTTTCTTTTTCTGGTTTCCAGAATGCGAGATAGTTAAGCTTTGTGGTAATTTTGTAGAGAATTGAGCACGAGGAACATTAATCTCTACTTTCCTCAAACTTGAACTGAACACTTTCAATAATCTAATGTTTAATCTAGTAAACAGATTTTAATGCTTTTGGTCTTGAGGTTAAATCAATGGCAGGTAGTAAAGATGACATTGCTGTAATTGACTGTTAAGAGGCAGGAATTTTACAGTCTGGGTGGAAGAACACAAATAGGGTTTTGGAAAATATTCATAAACCTGTTGCCTGACTGGAGAGTTAAAGTCCGTCATTAAATATTAAAACAAACATGGTGGATAAACAAAGGTAGCTTCGATCGACGAGACTACAAAGTTCTATGAGTAGAGTAAACATTATAAACTAGAGTTAAACTGTTCAAAGCCACGTGATTAAATTTAAAATTGTCGTTGTGTGACTCTTTTCGTATCATAGCAGTCGATCTGCATTTTATTCAAGAGGGTCTTTTACAGCAAATATTTTATTGGGGGTTGTTTGAATGTTGTTCTTGTTCCACTCGACAGATTCACCTGGACGCTTTACCGGAGCTGATCACAAGGTCCATCAGGGGCCACTTTCAACCGGAACTGGAGATGCGTCCCTCCAGTGGTGGCCACATCACCCCTTCAGCCAGCAGTGGTCCCCGGCCCTTGTCGGACTTCGTCGGCATGCGTCGTATAGTGGGTCCCACTCGCCAACGAAGGCCATTCCAAACCCAGGCGTCGTTTGGAGGCTTTAGTAGCATCAGCAATCACAACAACAACATGAGCCGGCCGAACCTCTCTGGACCCGGAACCGGAAGTGACAGCCAAATAAAGAACGGCTAACTGGGAGCCATCTTGTTCAGAAGGGAAAGATTGGAGTTCACTCTCTGGTCTGAAAATGGAGAGTGGTACTTATGATTTGGGGTCTTTTGGCCCCTGATAGTTACAGTTCCTGAAGAATACCGTAATCATCGGTTGTCGGTCTTCCCCCAACCTCTCCATTTGGCTTCGCTGGCAAGGAACGTGACATACTAGTGCTTGAGCTAGCCGTTGCTATGGTGACAAGACAAATGAAGGAGGTAACCCGTGAGCAGGCGACTAAAGGACCTGATAAACTGAGAAGGGCAGATGAAAAGTGAATGTAAGGTGTGATCCCTTGACCAGTCATGCAACCATAAGCTGGGTGGTTACCAAATGAAACTGGCAATCAAAAGAGTCTTGAAGAAAATGAGGACCCTGAAGACTGAAGACAAAAAAAATAAGGACTATTCGGAAAAAAAATATATATATATATAATTGTAATTAATGTGTACTGCTCTCCTCTTGAGGGCATAAACAAGATGCTATCGCTAATAACATTTGGGATGTAATTTTAAACAAATTTTATGTCCGCTTTAGTTTAAAATGAAATGTTTTTAATCTATTGTATGGAGAGAGAGCCCTTCGTTCTGCACAGAAAAGAGGGTTAAGACATTGTGTCAGGTAGATGTAACCTGAATAGCACGTGACCATTGGGTGTGGCTAGAAGAAAAAACTATGGCACAGGATGCGTGCAGACAGTGTACTCAGGAAAAAGAGTTATAGGCCCGGGGTATTCGAACTTTCCTCTGTGAATAAGACTGCTGTGATACGAGAGTTCCATAATGAACAGACTTATCTCCTTCGTAGGGTAATGTGTCCAGTCTCAATGTATTACTGGACTTATTCTCATGTCTGCAGTTGTTGCTTTACCAAAATATTTCGCGTGAGGAATGTTATGCTTGAAGTGATTGTTTTTTTATGTTCAGAGAGGTATATGGACAAACCCAGAAAAGAAAGAAAAGTCAGGTGGTGGTTTTTATACCGAAGATCTCTCGCTATATATTCTTTGTTTTTTCTATGCTGTTGCGACTCGCAAACATTGACAACTGATCTGAATATTTTTTTAAGATGTCTTTATGTTTGGATGTATCATTTCTAAATTATTAGGTCTGATTAAATAAGTGCTATGTCCAATTCATTAAGACATCCATCGCCCATAACCTGTAAAAATATGAACTCTGCATCAATTTTGTAGCTCTGAGTGAATTAGTTTCCCCATATGTTATCCTTTCAGTAATCCTAAACATTATATGTCGTGAGTTTCTGTCTCTCTGGCCATTAGAGAGAAAAAAAGATGTCGTGTGACTGTTTACTAGTAAGGACAGTAGCTTCAGTAGCCTGCAAGAAGAGAAGGCGGCTTTGTAGGTTGAGGACAGAAAATCTTTGTTCCAATCGATTCATTCAAAACATCTCACACTGCGACTAAGGAAATAGTCGAGTCTTGAGTAAAGTAGTACAGGGAAATAACTGGTAGCAGGACATCATGTTTCAGGCGTAAAGGTTAACGACCATGATCTAGAAATAAGTGATATTGATATTTACCTCCTTTATCTTTATTTCTAATTTTCAATCTTTCTATTTCCCTTTCTTCCTTTTTTTCAATCTCTCTATCTTTAAAGAAGTTCATTTACGAAAACATCTCACGCCTGATATCCTGATGAGAAGCCAAGCCATTAAGGTTAGAGGTCATGATATAGAAAAAGGTTTGTTGATTTGTCCGTCTTTCACGTTTTCTTATTTTCTTTTTTTTTTCTTCCTTTTTCTTCTAGTTTATGCCCATTACGAGTATGACTAACACGTCCTTCTCATGACAAGCCACATCATTTGCTAGGTCCTAGTTCCGCTTGGCAGCGCATGGTATGCATCGCCAGTACGTGTGCCTTATGTAGTGTCCAGTATATTTGCTTAAGTGTCACCTTTAGCTTAAACCTACAGAGGTTGTTTTGTTGTTGTTATGAAGTGGCCTCTTCCCTGTTTTCTGTAAATCTTGTCTTCATATCATCTTGCTTTTGCCGCAAAGCGGGGTTGTCGCCATCACTAACCCAAAGGTGTGGACTAACACTAGTTCCCATCAGAAAAACATTCATTTTCAACCATCTAGAGTGCGGATCCAGTAAGGCAGTCAAAAACAGGAAAATAACCAGACTTTGCAGGAGCTAACTTTGTTACCTGCTTGCGTTGGCAATGATTTTTGTTCGAGTTGCGAATGAAATATAATAAATTCCACGTAAACGTTTGTTCTACCTTTATTAGATTATGTCAGTTGTATCTGCATCCTGACAAGCAAACTTCTGTACTGTATCAACACACAGAGGGGCAAGAAGCATTTTAGTGACTTGTACATGCGTGTAAAATTTATAAGAGTCATTCTTATAGCAAATCACAACTCTATTCATACGTGTCATTACATTGTTGATTGCTATTGTTCATTTAGAGAAATTGTAAAAAAAAAAAAAATCAAAAGTGTATGGTCCCTCAAAACAGCTGTCTCCTTCCTAATTTCTAGAAAAACAGATGGGCCTCATTCGCTTTCGAGAGGATTGAACAAAATCTACTGAAGGTTTATCTCATTTCTTGACAGTCTTTTGCTGGTTACAAGTTTTTTTTTCATGATTGGTAGTTTCAGAACCAGTTTGTGATCAGAACTACAGTAGCAGTACCTAAGCATGGATAATTTCTGCTTTTTATAGATATTTGAACGACTACAGTTTTAGGTCTGCTCAAAACATTTCTTTTCGTGTTGCTTTCTACCAAAAAGGTGTATTTCCGCGTCAAAGAAATTTCATGATGGCCTTTCGAAAGTTGATAAATTTGTCTTAAAAACCTTGCCAGCCTTTTATACTATTGCTTTATTACCACATCATGACGCATTGCAAAAAAACTGGATTTTTATCTTACTGGTTGAATTATTTTTCTTAAAGGCTTTCTTAGTTTAATTCTAAGAACATAAGACTGAAATCTGGTTTTGTATGTCTAATGCGTGCATATTTTTTTTGTAAATCTGACCTTGTGAAACAAAGTATCGACCCCTGCATTGTATGTCTGCAGCTGGGACCTTTGATTTGTAATAAATACTCCGTCACGTCTCATATAAACATTATATATCCGGCTCTAAAGGCTTATACCGTTTTAAGAATAATGATGTTTTTTATCCACCTGAGATTTTCTAAAAGACCCCCTTCCTTTTCATTGACCTTTGTTTTCAGATAAAGAAGAGAAATCTGAAAATAGTTTGCAAATGATTGTCGCCGTGTCAGCAACACATGTTATATTACACAGGAGAAAGATTAATATCCCAGGGAATAAGAATCCCTATCGCCTGCGGTTAATCTCCGAGGTTTAATCTTTGTATAAAGGTTCCTTGTGGCAAACTTCGCTGCTAACCATTTCTGTCTCTTCAGTTTTCAGAATTTTGGAGTTTCTTCTGTTCGGTACACAAAACGGCGCATATTCTGTTCTTGCACACTGGCATTGAGCATGGGACTCGATAAGTTTCATGTGACTTGCCCTTACGTGAAGTAAGTAAACACGACCAAGAGCGAATGGTCGTGTGGTGGCAGTGACACAAAATCGTATTTTTGATTAATGAAAAGCTGTTTTTACAAGAATTTTTCAGTAAAAATAAAATATATCGTCAATATTCTACGGACGATCTAATAAACTCACGGCATTTTTTGTTGGTTGACAAATCTTCACAACTGACTAAAAGTCACAATACCTGCTTGCATAGCGATTAATAAGCACTCATGTCATTTTTGTTCTAACTTATCCTCCCAAATTTGTATACCATTAATTTAAGTAAGTGCTACTAATATTTTTTAAAGTTAAGAATATTCTAAATTAATAGTCGCCCACCATTAAGGTAAAGCCATTTTTTAAATTAAAATTTTAATGTTGGGACAATTTTTTTATAGTAGGCAAAATGTCAAGATTCAATTTTAGGGACTATAGCTATTCCTTTGATGTTTTTGGTTATATATGAACTGTAAATAATACTACATTCACATCAAAACAAGAACACACATCTAGCCCATATTATAATATCAGTCACTACAATACTCACTAAAACAAGATAAATAATAACTATATCATATAAGATGTATATATAATAATTTAATATACATGATTTTATATCATCCGTATAAATAGAGTAAAATAATGTGAATATGAGGTAAATAAATGAGGGCCAGTTGTGCAGAGGCTTTGTTAAAGAGCTGATCAAGTGGCACGCATAGGTGGCTTATTGTAACCAAGTGTAAACAGAGCTGGTGTAGTTTTACATTTTGTCTAGTAACATTGCTACCATAAAAAGATTTTTTTGACTTAATGCAGATAACGTAGGACGTTTTCTCATAAGACTCATTCAGATTTTTGAACATTAGCTCAAAAATATAGAAATCGGTCCGCTTGTTTACCCACACTAAGGGAGGTCACTCACAGCTCAGAATGCCAATCTTCTGAACTTCATCGTACAGTTCAGAGACAAAAAAGCAAATCCTGTTGTTTTCTCATTTTTTTCTGCCTTTTTAGTCACAATGGACAAGCCAGTAACAAAGGCTTTATCCTAGCTCGCTGCTATTATTGAAAGCGTAGTGAGAGCTTTACAAGTTCCACTCGTCTACCAAATGTTATAATTGCGTCTTTCTCCTTTTGTTTAGAAAAAAAGACTATGATAAAACCACTTAAAGTTTAAAAAAATATACCAAGAGTAATCTTTCTCTTGCATAAGTGTTCAGCTGACCCGCGTACTCAACCACTAATCATCTAATAATCGATAACCCTGCCAGCGAACTCTTCCTCCCCTCCTCTCTCACTCTTATATATATATATATGTGTGTGTGTGAAGAGGTAGACAGAGAGAGAGAGAGCTTACTCATGTGCATATTATCATGTTTGTGTGCGTTTGTGTGGTGATCTGGGATTCTGTGTGCACATCAGCGTATTGAGTCAGAAGTGAAAGATCTGTGTGTACGTGTGCGTGCCTGCGTGCATTCGGGATCTTCGTGTTGTGCACTTCATAATAAAACACGTTTTGTAGCCTCAGTTTCGCGATATATTGTTAACACGTTCCACGCCTTCTCAGTCTTTAGGAAGGCCTTTCCCTGTTGTTACCCGAAAAACTTTTCCATACATTGGTATATCTAGCTAAAGACAAGCATATTTCATTGTTTTATTTTGTTGAGTTTGTATTTCATGTCTTCGTGTTGTCACCTCAATTTTTGAGTTACCTGTGCATGGTAATTAGGTGTAAACATAAAAAATGTCCTCTTAAGCATGGTAAATTAGCAATGATAGATCCATCGATTCATCCATCACGGAACTGGAATGCCTCTTTTTCTGGGGGACGTTAGGTTTTTTTGCGACAATGTGCCGGTTTCCATTTCCTCAAACTGGGAAGAGGAGATGTATCCGACTTTTTCTAAGATTCCAAGATTTTTATAAATATTCAAATTGGAAGTTTTAAAAAAGAAAGTCTTTCCCATGCTCAGCTTAAAAGCAATCAATTGGCTACTCCTGTTTTTGTACGTATATTGATGTTCGCTTGTTCTTGGCAATGATCCTGGGTGTAAGCGTTTGGGGCGAGACATGCTTTGAAAGACAAAGAATCCAAACGTTCAATCTTCCAGTTTTCCATTAGCATAAATAAATTTGTGTACATAAAGCTATCTTAAATTGTTCAAAAAAATTTACTAATCTATTAAAGCTGTACAATAATTAGACGTTTCATTCCATTACAGCCTTACCTCTAAACTCGCCATGATGGTCCCGCGAGTCGATATGCAATTTCCCAAACCCTGTCCATCACCCGCCCTCTTTCCCCTCGTAAGTGGCATCTGTATACAGGGCTGGCTGCCTTGCCGTGATGTAGCCTTAGTTGCTGGCTCGGTGTAAAGCACCAATCCTCCCTCCCCTCATATAAATGCTACTTCTGGCGCGTGCATGTCAAACGTCATATGACAAATTAACCTCCGACACTTACCTCCGACACAAATATTTTACATATTACACACGCCTCAAACTGATATTAAAAAATATTTTGTAAACAAAAGATTTCAAAAGATTTCCTTCTCACGTAGGTTGGGAAAGGAAAGGGAAAAATTACTAATGGGAGACAACCACAAAACATTTGATCACGTCTAAAAATAGGTAGCCTCCCTTAGATTTGCTCGTCTGAAAAAGAAGCAAGGGGAAGAAATAAGCTGAAGATCATTTATTCAAATCCGACCTTATGTTAAGCCCAATGTTAACTTCCTCCTCCGTGAATTTTATAGCCCACTTATATTTCAGTCTATGCGTTGTACCGTTTGTCTTTCAGCTCAGAGACATGTGTACGCATAATAAAGAAACAATTCACGAACTTGTTTTTGTCTGGGATATTTTACTGTGTCACAAGTACTTATATATATATATATATAACGAGGTTTTAAAAATTGTATATCAAATTATGTAGTACATCACTTTCTGGACGTAAGACTTTCCCTGAATTCTCAGTGGTTGAGGGGAAGAGCTTGGAAGAAGGGGTTTACTCCCTTATTAAGCTAGCAAGTTTCAGTTACATCCCCTCATGGGTATGTGGTCCTTCAAAAAAAAAAAAAAAAAAACCTAAAAAATCTTTACAGTCGTACTTTAGTTACTACAGGCAGTACTCTTCCCACTATTATTTTTTAGCCCTTTTCTTTTTACTTTTGATGTCCTCCCGTTCGACCCGATAACAGCGACAGGAACAATTGGATACGATGTCTTTGCATTGTTTTTCTTATTAAATTAGAAGATGATTTAAGGAAGGTATCAGAACGATTTAGAAGTAGAGGAGGTAACTCTGAAAACTATTATGCAATTCTTCATACAGGTTTGTGCCCCTTGTACCTCCTACCATTTCAACTTTACCTAGTTATGAATGAATAACGAATATTAAAAGGACGGGAAATAATAATTATGGTCTTTTTGAACCAAACGAAAGTCTCATTCGATAGAGTGAAGATTAAAACTGTAAAAATTGAACTCGACAGTAGCGTCATCAATGCAAGAGTCGAGTCTGAAGAATGTAAACACCGAGTAAGTTCACACGCGGATGTATTTGAAAATCTGGATTCTGAACAAAGGCGGGGGGGGCGGCAGACCATCAGATACAAGCGCCTAAACAAAACAAAACCAAAAAGAAAGAAAGGTAAAAAACTAAAAGATATTGCAACTGTTAGAGTCCTAAAAGTAATCTCTAAACTTATAAAGGGTAGCCCTTCAAATATTTTTTAAATCAAGTAAAACGATATCTCGCCATTAGAATTGCTTCGTGCTCAAGCATTTCGATTCTCGAAAGAATACTGTTTTGGTGTTCAACAACTTCCTCGGCACTTGACTCCTTGACGCTCCGGGGTGAAACAAAGAAGAAAGCACTAGGTCAATGTCAAGAAACCAAGACCTGTCATGGTACATGATTTCATCTTCTGTACATATAATACACACGTATAACAGACGATCATTATGGCCCCCCAAGAAACATTCAACGTCAAACCCCACAACCTTCATGTCAAAGCACACAATCCCGATATCACATCGGGGAATCATTACATCAAGCAAACAATCCCAATGTCAAAGGAAACCAGCAGACAGTTTCATCCCTTAACTGCAGCATAAAACTGCAGGCGAACTCCATCACGTGCGGTGCCGCAGCATGCGAGACCATTTGGTGCACACGTCACTACAGCGACATCCGCTTATCGCCGTTTACTCTTAACGTCACCACATGAGGTGGTCGCGATGTCGATGACCGTACTGTAAACTTTCGAAACACGGATGTCCTAAGAGGTTCCGGCTCGACTGGTGCCTGGCGTGAAAGTCAGATAAAGAATGTAGGATACAATGTCTTAATACATTTGATGTAGCGGGCGTGTTAATCACCCATTACACCGAAGATACTGCCAAGCATTGTATTGGTGGTTAGAAACATGACTGGTAGTGAGAAGCACCACCGTCAGTGGAAATGTAAGACAACCTACAGGACAAACCTACAGTATTGTTACGTACACAATTTGCTATAGATATCGATTACAAAAAATACGCATCTAGTAATAAGTTCATTTTCTTTTAGTCTATATTTTTTTTTTGGGGGGGGGTTGTGTGGGGGGCGTGGTTAGAAGTAGAGGAGGTGGGCAGTTTCATTCAACATTTTGACTAGGAATAGAATTTTACAAAAATCTTGTTTTTGCCAGCCGCTTGCTGGACGGTTCTCTCCCTTTACATTTTGCTTCTGTCCTCACGTCGTCGACTTGCACCTCAGGCGACTCGTACACACCCACTATGTACACATTGTACACTAGTGCAAGTGCTTGACATTAGCCACTGCACATTGACATTATCGTTGACGAAGAGTCAGACGACGTGGCGCGTGACGATTACTAAGGAGGCACCGACTTTCTCTCTCCCTTTTTCAGAGATGATACAACCTTATCGTGCAGCTAACATCAGTGCCTCCAATAAGAAAACCGGGATAATCTAATAGAAAAGGGTGCTGAGCTAAATGGTCAAGTTGTAATCATGTTCTAGTGTGACTGGTTAGAAATCAAGGCCTTTGATGAGTTACCTTCTCAAAGGGTTGTTCTCAAGATAGTAGACAACTACTAGTATTGATAACAGTGGTAGTGTAGTACTGGGGTCTTTGTAAAGTTCGTATCCCTGCTTCTGGTGGCCTACACTTTCAGCTAAAAGCTTCGTCATTGTCGATCTCATGATAATAAAGCACAGACCTGACCTGGCCACATATCCCATATGCTTTTTGTGTTTCCTCCTGGACGGTGTTTATAAAGCAGGTGTCGTGAACGTCTGTAGTAATTTCACCCCAGAGATGTAAGATGCTGCAGAGTATTGGAAATAACTTCGTAATGTATCGCCTGCAGTGAAATACAGAGTAGTTATGTGTGTGTGTGTGTGTGTGTGTGTGTGTGTGAGAGAGAGAGAGAGAGAGATTAATGACAGGGTCGTTGCTGGAGGCTGTCGACTGACCCAAAAATCTATCTCAGGACCAGCGACAAGTCACTTCCTTGTGTTGATCGTTGTAGCAGCCCATGGGAGACGTTTATTGACTCGTCGACGACAGGTGACTTATTTACAAAAGGTGAAAGGTGAAGGTCTTTTTTATAAGCGCTGAACGTAAACAGGATCTTGATCTTGCTCCTGCTACTGCTTCGAGTTCTACACTGATTAATTAATTGTGGCTCATGTTAGAGATACTGATAGCTGTAGGTGGTGGTACAGAACTTTTTTAACAGTCAAATTAAATTTTTGGTAAAATTATTGAGTAGAAAATGCAACACTTTTTCACTTTACAGGTCTTGATCGACAGTAACCCAGTTACACACGCCATTTCCTTGAAAACTTTGCTGAAGCACCTCGATACATGTTGCACAGCAAACTAGAGAAACACAGCTTCATGTCTTGCTTAGAGAGATTGCTGTTAGTGTGAACACAGATGATTAAAGCAAGCAAACATCGAATTATGCACTCAACAGAGGGGAAGTGTATCTGACAACAGCATGTTATCATCTGATGATCATCTGGCATACAGTGATAAGGTAAGCAGGCGCCTTCCAGTCTATCGTCGGAAGTCGATGACTAAGACTGTTCTTGCAAGAGGTACGCCGCACTTTGCAGACAAGACTTAAAGATATTACTTTGGAGAACCTGTAGAGGCATTGAAAATATAATAAGAATTAGATAAATCGTACAATCCCATATCAAATATTCACAATCCTTCTCTGTATTGCTCTTTGTATTTAGCCTTGCATATATCTCTCTCTCCTAGTCTTATCCACTTCATCAGTCACTAACATTTCAGTTTCACATCTGTTATCATCATCATCATCGTCACTCTTATTCCTTCACTCTGTTTTTTTGTCATTTATATCCACCACTTTCTATTGTCATCCATCGCCATCATATGTCATCTTACCATCAGAATCATCTTTATATCAGAATAATTTCTGTGTCTCACACAACATTCCTCTGTCACTAATACATTGGGGTTTGGTTGTCCTGGATTCAAATCTCGTCTCGTGCACGTTGTTGCTTTTCTGAATGTGGCAACTGGGTTAGGGATAGGACTTGCTGTTTTGCCTTGATACAACCTTAGTTGCTGACTGCGTAAAAGCACCAGTTCAACTTCTTCATTCCTCACTCATTTCTAACAGTACTTCTACTCATCTCAAAATAATCATTGTGGCTGTTAATTAAGGCTCTCTTTTTCTCTACACCTTAGCTTAGCTGATGTACATATGCCTTGCTGAACTCCCCTTGTTGTTTCTAGAAATTCTCGCTAAAGCGAGGGAAAGAAGTGTTTGTGCAGACAAGGTGTACCTTTGTGTCAGAATTTCCTATCGCAAAAACGCAGGTTTAATGACATTGATAACAAACATTGGTATCATCATTTGCCTTATTCGTGATCATTTATCCTCTTGCTTACCTACAAACTGCGAACTTCTGTCGCATACGAAGGAAGTGTTCTTAATACCTAACATAATGGCAACCATAAGGGACAATATTTTAAAGATGCTTCCCGCCTACGGAGAAGTTTCTCGCATGTATGATGGCATAAGAAGTTTGTTTTTGAAATATAATGAGGATTTAAATTTCTGCTATCACTAGTTCCTGGTGCAGTCGTTCAGTTCACTGATCTTTTAATACGCTTATCGATTTCGCCTTTCTGCAAATCTTTTGTAACCTGCTGCTTCGAATATTTCTTTTGATGTTACCGCAACACGATACAATGGATCTTTATCCAGAGTCTTCAGAGTGGATAGGCTTTGTGCTGCTTCTTTTCTCTGAAAACATTGCACTTCTCTCTATCTACCTCGAACCACTTCATTTTTGTCTGCCTGCATTACATGTGGTGTGTGTGTGTGTGTGTGTGTGTGTGTGTGTGTGTGTGCGCGCGTGCGTGCGTGCGTGCGCGTGCGTGCGTGCGTGCGTGTGTGTGTGTGTGAGTGTGTAATGTTCACAGGCCTGTCTTTTTGTATCTATATATGTGTGCATGTGTGTCTGTGTTCTAACAACGCACACACAAAAGCAAAAGCGTATGAAGGGCGGCGCACAAACATTTATTTGACAATACAAATTACATTGCCACATTGTCTTCCACAGATATACCCCCTCGTAAAAAATTAACCACCAAGAATGCAAAGACAATAATTTTACAACATAAAAATTGCTCTCTCTGAAAAATATATCGATGTTTTATCTCGTTCATTGTGTCTCTCATTTCGTTTTCCTTCCCCATACAGCGCCTCTGGAGGGTAAAATAATAAATTATTTTGTCTTCGTCGGAATGTTAGTGAGTCAGTGAGATATTTCAAGTAATTGAGACAGCCAGTCACTGATAGTATGTGATTCAGTGAGGCATTACCAGTAACTGAGGCAGCCAGTCAAAGATAGTAAGTGATTTAGTGAAACATTACCAGTAATTGAGACAGCCAGTCACTGATAGTATGTGATTCAGTGAGGCATTACCAGTAATTGAGGCAGCCAGTCAAAGATAGTAAGTGATTTAGTGAAACATCACCAGTAATTGAGACAGCCAGCAACTGATAGTAAGTGATTCAGTGAGGCATTACCAGTAATTGAGGCAGCCAGTCAAAGATAGTAAGGGATTCATTGAAACATTACCAGTAATTGAGGCAGCCAGTCACAGATAGTAAGTGATTCAGTGAAACATTACCAGCAAGTGAGGCAGTTAGTCACTGATAGTAAGTGATTCAGTGAAACATTACCAGTAATTGAAGCAGCCAGTCACAGATAGTAAGTGATTCAGTGAAACATTACCAGCAAGTGAGGCAGCCAGTCACTGATAGTAAGTGACTCAGTGAGACATTACCAGTAATTCAGGCAGCCAGTCACTGATAGTGAGGGAGTCAGTGAAACATTACCAGCAAGTGAGGCAGCCACTATTGAGAGATTGTCGTCGGACAGGCTTCAGCACGTGTCACGATTCTCTCTCCATACGCCAGGTTTCGTACACAAGCTTTAACACTTACTTCTGTGTATTAAATACTTCTTCCTCCTCTCAGGCACATTTAAACGATGATCAGAGCAAAGCCTGTTTATGTACTTTCATTTCATTCCATCCGCTGTTACTTGTCTGAACAGTGATCTTTTTATGAACACGATACAAAATGCAGTAGACATTTAACAACAAGCCTTATCTTCATTCCAAGTCACATATATCATCAATAAATGTAATGTTTTAGTAATGAACATCTTTTATCGCATATCGATTCTTCGTACTCCGCAAAAGAAAGTGAAGCAGCTTCGTTATAAATATGAAAGTTTTGATAAAGCACTACAGCAAGCAAGTTCAAATTCTGCCTGTGCTTATTTTCAACTCGTAGTATAAAAAATTTCTTTGACAAAGTAAAATGGAAGCAATGTGAAAAGTTGCAGTTTAGCCATGTCTGAGTCTTCTATCAAAGATTTTGAATATAAGGGCATGCCCAGAGAAGTAGAAGTGTTTCTTCTTAGTTGTTACAAAACTCGCGCTTCTTTGATTTTTCTCAAACAAAGAAATCGGCCTGTAGCTAGAATCCTATAAGTGAATTTTTCAGGTGCCCAAAATGGCTGCCAATGAGCAGCAGACACTGATTAGGATGAGAGATAAGCATGTAACCACGTGACTAGTTGTAAAGAGGCAAGTGCTCGGTTATTTCACTGTTACCCGACAGAGGAAGTGAGTCTGTGTAAAATATTCTACTCTGGTCATACGGGGGTAGCTGGTCACATGGTCTGGTCGAGAAACTGTGAAGTACTCTTCCTTCAGTTTGCATTCACAACTTCCTTTGCGACTGCGATGAAAAGGCGAGATGGGACAGAACTAGCTTTGTTTGCTTTGGAGCAGACAATCTCCATCTTTCGTAGTTAAATCCTGGAATTATCCTGGACTGCTTTAATCTTGGGATAGATTCATCATAAACAAGATTAATGTAAATTATTTTTCCGTGTTGGTAATGCTGAAAGTGTGCTCAGAACTTTCTTCCTTTTTCCGACAGCGGCAGAAGAGGGCTGTAAACCGTCTGCGAATGGCAGGGATTTTCTTGGCGTAGATGATAGGGTTTAGGAGGCTGTTACAGAACACGAAGATTCCGGTGTAGAGCATTAGGTCGCCTCTCTTGGAGATACTCATGTTGTCTAGTACCCCGGTTACCGAGCAGATCACCACCAGACCTTTCGAGCAATAAAAAAGTTATTAGAGAGTATTAGGGAAAACAATCCTAATCGTTGCTATAGGAACGGTTATAGCGACAGTAAACCATGCGCTTTCATTTATATCCGTGCTTTGAGCTAAGTCAATCAGTTTTACTTGTGTTACCAGAATACCTTTTTAGAGAAATTGAAGTTTCGGTATCTGCAGTGGAGCTTTTATTGGAGCTATAATACTTTTTAGAATTCAATCCTTTTTAGTTGATTTGTAACGTTCCTTCCTGTCAATAATGGCGCGAACAGGATTCTTTCCAGTAAAAATAATTGCTTCCTTGTGAGACTTTAACCCGGAGATATCGAGTTTCAGCTGCCCTGGAAGGATTCATTTTAACATTTTATTTTTCGTTGCGAACTAGGTGGGTGGAGCAGTAGGTATTCTGGAAGACGCATTGATACGGGGATGGCGGATTGGTGAATGGGTGGATGATAAACACGTCATGGCCGTTTATCCGTTGACGGTTCGACGTATTAGGAATTGAATCTCATGACAAATTTATGCCAAAATCAGCAGCCGTAGAAAGTCATGCTTTCGGAAATTAAAAGAAAACCACTGTATACAAAGGTCGGGGAGGAGCGGGTAGAGAGGGGGGGGCTAAAAAAGAAGATTATTCACCCAAAGGAAGCCAGCAAATGAGGTAGACCCCGACGATGATGAAGACAGTCTTCGTGTAGCGCCACACGTGACGATGATCTGACGTGACCTTCGACGTGACCGACCCTTGAGTGGTTGCTATGGCTACAGCGTGCTTCCTAGCCACATGGAACAGCTTCAAGTACAGTATGAGGATGACACAGATGGGCGTGCAGATGACGACACTGTACATCCTGCAGGAGATGACAAAAACATCCAACTGAGCCAATCATATAAATAGTCAAGATAGCTTATTAGAGTAGCTAAGGCGATCATTGTAATCCTTTGTGAAATCGTTTTGTTTTGCATTATGATGATATCTTCTGGGATGTATCATATAGTGGAGCCTTCATGACTGCAATACATAATGGTATCTTCCTAGCATCATTTGCGTGTTCCACTCATGCTTACCTTTAATTTATATAAACTAAACGTAAATTCAAACAAAATAAGTCGAAACAATCGTCATAAAACGTGGGACTGCGGATAGTTGTGGGGGGGGGGGGGTGGAAAGCAAAAGAGGTTTAAGTCGGTAAACTATTTTTTGCGCAATTCTGTGCACATTTGAAGAAACTAATACATCTGGTTGTGCAATGTTCATTTTTATATTACTTTATGTAAAGAATACCTGTGAAACCTATCATTTCTGGTTAGAAAGATACCTCATCGGTTTAGTGATTTTACTGCATTTTACAAATATATATTAAAAACGGATTTTGAGACTAAACGTTTGCCGCAAAAAAATAAAAAAGAATAAAATTTTTCTTTCAGTATTAGCATTTATGGCTTTGACATTTCCACATATATGAGAAAATGAATTTCTTGCCTTAAGTAGTCTGGATTCATGATTTTGAAATAACCACATATAGGATCTCCCGAAGAATTAGTTGCTTCAGCCGAATTCCATCCAAGTAAAGGCAGTGAGCCAATAACGATGCCTAGCAGCCAAACAATTACCATGACAACCCATACGGTCCATTTCTTGCAGACATCAATGTACCTGAAGAAAAATATAAGTACTTCAGCATTAAAAATTCAAATCCTTTCTTCTGTTTGAAGACAATCAGAGAACGCTTAATATTTTTTTCTATTGATTTTTCTTTTTCAAGTTCATCTTAAAGGCATCTCACAATGAGAACTAATTATTCTGAAACGGAAAAGCATAAACTGTAGAAAAGCATTTTATTGACTTATTTTAGATATTGAAAAGACCTTATTCAATAAAATATATACTCAGCAAACGGTATAAAAGTATTTCTAACATTTGACTGAGTTTTATTTCCAGTGTCTTGTACGTTAAAGATCTCGTGTGGTGCAATTTTGTTTTAATAACTGGGTCAAGCTCAATGCACGATGTTGTTTCCCTAAATCTGGAAAGCTCTACCCTTCTCCTTCGTTCTCGAGCATAACCGTGCACCGAGGGAGGTCAGCAACACAGACGTCAGGATTGTACATGGATTTACGGTGTCATGGCTTCATCCAGTGAGAGAGCTGGGACTATTGTTAATTAGGTGTATTTGTGTACAAACGTGACGTTGATCTAATTCTGTGTATGGTGATGTTTGTAGGCGTTTATCAACTCAGAAGTAGGTTATTCACCAATATTTTGGAAAATGGTATCGTGCATTTAGCTTTATCAAGTCATTTGAAAACCCATTGGCACTCCACTTATAAGTCCAGACGTATAAGCCAGTAATTAAACTTCAGGAGCCGTAGTAAGTGTTTGCCCGTGGGCAACATAGGAAACGATGGACAAGCATCTAGTTTCCGAAGTTATAAAATGGTTTCCAGACCCCGCAGATGCTGTTTACACCTAAAGCTATAGTTAAAAAGCGGTCGCAAAGATGCCCTGAGGTAAAGAAACATGTAGTCGTGTCCACGGGGTCTATTTACGTCTATTTTGCTCTAAAGAAACGTTTCTCATTCACTTCATAACTACGGCCCCTGGGGGAAAATCATATATAGTTAACACAAAAATAAGTAACTGATTTAAAAAAAAAAATTCAAATTTGTCACTATACCATGTACCACAAGAAACGTAACTCAACTGTGAGTTACTTACTGATAAGGTAATATGATTTTCATGAACCTGTCTGCCGACAGACACAGCAGGAGAAAAGCACTTATTGCCATAGTGGAGTGAGCTAAACCTAGCCTCAGCAAACACTCCTCCACCACCTGGAAGTAGACGATGTTGTAGACAGACACCCAAAGCACAATAACCCCGACCAGAGCATCCGACAGAGCCAGTCCTGCCACTAGGAGATCAGCAGCCTCGCGTGACTTCCCCTGTCTGACCATGGTGTCCAGAACCAGTCCGTTGAGCATGACAATAAGAACCCCGACATGTGCCTGAAAGAGAAAAAAACAGATTTCTTTTTTTAACACAACTCAAGAAATCTCTGCAAATATCTCTGCGTGGTGCGTTTGTGTAAATGGGATACGCGTGCGTAGATGTCCCTCTGGGGTCTGTAGATGCTACTACAGTTTCATGAATCAATTCATCTATTTGTCTGTTACCCGTTCTTTTATATTATTTGATCTTGTCTTTCTCGTTATGGTTTACATTTCAGTAACAAGAGAGGAAACAAACAGGAAATCAGAATAAAAGGGAGGGAAAAGACAGGATGGTTCAACTCGTATTGTTTCCTCAGTTAAATTTATCGCCTTGATGAATGCCTCCAAGCAATGGTTTTGGACTGAAAACTGATGAAGTGACAGTATGTTCGTCCAATTTCCTCATTTCCATTCTTAAGTGAAACATTTAAAAAGTGTATCCATTGCACTAAATGACATGAAATTTTGCTTCCTGATAATTAGAATTGATTGATTAATAGCATATAAGTTTTATACCTCAACACCTCGCTTAGCAGACACACCCATGAAAGGGCAGCGTAAGCAAAAACTCATACACATCGCAACATTTTTATAAAATTAATTGTTTACTTGTCAACTTCAACACAGGCTGTTTTTGTCTTTATGCTATTAAACGTCTCTGGGGTTTCATTAATGTACGTTGAGAAACTGAAACAGCAGACGACGAAACTAGACGGATTCACCGACTGTCGTGTGTTTCTGGTTCCCAGAATTTCTCGTTTCACTTTTAGGATGTTTATGGACAGATTTCTTTCGCTGTGTTTGTATGCTATATTTGTTGTTGTTTCTTTTCTTTTTTGTTTTGTTTTGTTTCCCGCACACCCACCGTGTATTAAGACATTTAGATGTGGCTTAATCAAGTCAAGCTAAAGCTATTTGAAAGATTTACGATCTTCACAAAGGAGAATTTATCCACTGTTTTTCCTTTTGAGACTTTCACGGTTCATCGCTTTAATTATATTATCAGAGTGTGACATGCTCACGCAGTGCAGTAGATCTCTGAGCTGTGATTTTGTGCAGCCGGCCACTGGAGGCCACAGTGGACCACTTGCTTGCATGTCCAGAAATAAAAACAGCGGAGGAGTCACGTGACGGGACTGAGGGAGGCCGTTTGTTAGCTGAAGGACAGGACAGGTCTGGGTGTCGGTCAGGTTGCCATGCCCCGACGCCGTTTGCCGCCACGACAAAGACAACATTTCGCGGTTCACAAAGGTTAAAAGTCAGTGAGAAAGCCGAGGGTGTGCGTGTCGCTCTGCAGTAGGCCAACACGTGAACTGAGGAAACTAAAACCCAGGGACACAATAGCCAGATGCATAATAAATGTCAGATGGTCGAAGATAAGGCATCCTTAATAAGACATAATGAAGCTCAAGGTTATACATTAACCAATGTATTAATTAATGCAATAAAATTAATTTTGAGCGAATTTTCAAAATCACTGTATCCTATACTTGATGAATAAACCTCTCGATTCCCGCGACACAAGTCTGCGGTTAGGAAGAGGTCAAAGCAGTGAAAACCATAAATGTCCAAGCATAGGGTTAAGTAATGTAACTGTTGTCCAGGACCTTCTGTGTGTTGTTGCACGAAGTTCCCACGTGTCCAATGTTGTCAGTGTTTTCACTTCTTTCTTTCTTTTCCCTTCTTCTTTCTCATGGCGATTTTTCTAGACTTGTTTGGAGGACGAAGTGTGGATGTATGTGCATGTGGGAGGGGGAGGGGTGGGTAAGGACCTATTACGAAAAGAGTTTTGAAATTGTGTAGATCTTTAAGGTATGGGACCTTCTTGACGCACCATTTACCATGAAACGGAATAAAATATACATCAACAAGGAACCGACAGCTGAAATCGCTCGACAGTACCTTCCATGCTTATGCCTCTAAACCAAACATTTAGCTGAATATAACCAGACCCAAAACTCTACCCTCAATCTACAGGGTACGGAGCACACAGCATGCTTGTAAAGTGAACTTGTCAGAAGCACGTGCTGACAAGTTTGCCAAGTATCTGCGCACGTTCGTGTTTCAGCTAAAAAAGAAAATTGGTTCCATTGGCAGGGTGACCAAACAATATCATGCATGAAGTTTTTTATTCGAACACCGTATTATTTCCTCGAAAAATAATCGATGTTTGCAGTAATCAATAATATTCATTTACCTTTTGGCAACCTGACTCTTGTTAATATTTTTATTTAGCTTGCTAGAATGTTTTGCGTGCAAGTCTTTCTGTGAATACTTTTTACTGACCGAAAAGCACTTTGGGTGATGCATGAATATGAGTTCGATAATTTTCCCATTATACTTTTGGTAATTAAAAGCTGGGTTGTCATAATTGAACAGTACTTATCACAAATGTTTAAACTAAAACAAAATTAATCACTTTTATAAAAGACACTTTATTACTTAAAAAGTAAGAAATTCAAATGGGCAGTTCACATAATATTTGAACCAGGTGAAAAATATCTATTTTTACTAAATATTAAATATTAAACCTGACGACGGATATAAAATCGTATGATGATCAAGTTTATTTCAGTAACGTAAGGTATTCCTCGAACGTGAAGGTTTAAGACTGTTCTTTACGAGACCTTAGCCTCTTCACTCACCTATACGCTGTCGTCTCCTGTACAAATATCGAATAATAACCTTAATAACTACAGCTAACATTTCTGACACAACACTTCCACATCCTCTCTTCTGTAATTGCCTTCATATGCGGACACACTGATCCTCTCTCCTGCGTTTACTTAACAAGAAATATCTGTCTGTAATGATTACACTTGTTATCGCTGACAGAGCATGTGGTACAAATGAAATGTCAATATGTTTGCTTACATGTGTACGCACGCGCGCGTGTGTGTGTGCGTGGTCTTTGATCTCATCAGCACCGTTTGCCCGATCCTCACCAATTAGCAGAAATATTGGTTTTGATTCCAGAAAGACACTAGACTTCGTTTGATAAGTGTACGCCTGCAACATGTTTAGTTTCTGCGTCCTAGGATATCACTGCTGGCCCCAATACATTGCAGAATAAATTGCGACCGACGCAGAAGATATTTGTAGACAACATGGTAATATGTCTATGAGAGCAAAAGACAGACAGGGCAGCAGGGAGCTAGAGGCAGGAAACACAAATCGAGGAACAAAGTCGCAGAGAGAGAGAGAGAGAGAAATAATTCAAAGAATCAGTGAGTGAGACAAAACATGTTTCCTCCCTCTTCACTCGAAACCTTGTGTGAAACATGAGTTGTCATTCCGTGACATTAGGAACATGAAGTACAGGTGTTATACTATTACACTACACGAGTGACTCGCATGGATACGCTTGACTAAAATAAAGCTGACAATAAAACCACAACTGGAACCGTTAGCGGCCTAGAGCAACCCGGGCAAATCCGTATAGCCTGGCTAGTTTTCTATTATTATTATTATTATCATCATCATCATCATAATCATCAAAACCCCTTCCTTTTATAAAGCCAGGTTATACTTTCAATTACATTGACATATTCTATATTAATCCTGGAAAGGACTGCATGTTTGTAAGTATTCGGGTTGGTGTGTAGTGTCTTTGTCTGCTGTGTCGCGTCTAATTAGGCAACAATCTCTACTCTGGCTGCATGTACGCCTAATCAATGTTTTCCTTGTTTTTAAAGGTGTTGATGTCAGTTGACATCAGCGGTGTCCTAACGAGCTGTGTGTGTAATATCGCACTGATGCCCATAAGAGGTTTCTCTTGTCCACCCTGTGTGACTGCCGAGGGCTCTTTGTCATGTTTGAGTTGAAAAAGTGCTTAGGGCAACCTCCTCGCTGCGTGGGCTTAACGACATCTCGACGATGTTCGACTTGAGAACAGAAATCCGCCATTTTCTGTCTATGGCGCTCGTGTGCAGTCCTCTCGTCTCGTGCACTGTTTACGATTTTGCTGGAAGTTTATTATTAGATTAATCAACATTGTCGTGCATTTCAGGACGATGTGTGCGCACGTGGAAAAGCCATATCACCGCGTGGTGGTGTATACATCAGAATCGAGTCTTGGTATGATGGAGTTTAATGTATCTCATGTTTTTGAAGCTTTCGGGTTCGGAGCCAGCCTTGGCAGTGCCCGATGGCACAGCGGGAAGCGCATGTTGGTCATTACTACTTGTGACGATAGCCTCGTCTCCTGACAGAGAGAGAGAGACAGGAGAATTTTCTTTTGTCCCACCTCCTTACCAGTATTAACTCTGTCATCATTTCTAGGCAAAATCATTATCTTACAAACAAGCCAATTCAGCTTGCTTTCCTATTCAATATTTTTAACAATTTACAATTTGTGCGTGCAAACAGTGATGATACACATAATTCTGAAATGTCCAAAATATTCTTTCCAAAAGCTTAACACACGGTGCATCCTCACGTTTTCTTCATACCAATCGCTTGACTATTGCCCCTGTATCCAGTACAACATAACTGTATTCACCTGCGCAAACTTACACAAATAATATCTGTATAAAAACTGGAGATTGTGTATTTATCAGTACCCTGACAGGGCTTTCTGTACTTTATCCAACACAGTTTCTCTTAGTCTTCATTTCGTGCCAAGCTATTTTATTTTCTGTGCTCAAGTTTTTCGGATAAAGAATTTTTTACTCCCCGTAAAACATTCACTCAAATACACTCAGGCTTTGATTGTCTTGAGAAAAATTAGAAAATTGCAATAGAGGAATATTATTTGATTGACTGATTTATATCATCTTTCTCCTGGGTTATCTGCGCCGTCTTCTGACTTCAACTGACAGCCACATAGACATAAAATGTATAATCAATTATTTTTTATCGCAAATAGCAGAAGACAACAACTATTATGACAAGAAAATGTATATACAATATTTTATATAATTTCGCATTCAAATTGCGGGGATTATATTCACCTTAGCCGTCGCTCTCAACCAAAAAATGATCATTAATTTAACAGTTGATTTATTGATAATTTGTTTGATAATTTTTATGTCGGTGTTTAATGTATTAATAACTTTATAGATAAAGTAGACCGACGAATACTTTTTCTTAAATATGACGTTGATTTTACAACAATATTTGTGCAAAAGCACGTGTATTGCCTAATAGTTGGAAAGTCCTGAATAAAATACACCCTTTAGTAACATAATGGGGTTTCATAAATACCACACTAAAAAAACAAAACACCTCGAAGCTGCATTTGGTACATTTCTACGCACGCTGCGTAAATGCAAGATCTCAAAGCACCAACAGCTTCCAGAGCACTCACCTGCAGAACAAGGACGAGTAGATGTCTGTAGGTCACATAATTTCCATTTAATGTTGTGAACAATGTACCCGATGGTTTGTCGTCTGTCTGTAAGCCCACATCGTTTTGAGAATCACTGCTTGATCCACTCAGTACGGACTCTGAAGTCGCTGAAGACCCAGCATCCGTTAATGTTTGACCAGACATGTTTCCCTACTGCTAAACGAAGACCATTAATGTGGCTACACACTTGAAGCTGTTTGTCTTGGGGATTACTGGACAATTATTATTCTTTCTCCAATTAGATGCCGTTTGTATTCAGTCTCTCTGCTAATGAATGTGTAGCAGATGGGCTCAAGCCAGACATCGTCCTACTGTGGTCGATGTAACAAAATAAAACGTTTCAGGGTTTCCTTTTTTTAAAGAAAAATTAATTAAAATGTTAGGGAGAGCTCTGCCAGATTTGTGATGAAAAATTGTCAGGAATACTTGTTTCACTTTTGATCACGACTGGAAAATATTATGGTTTAAGATGGCACATTAAACTATTTGCAAGCTTAAGATCGAATATTGAGGCTATTTGTTGAAAGTTTTAATCAAAAAGACAAAAGGAAGTTGAAATCAGCAAAAACAGAAATCTTCTGTCTTCCGAAAATCTGGTGATACTAAGATTTTTTTACTTGCATTTCTTTTCTTAAAATCAGCTGAAGTTTTTCTGCTAAGCCCCTACTCTGTTGATAACTTAAACCAAGGAAAAGAGTAAAAAGTTCTACCACGTCTCCAACGTTGGGTAACGAAGAGTAGAGATGTAACAAGATGTTGAAACTTTCAAGCAACCTTAATCAACTGGGAAATAAAATCATTCGATGCAAAACAGAGATCTGTACCATTGTGATCGCTAGGGGTGTCTTCACTTTAAAAGAAATCCGTACAGCAGAAGTCCAACAATCCATGAAAAGACTATTTCTAGTGTCCACTCAAACCACGGTGTTTAGACACCTTGCACACTTTCTTTAAAAATCTCTTGGTGGCACAACCTGACAGATTGTCTTTCGAGGAGCAGGTAGCTGCATGGCAAGAGGCAGCGTTTACAGTTAACAAAAAGGTGGAGAGGGTTTGAAACCCAATGCGTTGTGTGCAATGCTCTTCCTATGGCTGGGACAAAACTGTGGCGCAGATTTCTAATTCTTTCAACTAATACTCTCATCCTGTTTGCGCCATCTCGTCAGCGGGTATCGGCAGGTAAAT
Source organism: Marisa cornuarietis (assembly GCA_004794655.1). Classification (NCBI taxonomy): domain Eukaryota; kingdom Metazoa; phylum Mollusca; class Gastropoda; order Architaenioglossa; family Ampullariidae; genus Marisa; species Marisa cornuarietis. The sequence continues at coordinate 182,154 of SMMW01000047.1, read as the reverse complement.
CAATATGCTAAGCTCAGCGTGACATGCATTTTATAGTTTGCAATTCACAAAGCAGTCCATAGCGTCGTTCTGAGAGATCCATAAATGTTAATGATGTGTCAGAAAATCTCGCTGAGGATGAAGAAGTGGAAGAAAATTCATGCTGAACAATAAGTTTCATCAACAATGTACCGGGTGCTAGAACTGAAAGTCCTAGAGACCTAGACCCACCTAAAACAGTTTCTGTATTTTCTGAAATTAAAATAAACATTAAGGATTTCCTACCTGACCGTCTTTTATAATAGTTGACTAAATGTTAATTTGTATTGACTTCCTCTGTAAATCGCGTATCAGAGGCTGCTGCTGCGTTTGATAAAGTGGTGAATGAAACTGTACCTTGATTAATGTCGTCTAACACTTTGTTCTTAAGCTTCCACTTGCATAAACCGTTATGAAAGCCCTGTTTACTAACCTTCTGTCTGGCTAGTTGCTCATACGGTCTTTTTCATTTGTTTGTTTGCTTGCTGTCTTGTTCGTTCGTTTATTTTTTTGCTTATATCCATTCCGTCAAGACTCATTATGTGAAATCCATTCACGATTTTTCGTTTATTTGTTTGCTTATATCCATTCCCTCAAGACTCATTATGTGAAATCCACTTCACGATTTTTCGTAAATATGTTCTAGATCGGAACAAATACTACACAAGTCAACTATGTAAACAAGAAATTTAAAATGCTCTCAAAAAATAAGGTTACAAAGTTTTATGACAAAACAAAAGGCATAGAAAGGAACAAAAGACATGGAAAAATAAAGGCAGAGAACGCACTGTTTGCAATTTCTGGTTGCTTTGGCAGCCGGACAGCAACATACAGACAACAGTTAAGAAACATTGGCAAGACGAAAGAATTCTGTTTGATCGTCGACAGCTGAAGACTGTGTGCTTTACACCACCACGCTCATGTAAATTAGATGTGACTGAAAGCGAGGTGAGTTCTAACCAACCATTGAAAACGTATTACACATATCAAAGGAGATACTTAAAAATAAGAATAAAACAGCAATATAATAATGGCAAACAGCACTGTTGTCGATAATAAGTGATACAAATTTGTGTTATTTATATATTCTTCTCATTGTCAAATTCGGAGGACAAGGTCAAGGAAAACCAAACAGTCCCACAGGTTCAAACACCGATATTTCTTGGGGTCGCTATACATCGCCCGTACTGTGAGCCCTAGATGGAGGGAAATTTGCCCATTGTAAAAACAACCTGACAAGTACTGGGGGCAATCTTTTGTATCCTACAGCATGTCTACACTGGAGCCATAAGGCCTGTTCTCTAGAATGCCTCGGAAACAACGAAAACTCAGAGAATGCGCTCTTTGTAACCATCCATCATCTCCGATCTGTGTACTAGTCCAAACAGACTTCCCCCAAACACAAACACACTTCTGCCAATTACTATGCGCGTTCCAGTGTATGCGCTGAGAGATGAGATGACAACAATGTTTGAGTGTGATGCTTTTCTTCCATTTGCCATGCGCATTTGATTGTTAGAGATAATTGGACAAACAGATGCCGTTTGTATTCAGTCCCTCTGCTAATGAAGGTGTAGCAGATGGGCTAAAGCTACACATCTGCCTACCGTGGGTGATGTACACAAATATTACGTTTCAAGATTTCCTTGTTCTAAGAAACATTAATTTAGATATGAGTGTGAGCTCTCTCAGATCCTTGACGAAAAATTGTCAGGAACTTGTTTCACTTTTGAACAAGACTGGAAAACATTAAGGTTTAATATAGCACATCAAACTATTTGAAGGCTTAAGATCTACTATTGAAGCAATTTGCTGAAAGTTTTAATAAAGAAGACGAAGGGAGGTTGAAATCTGCTGTTACTAAGATTTTGTACTTGCATTTGTTTTTTAAAGATCAGCTAAAGTGTTGTTCCCAACCCTCTACTCTGCTGATAACTTAAACCAAGAAAAGAGTGAAAGTTCTACCACGTCCGTAACCTTCGGTAACGAAGAGTAGAGATGTAACAAAGTGTTGACTCTTTAAACCACCTTCATCAACTAAGAATAACGGGTTGTTTCTGGTAAAATTTCTAGGCAAATAAGACAAAAATAAACAATAATTTTCTATATCTGAAAAGAGCTCTCTTTGCCTTTCGCTCCCTTGTGGCCTCTTTCGTTTAGCTATTATGAATACAAATGTAAAATTAATGAATTTCAAGACATTGTTGCTGTACTCAACTGGAGAGAAATCAGATCGTTCTATTATCAGTCACGCTTTCATCCTCCAACCAGTTCTGCTCAAGGGAACTGCTCTTTAGTTGTTAGCAGAAGACAGACATTCTTCTGCGTCGTACACAGAAATGTTCGATTTTAAATTTAAAAGAATTCGGGTAGAAGTGGAGGGAATCACGTTGTTCACTGAATCGGAAAAATGCTCCATCAGAGTATTTAGTCAATGGAAAAAAAACATAAGTACAGAGGAAAAGAACAAACGACATCGTGAAAGACGAAGAAGTCTGTTGAACAAAATTGCGCTTAAAATGAACTTAACACGACGAGACAGAAAATTGTATTCAAATGTCGGTAATGACATTTAATTCTCTTCGAATGCCCTTCAACAATGAATTAAATTTGAAAAAATTAACAGACTTAAGATTTAGGTGCGTGTGTGTGTGGAGGAGGTGGGTGTTTGGGGGGGGGGGTGTGTGTGTGCGTGTGGATGTGCGAGCTCTCTTCTTAATGCAAGACAGATGGGCCGATGGACAAATATTACAGTCAACAAAGAAGTGCCACTAACACTATACTTAATTTAGCATTTTAATATTCTACTAAAATGTAGCTGTGTTATAGCAGTCACTACGTAATTAAAGGACTTCGGACGGATAAAGATAACGAAATTCTGACCTCAACTGATGGTAGTAGCTGTTTACTTGGACCTCGTAAATTTACAAACAATTTTGTGAAGGGAACAGCAGACCGTAGAGGTTATTCATGGTGAACACAAATAAATTTATAAAGGATCAGACAATATTAAACCAGCCGCATTCATAAAGGACCATATTATATATATATATATATATAAACGAGAGAGAGAGAATTTGTTGTCAACTTTGTGCTTACGGAAGATAAGGACCAGCAATGTTCGGGAATCCTTAACCTCTTGCAGGAGAGGTCGAGGGTGCATGGATGAAGGAAGCACGCACGTGTTAAGTCGTAATACTCTAATCCCACTCCCGCTGGCCGACCGTGAAATGCACGTAAAGTATCCTAATACCCTGTGAACTGATACGAAACCAGTCCGTTGTCAGCTTTGACACCAGCTGGTAGATTTGGGACTTTGCACGTAATAATCATGTGTTTAGAGGTAATATGATTAGGCTTCGTATCCAGAGAGGGCACTCGACTGTGAACTGCAGAGATTTCTTAAGTCCATGATTGAAGAGCTCTCCCTACCCACCTATCAGATGTCAGTACAGTCTGTTTTCTCACGGACGTCCAAGGTGTCAGAAGAGGAGCAAATTGCTCCGCATTTCATATCCGCACCCTAAGCACAGTGAACCCTTACAATTACCAGTCCTACCTACACTCCCAGTCTGGTGGCGCAACCCTCACCCATACAATGAGAATTGGCTACCCTGGGTTCAAATCTTGTCTCGGGCACGCAGCTCTTTCTCTGCTTGTCGCATCTGTTTACAGGGTTGGCTGCTTTGACGTGATATTGCCTTAGTTGCTGGCTCGGCGTAAAACACCTCCTCCCCACCCTACATCCACTAGGCTTTGGAATTCATTCCTTGCCTTAACTCATGGTAACCATGTGATAAAAGCGTGTCCTTCCCGCGGATTAGAGGATTCGGATGATGTCAAAAAGGTTGACTGTGTCACAGCATAACGTATTAAAATCTCTGCGAGGAAACTGTGGGAAGTAGGGATAGACTAAACGCGAGAGGATAGGACTTCTTTGCTCCACGCTTTACACGCGACCTCCACCCTTTCACGCCCTCACCCGATTTTGCACGTCCACACGCTCCCAAAACGGTAATTCTTTTCACTGACAACACAGTTACAAAAACAATCCAAATATATCCTAGTAACTAAAAAAAAAATCGAACACGAAATCAAACGGTTGTATACATATCTGTCAGTGGCATATACTAAGAATAACTGTCAGATATATATATATATATACGCTAAACATAGCACTCCGTCCTTAAAAGCTAGCGGCTCTTTGAAACCACACTTGCACGTCCTCAGGACTTGACCTGTTCAGTCACCGCTGTCACCACTGTCACCGCTGTTATCGCTGTCCCCGCTGTCACCACTGTCATCGCTGTCACTGCTGTCACCGCTGTCCTCTTTCTGGCGTCAGTCGTCGCCTGCCACTGCCTCATATCAATCGCTCCAAGTACTGAACAACAGCGGCGATGATCCGAACAGCGGCGATGATCTGACAGGTATCTCACGCAGACGACAAGAAGCTGGGCCAGTGGCGCGATGGAGTTCACCAGCCACTGTCACGCATCACTTGCTGCCGGCAAGGAACGACAGTAGTGGTGATGCAGCTGCCCGGTGTCGGCGCACTTTACTTCTCTCGTCTTCCCGGGAGAAGCACCAGCTCACTTGTGCAACACACTTTTTCTTTTTTTATACAAACCAGACCGCAAGTGCCACTAGGTAGTGACCTACGTTCTAAAAGAACGAACCTCCCTCCTTCAGACCTGCTGCCTATGGCTGTTGACCACTCAGAGACCGTTGTCTTCTGTGGAGTACGAGGAAAGGCGTCTATCGCTAACCTGTTCCACTAACTGGCCAGTTGTTCACATGATTCCCTCCTTACAAACCAAAACAACCATAAACTATCCACACATGTCAACCAAAAAATAAATAGAAAGCCTTTGAAGTCTCGGACTTGTCCCCTACTTTTACCTCTACCCTAACTGTGTACCTTACCTCTCTCTTTTCCCATCTGTAGCTCACGGTCAACCACATACATGACTGCGGTCTGTCAGTCTTTAAAACCGACAGAAAGGCTTCCCCTTAGTGACCACTACGCTGACCGCTTCGTACCCATAATTAACATACTTGACTCGAGTGATATGTTCTGGCCCTCAACCAGGCTGGTTCATGACAATCTCAGCTCCTGTGTCTGCATAGATTCACATGTTGGTCTATGCATTTTCCAAAGCGGCTCTCTTTCCGACTCTTCTTTATCACATATAATTACAACGACGGAGTTTCTTTGAACAACGGCGATAATTAATTCAAGAATGCCAAAGACGGTAGACAAACAAGGGCAATGTACTGAGACAAGATCTTCAGCTTTTTGATACTTTTCTCTGTGCGATGATAATAATAAAATAATAAATCAGATTGGGCCTGATTCTAACTACTGCACAACTCAACTCAACTCAACTCAACACACCACACACACACACACACACACACACACACACACACACACACACACAAACACACACACACACATATAATATGCATGCGTACATGATGATGATGATGATGTATAGGTGTGCAGTGTGTGTGATATGAGCGCGAGCCGTGTGCTGTGTGTATTTATATGAGGTAGTTTTAGTCTGAGCTTGCTTCTGAATGTGTTAGCCTACACGCCAATCGATGACGACGGATGTCAACAAAGAGAGAAAAAAATTTTGAAGGCGATGCTGCGTCTGAAATGTTGAAACAAAGTCTAAGAACTTGAAAGCATTGTGGCATGAATGATATGAAAGCCAAATATAAAGAACTCTTAGTATGCTCTTTATACCTTCAGGCACACACACACACACACACACACACACACACACACACACACACACACACACACACACACACACACACACACACACACACACACACACACACATGCAACTACAAACACGCAATTACAGAAGCAAGCACAGACGTCCACAAAGACAAAAGTACGCAATTAATTTAGAAAGCACGTACATACCTGTAGCACGTTGACGATTAGTTTTGCTGTAGTTATTTCCTGCCCGTTAAGTGTCGCGAACAGAAACCCTGTTCTGGCTTCCTTGCTGCCAGCTGCCAGGTCAGTAGTGGACATGACACCGCCAACTCCACATTGCCTGATCACTTCAACGGTGTACAGACCCCTTGTTTACGGGTCTGTTTATTCCTGCTGTCGATGGCTGTCACATATGGGGCGCCGCACCACGACCACTACACTGTTGCAGGCCCACTGGCTGACCATACACCAACAACTCCCCGGTACATGTCCTCATGTTCTCATCCAATGATCTGACCAGATACGCCTCGTCTACCTTGAACTTCGACACACAAGACGACCCCAGGAACCTTTTATAGGAGGATCTGGAAAATGGAATCAAAGAACAAATTACAAGTCGTGAATTTTTTTAATAGTATAAATAGTACAAACAACTACGCAGCTGATTTATTAATGATCCGTTCTTTGCTGAGGATTGATCATCCTCTTCCGACCATCTCTAAGTACCTGAATAGCACAACCTTTTACCGTCGGCTGCTCGGTCGATTATTGAAGACGCGTTTCTTTGAATAAAAAGAAAAGTTTGAGGAGCACAAATTCGAAAAGAAAAATCGTCAGTTAAAAAAGAAGCAATTATTATACGTAAACTAGCGGTGACAATAACGAAATGTTTTCGTGCAAAGAGGAAAAGACCCGATATGATCCAAACCACACTTTCTATGAATAATTGAATTATTCTGGTGACACGAACGTGTTTCAATGTTTCTTGCTCTCTCGAGACAAATCAGTCAAGAACATCTGGGAGGACAGGTTTTTCTTAATATATATATATATATATACACACACTCAGAGTGACATATATATATATACAATCAGAATGCAATATATTAATCAGGTGGCATGGTTACAGTTTCTCCTTTCAGGGTAGAGATCACGCACCGTGTTGACCCCTCGCTTTCTCCTCAGTCTTTTGTTACTCCCAGCGCACTCGCCCCCACATTAGCCGCTATAAAATAAAAACATTGGTTCTAAATAATTCCTCAGCCTAGCCCTCTACTAAGATTATTTAAGACTATCACTAACTAGTTCTATCTACTGCAACACTACCTACTACTTAACCAATAATGCGATATATTTACTAGGCAATTTAAAGATGCTAGCAGCCGTTGTCTTCCCCAGACTGCGCTCTTGGCTGAGTCTTCTCAGGACTAAGCGACGACTGACTTGCAGGTGGCAGCAGTACTGACCCTAGGGCTCACGTGGTCAGTTTCCTCCAATCATGGCCCTGTGTCCCTACACTACCCACACTACCCACACTACCCTAATGACCCGACGCTGACCTCCCTAACCCTACGTTATTCTAACTGTCCGCTGGTCCGTCTACCCAAACAAAGAACTAGTTTTATAGATACCTAGCCTTATATGCCCCCTTCCCGTACTTTTAGCGCTGTCTACTTTCTCATTTTAGAGTCTGATGACAATCACCCTTCCCCCTCTAAGAAGAAACCCAGTTCGTCGAACGGTTTCCAAACACATTTGTACCGATCTCTATGAAAGAAGGAAGAAAAGAAAAAAATCTCATTACAACATTTCAAAACGGTTATTTACATCGGCTTAATCCTGTTTGTTTAGCTATCAACTTCAGAGTGTCGGCTTCAATGCTTGCGTCACCTGAAATGGGTGGTATGTGGAATCTTTTGTAGTGTCAGTGCCCAGTTCATCAGTCTCCCAATCAATGTTTTTGAACGCTGGAGGTAGGTCAGCGGGCGATGGTCCGTGTGTAAGGTGAACGTCCTACCATACAAGTACTTAGTAAACTTATCAATATCCCACACAATAGGGAGACAGTCCCTTTCTATTGTAGAATATCGAGTCTGTCAGGGATCACAGAAAAATCACAAACTACACACCGACCAACACTGCGTCCCTCACGTGCTCTTTCACGCAAAAAAGTACTAAGACCTGTACGTTGGTTCCTTAATCTCTATCATTTCGTGAGGGCTCGTACTTGTCTTCTTAGGGTAAGATCAAAATTGCATAAATTCAAATACGTTTTCAATTCACAAAGAATTTCAGTAATTTCACATCAACGGCATATAATATATGTCTTTCCATCCTCCATTCATCCGTCCTCAATCAACTACAGTTTCTTCTATAATTCATTCCTCTTTAAATATTCAAAATAAACAGTTTCTCAAAAGATAAACAAATGACCAAAACACACCTACTGTCAAGCCCAGTCAGAATACACGTACTCACAGTTATACACTTTACTATAATAATCCTCTTTGAATGTGTTCAGCTGACTAAGACACACCTTACTATTACGTTCAACAGAATCCACCCAGCGGAACACACAGCAACGGGAGATATGTGAAAGCATACACCAATACTCTGTTTAACAGAATCCACCCAGCAGAACACACAGCAACTGAGAATCTCAAAAGCACACAGCAATACTCTGGATGCAGTCACTTTTTTCTTCTATCTCCAAAACCCGCCCGTTTCATCCTACTCCCAGCAGACGACACTCAACGTCATTCCTCGTTTGACGTCACGCCTTCTACATTCTAAGCCATTTTCACAAGCGTACTTTAAAAGGGTGACTATCCATGCCGCTTGAAACATACAAGGGGGCTAACTCTATTCCTAACATTCCTTAAGTCACACGCCTTTTTTCGTTTTCAACACACTACACACTCTTAACTAGTCAGGGGCTGTATCTCTGATCACTGACAGAGTCTCCCTGTCGAGCAGCTTCCTGCTTGCGTAGAGGATGGGGTGGAGTTCCCCGTTCTCACCCGTTTGTAGAATGGATGCTCCGATCCCTCGACTAGAGGCATCTGTGGGAAGGAGGAAAGCTTTGGAGAATTCGAGAAGTGCAACGAAAGGCTGTGAAGATAACTCTTTTTTTCAGTTGGTCAAGTGCATTCTGACACGTCTCCGTCTAAGTAATACTGGTTGGTTTCTTTTGTATGTGAGATCAATCAACTGTGTCAGAGAAGTTCGGGATGTAACTGCGATAATAGCTCACCAGGCCTATTAATATACCGCGAACCTGTTTCTTTGTTTGTGGAGCCCCTTTTTGCATGATTTTCCACACTTTTAATTCTACTGGTCTGATTGCACCGCACCCTATGATATGGCAAAGAAATTCTCACTCCCTGAAGCTGATCTGTACTTTTTGGGGGGCGGACTGTCAGCCCGCTGGCAGCGAATCTTGAATGAGAAACGTCGAGAGCCGTGACATGTTCCTCCCACGTGGCAATCAAGATATCGTCAAAGAAACTCATTGCTTGATTGGTGTGGAGGTCCAGCTTCCTCATCATTCTTGTAAAAGTAATGAGAGCTGTCACCAACCTGAAAGACATTTTACGGAACTGAGGCCCGCAGATGTCTTGAATGCCGTTTTGAAACGTCGTCATCTCCGAGATTATTTTGCCACCACCCTTTCAACAGGTCGATTTTGGAAAAGAATGATTTTTCTTTTAACTGAATGAACATTTGCTCTATATCTGGGATAGGTTCGGCGTTATATCGAGTGAGGCAATTTAGAGCTTGATAGTCGAGAAAAAAAGCGTGTTGAACCGTCGGGTTAACCGACAAGGACGACAAGAGAGCAGAAAGGTGATGTTGAAAGTTCTATGAAGCCAATGTCTAGAAACTTTGTCACTTCATTGTCGATAATTTTCTTAGACTGAAACGGTAGGGGCTAGCATTTCTGGTGGACTACCTGGACGGAAATCAGTGGGATGGTGTGCTCCTGTAGGTCGGTTTCACAATGTCCGCATGCTTCTGATAGATAGCCCAAATTTCTTGATATTTGGAGGTATCGAGATCAGAATCATTATTAACATCTCTGTATGTCTCTACATGTTGGGTAGGAACCATCTTGAAGTGAACGTCTTTCACATCGGAGTGTTCAGTTGGAAATAACCCCAACCGCAACCGGCGTGACAGGTAGGCAGCCAGCAGTAACTGTAGGCAAATCCTCGGATTGTCGACGTATGTACTGTTTCAACATGTTTATGTGGACAGTCATTTCTGTCCCGCGGACAAGAATGGCATAGTCAGACACACCGTGCGTTTTTTATACTGTGAAGAGCCCTTGCCACGTGAGAAGTAACTTCTTTATATCAGTAAGAGACGAACCAAGACTTCGTCTCCGATTTTAAGTGATCGTACCTTTGATTTAAGATCATGAATTTGCTTGTATCTACTTCCTGCTTGTTGGACTGACTCTCAACATTTCAGCTAACGAGTTCCTAAGGTCTACTACGTACCGGTAGGTAGTGCAAGCTTCCTGGAGTTCCGACTCATATATCTATACATTGCACAAGATTACCGTAGGACCTCGAGGGGATCGTTCATAAAGAAGCTCGAATGGTGAGAATCCCGTGAAACATTGAGGGATCTCACGATATGCAGAGAGGAGGGATGAGGGGTATCTATCCCAGCCTGAGGGTTTCTTGTTAGCGACCTTCTTCATCATGACTTTCAAGGTCCCGTTAAATCTTTCCACAAGGCCGTTCTTTTGGGCGTGGTATGGTGTACCATGAATTTGTCGTACGGATAGAAGGCGCATGACCAATTTCATAATAACAAAGTAAATTGTGACCATTAATCTGAGAGAATGATGTTTGGAACAACGAGCATGGTAAAGATTTCAACAAATGCTTTGGCAACAGCCTCGGAATCAATGGACTTGAGGCCCATAGCTTCGGGGTATTGAGTAGTAAAGTCAACATATGTCAAAACCCATCGGTGACTTCGACCTGAGGGTGGTCATATGGGACCAGTGATGTCGATGCCTACTCGCTCGAAAGGAATCTCAGACATAGGCATTTAATGTAGCGGTTGAAATGGCAAAGAAGCGTTGACAAATGTCACATGAGCGACAGTACTGCACCACATCTTTACTTATACCTGACCAAAAGAACGAGGGTGTGATTCTTTTCAAGGTACTACCTTGTGACCCAAAAACAATCTATCCTGAGCTGAGACTAGGACTGCTTCCCTGAACCTTGTAGGAACAAGTAGTTTTACAGTAGCCTTCTTCGAAGACGTTTGATAGAACCGCGTGTATAGTAAGAGTGAGTGCATAGTCTCGGGAGCTTCGCCACGTTGTCACAAGGATCCTTCCTTCAAAGCGTGGAACCGGATCAGTGTCTGTGTACGATGCTCTCCCCAGCAAGACATTAGAAATACACCTAGCAAATTTGTTTTTGGGGCAGAGTCATCATTTGTCACGAAGGTGTTTACACGTTTCTTGTTCTCTCGAGACAAATTAGTCAAGAACATTGGTTAGGACATATATATTTACAGTTTTTCTTTTCACCGGCCGCTGCTTTCGGTAAAGACTTCATGTAAGCGACTAATTAAGAATTATACTTGTAACAATGTCTACTGAGTTAGAAACATTTACAAATATAAAGAAATATGTACTTTACCAATGGTTGCTCTTGTCTAAGCCCATGTATAGAGTTAATAGCTTTTTAACTGTGTGCTTGTACATTTCTTTTGTGTGTCCAGCGTCTGCATCTTCCACACTCAATTTATTATCAAACCCTTTGCACAAAGTGGTTTTCCGCCGGACGGATTTCCTTTCAGCTTTATCGTCAGTAGAAATGTGCATCTCTCAACATATTGAACTTTTCACCTTCTATAGTTCTATAAATAGAACAGCGCAACTTGTTTCCTGTTTTGTGATCTTCTGTCCTGTCTTGTAAGCATTACAACTTTCTCTAAAGGACAATTCTCACGTTGCAATGTACCACAGTTTGTGGGGTTTGCAAGCCTTGTGCAAGGCCTTCCGGTCTTTTTTGCGCACGCCTTGCAAGTAGCCCTGAAGCAAGGACGTGGTTGTACTTGACGCAAGGCAGGACCTACATTTCATGGCTTTAGCCAGTCGGAAAGCTTGAACAGAGTTGGCTCGCTTTTACCTCCGAACTACCACGGGAAAATGACGATGTGGTCTAAAGAGAAATGTTTTATGTTAATATCAGTGTGAGAGAACTACCCATGTATACTAAACTAAGCTCTCACTCCCTTATCCACACCTTCGTCTCTCTCCAACTGCTTTTTCGAGAGAAATGACTGATATTGCCCTAGTCATTTTGCAAGACATCTGCGAGTGGCCTTGCTCTGTGTGTGTGTGTGTGTGTGTGTACGTGCTATCGTGCGCGCGTGTATGGTGTATGTGAAAGAAGTCGTTTTCGGTGCAGTAAAACAAATTCCTAGTTAAGTGTCATGTGGCACACAAGCGAAATCTTCTACTTTCGTGAAATGTGAAGTTTACAACGCAAATCGCCATCGCACTGGCAAAAAGTTACGTTTTTTTCGTGTTTTGCATGCAAGTGTTTTTTCCTCACTGAATTCTCAGTCAAGGTGTGCAAAGACTGATCCCTGGCCATACTAGGAGGACGCGCCAGGTGTTTTGTGGCAAAAGGGGACGAGTTTGTTCAGCATAAGTACAGAGTTAACCAAGTGTAGCAGAAGCGGAAATTACCTCATCCCGTGTAACCTGTAACCACTACCTGGTATATTGATATCCTGTTAGGCTAAACCCTCAGGACAAAGCCAGCGAGACATCTTTCCAAAAAGGTCTCGTACGACCGGGAAACAATCTTACAAGTATTTGCTTTGCAGGGTCCGGTTGAGCAAAACACATTCCTGCCAATAATGACAGGAGCAGAACGAGTTTTCGTAGAAACAGCCTCAGCGAAGCGGCAGAATTTGATGGACGCATTCTTCTTTTTTTTCCAGCAGGAGGTGGAGCACTAATGACAGCAATTACCATGAATAGAGGAGGACAGTCCGATCTGTAGCCCACCTGGCCGCGCGGTATTGATGAATTTATCTGTCTCTTATGGGTTTCTTTGTCCACTTGATCGATCTTTTCTCGTGTCTAGCTTCTACTGTAGTTTGTCTGGTTAAAAAAAAACTACTACGTACTTAAGTTGGGTCACTCATTCTTTCTCTTTCACTCTCTTTCTCTCTCTTCATTAAACGAAGTCCAGCTTTTGTTTTTCTTTAACAAAAAATTCTTTTTACGTATAGTTCTTTCCTATGGGAAATGCAGAAGAAGATAAATGAATATTAAATTTCTTTAGCGTAAGAAAAACTATCTTCTTGTAAATTTTAGTTCAAAAAATGGTAAAGGTCGTCCTCTTACGTTTTCAGGTCGTTTGAGGGTGGGGTGTAAGAAATCTAACTTTTCTCGGTTCAGATTTGTAGGAGGGTGAAGCCCATCTCCTCTCTCTCTCTTTTTCTCTCTCTACCTCGCTTCCTCACCTTCCTGAACCCTCTACGAAGTACCCATTCCCAGTTGAGGGAATTTTGCTGCGCTACTCGGTTATCGAACCAGCGCGCCTCTCTTTTCAGGTCCCATCGCTTTAACCACTCGGTTATCCGCTTACCTTCCTTTAGACAGCTAGTCTTGTGGTAACAAAGTTATATCCGCTTTAATTAGTACAATTGTCTGTTAAAACTTACACCTAAAAACATTCATATATCTTAGAAAAAAGAGACCGAAAAGCGAATATTTTCTTAACACAGATCTGCAATGTGTCCAGACCAGTGAACTTCGCTTCACATCAATATTTGGACTGGTACCATTCTGTGCACGGTAGAGTTTGAGTGTACTTTAAACAAACAATCAAGCAAAAAAAGTATGTGCCACTATAAACAGCTTTTATTCTTTTCAACACGACTCCTCTAAGAATACTACGTGCTGAAGTTCATTGCTGGGTGCATTCACTGAAAGCATTTTCTGCACGCTTGCCTTGAGAACCCGGTGTCATATTTTCAACTTGTTATTTTGGCACTTGAAAAAGCCGAGGGAAAAAACGCTTTAAATAAAATCTAGTTCCTTGCTCTATTTTTAATCATGTTAGTACATACATATAAACACACACATATATATATATTTTTTTTTTCCATTTTATCAGTCGATAGAGATTTTGATGTCAAGAGGCTTTCTTCAGAAAACAGATTGTCTGCGTTTTATATCAGTATTTAGATAGCTAGTAGGATGCACTTCTTCTAATAAGTGGGCAACAAAACAAGATACTAAATCCCCAAATCTAGGTGATTGCCAAAATGTCCGTTCTCGAGATACACATTTACAAACATCACCATTCAGAGGAAGAGGTAGACAGGTCTGTACATGAATATATGAAGGCCTTGGCCAGTGGTAGGGGTGTGATCATATGTTAATTAGGCTTTTGTCTGTGCACAAAGGTGGAATCACCAGTTGAACTTCTTTTAGTGCTTGGTAATGTTTGTACACATTATTTCGAGAACAGGTATTCTCCCAGAGTTTCGAAAATTGTGCCACACTGAGCTTTAAATATTCATTAAACACTGTACTGTGGTAGATCTTTAAGCGAAAGATGCTTATATTAGACACAAAGGGTCATCATCCTTGGGAGAAAGTTGAAATTTCTTGGAAAGTTGTTTGACATATAAAAATAACGGATGTTGCAAATCGTAAGCATGAAATAAAACGCAATATCGTATTATTTCCAAATTTTTGGTGGGATACAGTCGACCTAACTTAAAACAACCGCCTTTTACCTTAGTGAAAGACAATGTAATGTAAATACTTTCAGTCTTTGCCTCCGTTTTCTTTAGTGGAAAGTACAAAGACTGCCATTGAAAAGGATTTGTAATATTTTCTACTATCAATTAAAATATCCTGGATTGCCCTAATTATAATTAAAATAGGGGAAGTGGTTAAAGCACTTGTTTGATACCAGTGTGAAGCATCTAACTTTTCCCCTTATTCAGGAACGGGTACCTGACTTCATAAAATTCTACTGTTAGTTGAAGTATGTTTATACCACCAGTGACCAATATATATGGACTGTGGATTCTGAATATCTACTGAGGAGAACTGTCCTCACCCTCTGGGAAACATAAGTGTGAGTAAAAGTGAGAGACTTGTGGATACGATCCTGCAACAGTTTGGTCGTTAACACCTCACTCCCTAAGCGACCTTAAATGGTTCAAGGACGACCGTTTACACACATAGTTGATAAAAAACAAAAGCCTGAGTCCTGACATGAATAAGAGAGATTTGTCTGTTTGATGTTTCTAGACTAGGTTCTGCATCAAGCACGTGATCTAGACGGCTTGTGAAAAGATTGAAGCTGGCAAGATAAGAAGCATTGGTCAAAACCTTTACTTTCTTTTGGCTATAAAGTTTTGTTGCTCAGTTCAGCTTTTTTTTAAGTTGTACCACTCATTGTTTTGTCCAGCGATTTTGCTTTGCTATGTCCGTGATACAAATGTATGCTGTCACCCTCTGTGCGTATTGTCTTTTGTTTTGTTTCTTTTTTGTCTTGTTAAGGATCTAGTGTACACGAAGTATAGTCATGATAAAGCCGTGTACCCGGATTTAGTCTTTGACATGAAAATAAAAAATGAGAGCGAGGAACCTCCGGTTCGGTACAAAGTCAACGAGTTCTTAGATCTTTCGGGTCTAGGTACATCTGGCGTCACATAAAAGTTGTTTTCTTTGGGAATTTTTTTAAAAGAATTATAAAAATAATTCGAGAGGGTTTCTTAAATGATTAGTCTTTGCTATTAAGCGACTTATGAATAGTTTAGGTGTGTATATACTGAACAGAAAAGAATGTCTGGGTTTATTATTTCTATAGCTTTATTGTTCCATTACCATGTAGCACCTACACATGGCGCCTTCAAAAGGCCCTCAATAGTCGTATGTGGCAGGATTGCATTGGCTTACGATCTTCTTTTATGTTATTGCGTTGATAACCTCTTGTCGTTATCTTTGCATCTATAGGTCGATAACGGTAACTGTAACAGAGATCGCAAAGAGAGGTTGTCGGCATTTGCATTCAACCAGAGAAGTGGTTCTTTTTGATGTGGTTCTATGTGCGTGGGCGCTCGCATGTGGTTATGTATGTGTGTGCGTGTGTCCGTGCGTGCATGCTCGCGGGTTGTTGTAAGCGCGCACCTCTGTGCGTACCTTTACCCTTTACCTAGCCGGACATAAAATGATTTTGTGCAACAGGCAGGATTTCCATGTACAAAGCAACACCTTGAAAAAACTGTAGTCACCTGAACTTGGGGTTTAAATGCCCTAAGACAGCAATGTGATGTTTGTTGCTTTTCTTGACGTTAGTGTTGTCGCTGTTTCAAACCTGTTTGTCAGCCGTACCTGGCACGTAACGAGCCAGAGTGTTAGTAAACATAATTGTTGTTCGGGATGTTGATGTACACTTTAATGACGGGGTCTTGCGGGCATTTTTTGTAGATCAAGGATGTACCACATCCGGGAAGACACAACATTGTTCTTCTTTTTCTCAGTTTCGTTCTTCATGATTGATTTTCTTTAGCTTAAAGGCCAGCTTGTGTGCACATTTCAAAATGATAAAAAAAGGAATTTCTAACGCGTATTTCCTCGTGTGTATGCGAGCTCTATTTGCTTGAAACGAAGCACTTCAAACGGACCAACAGGCTGTACAGGAAACATAAACGTAAGCAAACAATAACAAACACTATAGCAAAAACTTGAACTTTCATGGATGAACAACTGACGATTGAGCGGAATAAATCTCTTGATTATGCACGATAGTTCTTATAGAGATGAATGTCGAGACCGGATTATATGTAGATACAGTTCAAAGAAAACGGCTTAAGATATATCCGAACACTAAGATCTCAGAAGGAACAGAAAAGTTTGTCGAATTTATTCAGTCTGGTGTGTGGCACAGTACAAGCAGACTGAAGAGACCGACTTGGGCCTCAGTAACTCAAATATGTCGTTAAGGCAACACAGTAACACATTGTGTAATTAGTGTGTAATCAGTTTGTAATTAATGAGTAATCAAAGTGTAATCAGCACGAGTTGGAACTGGCAGCCAGTGAATTGAGTGATGAATTTCGTCTTCAAAAGACGATACGAGCGCCGGTTAGCGAGACCACTGTACTCCTTCCTTGACAACTCTACAACAGACGAAAGCTTTTTTTGTGGCCGAAACTAATGGGAAGGATCAATTGTAATGATTCTTCAAAACTAAAGCAAGGTAGACTTACAGACATTGCAGTGACAATCAAGAGATAATGATGTGTCGATGGTAACATCACGATTCCGGACGCTGTGGGGTACACACAGAGAGAGAGAAGAATGTTTACCGCAAAGAAAGTAAAGACAGCAAAGGATGACACACATTTTCTTTTATTTGCAGAAGCTATTAGGAGGACCTCAGTTTTGTTGTCATTCATGGTGAGTTCATTGATGAGCATTCAGAACTTTAACAAAATCTAATGAATGCTGTGTAGTGGTGCTGACCTAGCCTCCGGGAAGCAAAATGATTGCACTGGAAAAGGATTTCACGGTCGAGTGCATCAAAAGCAGGCGACAGACCCAGTATTGACAGTAAGGAGACGTGATGCATGTCACAAGCAGATAGTAAGTCCTTCACCATGTGCACCAACCTCGCCTCAGTCGAATGATTCTCTCGACTGGCTGACTGAAATGCTTCAAGTAGATTTTCACAAAAAACAAAATCGGTTCACAAGCTAGACCAGAAAGGAGAGATTGGAAAGAGGATGATAGTTTCTGAGGTCATTAGGTCCAAAAAGTGTTATCCTGACGTTAGCAACAGCCTCACTTTGGAAAACACACACCTCGCCCATGTTTGAAGAGGTCAAAATGTCGAAGGCATCGTAGAACATGGACGCGCAGGCTTCCCATCAACTCGTAAAATCTGTCACCAATTACCTGTCGCTTTGACGATATGAATGCCCCGGGCTGATGAACAGGCGATGTCAGTGTATGCCTACTTTTGAAGGGGCATGTGTGGAGTGAATTGCTCAGAATTTCGTGCATTAGTCTTTTGTAAGAAAGGAAAACCAGTTTTTAAAACAGGGGTTCCTCTTTGTATTCTGATAGAGAAGTAAAGTCTTTATGTTATCCTTGACACAGGTGTATTCAATCGGAGCTCAGAATCCCTTCATTTTTCTCTCCCACCGTACACCATCCCCCTCCAGCCTCCGCCAATATCCCGTGAAACATTTGCTTTATCACGGTGTTGACGTCCTCCTTCAGAATAAAATTCCCCAAACTTGCTAAATATATTAATCAGCGTGGTCATGCATTAATAATTGTGTAATAAGCGTTTTCTCTTTCAAAACAGAAACCTGAACATGTGGCAGTGTGCATGAGATTTACAAATGCAACACCACTATCGTATGAATAAATCGCCGGTACACAGAAAGTAAGCTAACCCAAACAAGATGAAAACATCGACAAGTGCGTTTCTTTCAGTCCTTGTAGTTCGTGACTCGACAAAGTAACATGAGAAAGAGATTTAAGCTGTGCCAGCCTGTTGAAAGCACTTTGTATGACCCGACCAGACGGCCGCAAACAAACAGAGACAGTTTATTTTCAGTTTGCATGGTCCGCATGGAGAATAGGCATGGGGAGGATAGGGGAGGAGAGGAGGAGGAGGTAGGGGTAGATGATTTTTTTTCTCACTGCGTAAATATGTTTGGAAAGAATGTTAGATGTTCAGTGGAGATATCACCTCCTGAACACGTCACAACCCCTTCCCACCTGTGACCGAAAATCTGTACAATAGTGCGGATGGTAGTTTTGTTCTTACTTCTCTTCTAACACTCAGCTGTTCTTCTTTTTTTAGAACCTGATTTCTAGCTGTTAGGTGATGAGGCTGGATTCGAAATAGTGAAAGAGAAAGAAAGAGACTGCAGAGACGGACAGACAAACGAACAAGTGAATAATCAGACGAGTAAACGATAAAGCTGACATAAATACATAGAATATATATATATATATATAGTTGTACTAACCTGACTGCCATATGAAATCCATCGCAATGTTCAACTACCACTGCAGTCCGGCGACATCATAATTCTTGCTTCCTTCCCTGTTAGTACGGAAGCCCAGTTGTGGATCAGAGCTAACCTTTGATATCGACCATACAGGCGATGTCGGTGATGCTTGTTGAGCAGGCGGGACAATTACACTTGTTTTCACGATGGACATCGACCAAGGAGAGACAAGCCATGCAAAGAGTTGGAAACAGAAAAGTGAGAAAATACTTATTCTGTGACTATCAAGAGATGCAAGTTGTCTGCCCTTGAAGCTTATTCTTTAAGCTAGATAGTAACACACGTTTATCTGTGTGTGTGTGTGTGTGTGTGTGTGTGTGTGTGTGTGTGTGTGTGTGATCATGTACCCATGTGTGTGACGTGTTATTATTGCATATACTTGGTAATACTTCCCGCAAACCAGATAAGTCAAATAATATGCATCGACAGGAATATTTACAAAGTTCGGTGCGAAGTAACACTTTTTGTTGTGGGCTGGTGACGGATGCGGCGAACTGATCCGCCCACTGATCCCCCCCGCTGTAAGCTTGGTACTGAAAGGCGCCTCGTGTTATGTGCGGTGTCATAATACAGGACGAGAAGGAAAACATGTTATTCAGTGTCAGGTCAAGATTCAGAAGATCGTTCACTCATCATGTACATTAGACAGTTTACTACCTAATAGTCCCTAGATATTAGTCCCTGGCTAAGCTTTAGATACGCCAGATGAGCTATTCCAGTATATCACAGACCCTACAGTAGACCTAAAATTAGAAACCAGAATATAATAATGAACTTTATTAGTGAGATACGATACACAAAGCTTCAAAAACTAGTGAAACATATATATATATATATCTCATTAACATTTTAAACTGCGATCGTCATTGTCAAACTGATGACATTTTATTCATTTTTGACACAATAAGAGGGGTATTTGACAAATAATAAACGGACGCACGGTCAAACAGCCAGCCATAAAACCCAACCCATTGAAACGATTCTCGTTAAAGCATTTAATTAAGTTCAGTACTGCAAAAACAACCTGCTTCCACATCCCCTTTTCAATATTTATACAGAGCCAGCTTCTCAAATAAATTCGTATCTTTTCCCATTCGGCTTTCAGTAAACACGTGCAGATTAGGTAAATCTCTGATCTAGCATCCAAATTAAGCTCGTCAACCAAAAATTTTTACATTGTTTTGGGCTGAACATTAACACATCGCTGAACTCACCCCGCACGGTGCAAAATACAAACGCATTTAGAGCAGACTTGAACATGGAAAAATTGCGCATCGCAGAGCTTGGGGGGGGGGGGTGAGCAGAAACTCAAGAATACGAATTTCCAGATACAACTTTAACCTGACGCAATAGGCGAATAAAATTACATACTGCAAAAAGGAAAAGTCTGGCTGAGTAAGAGACTAGGTGACAGCGAAGCAGAAAACACAATATCACAATGATTACCAGTACGTCAAGACACACAACCGTCAAGAGCGGCGTCAGCGTTATCTTACCCTCCCCATCTACCGACACCTCGAAACCTCACAGTCTACGACGATGGGGCTGATATAATAATGACTTTTCTCGTGTTTGCGTTTTAGAGATTTTACAGTCAGGAGAAACATGTCATTCAAGGTCTCTGTCTCTCTCTTTCTGTCTCACGCACTGTGACATATTCACGCACAAACCCAAGTACATGCCGAATGAGAGAAGGTGACAGACAGGCACATTTGCACGCAAAGTGTCCTTCTAGCCCATCTAACAATTGTTTATTGTATGCCATTAATTCTCTCAAATACGGAACAAGAACACGAAGACAGTTAAAAATGAAGTCTCCTGATCCGGGTAACTAATCAAGCTTTGGGTGCTCAACGCTAGCCCTATTACATCCCCCCCCCCATCGTGCAATCCACGCAGAACTGTGCGGCGTCCTTAACCGCCCGTTTAAACAGGGGGACAATAACACTGCCAACCTGCCAGACATCACTCTCCCGCTCCAATCCCCCCAGCTACCCAGCTACCCAGGGAGCAAGCCGTTAGACAACCGACAAGTGAACCAGCGAACTAATGAACTAATGAGCCGCTAACACAAGAAACCAGCCAGAGCGGGTACACACCAGTCTGTGAGTAAGAGGCGAGACCAAGAGGCTAATAATTTACAAACTGACACCCGACCCCCTTTGTGACATCAGCAGGGCACATGGTCGGTCGGTACATTTCAAAATTTATTTTCTCCATTTTGTATTTTTTTTCTACAAAGTAGACCATTGACGTCTGGTTGGGATTCAGGCCTGGGGGGCGTATCAGCCTTCTGATCACAAATGAAGCACGTGAGGAATCATGCGCGCTGCGTGGGTTGCAGGCTTATCTCTGAGTGCGCAATTGATTTCAATGTACTAGATTTTTTTTTTAGCCAAAATTATTATTATTTACTTTTTTAAATGTCACCTAAAACTACTTTGTCATTTAATAAAAACACATTAGAACAGATTTGAAACTTTACATGTTCATAACGATATTATTGGATAATCAAAGACACGAAATTATTATTTCTGCTTATGACAGCTGCTTTTTCATGTTATTTTTTTCCTTGGTGTCAAAACGATAAATGTGAAGATCAATTACCAACCCACAGAAATATTGCTATCACAGACAGACGTATGCAGTGTCCGTTATTGAGCTTCGGAATAAAATCTGCATGTACGGGCCTTGTTGTGGTGTTCAATATCCATTAGGTGGGACTTTTCACAACTTTTGTAACCTTTGCACTGTAGAAGTTTCTTTACCTACGATATTGTATGGAGATCTTTAAGTCTGATGCTTCTCTACGATAGACAGGTTCAGCATGTTGCATCCTCATCTTTGACATCTGATTATCATCGCTTTAAGTTGAATTTGTTCTCCCAGACGGATACGATGTTAATAGAATTTCCATTCATTTTGCCCGAATAAAAATGCAAAATCCTTAATTACATTATCAATCAGAAATTCATTTTACACATAGTTGCACTTTAACAGCACAAACATGCTCCTTACATTTTTTATGACCGTTTCTATAACCTGTGATCTTCCTTCCATTGAAAAGACCCAAGTCAAGGTAATATGTCCAAAATAGATGCCCCCCGGGAAACATTCATGGCGGTGCAACCCAGGTCTTGACACTAAAACACCGAGTGTCGCACACAGAGAGATGCCAAGACCATGTTTACTGCACAATATCCCGGATACGCCTGCGTCGTCCAATGAAAATTAGTGTATACAAGTGACACCAGATTAAAAGGGAAAGAAAGGGAGCAGAACATCACAAAAAGGGGGTATCATCGACTTCAGTAACTTCACCGAGCCTAAGGGAAGCTGTTCACCTCCGATACCGGGATTTATAAACCAAGGATTTGTTGACGACGTGAATAAAGTTTTAGAAGATTCAGAAAGGAAGGCAAGGAGTCATGGGGAGACTACTACCTGTGTTTCTCTGTGTGGTACCGATGCTGCTTCTAACAGTGTGGGAAACAGAGCAGGTCTCTGTTGGGCGTGAGTGTCACTCAGTTTTCACTTTAACGATTTGATCTCTCTCACTGTCTCTGACTCTCCCGTGTTTTTTTTCTTCATCCTTTATGTTTAAACGTTTCTTTTTATGCATTTGACTTCTTTCATAACATATTTTTTACCTTTCGACAAAAACATAAATCTACTGAACGTTTTCACTAAGAAGATCCTCGAATGTTTGCACCAGAATGACTGGTTTTCTGTGACCTTCACAGGCATCTTTGCCAAACTTAATAAAACGTTGTATGACATCTGTGCGAGTAAGAACGACCGTTGTGCTGATATGCCTCATTATGGAATTATCTCCCCTTAAAATATCCCGGTAAAACGCTGCCTGCAATTCACTGCGTTAATTATGTTTACTTTTTTTTCTCAAAGAGGGTTCGTAAGCGCAGAACGTCATCCACTCCGAAGAAAGGAGTGACCGCCCCTTGTTTACACGATTACGTTAATGGCCAGAATCTCCGCTCGCACACACTCACGGACGCACACATCATTTATGTCTTTCTGGGGGTAATCTAATACTTGCAGATACCATGACACTGCAGCACCCATACCATCGCCCCATCTGTGCCTGTATGACATACTATAAAGCTATTTTTAAATCTCATGCTTGCCTCCCTTAGGTAGATAGATAAAGAGTGAGAAGGACTGAGGGAAGAACAGAACCATGGCATCTCGCAGTTAGCGAAGAGTCAGATGAGTGATGCGGGAAAACAATGTCAAGAGCATAAAGTAGGTCGTCAAACAGAGACCGGCACGTGCCTGACGTCAGTCCGCAAACACAGTGAACGCGCTGTGGTTCTCTGACCCTCGTGACTCGGTGAGTCTTCACGTCACGTGAGATGTTGGTGTAGTAAACACCAGTCCTCTCCCTCACCTGCCCCATAAACCCTGCTTATCAACTACCCTGATTGTTTTGATACTTTTTCTTCGGTCAGTTGCTTGAAATTCGGGTCGATCTCTTTTTAACTGATGTTGAGATCGTGTCTGAAACTTCAGTGAGCTCTGTTCATCCAGCAACAGTGTGCGAGCCTAAGAAGCAATTTGCTTGCTCGCCGCTATTTTCTATCGTACCCGTTTGAATTTTAGAGTTCTTGTAGCTGCTTTTATTCAGTATAATTAAACAGTTTGTGGGTTGACTTATTTCCTTTGTCAATTAAGTGTTCAGAGATAACAGCTTGTATCAAAAATGGTTTAGATCAGATAAATCTCAAATTTAACCGTCGAGTAGCAGACTTATTATTTTACAATATCGACTCAGCTTATTTCACACTTCAACGCCTACTCCTTGTTCCTCCGACTAAATGATAAATGAAAGATAACAGACAGTGGGCGGTGAGATACGTATAGACACACTGAACAACATAAACATGAGGTACAAAATTAGAAGGTAAAACAATGGATGAAGGTATGAAGGGATGTAGGTACTGTATAAAGTGTGAGATGGAGTCATTACATGATGATTAGCATGACAGACAGTATTGCAAGGGAGGTAAGAATAGTAATTCAGGGATAGTACTTTGTGAACAGGCATGTTTTCAGAGGGCGTTTGAATATAGCCTTGTAGTCAGAGTGACGAATGTGTGTGTAAGAGAGTTGCACTGTTTAGCAGCACAGAGGGAGGACGTCCGTTGTCCGTATCTGACTGTATTTTTGGGAGTGTTGGACAGAATGCGGGAGTCTGATGACAAGAGAAAGTTTCGGGCAGGAGTGTGCACAGACCAGATTCCAGTAAAGTAGCATGTGAAGGAGCCTTTAATAAACAATTCACAGCATAGAATTGAGAGCTTGTAGTCTATTCTAGCTTTAACTGGTTGCCAATGTGTGTCTGAGATGGAGCTGGTGTAAAGCTGAGTGTCATTAGTTAAGGATTGATCAGATTCACAGGGATATAATGTTATGAACATGTGTTACCACCCCTGAACGTCGATGTAACGAGGTAGTCACCCTTGTGTGAGTATAGATTGTCACCCCTGGATTCAATCTTGATATAGGGGGCGTTGTTTGGAAATTGGAAGAGAGAAGCAGACGTGAGAGTTTGGTAGAAAGAAGAATTTGGGAAAGAGGTTAGAATTGCTAGTAACTGTGTGGATGAATAGTAACTGCGTGGATAAATAGTAACTGCGTGGATAAATATTAACTGTATGGAGAAATATTAACTGTGTGGAGAAATATTAACTGTATGGGTTGTTATCGATAAGCGACTGTGTGGTTCCTCGCTTTACTAATTTTCTCAGCTGCTGTGTGATCTCCTGGGAAGATTGTATATCTGTGTGGAGTACGTTTACCTACTGTGGGAATTATTATTGACTTGATCATTTGTCTGCCGTTAAGACTGTCGGAGTTATTTGGTTGATGTATGCTGCCCGTATGATCAACGCCAGTGAACAAGACTGAAAGAGTGGAACTGTTTGCTGTCAACCCCCCCCCCCCCGACAACAGAAGAAGAGAGAACCAGAAGAAAAGAAAACATACTTTAATATAAACTGCTTGTATACATTTGTTTTTGGGTAGACTCAGTGTAGAATATCTGTGATGAACTTTTCTTTTCTCATTTAGTAAAGAATATATTTACGTTCACCCGATTAATAGAAACGTTTAAGCCCACCTGCAGATGTTAGTGATTTGTTTTCTGAAAGAATACGTGTGTAACTCAGTGTTTGCAGGCGTGCTCTGTGCAGTGTGTGTATGTGTCCGAGAGTGTGCTCGTTCCTCAACATTTAATTAGAGTAGTAAGTGGCTTCGTGTACAATCTGAGAGATATGACTGAAACCAGTTGATTGGGGAGCCTGAGAGGCCATAGCGAGTACTAAGTCTATGAATGAAAGTAGTGTGATCTATAGTATCAAAGGCAGCAGACAGGTCTAACATGGTGGGAAATAAGATGTCACCTCTATCCACGGCAGCAAAAATGTCGCTGGTCATGTAGCTGGCACTAGAGCAATATGGCATTTTATTTCAACCTTCATTCAAGAGACTAACTGTCATGACAATGAACGTGGTCACATTTCTATCATGCCCTTGACCAAGGTAATATTTATATATTTTTATGATTTTTATTATTTATTTTTTTCAATAATTATGCTGGTAAGGGGAAGTTTCTGTCATCATCTTGTTCAAAGGAGCATACTATCATAACCTTGAGCATAATGACTTTTTTATTATGATCTTGAGTAGAGTGACATTTCTATCACAACCGTGAGTCTATTGACTTTTCTATCATGATTTTGCCTCCAGGACCTTGAGCCAAGTAACATTGTTATCATGACTGACTGAAGCGAAGTCTCTTTAATGACTTTAAGCAGTATCAGTGCAGTCTTTGACACCTTCCATCACTTTAGTTTTTTCTTTCACTCACCCCCTGCTGTTGTATTTGAAGAGCAGTCGTATAACTATGACTGGATCAAGAAATAATGTGTCAATAAGAAATTAGTTGTTTTTTTTTCTTGCAGCGTTGGAGGTGAGGCTGGTGGGTGGTGCGACTACGAGTGAAGGTCGTCTCGAGGTCCGGAGAAGCAACAGTATCTGGGGTACAGTGTGTGATGATTTCTGGGACATTGAAGACTCAAAAGTCGTCTGCAGGCAGCTGGGCCTCGGAAAACAGGGACAGGTGATAGATGACTAAAAAATATTAAGAAATAGCACATTTGTATAGCGCTTTTTCCAGCGTCAGCAAGTCACAAGGCGTCTAAAATGTAATCACACAGACGTGAGAATATTAATGGTCTCAAAACAAAAAGTTCATTGTTTTTTCAAGGTGAAAATAGTCAGCATAGACACAGCCACTACAGCTAAGTTATACTACCAGCTGCAGCTATGATTTGTAGCAGTAGTATCATTACGACACATACAGACCTGGAGATTAATCATGCGTGTCTCTATACATTAACATTAACACCAAGAATAAGAAGGGTTGCTTTAATTCCTCCGTTTCACTGTCGTGTCGTTTCAGATGGTGAGTGTGACAAGATACGGTGAGGGCACGGGGTCAATATGGCTGGATGATGTTAACTGTACGGGTTCTGAGTCCAACCTGGGTCAGTGTAGCTCTCAGCCGTGGGGCGACCACAACTGTGGCCACAACGAAGACGTAGGAATCGTCTGCTACGAGTCTACAGGTAAGATCAGCTATTCTTCGTCACGTTGATTCACCTGTGTTTGCATTTTAAAGGCACACCCGACAATTCATTTTACAATAATAATTCCCAAGAAATCAGTACACGATTATGCTTAATTTGCAAGGTATAATCCTTCAAACATCGGCATTCTCACCTGCTACTAGGAAAAGCGAAAACAATTACCCGCTACACAGGAGAGCTCGCGTTAAGAGGAAACGATATTTCTAGCAGCGAGTGAGGCTCAGTTCAACAAATTTATGCGTGTTCTCGAGTCAGAAAATAAACAATTTAATCTCTTTCTCTTTCTCTGACTTGGACTCTTGTTTTTTTGTTTCGTCCTTGTCCTGTTTGTTTTAATGTTTCTTTTTATGCACTTGACTTCACCAAGAAGAACAAGACAAAAATGTTAAATATGTTTGCTCCAAAACGATTGGTTTTCTGTGACTTTCACATGAACTTTTGACAAACTTAATTTAACGGTCGATGACATTTGTTGATTTGAGAACGTCCGTTACGCTGCTATGTTTTTTTCACGAAAAATATAAAGAGCCGAGCTAGCAGCAGTTTGAGGACAGAGAGGGCTTGAGAGGCCAGCATGTGATTCACACCAAAGAAAGGAGTGACCGCCCCTTGTTTACACGACTCGTTAGTCGGCAGAATCTTCGCTCGCACGCACAGACACATTTACGCACGTACATATCATTCATGTTTTTCTGGAGTAATCAGATATTTGGAGATACCGTGGCATTGCAGTACCCATACCATTGCCCCATCTGTGCCTGTACTATCAG
The DNA here is from genome assembly GCA_004794655.1 of Marisa cornuarietis. Taxonomy (NCBI): domain Eukaryota; kingdom Metazoa; phylum Mollusca; class Gastropoda; order Architaenioglossa; family Ampullariidae; genus Marisa; species Marisa cornuarietis. The sequence continues at coordinate 154,858 of SMMW01000047.1, read as the reverse complement.
TGCTACTTTTAAATCTCATGCTTACCTCCCTTAGAAAGATAGATAGAGAGTGATAAAGAGGACTAAGTGAAGAACAAAACCATGGCATTTCGCGGTTAGTGAAGAGTCAGATGTTTGATGCGGGAAAACAAGGTCAAGGGCATAAATTAAGTCGTCAAACAGAGACCGGCACGTGCCTGACGTCAGTCCGCAAACACAGTGAACGCGCTGTGGTTCTCTGACCCTCGTGACTCGGTGAGTCTTCACGTCACGTGTAGATGTTAGTGCAGTAAACACCAGTCCTCGCTCTTACTTGCCTCATTAACCCTGTCCATCAATTTCCCCGAGTGTTTTGGTGCTTATTCTTAGGTCAGTTATGTGAAACTGGGCTTGACCTTTTCAACTGATGTTGAGAACCTCTCTGAAACTTTACGAATACTGGTGGCTGCTCAGTGAGCTCTGGTCATCCAGTGACAAAGTGCGAGTCTGAGCAACTATTTGCTTGCTCGCCACTATTTTCTATCCTGCCATTTTAAATTTTGAATTCTCCCAGTAGCTCTTATTCAGCATAAATAAAATAAATAGTTTGTGGGTTGACCTATTTGCTTTTCCAATTAAGTCGACAAAGGTAACACCTTGTGTCAAAAAACACTTCAGATCAGACAAATCTTTAATTTAACCGTCGAAGTACCAAATTTATAATTTTACAATATCGATTCACCTTATTTCACACTTCAATGCCCACTCCCTGTTCCTCCGATTATCGCTTGGACGTGTCCATCATACAACGCTGAGGCCATAGCCGAATCTGATAACAAGGGACATTAAGCTGACACTAGAGCAATGTGATATTCTATTTAAACCTTCAATCAAGAAACTAACTGTCATGACAATGAACCCGGTCACATTTTTGTCATTACCTTTACCGAAGAGACATTTCTATCTTTTTATAGTTTTTTATAATTATTTTTTCAAATTACTACCCTGGTAAGGGGAGGTTTCTGTCATCATCTTGTTCAAAGGAACATACTATCATAATCTTGACCCTAAGGAATTTTCTATTTGGTTCTTGAGTAAGGTGAGATTTATAGCACAAGCTGGAGTCTAATGACTTTTCTATCATGATTTTGCTCAAATAACCTTAAGCCAAGTAATATTTTTATTCTGACCATGACTAAAGCGAAGTCTCTTTCAGGATTGTAACAAATTGCAGTGTTTGACACTTTTGCAAACCTGACTTTTTTCTGTCACTCGACCCCTTCTGTTGCATATCCATATGACTGGGTAAACAAAAAATTAGACAGAAAGAGTTTACTTTTTTTTTGCAGCGTTGGAGGTGAGGCTGGTGGGTGGTGCGACTACGAGCGAAGGTCGTCTCGAGGTCCGGAGAAGCAATGGTACTTGGGGTACAGTGTGTGATGACTCATGGACTAATGCAGCCTCGAAAGTCGTCTGCAGTCAGCTGGGCCTTGGAGATCGGGGACAGGTGATAGATGGCTGGATATTAGTAATAAATAGCACATTTGTATAGCACCTTTCCCAGCATCAACTAGACACAAGGCGCTTAAAATAATCACACAGATATAAGAATAATAACGGTTTCATAACAAAAAGGGTCACATTACAGTGAAGAAAGTAGATAAAGGAGGAGGCAGTAGACAAGAGGTGAGATAAATAATTTCACGCTCGTTGACTCGCGGACTTCCACAATCGAAAGCAGGGGGTAGATGAACCGTACGTAGAGTAGAAAATATGTAGCTTTATATACAAAAGAAGGAAAATATATAGCTTTATTGGCGATTTCGTTCAACCATCACTTACACTGCATACTTACATCTGACGACACATACCGACCTGGAGATTAATCATGCGTGTCTCTATACGCTACATAACATTAACACCAAGAATAAGAATGGTTGCTTTAATTACCCCATTTCACTGTCGTGTCGTTTCAGATGGTGACAAGATTCGGTGAGGGTACGGGGTCAATATGGTTGGATGATGTTAGCTGTACGGGCTCTGAGTCCAACCTGGGTCAGTGTCGCTCCCAGCCGTGGGGCGACCACAACTGTCGCCACAACGAAGACGTAGGAATCATGTGTTACGAGTCTACAGGTAAACTCAGGTGTACTTCGTCACGTTGCAAAATATAATCCTTCAAACATCGGCATTCTCACCTGCTACTAGGAAAGTGAAAGCGAATTACCCGCTACACAGGAGAGCTCGCGTTAAGAGGAAACGATATTTCTAGTAGCGAGTGAGGCTCAGTTCCCCAAATCTATGCGTGTCGTCGAGTCAGAAAATAAACATCGCTCATATCGTCTTTTTTAACTTCCAGCGTTGGAGGTGAGGCTGGTGGGTGGCTTCACTACGAGAGAAGGTCGTCTCGAGGTCCGGAGAAGCAATAGTACCTGGGGTACAGTGTGTGATGATTCCTGGGACACTGCAGACTCAACTGTCGCCTGCAGGCAGCTGGGCCTCGGAGAAATGGGACAGGTGATGGATGGCTGAATGGAAAATATCTTGCTTTAATGTTTGTATGTTTAAATCTCTAGACCTAGTACTTTCCTCTCGGTTAAAATAACATGAGCGCAAGAGGTACATGGCATGTTTGTTGGTCCTCAGAAGTCTCCCATCTTTGGAGTCCATGCCGTTATTTTAGCCCTATGTTCCCACCACGCAAACATCTACTGCAGGTTATTCAGGCTATTTCGTTCAAGCATCACTTACCTTTATTACAAATTTACATCTGTTGCATAACACTGAAACCCAGGAATAAAAATGGTTGTTTTTAAATGTTCCGTTTCACTGCCGTGTCGTTTCAGATGGTGAGTGTAACAAGATTCGGCCAGGGCACGGGGTCAATATGGCTGGATGATGTTAACTGTACGGGTTCTGAGTCTAACCTGGGTCAGTGTAGCTCTCAGCCGTGGGGTGACCACAATTGTCGCCACACCGAAGACGTGGGAATCTTCTGCTACGAGTTTCCAGGTAAGAGGTGTTACTCGCCTTACTGCTTCACCTGGTATCGTCCCTTTAATGCTTCATTCTTTCTTTTTTCGGTTTCTTTCTCTAGATCAAAATTTTTTCCTACACTCTCTTCTTCATTCAGCGATGCTGCTGTTGTTTTCTCAACTCATGAATGTGTGTGTTAATTAAAAACAAATTTGAATAAATAGTTAATGAAGAAGTAGTTACTTCTACTAACGCAGGGCTACAAATCAAAGTCTATCGCCACAATGCGTCTGCTTTGGTCATAAGCATTGTTTTTTCACAGACATCGTGTTGAACAGGCTGTTTGTACAGACTAACAGACACATCGTCACGAACAAATCCAACCTAAAGTAAACACCGAGGTACATAGACATACAGCATCGCGCAGTCACGAGATCAGAGCACTATTTTTAAGCACAGTGTCGCGTATATAGATGTTGCCACGTAGACACAGCATGTCTGCTCCTGTAAACTGTGTTGTATGGTCACAGTTCGTCTGCAGCCACGCTTTGGGCCGACTGTAGACATTCCGTACGGGAATGTGGAGCTTTACTCCGGCTCCACCTGGCGTCAAGTCTGTGACACTAACTGGAATGATCTGTACGCCAGAGTTGCCTGCAGGTTTGTCACACATTCTCTCTCTCTCTCTATCTTACATGTGTGTTTGTATACACATAAGCTACACAAAGATGTCTTGTTTTATAGAAAGGTTGGGCACAGGTGTGGTGGGGGGACGAGGATGTGGTGATGCCTTATTTTCACTGTTATTTCGCGCCTCTTTTGTTTTTCTAAGGACTATGGGCTACGTAGATGGGGTCGCCTTTTGCTGCAACACGCTCGGTCGTCCTGTGTATTCCTCTACTATTATGGTTAGAGACCTGGCTTGTACAGGGACAGAACTCTCGCTGCTTAACTGCAGTTTCACAACAGGTTATTGCTCTTCCCCAGGCTCTGCCATCTGCTACAATACATCGATAGACAGCGTCAACATGAGTATGTCAATTTTTTGAACTTTTTTTTATTTTGACAGAGTTACTCAATAAATTTACAATAATATTAATAATAATTCTTCAGCTCCTTTCTCTGCTGAAAGCAAGCTCAAAGCATGTGACATAAGCGATCGGTCAGCAACATCCATGCAGATTAGCAGACTTCACAGCACAACCTCACCATAGGCAAACTCAAAACTAAACAAGTGAAACAACGGCGTTACACAGAGTTACATTTCAGGTCTCCCACAGTCACGGGGAGGTGATGAAAGATGCATCTGAATATTTCAAGGTTTAGGGCAACACAGTCAAGTATCCAGACGTAAGGGCAGCCTTAAAACTCACATGGAGACGACATAAAACCACGAATCCGTGATGAAAACACAATGATCATCGGCGACATCGTTGAGGCGCAGAGAACAAGATCTTTTCTGCAGAACTTGCTGCCATAAAGCACAGGCCCGCGAATCAGAAAATGGAAAACCACGTGATCAGCAGTGCCCTAAAAGTTTAACATTTGAGTGAAGTAGGCACAAGTAATCCAAATGATGCTCACATGTTAACCACGGCAAGATGGAGCAGACGCTACACACAGATCACTAGTACACACAAAACCTGACGCAGATAAGCGGGCGACGACGAAATTTGATGAAGACCTGTCATCCTCTAGCCAGCTAAGCAAAGGAACATCCCTTTCTTCCTAATAGATATGTAAATACGCATATCCTAATAAGTGCACATAGGGGTTTAACTTTGAAGATATAGTCGTACACATGTGAATGTATTTAAATCGACACCATGCGTGTCTTTGTTAGTATACATTAGGAAACTTTTCAACACTTGGATGTTCGTTAAGCCAGTTAATGAGTTGTTTTTACTAACAAAACAATAGAACACTGGTCTGGAGTGTCTCTGCGATGTTATTACAAGTAAGTTTTATGCTTGACGCATATTGTATCGCAGATTGAGATATTTTATTGCTTACTTCCCGCTTCTCCTGGCTTTGGAAACCTCACATGGCAAAGAATAGAAACTATGTGTTCATCGTACCCAGGGCGGCTCACCCAAAATGTCATTTAGTAACCATAACTTTTGCGAATTTGTCCGCCTGTCTGTCTGTCTCTCTCTCTCTCTGAAAGATAGGATTACATTTTGGGGCCGTACTTAGGAGAGTAAGTCGTTTCCTCCGGGCAAGATCGGGAACTCAAAGAAAAGAATCTTGTTACTGCACTTACAATGCGATGCCCATATGTGGACACTACTTCAGGTATCTTGACCCTAGGGCTTCTTTACTATCGCCTTATAATTACATTAGGGGTAAATTAACATCTAAGGTGCAGTTTTATTAAATAGGAAACAAGACGATTGTCCTTGAGTTCCCCATGTTGTCCCAGGGCAACGACTTGCTCTCTTAAGTACGGCCCCAAAATGTAATCCTATCTTTCGGAGAACAGTGATTTGCACGCACTGGTAACACATGGCAATAAGTAATAATTTACACTCTCTTTGTACTTTTCAACAGCCTTCTCGGTGCGTCTTGTCAACGGCTCTACTAACTCTGGGCGGGTAGAAGTGCGCCACAGAGGGGTGTGGGGACTTGTCTGTGAGGGCGCAAACTGGACTGACACCGCGGCACGTGTCGTCTGCGAGGAACTAGGATTCTCTGGCGGGGGAGTGAGGTAATGTTCATCCTACTTTCTCGTACCATTATGTAAAATGAAGCATTGGAAAGTCTTACTTAAAAGTATAGACGCGCAGAGGTCCTGTCAGCAGCTGTTTACAAAACCATATTTATGTATTCCCTGATCGAAGCTAAAAGTAATGACAGTAAGGATGCAGGTATCTTACTAGTACCGTAGTACAAGTGTAAAGGCATTTAGAAAATGTCAGATGAACACGAATTCATCCATCGTTTTTCGCGTTCAGGTTTGGTGGACCACTGACAGTTCAGTTTTACGGTAGCGTCTGGGTCAATGACCTGAACTGCACAGGGAATGAAACTAGTCTGGAGCAATGTGTCGTCGAACCCTGGGGACAAGCTGAAAACTGTCAGAGACCGGCCCATGTTCTGTGCTACTCAACATGCAAGTATACGTATCCTAGACTTCTGTTCTTTCTATCTTCATTCATTATTCCCTTTCCACATCTTAACTTCTTTAACCTCATTGTTCAACGCTCCTTAAAAAGCCCTGAATGTTAGGTTCTTCAAATAAGTATCTCATTGCTTAGTTGAAGAGTCTGAGTAAAAAACATTATAAAAAATGCAAATATAGATTACGCTATCGATGATATAAGAAAATTATTAAAGGAAAATGTATTTAATTTAATTAAGAAAACGGAACAGGAATACAATCATATAACAACGTGACACATGTCATCTAGGAACCCGTTAGCTAATAAGGAAAAAAGTAATTCCCTCCCTTTTGTTTCCCCAACCGACACAGTAAGCACATGAAGTAACTATCTCCTCATCACTCTAACCCAGAGGTTTTCAAACTGTGGTACGCGTACCACTACTGGTACGTGAAGGTATGACGGGTGGTACGTGAGCACCATGCGTCAATATAAAAGAACGCGTATGTATATGTTATGGGGGTTGTCCGTTCGATGTCATTGCTGTGGGTGGAGCAAAGGCAGGAACCAGACCCTTGTAATCCTGACTCTGTATATCTACTCCGTTTACCCGCGGGTAGGTTCATGGGGTCTGTGGGTGTTATGACCGCCTGCTCACCAACAGTTCAAAGTTTGTCAGACGCGGAGACAAGTCTACATATTTATTTGAAAACAACAAGATGGATAATAAACATGTATAAATGAAAGATATTTATATCATGATATATTAACAATTAACTACTGACTAAATCATACTAAATACCGGTGACTAAGTCCTAGACTAATATATATATATATATATATATATATATATTTGTAGGGGGTAGGGTTGGTAGGTGGTTCTCGGCCATTTCGAATTTTTGAAAGTGGTACTTGGCTGGAAAAGTTTGAAAACCTCTGCTCTAACCTTCCAGCTGCCCCCAAGGTAAGACTGGCCGGCGGGGGCTCCAGCTACGGCCGAGTGGAGATCTTGATGGACGGGCAAACCTACTCCGTGTGCGACAACGGCTGGAATGAGTACGATGCTACAGCTGTCTGCAGACTCCTGGGCTACCAGTCCGGACAACCTACTCTGGTACTTGAGAATTCGTTTGTGTCTTGCACTAACGATAAGTAGTCTCCTTAAAATATTGTTTTATATTAATAAACCAGTTGAAAGCAAAAAAAAAAAAGAGAAAAGAAATCTGATGTGCATTTTTTCGTTAAACATGTGATGATCGTAAGTAACTTTTCTAGTTTATAAATTAATATTATTAAAATATTGAGAAATGGGAACAGAAATTTTACCAAAATATTTCTGTACATAAAATTTGCGTTAAGTTGTCTATAAAAGAAGGAAAACTTAATACTGTAGAATTATATTTCTTTTCTTGGGGCAGAGATCTTACTATGGGGCGGGCAGGGGTCAAGTGGCGCTGGACAGAGTCGCCTGTGAGAGGTCGGACACCAGTCTGCTGACCTGTCGGAGCAGTGGGTGGCTGGAGACAGAGGCAGCGTGCGGTGACCACAGCAAGGACGCGGGGGTCGTCTGCTTTGGTGAAGGTGACTAGTGGAGCCGACAGTTTAGCCGATGTGAATAAGTGGTTTATAATAGTGCCAAACCAGAACAGACCAAACCAGACTTTGGCAGTTATCAGCGAAACCTTGTGTCTGTTTACTTTTACTAGTGCAGACATTCATCAGGTCTAATTCCTTTCAGGCACGTCACCTTGTATTAAATATAGGCTTGCACTAACATATCAATGGCCTATATATCTTTTGCATTATTATGGGTTTTACGTGGTATTCATGTAACGCTTGTCTGTTCCGTTCCCTAACAGAGTGCTATGTCGGTTGTCACAACAACCACGAGCATTGTCGTCGCCGCCATGCTCAAGGCTCTCTTACTACTCAAGATCTTAAAGTGTCTTTCAATTTATGGATGCCACGAACAACAAAGACATTTAGAAAAAATTTAAGTCTTAAAAGGAAATCCACGAGGAGATTATATACCATCATTGCATTTAATTTAAAGTGCTTGTAAGACATAGGCTGGCATTCATTATCAGTTCAGTAATTTATTAACTGTGCATGTTGAGTCCTGGGATATATTATTTTTAATGATACTTATTTCCATACAGCATGCTTGATCAGTCCTTGGATAGTATCCATACTGATATTTAGTACAGGATTTACATAATTAGGCTTAATGTATCATGGAATGATATCCATACTGACGTTTAGCTCAGCATTACATGAATGCATGATTTTCAAAATTTGTGAAGAATATTTCGTCTTGCCTGTTTCAGTTCGTCTAATGAGGGGAGACCACTCCACGGGCATATTAATGGTTAACATGCGTATGAATACTTATGTCGTATGTGGCCTTGGCTTTGGTGACACGCAAGCAACTGTTGCATGTCGGCAGCTGGGGTTCGAACACGGACGTGCTTTGCCAAGAGGTCTGTTAATACCTTTGTTGATGAGTCCTTTATATAGGTGGTCATATTGCGCTATAGTAAGCAATAACCTCTCAATAACCCTCAAAAATAAAATTCTAGTTACAGCCTTGCTGGAAAACATATATGAGAGAAACGCATACATTCATGCTAGAAACATGTGTGGAGTCATATATAGGAACTATCATCATTTCATTAACATCGACAACAAGAACAATTTACTCTAGTTGACAGTTACTCTATTGTTTCAATTACTAAACATAATATCAAATGTTAAAAAGCGCAAATGTTTCTTATGAGATAACAAATTTGGAGATTGTTGTCGAGCATTTTTTTTTACTCTACACACCCTGTGCTCTCTACTCAAGGATTCTGCTATTCGTTCTAGAATCAGGCTGTATGTAGTGTGCAAATGGTTTAGGGTCCTGTAGGGTTATTTAGGTAGCGTAATTTAAGGTCTTATGAAGTCTAATTTATGCAGTGGGCATGTGATTTAGGGTCTACTGGAATCTATTACAATCGTAGTCTACTGTGTAACGGTATGCAGATACTGCAGTCAGTCCACTCCTGTATGTTGTAGGAGCTTATGGAAGCTACTATGGCTACAACAGCCGTATTCACATTAGCTGCTTGGGAAATGAGACACGAATCTCGTCGTGTGTCTCCTTCCAGGGTTACTGTGGTTTTGACTACGACTACAACTACGCCTCAGTCCACTGCTTCAACGGCTCTCTCAGCACAGGTAATAAGTCTTGCTGGCTACTTCACCAGCCTCATGCGGTATATAATGTCACATATATATTTTTACGTGTATGTAATCCCATTTAGGAAGTGGCGGTTTGATAGCGCAACGGTTTGCGTTTGTCACCAATGTAGTGAGGATTGGATGACCTGGGTTCAGATCTATTCTCAGGCACGCTATTTTTTTCTTTGCTTTTTGCACCTGTTTACAGGGCTGGCTGCTTTTACGTGATATAACCTTAGTTGCTCGCTCTGCGTAAAACACCACACTCCCTCCCACATTTCTCAACCTTATGTGTTATTGTGTTTATGATTAAGGTATGAAACCATTCGTAATTTGTGTTCTCTAACGTTTGTATAAATTGAAGCACTGCTCTTGCTGCATTTGCTTCAACAGATAACTATGTACACGTATTCCAGTTTTGTTGTCCACTCATCGGTGTAACAATTATGACAGAATTAAATTACAAATCATAGCTGGTTAGATATATTAGGAAACGACCGACAGACAAATATTAGAAGTAAACACGTAATCAAGAAGTAACCTGCATTACTACATATTCACATTAACATCTTGATGTCGTATAGGTTCACTTTCATACACATGCGTGTAAACGAAAAAATCAGTAAATAGTTCCTTACTAACAATACCATTAATAAACAACTAATCAAAACAACGAAAGAAAGAAAGCCTATAATTATAAACAGTACACGTGTCATGAGTGCTGGCACGTCTCGTATTGTATTGTCTCGTGTATGAATGTCGTCTTGTGTCTGACGTCTTTGAGTGTTTGCGTCATTCGGACGACGTCATGTTAAAGACAAACAGACGTCATAGAGAGGCAGACGGACATATCTGCAAGAAGCTGCGAAAAAAAAAGTGGACAACCATCTTAAAGTGTGAATGAACAAAAGACTAACATGCTTTTTCTACCAACTGATGGATGAGCTGTGTTGTCATCGTCTCTGTGGAATTCCTCAAGCGGGGAATTTTCAAACATCAGTTACCGCCTTCACTTTCCATATCAGTGACTACAGCTGAAGGTCAAACGCCTCCATTGTTCATCGTGTCTACAGCTGAAGATCAACTGTCTCCACTTTCCTTCTTCTTCGTCTACGGGGACTTGTCAAGATGTTTGTAATTCGTCAAACGCATGAGGGACCAAGTGTGGTTACAAGTTATTACAACAAACAGTACCAAAAATTGTTTATGATAATGATATGCTTTTAACATATACATTTTGTGCCTAAAAGTACTTAAATTCCTTTCCCTTTTAGAAACCATGATTAAGTGAACTAAGAGGTACACCCATGAGATCTTTCTTTGCAAATGCTACTATGGGCTGCACCATCTAATGATAATCTAAACTATATCTATACTGCTTTGTTGCCTGTCTTAATTGCACAATTTGTTTGTTTGTTTTGTACACGTGTGATGATGATTTTCATGCTCTCTTGAGATCTGTTTTATGCTTTTAGTTTTTTTAAAATCTTACCTCCTTAATTAATCTAATCCTTCTGTTTGTAAGTTGCACGGTGAGTTCATCCCCATATTTATCTGTATTATTTTTTCAGGTACTACCTTTCGCGCTTGCCTCACTTTTAGCACAGCTTGCAGCTGGAGCTCTCTAAAGAAATGTTTATAAATCTTTCTAACAGTCTATAATTTTCAAAAATCTACAGATGGGTGTGTGTTTTAGCTATGCTGAAAGTGTCAAAAAACGTATCATTCCCCCACCTGCAACAAAAAGGGAGATCACCTTTGCCTTTCTAATTTAATGTGTGTTTAACTTTTGGCTACTTCCCTTGTCCTTAGTGCAAGATGTTAGTTTTGACTGTTGAGTGCTTCTCTTTCCTTGGTGTGTTAGTTTTGTCAGCTGCTACTTTGTTCATAGTGTGTAGTTTGTATGATCGAGTACTACTCTGTCCGTGTGCAAGGTGCTAGTTAGAACCACCTAATATTATCCAGTCTTTGTAGTGTTAGTTTGCACTAAGTGTTAGGCTGTCCTCAGTGTATTCCTTTGTTCTGTGGAGTGTTACCTTGTCCTATACTGTGTTATGAAAGGTCCGGTGTCACAACGGTTAGCGCCTGTAACTATTACAGTGAGGCAGAGTCGGCTAGGGAGATGCGAGTCTTGGCCACATGGAATTACGGGGCCTTTGGAAGCCGACACAAAATATGTAGCAGGGCAATAAAAAGTGTTGGATGTCTTCCGAATAATGAATAACCATATTAGAATTATAGCAATAGTATACATCATGACGGTCACTGGCTAGCGCGGGACCCAAATCTGTCCGGGCTTTGGGCGGTCGCCCCTGCTCGCCCCCACTAGCGCCGGCTATGAGTGAGCATTGACAGTCATAGGCTCAACTCTCGTCTCGGGTACACTGTTCTTTTTCTTGCATATGGCATCTTTTTACATAGCTGGGTGCCTGTTTGATTGATGGACGAGGTTGTCGCCCTTGTGTATTATTCTTGCATCAGTAGAAATTGTCCCCCCTGAATTGAATGTTGATAGGGGGCGTTGTTTAGAAATTGGAAGAAGAAGCAGACGTGAGAGTCTGGGGAGAAAGAAGAATTTGGGACAGAGGTTGGAATTAATAGTAACTGTGTGGATTAATATTAGTTGTGTGAAGAAATAGTAACTGTGTGGAGAAATATTAACTGTGGGAAGAAATATTAGCTGTGGATAAATAGTGACTGTGTGGATACATATTAACTGTGTGAAAACATATTAACTGTACGGAGAAAGAGTAACTGTGTGGAGAAATATTAACTGTGTGGATTGTCATTGATAAGCGACTGTGTGGTTCCTCGATTTACTAATTTTCTCAGCTGCTGTGTGATCTCCTGAGAAGATCGTATAACTGTGAATTTACCTACTGTGGAATTTTTATTGACTTGATCATTTGTCTGCCGTTAAGACTGTCGGAGTTATTTAGTGGATGTAGGCTGTCCGTATGATCAACGCCAGAGAGCAAGACTGAAAGAGTGGAACTGTTTGCCGTGTCGACCCCCCCCCTCCACAACAACAGAAGAAGGGAGAACTTGAAGGACTTTAATATAAACTGCTTGGATACATTTGTTTTTGTGTAAACTCTGTGTATAATATTTGTGCTGAACTTTTCTTTTGTCATTTAGTAAAGTATATATTTACGTTCACCCGATTAATAGAAACGTTCGAGCCCATGTACAGATGTTAGTGATTTGTTGTCTGAAAGAATACTTGTGGAACTCAGTGTTTGCAGGCGTGCTTTGTGTGTGTGTTCCTCAACAGTGCCTTGCCATGATCGAGTCTTTCTTGCTGGCTCAACGTAAAACACCAATTCCACCTCCCCTCCTTTAGTGTGTTTCTAATGCTAAGTACTATCCTGTCTTTAATGTAGTACTTTATACTGTCCAGTCATTTCCTGTTTTAAGCATAAAGTACTAGTTCATACTGTGGAGTAATACCCTGTCCTTACTCTAAGTAATTACTTTGTTTTTAGATTTGACGGTTTCCTTGGACGCTGGTCAAGGGCTTTTCGGCAACTCCTCCGGCCGACTGGTGGTCAGCCAAAGCGGTGTTCGAGGCAGAGTGTGTCCAGAATACTGGGATGACGTAGACGCCAGCGTGGCCTGCAGACAACTGGGGTACCGTGACGGTATGGCACTGGCTTTCTCTGACGCAGGCACCGGTCCATACCTGCTCGGCAACGTGGCCTGCACAGGTGTCGAGACATCCATCTCTAATTGCCAAAGCAACAGAACATGCTCTCTCTCTTACCGAAGCCCATCTGATGTCGGTGCTGTGTGCTTCAGCGACACCAGTAAGTGACTTCTCGTGAATGAAACATTCATCTGCCTCTTTAATTTTTGGGGGTTTAAGATTATCAGCATTGATATATTGACGTTTTACGCGACGAGGCCTCTCTCACTTGTTTCATCTGTAGTTGACAGAGTTTTTCATGGAGTAAAAATAACGTAGAAATAAAAAATGAAGTTATTTTATAACAACAACCACGACATTGAAGGTTTCAACATCATTAAGTCTAATGTTTAGCAGGTAATCTTGTTGTTTCCCTAATGCCTTGTCTAGCATTTCAACTATTTGGTTTACTGCTTTGCTCTTACGTTCCGGTGAAGAAATAGCCTAAAAGATTATAAGTAGAGAGTAAAACATAGCAGAACCTACAATGCAGAATTATTAACTATTATTTTATTTACAGTCTGCCATATAACAGTTTACGTTCGGTAAGATATATTAGTAACAAACACACAGTAAAAGTATGGAAAACTTATTATTAATATTGAAGGTAGAGGTTTTAAGAGAGACACAGTCAAAGAAACTTGCTTAAATTCGTGTGTTTTGATTGACAGTTCATCATATGCTGATAAGTGTCGAGTAGACTCATAAACTGTAACGACATAAAACGCCACAGTTCAGCTCTATTTTAAGAAAACTTTTTCTCATCTTTTAGGAATCGTAGTAGAGCTTGTAGGAGGGACGTTGGACAAGGAGGGTCTGGTGCAAGTGGTGTACGGGAGTCAGGTGGGTACGGTGTGTGTATCCGTCACCTATTACCGTGAATACGCCGCCAGGGCGGTCTGCAGACAACTCGGCTACGTGGACGGCGAATTTAAAACGTAAGAAACCTTTTCTTCTCTCTTCTCAGTCTATGTTCACGTGTGAAATCACGTGTGTGGTTATGTGCGTGTCAGAGACCGTGAAGCTTATGTCTGATCCTTCTGTTCCTTGTGCAAAAGTGTTATCTTGCAAGTGACCCAAACATTTTGTAATCGTACATTTTTAGAACAATTATTAATGTTTATGGAGAGCAAATAGTGAGGTATGTGGAGACGAAAATGTCATGACAAAAGATTCAATCACCACAGTACGACAGAAAGAATCTCCAATAACAGTTCGTGTCATTCCCTTAGAACAAGCATATTTTGAGATTTCTGGGAAGGACACTTTTATTCTCTTTAAGTCGTACTTAATTTAAACATTGTCAGAAACTATATTTTCAACGAGAATACGAACAATGACAAATAGTGCAAAGAAGACGAAATTCAAGGCTTATGCGCCACATATGAGTAGAATTTCATTTAATACTGCTGCACTTAATGTCATTGTTTGAATACTTTATCCAACACAATACCTTATGTGAGTATATACAATACGTCAAAGAAAAAACTAAACACAAAAAATTAGAAAACAGTATCAAAGATTTGAAACTTTAGTTAGAACACTTTCAAGATATCTTCATAAATAGTTTATCTGACAAATTTAAGAAATATAAATTACAAGATTTCTTTGAAAAATCCCTTTGATCGATCAGACCAACGGACAAAAGTTTGAAATAGTTCAGTAAAGCGATCATTCTATTTGATAAAACAGAGAAAACAGATTGCTATGTAAATGCTGTGTACACTTTTCAGATTTCCAAGAGGTACAGGGACTGTGTCCATTTCTGACGTCCGTTGTTTTGGGTACGAGAGAAGCCTTTTCATGTGCAACAACGGAGGATTGTTTGTCCCTCCGTCAGACAGATGTGCCAACCACGACTTCGACCTCGGAGTGCGCTGTTTAGATGGCGGTGAGTTTACCAGACAGGAAAAATTATTTTTAAACGCATTTTATATATTTTATACATGTTTTTTACAAAATGTGTACAGTGGTATCATACTTGAATAATGGTACCACGATTGGAGATACGTTTCGCAAGAATAATTTTTACTTATTTTGATCACTGATTTGAATTTGGTTAGAATAATATTTTTCTTTACTCTAGGTAGGTACGTAAGTGACATTAGTGCTTGCATACTCTTTAGTGAATGGCCGGATGGTATTTTAAATTTATATTTATATATATATAAATGGCAGAAAGAGAGAGAGAGAGAGACTTGGAAGGGCGATAAACAATAATTCAGAACAAGAAAGTCAAATTCTTTATATAATTTTTTACAAGAGCGGGTATAGATACACGTGAAACATTTAAACGGAATATTACCCCAGAAAAACAACAAGAGCTATTGTGTTTATGCTGTAACTAGAAGTTAAGAGACGAGAGAGAGAGAGAAACAAATAGAATGAAAGTGCGTAAAAACGAATATCATGCGAAGAGAGACAAGTTATTTCTGCATAACCTGCTTGTTTAACTATAAAGACCATAGATATATTTAATGTAAAATAAATTTCACAATAGTATAAAAAAATGTCTTTTTGCCTCTAAAGTTAGCTTATTGCCGGCTTTACCGTCATATACGAGTTATATGCCTTCCCCCCAAAAAACCCTATGCTTTCTAATCGACAGTGCGTCTGCTGTATACGATCCACAACACCAACACCTCCATCACTGGCGTGGTGCAGATTAACCAGGGTTCAAACTGGATTAACATCTGCAATGATTTCTTCGACGACTTGGACGCACAAGTATTCTGTCGGAGCCAAGATTACTCGTACTCACGTGTACTGCCCAAGGGGTCGATGGGTTCACTGTACGGAAACAGCTTTGTCACAGCCCTTAACTGTAATGGCACAGAGCGAACTCTCTTAGACTGCCCTGTACAACAGAACGTCACCTGCCCATGGGGAAACATCAATAGTTATGTTACAGTTTTTTGTAGCCAAACTCCATCGGCGCGAGGTAACGAAACAAAATTTTAGCTTAGTTTGTCCACTGTTGACATACAATCACTGTAATTTACTAAATGTCTTTTTTTTGCTGAAGACCCTGTTCATTAAAATGTTAACCTCATCTAGTGATCATTCAGTTATTTTTGCTTTTAATATGATTGCTCTACTCATCATCACTCATGATCATCACTCATCATCATCATCAATCAGCATCATCAGTCGTTATCATCATTATCCCACTTAATCGAAGCTCCTTATTTCCACGCCTCACATTTCATCCACAGGCCTCCAAGCCGCCCCAATGTCAGCGGGTGGACATGTTGTCGTCATGGCGGACGGAGTCAAGTCCTATGTCTGTCGCGACAACTGGGACGACGCCGCTGCCTCTGTGTACTGCAAGGACCTGGGCTACAACTACGGCGTGGCCATCTACGAGACTGGCGTGTCTACCCCGCGGGACGTTGCCGCCTACATCGTCAACAGCGTCCACTGCACTGGCAGCGAGAACTCTCTCAGTGAATGTTCCTTCTCCACCAACTGGTCCACTTGTCTCACGGGCTACAGCAGTGCTGCCAAAGCACTGTGCTACAACTACGGAAGTGGTTAGTTATTTTACTGACATAAGTGTGTGTGTGTGTGTGTGTGTGTGTGTGTGTGCGTGTGTGTGTGTGTGTGTGTGTGTGTGTGTGTGTGTGTGTGTGTGTGTGTGTCTATTGACCACAAGCGCGAAGAATTTCCACACTCTGAGTGACAGGGGAGAAAAGTGTCCTGGTTATCCTAGTAAGCTATTTCTCCATTATCAAACAAAGTCAATAGCGCAGCACCGTTCTGAAGATTGTAACAAACTGCTAAACTTATAGAAAAGTTTGATTGAAAATTGCCACTTTCCTATTAGTCTGACCTTCTTGGTCATAATCTCGTCTGTTTGTCCTTCTGGGTCACTTGCGGCATTTTCTGACGAACTCTCTTTCTTACTCACTCCTTTCCCTCACTCGTTCGCTAACGTTACACGAAAATATTTTCTTTAGGTCGCGAGCTCCGCTTGACTGGAGGTACCACCAGTAAGGAGGGACAAGTGGAGGTCGGTTTCAATGGTGTGTGGGGTACTGTCTGTGACAGCGGCTTCACCAACTATGACGCCACGGCAGTGTGCCTCACTCTGGGCTTTTCTGGCGGCGTCCCTGCGGACAGCAGCAGCAGCAGCAGCGGCAACAGTGACCTGAGCTCGACAGGTCCTTTCTACCTGTATGGTCTCAGGTAATGATGTCAGTCATGTGATATCAAGCTAGTCGTTTTCTCCAAAATCCTGTTCATTACAGAGATAAAATACTGGTAGTTAACTGCGTATTTTTAATATGTTACAAGTTAACTGTCGTTTTTCGGTTTTGTTTTCGATACTATTTTCTTGGGATGTTTTATTTTTAGTTTATTTTTTTGGGGTAGGGGGTCTTCAGACAAATACTTTCTGACATGACGTGATTTATTAATAGTAGAGCTCAATTCCACATTTTCAGAATAGATCTACTAATGTAAGTGCTTTCGCTGCGCTTAAATTTAAGCCATGGTATGATTAGATCAGCATGGGTTTCTAACAGCACATATTACGTAACAGTAGCTACATAATTCACAAATTGTCTTGAAGACCTACAGGACAGTTAAATGCATTGTTAAAGTCATGATATTATTACACAGTGTTTCAGCAGTAGCCTTGCCCTTGTTTTGTTGCACTGATGATATTTTAAGTCATGATAGTTTGCCTTTTTAAAGTAAACTGACTGTTGGCTTACAAGGATGGATATGTAAACAGGTGCAGTGGATCAGAGACCAGTCTATGGCGATGTCCTGTTAGCAGCTTCAACGTTACCTACAGCTTCTGCTTGCGACCATCCTACATCCCGAGAGTGAGGTGCACAGGTCAAGGTCAGTGACATAAATCGTGCTGACCTAGCTCATAATGTCGTGAAGTAAGTTCAGACATGTCACATTGCCATACTTTGATACAAAATACACGTATGGCTTTTTAATATTCAATGATCTGTCTCAAATTGCCGTTAAACTTGCATACCTCGCTTGCTCTTACCTATAATACCAAATCTATTCTGCCCAAAGGTAAATGAGTGGGTTTTAAAACAGAATTGAAATGAATAATATGCTTCAGTTGTGGTTTTATTTTCTTTTTAATCCCAAAAGTATACACTTTTTGAGAAAGTAAACGAAATTTAAACGATTTATTACAAATAGATATCCTGCTACTCACTTACAAAAATGTTAATTTCATATTTGAGGCTCTCATTACTTTTGTGCTAACGTTTAGCATTTATTTGAAGGTTTTGTTTTGTTCGTTCCGCAGACAGATTTGCTGGTTGGCAGGATGGTTTGTTGGCTGTCCAGCTGATTTTATTTTTGGCCGGTTTGCGCCGTTCTTTCATAGTCATCATTCTTAGTAACACTGCAACTCGTTATCAGACACTATAACACAGCGATAGTTCCACTGATATGTAAATCCTCATCTGAAGTTTCCCTCTGTTCACAGTCAAGGTAGCTGAAAATGCGGGCTACGGGGTTGTACAGGTGCTCGTCAACGCAACGTCCAGGACATACGGGCTGGTCTGCGATGACAACTTCACGGACCGCGAGGCCAGCGTGGCCTGCCGTGACCTCGGCTACCCTTACGGCATCCACCTGTGCTGCTCGGCGTTTAGGTATAGGTACCAGCCTATCGTCCGGTCCGGTGTCAGGTGTACAGGTACCGAGACTCTGTTCAGCGACTGTTATTACGACACGAGGACTGCTTACTGCCTCTCTGGAAACTATGCATCTATCGTGTGCTCCAGCACTCCGCCCGGCAGGGGTAAGATGTCAGCTGAAGTATCTGTCCTATAATGTAACCAGAATGGCTTATGGTAATGAAATGAAGAAGGATATTTCACTGCATCATAAAAACTGTCTTTGAAAGTCGACTTTCCCACCTGTAAGGTCTGATGAAGGAAGCTAATTTTTTGTGCAATTAGATTACGAATTTTTGTTCTTAAACTTATTACAGAGTTCATACCAATACAAGGAAAGAAATACTGATATAATAGAGATAAAACGAATAGGCAATCTCACTTTCAGCGCCACATATTCGCCACAAATACTGAAGATTTTCACATACCTTATAGACCAAGGCCTAAAGTTTGTGGCTACCCCTCACCTTTACTGGTTACCATTACGATAATGCGTTCTTGGGTGTGCATGCGTGCATCCAAGGCATTGTTTTGAAATTCTTTGCCACCTATTGTAATGAAAGTATCCTTGGAGATACTGTAACGCTGAATTCTCTCACTAGACAAACTATGACAAACTCTTTACCAATCGTGCTGTGGTGGATAAAAGATCGGTACCTTGTTACTGCCTTAACGTCGTCAGGTTACACAGTCCAGATAGACACCGCGTCAAGAGGACCGTATGGACGGGTCAAAGTGCAGCACATGGGCTACTGGGGCTTCGTGTGTCCATCCGGCTTCGACCACAACGACGCCAACGTCATTTGCCGAGAGGCCGGCTACACCGGGGGCTGGGCCGTGGTTGACAAGTCCTACTACGACAGCTCCACCCTCCGCTGGCTGTCCAACATTGACTGCGACGGCAGCGAGTCTCACCTCAGCCGATGCCGGAACATCGTCTGGGGAAACGTCAGTGACTGCGGCATTACAGGACTCGCTGCCGTCTACTGTAACAGAGAGACTGGTAAGAGGCCGACAAACTGGGACTGATGGTGGAAACCTGATGCAGTTTAATAAGCTTTGTGTTTGCCTCAGTCCGTAATGTATATTGAATAAGCCACAGTCCATATCCATACAGTCGTACAGCAAAGTAATCCTGGCAGTTCTTTGTTTTAGTCCGTCGTTTGGTGACCACCACCACCACCACCACCTACCCCTCCATTATATTGTTTGGTAAAACTCCTGATGATGTCAATAAACCATACTGTTTGTCATCATAAATGAATACTTACTTGTTTATGATATTGTGCTAATAACCATGTGAGCCACTGATGTAGCTAAGCAATTTTTCCCTAGTGCTAACAGAGTTGCTTACAGATGAAGTCTACGACATTAGTTTCCCTTGGTAAGCTCTTGAACTGCTAAAGCAAATATTCAGGTCTTATCGAGGATCGGATAGTCGAGTGTTAGAACAGTGGAGTCAAAACCTAAAGATGTACCGATTCGATACTTGTAGCGAGCTTTTTATTATTTGACCCAGCAACGGGGATGGATCACTGACTCCACAGAATGCTGGGAAAGGTGCATCGCCCTAAAAAAAAATGGAATGGAGAAAAATTGTGGTTTCTAGTACTGTTCTACCCAAACGACTAAATAAACCCTAGGCGACGAAATTTCTCTTATGCTTACAGATTAAAATATATGTAATACACCAGATGAGGATAATCGGTTTAGTATATGTTCGTTCCTCTAACAGGCTTGAGGGGACCAGCTCTCCACATTTTTGTTTTCTTCTGGGATTTTATGTGCTTATAGTGGCTATTGTACCGATCTGCACTTTTTTCTTATGTCAGCGGCATATTGCGTTTGACTGTTTACTTGACTGTGGATTTTTTAATCGTTCCTCTGCTAATATCAACTCTCTCATCGCCGTTAATCCTCTGGCTGACGCCATCACAGTTTCTTCATACTTACAAGTCGTCCCTGGGATAGACTTTACATTAGTGCCAAACATTGCGTTTCAACACTGTACTGCAATTTCTACTTTGTGATCATCTTGATCTTCTCCT
Organism: Marisa cornuarietis; assembly: GCA_004794655.1. Classification (NCBI taxonomy): domain Eukaryota; kingdom Metazoa; phylum Mollusca; class Gastropoda; order Architaenioglossa; family Ampullariidae; genus Marisa; species Marisa cornuarietis. The sequence goes on along the minus strand of SMMW01000047.1, from coordinate 134,211 downwards.
GACGATTTGATCGACGTGTTTAAGTATTGGTCGTCTGCTCCAATCCAATGACTGTAGATCTATCTCACTGACATCTTGATCTATGAATGTCATCCGCAGAAGAACGAGCTGGTATTCCTATTAACTTGACAGAGAGAGCCACAGGAACTTTGTCTGTCTTGTGTTTTTATGTTTGTAATGCGCGGAGAGTCTGGCTTTAGCTGGGATACCGCGCTATAAAAGCTCACACCATTATTATTATTTTCCCAGGCACCCAGCTCCTTCTGGTTAACGGTACACAGACGACGGGTCGAGTGGAGGTGTTCATGGACCAGGGCAACAGCGGTTCAATATGTAGCGTGGGTTGGACCGACGTGGAGGCCGCCGTGGCTTGCAAGAGTATGGGGTTCAAATCTGGACGGTTCCTTGGTGCAGGCACCTACGGGCAGGTCAGATGACAGTCTTTCTTTTTATTGCAGTATTAGTCCCTACAACCAGTACACTAATTAAACAAGGTACGCACAGTTAACAACAGATCATGTCCTAATTTCGCCTACTTATACATATAAAATACACATCATTAATAATAATTCATTCTTTCTGTGTTATTCAAAGCTATAACATTACATCACCCTATATGCTAAATACATTTCATTAACCATTAATTACTATTTTTGCAATAATTGCTACTGTCTTCACATTATTACTACTTTCTAAGATATAGTAAAACCTTACGGCAGTTTATTCGCTACGCTAACAATTCGCAGAAGACTATTTCCTTGCAATATTTAATTTTGATATATTAGTTAGAACTTAATATGCACCAATAAATAAACTAAATGCATAAATCAACATTTTCTTTTGCACTAAATAGTACTGTACGTGCTCTTATTCCGACGTCTGTGCATTAAAACAACGAGCTGTCTCACTAAATGTGTCAGTACCAGAACTAAAGAAATTACATATGTGCAGGGAGAAAAGCAATACAAACATCATGTTGTTTAGAGTTTAAATGGCCGGCGGTGTACACTTGGTGTACTGAGATCTAAATTGAGACAAACTGTCTGGTCTGTTTTATCAGCAAGATCACATTGTACGTTACCAAAGGACATGGCAGTATGCTCAAAACACTAGAACACATCCTAAAGTGCATGCTACATGAGTTTAGTACAGACAATGTACATCTCATGTATGGTTACTACAATATTCTTTTTTTAACTGTTCTGTAAGAGTTTTCAGCACATGTAGTCTGTCTGACAGGGTTCAACCGATAGAGGTGTTTGTTTGACAGAGTTCTACTGAAACAGGTGTTTTTTGTGTCCGACATGGTTTAACTGATACGGGTGTTGTCTGTCCCACAGGGTTCAGGTGACTTGCTGTTCAATCGCGTAGACTGCACTCAAGCGGCATCCTCTCAATCCCTGATGGACTGCGATCTGTCACTCCGCGGCCTCGGCTACCGGTATACAACCTGCTCGTATTCCAGTTATGGTCCTGCAGTGCAGTGTTTCAATGATTCAGGTGAGTAGCATTTTGTAGAAGCAAGAAATCATAAAAAACTTTTTTCCTATCAGTGGAAGGAAGGAATTTTTCCACCATCCAAATGAGTTCTGAGCTCATCAAATATCTTTTGAAGGAGTCAGTAAAAGCACAATCTTAAAGTCTCACAAATGTTATATTGAGTAACATATTTCTATGTACACTAGTAAATTGTTTATGCTATAGATTCCATTATTGTCATCATCTGTTTAGTTCAGTCAATTCATTAAATGACTTTTGTAAAATCTTGCATTTCGCTAATAGACTGATATTTGTTTTAGTTCGATTAATGGGGACAAGACAAGAGAATTACGGGCGAGTGGAAGTCTATATCAATGACAGCTGGACAGCTGTGTGCGACCAGGGCTTTGACCAGACGGCGGCACACGTGGCCTGCAGGTCCCTGGGATTTTTGTACGCGCGTGCTCAGTGTTGTTCCGCTCTTGGACCGCTGGGTACGGGCCCAGTCGATGCCAGACAAATCAGCTTCAGGGTCAACAGATGCCGGGGTCATGAGGCTACACTAGCGGACTGTGACGTCAGCACGTCAGTTGCCTGCCCCTCGGGAAAATACGCCAGCGTCGTGTGTTCTAACACTTTACTCCAAGAACAGAGTGAGTTGCGGACCAAGCTAGTAAAATGTGTGGAATGAAGATGATGTAAATAATGTAAAGTTTCTCTTTTTAGTTTTATATCGCCATTTGTCTAGAACAAGTACTGGGTAATGTCCCAACGCTTAACCGGCTGGAGGGGAATGGCTCTCTGTATTTGTTGTTGTCTTCGATGACCTGTTGTGCCTATTATTTGACACATGCTTCGTCGTCTTTCTGTTCAATGATTTGCTTGTCTGCGGCCATTTTGGTTGCAACTACGGCCTTCTGCGTTTCCATCGACAGCCAGCCTGTTCTTGAGGGTTTCTTGCGCCATTCGTCGCATGATTTTGTTGACTAGGGATCTTTACACTCATATTTTATCCACTTTGATCTGTGCACATTTGACAATTTCTCATCTCCGAATCACTTCATTAAATTTTGGCTTCTAGATCAACGTGCACCAGCAGCGTGGACTGAAACCTTCTGATGTCTTGTGAACTGTTGTGCACGGCCTTTGTGCCAGCATCTTGTGTGTGCACGCCGGACATGGGTAGTCATGTATCTGCTTGTTTTCGTCGTCGTTTGGACATGCATGCGTGCATGCACTGTGATTGGGTCCACTGACATTCGTCGAATGTCACAGCTGTAGAGTCCGCCTCATCATGACTCTCTTACTGTTATACTTTAGATGTTGTGTTCATGCTTGTGTGCAACATTTTCTTTTTCCACCTTGTATTTTTGTTTGTTGCAATGCCTCTGTATAATGGTTTGTCAATAAGTTTGGTCTTTGTTTGAACGTGGATTTTGTGTTAATTTGTTTTGAAGTTGTTTTGATTTTGTTCTATAAAGCGCATTGAGTCGACTAAGCAGTTGAAAATTGCGGTATATAAATCTGCTTTAATAATAATAATAATAATAATAATAATAATAATAATAAATGGGACTGAGATTCTAGACTTTGTTCCAAAGCTGCTCCAAACCTGTATACTTTTGCTTGCATTATTCCTCATTCTTTACATCTTTTTCCTTCGTTCTTTCCCTTAAACTCTTTTTTCTCTCTATTGCTCACACACAAACGCACCAACACACACAAACATGCATATACAGTTACAATATTTTAAAGACGGTCAAATAACAGCAAGACCGATGCCATTGTTCGTTTATTAAGAGCTAAAGACATTTCTGTTCACAGCACTGACAGTGAGACTTGCAGCACCAGGAGGCTACTACGCCAGGGTGGAGGTCAACCGTTACGGACTGTGGGGCCCGGTGTGTAACAGTAACTGGGACGATCGTGATGCTAACGCCACCTGCCGGGGTCTTGGGTACAGTCACGGCGTCACCTTCTTCGGAGATGTCGTCACAGGTAAGTTCTCTGAGCTAAGAACATTCAGTACTTATTACTTGTTATCAAAATCTTTCCTTGAAATACTTTTGAAATGTCTTGAGTCGTTGTACGGATGTAACTCAGTATGTGTCTCGCGACACTGACACTCTTAACTGGACTTCTTTTCTAGAAACTCCCATTCTCGTGGGCGGCTTCCAGTGCTCAGGGCAGGAGTCCTCGCTGGCAGGCTGCTCCTATAAGGACAGCAGCGACGACATTGGCTGCTCGGAGACGCGGGTTGCTTCCGGGGTCCTCTGTTCCCGTTCATCGGGTAGGAAGCTGTACTACTCTATGTTAATGTCAGGCTGTTTCCCATTTTTCCATTTCCTTTTGCTAAAACGAGGTCACAAGATCAATTTACCATAACTATGTCACATCATCATCATCATCTCGTAATTGGACAAGCGCACAAAATGACGAGAAAGGACAAACATGTATTAAGGTGAAATGATAGAGAATGTGGTGTTACTTGGTGGGGTGGGTAGTTGAACTGATCAATTACTGCCACGACAACGTATTTTATAGTTAACGAAGGCCCCGAAATTAAAACAGAAGCACAATTTCACCGATATTTTGAATAAGAATTAAAAATTCTAGATCATCATCATCATCATCGTCATCGTCGTCGTCGTCGTCATCATCGTCATCGTCGTCGTCGTCGTCGTCATCGTCATCAAGAGCACTTACCTTTTCAGACATTAAACTGCGGCTCACGGATGGCGGACGCCACTATGGTCGCCTGGAGGTCATGTATGAGGGTCAGTGGGGTCGGGTTATTAGCAGTTACTACTTCTCGGATACGAATGCTGACGTTGCCTGCAGACATCTTGGATTCGTGGGTGGGCAGACCGCTCCCGAGTACTTGCGAAGAGATATCGTTACAGGCCGGGTAAGTAGAAGAATGACTGTACTAGAGCGTTTGACAGGAAAGACACGTAGCAAGTTCAATGCCCATTAACAGGAAAGATAAACCCATGTAGTTTTTCACAGCCAGGCTTCGAGTACTCTAATAAAATACATGTTCTTAAAAAATACATAACAATCTAGTGGAGGCGATGCCAGGATGGGAAAAGTAGCTAGTAATCTACAGCAGACATTTCTTAACCTGAACAAGTACCAGACAATCTTCTAGACATGTAGCTACGTAAGGGAGTTGCATGTTTGGCTAAAATCGTGTGAAAGTGTGATTGCAGATTTACTTGGAATAATTATATTCTCTTCTACGTTGCGGCTCTCATTATATTCATCGGACGTTAGGCACAGTTGAGGAAATGATTCAAAGGAATATTTATTACCATGGTTATAGCTTCTAGCTTATATTTAAAGACGTGTGACAATAGTCTGAATATGATTGAAAACATTTGTCTTTACTTAAATGCTCTCCTAGTCGTACACTTCATGAAGTCATGACAGCTGAATTCCGGGATTTACTGTGAAGCATGCAGAGTTACAAGAAATAACTAAAGTTTTCTGTCTTTGTTAGGTCTGGATGAGCAACATCAACTGCAAAGGTTACGAGCAAAGTCTGTTTGAGTGTTCCAATAGTTGGAATTCCAGTTCTGGAAGTAGCAGGGATGCATACGTCATCTGCTACAACACGAGTGAGTACATGGCAACGTGTGTTAATTATATCTACAGTTTATGCATGTATATATCGTTTGTATATTTGGACTTCAGCACGTGATAGAGATTCCAGTGCAAAGGGCTCTACTAATGCAAACAACTCTATGAGGTTGAAGACAACAATTCAGGAACGCAATAGAGTTGTAACAGCCATTGTTGTTTTTTAGTGTTATATGATGTTTGTAATTGTTTGCACTAGCGCTAATAAATACAATAAATTTATCCACTTACTACGAAATACTGTTTCTTCTTATTCCTTTTGAACCACCTGCACAATTTAATATCTCTCACGCACGGACGCACGTATGCACACACACACACACACACTCAATCGTGCAATCATAAATTTGTATATACAAACAATGCTTCTATTTTTCTTTTAAGATACGAAGTTGATTTAACCATCATCAACATTAGAGATATCTCACTTTTTGTAGATTTCTACATGGTAGAAACCATGGTAATCATAACGAAAACGTAACAATTAATTAGAGTAGCTGACAAAAATTATTAAATTTTAATTGTTAATTAACGTGATGTTCTTGTTTTGTTTCCTCTGAACTTTGCAGCACGTATAGCCTCCGGCAATTCTTTGTCTGTGGGAATGGTGCAAATCTACTACAACAAACGCTGGGGAGCCATTTGTGATGGCGGCTGGAGTGAGGAGGATACCGGTAAGCAGCACATTCCTCATGTCATGCGATGACACCCACCGCAGTCTCGGAATCTCGATTATAATTGTTAATACTTAAAGTGTAATTCAGGTTCCTTAAAGTAATGTAGTTTCTCAGATACAGTCAACGTACAATACTAACACCTTTCAGTATGCTGCATTATTTGTCATTTTTGTATCCTATTGCAAATTTTATTTTTATCCTATTTATCGAAGGGATAGACAGATTTCGGTGTTTTTTTAGCTTTGTTTTATGCTTTATAAAAGAAAGCTTACATGTTCATTTAACAAAATTTAAATAAGATAGTTTATTTTTTTTCAAAGGACCCTTACCCTAACCTGTGAATGTTGTCATGTCTTGCCAGATATCGCATGCAGAGATCTCGGATACAACAACGGCTATCACCTGTGCTGCAGCCCTTTTGGCAGATATTCCCTCCCTATTGCAGAAAACGTCCAGTGTACGGGAAGAGAGCAGGCACTGACTAACTGTAGTCACACAGCTCCTCAAAGTCTTAATTACTGCACGAAAGACGTTGTTTCAGTAGCCTGCTACAACGGGCCTGCTCCTTCAGGTAGGTCCACGTGTTCTGGATAGTTACAATATCTCAATATATAATATTTTCGCAACATCTTTTTGTGTACTTCCTCGTGACAAAATGCTTCCACTTTTCTGCAGGACCAATCCATAGTTTTATATTTCTATATGAAAAAGATGATTCCATATATGCATGACAAGCGTGTTTCCACACATTTGCATGACATATGTATGATTCTGTAATTTCCACGACAAAACTGTTTACAAATTCTACCATGGTTCTGCATTATAAACATGTGTTTCCCAAAGCGTTGTCATATTTCTTCTGAACATACTAATCATATAAAGTCATACACGGAGTAAACTACTGTAAACATTTCTCCGTGTTCTGCTCTTCAGACTACACGTTCTCACTCGATGGCGGAAAGGAAAACAACTCCGGTGAGGTGCAAGTCACCTTCATGAACATCACGGGCCGCATCTGCAGCGACAACTGGGACGACACTGACGCCAGAGTGTTCTGCAGGGAACTGGGCTTCTTGACGGGTCAGGCTTTTAAACATCGGCTCCTCTCAAGTCGTCCATTTTGGATGACCGATGTGCACTGTACCGGCTCGGAGCGCTTTCTGAGAGACTGCCCCAAGACCCTGGCTGCCGTGTCGCAGTGCTCCACTCAGCTTTCCGCTGGAGTAACTTGTTCAGACGTAGAAGGTTAGGGGGAAAAAGTAGTCCAATAAATGTTTGCTGCTGGTACTGCGATGATGGCAAAACTGTCTCTAAATGTTAGACCTATTTTAGTAATTATTTCATTTTAATGATGGTACATCAATATAAATATATACAACGTTAATTTTGCTAATATATATATATATATCATCAATTTTATATGGTTTTATACGTGTCATTACGGCTGTGCTTGCGCCTTTCAATCCTGTTGTAACATTTACCTTTGTTGTTGAACTCACCATATGTTTGTATGCGTAATTAGTTTTTTGCGTGTTGTATCCCATCGTGCATTGCGAGCAAATAGAAATTTCGAGCCTTACTACACACGGAATGAGTCAAGGTGGGGTTTTTTTTATCACGAAGGTCACTTTCTGTCCAGGTGTTAACTACCGTTTGGCTGGAAGCAACTCTTCATACAAAGGACGCGTGGAGGTGCAGGTCAATGGTACCTGGGGTACTGTGTGTGTCTACGGCTATTCTGCATCCTGGGCAAAAGTCTTCTGTAGGATGCAGGGTTTTACGGAAGGATCTATTAGCTACTTGGGGAGTTACCCAGACCCTCCCAGCAAGAGCTATCAGAACACGTTCATGTGCAACGGAGACGAAGCTGTGCTGGACGAGTGCCCACAGTCAGGCTGGAAGACTGCAGACAACTCGTACTACTGCACGCAGTATCCTGTCAAAGTCGTCTGTTTTGGTGACGGTAAGCTGAAACAAAATGTGAATGTGAATTCCTCCCAGACCAGGGTGTGTCTGCTTATCTTTCTGCTTATCTTTACTAAGCTTATGCCACAGGTTTTCCTTGAGCACCTGCTTCTGAGCTTTTAACGAAAAACCTATTTTCCACCATGACAGTGCAGGCAGCGCTGTTATTAAACTGTTTAGTACCAACAGCCTTGTTCTCAAACTTTGCAGTGCGCATCGGCACAAGGAATGATGAAAACGTCAGCAAAGGTCCGGTTCAGTTCTACAGAAACGGCACGTGGTACAACCTGTGTGATACGGGCTTCGATGACGTCACTGCCAGGTGCTCTGTTACAACTACACTGACATCAACTGATGTTACTCAGTTTCGTCTGCGGTCTTCTTACCTTGCATAATTGCTAGCAGGCAATCAGAATTGAACGCGACTGTCTATAAAACGATTTTATAGCCATTAGATGGATTACTCTGTTTGACTGCAAAAAAGGTAGACTAACGCAATGAGCAAACACAAAATGGATTTTGTAGAAATAAGATAGATGGACATAAGAAAGACATTTTTTAAATTTTGTTAACGCAGTTGTAAAAAAGAAAATTGACAGAGCAAAAAAAAACGTAAAACAAAAAAAAAACATGGAATAAAATGTAGTACTTTTAACAATACCTACTCTTCAACACAGGCGAGTCTGCCAAGACCTGTCGTACGTTGATGGTAGAGCTGTCTGCTGTTCAGCCTATGGAACGGCTTCATACCAAATAAAATCGTATGAGACCAATCTGAACTACACTATGCGGTGCCAAGGAACAGAAAGCGACTCAACTGACTGCCTAAGACCAGGAGACTGTCTGTCGGGAAACTACGCCTCAGCTGTTTGTTTCAACAGTACAGATATTGTTGATGAAGGTGAGTGAAGGCCAGTAAAAAATATGAAATATCTTAGGGCTGCCAGACTTCTCCTGGCCATCGACGGGATAGTTTCCTTTTTATGACCACGTAAGGTGCCTGCCTCTATCCCTGGTCCTTCATTTTTTGTATTGCACTGTATTTGTCTGTGTGTCTGGCCGTTCGTTGGTCGCTTGGTTTGTTATTCTGCCCGACTGCTTGTATGTCTATTTATTTACAAGGAAAAAAGGAAAAGAAACCTCATTACATTTCCGCAGAATTAGTTTCCTGTCTTGTTCTTCCATCTTCCTTTTTTCTGTCTGTTCCATGTCTGTAAGTCTAAGGTGTAGGATTCCCGACTCCTTTCTTTGTCAATCTGTTCGTGTGTCTATAGATCTGTCTGCCCATCTGCCTGCTTGTTTATCACGTTATACGCTATTTTATCAGTATAGCCTAACATTTGAATCATATACCCTAATGTTGCAGGTTACAGGTTCGACTTCCAGGACACCACAAAGACTAGCGGGCAGGTGATCGTGACACACCTGGGCGTGGCGGGAGGCATCTGCAACACCTTCTGGGACGACACTGATGCACGCGTGCTGTGCAAGTCACGTGGTCATCAGGACGGCGCCGCCTTCCACTACTCGCAATACAACGACATCTACCGCCTGCCCAGCGAGCGGGGTCCCTACTGGTTGAGTGACATCAACTGCACGGGGAGTGAGGCCTCACTCGGGGATTGCGCCTTCAACGACCGCCTCCATCTGGGCAACTGCAGCACGGCGGACCTGGCCGGCGCTGTCTGCTTCAACGACACCGGTAACCTTCCAGACTCCTCTCATGTTATCAGCACACGCCGACTGTCGTTCAATAGCAGGCGTTACCACTGTTACCGGTCAATTTAAGGTTCTTGTAGTCACTTTCTGGAGGCTCTTCACAACGTACGTCTAATTGTAATCACGTTAAGGCCTTAAATCTATCTAGATCATCAGTTTTATAGAAACACAATACACAACACTGTTTTATAACCATTTTAAACTAAAACTGCTGTTAATAAAACTGCTTTTGTTCCCGTCGTAAAATTTTTGTTTTCATGCAAATTTCATATGAGCAATTTTTGTAAAACTTTTCTGAACTTCAAAGCATTTTTAATTTTTAGAAACATCTTTTACAACTAGCCTATGATAAACATCTAAAATATTTTACCTTCGTTTACAGGTTAGTAGAATAATGTGAAGACGGAAACACATTTTTCAATGACCTTTGCAAAGATATTTCATTTAAAGCTCAGCAGATCAAAATTAAACCGTAAACATCTCTTTTCGATCGGAGTAAATCTAGATGGCTTTGATATATTAACGGCAAAAGTTTCCTGTAGGATTTACGGTTTTACGGGAGGAATTATGGATTACTTGTGAGTTTCTCGGACCCTCATAACAAGAGCAGCAAAGTCCAAGATGTGCTGGATGAGTGCCCACACACAGTCTACTAGACTCCAGACTACAAACAATGCTTCAATCTCAGATTGTAGGCAGAAATAAGTGACATTACGCTTGTAAATGTCTTTTTTATGTGTCATTTAGAAAACGCCCTAACCATGAGACCTTGATCCCCAACCCATAGCGAATAACGAAGGCAAAATTCACATCAAACACTTTGTTGTTTGTGAGCAGGGATACAGTATCGCCTTGTGGGTGGTGATCGTCAAGGTGCAGGCCGAGTGGAAATATCTTATGGTGGACTCTGGGGTACCGTGTGCGACACCGAATGGGGTGACGAGGACGCCGGTGTCCTGTGCCGTAGCCTGAACTACACGGACGGGTACGCAGTGGGCAAAGCTTACTATGGTCAAGGCACTGGTCCCATCTGGCTTAGCAATGTCAGGTGCAAGGGGTCAGAGAGGTCACTGGCCCAGTGTCCACACTCAGGCTTCAATGATGATGTCGTCTACAGCCGTTGGAGCTATGGCTGTAGGAGTCATACCAACGACGCTTCTGTCGTCTGCATCGACAAGAGTGAGTCCGCGGCTTCTAGCCAGTGTGTCACTGTTGTAGTGGACGCCAGTGATATATTTTTTTCCTGCCGTGTAAAAAGTACAAAGATTATGAAAGTGCAAAATACAAGGATTTTGTGACACTACAATGCACATCTGTTTATAATACGGCAATCCTCAGAAGAGATAAATAATTATAGCGTTTTGCAGTCTACTACAAAATAGTCGGTAGGATGGACATATATCAAATATCTTTGGTACACGGTAATGCTGTCTATTAATTGTCTGAAAGACAATTTTATTGGCTTCTATTATCATTTTGCGAAAACCTTTCTGCTTTGATTCTTCACAATAGACGCACAGCCATTAAGTTTCGTTTGTAATAAATGTTTCTTCTCGACTAGTCAAACTTAACCTGGGTTTCAACGCTTCTATGGGAGCTGTCATGGTCTACCTGGGAAAAGCCTGGACCCTGATCTGCGATGACGACTTTGACACCAACAGCGCTGTCGCTGCCTGCAGATCTCTCGGATTCCCGCACGGACTGCACGTGCGAGGGGGCGTCTTCGGGCGAGTGGACGCGCCGATCGGCATCACACATGTGCGGTGCACAGGACGCGAACCAGTCCTTCTGGACTGTTCTTACAATATCACCACCTCGTGCAGTTCAAGGTCATACGCCTCCGTCGTCTGCAGCCGCGAACCTTTCGTAGAGACAAGTGAGTCGAGTTCGATGCTCTCACTTGTTAGATTTTTCTGTCTTTTTCTTTCATGTGCAGTTTTGATTCTGATAATAAAAGTGTAAGGTATATTATTGTTTTTATCTTTAAGGACTTTTAAACACTCGTTTTTCTTAAATCTGTTGTCATCTTCTCTGCATGAAATTGTAGGAAGAATGTAACAAATGAAACCGTAAAGGTGCAGGAACTCCTGAAAGTGTACCAACCTGCCGTCCGACGGACCTTCCGAACCGGGGACAAAAAAAAAAAAGCTTTGCGTTTGAAAAAACGGTTGAATATTCAGGGATAATAACATGTGAGGGTAAGGTGGTGGAATTCTTTATCCCTTTTATTTATTTATTTTTTGGGGATCTATGTTTGCAGAAAAGTGGGAAAGGACTTCTAGACTTTATCTCAAACTTTATGTTGACTAGGTGCGAAAGTGCGGATTATGGAGGACACCATGGGTCAAGCCCACCATGGTCTTATCAACGTGCAGGTGGAGGGAGTGTGGGGCGCTGTGTGTGCCGCGGGCTTTGGTGTTACCGAGGCAACGGTGACCTGCAAGGAGCTGGGCTTTGCCGGTGGAGTTCCCTATACTGCGCACTTTCCTGACAGAAACAGAAAGGTGAGAATATAGCCTATTGCAACAAAAGCAGTTAAATATTGTTAAAGCTTTTCTTGAATAAAACAGACTGCTATTTTTTCGACCGAGACTGCTATAAGAAAGAATATCGTCTACTTATGAAGGAAAGCTTTTGAAAATACATATATCAGAGGTTCAGATGTTTTCTGCTCTATCCCTCACCTTTATTTACTTTCTCTCTCAGACACGCGCGCGCGCACACACACACACACACACACATACAGTTTCTCGTTCTTCATATATTTCTCACCCCATCTCCAAATATATTGCTCACAGGCATCTCTGTAAAGACATTGTAGGGGTTCACACATGTAGGAGCAGTTTCGAAACTGTTTGCAGACGACAGAAGTCCTCTAGAGAAATTGTAGTCATCATGTTTGTGAGCAAAATAGAGTTTGCATATGGCGCGCTACTTTCTGTGGGTTTGGTTACTAATGCCACTTGATTTATATGCTTCTTTATTACTAGTGTCACTAGATCCATGTCTGTCTCCTTACCGCTTACACTTATACATGTCAGCACCCCCGCCCTTACAATTACAGGGAGAGAACGTTTATCACGTGACGGTGTAAACACTGTCACTGTCACTTGGCGTATACATGGGTAAAAAAGGTAAAGGTCATCGCATAACCTTTTCAGGTCGTTGGGGAGTGAGGTGTTAGAGACCCCACTTTTCTCGGGGCCAGCTTTTACATGAGGGTGGTGCCAATCTCCTCTCTCTCGCTGCCTTACCTTCCCCAACCCTCTATGGAGTCAGGTACATGGGTGGTCCGGAAGCGCAAGGTTTAGCGCTTGTCACTGACAGTCAGGATTGGCTGTCCTGTGTTCAGATCTTGTCTAGAACCTACTTTTCTTTCTCGGCATGTAGCGCCTGTCAGCCTTAGTTGCTGATGACGTAAAAGCACCAGTTCCATCACAATACCTGGAATTGTACTTGTTTCAATGCCGCTGTCACTAGGTTCATGTTGCTTCTGTACTGATGCCACTACACCCATCGGGAAAATGTACCACTGTGTATATTCTCACATGTTTCAGTACCACTCTCACTACACATATATATATATATATATTATATACTTTCATACCGCTTTTACTTATATTTTTCACGTTTATGTGGTGCTGTCGTTCTCATCTCACATATTTTGTACCTGTCGCTAGACTAACAAAGTTTCTCTCTTAGTCTGTCACTAGAAACACTCGCTCACTAGACACACCGTGCTTCTGTACCGCTGTCACTAGACTCAGTGTTTCTGTACCACAGCCCATCCTGATGTCGGACGTGAAGTGTCGTGGTGACGAGAAAACTCTGATCAACTGTCAGTACACAACGACCTCCACAACCTCCTGGTGCGACTTGTACGCCCCTCGCGCCGGCGTCCTGTGCTACAACGACACCAGTGAGTCTGTTGACATTGTTTGTCTGAGTTGCTACAGCTGACCTCATGCTACCCTGTGCTAGTGTATTCTATGAGGTGCACCACTTGACCTTATGTTACCCTGTGTATTCTATAAGGTGCTATAACTGACCCTGTGCTAAGGATCGAGCAAAATCTCCGCGATATCCTTGAAGACTATACAGAAGATACCGTTGTTGTCATGTTTTTGGGACTGTTTTGTGACGGTCTTTCCCATGCTTCCTATTTGATCAAATTATTTCACGAGGATATGTTTGCTACTGGCAAACAATTTAAAGCAATCTTTGTTGACTCTTGCAGACGGCATTTCTTATCGCCTGGTTGGAGACACTGACCCCAGTCGGGGACGAGTAGAGATGCGGTATGGCGGAGAGTGGGGTATGGTCTGTGTACAGGATGTCACTTCTCGGGCAGGTGGACCAGCCTGCAGAAGTCTCGGACACGGGGGAGGCTTGGCCGTGTCACAATACAGGTCAGCCCTACTCCTCACTTCTGTCGCCCTTAAACTTTTACACGGCATTTATTAATAATCATTCACTATCAATGATACAATGTATCGTATCAGTGTGCAAAAAACATCCACATTAGCATGATCTATTTATTATTATTTATTATTTATTATTATTTATTATACAGCCTAATGCCTAAAAATCGGCAATAATTTCAGTTCTGTATCACCTCCGCGGATTGGATGAAAAGTTAAGTATATTTAGCTAGGTAGACAGACCAGTTGATAAAAGTTTATAAATATTGGTATGCACATAAGTCTCATTATCTGAACTGCTTGTTTTCACACATCCACCAGTGACTTTGTCTTGCACATAAAAGGATACCCTCTGCACTTAAGGCTCTCGTCTTTACAACAGGTTTGTCTTAAATGCGATCTCATTACAGGTATGAAGTTCCTTCCAGTGACTCGTTCTGGTTTTACCAACTAAATTGTCAAGGAAATGAGAGCTCCCTACCTTTGTGCACATCCACTGGCTTCAACAATAGCAATAAGTACTACTACAAGATCTCGTGTAAAAACTACCGCACTTTACATGTCGAGTGTTTCTCCAAGGACACTGGTGAGGGAAACATTCTACAAACTAGTTTTCGTATGTCTTCATTTCCCTGTTAATAAACAAATAATTTACTTGTGTTATTCATCATTTATATTCTTAACTCTAATGAATAACAATTTTTTGCAATATTCTTTCAAATGTATTGTTTTTTCTTCTAGTATTGCACCTGAAACTGATTAACGCTAGAGACATATTCATCTTAGTGTTTAATATTTTCTGTATTCTTTTTTTGTTATCTGAAAATCACTTTCTATTAGAATCGTTGTTATTACGCATTTGTTTCTAAGTGTTTATGTTACTACTAGTCTCTTTAATGTTGTCATTTCTTGTTGACTGTAGTATTCTCATCCTTTTATCAACCAGTTTCTGGCATGCTACGTTATCAATGACTGTCATCTTGATAGTAACTGTTTACGTTTTAATTTTTTGGTCCAGATTCCGTCTTAACCTTTATTTTATTTTTGTTTCTGACGTGTAAATTAAGTACAGTGGCAGATCCAATATTAACCGTTAAACTTCTCTTCAGTTATCACAAACCTCCGTCTAGCGGGCAGCACCACTAACAGTTCAGGACGTGTGGAGGTTTTTCTCCAGGGACCTGACCAGTGGGGTACCGTCTGCGACAACAACTGGGATGATTTCGATGCCACTGTCGTCTGTAACCAGCTCGGCTACGCTACCGGAAAGGCAATAAAAAACGCCGCGTGAGTCACATGACTTTTAAAAAGTTTGAATCAAATCCCACAACGCACTTCCTTGCTGGCAGCAAGCTCAGTCCGTTTTGACATTAGCAATCGGTCAGCAATGTCCATGTGGATTAGCAGACACCACAGCACAACCTGACGAAAGGCAAGCTCAGTATGTTGTACAGAAACTAAACCAGTAAAACTACGGTGTTAGGCAGAGCAACATTTTAGGTCTTCCACAGTCAAGGGAAGGTGAAGAAAGATTCGACTGAATATTAAATTTTTATTTCAAGTTTAAGGGCAACACAGTCATATATCCATGCACTTAAGAAGCGAACGTGACAGCAGCCTTAAAGGACAATACGAGTGCTCAGCGAAAATCGCTGGAAATAAAGCACAAAGTTTCACAAAAACATGTTCCGGTGGTATTTTATGACAAAGAGGCATTAAAGATTTTATATTAATATTTTGCTCTTAAGCACACCTGGATTTGTCAAGAAAACAGGAAGCGACGAAACGGACGTATTTCTAAAAATAGCGCCGTCTGCAGGAGCTGAAGTCGAAGAGAAAAGAAGTTAAGATCCTCGGTAAAAGAAAACTGAACAGGACACATTGTGCTGTCGCTGAATGTTCTCTTCAACACTCAGATGGAGTTAGTTTGTACTCATGAAGGAAATCCTAAAGATAATGGCAGCAAATGCCAGTGGATTCACTTTGTTCAGAAATGTTTTTATACAGATCCCTGCTTTGTTCAAACATGCCGTGCGAACTTCGTCCCCACACCGTACTCAAGAATTTGCTCAAAATGTTTTAAAAAGGATTGTTATCCAGTCACTTATACAGTACAAGCAAGTCTTGGACTTTCAGTAAAACGAAGAAATGTTATTCCTGCAGCAGCGCTTACTATACAACAGCACGAGATGTTAAAACCAACTACGACTGCTGGTAGATCAAGCACCAGATAGGCAACATCAACAGTTTCTACACCGTCTGGTCTACAAGTAACATCGTGTGACAGTCACAAACACATCATCATCAGTCGTATCTTTATCCAGCATAATGCTAACAACAACTGACAGTGTGAAGCACCATTGATGTGCGTGATCGAAACAGCTAAAAAAGGGAAAAGAAGAGAATTGAGGGTGATAAACATAGTATAAGGAGCTTAAACGGGAACACGTGCGAGTATGAGTAAGTAAATAAAAAATTTTGCATGCAGCTTAATGAGGAAGAAATAAGTTTTTACATCGATAAACATGTTTCAAACTATCATTTTTAATTGTAAAAAAATCCTTATCAGCAGTCAGTTGTAACTATTGTTGCCCATTAAAATTTGATCTGATTGACTTACCAGTCTGTTAAATGAATTCAGTTCGGACCATTTAATTATTTATTCATTTGAAGCTTCTAAATAAAGTTCCAATCTGTAGGGTTGCATTCCAAATTCAGCTGTTTTATTTTTTTTTTTTTTTGGAAAAAATACGACAACCTGAGCGATGTTTCTTCATTTGATTTGATGACATGCACACTCACTGTTACAAACACTTCGATCGCGTAAGAAAACCTCCAGTACAAGAGAGTATTTTTCCCGCCTTCCTAGTTGCAGGTGAGAATGCCGATGTTTGAAGGCTTATATCTTGAAAATTAAGCAAAATGATGTACTCATATTTTGGTAATTATTATTTTAAAAGGAACTTAATCCGATCATAAAGAAATAATGTTGCGCTCGGTTTGTGCTTTAAAACACACATGGAGGAGGACGATATACAACCACGAATCTATGATAAGACACATCATCGGCGACATCGATTAGGCCTAGAGATACAAGATCTATTCCGCAGAACTTGCAACCATAAAGTACAGGCCCGCAGATCACAGAACGGAAAACTGCATGGTCCGCAGTGCCGAAAAGTTAAACGTTTCAGTTAAGTAGGTACAAGTTATCTTGTAAAGTCAATAATTTCAAGCAGGATGGAATAACAAACGTGTCCACTTAAGAGAAAGTAAGTGTGTGTGTGTGTGTGTGTGTGCGCGCGCGTGCGCGCGCGTGTATGTGTGCACGGGTTTGAGTGCAGCGTGCATACTAACGTCAGCTCTAGGACTTGCTGGATCACGTGACGTTAACAGTCCATTAGAAATGCTAGCACTTACTGTCTTCACTACAAACTGTTGCTACAGGTTCGGTCAGGGTCAGGGCAGGATCTGGCTGGACAGCGTGGGCTGCCTGGGGACAGAGAGGCGGCTACAGGACTGTGCCTTTAGAGGCTTCAGCGACAACACCTGTCGGCATTCCAACGATGCGGGCGTCATCTGCTCAGGTGAGCGCTACGTACTGAGGGAGAAAAGATGTAACGTGACTCGTACACTCCAGTTAAGACTAGAGTAACATCACACGTACACTTCAATGAAGACTCGATGTAACAGACACGTACATAAGCAAAGTTGACGGCTTCTCACAAACTACATCCTTACACTCTCCTAACAAAGTATATGTGCGGTTTATCATAACTAAGATCTTACTTTGTTTAAAAAAACAACAACAAACAATTGAGTTCTGATTCCTCTTGTGTCATTGCAGGGGTTTATATTCCTCCGACTAGTGTTTCGTACACTGTGACCAGTATTGTGACGTACACTACAGTCAGCCAGGAGTCGCTAGAGACATCGTCAGTCCATGTCCCGACACAGTCACTGCTGACACAAAAACACTCAGGCTCCTATACAGCGGCTATTGTCGTGCCTGTTCTTATTGTCGCCATCGTCATAGTTATCGTCGTTGCCGCCATTATCTATCGTCGACGGGGAGGAAAGAATATTGAGCGGCTTGTCAATGAAGGGGAGACAAGACCTGGTTTGATGTCGCTTGGAGTAGGCGGCTTCATCAGTCACGTGCGCGACAAGCTCAACAGGAAGAACGGTGGAGGGGGTGTAAACCGAGGCACTGACCTTTCTCAGAACATTGTTTACTACGACCCTGGCTTGAGCAATCCGGTTTACGACATTACTGTTTTACCCGATAAATCTGCAGAAGATGATGTGTAATACCAGAAAGCGGAACGAAAATGGGATTCGATCTGGCGACGCCCTGATCGTGGGCCGGTGACATCACAGATGTGGGTTTCGTTCATCTCCTTACGTACGTCAGCAACGCCTTGCTGACTGAACGCCCACAGTGAATGAACGCTCGGTTTATGGGACAACTCTTCATTTAAACATTTTGCAGAGCACAGAAACATGGCATCTTAAAGGTTAAAGTCGTCGATGAAGCCTTTGTTGAGCATTGTTTAGCAGAATCAGATTTTCTTAAACGTATTTCTTCGTAACCAGACTAGTTTTAACTGAGTGTATTTCTTAGTGATGTAAATTAACTGGAAAATTCTGTCCTCAATCAATTCACTTTTCTCCAAAAATCTTCCAGCTTTATGGATGCATCCACATGGGAAAGGTAATCGTGAGGCTAACGATTGTCCAATGTGATGGAAGCGTTGTCTTTTTCTGTCTCTTGATGTATGAGGTTTGAATTGAAGCAGCAAACGATGTTTTCTGATATGATGTATTTTATCAGTTACTAATTAATTACTCCATTATAATTTGTCATCTTTATTGTATCAATAAATGTGACACCCTTTAGGTTTATACTGCAGTCTCTATTTCAGTGCCGAGAATATTTTTATACAAATGTTTACAGTAAAAAGCTAAAACATACATTTATTGTTTTGTATCAATAATAGAAATTTATTATTAAAGATGTTCTAAAGAAAACTACCACGGGAAAACAGTGATGTGGTCTGAGGAGAAATGTTTTATGTTAATATCAGTGTGAGAGAACTACCCATGTATACTAAGCTAAGCTCTCACTCCCTTATCAACATCTTCTCTCTCCCTCTGCTTTTTAGAGTAAAATGACTGATATTGCCCTAGTCATTTTGCAAGACATCTGCGAGTGGCCTTGCTGTGTGTGTGTGTGTGTGTGTGTGTGTGTGTGTGTTGCTGAATTGCAAGAGAAATCTTGAAACCTTGAAAACACTACAATGTGAGAATAGCTTTTAAGGAGAGATCTCTTAGTCCACTTTCATTGGACGGTGATGGAGAGTGTACTGACATGCTCAAACACCGTCTGGTGTAGCAGCACTGAAAACAGTAATTCCCACTCCACCGGGCGGTGCGTGCAGCAAGCAGAACTATTTGCTGTGACCTATCCCCTGTAGGCAAACTATTTGTCCAGCACAGTTTGTACAGGGCACGCAAGGTTGTGGTTGACAAATCCCACCCAGCCAATGGCCTGTTCTGTTTCATGCCTACTGGGGTCAGGTACAGACACGTCCGGACCACAACTTCCCGGTTGAGAAACCGTTTCTTTACCAAACCAACAGCCTACCTGTTCTCCACCGGGGCTAGAGTTGGGACTAAAAGTTGAATGTGTCTCCTTGTAGTCTCCGCGGGTCACGTATCGTATCAGTGTGCGAAAAGCATCCACATTTGCATGATCTATATGTGTTATGGTATATATGGTAAACATACAATTTAAAAGGTACTGTAGAGCGTATGTGGGAAAACTAGAGAGAAAAAGAAAGAGAGAAAGTGTGTGTGTGTGTGTGTGTGTGTGTGTGTGTGTTTTCTATCGTGCGCGCGCTCACGTGTATTTGCAGGGTGTATGTGAAAGATGTCGTTTTTGGGTGCACAAATAATAGTGTGGTGTTAGTGTGACACAAATAATAGTGTGGTATTAGTATGACACAAATAATAGTGTGGTGTTAGTGTGACACAAATAATAGTGTGGTGTTAGTGTGACACAAATAATAGTGTGGTGTTAGTATGACACAAATAATAGTGTGGTGTTAGTGTGACACAAATAATAGTGTGGTATTAGTGTGACACAAATAATAGTGTGGTATTAGTATGACACAAATAATAGTGGGAGTAATGTCTGCAAATGTGGGTGTGAGTGTTGTTGATATTTTTCGAGTAAGACAGCAAATCAAATTCCTAGTAAAGTGTCAACTGGCACATAAGCGGAATCTTCTTCCACTTTCGTGAAATTCGAAGTTTACAACGCAGATCGCCATCGCACTGGCAAATAGTTACGTTTTTTCGAGTTTTGCATGCAAGTGTTTTTTCCTCACTGGATTCTCAGGCAAGGTGTGCAAAGACTGATCCCTGGCCATACTAGGAGGACGCGCCAGGTGTTTTGTGGTAAAAGGGGACGAGTTTGTTCAGCATAAGTACAGAGCTAACCAAGTGTAGCAGAAGCGGAAATTACCTCATCCCGTGTAACCTGTAACCACTACCTGGTATGTTGATATCCTGTTAGCTAAACCCTCAGCACAAGGCCGGCGAGACATCTTTCCGAAAAGGTCTCGTACGACCGGGAAACAATCTTACAAGTATTTGCTTTGCAAGTTCCCGTTGAGCAAAACACATTCCTGCCAATAATAACAGGAGCAGAATGAGTATTCGTAGAAACAGCCTCAGCAAAGCGACAGAACTTTGATGGACACATTCTTCTTTTTTTCCAGCAGGAGGTGGAGCACTAATGACAGCAATTACGATGAATAGAGGAGGAAAGTCCGATCTGTAACCCAGTATCTCTTACTCGCTGCCTCACCTTCCCAAACCCTCTACGGAGTCAAGTACCCATTCCCGGTTGGTGGAATTTTGCTGCGCTACTCGGGTATCGAACCAGCGCGCCTCTCTGTTCAGGTCACATCGCTTTAACTACTCGGCTATCCGCTTACCTTCCTTTAAACAGCTAGGCCTGTGGTAACAAATCTATCTTCGTTTTAATTAGTACAATTTTCTATTAAAATTTACACCTAAAAGACATCATATATCTTATACTTAGAAAAGAGAGACCGAAAAGCGAATATTTTCTTAACACAGATCTGCAATGTGTCCAGACCAGTGATCATCGCTTCAAATCAATATTTTAACTAGTACCATTCTGTGCACAGCAGCGTTTGAGTTTACTTAAACAAACAATCAAACAAAAAGCACGTCCCTCTATAAAAAGCTTTTAATCTTTTCAACACGACTCCTCTAGGAATACTACGTGCTGAAGTTCATTGCCGGATGCATTCACTGAAAGCATTTTCTGCACGCTTGCCCTTAAAGCCCGGTGTCATATTTTCAACTTGTTATTTTGGCACTTGGAAAAGCTGAGGAAAAAACGCTTTAAGTAAAATCTAGTTCCATGTTCTATTTTTAATCAAGATAGTACATATATATAGATATATATATAGATCTTTCATTTTATTAATTGATGGCGATTTTGATGTCAAGAGGCCTTCTTCAGAGGTAACCTAAAGCGGAAGGTATGTACATGAATATGTGAAGGCCTTGGCCAGTGGTAGGGGTGTGATCATATGTTAATTAGGCTTTTGTCTGTGCACAAAGGTACAGTCGCGAGTTGAACTTCTTTTAGTGCTTGGTAATGTTTGTACACATTATTTCGAGAACAGGTATTATATGCTAGATCCTTAAGCGAAAGATGCGTATATTAGACACAAATGGTCTTCATCCTTGGGCGAAAGTTAAAATTTCTTGGAAAGTTGTTTGACCTATAAAGATAACGGATGTTGCAAATCATAAACATGGAATAAAACGCAATACCGTAGTATTTCCAAATTTTTGGTGGTATACAGTCGACCCAATACTTTCAGTCTGTTTTCTTCAGCGGAAAGTACAAAGACTGCCATTGAAAAGGAATTGTAATATTTTCTGCTATCAATTAAAATATCCTGGATTGCCCTAATTATAATTAAAATAGGGAAAGTGGTTAAAACAGTTGTTTGATACCAGTGTGAAGATTCTAACTTTTCCCCTTATTCAGGAACAGGTACCTGACTTCATAAAAAGTTTGGAAATGTTAGAACAGCGGAGAAAAAAAAGTATTTTCTACTGTTATTTGAAGTATGTTTATACCACCATAGGTCCACTGGTCAAGTTTCCATCGTTCCTGTTAATAATCTAATGGGATGGTCAATGCGGAGGATCATCGGTCTTGACCAGTGACAAGGGACGAACTGGGCTGAACAGGGCCGCAGCGTTGAAGACTTTTAGTACATGCTAGCTCCCCTGACACGGCCCCCATCAAAGGGTGGCCAGCGACACTCCCCAAACGGAAAGAGGCAACTTGGCCTCCGACTAAAAAAAAAACTGACCACTTTTTCCGAATTGCGCTCCAGCAAGAGGAGGGTCCGTTTCACAGACATGAAGGCTTGGGGAGACTGACCATGGTATCGGTGTAGACTGGGTCTCGGTAGAACAGTACCATTATCTTGAGATGAACCCAGTGAATGTTGGAAATATATATATATATATATATATGGGGCTGTGGATTCTGAATATCTACTACAGAGAGCTGTCATCACCCTCTGGGAAACATAAGTGTGACTTAAAGTGAGAGACTTGCGGATACGATCCTACAACAGTTTGGTCGTTAACACCTCACTCCCTAAGCGACCTACAATGGTTCAAGGACGACCGTTTTCACACATAGATATTACCTGTTGATATAAAACAAAACAAAACCAAACCTAGTCCCGTTGCAATCACGTTTATCTGGCATGCACTAGAAAAAAGACACAACGAAGAAAACTAGGACATTTAATCCGAAATATACTCTTAACAAATCATTTGTCTCCAGCGAGATAATGCGGGTATCTGATTACCCGAGGAACAGTGATGCTTGCTACCGCGGGAGTCTTTTGTCTGATGCCTGAGGTCATTAAACTGTTTTGAGGTCTGTTTGATGTTTCTAGACTTGGTTCTGCATCAAGCACGTGATCTAGACGGCTTGTGAAAAGATTGAAGCTGGCAAGATAAGAAGCATTGGTCAAAAACCCTTACTTTCTTTGTTGCTATAAAGTTTTGTTGCTCAGTTCAGTTTTTTTAAGTTGTAAGCCTCATAGTTTTCTCCAGCGATTTCGCTTTGCTATGTCCGTGATACAAATGTATGCTGTCACCCTCTGTGCGTATTGTCTTTTGTTTCGTTTCTTTCTTTTTTTTTGTCGATAAGGATCTAGTGCACAGAAAGTATAGTCACGATAAAGCCGTGCACCCGGATTTAATCTTTGACATGAAAATAAAAAATGAGAGCGAGGAACCTCCGGTTCGGTACAAAGTCAACGAGTTCTTAGTTCTTTCGGGTCTGGGTACATCTGGCGTCACATTTGTTTTTTCTGGGGAAAAAGTTTTTCAAAAAATTATAAAAATAATTAAAACCTACACATACCGCGTTCAAAAGGCCCTCAATAGTCGTATGTGGCAGAATTACATTGGCTTACGATCTTCTTTTATGTTATCGCATTGATAACTTCTTGTCTTTTCAAATTTATCTTTGCATCTATTGGCGATAAAGGTAACTGTAACAGAGATGGCAAAGAGAGGTTGTCGGCATTTGCATTCAACCAGAGAAGTGGTTCTTTATGGTGTGGTTCTATGTGCGTGGGCGCTCGCATGTGGTTATGTATGTGTGTGTGCGTGTACGTGCGTGCATGCGTGCGCGGGTCTTTGTGTGCGCGAGCGCATCTGTGCGTGTGTGTGTGTGTGTGTGAGAGAGAGAGAGAGATAGGAAGAAATGGAGTGAGAGTGGGGTAGCCGGCCATAAAATGATTTCCATGTACAAAGCAACACCTTAAAAAAAAACTGTAGTCACCTGGACTTGGGGTTTAAATGCCCTAAGACAGCAATGTGATGTTTGTTGCTTTTCTTGACGTTAGTGTTGTCGCTGTTTCAAACCTGTTTGTCAGCCGTACCTGGCATGTAACGAACCAGAGTGTTGGTAAACATAATTATTACGCGGAATGTTGATGTACACTCTTATGTCGGGGTCTTGCGGACAATTTTTTGTGGATCAAGCATGTACTACAACCGGGATGGCACGACATTGTTCTCCTTATTCTCAGTTTCATTCTGCATGATTGATTTTCTTCAGGTTAAAGGACAGCTTTTGTGCTCAGTTAAAAATAATAAAAATGAACTTGTAAAGCGTATTTCCTCGTGTGGATGCGGGCTCAGTTCGCTGTAAACGAAGCACTTCAAACGGTCTAGAAACATAGCTTTACTAGAAACATTAACATAAGCAAATAATAATAAACATTATAGCAAAAAATAAATTTGCATGGATGAGCAACTGACGATTGAGCGGAATAAATCTCTTGATTATGCACGATAGTTTTTAAAGAGATGAGTGTCCAGGCCGGATTTGGTCGCCTCGTATGTAGATACAGTTCAAAGAAAACGCATAAGATGTAATATCCAAGCAGCAAGATATAAGAAGGAGAAGACACGTTTCCAAAATGTCTCCCGTTTGATGTGTGGCACAGAAAGTAGGACAGTACAAGCAGACTGAAGAGACCGGCATGGGCGTTAGTCACTCAAATATTTCCCGAAGGCTACACAATAGCAAAGTGTGTAATTAGTGTGTAATTAGCGTGTAATTAGTGTAATTAGTGTGTAATTAGTGTCTAACAAGAGTGTTATCAGCGCGAGTTCGAACTGGCAGCCAGTGAAGCGCTCGGAGGAAGGATTAAAGCTCGGTCTGATTTTCGTCTTCAGAAGACGATACGAGCGGCATTATTCTAAGCCTTTTGAAGTTTAGCGGTTAGCGAGACCACTGTACTCCACCCTCGACAACTCTACAACAGACAAGAGATTGTTCGTGGCCAAAACTAATGGGAAGGATCAATTGTGACGGATTCTTCAAAACTAAAGGAAGCTAGACTTACAGACATTGCAGTGATAATCAAGAGATAATGATGCGTCGATGGTAACATCACGATTCTGGACGCTCTGGGGTACAGAGAGAGAGAGAGAAAAAGATGTTTACCGCAAAGAAAGTAAAGACAGCAAAGGATGACACACATTTCCTTTTATTTGCACTAGGAGGATCTCAGTTTTGTTGCCATTCATGGTGAGTTCATTGATGAGCATGCAGGACTAACAAAATCTAATGAATGCTGTGTGGTGGTGCTGACCTAGCCTCCGGGAAGCAACATGATTGCATAGGAGAAGGATTTCATGGTCGAGTGCATCAAACGCCACCGACAGACCCAGTATTGACTGTAAGGAGACGTGATGCATGTCACAAGCAGATAGTAAGTCTCTCACCATGTGCACCAACCTCGCCTCAGTCGAATGATACTCTCGACTGCCTGACTAAAATGCTTCAAGTAGATTTTCACTAAAAAAAAAAAATAATAAAAACCCGGTTCAGGAGCTGGACCAACACAGCCTGTACAAGTACTTTGGACAGAAGGATGAGATTGTAGAGAAGGTGATAGTTTCTGAGGTCATTAGGTCAACAGTGTTATCCTTACACTAGCAACAGCCTCACTTTGGAAAACACATTCCTTGCCCATGCGCAGAAAGAAGTCAAAATGTCGACGTCGTTGTATATCAAAGACGCGCCCGCTTCACATTAACTCGTAAAATCTGCCACCAATTACCTGTCACTTTGACGATATGAATGCCCCGGGATGATGAACAGGCGATGTCCGTGTAGTCCTACTTTTAAAGGGGCATGTGTGGAGTGAATTGGTAAGAATTTCGTGCATCAGCTTTTGCAATAAACGAAAACCAGTTTGTAGCCCTCTGAGCCCGTAGAGCCAGTTTACTGGCGTACCCGGCAGAGCGCGATGAGCCACTATCATGGCTGTGCTCCACGGTCGTGATTTTCTCTTTGCACGATTGTGGGCCTACTGGCAGAACACAATGAGCAACGATATGCTTACTATCGTGGCTCGTGCTCCACGATCATGGCTGTGCAGTTTCACTATCGTCTTCGAAATCGTAAATTTTAAGCCCAGGTTTTAGTTAAGGCAGGGGTTGGTCTTCGTACTCTGTTAGAGAATTACAGTCTTTATGTTATCATTGACCCTGGTGTATCCAATCGGAGATCAAAATCCCTTCACTTTTCTCTCCGACCGTACACCATTCCCCTCCAGCCTCTGCCAATATCCCGTGAAACAATTGTTTCATTACGGTGTAAACTACCTCCTTTACAAGAAACCCGCCCAAACTTGCTAAATATACTATTTAGGGTCGTCGCACACTAATAATAGTGTAATAAGGGTTTTCTCTTTCAAAACAGAAAAGTGAACATGTGGCAGTGTGCATGAGATTTACAAATGCAACACCACTATCGTATGAATAAATCGCCGGTACACAGAAAGTATGTTCATTTTACTAAGCTAACCCAAACAAGATGAAAACATCGACAAGTGCGTTTTTTCAGTCCTTGTAGTTCGTGACTCGACAAGGTAACACGAGAAAGAGATTTGGGCTGTGCCAGCCTGTTGAAAGCACTTTGTATGACCCGACCAGACGGCCGCAAACAAACAGAGACAGTTTATTTTCAGTTTGCACGGTCTGCATGGAGAATAGGAGGATAGGGGAGGAGAAGGAGATGGAGGTAGGGGAAGATGACTCTTTTCTCGAAAAGAATGCTAGATTTTCAGTGGAGATATCACCTCCTGAACACTTCACAACCCCTTCCCACCTGCGACCGGAAATCTGCACAATAGTGCAGGATGGTAGTTCTCTTCTTACGTCTCTTCTAACACTCAGCTGTGCTCATATTTGCACTACCTCGCTACCTGATTTCTAGCTGTTAGGTGAATAGGCTTACTCCGAAAAAAGGGACAGAAAAAGAAAGAGACTGTAGAGATGGACAGACAAACGAACGAATCAGACGAGTAATCGAAAAAGCAGACAAATAAATACATAGACAGTTTTCAAATGGCTTGACTAACCTGCCTGTTATGTGAAACCCATTGCAATGTTCAACTACCACTGCAGTCCGGCGACATCCTAATTCTTGCTTTTTTTCCCTGTTAGTACGGAAGCCCAGTTGTGGATCTGAACTAGTCCTTGATATCAACCATACAGGCGATGTCGGTGATGCTTGCTGAGCAGGCAGGACAATTACACGTGTTTTCACGATGAACACGATGGACACTGACCAACGAGAGACAAGCCACGCAAAGAGCTGGAAACAGAAAATACTTATTCTGTGACTATCAAGAGATACAAATTGTCTGCCCTCAACGCTTATTATCTCAGTTGAACACTGACATTCATTTATCTGTGTGTGTGTGTGTGTGTGTGTGTGTGCGTGTGTGCGTGACGTGTTGTTATTACATATTTTCATTAAAGAATTTAAGTTCGGTACTGCAAACTCAACCTGCTTCCACATCCCCTTTTTCAATATTTGTACAGAGCTTCTCCAGAAAATTTGTATCTTTCTCCATTCGCCTTTCAGTACACACGTGCAGATTAAATAAATCTCTGATCTAGATTCAAACAGTGTTAAAGTCAAATAGGCAATGCTCGTCAACAAATAATTTTTACATTGTTTTGGGCTGAACATTAACACATCGCTGAACTCACACCGCATTGAAAACTTGCGCATCGCACTGTTTGGGGTTAGCAGAAGCTCAAGAATTCGAATTTCCAGATACAGCTTTAACCTGACATCACTTGCAGTTCGCCAGACGCAAAAGGTGAATAAAAACACACACACATATATATATATATATATATATAATAGAAAGAAGCGGCTGAGAAAGAGACTAGAAGACAGCAAAGCATGAAACACAATATCAGAAATATTAGCAGTCCACCTAGAAACACAACCGTCAACAGCGGCGTCAGAGTTATCTTACCCTCACCATCTACTGACCCCTCGAAACATCACAGTCCAGGACGATGTAATTGATATAATAATGACTTTTCTATTGTTTGCGTATTAGAGATTTTCTAGTCAGAAGAAAGATGTCATTCAAGGTCTCTGTCTCTCTCTTTCTTTCTTACGCTTCTGCCTCACGAGGCTGTGACATATTCACGCACAAACCCAAGTACATGCCGACTCAGAGTAGGTGTCCTTCTAGCCCATCCCAGAATTGTTTATTGCATGCTATTAATTCTCTTAAATATAGAATAGGAACGCGAAGAAAGTTAAAAATGATGTCCCCTTATCCGGGTAACTAATCAAGCTTTGGCTGCTCAACTCTTTCGCTAATGCATCCCCCCCCCCATCGTGCAATCCGTGCAGAACCGTGCGGCGTCCTTAACCACCCGTGGAAACAGTGGGACCACGGACGTGTACAGGTGATTTGCTGTCTGTATGCCGAGACCAACGCTTAGCCTCTTGCGAAGTCCTCCACAGTTAGTCTCGGCGAGCTTAGACAGCATGACTAAACCGGAAGCTTTGTACACACCAGCCTCGTTCTTCAACTTAACTGAATGCAGTCCAGTAATACAAGTTCGTGGTGGGACAATAGCACTGCGAACCAGCCAGGCATTACTCTCAAGGTCAAGCCACCCAGCCACTCACCCAGCAAGCCGTCAGTCAAGAAAACCAGCCAACTAATCCGCTAATGAACCACAAAAACAAGAAACCAGTCTGTAAGAGATGAGACAAGAGGCTAATACTTTACAAACTGACACCCCAGCCCCCTTTGTGACATCAGCACGGCACATGGTCGGTCGGTACAATACAAATTTCATTTTCTCCATTTCTATATTTTTTCTACAAAGTCAAGGTAATATGTCCAAAATAGATGCCCCCGGGAAACACTTATCGCGGTGCAACCCTGATCTTGACACTACAACACCGTGTCGCACACAGAGAGATGCCAAGACCATGTTTACTGCACAATATCCCGGATACGCCTGCGTCGTCCAATAAAAATGAGTCTTACAGGTGACACCAGATCAAAAGGGAAAGAAGAAGAGCAGAACATACAAAAGGGGGTGTCATCGACTTCAGTATCTTCACCGAGCCTAAGAGAAGCTGTTCATCTCCGATACCGGGATTTATAAACCAATGATTTGATGACGACGTGAATAAAGTTTTAGAAGAGTCAGAAAGGAAGGCAGTGAGTCATGGGGAGACTACTAACTGTGTTTCTCTGTGTGGTGCTGATGCTGCTTCTAACAGTGTGGGAAACAGAACAGGTCTCTGTTGGGCGTGAGTGTCACTCAGTTTTCACTTCAACGATATAATCTCTCTTTCTCTCTTTCTGTCTCTGACTCTCCCGAATCAGATAACAAGGGACATTTAGCTGGCACTAATGTGACATTCTATTTAAACCTTCAATAAAGAGACTAACTGTCATGACAGTAAAACCCTGTCACATTTCTATCACGACCATTACCGAAGTGACATTTTTATATTTTATAGTATTTTTGATATGTTTTCAAATTATTACACTGGTGAGGTTACGCTTCTGTCATCGTCTTGTTCAAAGGAAGTTACTATCATAACCTTGACCCTAATGACTTGTTTAATTATGATCTTGAGTAAAGTGACATTTCTATCACAACCTTGACTCTTTTCACATTTCTATCATGATTTTGCTCAATGACTTGAAGCCAAGTAACATTTTTATCCTGACCGTGACTAAAGCGAAGTCTCTTTCATGATTTTAACCAGTATCAGTGCAGTGTTTGACATGTTAGCAGTTGTTTTTTTTGTCTTTCACTCAACCCCTACCGGTGCATTTGAAGAGCAGTTCCATATGACTGGTTAAACAAATAATTAGACAGAAAGAATTCTTTTTTTTTCTTGCAGCGTTGGAGCTGAGGCTGGTGGGTGGTGCGACTACGAGAGAAGGTCGTCTCGAGGTCCGGAGAAGCAATGGTACTTGGGGCACAGTGTGTGATGACTCATGGACCACTTCAGCCTCTAATGTTGTCTGCAGGCAGCTGGGCCTCGGAGATCGGGGACAGGTGATAGATGGCTGGATATTATTAATAAACAGCACATTTGTATAGCACCTTTTCCAGCATCAGCAAGACACAAGGCGCTTAAAATATAATCACACAGACATCAGAATAACAATGGTCTCATAAAAAACGTTCATTGTGTTTTCAAGGTGAATGCCGTCAGCATAGAGGCAA
The DNA here is from genome assembly GCA_004794655.1 of Marisa cornuarietis. Taxonomy (NCBI): domain Eukaryota; kingdom Metazoa; phylum Mollusca; class Gastropoda; order Architaenioglossa; family Ampullariidae; genus Marisa; species Marisa cornuarietis. Next base: position 104,135 of record SMMW01000047.1, on the reverse strand, counting down.
TCAGTACAGTTGTAGTATCAGGGGGAATAGTAGAAGTGGAGGTGTTGGCACCAATAACAAAGTTGTTCATTGGTGGCGTACTTATGACTGTCACTGGGGTCACATCAACACAGTGGCAGTGAAGAAAAATGTTTAAGAAGGAGGCAGGAGTGTAGACAAGATGTCAGAGAATTAAGTTGACGCTCGTTGACTCACGGACATCCACAATCGAAAGCAGCGGAAAGAATTTTACGAGGAAAAGGAACCGTACGTAGAGAAAAAAATATGTAGCTTTGTTATATTCAAAAGATGGAACATATATAGCCTTAATGGCGATCTCGTTCAGCCATCACTGCATACTTACATCTTACGACACATATTGATCAATCATGCGAGTCTCTATACGCTACATAACATTAACACCAAGACTAAGAAGGGTTGCTTTAATTGCTCCGTTTCACTGCCGTGTCGTTTCAGATGGTGAGTGTGACAAGATACGGTGAGGGCACGGGGTCAATATGGCTGAATGATGTTAACTGTACGGGCTCTGAGTCCAACCTGGGTCAGTGTAGCTCTCAGCCGTGGGGCGACAACATCTGTGTCCACAGCGAAGACGTAGGAATCGTGTGTTACGAGTTTCCAGGTAAAATTAGGTGTTCCTCACCTTGCTGCTGCACATGGCATTTTCTACTGCTTTATTCTTCCTTTTCCTCTATTCCTTTCTCTAAATCCCTATTTTTACCTACACTCTCTTCCTCTTTCAGCGATGCTGCTGCTGTTTTCTCAACGCATGAAAGTGTGTGTTGATAAATATTAATTTAAGTAATAAATGAAGAAGTATTTACTTCTACTAAAGACCACAAATCAGAGTCGATGGCAAGAACGCGTCTGCTTTGGTCATAAGCACTGTTTTTCACAGACATCGTGTTGAACAGGCTGTTTGTATAGTCTAATAGACACATCATCCCGAACACATACAGGATCAAGTAGACACCGAGTGACAAAGACATACAGCATCCCGCAGTCACGTGATCACAGCCGTATTCCTAAGCACAGCGTCGCGTACATAGACAGATGGTGTCACGTAGACACAGCATGTCTGCTCCTGTAAACTGTGTTGTATGGTCACAGTTCGTCTGCAGCCACAGTATGGGCCGACTTTAGACATTCCGTAAGGGAATGTGGAGATTTTCTCCGGCTCCACCTGGCTTCCGGTCTGCGATTCTAACTGGGATGACATCGACGCCAAGGTTGCCTGCAGGTTTGTCACACATTTTCTCTCTCTCTCTCCCTCTCTCTTACATGTATGCGTACACATAAGCTACACAAAGATGTCACCTTCTATCGAAAGGTTGATCGTGTGGGAATGATAACGACGACGACGATGACGACGACGATGATGATGATGCCCCTTTTTCACTGGTATTTCACTGTTGTTTCGCGCCTTTTGTTTTTTCTAAGGACTATGGGCTACGTAGATGGGGTGGCCTTGTGCTGCAAAACGCTCGGTCGTCGTGTGTATTCCTCTACTATTATGGTTAGAGACCTGGCTTGTACAGGGACAGAACTCTCGCTGCTTAACTGCAGTTTCACAACAGGTTATTGCTCTTCCCCAGGCTCTGCCATCTGCTACAATTCATCGATAGACAGCGTCAATATGAGTATGTCAATCTTTTGAACTTTTCCTACGCAATTTGAGTTTGAGTTTGACAGAGGTACTAGAAAAAGCTATAATAATAATAAATAATAATAACACTTCTTCAGCGGCTTTCTCTGCTGGCAGCATAAGCTTTGACATCAGCAATCGGTCAGAAATATCCATGTTAGGACCCTCTGTTGTTAAAACACTCGCTTGTCACCACTGCAGTGAGCGGCTCAGGGCTTAAATCAGGAATCCGTTATAAAATACACTTATATTTCGCGACATCATTTAGGAGTACAGGTCCAACATATGGCCTGCAGAACTTGCTGCCATGAAGCACACACCCGCAGATCAGAAAATGGAAAACCACGTGGAGTAGTCCAAAGAGTTAAACGTTTCAGTGAAGTAGACACAAGTAATCCAACTGATGCACACATCTAAAATACGGCAAGATGGCGCAGACGTTACAGTTGAACTACAAAATGCTCTAGAAAATTGAGAGAAGGTGCGAAGACCAATCCAGAATCATTGACAATCATGTCACAGATTCACGGATCACTAGTGCACACAAAACCTGACGCAGATAAGCGGGCAACGAAGAAATGTGACGAAGAGCTGTCATCCTCTAGCCAGCTAAGCAATCTTTCTTCCTAATAGATAATCAATACATCCTAATAAGTGAACATAGTGGTTTAACTTTGAAGATATAGTCTTACACATGTGAATGTATTAAATCGACACCATATATGTCTTTATTATGATACATTAAAAATGTAATGATCGTAAGTAAATATTCTAGTTTATAAATTAATAATATTATCAAGATACGGAGACATGGGATCATAGCTTTTACCCAAAAATTTCTGTACATAAAATTTGCGTATAGTTGTCTGTAAATGGTGAAAAGCTTCGAACTGCAGCATTATATTTCTTTTCTTGGGGCAGAGATCTTACTATGGGGCGGGCAATGGTCAAGTGGCGCTGGACAGAGTCGCCTGTTACAGCTCGGACACCAGTCTGCTGACCTGTCGGAGCAGTGGGTGGCTGGAGACAGAGGCAGCGTGCGGTGACCACAGCAAGGACGCGGGGGTCGTTTGCTTTGGTGAAGGTGACTAGCGTAGCGGACAGTTTAACCAATGGGAATAAGTGGTTTATTACAATACAATACAATTTAATTATCCCCAGAGCGCAAGACGTCGCACATCCAGGAGCGGCCATCTTAAAAAAATAAAAATTCATTATCATTGCCACAATCAGCACACAACTATAAGAGCGTAAGGATGAAAATGAGCTTGGATGTTATCAGCGAAACCTTGTGTCTGTTTACTTTGACCAGTGCATACGGTCATCAGGTCTATGTTTGCCCGATCCTGTTTTGGTCGGGGAAGGTAAACAACAAAATAAATTATCTGGGAATATAAACAACGGTGAAAGTAGACGTGCCGGCTCTCTCTTGCACACTTCACTGCGTGGCCCTTGCACTAGGGGTTCTTTTATTCTTTCGAAAGATATAACTCCTTTAATGGCACTTCACCTTGTATCAAATATAGACTTGCACTAACATATCCATGGCAAAAATCTCTTGCATTATTCTGGGTTCTACGTAGTATGCATGTAACGCGGGGACTGTTCCGTTCCCTAACAACTAGAGTGGTATGTCGGTTGTCAAAACAACAAGAAGTATTATCGTCGCCACCATGCTCAAGCCTCTCTTCTTACTGAAGATCTTAAAGGGTCTTTCAGTTCATGGATGCCAAGAACAACAACGACATTTAAAAAATCTTTTAGTCTTAGAATGAAATTGATGAAGATATTATATATCATCATTTCATTTAAAGTGCTTGTTAAGACATAGGCTAGCATCCATTCTCAGTTCAGTATTTGCAACCGAGTGGTGAAGTATTTGGTATCTCAGCAACAAACTTCCAACACACACTCCAACAAAGGCAGAAGCAGTCAGCAGGTCTGCAAGTCTTTATTGCACGGGCTTGTACATTACAATGGCCACGGCTAAATCGCGTTGTCAGAGGCGCTAAAAGTCAGGGGCCAGTTGCAGAACACATTTCTAATTTTAAACACTTTTAGTCCTTAACTCTATTTAGATAATTATTTTAAAGTACACACCACAGTTTTAGAATTTTTAAAACTAAAACTGCTTTGTGTAAGATAAAGTTGTTTAAGACTGACTTTCCGTCCTGTCAGTAAAATTTTTTGTATGTTTTTCTGCAAAGAATCAAAATGGCTTAGAAGAGATTTTACCTCTTTAGAACAGTTTTAAGGTTTAGAAACGTGTTGTGCAACTGGCCCCAGGGCTGTCTTTTCCCCGCATCTTCTATCTGCCGCACGTATGTTCTCTCCCAGTCCCGTCTCAGCTCTCGCCTATCTAACCCTCTCGCCCGGCTAAACTTGATTTGTAACTTTAACCCTAGCGGGCTAGCCAATCATCGCCAGGCACCTTTTCTCGCAATGGTCCACCAGGTCCCCGCCGATGTCTTTCGAGCGCCAAAAGTAACAACAAAGTCCCACCTAAACTAACACCAGCGCTGGCCTACCGGCCCTCTACAATTTTATTCAGTGTGCTTGTTGATTCCTGGGATAAAGTACTCTTATTGAGACATTTCCATACAACTTTTTGATCAGTCGTTGGATGGTATCCATACTAATATCTAGTTCAGGATTTTTTAAATAATTAGGTTTAATGACTCATGGAGGGAAGTCCATACTGACGTTTAGCTCAGCATTACATAAATGAATGATTTTCCTTGTGAAGAATATTTCGTCTTGCCTGTTTCAGTTCGTCTAATGAGGGGAGACAACTCCACAGGCACATTAATGGTTAGCATGAGTATGAATACTTATGTCGCATGTGGCCTCAGCTTCGGTGACACGGAAGCAACTGTTGCATGTCGGCAGCTGGGGTTCGAACACGGGCGTGCTTTGCCAAGAGGTCTGTTAAAGTATATACCTTTGTTGATATAAGTGGTCATTCTTCATTAGTAAACAATAACCTCTCAATAATTGTGAACACTAAAATTATTTAAAGCCTTGCTGGAAAACACATGTGAGTGAAAGGTACGCATTCGTACTAAAGACATGTTAGTAGTGATAGGAACTTAGACAACAAGAACAATTTACTCTAGTTAACAGTTGCTCTATCGTTTCAATTGCTAAAAATAATACCAAAATTAAAAAAGCACAAATGTTTCTTAGGAGATAACAAATTTGGAGACTGTTGTCTAGCAATATTTTTACTGTACAAGAACTAGTGCTCTCTGCTCAAGGAATCTGTTATTTGTTCTAGAATGAAAGGCTGTCTGTAGTGTGCATGTGATTTAGGGTCTTGTAGGGTTATTCATGTAGCGTAATATAAGGTCTTATAAAGTGTAATTTATGGAGTAGATATGTCGTTTAGGATCCACTGGAGTCTGTTACTTTCGTAGTCTACTGTGTCAGTCCATTCCTGTATGTTGAAGGAGCTTATGGAAGCTTCTATGGCCTCAACAACTTCGTTCAATTTAGCTGCTTGGGAAATGAGACACGAATCTCATCGTGTCTCCTTCCAGGGTTACTGTGGTTATGACTACAACTACAACTACGCCTCAGTCCACTGCTTCAACGGCTCTCTCAGCACAGGTAAGTTTGAGTCTTGTCGGTTAGTTCACCAGCCTCAATGCGGTATATAATGTAACAGATATATTTTTACGTTTATGTAATCCCATTCCGAAAGGGGCGGCCTGGTAGCGCAAGGGTTTGGGTGTGTTACCAATGGAGTGAGGATTGGTTGAGATAGGTTCAGATCTCTTCTCAGGCACACTCTTTTTTCTCTGCTTATGGCGTTTATTTACAGGGCTGGCTGCTTTGCCGTGACAATTATTGAAATAGGGTCTGTATCGACTTACAGACCAGCCGGCCACACACTGGAGCGGGTCTGTATACACTTACAGACACATATTTGCTAATTTTATACACGCATCAAATGCGTTGTTTCGGAAAAATATTAACGCAGACGATAGTTCATTCATTTTTCTATCGAGTGATCTTCTTTTCATTACGAGGTTTGCACCTTAGTTAGACATTTTTTGCGTTATCCCACGGTACCCCTCTTTGTTTAGAAAATGGCTACCCGGGGTAGAAAGTTCGACCGGCAGCTTTGAAAATTTATATTTATTAACCTACAGTAAAGACAACCATCAGTAATACACCGTTTCAAAGAGCATTTTTTAAACAATCACTTGGTGTAAATTTTAAGATACAGAGGTTTTGTCTTCGAGTACTAAATTCAAATGAAAGATGATGACCGTACACGTTTTAGGACTCAGTTTCAGAAATTAACAAAAAAATTATTTACACAATATATACAGACATAAAGTACCAAACAAATATATGATTTATTAGAATATACATTAAAATGTTAAAATTACTTACTATTTTCTTCTCCTTTGCTGTTGTTGAAGTAAAAATCCATGTCAAAGTGAGTGACAACAACGTGCTTCATTTCTCAAGATGGCGATCGACGGTAAAACTCTTTGTTCACCACTGAATCTTTTCACTTCCGTCCATTTCAAGGGAGGCAATTATGGTGGACGATTTCCCAACGGTTGAAGTAGTTTCCTCCCTTATGTTATATTCATTTATTCTTATGAAAGCGACTGGAAACTTTTTCTACTTGGTCATTATCATGGAATTTTCTGTTGGGAATACTATAAAAGAGTGTTTTTATGCAAACACAATTGTTCTTCTACCTCTTTTAGTTATTTTTTAATGATTTTTTTAAAAGTGGGGACAGTCGTGCGAGACAGAGACACTACAGGCTTCTAGGAGCCCAGATTTCAATGAGTTAAATTACAAATGATAGATGGTTAGATATTAGGAAACGACCGACAGACAAATATTACAAGTAAAGAAGATATCAAGAAATAACTTGCATTAATACATATTCACATTAACATCTTAATGTCGTATATGTTCCCCTTCACAAACATGCTTGTAAATAAAAAAATTAATAAATAGTTGTTACTAACAATACCATTGATAAACAAATAATCAAAATAACAAAGAAAGTAAGGCTGTAATTATAAACAGTACACATAGAGACTCAAGCTGCTGCCAACTCACTTGCTGTGGCTGCCATCATATCGAGATTAGACTACTGTAATAGTGCATTGTGGGGTATACCTGCTACGCAGTTAGATCGACTCCAAAGAGTTCAGAACACAGCCGCCAGGATTGTCACCCGTGCAAAGTCATCCACTGAGCACATGACCCCTATACTACGGAGCCTTCACTGGCTCCCAGTGAACAAGCGCATTGATCACAAAGTGCTTTCGATTGCTCAGTCCTGCATGTTCAAAACTGCTCCTGACTATTTACAAGAGGGAGTTCCTTCTTACCAGCCGTCACGTGGTCTGCGCTCTGGCTCCCAGTCACGCTTCTGTCTCCCTGCAGCGGAAGACACAAACAAGAAGCGCACTGGAACCAGGGCCTTCAAAAACGCGGCACCTAAGCTGTGAATGCCCTGCCATCGTCACTGTCCACCATCACCTTAGCAACCACGTTTTGGAAAAGACTGAAGACTCATTTGTTTACGGACTTAACCAGCCTAGCTTCACTTCTGTCTTTATTATTTTTTTACTTTCCTGTTGTTTTATTTTTTTCGTCTCTTCTGTTTTTTGCTGCGCAATGAGCATTCTTTTGAATGGATACCTGCGCATTATAAATCGACATCATCATCATCATATTGCATACTACTTTGTTGCCTGCTTTAATTGCACGATTTGTTTGACTGTTTTGTATACGTGTGATGTTGATTTTAATGCATACTTGAGACCTGTTTTATGTTCTTAATTTTTGTTTTATTCTGATATCTTTAATTAATCTAATCCTTCTGTTTGTAACTTCCACGGTGAGTGACCCAGCACTACCTTTCGCGCTTGCCTCATTTTAAGCACAGCTTGCAGCTGGAGCCCTCAAAGAGAAATGTTTATAAATCTTTTTAACAGTCTATAATTTAAAAAAATCTACAGGTGTGTGTGTGTGTGTGTGTGAGTGAGTGAGGAGGTTAGCCATGCTGAAGCTGTCATAAAACGTATTTACCCCACCTGTAACAAAAAGAGTAATCATTTTTACCTTTCTAATTTTAACTTTTGACCGTTACGTTGTCTTTAGTGTAAGATGTTAGTTTGGACTGTCGAGTGCTTCACTTCACTTTTCTACCTTTAATGTGTTAGGGGAGGTCCGAGGGCGCAACGGTTAGCGCCTGTATTTAATACAGTGAGGATTGACAGTCCTGACTTCAGCTCTTGTCTCGGTCCTTGGTAGTGCCGATCCTGCTCTACGGATGGGACACGTGGACTCTGCTAGCCAAAACGGAAAGGAGAATCCAGGCATTCGAGAACAAGTGTCTGAGGAGGCTGCTCCGGATCTCATACAAAGAACACAGAACCAAAGACGTTGTAAGAAGCAAGACTGCCACACTCGTAGGACACGAGAAACCTCTACTACCAACAGTCAAGTGACGTCAGCTGGTCTTCTTTGGCCATGTAACTTGGCACTACACTTTGTCGAAGACTATCCTTCAAGGCACCTAGGAGGGTGGCCGACGCCGCGGTGGTGAGAAGAAGAACTGGCTTACGACGGTCAAAGACTAGACTGGTCGTCCTGTACAGGACCTGCTGACTTTCGCCCACAATAGAGTGGCGGCTCTGACAGCTGCCGCGTCTATCCATGTGATCCCCCCAACGCTAGGTGCCAGGCAAGGGACGACCGACCGACCGACCTCGGGCACAGTGTTCTTTTTCTGCAATTGGCATCTTTTTACAGGGCTGGGTGTCTTGCCAAGTCAATTACTTGCTGGTTCGGCATAAAACACCGATTCCCTTCACCCTCGTTTATAGTGTTTCTAATGCCAATTGCTATCCTGTCTTTAGTGCGTGGAAGTTTGTGCTTTCGAGTAATTTCCTGTTTTACGTGTAAGGTGCTAGGTTGTGCTGTGGAGTGCTACCCTGTCCTCACTCTAAGGAATTTGTTTTTTAGATTTGACGGTTTCCGTGGACGCTGGTCAAGGGCTTATCGGCAACTCCTCTGGCCGACTGGTGGTCAGCCAAAGCGATGTTCGAGGCAGAGTGTGTCCAGAATACTGGGATGATGTAGACGCCGGCGTGGTGTGCAGACAACTGGGGTACCGTGACGGTATGGCACTGGCTTTCTCTGACGCAGGCACTGGTCCATACCTGCTCGGCAGCGTGGCCTGCACAGGTGTCGAGACGTCCATCTTTAATTGCCTAAGCAACAGAACATGGTCTCTCTCTTACCGAAGCCCACCTGATGTCGGTGCTGCATGCTTCAATGACACCAGTAAGTGACTTCTCTGAATGAAACATTCATCTGCCTCTTGAGTTTTGGGGGTTTAAGATTATCGGCATGGATATATTGAGGTTTTCTTTTAACGTAGTTAACAGCGTTTTTCATGGAGTAAAAGATGAAGCAAAATAGAGATAAATAGTGAAGTCATTTCATAACAACACTCACGACATCGAAGGTTTTAACATCAGTAATTCTAATGTTTTGGCAGGTAACATTATTGTTCCCCTAATGCCTTGTCTAGCATTTCAACTATTTGGTTTACTGGTTGGATTATACCTTCCAGTAAAGAAAGAGCCGAAATATAAAAAGAGTATCAGTACAGAGTAAGACATAGCAGAATCTACAATGCAGAATTATTGACAATTATTTTATATACAGTCTGATACATATATATATATATGCCCACGTGCGGTCGCTGACATGTGAGGCCATGCACTTTACCACACGACTGATGTCTTTTCAATTCATCGTATTTCTTGAACGAGGCAACAATGCTCACCCTAACTGCGTGCTCTGGGCGTATTGAGTTCACTCACTGTGACTGTGTCTGCTGACATTCGTCGAATGGTTTGCTCACAGCTGTAGACTCCGCCACACCATGACTCTCAATGTTATCCTTTAGATGTTATGTTCATGCTTGTGTGCGGTATTTTCTTTTTCTACCTTGTATTTTTGTTTGTTGCAATGTCTCTGTATAATTGTTTGTTAATACGTTTGGTCTTTGTTTGAACATGGTCTCTGTGTCATTTTTTTTTTTTTTTTTTTGAAAGCGCATTGAGTCGACTCTGGGGTTGAAAATTGCGCTATATAAATCTACTTTAATAATAATAATAATAATAATAATAATAATAATAAAAATAATAATAATAATAATAATAATATATATATACACACACGTTCAATAGGCTATATTAGTGACAGACACACAGTAAACATTTGCAAAAATTATTATTAATATTGAAAGTAGAAATTCAGTCTAATTTTTTGAAGAGAGACACAGTGAAGGAAAATTGTTTAAATTCATAAGTGGCAGTTCCTCATTTGATAATAAGTGTCAAACAGACTCATAAACTCTAACGACATAAAACCCCACAATTCAGGTCCTTTTTTAAGAAAGCTTTTTCTCATCCCTTAGCAGTCGTACTACAGCTTGTAGGAGGGACGTCGGACAAGGAGGGTTTGGTGCAAGTTGTGTACGGGAGTCAGGTGGGTACGGTGTGTGTACCCTACGCTTATAATTACGCCGCCAAGGCGGTCTGCAGACAACTCGGCTACGTTGACGGCGAATTTGAAACGTAAGAAACATTTTCTCCTCTCTTCTCTTTCTATGGTCATGTGTAAGATCACGTGTATGGTCAAGTGCGTGTCAGAAACTGTGAAGCACAATAGATGTCTCATCCTTCCGTCCCGTGTGCAAAAGTATTATCTTGCAAAAGACTCAATCCTTTTTGTAATCGTACATTTTAGGTTAATTATCAATGCATATAGTGAGGTATGTGGAGACAAAAAAGTCATGACAACAAATTCAATCACCACAGTAAGACAAAAAGAATCCTCAATAACAGTTCATATCATTCGCTTTGCAAGCACACTTTAAGATTTCTAGGACTTCGATTTACAGGAAAGACACTTTCATTCACTCAAGTCGTACTTAATTTAAAAACTTTAAAAAATATATTTCCTACGAGAGTATGAACAATGCCAAATCGTGCAAAAATAAAACCAAATTCAAGACTTATGAACCACATAAGAGTTGAATTTCATTTAATACTACTGCACTTAATGTCATTGTTTTAATATTCTATCAAACACAGTATTCTCTGTGAATATCTACAGGACGACAAAAAACTAAACATAATAACCAGTATCAAAGATCTGATACTTTAGAACACTTTAAACATGTCTTCATAAATAGTTTACATGACAAATGTAAGAAATATGAAGTACAAGAGTTCTTTGAAAAATCCATTTGATCGCTCAGACGAACGCACAAAAGTTTGCATTAGTTCAGTAAAACGATCATTCTATTTGATGAAACAGAGAAAATGGAATGCTATGTAAGAGATGTGTACACTTTTCAGATTTCCAGGAGATACAGGGACTGTGTCCATTTCTGACGTCCGCTGTATTGGGTACGAGAGAAGCCTTTTCATGTGTAGTAACGGGGAATTGTTTGCCCCTCCGTCAGACAGATGTGCCAACCACGACTTCGACCTCGGCGTCCGTTGTTTAGACGGAGGTGATTTTACCAAACAGAAAAATAATATGCAGACTTATTTCACATATTTTATATATAGTTCATTTAGATGCATTGCAGTGTGGACAAAAAATTCTTTTCTTACAGAATTCATGGAATGGCATCATCCTTGAATAATGATAACACGATTGGAGATACATTTCGCAATAATAATTTTTACTTTTTTATCAGTGATTTGAATTTGGTTAGAATGATATCTTTCTTTACTCTTCGCAGGTAAGTAAGTGACCTAAGTCTTTGCATACTCTTTAGTGAATGGCCGGATATATATATATATTTAATATATATATATATATATATAGAGAGAGAGAGAGAGAGGTGGAGGAGAAAGAAAAATACAGTGGTATCACAAGAAAGTAAAACTCTATACAGAATATGTTACAATACCGGGTACAGCTACACATATAAAGTTAAAACGTAATATTACCAAATAAAACAAAATATATTGTGTTTATTGCTGGAACTGGAATTAAAAGAGACTTGAGAGAGAGAAAAAGAAATAGAATGAATGTTCGTGAACGAGACTATTATACAAAGAGAGACAAGATATATCTATATCTATAGATCTTGCACGTTAGACTTTAAACACCTTAAATATATTTAATATAAAATTAATTTCGAAGTACGTATAATTATTAAAATTAGACTTTTACAAGCAGGCACAAAGGCAATTAATGTAAAACGACAATGATTTAAAGTCAAAAAGATCATTTTGACTATTAGGTAAGGTTATTGCAGCATTTACCGTGATACACGAGTTATATGCCTTTCCCCCTAAAAAAGCCCTCTTTTTCTAATCGACAGTACGTCTGTTGGATACGATCCACAACACCAACACATCCATTACTGGCGTGGTGCAGATTTACCAGGAATCAGGCTGGATTAACATCTGCAATGATTTCTTCGACGACTTGGACGCACAAGTAGTCTGCCGGAACCAAGGTTACGCGTACTCGCGTGTACTGCCCAGGGGGTCGATGGGCTTACTATATGATAACAACTTTGATCCAGCCCTGAACTGCAATGGCACAGAGCGAACTGTCTTAGACTGCCCTGTACAACAGAACGTCACCTGCCCTAGGGGAGACAAGGATAGATATGCTACAGTTTTTTGTAGTCAAGCTCCATCGGAGCGAGGTAACGAAACAACATTTCAGCTTAGTTTGTCCACTGTTGACACACAAGCATTGTGATTTACTACATGTTGTCTTCTTGCTGACGACCTTGTTATTTAAAGTGTTAACCTAGTCTGCTGCTCCCTAAATTTTTTTTGCTTTTAATATAATAGCTCTAATGAACATCATCATCATCGTCGTCGTCACCACCACCACCACCACCACCGTCGTCGTCGTCACCATCACCATCATCATCATCATCATCATCATCATCAATCATCAATCATCATCAATCATCATCAATCATCATCAATCATCAATCATCAATCATCATCATCATCATCAATCATCATCATCATCATCATCATCATCATCATCTCCTTATTTCCACGCCTCACGTTTCATCCACTGTCACGACCACCGCGCAGTGTATCAGTCACTCGGTCCTTTCAACACATACACGGAGCTTGACAAATACGTGTTCTTTCACACAAATTGAAAGAAAAGAATGATTTGCCTAACGAATCTATCTGCTTTACTAAGTATGAATAAGTGAAGAAAACAAGAAAAATACACAAATGAGAAGTCAGTTAAAAAACATTCCTACCTCCAGATTACTTTAAAATAATAAAATCCCTAACTTTGAGTCCTGCCTTTCTGAAAATCTAAAAGAATACCAACTCACCTAATTGATCTATATACTCCTAAACGCCCTACTCAAAAGCACCATTAAACAAATTCTTCTTACAATTCCTACTCTACTTGTCTTTCAGTACTTAACCTCTCTCTTCCCCTCCCTGACTAACTAACTGCTTCCTCGCGCTCTCCCTCACGTCATTTCCTTCCCTTTTTGTTTTACATCACTCATACACGTCTTCCGAACAACTGACGTCATTCTTTCTTCCACATTAATCCTTATAAAATGTAAGCTTAATCACGAAACAATCAATAACTAACAACAATGTTGCCTGACATTCACAGGCCTCCAAGCCGCCCCAATGTCAGCGGATAGACATGTTGTCGTTATGGCGGACGGAGTCAAGTCTTATGTCTGTCTCGACAACTGGGACGACGCCGCTGCCTCTGTGTACTGCAAGGACCTGGGCTACAACTACGGCGTGGCCATCTACAAGACTGGCGTGTCTACCTCCCAGGGCGTCGCCACCTACATCGTCAACAGCGTCCACTGCACTGGCAGCGAGAACTCTCTCAGTGAATGTTCCTCCTCCTCCAACTGGTCCACTTGTCTCTCGTTCTACAACCGTGCTGCCCAAGCAGTGTGCTATATAAGTGTTTAGTGATTTTGCTGACATAAGTGTGTGTGTGTGTGTGTGTGTGTGTGTGTGTGTGTGTGTGTGTGTTTGAGTGAGTTTGTGTGTTTATAGACCACAAGTGCAAAGACTTTCCAGACGCTGGGTGACGGGAGAGGTGTCCTGGCTATCCTAGTAAGCTATTTCTCCATCACCAAACAATGTCAGTATGGCAGCACCGTTCCGAAGATTATAACAAATGTTAAAAAGGAGGGAGGAAGAGAAGAAAGAGCGAGTAACAGTGAGAGAATTCGTCAAAAAATGCTGCAAGATAGTGACCCAGAAGGACAAACTGACGAGATTATGACCAAGAAGGAAAACTAATAGGAGAGTGACAATTTTCAGCCAAACTGCTATAAGCTCCGTAGCTTGACAGCTTAAGTTAATGTTTTTCTGCACAGCACATTTAGACGAAAATATTCTCTTTAGGCCACGAACTCCGTTTGACTGGAGGTACCACCAAGTATGTAGGGCAAGTGGAGGTCGGTTTTCAATGGTGTGTGGGGTACTGTCTGTGACAGCGGCTTCACCAACAATGACGCCACGGTAGTGTGCCTCACTCTGGGATTTTCTGGCGGAGTCCCTGTGGACAGCAGCAGCAGCAGTAGCAGTAGCGGCCTAAGCTCGACAGGTTCTTTCTACCTGTATAGCCTCAGGTAATGATGTCAGTCATGTGATATCACGCAAGACGTTTCCCCCAAAGATCTGCACAGTACAAAAATAAAATTCTAGTAGTTAGCGGCTTAGTTTTAGTATGTTACCAGTTAACTGTCGTTTCCCGCTTTTGATTTCGATACAATTTTCTTAGGGATTTTTGTTTTTAGTGTATTTTCCTGGGTGTGTCTTTAGACAAATACTTTCTGACATTTTTTTTTTGCACTGAAGGCACTTCAAGTCATGATAGTCTTCCTTTTCAAAGTCAAGTGACTGTTGGCTTACAAGAATATATATATATATATAAATAAACAGTTGCCGTGGATCAGATACCAGTCTATGGCAATGTCCTGTTATCCGCTTCAACGTTACGTACAGCTCCTGCTTGCAACCAAACTACATCCCGAGAGTGAGATGCACGGGTCAAGGTCAGTGAAATAAATCGTGCGGACATTAAGTCTACATGGCTCATAATGTCGTGAACTTAGTGTCACATAAAAGGTTTGGCATGTTCTGCTACTAAATACACGAATAGTTCATGTCGGGTTCAGATATTGCCGTAACAGTTCCATCCTTGCTTGCTCTTACGTATTCAAGTAATACCAAATCTATCCTGCCCAAGTGAACAGATTTGGTTTCAAAACAGAAATGAAATGAATAATATGCTTCAGTTGTAGTTATATTTTTCTATAAAATCAGAAAAGTATAGACTTGTGGCGAAAGTAAACGGGGCCGGTGACATCACAGATGTGGTTTTCGTTCATCTCCTTACGTCCGTTCGCAAAGTCTTGCTGACTGAACGCCCACAGTGAATGAACGCTCGGTTTATGGGACAACTCCTCATTTAAACATTTTGCAGAGCACAGAAACATGGCATCTTAAAGGTTGAAGTCGTCGATGAAGCCTTTGTTGAAAATTGTTCAGCCGAATCAGTTTTTCTTAAACGTATTTCTTCTTATCCACACTAGTTTTAACTGAGTATATTTCTTAGTGATGCAAAATAACTGGAAAATTCTGTCCCCAATCAATGCACTTTTCTCCAAAAATCTTACAGCTTTATGAATGCATCCACTTGGTAAAGTTAATCATAAGGCTAACGATTGTCCATTGCGATGAGAGTGTTGTCTTTTTCTGTCTCTTGATGTATGAGATTTGAATGCAAGCAACAAACTGTTAATAACGATTTTTTATGACACCCTTTAGGTTTATACTGCAGTCTCTATTTCAGTACCTAGAATATTTTTATACAAATGTTTACACTAAAAAGGTAAAATATACATCTATTATTTTGTATCAATAATAGAAATTTATCATTAAAGATGTTCTAAAGAAAACAAGCGTTTGGGGGATACATCTGCAAATAAAAGGTTGCTTTTCTAAGTAAGAGAACTGCCTTTTTTCATAAATGTAAAATCGTCATTAAGACTTGTTTTTACTTATTATATTAGAATTAAGATATGTGAAGCAGTTGTATTGTAGTTAAGAACGATTTTCTGAATCGCTATAACAGCAGTGGATTACGAGTTCTTCGGAAGGATTAGAAAAAAATTCATCATCATCATCATCAAATCAAATCAATCAATCAATCAATCAATCAATCAATCAATCAATCAATCAATCAATCAATCAATCAATCACAATTATATAGAGCTTTTATCCTCCATCAGACGACCTCAAAGCTCTTTTCAATTTATAAAAGTGCTTTTGTACAGTGCGTGTCCCCGTCAAGAAGACGAGGTCAGTGCTATGCACAGAAAGATGAAGTCACAGTTCAATAAACACCAGGATGGGGCGGTGATGTGATACAACAGCACACAATGCGCGATAGTTATAGTTTGTCTTAGGAAGAATACAGTAAACACACAAAGCTAGGTGGAGATGAGCGTGAACAACAGTGACGCGGATCGCCCCCAGCAGCACTGGAAACCCAGTCGGATCTCACACACATCCTGGTGGTTAGCAGCCATTACGGCATCCAGTCACATACACCAGCCCCACGGTTTTCGCTAGCTCCCGCTGGTCACTACTGGCTACTGTATCCACCAACAGTACCAGTCTCCCAGTGTATCCCTAGCTTGCGTGGTCACTCCTGCCTGGTGGGCAGACACTCGGCACTCTGCCTAGGTGGTCTCACTGCTTTTTCACACAACCTGCTTCTCTCAGCGTCTAGGAAGAACTGCCCCGAGGAACGCTACGCTCTGGGTTTGCTACATTGTCTCCCAGGGGCTGTAGCCAATCGCCAGCTGCCAACAAGCCCCCGCCACGCCAAAGCGCGCGCAGCCTTTTCGCACGAAAACTATGGACAGGGTTGGGAGGGGCAATGAACAGCGAACCCCTACTGCTAGAGAAATCAGCGAACTCAGCACTCCAGCAGACGACGCGTGACGTAGCAAGGGCATGACGTCAAACCTTGCTACACTAAGTGAAAAAAGGCCACGACCTTCCCCCCTGCACCGGATAAAAATAGCCTTGAAATCGTCGTCTGCTGTAAGCTGCCTCTCTATTAATATCACAATGGGACTACACAGTGTACTGTAATGTCTAATATCACAATGGGACTACACAGTGTACTGTAATGTCTAATATCACAATGGGACTACACAGTGTACTGTAATGTCTAATATCACAATGGGACTACACAGTGTACTGTAATGTCTAATATCACAATGGGACTACACAGTGTACTGTAATGTCTAATATCACAATGGGACTACACAGTGTACTGTAATGTCTAATATCACAATGGGACTACACAGTGTACTGTAATGTCTAATATCACAATGGGACTACACAGTGTACTGTAATGTCTAATATCACAATGGGACTACACAGTGTACTGTAATGTCTAATATCACAATGGGACTACACAGTGTACTGTAATGTCTAATATCACAATGGGACTACACAGTGTACTGTAATGTCTAATATCACAATGGGACTACACAGTGTACTGTAATGTCTAATATCACAATGGGACTACACAGTGTAATGTCTAATATCACAATGGGACTACACAGTGTACTGTAATGTCTAATATCACAATGTGACTACACAGTGTACTGTAATGTCTAATATCACAATGGGACTACACAGTGTACTGTAGTGTCTCATGTCTAAACTGTGTACTGGGGGTTGCAAGTCTACTGGAAGTAACTAATATCTAGCCACAGCACTAAATATTCCAAAATTCTACTGGAAATAACTAGTATATAAACTGTGCAATGGAAGTTATGAAGATCGACTGGAGGTAACTGGTATCTAAACTGCCTACAGTGTGACCACCATTGTCCTTTACATCACAGTTGGCCGGGAGTCTCCAGAGACGTCGTCTCGACCCGACACATTCAATGCTGACACAAATACTCAGGCTCATGTAACATGGCTGTTGTTCTTCTTGTTGATTTTGGGGAGGGAAAAGTGCTTCCGCCTGAAGGCTCTTCCACAGGGTGGAAGAATGGGAATCTGGGAGAATATGGAAAGTGGAGAATGTTACCCTAAGACTAAATGGCTAGTGAGCTAAACAAACTATCAAAGAAATAAAAATCAATTAAAGAAAGAAGAAAGCATAACAACAGAAAACATCTTCTCGCAAGAATTGAACCAACATCCTATCCACGTGAGAAATGTCCCCGTATCAGCTATACACCACACTATTCATGCCTATGATGGACTTCCATGACAAAAAGAAGTTCCGCGATACCTTAATGTCATAATTTTGCTAGAATTACTACTACATGTTTAATAATATAAAAACTTGCAATAGACAAATTCAACACATTCTAACATCTACATGAAATTACACTCAGTGGGGGTCTAGCATGAACAACTCAAAATTTACTTCCAGTACCCCAATAAATCACAGACAGAAACAAATTACGCAAAACCTACCGCGAGCACATTTCATAGAAATACAGAGCATCAGAATAACAGATATCTGTTACAAGATTTTATAACATTACACCTTATAGAACTTATTCAATGAAAAGATTAGCAAACAAAATTAGTTACAACTTCTGCCCATGACGTTTGGTTTCTTGACTCAAAGAAACACGGACACACAAACAAGGAATCGCCAAACTCTTCAGGGCGAGCAGACGAGATTTTCAGCCAATGATAAGCCGTCACTGATTCCATTCCAGTCTTTTGGTCACGTGTGCATCGCCATTTTATAAGTGCTACTTAAAACTGGAAAATATTTTGCTGCACTTCTTTTAATTTCTTTCTCACTCCCTCCATCATCATCGCTTTACAGTTATGTGTATATTTTTTGTGGATAGAAAATGGTGTTAGCACTATAAATAAAAAAAGAACAAGATTTAGCTAAGTAATCTAGTATGTTATAAATGATTACTAAGCTTAACCATGCTAAAGACATTTCTGACTATAGTCTACTGTAACTGGACGTACCGTCTTTCAGCTTGATTTTGTGGTGCCTTTATGTTGATATGAGTCCCGTCAATACAGCCAACAACATTAGTGAATCCTGCTTTAGAATGGAATAACACCTTATGGCGTCTGGACTTCTCTTGGTGGGGAACTAGTTAGATAATACAAGTGGGCACGGCGTGCAAGCGCACTTGTTTCGCGATTAACTCATCCTTGACACCAGGCTGCTCCATAAACTTAAAGTTCCCCTTCGTCGGTAGTCAAATGATACATTGTCGCTGATTTCTTCCACAATTTTGATTACGTTATATCCCTTCAGTTGAATCGCAATCGTTGAAACAGCTCGCTATTGTTATAATCGAGCATCAGGTACCATCTTTACCTGTACACTCGTCGATTCCACCTGATTCTCGTCGATCTGATTCATCACGATCGCCATTTTGACTCTAAAGCGATTTAGAAACAATTTTAGCGATTTTAGGAAATCTCCGAGGTGTTTTAAATTCAGAAGAGAAAATCGTTCTTAAAATTAATCTAATGCGTTCGTACAACACGTTTAAGCGACTTAGTGTGCAATTAGTGTGTAAACAGTGTGTAATCAGTGCGAGTTTTAACTGGCAGCCAGTGATGCTCTCGGAGGAAGGATTAGAGCTCGGTCTGAGTTTGGTCTTCAGAAGACGATACGAGCGGCATTATTCTAAGCCTCAGCGAGACCACTGTACTCCATCCTTGACAACTCTACCACAGACAAAAGTTTTTTTGTGGCCGAAACTAATGGGAAAATCGAATTGTGACTGATTTTTCAATACTAAAGGAAGCTAGACTTACAGACATTGCAGTGATAATCAAGAGATATTCACCCGTCGATGGTAACATCACGATTCCGGACGATTCAGAACTAGCCTTTGATATCAACCATACAGGCGATGTCGGTGATGATTGCTGAGCAAGCGGGACAATTACACGTGTTTTCTCGATGGACACTGACCAACGAGAGACAAGCCATGCAAAGAGCTGGAAACAGAAAATTGAGAAAATACTTATTCTGTGACTATCAAGAGATGCAAGTTGTCTGCCCTCGAAGCTTATTCTCTAAGCTAGACACTAACACACGTTTATCTGTGTGTGTGTGTGTGTGTGTGTGTGTGTGTGTGTGTGTGTTTCTTCGTGTACCCATGTGTGTGGCATTTTGTTATTACATGTACGTAATACATTCCACAAGTCAAATAAGCCAAATAATGTGAATTGACAGGAATATTTACAAAGTTCGGTGCGAAGTAACACTTTTTGTTGTGGACTGGTGACGGATGCGGCGAACTGATCCGCCCACTTGTTCCCCCCGCTGTAAGCTTGGTACTGAAAGGCGCCTCGTGTTATGTGCGGTGTCATAATACAGGACGAGAGGGAAAACATGTTATTCAGTGTCAGGTCAAGATTCAGACAATCGCTCACTCATCATGTACTTTAGACAGTTTACAACCTAATAGTCCCTCTTCAGATATCAGTCCCTGGCTACGCTTTAGATACGCCAGATGATCGAGCTATTCCAGTATATCACAGACCCTACAGTAGACCTAAAACTAGAAACTAGAATATAATAATGAACTTTATTAGTGGTAGATACGATAAACAAAGCTTCAAAAACTAGTCAATTATATCTATCCATTAACTTTTGAAACTGCGATCGTCATTGTCACACTATGACATTTTATTCATTTTTTGACACATAATAATGATAATAAATGAAGATTTGTATATCGCATAGATGACACTGAAACGAGGCTGCGCCTGACAGGCTGAGTTGCTTTGTTCTCCTGAGACAAAATAACAGAGATATTTGACAAATAATAAACGGAAGCACGGTCAAACAGCCAGCCATAAAACCCAACCCATTGAAATGATTCCCGTTAAAGCATTTAAATTAAGTTCATTACTGCAAACACAACCTGCTTCCACATTTCCTTTTTCAATATTTGTACAGAGTCAGCTTCTCCAAAAATTATGTATCTTTCGCCATTCGGCTTTCAGTAGACACGTGTGCAAATCTCTGATCTAGCATCCAAACACCCAAATAGGCAATGCTCTTCAACAAATATTTTTTACGTAGTTTTGGGCTGAACATTAAGACATCGCTGAACTCACACCGCACGTGCTGTATACAAACGCACTGACAGTAGTCATGAACATTGAAAAGTTGCGCATGGGGTGAGCAGAAGCTCAAGAATACAAATTTCGAGATACAACTTTAACCTGACATCACATACAATTCGCCAGACGCAACAGGCGAATAAAATTACGTATAAAAAAATCGGCTGAGAAAGAGACTAGGAGACAGCAAAGCATGAAACACAATATCACCATGATTAGCAGTACGCCAAGAAACACAACCGTTAAAATAACGGGGTCAGACAGAGTTATCTTACCCTCCCATCTATCGACACCTCGAAACCTTACAGTCCACGACGATGAGGCTGATATAATAATGACTTTTCTTCTGTTTGCGTATTAGACATCTTCCAGTCAGGAGAAAGATGAAGTTCAAGGTCTCTCTCTCTCGCTCGCTCTCTCTCTCTCTTTCTGTCTCACGCCTCTGCCTCACGAGACTTTGACATATTCACGCACAAAACCAAGTACACGCCGAATCTGAGAAGGTGACAGACAGGCACATTTGCACGCAAAGTGTCCTTCCAGCCCATCCAAAAATTGTCTATTGTATGCCATTAACTCCTTCAAATACGGAGCAAGAACACGAAGACAGTTAAAAATGATGTCTCCTGATCCGGGTAACTAATCAAGCTTTGGCTGCTCAACGCTAATCCTATTACATCCCCCCATCGTGCAATCCACGCAGAACTGTGCGGCGTCCTTATCCACCCGTTTAAAGAGGGGGACAATAACACTGCCAACCAGCCAGATATCACTCTCCTTGTCCAGCCACCCAGCCAGCAAGCCGTCAGACAATCGACAAGCTGACGAACCATTTAAACGAGAAACCAGCGAGAGTTCGCGCACACCAGTCTGTGAGTAAGAGGTGATACTGTACAAACTGACACCCCGACTCCCTTTTGTGACATCAGGAGGGCACATGGTCGGTCAGTACATTTCAAAATTCAGTTTGTCTAATTTTTTTTTCTACAAAGTAGACCATCGTCGTCTGTTTGGGATTCAGGCCTGGGGGGCGTATCAGCCATCTGATCAGAAATTAAACATGTGAGGAATCACGCGCGTTGCATGGGTTGCAGGCTTATTTCTCAGAGTGCGCAATACTTACGCTGATTTTAATTTTACTAGTTTGTTTCAAACTGAAATTATTTTATTTTTTTTAAATATGACCTAAAATCTATTTTATAGTTTAATGAAATCACATTAGAATAGATTTAAAACTTTACATTTTCATAACGATATTATTGGATAATCAAAGATACGAAATTATTATTTCTTCTTCTGTCAGCTGCTTTTTCATGTTATTTTTTTCCTTGGTGTCAAAACGATAAATGTGAAGATCAGTTACCAACCCACAGAAATATTGCTATCACAGAGAGACGTATGCAGTGTCCGTTATTGAGCTTCGGAATAAAATCTACATGTACGGGCCTTGTTGTGGTGTGCACTGTCCATTAGGTGGGACTTTTCACAACTTTTGTCACCATTGCACTGTAGAACTTTCTTTACCTACGATATTTTATGGAGATCTTTAAGTCTCATGTTTGTCTACAATGGATAGGGTCAACAGTTCCATGTTGCATCCTCATCTTTAACATCTGATTGTCATCGCTTATGTTCGACTTGTTCTCCCAGACGGATACGATGTTAATAGAATTTTGATTAATTTTGCCGAATAAAAATGCTAAATTCTCAAATACCTTTTTATATTTCTGTATCGTTTTCTAAATTGTGGGGTTTTACGTGTGGGTGCCTGGATGCTAATTTTGATGTAGGTAGTTGCTTTTGCGGTTTCAAATATAACTTAGACATGCAGGAGTAAAGTCTTCTCAAGTGTTTGTGAAGTTGTTTGATAAACTTCCAGACTTGATGAAAAAGTGTAGGTGTAGTTTTTTTTTATCTTTTAACGCCTCTGTTGCTCTCTACTTCTTCTGATCGCACTATGATTTAGTTGAAATAAGTATATTGATGCCCCCTGAATAGCTTTCTCAATATACCTTTCTAAGGCAACATAGGTCATGCATCTGTACTCGTGCCTTTTTCTATACAAGTTCTTGGTACTTATCTTGACACGGGAAATAAAATTATCAACCAGAAATCCATTTTACAAAAAGTCGCATTTTAACTACACCTGTCACAAAAATGCTGCTTAAATTTTTAATACCGTTTCTATAACCTGTGATTTTCGTCTCATTCAAAAGACCCAAGTCAAGGTAATATGTCCAAAATAGATACCGCCGGGAGACATTCACCGCATTGCAACCCAGGTCTTGACACTAAAACACCGAGTGTCGCACACAGAGAGATGCCAAGACCATGTTTACTGCACAATATCCCGGATACGCCTGCGTCGTCCAATGAAAATGAGTCTTGATAAGGGACACCACATTAAAAGGGAAAGAAGAAGAGCAGAACATCACAAAAAGGGGGTGTCATCGACTTCAGTATCTTCACTGAGCCTAAGAGAAGCTGTTCACTTCCGACATTTAAAACTCAAGGATTTGATGAGGTAGTGAATAAAGTTTTAGAAGATTCAGAAAGGAAGGAAGAAGTCATGAGGAGGCTGCTAACTGTGTTTCTCTGTGTTGTGCTGATGCAGCTTCTAACAGTCTGGGAAACAGAACAGGTCTCTGTTGGGCGTGAGTGTCACTCAGTTTTCACATAAACGATTTAATTTCTCTTTCTTTCTGTCTCTGACTTTCTCCTGGTTGTTTTGTTTACGTCCTTTTCCTTTATGTTTTAATGTTTCTTCTTCTGCATTCGACTTCTTTATAACATTTTTTTAACCTTTCGACAAATCATAAATATACTGAACGTTTTTACTAAGAAGGACAAGGGTAAAAAAGCCAAATAATGTATATACCCCGAATGTTCAACAAGAAAAAAAACGCAAATAATGTTTGATGAGATTTGTCCGATTAATAACGGCCTTTATGCTGCTATGTTCTCTGCAAAGACCTCAAAATGGAGTTATTTCCCCTGAAAATATCCATTTTAATCCACAATCCCGGTGAAATGCTGCCTGCAATTCAATGCCATACGTTTACGTTTTTCTCAAAGAAAAGTAAAACTGGGGCCAGTTGCACAACACGTTTCTAAACCTTAAAACTGTTCTAAAGAAGTAAAATCTCTTCTTTGCGATTTAGATGCATTGCAGAAAAACATAAAAAAATTGTACTGACAGGACGGAAAGTTTTAGTTTGAGAAATTCTAAAATTGTACTAATTATCTAAATAAAGTTAAGGCCTAAAAGTGTTTAAAATTAGAAATGTGTTGTGCAACTGGCCCCTAAATTTTAATAGCAGTCTGACGGCAGAAAGGGTTTGTAAGGGCAGCACGTGATCAATACCGAAGAAAGGAGTGACCACCCTTTGTTTACACGACTAAGTTAGTTGGCAGAATCTCCGCTCGCATGCACACACATGCACGCACGCATGCACACATATCACTTACGTCTTTCTGAGGTAATCATATACTTGAAGATACCATGAAACTGCAGCACCCATAGCTCTGCCCCATCTGTGCCTGTATGACAAGCTACAAGGCTATTTTTACATCTCATGCTTGCCTCCCTTAGGTAGAAAAAGAATGAGAGTGGCTGAGGGAAGAACAGAACCATGGCATCTCGTTGTTAGTGAAAGGTCAGATGTGTGATGCGGGAAAACAATGTCAAGAGTATAAAGTAGGTCGTCAAACAGAGACCTGCACGTGCCTGACGTCAGTCCGCAAACACAGTGAACGCGCTGTGGTTCTCTGACCCTCGTGACTCGGTGAGTCTTCACGTCACGTGTAGATGTTGGTGCAGTAAACAACAATCCTCTCCCTCACCTGCCCCATAAACCCTGCCCATCAACTACCCTGAGTGTTTTGATACTTAGTCTTGGGTCAGTTGTTTGAAATTCGGGTCGACCTCTTCAACTGCAGTTGAGAACATCTCTAAAACTTCACGAACCCTGGTGGCTGCTCAGTGCGCTCTGTTCATCCAGTAACAAAGTGCACGTCTAAGCAGCTAATTGCTTGCTCACCTCTATTTTGTATCGTGCCAGTTTGAACTTTTGAGTTCTTTTAGTCACTTTTTTTTAGCATAATTAAAACAAACAGTTTGTGGGCTGACTTATTTCCTTTGTCAGAGGTAACACTTTGTATCAAAAATAGTTCAGAGCAGATTAATCTTAAATTTAACTGTCAAGTACCAAACTTATTATCTTACAATATTGACTCAGCTTATTTCACCTTTCATCGCCCACTCCTTGTCCCTCCGCCCATCGCTTCGACCACGTCCATTATGCAACGTTGAGGCCAAATTGAAGTCAGATCAACGGGGACATTTAATAATTAGAAAAATGATGATGATGATGATGTGAGTCAATGATGATCATGTGGATGTCGTGAGTCAATCATCATCATCATCATCATCATCATCATCATCATCATCATCATCATCATCATCATCATCATCATCATCATCATCATCATCATGTGAATTTATAACGCGCAGCATCACGACTAAGATCGTTCTCTCTGCGCAGACCAATAATGATAACAGTGGAGGGTGAGATACGTATAGACACACTGAACAACATAAAGATGAGGTACAAGAGTAGAAGGTAATGCAATGGATGAGGGTAGTATGAAGGGATGTAGGTACTGTACACAGTGTGAGATGGAGTCATTACATGATGTATGACTGAGTCCTATCTGAGAGATATGGATGAAACTAATTGTGTGTGTTAGCTTGAGATGCCATAGCGAGTAATGTTGGTGGTGATTTCTGTTATGAACATGTGTTACCACCCCTGAACGTCGATGTAACGAGGTTGTCGCCCTTGTATATAGTCTTGTTTGAGTAGTGGTTGTCACCCCTGGATTTAATGTTGATATAGGGGGCGTTGTTTAGAAATTGGAAGAGAGAAGCAGACGTGAGAAGGAAGAATTTGTGAAAGAGGTTAGAATTGATAGTAACTGTGTGGAGAAATATTAACTGTGTGGAGAAATATTAACTGTGTGGATACATATTAACTGTGTGGACAAATATTAACTGTATGGAGAAATATTAACTGTGTGGGTTGCCATTGATAAGCGACTGTGTGGTTCCTCGCTTTACTAATTTTCTCAGCTGCTGTGTGATCTCCTGAGAAGATTGTATAACTGTGTGGATTCGTTTACCTACTGTGGGAATTATTATTGATTTGATCATTTGTCTGCCGTTAAGACTGTCGGAGTTATTTCATCGATGTATGCTGTCCGTATAATCAACGCCCGTGAACAAGACTGAAAGAGTGGAACTGTTTGCCGTGTCAACACCCCCCCCCCAACAACAGAAGAAGAGAGAACTTGAAGAAAAAACAGACTTTAATATAATCTGTGTGTATACATTTGTTTTTGGGTAGACTCAGTGTAGAATATCTGTGATGAACTTTTCTTTTGTTATTTAGTAAAGAATATATTTACGTTCACCCGATTAATAGAAACGTTCGAGCCCATGTACAGATGTTAGTGATTTGTTGTCTGAAAGAATACGTGTGGAACTCAGTGTTTGCAGGCGTGCTCTGTGTGTCTGTGTGTGTCCGAAAGTGTGTGTTTTCCCAACAATTTTTTATAGCACATTTCTCTACCATTAAGGTGAACTCAAAGGGTTTTACACAAAGAACACACATACATGATAAATGGTGGCAGCATACAGTTGTCGATTCTGGAATCGAGGAGGTATGAGAGCATTTTCCTCGCAACATTCTTTCCGCTGCTTTAGATTGTGGATGTCCGTGAGTCAACAAGCATGGACTTGATTCTCTCATCTCTTATCTACTACCTGCCTCCTGCTTCATCTATTTTCTTCACTGCCGCTGTGTTGATGTGACCTACGAGATAGTCATATGTACGTTAGCAATGAACAACTTTGTGGTTATGTTATTTATGTCGCCACCTCCACCACCTTCACCACTAACTATTCCACTGATACTACGACTACAAATCTCAGCTGCAGCTGGTAGTTTAACTGAGCTGCTGTGACTGCATCTATGCAGACAGCCTTCACTTTGAAAACATAAGGAACTCACAGTTTTGAGACCATTATTATTCTCATGTCTGTGTGTTTATATTTTAAGCGCCTTGAGTCTTGGATGATGCTGGAATAAGGCGCTATACAAATGTTCTGTTTATTTATTATTATTTATTTTAACCAATATCAGTGCAGCGTTTGACACTTTCGCTCACTTGTTTTCCTTTCTTTCACTCAACCCCAGCTGCTGGATTTAAAGAGCAGTTCCATATGACTGGGTTAACAAACAATTCGACAAAAAGAGTTAAATTTACTTTTTTTACTCTTGCAGCGTTGGAGGTGAGGCTGGTGGGTGGAACAACTACGAGTGAAGGTCGTCTCGAGGTCCGGAGAAACAATAGTACTTGGGGCACAGTGTGTGATGATTCCTGGGACACTGAAGCCTCGGATGTCGTCTGCAGGCAGCTGGGCCTCGGAGAACGGGGACAGGTGATAGATGGCTAAATAATATTAAGAAATAGCACATTTATATATCCAGAATTAGCGAGACACAAGGCACTTAAAACATAATCAAAAAGACAAAAGAATATTAATGGTCTCATAACAAAGAGTTCATTGTGTTTTCAAGATGAATGCCGACAGCATAGATACTGTCATTACAGCTCAGTTATACTACCAGCTGCAGCTGTGATTTGTAGTTGTAGTGTCAGGGGGAATAGTAGAAGTGGAGGTGGTGGCACCAATAACATAAAGCTGTTCATTGCTGGCGTACATATAACTGTCACTGGGGTCACATCACAGTGAAGAAAATAGATGAAGCCGGAGGCAGGAGTGTAGACAAGAGGAGAGAGAATTAAGTTCACGCTCGTTGACTCACGGACATCCACAATCGAAAGCAGCGGGTAGAATGTTACGAGGAAAATGAACCGTACGTAGAGCAGAAAATATGTAGCTTTATAGACAAAAGATAGAAAATATATAGCTTTATTGGCGATTTCGTTCAGCCATCACTTACACTGCATACTTACATCTGACGACACATACAGACCTGGAGATTAATCATGCGTGTCTCTATTCGCTACATAACATTAACACCAAGAATAAGAAAGGTTGCTTTAATTACCCCATTTCACTGTCGTGTCGTTTCAGATGGCGAGTGTGAGAAGATACGGTGAGGGGACGGGGTTAATATGGCTGGATAATGTTAACTGTGTGGGTTCTGAGTCCAACCTGGGTCAGTGTAGCTCTCAGCCGTGGGGCGACCACAACTGTCGCCACAACGAAGACGTAGGAATCGTGTGTTACGAGTCTACAGGTAAACTCAGGTGTAATTCGTCACGTTGCTTCACCTGGGTTTGTCTTTGAGGCACACCTGTGTGCAGCATTTTTCCTTTGTGATAGGATTAAATTCATTTTAAAATAATAATTCCCAAGAAATGAGAATATAATTATGCTTAATTTTGCAAGATATAATCCTTCAAACATCGGCATTCTCACCTGCTACTAGGAAAGTGAGAACGAATTACCCGCTACACAGGAGAGCTCGCGTTAAGAGGAAACGATATTTCTAGCAGCGAGTGGGGCTCAGTTCCACAAATCTATGCGTGTCTTCAAGTCAGAAAATAAACATCGCTCATATCGTCTTTTTTGACTTCCAGCGTTGGAGGTGAGGCTGGTGGGTGGCTTCACTACGAGAGAAGGACGTCTAGAGGTCCGGAGAAGCTATAGTACCTGGGGTACAGTGTGTGATGATGACTGGGACACTGCAGCCTCAACTGTCGTGTGCAGGCAGCTGGGCCTCGGAGAAATGGGACAGGTGATGGATGGCTGACTGGAAAATATATTGCTTTAAGTTATGAAGGTTTAATCTCTTTAGACCTAGTACTTCCCTCTCGGTTAAATAGCGTGAGCGCTAGAGGTGCCTGGCATTTTTTGTTTTGTTTTGTTTTTCCGCAGAAGTCTGCCATCTTTGGAGCGCCTGGCATTATTATAGCCCTATGTTAGCAGCACACAATTGTCTACTGAAGGGTATTTAGGCGATTTCATTCCAGCATCACTGTCAAGTCACGAGTGGTGCAACCCACACACTCATGCCAGACAATTTCGCGTTCTTTCTAAACAAACAACAAAATGATTGCCTGAGTCTGCCCAAATCATGTTAATTTTGCTTTCTTTGTGCCTCAGGAATTTACGGCGTACAACACAAACATATAAATATTATTAATTCACCGCGTCAACACACAGTTCCAACTACAATATGATCTATAATCTCTATGACAAGTAAACATATAGGGCGCGGTTTTTAAACGAACCATAAACATCTAGTAATATAATTGCTTTTATCCATAAATATAAATATAAATATTAGTCTCCCAATTCTTAACTTCATGATAACAGTTTCCAAAGTTCGGGTCTTCTATGTTATAAGTCTAACCACACACACTCTCCCACCATCATACGGTCTTTAAGCATCATCTCGGTACCTCTTCAAAATATCAGTCTTCACTAGCGATACTCACAGTTCACCCCTCTCATCCCCGTCTAGCTAGAATCCAAATAATACAAATGACACAATACAAGTTAATCAGTTAATCCTTCCACAAGGGCGGGGGGAGTGGGGGCGGAGAAACACATTTTTCGCTCCAAGTATCTCAGTGATTGACGACACACGAATGCCCTACACTGGCTTTGTTGGTGGAACGGTTCACGGGGTCACAGCAGAGGTACAGTGACGTCATGGGGTCGACGATGCTCCACTGGCCTGTTCGTGAATCCTAGATAGGCCAGTTCTATCTCGTGCAGTTAGTCCAAGGCCTGCTGAATGTTGGACCAAAGGCGATTGAAGAATGGTCCGGGGATGCTATTCTTCCTCATCCAGAGGTCTCCAATTAGATCAGCCCAACAAAAAAAAACCTGTAACTGGAATTTACACTATACTACTATTCTAAACTATATTTTCCAATTCACACATCCTTCTCTCCTGCGTTAATGTCACTAAAGTTTGAAAAATAAATAAGTTGTATTACAATTACATAAAACAATAACAGAAAAGGATATCATACCTCGTCTAGGCGAGGATAATCCAAGAGGGGTCAGTACCGCGCCCCATTCAGCGTCGATCGACATTTCCCTGCTCTACTATACACCAATCCTCAACTAGGGGAAAGTTAGATGTCGTGACTCAGGCACGTCTTCCTCCTTCGGTATTCCGGGCCTGAGTGAATTTTCTACCCCGTTCCCGCCTAACATCTACTGCTGAACCAAATACTCCGTGTCACTATTAACCCTTTCCTCTCTGACGTTTTCGTTTATTCTTCTATACATTCTGTCTACACTTGCAGTCCACAACTAGCATGGACCGGACCGTGACAATCACTTACTTTTACTGCACATTTACATCTGTTGCATTACATTGAAACCCAAGAATAAAAAATGGCTGTTTCTAAATGGTACGTTTCACTCCCGTGTAGATGGAGGCGGTGAGTGTGACAAGATACGGTGAGGGCACGGGGGAAATATGGCTGGACGATGTTAACTGTGTGGGGTCTGAGTCCAACCTGGGTCAGTGTAACTCCCTGCCGTGGGGCGACCACAACTGTGGCCACAGCGAAGACGTAGGAATCGTGTGTTACGAGTTTCCAGGTAAAATTTAAGTGTTACTCGCCTTACTGCTGCACATGGTATCGCCCCTTTACTGCTCGATCATTTTTCCTTTTCTTCTCTTCCTTTTTCTAGATCCCGATTTCTTCTTGCACTCGCTTCCTCATTCAGCGATGCTGCTGTTGTTTTCTCAAGTCATTATAATGTGTGTTAATAAAAAATTTCACGTAGACACAGCATGTCTGCTCCTGTAAACTGTGTTGTATGGTCACAGTTCGTCTGCAGCCACAGTATGGACCGACTGTAGATATTTCGTACGGGAATGTGGAGCTTTACTCCCGCTCCACCTGGCGTCCAGTCTGTGACACTAACTGGGATGACATCGACGCGAGAGTTGCCTGCAGGTTTGTTACACATTCTCTCTCTATCTTACATGAGTTTGTGTACACATAAGCTACACAAAGATGTCTTGTCTTATCGAAAGGTTGGGTACAGATGTGGTGGGAGGGAACGATGATGATGTGATGCCTTATTTTCACTGTTGTTTCTCGCCTTCTGTTTTTTGTAAGGACTATGGGCTACGTAGATGGGGTGGCCTTGTGCTGCAACACGCTTGGTCGTCCTGTGTATTCCTCCACTACTATGGTTAGAGACCTGGCTTGTACAGGGACAGAACTCTCGCTGCTTAACTGCAGCTTCACAACAGATTATTGCTCTTCCCCAGGCTCTGCCATCTGCTACAATACATCGATAGACAGCGTCAACATGAGTATGTCAATTTTTGAACTTTCCTAAGCGATTTGAGTTTGACAAAGGTACTCAAAAAGTTAAAATAATAATAGATATAATATCACTTCTTCGGCGCCTTTCTCTGCTCGGTGCATAAGCTTTGACATAAGCAATCGGTCATGAGAAGAGGCCCCGGTAGTGTAGTGGTTAAATCACTCGCTTGTCACCACTCCAGTGAGCGGCTCAGGGTTTAGATCTCCTCTCGTCTTGTCTGTGACAACTATTCGCAGGGCCTTAATTAAAACACACATGCAGCAGGACGACATACAACCACGAATCTATGAAAAAACACACTTATCATCGACGACATCGTTGAGGCGTAGAGATCCAACATCTGTTCAGCAGAACTTCCCATGAAACACAGGTTCGCAGATCAGAAAATGGAAAACCAGCAATACCAAACAGTTTAACTTTAAGTGAAGTAGGTACAATAATCGAAATGATGCACACATCTAAAATACAGCAAGATGGCGCAGTTCAATTAAAAAAACACTTTAGAAAATTGACACAAGTTGCGAACACCAATCCAGAAACATTGATACACATTCACGGATCACTAGTACACACAAAACCTGACGCAGATAAGCGGGCGACGACGAAAGGTGATGAAGAGCTGTCATCCTCTAGCCAGCTATGCAAAGGGACATCCCTTTCTTCCAAATATATATATCGATACATGCATCCTAATAAAAGCACATAGTGGTTTAACTTTGAAGATATAGTCGTACACGTGTAAATGTATTTAAATCGACACCATGCGTGTCTTTGTTAGTATGTTTTAGGAAACATTTCAACACTTGGAACTTCGTTAAGCCAGGTTTTTTTACTAACAGAAAATAGATCACGCTGTCATGTTATTACAAGTAAGTTTTATGCTTGATGGTTTTATGAGATATATGATATCGCTTACTTCTCGCTTCTTTTGCTGGCTTTGAAAACCTCACATGGCATCTTTAATGACGGTTCACCCTAAGGTCATTTAATAACCATGACCTTTGCGTGTTTATCCGCCTGTCTGTCTGTACAGTTTGCTCTTCCAGCTGCCTTATGTCTCTGTATTTCCTGGGCCGAAGTCATGAAACGAGTGTAAGTCGTTTCCTCCGGGCAAGATCGGGAACTCAAAGAAAAACTTCTTGTTATTGTAGTTACAACGTGATGCCTATATCATGTGAACACTACTTCATGTTTCTTGACCCTAGGGCTTCTTTACTATCGTCTGATAATTACAGCTTTAGGTGTAAAATAACATCTAAAATGTTTGGAAACAGCTTTATTACATCGGAACCAAGACGTTTGTTCTTTAGAAATGACACATGACAATGAGTAATTATTTAAATTCTTTTTTTCTTCTCAACAGCCTTCTCGGTGCGTCTTGTCAACGGCTCTACTAACTCTGGGCGGGTAGAAGTGCGCCACAGAGGGGTGTGGGGACTTGTCTGTGAAGACGCAAACTGGACTGACACCGCGGCACGTGTCGTCTGCAAGGAACTAGGATTCTCTGGCGGGGGAGTGAGGTATTGACCATACTATTTTGGTATTGACCATACTATTTTCTCGTACCATTATGTAAAATTAAACATTAGAAAGTCTTACTTAAAAGTGTACACGCGCAGAGATCCTGTCATTAGCTGTTTAAAAAACCATATTTGTGTATTCCCTGATAGAAAAATTAGCCCCCCAAAATGACAGTAAGCAGGTATCTTACTAGTGCCGTGTTACAAAAAGTTTAAAGGCATTTAGAAAATGTCAGATGAACACGAATTCATCCATAGTTTTTCGCATTCAGGTTTGGTGGACCACTGACAGTTCAGTTACATGGCAGCGTCTGGGTCAATGACCTGAACTGCACAGGGAATGAAACTAGTCTGGAGCAATGTGTCGTTGAACCCTGGGGACAAGCTGAAGATTGTCAGAAACCGGCCCATGTTCTGTGCTACTCATGCAAGTGTCTTAGACTTTCTGTTCTTCTTTCTAGCTTCATTCTTTCTTCCTTTTCCATAGCTTTACTTTCATTAAAGTGGCTGAAAAAAAAGAATTATAAAAAGTGCAGATATAGATTACGCCATCGAAGATAAAATTATTAAAGGAAAATGTATTTCACTAAATAAAGAAAACGGAAAAGGAATACAATCATATCAATACGTAACACACGTTTTCTATGAAACCGTTTACTTATAAAAAAAAAGTAATTTCCTCCCTTTTGTGTCCCCAACTGACACAATAAGCACATGAAGTAATTATCTTCCCATCACTCTAACCTTCCAGCTGCCCTCGAGGTAAGACTAGCCGACGGGGGCTCCAGCTACGGCCGAGTGGAGATCTTGATGGACGGGCAAACCTACTCCGTGTGCGATAACGGCTGGGATGAGTTCGATGCTACAGCTGTCTGCAGACTCCTGGACTACCAGTCCGGACAACCTACTCTGGTACTTGAGAATCAGTTAATGTCCTGCAGCAACAATTAATCGTCTCCTTAAATTATTGTCTTATATTAAAAAAGCAGTTGAAAGCAAAAAAATAATAATAAAGACCTGTTTTGGATTTTTTGTTTAAAATGTAACGATTGTAAGTAACTAGTTTATAAACTAATAATATTATCAATATACGGAGACATGGGAACAGAGCTTTTACCATAAAATGTTTGTACATAAAATTCGCGTGTAGTTGTCCGCAAAGGGAAAAAACTTTGTACTGCAGAATTATATTTCTTTTCTTGGGGCAGAGATCTTACTATGGCGCGGGCAGGGGTCAAGTGGCGCTGGACAGAGTCGCCTGTGAGAGGTCGGACACCAGTCTGCTGACCTGTCGGAGCAGTGGATGGCTGGAGACAGAGGCAGCGTGCCGTGACCACAGCAAGGACGCGGGGGTCGTCTGCTTTGGTGAAGGTGACAGTTTAGCCGATGTGTATTAAATATAGACTTGCACTAACATATCCATGGCCAATATCTCTTGGATTATTCTGGGTTTTACGTAGTATACATGTAACGCGGGAACTGTTTCGTTCCCTAACAAACAGATTGTTATTTCAGTTGTCACAACAACCACAAGCATTATCGTCGCCGCCATGCTCAAGGCTCTCTTACTACTGAAGATCTTAAAGGGTCTTTCGGTTTATGGATGCCACGAACAATAACGAGAAAAAAAAGTCTTAGAATGTAATCTACGAGGAGGTTGTATGCCATCATTTCATTTTAAGTGCTTGTTAAGACATAGGCTAGCATTCATTCTCAGAGCAGTATTTTATTCAGCGTTCTTGTCTATTCCTGGGATATAATATTCTTACCGAGACTTATTTCCATACAGCGTGGTTGATCTGTCATTGGATAGTATCCATACTGATATTTAAGTCAGGATTATCATAATTAGGTTCAATGACTCATGGAATGGACTCAGCATTACATAAATGAATTATTTTCAAAATTTGTGAAGAATATATCGTCTTGCCTGTTTCAGTTCGGCTAATAAGGGGAGACCACTCCACAGGCATATTAATGGTTAACATGAGTAGGAATACTTATGTCGCATGTGGCCTCAACTTTGGTGACACGGAAGCAACTGTTGCATGTCGGCAGCTGGGGTTCGAACACGGGCGTGCTTTGTCAAGAGGTCAGTTAAAGTATATACATTTCTTGATGAGGCCTTTATATAGGTGGTCATATTGCACTAGTAAACAAAAACTCTCAGTTACTCTCAAAAATTAAATTCTATTGACAGCCTTGCTGGAAAACACATATGGGAGAAAGGCATGCATTCATACTAGAGACATGTGGTTAGTGATAACATCGACAACAAAAACAATTTACGCTAATTGACAGTCAGTCCGTCATTTCCATTGCTAACAATAATACAAACAGTATAAAAGCACAAATGATTCTGAAGAGATGACAGATTTGGGGATTGTTGTCTGGCATTTCTTTTACTATACAAGAACTTATGCTCTTTGCTGAAGGAATCTGCTATTTGTTCTACAAATGAAATGTCTGTAGTGTGCATGTGATTTAGGATCCACTGGAGTCTAATCCTTTCATAGGCAAAAGTTAGAGTAGGCTGCGATGTTACCGATTCTTCTGCCCTAGAGGACTAAAGCAGGGAGAGACATGTAGCCCTGTCCTCTTCTCCCTTTTTATTAACACGTTAGCAAAGAATATTATTGAGCGTGGTAAGCATGGAATACAGCTAAGCCCAGACACTTACTACATATTTTAATCTTGCTATTTGCTGATGACGTAGTTCTTACTTTAGATACCCCACAAGGCCTTCAAGCTCAACTAGATATTCTATATAATACTGGCAAGCAGCTAAGCCTGGTTATAAATATGGAGAAATCAAATATTGTTGTGTTCCGCAATGGGGGTTATGTAGCAAAGAGGGAGAAATGGCACATAGGAAGGGAGAATGTAAAAGTGGTAAATATGTACAAGTGATTTTTTTCAACACGGTTATCCTTTCCTCATGCTCTTGAGGATGTTGCATGTCGTGCCAAAAAAGGTGTCATTGGTATTCTGCGTATGTTGTGGGCACATGGTGTGCATTCACCACTAGTTTTCTTTAAACTATTAGATGCACAAATATTACCTATGTTGACATATGGGGCTGAGGTATGGGGATTAGGGGCGGACTTAAACATTATTGAAAGTGTTCATTTATTTGCTCTAAAGCGTTTTCTAAGGGTCAGTTCTCGCACACCTAATGTTATGATATATGGAGAAACTGGGAGATACCCTCTTAGTATCAATGTGTATACTCAATGCATCCGCTACTGGCTCCAGATTCTTAGAATGCCAGCAGATCGAATTCCGCACAAAGCATACCATATGTTGTTGAGTATGCATCTGCAAAACATAAGATCGTGGGTGTCTGATGTATTCTTTTTACTGTATAAATATGGTTTTGGGTTTGTGTGGGAAAATCAGGGCGTGGAAGATGTGAAACTGTTTATGAGAGTGTTGAAACAAAGGCTTATGGATAATTGGTATCAAGACTGGCATGGAAGGGTTATGAAGGATGCAGCTGTAGATCGCTTTTCTTTTTATAGAACTTTAAAATCAGATTTTTCTTTATGTACATATTTGAATGATGTACAGCATATAAGAATCCTTAGTGCTTTAATACGTTTTAGACTCGGGGTTTCATGCCTAAAGCCGCATCTCTTGGGCTTTGTAATCATTCCAAGTGATAATACCAACATCCTGTCATGTCCCTTTTGTCCAGTATCATAGAGTCTGAAGTACATGTTATGTTTTTATGTCCAAGATATAGTTCACTGAGAAAGAAATATATACCTAAAAAGTCCTACCAATATCCATCTGCCTTTCGTCTATCCCTGCTTTTAGCAAACACCAGCAGTTATATAGTTAACAAGGTCGCAAACTACATATATGAGGCTTTCGAAATACGTAATTTAACTCATATTTGATTATTTGTCTCAATATACTGTGTGTGGAACTTACATGTTCTATATATTGCATTGTTTACATTGTACTACTGGATTCTCCCTTGAAATGGGCCGAAGGCCTCTTCAATAAAATCAAATCAAAATCCTTTCATAGTCTACTGTGTAACGGTATGCAGATACTGCAGTCAGTCCACTCCTGTATGTTGTAGGAGCTTATGGAAGCTTCTATAGCTACAACAGCCCCATTCACATTAGCTGCTTGGGAAATGAGACACGACTCTCATTGTGTGGCTCCTTCCGGGGTTACTGTGGTTATGACTACGTCTACAACTACGCCTCAGTCCACTGCTTCAATGGTTCTCTCATCACAGGTAAGTTTGAGTCTTGCCGGCTGCTTCACCAGCCTCAATGTGGTATATAATGTCACATATATTTTTTTACGTTTATGTAATCCCATTTAGGAAGGGGCGGTTTGATAGCGCAGCGGTTTGCGTTTGTCACCAATGGACTGAGGATTGGCTGACCTGAGTTCAGATCTTTTCTCAGGCATGCTGTTATTTTTTTCTCTGCCTTTTGCGCCTGTTTACAGGGCTAGCTGCTTTGCCGTGATATAACCTTAGTTGCTCGCTCTGCGTAAAACACCACACTCCCTCCCACATTTCTCAGACATATGTGTTATTTTGTTTATGATTATGATAAGAAACCATTCGTGTTTGTGTTCTCTGACGTTTATATAAAGTAAGGCACTGCTCTTACTGCATTTGCTATAGCAGACAACTTTGAACACGTCTTTCAGTTTTGTTGTCCACTCATCGCTGTAACAATTATGACAGAATAACATTCCAAATAATAGCTGGTTAGGTATTATAAAACGACCGACGGATAAATATTAGAAGTAAACAAGATATCATGAAGTAACTTGCATTACTACATATTCACATTAACATCTAAATGTCGTATAGGTTTACTTTCCCACACATGCTTGTAAATTTAAAAAATCAGTAAATAGGTGTTTACTAACAATACTTCTAAAAAAAAAACTACTCAAAAGAGCGAAAGAAAGGAAGGCTACAATTGTAAACAGTACACGTGTAATGAGTGCTGTCAAATCTTGTATTGTCTCGTATTGTCTTGTATTGTTTTGTAAGCAGATTGCAAAAGCAAAGAAACCTAATAATAGCAATGAAAAAAACTATGAAGAAAATGTACTTCAGTAAACTCATTGAATGCAAAAGTAACACCAAAAACATCTGGAAAGCCATTTATACCCTATCAAATAAAACCCCACAAAATAGTCCCATAATTTCAATTTCTCCTAATGCACTAAGCTCTCACTTTGCATCCATTGCGAGCAAAGTTGTTTCAAATGACAAGTCTAAAGAAAACAACCTGTGGAAATTAAAAGATTTATGCAGCTCAAAGAATATTAACACCACCTTCAACATTCCTCTAATGAATGTATTGGATGTGTAGAAAGCCCTTACACAGTTATCTTTTGAGTAAGTTAAGTAGTTTTTCTGTTGGCCAAGTAATCTTAGGCCGTTTTTACCAGTCATTTATTGAGATTCTTCTTTCTCATTTGTCTGCTGTTTTTTACAATTTTTACCTTGTAAATAAGTAGTTAACATTTTTGCGACATTAATCGGTTTATTTCTATACACATTTCTCACCCAGAATTGGTTTCAAAGAGAAAAAATAGTTCTGGAACACAAAATCTTAAGTAACTCTTGAAAACATCTATTACTGTAACTTAAATATTAGACATTGATAAAGCTGCGCACAAGTTAACAGTATGTTACCTCATCAATGCTCTTCACTGTTCAAAATTCAGGACTTGAACTTCCGTTTATTGAAAACCCTCGAATGCTCAGCAAACTTTCAAACCAATTCTGGGTGAGAAATGTGTATAGAAATAAACCGGTTAATGTCGCAAAAATGTTAACTACTTATTTACAAGGTAAAAATTGTAAACAATTAAAGTAGCAGATAAACCTGACCTGACCTAGACAAATGGAGGTCATTTTTGGACTCAGCGCAACCAAATTATCATAAATCAGTTGAAAAAACAGACAATTAAAAAAAAAAATTTTTTTGTTGTGCAGTGTAATCTTTACTGTTACGTACTGCTTTGTTGCCTGACTTAATTCCACAATTTGTTTGTTTTGTATACGTGTCATGCTGATTTTCGTGCACTCTTCAGATCTGTTGTATGCTCTTAGTTTTTTAAAATCTTACCTTCTTAATTAATCTAATCCTTTTGTTTGTAAATTGCACGGTAAGTTCATCCTCATATTTATCTGTATTATTTTTTTCCCGCACTACCTTTCGCGTTTACCTCAATTTAAGCAAAGCTTGCAGCTGGAGCTCTCTAAAAGAAATGTTTATAAAGCTTTATAAGTCTATAATTCGCAAAAATTTAGAGAGCTGTCGAGTGCTTCACTTTCCTTAGTGAGCTAGTTTTGTCAAATGCTACCTTGTTCATAGTGTGTAGCTTGTATGATCGAGTACTACTCTGTCCTTGTGCAAGGTGCTAGTCAGAACTTCCTAATATTATCCAGTCTTTGGTGTTTGGCTATCCTTAGTGTCCTCAGTGTATTACTTTGTTCTGTGGAGTGTTACCTTGTCCTTTACTGTGTTATGAAAGATTCGGTGTCACAACGGTTAGCGCCTGTAACTAATACAGTGAGGCAGCGCCGGCGCTAGGGGGAACGGGGTCTTGGGCAAATAGAATTGCGGGGCCTTTGGAAGCCGACACAGCATACATAGCAAGGCAATAAAATGTGCTAGATGTCTTCCGAATAATGAAAAGCCATATCAGATTTATAGCAATAGTATACATCATGACGGTGTACTTGTTAGCGCGGGGGCATTAGGCGGTCGTCCTGCTCGCCCTCTTCACCCACCTTCTAGCGCCGGCTTTAAGTGAGGATTGACAGTCCTGGGCTCAGCCCTCGTCTCGGGTACACTGTTCTTTTCTGCATATGGCATCTTTTTAAAGGGCTAGATGCCTTGCCATGACATAGTCTTTCTTGTTGGCTCGGCGTAAAACACCAACATACCCGACCTCCTTCACTGTGTTTCTAATGCTAAATACTATCCTGTCTTTAGTGTGTTACTTTATACTGTCCAGTAATTTCTTGTTTTAAGTCTTAGGTACTAGTTTGTACTGTGGAGTGCTACCCTATCCTTACTATAATGAATTTGTTTTTAGATTTGTCGGTTTCCGTGGACGCTGGTCAAGGGCTTTTCGGCAACTCTTCCGGCCGACTGGTGGTCAGCCAAAATGGTGTTCGAGGCAGTGTGTCCAGAATACTGGGATGATGTAGACGCCGGCGTGGTGTGCAGACAAATGGGGTACCGTGACGGTATGGCACTGGCTTTCTCTGACGCAGGCACCGGTCCATACCTGCTCGGCAACGTGGCCTGCACAGGTGTCGAGACGTCCATCTCTAATTGCCAAAGCAACAGAACATGCTCTCTCTCTTACGAAAGCCCACCTGATGTCGGTGTTGTGTGCCTCAGGGAATCCAGTAAGTGACTTCTTCTGAATGAAACCTTTATCTGCGTCTTGATTTTGCGGGGTTTAAGATTATCGGCATTGATATATTGACTTTTTCTTTTAACGCAATGTGAAGGACCGCTAAATGTGTAGACAGGTTACACCACACACATGGACTACACGGCACGCTTCACGTGTTCTTTCAATCAACACAAAACACTAAGATCTGCACATGGGTTTCTCGAGCTGTGTACTTAAGGTGGGGTTTCTAACTAATTTGTAAAGTGATCAAGATACATCAGTAATCCTTCAATAAATCCCTAAACATAAATCAATATATCAATAAGAGAACATGAATCACGATACATCTCACCATCTAGCCATCATTACAATCAAAACCAACTCTTACAACTACTGAACCGATTCTCTAAAGTTCCAAGTCATTAGGTATCCGACCGAAAAAGACGTATAAACCAATCGTCCCGCCACGAGAGTCTTTTGTCAAATATGAAGAGATCAACTTACATACAGTTTCCAGTCCTCTTCGCATTCATTCCGTCTCTAGCACATATATATATATATATAGAATGATCTCCCTTGCCCCGGTTGGCGCGCAGAATCCTTCAACGGAGGGTCGTATTCCCTGGGGTCAGGCACACAGCAAATTTGAAGGTGATCCTTCCAGGTCGTAGGGCACTCAGCTCCTGACGACAATGAATTCTAGATCGTAGGGCACACAGCTCACTGACGATTTTACATTCCTGATCGTAGGGCACACAGCTCACTGACGATATTATATACTTCTGGTCGCAGGGCACTCGGCTCACTGACGACAATCTTCATCCAGCCTTCTCGACCCCCTACCTAATTCCTGAAAATACTTATGTTTTCATGAGTACTCACACCACTGCATTGTCACATTATATTCTAACTTCATAGCAATCGCACTTATTTCTTAAAACCATCAAATCTCATAAACGCACATCATTCTCTC
The DNA here is from genome assembly GCA_004794655.1 of Marisa cornuarietis. Classification (NCBI taxonomy): domain Eukaryota; kingdom Metazoa; phylum Mollusca; class Gastropoda; order Architaenioglossa; family Ampullariidae; genus Marisa; species Marisa cornuarietis. Next base: position 62,992 of record SMMW01000047.1, on the reverse strand, counting down.
CAAGCCAAGCATTAAAGAAAAAAGCTATCACAAAGCTTAATCAACAAAACAAAACATCCCATACCTTGGCTATGCAAGGAATTAGTTCTGCTCCCCTCTCACTTTCACACAGTACAATCTCCTACGTCCTTACACTAGGACGTTAGGTCGGGGACTAAAAATCCAATCAACTCAGTTGCCTTACAGGAAATCGGTGACTACTTTACTCAGTCGCACTATGAACCATACTCACATTCATCAAATCTCATTCAAGGGGGACTAGTATTGCTTCTTAATACCTAAAGGGGACTAACTCTCATTCTCACATTCATATTTTCGCGTAAAGGAGAAACTAGCCCTGCCTTACAACCTAGCAGGGAACTAACTCTAGTTTCTCCCTTACTATCACGGGTCGATCCGTGACACGCAATGAGGCCTCTCTCACTTGTTTCATCTGTAGTTGACAGAGTTTTTCGTGGAGTAAAAATATATAAATTTCATAACAACACACCACGACATCGAAGGTTTCAACATCAGTAAGTCTAATGTTTTGGCAGGTAACCTTGTTGTTTCCCTAATGCCTTGTCTAGCTTTTCAACTTTTCAGTTGACTGGTTTGCTTTTACCCTCCGGTGAAGAAATAGCCTAAATATAAAAAGAGTATAAGTACAGAGTAAAATATAGCAGAATCTTCAATCCAGAACTATTAACGATTATTTTATATGCAGTCTGATATATATATATATATATATAATAATAATTTACGTTCGGTAAGATCTATTAGTAACAAGCACACTGTAAACATATACACTTTTTAAAAATTAATATTGAAGGTGGAGATTTTAAGAGAGATACAGTCAAAGAAACTTGCTTAAATTCATGTGTTTTGACTGGCAGTTCATCATATGGTAATAAGTGTCGAGTAGACTCATAAACTGTAACGACATAAAACGCCACAGTTCAGCTTTATTTTAAGAAAGCTTTTTCTCATCTTTTAGCAATCGTAGTACAGCTTGTAGGAGGGAGGTCAGACAAGGAGGGTTTGGTGCAAGTGGTGTACGGGAGTCAGGTGGGTACGGTGTGTGTACCCGAGACTTATTACCGTGATTACGCCGCCAGGGCGGTCTGCAGACAACTCGGCTACGTGGACGGCGAATTTGAAACGTAAGAAACCTTTTCTCCTCTCTTCTCAGTCTATGTTCACTTATGAAATCACATGTATGGTCATGTGCGTGTCAGAGACCGTGAAGCACGATAAATGTCTCATCCTTTCGCCACGTGTGCAAAAGTGTTATCTTGCAAAAGATTAAATCCTTTTGTAATCGTACGTTTTAGGGCAGTTATCAATGTTTATGGAGGGCAAATAGTGAGGTATGTGGAGACGAAAAGGTCATGACAACAGATTCAATCACCACAGTAAGAAAAAACGAATCCTCAATAACAGTTCATTTCATTTGTTTAGAACAATCATATTTTAAGATTTTGGGGACGTCGATTTTCAGTAAAGACACTTTTATTCTCTCAAGTCGTACTCAATTTAAAATGTGTCAGAAATTATATTTTCTACGAGAATACAAACAATGAAAAATGATACACAAAAAGAAGAAATTCAAGGCTTATGGGCCACATATGAGTAGAATTTCATTTAATACTGGGTTCCCGGTCGATTCGACTAGGGTCGTTTCGACTAAGGTCGATTCGACTAGGGTCAGTTCGACTAACGATTGTTTCGACTATGGTCAGTTCGACTAAGGTCGGTTCGGCTAAGTCGTTTCGTCTAACAGCCTAGTCATCTATGGGACGCATGAAATGGAAAAAATTGAAGTGATTTGAATGTTAATAAACGTTTTAAATCTATCATGTAAATAGTGCTAGTTGTCACACAGGCTCAACAAGCACTCAAACGCCCGACGCATTAAACCGTCTCTAGGTTTAAAAATTGACGCGCACACGTGGGAAGAGTAAAAATCACGCGTTTATTAAAGATGGAAGAAAATTGTAAGAGAGAAGAAGAAAGGGCGAACACTGCCAAAAACAATGCCAAGATAACACATACAAATAAACGTCCCTGCAGAATGAACAAATTAATGGAAACCCGCGCAGCGCCGTACAGGGGTGCAACCACACGTAGGGCGGGTACAACATAAGACAACCCCCCTCCCCGATGCACCTAATAACGAAAGTTGAAGTGAGAAATGCGAGGAGGCAGCTGGCTGTCATCAAGCGGCCTGCGTCCTATAGCATTTCATGTGTCCTATAAACGACTCGGCCGTTAGACGAAACGACTTAGTCGAATCGACCTTAGTCGAACTGACCCTAGTCGAAACGACCCTAGTCGAAACAACCGTTAGTCGAACTGACCCTAGTCGAATCGACCTTAGTCGAAACGACCCTAGTCAAAAAGACCGGTTACCTAATACTGCTGCACTTAATGTCATTGTTTGAATAACTAAGCATAAACAAATAGAAAACAGTATCAAAGATTTGAAACTTTAGAACACTTTAAACATGTCTTCATAAGTAGTTTATCTGACAAACAGAAGAAATATAAATTATGAATTGTTTGGAAAATCCATTTTGATCGATTAGACGAACGCAACAAAAGTTTGAAATACTTCAGTGTTCTATTTGATGAAAGAGAGGAAAGGGATTGCTATGTCAAAGTTGTGTACATTTTTCAGACTTCCAAGAGGTACAGGGATTGTCTCCATTTCTGACGTCCGCTGTTTTGGGTACGAGAGAAGCCTTTTCATGTGTAGTAACAGGGGATTATTCGCCCCTCCGTCAGACAGATGTGCCAACCACGACTTCGACCTCGGTGTGCGCTGTTTAGGCGGCGGTGAGTTTACAAGACAGGAAAAATTATTTTTAGCTATTTTATACATTTTTTTATGCATTGCAGTGTGCACAAAAACTCTTTTGTTACAGAATTTGTGCAGTGGTATTATACTTGAATAATGATTGGATGTACAATCCTCAAGAATACTTTTTACTTATTTTGATCATTCATTTCAATTTGGTTAGAATAATATTGTTCTTTACTCTAGGTAGGTACGTAAGTGACACTGAATACTCTTTAGTGAATGGCTGGATGGTATTCTTAAGATATATATATATATAGAGAGAGAGAGAGAGCGGGAAAAAAGGAAGAAACAAGAATGCGGTGGTATCACAAGAAAGTAAAATTCTTTACAGAATATGTTACAATAGCGGGTATAGCTTAACATAAAACAATTTAAACGGAATATTACCAAATAAAACAACAATAACAACAAGATCTTTTGTATGTATTGCTGTAACTAAGATCGTAGAGACTTGAGAGAGAAAGAGAAAAGAAAGAATGAAAATTCGTAAAAGAGAATATCATGCGAAGAGAGTTGTTAAACTGTAAACACATTAAATATATTGTAATTCAAAATAAATTCGAAGTAAAATTATTAAAATGAGACTTTTTCAAGCAGGCACTAAGATAATTAATGCAAAACGACAATGATTAAAAGGAAAAAATGTCTTTTTGCCTCTTAGGGTAGCTTATTGCAGGCTTTACCGTGAGTTATATGCTTCGGAGTTTTATGCCTTCAGCCCCCCTCAGAAAACCCCTCTGCTTTTAAATCGACAGTGCGTCTGTTGTATACGATCCACAACACCAACACATCCATCACTGGCGTGGTGCAGATTAACGAAGGTTCAGGCTGGATTAACATCTGCAATGATTTCTTCGACGACTTGGACGCACAAGTAGTCTGCCGGAGCCAAGGTTACTCGTACTCACGTGTACTGCCCAAGGGGTCGATGAATTTACTGTACGGAAACAACTTTCTCACAGCCTTGAACTGCAATGGCACAGAGCGAACTCTCTTAGACTGCCCTGTACAACAGAACGTCACCTGCCCATGGGGAAGCATCGATAGATATGCTACAGTTTTTTGTAGTCAAACTCCATTGGAGCGAGGTAACGAAATGAAATTTCAGCTTAGTTTGTCCACTGTTGACATACAATCATTGTAATTTACTAAATGTCTTTTTCTTTGTGATGATCTTGTTCGTTAAAATTTTAACCTCATTTAGTGATCCCTGGATTATTTTTGCTTTCATATGATGGCTCTACTCATTGTCAAGCATCAACAATCATCATCATTCATCATTACTCATTATCATCATCGTCCCACTTAAGGAAATCTTCTTATTTCAAAGACTAACATATCATCCACAGGCCTCCAAGCCGCACCAATGTCAGAGGATGGACATGTTGTCGTCATGGCGGACGGAGTCAAGTCTTATGTCTGTCGCGACAACTGGGACGACGCCGCTGCCTCTGTGTACTGCAAGGACCTGGGCTACAACTACGGCGTGGCCATCTACCAGACTGGCGTGTCTATCTCCCAGGGCGTCGCCACCTACATCGTCAACAGCGTCCACTGCACTGGCACCGAGAACTCTCTCAGTGAATGTTCCTTCTCCTCCAACTGGTCCACTTGTCTCACGGGCTACAGCAGTACTGCCGAAGCACTGTGCTACAACTACGGAAGTGGTTAGTTATTTTGCTGTCATAAGTGTGTGTGTGCGTGCGTGCGTGCGTGCGTGCGTGCGTGCGTGCGTTGATTAGCACAAGCGCAAAGACTTTCCAGACGTAGAGTGACAGGGGAGAAAAGTGTGCTGGTTATCCTAGTAAGCTATTTCTCCATCATCAAAGTCAGTTGCTTAGTTAGCATCGTTCTGAAGATTGTTAAAAATGTTCAGCTGGCAGACTGCGAAACGTATAGCAGAGTTTGGTTGAAAATTGCCACTTTTCTATTACTCTTCCTTCTTGGTCATAATCTCGTCAATTTGTCTTTCTGGGTCACTATCTTGTAGCATTTTCTGACGAGCTCTCTGGCACTTACTCGCTTTTTCTTCTCTCCCTCCCTTCTTTTTAAGCTAACATTACACCGAGTCGTGTTTTTCTTTACAACAAATTTAGCCGAAAATTTTCTCTTTAGGGCGCGAGCTCCGGTTGAGTGGAAGTACAACCAGTGACGTAGGGCAAGTGGAGGTCGGTTTCAACGGTGTGTGGGGTACTGTCTGTGACAGCGGCTTCACCAACGATGACGCCACGGTAGTGTGCCTCACTCTAGGATTTTATGGCGGTGTCCCTGTGGACAGCAGCAGCAGCAGCGACCAAAGCTCGACAGGTCCTTTCTACCTGTATGGCCTCAGGTAATGATGTCAGTCATGTGAGGTCACGCAAGACGTTTCCTCCAAGGACCTGCACATTGTTAAGATAAAATAGGGGTAGTTAACGGCATGTTTTAAATGTTACTAGTTAACTGTCGTTTCCCGCTTTTGTTTTATTGGGATTTTTTATTCTTTAGTTTATTTTCTTGTTTGTTTGTTGTTTTTTTTTTGGGGGGGGGCGGTCTTGAGACAAATGCTTTCTGACAACGTGAATTTTTAATAGTATAACGCAATCCCCCATTTTCAGAATGGAACTACTCATGTAGGTGCTTTCACTGTGCTGAAATTTAACCCATGGTTTGATAAGGTCATCATGGGTTTCTAACAGCACATTTTACGTAACAGTAGCATTACACTTCACAAATTGTCTTGAAGACCTACAGGACAGTAAACTGCTTTGTATAAGTCATGATATTATTACACAGTGTTTCAGCAGTAGCCTCTCACTTGTTTTGTTGCGCTGATAACACTTTGTCATGATAGTTTACCTTTTCAAAGTCAACTGACTGTTGGCTTACAAAGATGAATATATAATCAGTTGCAGCGGATCAGAGACCAGCCTATGGCGATGTCCTGTTAGAAGCTTTAACATAACCAACAGTTTCTGCTCGTCCCCCTCCTACATCCCGAGAGTGAGGTGCACGGGTCAAGGTCAGTGACATAAATCGTGCGGACATGAAGACTAGATGGTTCATAATGTCGTGAAATTAGTCTTGACATGTCTCATAAGTGGTTTGCCATATTCTGATACAAAAATGTAGTATTTAATACACGCATCGGTTATTGATATTAAATGATCTGGCTCAAATTGCCGTAAAAGTTGCATACCTTGCTTGCGCTTAGTAAAATGCCAAATCTATTCTGCAAATGGGAAAGGAGTGGGTTTTTTTAAAACAAATGAAATGAATAATATGCTTCAGCTGTAGTTTCTTTTTATAATCACAAAAGTATGCACTTTTGGAGAAACGAAACGAAATTTAAAAGATTTATGACAAATAGATATCCTGCTTATCTTTTACAAAAATGTTAATTTCATATTTAAGGCACTCATTTTTTGTACTAAAGTACAGCATTTTTGAAGGTTTTGTTTCGTTCGTTCAATAGACTGGATTGCTGGTTGGCTAGCCGGCTCGTTGGCTGGCCAGCTGATTATATTTTTGACCGGTTTGCGCCCTTCATTAATAGTCATCATTCTAAGTAACACCGCAACCCGTTAACGGTTCCACTGACATGTACATCTTAGTGATAATATAACTCAGCGACAGTTCCACTGATATGTAAATCCTCATCTGAAGGTTTTCCTCTGTCCACAGTGAAGCTAGGTGAAAATGCGGACTACGGGGCTGTACAGGTGCTCGTCAACACAACGTCCAGGACATACGGGCTGGTCTGCGATGACAACTTCACGGACCGCGAGGCCAGCGTGGCCTGCCGTGACCTCGGCTACCCTTACGGCATCCACCTGTGCTGCTCGGCGTTCGGGTACAAGTACCTGCCTATCGTCCGGTCCGGTGGCAGGTGTATAGGTACCGAGGCTCTGTTCAGCGACTGTTATTACAACACGAGGACTGCCTACTGCCTGTCTGGAAACTATGCCTCCATCGTCTGCTCTAGCACTCCACCCGGCAGGGGTAAGATTTCATCTAAAATATCTGCCCTAAGATGTAACCAGAATCGGCAGAATGGCTTAAGGTAATAGTTAACTAACTGGTCCTGGTTGATTGATCGTTACTAGCTCGTTCGGGTCCAGAAAATCTGGCGGTATCAACTTCTCAAGAAACAGTCCAAAACGATAAACAATTCTTTACTTCAGTTTGATACAAATCCAACCATGCACACTCCTGCACTAATTCTCACCCTACTAGCGACGACACACGCCCGCTTCAACTTTAAAACTTAATGGCGACACACGCCTACAATACCCTAAAACCTTAAACACTAGCGGCGACACACGCCCGCTTCAACTTTAAAACTTAATGGCGACACACCCCTACAATACCCTAAAACCTTAAACACTAGCGGCGACACACGCCCGCTTCAACTTTAAAACTTAATGGCGACACACCCCTACAATACCCTAAAACCTTAAACACTAGCGGCGACACACGCCCGCTTCAACTTTAAAACTTAATGGCGACACACCCCTACAATACCCTAAAACCTTAAACACTAGCGGCGACACACGCCCGCTTCAACTTTAAAACTTAATGGCGACACACCCCTACAATACCCTAAAACCTTAAACACTAGCGGCGACATGCCCGCACTAACCCTACAACTAGCGGTGACACACGCCTACAATACTATATCCTACTTGCTTCTTCTCTCTTAACGATCACTCGAACATTACGCATGCGCTCTCTTGCTCGAGCATTTTTTACATCAACTCATTCTTGACACCAGGCTGTGGGGCATTCCACCCCCTGGGACGGAAGTTTTTAGCCCTTTCTCAAAAAATCATAAAAAAATAACTAAAAGAGGTAGAGGAACAATTTAAATTGATAATGATAGATCGAAATATGTAGAAAAGAAACAGCTTTACCTTGTGTTTGCTTAAAAACATAATTTTATAGTATTCCCAACCGAAAATGCCATGATAATGAGTGCGTCCCAAAACATTTTCGTGGTGACAGTACATGATTCTAAAAGCAAAATTGAAAACAACATAAGGGAGGTAACTACTGAAACAGTAAGGAAATAGTCCACAATGATTCTCTTCCTTGAATTGGCAGTGAATCACGCGTGATCACGTGTATTTTGGTGAAAAAAAAATGGCTAAGCGCCATCTTGAAACACGTTGTTGTGTCTCACTTTGACATGGATTTATACTTCAACAACCGCAAAGGAGACGAAAATAGTAAGTAATTTTAAAATTATAATGTATATTCTAATGAAACATATATTTGTTTGGTACTTTATGTCTGTATATATTGTGTAAATAATTTTTTGTTAATTTCCGAAAAAATTTCTAAAATGCGTACAGTCGTAATCTTTCATTTGATTTTAGTACTCGAAGACTAAACCTCTGTATCTTAAAATTTACACCAAAGAAATGTTTAAAAAATGCTCTTTAAAACGGCGTATTACCGATGGTTGCATTTACTGTAGGTTAATAAATATAAATTTTCAAAGCTGCCGGTCGAACTTTCTACCCCGGGTAGCCATTTTCGAAAAAAATAGGGTTACCATGGGAAAACGCAGAAAATTACTGTCAAACGTAAAAACTACGACACAAAAAGAAGATCACTCGATAGAAAAATGAATGAACTGTCGTCTGCACTAACTTTTTTTTCCGAAACAACGCATTTTGTGCGTGTAAAAAATTAACAAAAATGGACCTGCTGATATCGGCAGGTGCGCTGATTCTCTATAGCCGGCTGACCTGACCAGGTAATCAGGTCCGTCAAGAATGAGTCAAAGCTTGCGTCATTCATCAAGGCTTGCGTCATTCATCAAGGCTCACGTCATTCACACTCGCTCACGCGCTCGCTAGGATGACTTAGACCCACTGAAACATTTCATTGGTAACAGTAATGAAATGAAGAAGGATATTTCACTGCAACGTAAAAGCTGTCTTTGAAAGGCGACTTTCTCGCCTGTACGGTCTGATAAAGGAAGCTAGTATTCTTGTACATATTTTCGCCTCTACTGACAAGACTATATTGAGTGGGAGGGTTAAAAGCAGATACCGATTCATGTAGATCACACCGATCTGTATGACCTGTTACTGTGCACAGTTTTAAAGGTCATGTCTAAAAGCTCTTATCAGGGAAAAGAAAGAGAAACTAAAACTTAAAACACTTAAATCGCGCAAAGAACTAACTTGGGGAAAATATGTTTTAAAACCTGTAGATTACCCTACAACATAAGAAAAAAAGTTTCTATTCTTAAACTTATTAATAATAATAATAATAATAATAATAATAATAATAATAATAATAAAGCAGATTTATATAGCGCAATTTTCAACTCCAGAGTCGACTGAATGCGCTGTACAGTGTCTGGGGTTAGTTTTAAAATCACTGAAAAATAGCAGAATTCTTGTAGTAAGATCATCAGATTAGTTTTACAATCACTGAGAAATATGCAGATTCTGTTCAAGAATTTCCGGACTGAACTACTGGAGGCAATCAGCAGTATGCTAGGATAGTCATAGACTGTGGAGTTGTGGAAGCCAGTGAGACACACCTGTCCGCTAGCTGATATAAAAGCATGGGTAGTCTTCACACCCCTGTGTATGACCAGCAGGTCACGGCAAGAACCATAGCCCATGACAAGCATGACTGTCCACAGTTCATGGCGATGGACGAAGCTACAGTAATGTGGGAGAAGTCTCATATTGTAACTGCTTGGTTTATACTTCTGTCTATACATAAGAGAACTCGTGATCTAAGTTTTCTAGATCAATCCGCTTAACAGCCACCTACAGTCTCTGTTGTCGAGTGCGGAGCTACATGCAGTGTGGTTGTATCTGTAAGACCTTTGGCTATTCCTGTATATGGCTGATAGACACACGCCACACTGTCAACCTGCACGATGACCACTTCTGATGACGATGACTCATTGATGTTGATAGTCACCTTCACCTTGTTTTCTGCCAGTGGTGGGGAGGTGATGTCGTCAGGTTACTTGCTGGTGGAGAATCAGACAACTGAGATGCGGAATAAGCACAATGCGTGGTTACTGATTTGTCTGACATACCCTTTGTCTGTCTTTAGCCTCTTGTCACTCTTGAATCTATGAACTTTACCAGCTACTTGTTTTAGCAAGTCGTCTGCTCCGGGACCCGTGCTGGCTCTCAACGGCCGTGAGTTCAGAGAAAAGCCTTCGTGTCGTTGTGTGATCTAAAGATCTTCAGAAAAAAGCGTTATGGCGTCAGGCAGAAAGCGACGCAGCGAAGAAAGTACCGACTTACACAATGGGCAGTAAAAACACAACAAACTAAGAAAAATACAAAAATTGCGGAGAGCCGCCGCCCTCAAGCCTGTTAGCCTGTTAACTGTATTACACAGTTTATAAGAATACAAGGTAAGAAATACTGATATGATAGAGATAAGACGAAGTTGCCATCTCACGTTCAACGCCACGTATTCTACTTTCCTAAAAAATAAGCACTGGAGATTTTCACATACCTTATAGACTAAGGCTATAGTTTTTGCCATCTCCTTTACTGGTTACCATTACGGTAATCCGTTTTGAGGTGCGCATGCGGTGGTGTATGTGTGCATCCAAGGCATTGCTTTGAAATTCTTTAACATCTATTGTAATGTAAGTATCCTTGGAGATACTGTGACGCTGCGTTTGTCTCTAGACAAACTATGGAAAACTCTTTACCACTCGTGGTGTGGTGGATAAAAGATCGGTACCTTGTTACTGCCTTAACGTCGTCAGGTTACACAGTCCAGATAGACACCGCCTCAAGAGGACCGTATGGACGGGTCAAAGTGCAGCACATGGGCTACTGGGGCTTCGTGTGTCCATCCGGCTTCGACCGCAACGACGCCAACGTCATCTGCAGAGAGGCAGGCTACACCGGGGGCTGGGCCGTGGTTGACAAGTACTACTACGACAGCTCCACCCTCCGCTGGCTGTCCAACATTGACTGCGACGGCAGCGAGTCTCACCTCAGCCGGTGCCGGAACCTCGTCTGGGGAAACGTCAGCGACTGCGGCATTAGAGGACTCGCTGCCGTCTACTGTAACAGAGAGACTGGTAAGAGACCGAGAAAGTGGGGCTGATGGTGGCAACCTGATGCAGTTTAATAAGCTTTGTGTTTTCCTCAGTCCGTAATATATATCGAATAAGCCACAGTCCACACAGTCGTACAGCAAAGTAATCCTGGCAGTTTCTTGTTTTAGCCCGTCGTGTAGTGACCACCACCTCCTACCCCTCCATTATATTCTTTGGTAAAACTCTTGATGATGTCGATAAAGCATGCTGTTAGTCATCATAGATGAATACTTGTTTATGATATTGTGCTAATAAACCATGTGAGCCACTGATGTAGCTAAGCAAATTTTCACTAGTGCTAACACGTGCTTACGGACGACGTCTACGACATTAGTTTCCTTTGGTAAGCTCTTGAACTGCTAAAGTAAGCATTCAGGTCTTATCGAGGATCGGATAGTCGAGTGTAACAGCAGTGGATTATAAACCTAAAGATGTACCGATTCGATACTTGTAGCGAGCATTTTATTATTCGGCCCAGTAACGGGGATGGATCACTGACTTCACAGAAGGCTGGGAAAGGCCAAGAGGTGTGCATTCCCCTTAAAAAATGGTCTGAAGAAAAAGTGTGGTCTCTAGTACTTTCTCCCCAAACGACTAAGAAAGACGGTTAGTTGACGACATTTTTCTTATGCTTACAGAATAAAACATGTGTAATGCATCAGAAGATTAGCTGCTTAGTATATTTCCGTTCCTCTGATCTTCCCAGACACCCAACTCCTTCTGGTTAACGGCACACAGACGACGGGTCGAGTGGAGGTGTCGATGGACCAGGGCAACAGCGGTTCAATATGTAGCGAGGGTTGGACCGACGTGGAGGCCGCCGTGGCTTGCAAGAGTATGGGGTTCAAATCTGGGCGGTTCCTTGGCGCAGGCACCTACGGGCAGGTCAGGTGACAGCCTCTCTATTTATTGCAGTATTAGTCCATACAACTATTACAGTAATAATACATTTGCAGTTAACGGCAGCTTATGCCCTAATTACGCCAACTTATACATATCAAATACACATCATAAACAATAATTTCTTCCTTCTGTGTTAGTCAAAGCTTCATCCTTACATCAACCTATATACAAAATACTTCTCATTAGTCACTAATTATTATTTTTATGCAATAATTGTAACTGTCTTCCAATAATTTCTACTTTCTAAGATACTTTTATAACCTTAAGGCAGCTTATTCGCTACGCTAAAAATGCGCAAAAGACGGTTTCATTGTATTATTTATTGTTTATATATTAGAACTTAATATGCACCAACAAATAAATTAAGTGCATAAATTGAAATTTTCTTTTGCACTCAATACTACTGTACCTGCGCTTATTCTGACGTCTGTGCATGAAAACGACGAGATGTGTACTAACTGTGTCACTGTCAGAACTAAACAAATGACATATGTGCAGGGAGAAAGGCAATGCAAACATCGTTTTCTTTATAGCGTAAATGGTCGGCGGTGTACACTTGGTGTACTGAGATCTACAGCCAGACAAACTGTCTGGTCTGTTTGATCTGTGTTATTTGTACGTTCCCAAAGGACATGGCAGTATGCTCAAAACACAAGTACACATCCTAAAGTGCATGCTACGTAAGTTTTGTGTTTAGTACAGATAATGCACATCTAATGTATGGTTAATACAATATTCTTTTCAACTGTTCTGTTGTAGCACGAGTTCAACCGAGAGAAGTGTTTTTGTCTGACAGGGTTCAACTGATACATTTATCTGTTTAACATGGTTCAACTGATACGGGTGTTGTCTGTCCCACAGGGTTCAGGGTACTTGCTGTTCAATCGCGTAGACTGCACTCAAGCGGCATCCCCTCAATCCCTGATGGACTGCGATCTGTCACTCAGCGGCCTCGGCTACCGGTATACAACCTGCTCGTATTCCAGTTATGGTCCTGCAGTGCAGTGTTTTAATAATTCTGGTGAGTAGCATTTTGTAGAAGCAAGAAATCAGGAACACTTTTTCTCTATCAGCGGAAGGAAGGAAATCTTTCACCTTCCAACTGAATTCGGAGTTCATCAAATACCTTTTGAAGGAGTCAATAGAAAGACAAACATATAATCTCATAAATGTAATATTGAGTAAAAGATTTCTATGTACACTAGTAAATTGTTTATGCTATATATTTCATTATAGTTATCATCTGTTTACTTCAGTTAATTAAATTATTGATTTTTGTTAAATCTGGCATTTCGCTAGTAGACTGATATTTGTTTTTAGTCCGATTAACGGGGACAAGACAAGAGAATTACGGGCGAGTGGAAGTGTATATCAATGACAGCTGGACAGCCGTGTGCGACCAGGGCTTTGACCAGACGGCGGCACATGTGGCCTGCAGGTCCCTGGGATTCTTGTACGCGCTCCGTCAATGTTGTTCCGCTCTTGGACCGCTGGGTACGGGCCCAGTCGATGCCAGACAAATCGGCTTCAGGGTCAACAGATGCCTTGGTCATGAGGCTATACTAGCGGACTGTGACGTCAGTGCATCAGTTGCCTGCCCTTCGGGAAAATACGCCAGCGTCGTGTGTTCCAACACTTTACTCCAAGAACAGAGTGAGTTGTGGACGAAACTGATAAGATGTGTAGAATGAAGCTGATGTAAATAATGTAAAGTTTTTACTGGTCGTTTTTTTCTCTGTTTAGTTTTATATCGCCATTTGTCTTGACCAAGCACTGGGAAATGGGACAGAGATTCTAGACTTTGTTCCAAAGCTGCTTCAAGCGTGTATATTTATCTTCGCAATAATCCTCATTCTTTACATTTTTGTTCTTCATTTTTTTCCCTTAATCTCTATTTGTTCTCTCTATTTCTCTCTCACATACAAACGCACCGACAAACACACAGTATCATTATTTTAATGACAGTCAAATGACAACAATACCGATGTCATTCTTCGTTTATTAAGACCTAAAGGCGTTTCTGTTCACAGCACTCACAGTGAGACTTGCTGGACCAGGAGGGAACTACGGCAGGGTTAAGGTTAACCGTTACGGACTGTGGGGCCCGGTATGTAACAGCAACTGGGACGATCGTGACGCTAACGCCACCTGCCGGGGTCTTGGGTACAGTCACGGCGTCACCTTCTACGGAGATGTCGACACAGGTAAGTTCTCTGGGCTAAGAACATTCAGTACTTATTACTTGTCATTCAAATCTTTCCTTTGAATCATTTTGAAATGTCTTGAGTCGTTTTACACATGAAACTCAGTATGTGTCTCGCGACACTGAAATTCTGACCTGGACTTCTTTTCTAGAAACCCCGATTCTCGTGGGCGACTTTCAGTGCTCAGGGCAGGAGTCCTCGCTGGCAGGTTGCTCCTTTAAGGACAGTAGCAACGACATTGGCTGCTCGGCAAGGCAGATTGCTGCCGGGGTTCTCTGCTCCCGTACATCGGGTAGGAAGATTCCCTACCCTATATTAATGTCAGGCTGTTTCCCATTTTTCGATTTCTTTTTGCTAAGAGATAGTAACAACATCAATTTACCAAAACTATGTCACATCATCATCTTGAAATGCGACAAAAGAATGAGAAAGGACAAACTTCCATTATGGTGAAGCGATAGAGAATGTGGTGTTTGCCTTGTGGGGTGGATAGCTGAACTGATCAATTACTTCACAACATCGTATTCTATAATCCAGCAAGGCGACGAAATAAAAACACAAGCACAATTTCACATATATTATGAATAAAAATTAAAAAACTCTAGATTATCATCATCCTCATCCTCATCATCATCACCAAGAAGAATTACCCTTTCAGCCATCAAGCTGCGGCTCACGGATGGCGGACGCCACTATGGTCGCCTGGAAGTCATGTATGAGGGTCAATGGGGTCGGGTAATTAGCAGTTACTACTTCTCGGATACAAATGCTGACGTCGCATGCAGACATCTTGGATTCGTGGGTGGGAAGACCGCTCCCGAGTATTTGCGAAAAGATACCGTTACAGGCAGGGTAAGTAGGAGAAAGATTGTAGTAAAGTATTTTGACAGAAAAGACACGTAGTAAGTTTGATGCCCTCTACCAAGACAGATATACCCATGTATTCGAGAGATAGTCTTTGAGTGCTCTGATAATATACATGCTTTTAAAGAAAAACGTAACGATCTAGTAGAGCGATTGCAGGATAAGACAAGTAGCTAGTGTCTATAGCAGAGATTTCTTAACCTCATCAAGTTCCAGACAATCTTTTGGAGCTGTACATGTGTAAGGGAGTTGCACGTTTGTCTCAAATCGTGTGAAAGGATGGTTGCAGATTTACTTGGAAATAATTTTATTCTCTTCTACGTTGCGGCTCTCATTATATTCATCGGACGTTAGGCACAGTTGAGGAAAGATTCAAAGGAATATTTATTACCATGGTTATAGCTTCTAGCTTATATTTGAAGGCGTGTGACAATAGTCTGAATATGATTGAAAACATTTGTCTTTACTTAAATGCTCTCCTAGTCGTACACTTCATGAAGTCATGACAGCTGAATTCTGGGAAGTGCTGTAAAGCATGCAGAGTTAACGGAAATAGAGTTTGTGCTGTCTTTATTAGGTCTGGATGAGCGACATCAACTGCAAAGGTTACGAGCAAAGTCTGTTTGAGTGTTCCAATAGTTGGAATTCCAGTTCTGGAAGTAGCAGGGATGCATACGTCATCTGCTACAACACGAGTGAGTACATGGCAACGTGAGTTAATTATATCCGCAGTTTTTATATACATGTAATGTGCTAAGTGCTCTACTAATACAGACAACTAGATGAGGTTGAAGACAATAATTCAGGAACGCAAGTTGTAGCAGCCATCGACTTTTAAAAATTTTACATGATGTTTGTTATAGTTTGCACTAACGCTAATAAATACAGCAAATTTATCCACTTACTACGAAATCCTGTTTCTTCTCATTCCCCTTGAAACACCTGCAAAGTTTATCTCTCACGCACGCACGCACACACTCAAACGTGCAAACAGATATATTTAAATATATATATATACAAACAGTTCTTCTGTTTTTATCATCATCAACATTAGAGATATCTCACGTTTTTGTAGATTTCAACATGGCAAGAACAATGGTAATCATAACGAAAAAGTAACAATTAATAAGAGCAGCTGAAAAAAATAATTAAATTTTAACTGTAAATTAACGTGATGTTCTTGTTTTGTTTCCCCTTATCTCTACAGCACGTATATCTTCCGGAAATTTTCTATCTTTGGGAGTGGTGCAGATCTACTACAACAAACGCTGGGGAGCCATATGTGATGGTGGCTGGAGTGAGGAGGACACCGGTAAGCAGCACATCCCTCGTGTCATGCGATAATACCCTGCGCACTCGGAATCTATATTACAATTGTTAATACTTAAAATGTATTTCAGGGTCTATATAACAATACAGTTTTTCATATACGTACAGTGAACGTACAATACTAACACCTTTCAGTATGTTGCATTATTTGTCATTTTTCTGTCCTATTGCAATCTTATTTTTATCCACTTTATCGAATAGATAAAACGATTTAGGTTTCTTTCGCCTTTGCTTATTCTTTACAAAAGGAGGCTTACATGTTCATTTAATAAAAATTCAATAACATGGATTGTTTCAATTGACCCTTACCATAATCTGTGAGTGTTGTCATGTTATGCCATGCCTATATGTAAGAGTAACAGACACCTAAAATCATTTGTGCCATCTGCAGTCCAGCTGCTTAATGTTAGAAGAGCTGTCAGTGGTGTGTGTGCGCGTGTGTGATGTATGTGTATACTTGATTTCCTTGTAAGTTTTTTTTTTCCTTTCTTTTTTAATCTATATAGATATACATGTTTTGTTTTTGTTTTTGTTTTTGCCATTCACTGTTGAACTAGAGCACATGCCCACATTCAAATTGGCCACTGGGATAAATAAAGTTGGTCATTGTCATTGTCATTGTCGTACCAGATGTCGCATGCAGAGATCTCGGATACGACAACGGCTATCACCTGTGCTGCAGCCCTTTTGGCAGATATTTCAGCCCTATTGCAGAAAACTTCCAGTGTACGGGAAGAGAGCAGGCACTGACTAACTGTAGTCACACAGCTCCTGAAAGTCTCAATTACTGCACGAAAGACTTTGTTTCAGTAGCCTGCTACAATGGGCATGCTTCTTCAGGTAGGTCCTCGTAATCTGGATAGTTACAAAATCACACCTAACATATTTTTTGCAACATGTTTCTTCAACGTCCTCGTGCCATTTCTGCAGGACCGATCCAGAGTTTCATATTTCTATTAAAATTATTCCAGATGTATGACAAGCGTGTTTCGACACATTTGCATGACATATGTATGATTGTGCATTTTTCATGACAAACCTGTTTCTATACTTTTGCATCATAAACATGTGTTTCTTGTAAGCGTAGTCACGTTCCTTATGAGCGTACTAGTCATATACACGGAGTAAACTACTGTTAACAATTCCCCGTGTTCTGGTTTTCAGACTACACGTTCTCATCGGACGGCGGAAACGAAAACAACCCGGGTGAGGTGCAAGTCACCTTCATGAACATTACGGGCCGCATCTGCAGCGACAACTGGGACGACACCGATGCCAGAGTGCTCTGCAGGGAACTGGGCTTCCAGACGGGTCAGGCTTTTAAGCATCATCTCTCAAATCGTCCATTTTGGATGAGTGATGTACACTGTACCGGCTCGGAGCGCTTTCTGAGAGACTGTCCCAAGACCCTGGGTGCCGTGTCGCAGTGCTCCACTCAACTTTCCGCTGGAGTAACTTGTTCAGACATAGAAGGTCAGAGGGAAAATAAGTAGTCCAATAAGTGTTTGCTGCTGCTACTGAGATGATGACAAAATCGTCTTTAAATGTTAAAACTATTTTCGTAATTATTGTATTTAAATATTGTTACATCAATATAAATATATTCAACGTTAATTTTGCTAATACTGTATATCATAATTTTTATATGGTTTTGTAAGTGTCACTACGGCTGTGTTTGCTCCTTTCAGTCCCGCTTTAACATGTATGGATAATTGTGTGTGTGTGTGTGTGTGTGTGTGTGTGTGTGTGTGTGTGTGTGTGTGTGTGTGTGTGTGTGTTGTATTCCACCCCGCATTGCGAACAAAGAGAAATTTTGAGCCTTAGTACACATGGAATGAGTGAAGGTTTTGTTTTCTTTAACGAAGGCCACTTTCTGTCCAGGTATTAACTACCGTTTGGCTGGCAGCAACTCTTCATACAAAGGACGCGTGGAGGTGCAGGTTAATGGCACCTGGGGTACTGTGTGTGGCTACGGCTATGGTAGAGATTGGGCAAAAGTCGTCTGTAGGATGCAGGGTTTTACGGAAGGATCTATAGATTACTTGGGGAGTTACTCAGACCCTCCCAACAAGAGCTATCGAAACAGGTTCATTTGCAACGGAGACGAAGCTGTGCTGGACGAGTGCCCACAGTCAGGCTGGAAGACCGCAGACAACTATTGCACGCGCCATCCTGTCAATGTCGTCTGTTATAGTGACGGTAAGCTGAGCCAGGAGTGTTTAGTCGGGTGCTTTTTAATGAGAATTCCCTCAAGACCGGGGCGTGTCTGCTTATCTTTCTGCTTATCTTTAAGCTTATTCGACGAGGAAAATTATTTCATTTAGGTACCAATATAATGCACCCTCGAGCGGTGTGTGCGCATGCTCACACGGTCACACACAGCTGCCACCCCAGGAGTTGGCAACAAAAATCGCTGTTTTTACAGTTGCACCTTTGCAGTGCAAACAGTGTTGCTTTCGAATACTTTAGTGTAAACAGATCTGCTTCTGAACGTTTAATGAAAACTTTATTTTCAACCTTGACCCTGCAGGCAGCGCTGTTATTAAACTGTTCAGTACCAACAGCCTTGTTCTCAAATTTTGCAGTGCGCGTCGGCACAAGGAATGAACAAAACATTCGCAATGGTCCGGTTCAGTTCTACAGAAACGGCACGTGGTACAACCTGTGTGACACGGACTTCGATGACGTCACTGCCAGGTGCTCAGTTGCACCTTCACTGACATCACCTGATTTTATTTATTTTGCAGACATTTAGAATTGAACGTGACTGTCTATAAAAGACTTTATAGCCATTAGATGGATTACTAGATTTGACTACAAAAAGGTAGACTAACGTAATGTGCAAACACAAAATAAATGCTGTAGAAATGAAATAAATGCACATAACAAAGACTTATTAAATTTTGTTAACGCATAGTTTTAAACGAAAAAATTAACAGGGCAGAGAAACGGAAAACGAAAAGCTCACGTCCGTGCTAAATATTATTTGAATAATTGGAATGTAGTGTACTTTTTAATACCCACCCTTCAACACACAGACGAGTCTGCCAAGACATGGCGTACGTTGATGGTAGAGCTGTCTGCTGTTCAGCCTATGGAGTGTCTTCATACCAAATAAAATCGTATGAGACCAATCTGAACTACACTATGCGATGCCAAGGAACAGAAAGCGACTCAACTGCCTGCCTCAGACCAGGAGACTGTCTGTCGGGAAACTACGCCTCGGTTGTTTGTTTCAACAGTACATATGTTGTTGATGAAGGTGAGTGAAGGCCAGTAAAAATATGAAATATCTTAGGGCTGCCAGACTTGTTCTGGCCATCGACGGAACAGCTCTGTTTTTATGACCACGTAATGTGCCTGCCTCTATCCCTGGTCCTTACATTTTTTTTTTGTATTGCACTGTATTTGTCTTTGTACCTGGCCATTCGCTGGTCGCTCGGTTTGCTATTCTGCCCGACTCCAAGAAAAAAAGGAAAAGAAACCTCATGAGTTTCCGCAGAATAGTATCCTGTATTGTTCTCACGTCTTCCTGTTGCCTGTCCGCCCCATGTCTGCTAGTGTGAAGTCCAGGCTTCCCGCCCGTCTTCTTTGTCAATCCGTTTGTGTGTCTGTAGATCTGTCTGCCCATCTGCAAGCTTGTTTATCACGTTATACTCTATTTTCTCGTTATAGCCTAACATTTGAATCATATACCCTAATGTTGCAGGTTACAGGTTTGACTTCGAGGACACCACAAAGACTAGCGGACAGGTGGTCGTGACACACCTGGGCGTGGCGGGACGCATCTGCAACACCTTCTGGGACGACACTGACGCACGCGTGCTGTGCAGGTCACGTGGTCATCAGGACGGCGCCGCCTACCACTACTCGCAGTACAACGACCAGTCACTGGCCAACCGGGGTCCCTACTGGTTGAGTGACATCAACTGCACGGGGAGTGAGGCCTCACTCGGGGATTGCCCCTTCAACGACCGCCTCCATCTGGGCAACTGCAGCACGGCGGATCTGGCCGGCGCTGTCTGCTTCAACGACACCGGTAACCTTCCAGACTCCTCTCATGTTATCAGCACACGCCGACTGTCATTCAATAGCAGGCGTTACCACAGTTACCGGTCAATTTAAGTTTCTTGTAGTCACTTTCTTGAGCCACTTCACAAATATTTGTAATTGTAAACACGTTGAGGCCTTAAATCTATTGAAATCATCAGTTTTATAGAAACACAATACACAACACAGTTTTATAAACATTTTAAACTAAAATTGTGTTTAATAAAACCGCTTTAGTTCCAGTAGCAAAATGTCTGTACGCTTACCCATTTCATATGAGCCATCGTTGCAAATGTTTTGTAGACTTCAAATCATTTTTACTTTGTTTTTTGTGAGCAGGGATACAGTATCGCCTTGTGGGCGGTGGTCGTGAGGGTGCTGGCCGAGTGGAAATATCTGTGGGTGGACTCTGGGGTACCGTGTGCGACACCGACTGGGGTGACGAGGACGCCGGTGTCCTGTGCCGTAGCCTGAACTACACGGACGGGTACGCAGTGGGCAAAGCTTACTATGGTCAAGGCACTGGTCCCATCTGGCTTAGCAATGTCAGGTGCACGGGGTCAGAGGGATCACTGGCCGAGTGTCCACACTCAGGCTTCAATGATGTCGTCTACAGCCGCTGGACCTATGGCTGCAACGACGCTTCTGCCGTTTGCATCGACAAGAGTGAGTCCGCGGCTTCAAGCCATTTCGTCACTGTTGTAGTGGACGCCGGTGACAGTTTTTTTCTACTGTTTAAAAAGTACAAAGAATATGAAAGTACAAAATGCAAGGATTGTGATACATTGCAATGCACTTCTGTTTATAATACGGTAATCCCGAGAAGAGATAAATTAACATAATTTAGTGCAGTCTACTCCAAATTTGGTAGATAGGATGGAAATAAATCAAATACCTTCTGTACAAGTTAATGTGTTCATTCATTGTCTTAAAGACAGTTTAATTGGCGTCTTGTATCATTTTGCGAAAACCTTTCTGCTTTAACTCCCCACTATAGACGCACAGCTATTAGTTTTCCTTTGTAATAAATGTTTCTTCTTTACTAGTAAAACTTAACCTCGGTTTCAACTCTTCTATGGGAGCTGTCATGGTCTACTTGGGAAAAGCCTGGACCCTGATCTGCGATGAAGACTTTGACACCAACAGCGCTGTCACTGCCTGCAGATCTCTCGGATTCCCGCACGGGGTGCACGTGCGAGGGGGCGTCTTCGGCCGAGTGGACGTGCCAATTGGCATCACACATGTACGATGCACAGGCCGCGAACCTGGCCTTCTGGACTGTTCTTACAATGTCACGACCTCATGCAGTTCAAGGTCATACGCCTCCGTCGTCTGCAGCCGCGAACCTTTCGTAGAGACAAGTGAGTCGAGATCGATGCTCTACCTTCTTAAATAACTTTTTCTCTCTTTTATTCTTTCATGTGTTATATTTGATTCTGATAATAGAAGGGTAGGGTATATTACTGTTGTTATTTATGAGTTTTTTAAAAATAAATAACACTCATTTCTTTTTAAAATGTTGGAATCTTCTCTGCATACAAATGTAGGAAGAAAGTAACATATGAAATCGTAAAAGTGCAGGAACTCCTGAAAGTGTACCAACCTGCTGTCCGACGGACTTTCAAATGAAAGAAAATCTTTCCGTTTGAAAACAGGTTGAGTAGTCAAGGATAAGTATTGTATATTACGGATTGGTCAAGGTGCTGTTTTTGATGATCAGTTATCTCCGCTCTTGAGAA
Source organism: Marisa cornuarietis (assembly GCA_004794655.1). Classification (NCBI taxonomy): domain Eukaryota; kingdom Metazoa; phylum Mollusca; class Gastropoda; order Architaenioglossa; family Ampullariidae; genus Marisa; species Marisa cornuarietis. The sequence continues at coordinate 40,981 of SMMW01000047.1, read as the reverse complement.
AAAGGTCACCGATTCCGGGTTCCCTCTTCCCACATAGGCAGCTACCTGGGTACGTGACCTCCTGGGCTCCCACAGCTGTGTCCAGTAAAACTCATACTTACATTAATATGTGACCGTTACATCATAGAATACTTTTTCTATTTCGGATCTATGTTTGCGGAAATGTGGGAAAGGACTTCTAGACTTTATCTCAAACTTTCTGTCGACAAGGTGCGAAAGTGCGGATTATGGAGGACACCATGGGTCAACCCCACCATGGTCTTATCAACGTGCAGGTGGAGGGAGTGTGGGGCGCTATGTGTGCCGCAGGCTTTGGGGTCACCGAGGCAACGGTGACCTGCAAGGAGCTGGGCTTTGCCGGCGGAGTCCCCTATACTGCGCACTTTCCTGACAGAAACAGAAAGGTGAGAATATAGCCTATTGCACGACAACAAAAGCAGTGAAAATATTGTTTAAGCGTTTCTTTAATAAGGCAGACTGCTGTTTTTTCGACCGAGGGTGCTTTAAGAAAGATAACCGTCTACTTATGTATTTAGATAAAAGAAAAGCTGTAGAAAATACATATATCAGATGTTCAGATGTTTTCTACTCTATCTCTCTCATTTACTTTCTTTTTCTCTCTCTAACACAGTTTCTCGTTCTTTATATATTTCTGCCCACGTACCCCCTCCCCCGCCCCAGTCGTGCAACTTTGTATAGGCATTAGAGGCTTTCCAGACAACAGAAGTCTTCTAGGGAAATCGTAGTCATCAGGTTTGTGAGAAGAACAGAGTTTGTGTCTGGCGCGCTACTTTCTGTGGGCTTGGTTACTAATGCCACTTGATTTATATGTTTCTTTATTACTAGTGTCACTAGATACATGTGTGTCTCCTTACCGCTCTCACTTATACATGTCAGCACCTCCTCCCTTACGATCACGGGAGAGAGTGTTTACTACGTCACGGCGTAAGCACTGTCACTGTCAGTTGGCTTATACGCAGAAGGTCCGGAGACGCAAGGTTTAGCGCCTGTCACTAACAGTGATAATTGGCTGTCCTGTGCTCAGGTCTAGAACTTGCTTTTCTTTCTCGGCATGTAGCTCCTGTCAGCCTTAGTTGCTGGCGACGTAATAGCACCAGTTCCATCACATTTCCTTGAATTGTACTTGTTTCAATGCCGCTGTCACTAGGTTCATGCTGCTTCTCCTTTTACGTCGCTTCACCCACCGGGAAAATGTACTACCGTGTATATTCTAACGCGGTTCAGTACCTCTGTCGCTAGACACATAGTGTTTCTGTTCCACAGCCCATCCTGATGTCGGACGTGAAGTGTCGTGGTGATGAGAAAACTCTGATCAACTGTCAGTACACAACGACCTCCACAACCTCCTGGTGCGACTTTTACGCCCCTCGCGCCGGCGTCCTGTGCTACAACGACACCAGTGAGTCTGTCGACATTGTTTGTCTGAGTTGCTACAGCTGACCTCATGATACCCTATGTATTCTATGATGTACTATTACTGAACACATTACCCTGTGCTAGTGTATTCTATGAAGATCGAGCCATTCTCCGCGATATCCTTGAAGACTATACATAAGACATTGTTCTTGTCATGTGTTTGATACTGTTTTATGACGGTCTTTCCCATTCTTCTTATTTGATCGAATTATTTCATGTGGACATGCATCGCTACTGCCAAACTATTTGAAATCAATCTTTGTTGACTTGCAGACGGCATTTCTTATCGCCTGGTTGGAGACACTGACCACAGTCGGGGACGAGTAGAGATGCTGTATGGCGGAGAGTGGGGCTTAGTCTGTGTAGAGGATGTCACTTCTGGGCCAGGTGGACCAGCCTGCAGAAGTCTCGGACACGGGGGAGGTTTGGCCGTGTCACAATACAGGTCAGCCCTACTCTTCCCCCCTCTTGCCATTTCATCTTTTACACACCATTTATTAATCGTTTACTATCAATGATGCAGCCTGCTCCTTTCAATCGGCAATGATTTCAGTTCTGTATTGGTTGGTCTTAAATGTGATCTTATTACAGGTATGAAGCTCCTTCCAGTGACTTGTTCTGGTTTTACCAACTGAATTGTCAAGGTAATGAGAGCTCCCTACCTTTGTGCACATCCACTGGCTTCAACAATAGCAATCAGTACTACTACAAGGTCTCGTGTAAAACCTACCGCACTTTACATGTCGAGTGTTTCTACAAGGACACTGGTGAGGGAAATATTATACGAACTGTTTATTGACATTGTGGTACATTTAGCATTAATTAGTGATTTTGTATATCTCCCTCTCCCTATTAATAAACAAATGTCTTTGTAATACTTGTTCATCATTTATATTCTTAACTCTAAAGAATATCAAATTTGTTTTCATTGTTTTTCCTTCTAGTGTTGCACTTAAAATTGATTCACGCTAAAGACATTCATTTTATTTCTTAATTTTATGTGTATGTTTCTTTCTTTGTTATATGAAAATCACTTTCTAATAGAACCGTTGCTTCAGTGCATTCGTTTCTAAGTGTTTAAATTACTACTAGACAGGTTTATTTTGTCATTTCTTGTTCATTGTTGTGATCTCATCCTTTCTTTTTTTAGCAAGTTTCTGGTCTCTTATTTTTAAATGGCTGTAATGTAAACAGTAATCGCTTATGTAATAACTTTTTGTCTCCTTTACGTCATAACCTTTTTATTTTTGTTTCCGACATGTAAATTAAGTACAGTGGCAGAACCAATAGTAATCGTTTGACTTCTCTTCAGTTATCACAAACCTCCGTCTAGCGGGCAGCACCACTAACAGTTCAGGACGTGTGGAGGTTTTTCTCCAGGGACCTGACCAGTGGGGTACTGTCTGCCACAACAACTGGGATGATTTCGATGCCACTGTCGTCTGTAACCAGCTCGGCTACGCTACTGGAAAGGCAGTCAAAAACGCCGCGTGAGTCACGTGACTATTGAAACACTTGAATAAAATCCCAATTACGCTGTGGTTTAACAAGTGCTTTCAATGTGCCGAGAACTTCTGTGGTTTAAAATTTTGTACATGGCAACATGCCGTGTGGTATTAAAATATCTTATAAGTAGCTAAAATTTGTGGTTGAGGAGTATCCTCTAGAGTATAGACATTAGAAACCCGGAAAACGTGACAGCAGCCTTAATACACACATGGAGCAGCATACAATCACGAATCTATGAAAGTACACACTCATCATCGGCGATATCCCTTAAGCGTAGAGATACATGATCTATTCTGTAGAACTTTCAGCCTTAAAGCACAGGCCAAGAGATCAGAAAACGGAAAAACTGCATGGTCCGCAGTTCCGAAGAATATTAACGTTTCAGTGAAGTAGTCATAAGTAATCCCGAAAAGTAAAAAAAAACTTCAAGCAAGACGGCAAAGTGAAGAATAGGTTGCGGAGACCGTTAGTGGATGATGTCTGTGAGAAGAAGTGGCACAGGCAGTCAATAACAATCAAGAACAGAGGAAACAACGCAATATAAGTCACAAGTCATTTGGAAACATCAAAAATAGACGTGAATTCACGAACGATACAAAACTACAGAGAGAAGTTCCTTCAAACCAGTTAGGCGATAGGACATCACAATCGATCAACAATACATCACTGGAGATCTTTGCGTAGAGAGGTAAAACTTGTGCACTTAAGAGAAAGTAAAAGTAAGTGTGTGTGTGTGTGTGTGTGTGTGCGCGCGCGCGCGCGGTTTTGAGTGTAGTGGCGTGCGCATAATAACATCAGGACTAGGACTTGCTGGATCACGTGACATTAGCAGTCCAATAGAAATGCTAGCTTTTACTGTCTTCACAACAAACTGTTGCTACAGGTTCGGTCAGGGTCAGGGCAGGATCTGGCTGGACAGCGTGGGCTGCCTGGGGACGGAGAGGCGGCTACAGGACTGTGCCTTTAGAGGCTTCAGCGACAACACCTGTCGCCATTACAAGGATGCGGGCGTCATCTGTTCAGGTGAAGCTACAGTTTGAGGGAGACTAAATATAACATGCCTTGTACACCCCTATGAAAACTAGAGTAACATCAGAGCCGGCGCTAGGGGGGGGGGGGCGAGCAGTGCGACCGCACAAGGCCCCGCGCCTGATGGGGGCCCCGCGCTAGCAAGTGCACACTCGGGAGGCGACAGTTCGTAATTTTCTTGAAATTAAAACAAAACTTAAAGGGGTTTCTTAGAAAATTCAGTTGACTGTATTCATTTATTAACAGGATTAGCTCGTCAAACCGTGCTCCACTTGCCTGAACCGATCACTGTCACGAATAAAATCAAAAGCACAACAAAACACTCTTTTCACTATTCTCAACTCTTTCCATACCATCCTTTCAACAGCCTTTAATTAAACTGTCAGCCATCTCAGGACTCGCACGCCGACACACGCCGATCGCTCGCCTTTCGCACCTCCCCCCTCCTCCATTTCTCGTCACTTTCTCAGTTTAAAAAAAAACACAGCAGGTTTGTGACAATAACCTTCGCTGGCTTATACCATGTTCTCTTTCTTAGCATCAAGTGATGAAAGATAACTGTAACTGGCGAGTTTTCTTCGGTCGTGAGTGCTTCCTCTCATTATCTGTCCTCGTGGTTCGCATCACCACCTCCCACAGACACCTGAAGAATCTTTCAGGGTTGGCTGTTTGTTGTGGATCGTCGATCAAGCATTGGGATGTCTGAAGAAACGTTTTGAGCAACTAGAGCACTATGCCGGGATATTTGGCTTCCTGTACAATGTTTCACAACTCCGCACAATCACAATGAATGAATTGAGGAAACATTGCAAGGATTTGGATTTGGCATTGACAAACGGCGATTCCCGGGATTTGGATGGAGTGGACCTCTTTGAAGAAATGAAAGTGCTAAGAGAACTGATCCCACAAGAAGCAGAAACAGCATTGGACTGCCTTCGATTTGTTGTCCGCTTGGAAGATTCTTTCCCTAATGCTACTATTGCCTACAAAATACTTTTAACTGTACCGGTCACCGTAGCCACAGCAGAAAGAAGTTTCTCAAAACTGAAATTGAGAAAGACCTATCTCAGATCATCAATGTCTCAGATTCGATTGACTGGATTAGCAATTTTGTCAATCGAACAAAAGATTGTTTCTTTATTAAACTTCGAACAACTCATAGAACAGTTCGCCACAAAAAAGGCCAGAAAAGTGAATTTCTGACATTTCACATGTGTGACCAATCAAGCTTTTTTACTTTTGAGTTCATGATAGAAACAACTGGAAGATTAGTTACGGTGATCTACATGTTGGTTCACGCTAGTAGAACAAAACAGCTAAACCGAAAATATGTATATATATAGTACGAGTTGTACAGTAGTACAGTGTGCCCAGTGCAGTGTGGAAACAACGGACATAACTTACGTGTCTTGTGCGGAAGTGAATAATCTATTTTGAAACATATTTTGACATGTTAAGCGAACTTGAATGCTGTCAACTGTTCAGAAGATTTAAATCACTTGTCGCGGAAAAGGTAAGAGCCTTCCATTAAAAATGCTAAGCATGTATGTAACGTCATAGAAAACAGTAGACATAGTATATAGATGGTATAGTAGACATAGTATACAGATGGCATAGTAGAGACACCTTGACACGAAAGGTGCATTGCACTTCTCTGCGGTTTGCTTGGCTCGACTTCGTCTCGTCAGGCAAACGCCGCCTCGGAATGTAATGCGCCTCTCGTGCCGTGGTATGTATACTATTGTTATAAATCTCATATGGTTATTCATTATTTGGAAGACATCCAGCACTTTTTATTGCCCTGCTACGTATGTTGTGCCGGCTTCCAAAGGCCCCGCAATTCTATTTGCCCAAGGCCCCGCACCCCCTAGCGCCGTCTCTGGTAACATCACACTTACACTTCAATGAAGATTCGACGTAACGCACACGTATACTCCAATGAAGACTAAAGTAACGTCACACGTATATAAGCAAAGTTGACGGCTTCTCGCAAACTACATCAATCCACTCTCCTAACAAATTATCTGTGATGTGGAAAACGCGGAAGAATGATAATTAACAACTTACTTTGTAAAGAAAAACTAACAGTCGACTTCTCATTCCTCTTGTGTCTTTGCAGGGGTTTATATTCCTCCGACTAGTGTGCCGTACACCCAAGACCCGACACAGTCACAGCTGACACAAAAACACTCAGGCGCCTATACAGCGGCTATTGTCGTGCCTGTTCTTATTGTCGCCATCGTCATAGTTATCACCGTTGCCGCCATTATCTATCGTAGACGGGGTGGAGAGAATGTTGAGCGGCTTGTCAATGAAGGGAAGACAAGGCCTGGTTTGATGTCATTTGGATCAGACGGCTTTATCAGTCACGTGCGCGACAAGCTCAAAAGGAAGAACGGTCGAGGGGGTGTCAACCAAGGCACTGACCTTTCTCAGAACATAGTTTACTACGACCCTGGCTTGAGCAATCCGGTTTACACTACTGTTTTACGCGATAAATCCGAAGAAGATGATGTGTAAGACCAACAAGCGGAAAGAAAATGTGATTTGATCCACCGACGCCCTGAGCCTGTGCGGGGGACAGATGTGGGTTTCGTTTTTGTCTGACTGAACGCCCACAGCGAAAAAAACGAGACAATTCCTCATTTAAACATCGCGCAGAGTACAAAACCAGGGCATCGTCAGGGTTAAAGTCTGAAGCCTTTGTTGAACATTGTTAAGCAGAATCGGTTTTCCTTAAAAGCATTTCTTCTTAGCCAGACTAGTTTTTAACTGAGTGTATTTCATAGTGATGTAAATTTACTGGAATATATTCTCAATCTATTTCAGTGCCTAGAATATTCTTTTGCAAATGTTTAGAATCAAATAGGTAAAACATACGTTTATTGTTTTGTAACACTAATAGAAATTTATCATTAAAGATCTTATAAATAAAGTGTTTTGACTTAATATAGTAGGACTAAGAGATGTGAAGCAGTTGTATTGTACTTTAGAGCGATTTTCTGTGATTCGCTGTATGAGCACTGAAGAAAATCATCATCATCGTCACATTTATATAGAGATGTTAGCCTCCATCAGCCGGACTCAAAGCACTTTACAACAATAAAAGTGCCTTTGTACAGTGCGTGTCTCTGTCAAGAAGACGAGCTCAGTGCTATGCACAGGAAAATGAAGTCATAGTCTATTAAACACCAGCAGCGGGAGCTGATGTGACACAACACAATGCGGCGATGGGTAGTTTTCTTAGGAAGAATACAGTAAACACACCAAGGCAGGTGGAGATGAGCGTGAACAACAGGATGTACAAGCCTAGAAAGCAACAGGATGTACAAACCTATGTGAACAAGAGGATCTACAAACCAATGGGAACAATAAAATGTACAAACCCACGGGAATAACAGAATGTATAAACCTATGGGAACAACAGGTTCACCTATGGCAACAACAGAATGTACAAACATATGGAAACAACAGGATGTACAAGAAAGTCATCGTCAACAAGCAAAAGGGAGATCACCCAATGAATGATACCAGATTGTAGATCTCAATATAATTGTTTGTTGTTCACAAGTTCATCAAGGAATCCAGGCAAAGAAGTTGAAGCAGGACTGATTTAAGCAAGTGTTTACAAAACGCTGTCTGTAGGCACAATGATTGTTGAAGTAAATGCTACATACCACAGACCGCGAAGTAAGTAAGTGGCGGGATATGGAAACCATTAGTCAACGGAATCTTTGATTTCGTCTGCCCACTCAAAAAAAAAAAAACAGAAAGCAGACAATCAAACACACAGAGGATTGTAGATGTCGAGCCATAAGTTAATGATTATAAAGCTAAACAGATTGTAGACAAAAAATAAATAAACACAGAGCTAGCCCATTCAGCTAGTTAGAGTAAATCAATCAACTAAACTAATATCTAATATCCCAATGGGATCACAGAGTGTACTGTAATATCTAATATCACAATTGGATTACAAAGTGTACTGTAGTTTTGAAATCGTACTGGGGCTACAAAGTGTACTGTAGTGTCTAATATCACAATGAGGTTACAAAGTGTACTGTAGGGTCTAACGTCACAATGGGATTACAAAGTGTACTGTAGTGTCTAATGTCACAATGGGATTACAAAGTGTACTGTAGGGTCTAACGTCACAATGGGATTACAAAGTGTACTGTAGGGTCTAACGTCACAATGGGATTACAAAGTGTACTGTAGGGTCTAACGTCACAATGGGATTACAAAGTGTACTGTAGTGTCTAACGTCACAATGGGATTACAAAGTGTACTGTAGTGTCTAATGTCACAATGGGATTACAAAGTGTACTGTAGTGTTGAAATCGTAATGGGGCTACAAAGTGTACTGTAGTGTCTAATATCACAATGAGGTTACAAAGTGTACTGTAGGGTCTAAAGTCACAATGGGATTACAAAGTGTACTGTAGTTTCTAATATCACAATTGTCTTTCAAAGTGTAATGTAGTGTCTAATATCACAATGGGATTTCAAAGTGTACTGTGGTCTTTAAAGCGCAATGGGGCTACAAAGTGTACTTTTGTGTCTAATATTACAATGGGATATCAAAATGTTCTGTAATGTCTAATATAACAATGGGATTTCAAAGTGTATTGTGAAGTCTAATATCTTACTGCGTACTGGAGACTACAAGTCTCCTGAAAGTAAATATTATGTAGCCTTAGCATTGAATATTGCAAAAGTCTACTGAAAATAAATAATATCTAAACTGTGCACTGGGCGTTATAAAAGTCTGCTGCAGGTAACTGGTATCTAAATTGCCTCCACTGTGATCACCATTGTGATGAACACCACAGTCGGCGTGGAGTCGCCAGAAACGTCGTCAGTCCACGACCCGACACACGTCTTTGAGTGAAGGTGCTCATACAACGTTTTTTTACGTAACCATGATGATGATGACGATGACGACGACGACGATGATGATGATGATGTCGATTTATATTGTGCAGGTATCCATTCAAAAGAATGCCCAACAGCCAATCTCTAAAATTACAGCCATTGCAACACCCAAGTTACTCTAGTCAATTATGATCACCGCCTACCAGTAGTTGGGAGAGGGCGTCGTTGTCACCCACCGTCCCGGTCCCTGGCACTTACAAACCTTTTCCACACCGTGTTGTTAATTTCAACTTTGGTTGCATTGGAAAATGTTTTCCAGGCTGCAGGTATAATTTCAAAGAAAAAACACTTCTTACAAAAATAGAAAACAATCAGAAAAAGTATTATCCTCTGAAATAAATGAGAAAAAGCCCAAACAACTACTGTGATTGTGAAGTGGTTTGTGAAGATTGCTTCACTTTCTTTTTTCATTGCATGTTGTTTACTTTTTTTTCTCACTTGTCACACTGAATGAGACATGAACTTGAGGTACCCACGGTAAGCCATTGTTCTTGCAAAGACTAACACAAGCTACATCAGTTGATCAACGACTAAACATGCTCATTTTTATCATATTTCATTATCTATATGCCTTTAAAATGCTACTGATTATGTGCAAAACAATTTCAGTGTTAATACATTTTTACATCCTGGAAATATTTTCCATAAAAACAGTAAGGCAAACTCACTAATCATCACTCCGTGTACTGGAGCGCAGGGGGTGTCGAAAATAGTCTTCTCAGCATACCCTGCACCAAATTGGTAACACTGTCTCCTCCAATGCAGGAGATACTTGATCTGGAAGTAAAATGCTATAATAATGAGGTATGTAAACAAAAGCTCATGTTAATGCACACTGTCAAGGCACTGTATGAAATAATTAAGACGCACTTAAAAGATAGTTATGCAACGATCTTGAAAAACAAACAGCAATATAAACAAAAATAAACTAATGAAAATCGCTTCTGCAAAACATACCATTTTCTTTTCAAAATTGCGATCCTCTAGATCATCCTCCAGCCTCTGAAGATCTTCCTGTCTTCAGAGGAAAGGAAAAATCTGCAGGAGCTGCTCCATCCGCGTTGTCATCTCTGGCCTTTTGACCTCTTTCTGTTCTACCTTCAGCTCCTCCAGCAATATCGTATGATACGCTCGTTTGATCTTTCGCTACACTCAAACATTTTCATATATAACCTGTGCATGTAAGGTTCTGTAAGTTAGGACAAAATCTTCGAAAAATACATTTTGACGTGTCACAAGTTAGCTTTTATATGATAGATTTTATACGTGAAATGCTCTTAAATCGCATTCTAATGAATTAGAAGGAGTTAAATTTTCAACTAAACAAGTATCTTACCCCAAACCCTAACCCATATACTTAACCCCAAACCCTCAACCTAACCCCTAACCCAAACCCTAAAACTAACCCCTAACCCTAAACATAAAAAATAATCATTTCCCTATCATTAAAGACGGTTTATAAATCACAACACCAAGCCACGCCCAACCGCGCACCCCTCTCAAAAATGGATCATACCCGCTCTCCCCTCTCACAAAATAGCATAGACCGGCTTATGACGCAGCGATTTACTGCATATCAAAGTTCTGTCAAAAGGTTACCAAATAGGCACATGTTTCTAAATCACGATTGTATATGTATTAATTATTTTAAAGAATAGAGTGCAGAACTTTCATATAGGGGGTCTGAATAGGTCACGGCGGGCTAGGCTATTCTGTGGGAGGGGAGAGTGACATGGTGATTGACATGGAGTTGTGTGAAATTATTGGCTGGTTTTAGTCATGTGATATTTGGTGCGGGGAAAGTTTGTTGATTTGATGTTAGCAGACGATAGAAATTCGAGAGGATTGAAGATGGCGAGTGTGCATGGAAATTTGGGGAAAATGTGTGGTGCAATTGTGGATTTCAAGGAAAAGTTGAGAGGTGCAGTCTGGAAAGTGCAGCAGAAAGAAGTTTAGAATGGATGGAGAAGTGACCAGGTTGTTTGTGTTGAGTTTAGTGGAAGACTTTGATTTGTTTTTTTGAGTTTTTACGTGAATGTGGATTGATTAAGAAGAGTAATACGTGTAGGAGTTGTGGTGAGGAGATGGGTCTGGAGAAGATTTTGCTCATTTCTGGATATTATTTCTCGGAATAATTGGAGGAAGGATTCGAAGAAGATGAAGCAGACGATATCAGGGGAAAGAGAGAGAGAGAGAGCGCGCGCGCAGAAGATGAGTGACGTAATAGTGACGTCACTATTTTCCATAGCTCCGCCTACAGGTAAGCCATTTTTGTTATGGCGTCGCGTTACCCCCCTAAAAGAAATCCGTTCCGAATAGAGTAACAACTTAAAAAAAAATATATATATATATAGCAATAACATTAGCAGTAGCAATTAAATACATGCATTAAATTTAACCTTTTTTATTTTTTGGTGCAAGGCGTCTCCGCCTTCGGTGCTGATCGTCATTTTAGGATGTGCTGTCCAAGTCCGAAAACCCGTTCAGAAGTTGTTTAAATATACGTCAGACGTCTTCCCAATGAAGTCAGCTCAAATTCGGCAACACTGCCACACTTCACTAAGCACTCGGTGACAGCTATAGCACGTTGTGCGCAAACCTGCCACGCGGTGAAGGCCAATTCAGGGCTCTTTAAATCATAAAATCTCAAAAATGCACAGTTAAAAAAATCGTGTTCAAATTTTATAATACTTGTATTAAATTAACTGCAATTTTTTTTAACTGCCGTAAGTAATTTTGTTGTGCGTAAACGAAATTAACACGAGAGAGCTCAAAGCATGAAAAGCGTGTGTCACGTGTGTAGCGCGTCGATCGTCTTTGCAGGCGTGAGAAAGCGAGTGGGCAGCACCACCATTGCACCACCAGAGCCAACCAGTTAAGTCATCGCCTCGTTTTTTCCGGTTTCACTTTACACAGTGTGTCACAGAGCTACTGTCGTAATTGTTTTGAACTGTCAGGCACTAGATGTGTGATTCTATGCTGCCCTTCATGCAAAAGTCGACACAAAAGGTTCATCATTTTTCCGCATACGAAGACTAGGCAATCATGTGTGTGTGTGCGTGCGTGCGTGCGTGAAGATAATAACTTATCTATTATGATATGAATTATATTTCAATATGTATAATAATTTGATAAGATAAGGCAACGTACGATGTGAATGTATTCAAAACAAGATTGTTAAAAATCAAACAAATAAGGATTTAAATGTGTTACCGAATAAATGGAGTTTAAGTGATGGCTGTCCTTTCCTTCAGTGTCTCTGGCCTCATAAACAGAGATATGTCAAGAGCATGTTTAATGCACAATATGCCGGATACGCCTGCGTCGCCCAATACAAATGAGTGTTTTCAAGTGGCATCAGTTTAAAAGGAAAGAAGGGGAGCAGAGCATCACAAAAGGGGGTGTCACAAAGCTCGGTAACTTCATCAAGCCTAAAAGAAGTTGTTCACCACCGAAACAAGGATTTATAAACCAAGGATTTGATGACGACGTGAAGAAAGCTATAGAAGAGTCAGAAAGGAAGGCAGGGAGTCATGGAGAGACTACTAACTGTGTTTCTCTGTGTGGTGCCGATGCTGCTTCAAACAGTCTGGGAAACAGAACAGATCTTTGTTGGGCGTGAGTATCAGTCAGTTTTCACTTCAACGACTTGATCGTGTTCTCTTTATGTCTCTGAATCATTTTTTTCGTCTTTATCCTTTGTTACATTATGTTTAAATGTGTATTCTTCGTTTGACTTCTTTCGCAACTTCTTTTTCACCTTTCGATAAATACATAAATGTACTGAACATTTTCATTAAGAAGAACAAGAAAAATGTAAATGTTTGCCCCAAAATGATCGGTCTTTTGTGACCTTCACATGCACCTTTACCAAACTTAATTAAACGTTCGATGACATCTGTCCGAGTAAGAACGGCCGTTATGCTGCTATATTATCTGCAAAGAGCTCATCATGGAATTATCCCCTCCACTTGAAAAATATCCATTTTAATCCACAATCCCGGTGAAACGCTGCCTGCAATTCACTTCGATACGTTTACTTTTTTTTCTCAAGGAAAATGTAAAGCGCCAAACTTTAACAACAGTCTGGGCACAGATAGGGTTTGTAAGGGCAGCACCTGACCCACACCAAAGAATAAGTTAGTCGGCAGAATCTCTGCAAGTGCGCGCACACATGTCATTCATGTCTCTCTGGGGTAATCAGATACTTGAAGATACCATGAAACTGCAGCACCCATACCATCTGTGCTTGTAGGACATACTACAAGTCTATTTTCAATCTTATGTTTGCCTAACTGGGGTATATAGAGGGACTGAGGGAAGAACAGAGCCATGACATTTTGTTGTTATTGAAGAGTCAAATGTGTCATGCCAGAAAACAATGGCAAGAGCATAAAGTAGGTCGTCAGAGACAGGCACGTGCCTGACGTCAGTCCGCAAACACGTTATACAACTATTAACTGTTTCACACTGTGTATCACGCGATTTTCCTCGGTACGTGCTGTTTATTGCTTTGTCTTCACAGAAGATGGGTATTGGTATCAATAAGCCGCAAGACCGTAGATTCAATCTATTGCAGACCTATTGCTGCCACCAAGCAAACTCAAAATGCCGACGGATATTTGCACAGGTGAAAAAAAAACTGCTGTGAGCAGGACACTGAAACTTTGTCAAACCTAAAGACAGTAAAGGTTAAGTAATTTGATAAGATAGGGTAAGGCGACGCAAGATGTACATGTGTTCAAAACAGGATTGTTAAAAATCAATAAATAAGGATTTAAATGTGTTACCGAATAAATGGAATTTAAGGTACATTCCCTAGAGCCTTGGTCTGAATTAATCCTGAATTAAATTCATTAAGAAACGATAAACACGCTACAAACCGATTTCTGTAACCACTCAGAAAGACAATGAGTAGAGAGCGAGAGCTTGCTGACAAAACCATCTTCTTGACTTTAAAATAAATACATAAACTACGATACAACGCTCTGTTTCAGCAAAGATATTTCACATTATTATTTATTAATATTTAAAAAAATATATATCAAAGTATACTTTCTAGGCAGATTTCTTCAGTATCAAAGGAATCAATTATGCTCGCAAGTACAAAACAAAGAGACCGGAAGCTGCCTGTCATTAAGTTGTATACAGCGGACGCGCGGTGAGTCAGCGCTGTCCAACTACGCCCGCCTAGTGATGGCTGTCCTTTCCTCCAGTGTCTTTGGCCTCATACACAGAGAGATGACAAGAGCATGTTTAATGCACAATATGCCGGATACGCCTTCGTCGCCTAATGAAAATAAGTGTTTTCAAGTGACATCAGTTTAAAGGGGAGCAGAGCATCAGAAAATGGGGTGTCAGAAAGCTCGGTAACTTCATCGAGCCTAAAAGAAGCTGTTCACCACCGAAACCAGGATTTATAAACCAAGGATTTGATGACGACAATGACGACAGTTAGGCACGGGGCGAGGGATACGGGTCATCACCAAAAGAGCAGTGGCATACTATACTGTCATTAGTAGTAACAATGGTGACAAGCCACCCTCATGCTAAGCTCATATAAACAGATAAAAGGGTATGACTAAATAGCTCCTCCCCCTGGGAAACTCTGATAACTGAAACAATAACCCATAGATTAGGATATATCTGAACAAATGAGCTTGCTAGCATAACATTATTCTTCAAATCAGTATAAAAACAACTTGAATAAGTCCTCAAACTAAGTCTAGGATATAGAAATAGGGCAACCTCAGAGATCCGGCAACCTGGAGAGTACGCCACTTCTGCGGGCTTGGCAGGCATACAGGACATAAGAGCACGGCACTACAGATGGCAGAGGGCACCAACACCAGTAAACAACACCTGCGCGAAAGAGAACGACAACCCTTCTCCCGGTCCCTTCCCTTCCTTACCACCACCACCTCCAGCTTCCCCCTTGCCCCCCCCTCCACAGTGCGAAATCGCCTTTCGGTGGAAGCACTTTCCCTTTCAAAGACAACAACAACAACAACAACGACGTGAAGAACGTTATAGAAGAGTCAGAAAGGAAGGCAGTGAGTCATGGGGAGACTACTAACTGTCTCATGCCAGAAAACAATGTCAAGAGCATAAAGTAGGTCATCAGAGACAGGCACGTGGCTGACGTCAGTCCGCAAACACGTTATACAACTATTAACTGTTTCACACTGTGTATCACGTGATATTCCTCGGTACATGTTGTTTGTTGCTTTGTCTTCACAGAAGATGGGTATTGGTGTCACCAAGCCGCAAGACCGTAGATTCAATCTATTGCAGACCGTCATTGCTGCCACCAAGCAAAGTCTAGACTGTCTCACAACAAGAACACCTAACTTGCAGACATATGAGGAATGTGGTAGATTTCCTTTGTCTGTTAATGCATCAGTCCGGTGTTGGATATTACCGCCATCTGCCAAGATTGCCACAGGGTAGAATCCAGAGGAAAGCCTATTTAATGCTATTACTACACAAACAAAACAAGGATACATGCTAACATGGTGACATGATATCTTTGTATAAATATGGTTTTGGTATGGTAAGGGAATGTCAAGGTGCTGGAGATGATAAGCTTTTTTTTTTACAAATCCTGAAACAGGCTGGTAGACTAGCTGTCACCACCACCTCCATACATTGCGAAAAAGGGGCAAGTTCAGAGTAGCTAAGGTAGATCGAGTTCTATTGATAAACAATGAGATAAAGATCAAATCAACCTTCATTATTAAAACACCGATCAGAACCTCTTCTGTAAACACTAAGCAGCAAACAACACCGAGGAATATCACGTGATACACAGTGTGAAACAGTGTTAACAGAAAAAAATGAATGAATCTCGCATTTATAGTAACGTTTACGTAAAAAGTATACTAAAAAATTTCTCGTAACTACATACGCCGCTGTTTTGATCTGATTTTAATAATCGTACAGATTCCACCATAGACTTTGTCAGGGATCGTGGATATAGCCCTGACTGGTTAAGAGTGTGCAGTATGTTGAAAGCGAAAAAGCGAATGTCAGAAATGGAGTTAGCTCCCTTGTTTGGTTTGCGAGCAGGGTTAGTGGCCCTTGGATGTATGTTTGGTGTATGGTTGAGAAAGCGTGACGTAAAAGGAGGTATGACGTGGGCTGTCGTCTGCGTGAGAAAAGATCGTTTGGGTGGAATGTACCGGTGTGTGTGAGTTTGGAGAAAAGAAAAGGAGGTCGGCGTTTGGAGTATTGCTTTGAGTTTATAGGCCTAGTGATTCGCCAGTTTCTGTGTCTGCTGGTGGATTCAGATAATTGGAGTATTGCTGTGTGTTTGGAAAGATTCGCCAGTTGCTGTGTGTCTGCTGGTGGATTCTGTATTGGGAGTAATTGCTGTGCTTTGGAGATTCGCAGTGCTGTGTATATCTGTATAGTCTCAAGTAGTATTACGTGTGTTTTGACCGGACGTTGACAGTGTGTTTTGGTCATTTACGTTTTGAGAAACTGTTGATGAACATGGGAAGAAAATTAAACTAATATAGAGAGGAGCCGGTTAGCGACGACTGATTGGAAGGTTGAGAGACATTACGTTGTTGAAAGGATATTCCTGCTTGCTTGTTGTCATATATTGACTGGAGATATTTATATTAGTAGAAGGGTTTATGTAGTCATTAATTAGCTGCGAGATATGTTGATGTAGAATTTATTTGAAATTCGTTGGGTGTGGGAAAATATTTGGAATCTTTGAATTATAGAGATATAGGAACCCACTTACAGGTCTTAGTACTTTGTTGTGTGAAAGAACACGCGAGGAACGCTGTGAGGTCAGTGTGTGTCGTATGTGACCCGTCTACTCGTCCCGTGCGTTCTTGACAGACATATGTGTCTGTGGATTTCACAAGCAGGTTGGGCTGCTCTGACCTTTTATGGCATTGTTCGTGCACTCTGATTGGTTGAAATTCCGCCCGTGGGAAAAAAATAATTACGCCTCCGGGCGAGATCGGGACCTAAATCATCTTTTTACTGTAGTTACAATGCGAAGCCCAGATCATGCGGACACTATTTTATGTTTCTTTACCCTATGACATCTTTGCTACCACCTTATAATTACTGCTTCGGAGGTAGAGCAACATCTGAGGTGTCTGGGCACAGCTTTAGAAATTCGAAAGGAAGACGATTGTCCTTGAGTTTCCCATGTTACCTCAGGGCAACGACTTACTCTCCTAAGTACGGACCAAAGTGTAATCTTATCGTTCCGATAACAGCGATTTGCACACGCTGCTAACACATGACAGTTAGTATTTATTTACTTTTACTTCTCAACAGCCGTCTCGGTGCGTCTCGTCAAAGGCTCTACTAACTCTGGGCTGGTAGAAGTGAGCCACAGAGGGGTGTGGGGACTTGTCTGTGAAGGCGCAAACTGGACTGACACCGCGGCACGTGTCGTCTGCAAGGAACTAGGTTTCTCTGGCGGGGGAGTCAGGTATTGATCATCCTTCTTTCTCGTACTATTATATAAAATAAAACATTGGAAACTCTTACTTAAAAGTATAAAAGGCCTGCCAACAGTTGCTTAGCTATTGGTCAAAACAAACCCATATTTATGTATTTCCTGATTGAAAAATTAGCCATAAAATGAGGGAGAGTGCTATCTTACCAGTATTGGTATAAAACGTTTAGATGCATTTAAAAAATTCTTCTGATAAATACGTTCAGTTTTTTTATTCTTTTGTGAAGAATTCTGTGATTTTGGTTGAATAATTAACATTACCATAACCAGTTTGGTTAATACTTTTTTCGACAGGAGCCATACTATTTATCTACTACCTTCCGCAAATGTGTATGTTTATAATAATCTCTCACTCCCTTAACTTAGTCGAATGGGGGACATGAGACGAAACAGTAGTGAAGGCACTGCAATGGGTCCTATTCTGTGCCCCTTTCAGTAGGTTCTCTATATATGGCGGCCTGTCCACTTCTTGATGATAGTTCATCATGTTTTCTTATGCTTGCCTCACCGACGTTCTCCTTCTACACATTCCTGGGGGACCATCTTAGGTAGCGTGTCGCAACCGAGCCAGAATTTTTCTGTCACTGTACGTTGGCCAGCAGAGTCCACTGGTGACCAACTATGGGGGTGACACTTTCCGTACAAAGCCATTTGTTTGTGTGATTCGGAGCAGTCTTCGGAAGGATTTAGTTTTGAATGCCTAAATCTCTCTCTCTCTCTCTCCGTTTCAGTTAGCAATGTCCACGTTTCGAAGCCGTACACGTGTTAGAAACGACCAAGGACTTGTGTCGCTTATTAGTGGCAAAGCTGATACACCTGCTGTCTCAGATTTTGTTCATCCTCGCCATAACCGACGTCGCTGGCGTTATTCTCTGAAAAATTCCATTTCTTCGTCACCGTGGAAGGATACATGATTTACCATCATGAAAAATACTGTCATTGTCACATGCACACAAATTCATCCATCGTTTTTCACGTTCAGGTTTGGTGGACCACAGAAAGTTAAGTTTTATGGAAGCGTCTGGGTCAATGGTCTAAACTGCACAGGGAATGAAACTAGCCTGGAGCAATGTGTCGTCGAACCCTGGGGACAAGCAAACTACTGTTTGAGGCCGGCCCATGTTCTGTGCTACTTGACATGCAAGTATACGTGTCTTAGAATTTCTGTCCTTCTTTCTATCTTCATTCATTCTTCCCTTTCCTTTTCTTTCCTTCAGAGTCAAAGGCTCCTTTAAAAATCCTACATGCTTCATGTAGGTTATTCAAATGAGTATTTCATTTATTAGTTTGAAAAGTCTGAATAAAAATAAGAATATAAAAATACAGATATATATTACGCTAGCGAGGTTTGGATATAAGAAAATTATTAAAGAAAAATGTATTTCATTAAAGAAAGAAAACGAAGAAGGATAAGAATCATATCACATCGTAACACATGTTTTCTATGAATCCGAACACTTGTAAAAAACAGTAATTGCCCCCCTCCCTTTTGTGTAACCAACTGGCACAGTAAGCACTTAAAGTAATTATCTCCTCATCACTTTAACCTCCCAGCTGCCCCCAAGGTAAGACTGGCCGGCGGGGGCTCCAGCTACGGCCGAGTGGAGATCTTGATGGATGAGCAAACCTACTCCGTGTGCGACAACGACTGGGATGAGAACGATGCTACAGCTGTCTGCAGACTCCTGGGCTACGAGTCCGGACAACCTACTCTGGTACTTGAGAGTTTGTTAGTGTCATGCAGTAACAATAAATCGTCTCCTGAAAATATTGTTTTATATTAGTAAAGCTGTTGAATGCAAAATAATGACAAAACAAAGACCTGATGTGCATCTTTGTTTCGTTAAAAATGTAACGATTGTAAGACACAAATTTAGTTCATAAATAAATATAATCAAGATACGGAGACATGGAAACAGAGCTTTTACCAAAATATATTTTTTACATAGAAGTTGCATATAGTCGTCTATAAATGCAGAAAAACATCGTCATGCAGAATTCTATTTATTTTCTTGGGGCAGAGATCTTACTATGGGGAGGGCAGGGGTCAAGTGGCACTGGACAGAGTCGCCTGTGAAAGGTCGGACACCAGTCTGCTGACCTGTCGGAGCAGTGGGTGGCTGGAGACAGAGGCAGCGTGCGGTGACCACAGCAAGGACGCGGGGGTCGTCTGCTTCAGTAAAGGTGACTAGTGGAGCCGACAGTTTAAGTTTAGCCAATGTGAATAAGTGATTTATTATCCTTGCCACAGTCAGCACACATAAGAGTATAAAAAAGTGTCTATTCCTTGTGTCTTTTTACTTGTCCAGTGCAGATGGTCATCAGGTCTATTCTTGCCCAGCCCTGTGTTGGTCGGGGAGTAAATTATCTCGGAATGTAAACAAAAGTGAATGTGGATAGGTCAGCACTCTCGTGCACACGTCACTGAGTGGCCTTTATACTAGGGGTTCCTTTATCATTAGGAAAGATAATTCCTTTCAGTCGGGTTGCTGAAGACGTCTTTCGTTAGAATGTTAATCTCATCTATTGATCCTTGGGCTATTTTTCCTGTTAACATGATGGAGCTACTTATCATCACCACCATCTTAATCCCACTTAATCAAAGCTCTTTACTTTCACGCCTCACGCTTCATCCACAGGCCTCGAAGCCGCCCCAATGTCAGCGGGTGGACATGTTGTTGTTATGGCGGACGGAGTCAAGTCCTATGTCTGTCGCGACAACTGGGACGACGCCGCTGCCTCTGTGTACTGCAAGGACCTGGGCTACAACTACGGCGTGGCCATCTACCAGACTGCCGTGTCAGCCTCCCAGGGTGTCGCCACCTACGTCGTCAACAGCGTCCACTGCACTGGCAGCGAGAACTCTCTCAGTGAATGTTTCTTCTCCTCCAACTGGTCCACTTGTCCCACTAAATACAACAGGGCTGCTCAGGCACTGTGCTACAACTACGGAAGTGGTTAGTGATTTTGCTGTCATAAGTGTGTGTGTGTGGGGGGGGGTATACCACAAATCTTTCCGGATGTGGAGTGTCCTGCTTATCCAAGTAAGCTATTTCTCTATCACCAAACAAAGTCAGTAGCTTTGCAGAGTTCTGAAGACTGGAAGAAATATGAAGCTGGCAAACTGCAAAGTCTGCAGAAGAGTTTGATTGAAAATTGCCACTTTCCTATTAGTCTATCTTTTTTGGTCATAATCTCGTCAGTTTGTCCTTCTGGGTCACTATCTTGCAGCATTTTCTAACTAACTCAATCACTCACTCTTTCGTCTTTCTCCCCCCGCTTCTTTAAGTTAACATCGACCCGTGGGTTTTTTTGGGGGGTGGAGGGGGGAACAACAAATTAAGCCTACAATTTTCTCTTTAGGCCGCGAGCTCCGGTTGAGTGGAGGTACCACCAGTAAGGAAGGGTAAGTGGAGGTCGGTTTCAACGGTGTGTGGGGCACTGTCTGTGACAACAGCTTCTCCAGCAATGACGTCACGGCAGTGTGTATCACTCTGGGATTCTTTGGCGGTGTCCCTATGGACAGCAGCAGCAGCAGCAGCAACAGCAACAGCAGCGGCCTCAGCTCGACAGGTCCTTTTTACCTGTATGGCCTCAGGTAATGATATCAGTCATGTGGTGACAAGGGGGGGGGACGTTTTCTACAAAGGCCTGTACATTAGAAAATAACATTCTGGTAGTTAACGGAGTATTGTTAACATTTAAGCAGTTAACTGTCGTTTCATGCTTTTGTTTTTGATACTCTCTTTTAATTTTAGTGTAGTTTTGAGCGTTTTATTCAGTCTTCTGACACACTCTTTCTCACCTGAGGTGAATTTCTAATAGTAGAACCCAATTCTTTATTTTCAGAATACAACTCTTAATCTAATTGCTTTCGCTGTGCGGAAATTAAAGCCATGGTATGATTAAGTCTGTATGGCTTTGTAATGGCACAGTTTATGTAACTAGGTATACAAATCAAAAATTGTCTCTAAGAGCTACAGGACAGTTAACTGCTTTGTTAAAATCATGATATTATTACACAGTGTTTCTGCAGTAGCCTTGTGCTTGATTTATTGCGCTGATGACACTTTCTCATGATAGTTTACCTTTTCAAAGTCAACTGACTGTTGGCTTACAAGAATGGATACATAAACAGTTGCAGAAGATCAGAGACCAGTCTATGGCGATGTCCTGTTAGAAATTTCAACGTCAGCCACAGCTTCTGCTCGTCCCCATCCTACATCCCGAGAGTGAGATGCACGGGTGAAGGTCAGTGACATAAATCGTGTGGACATGAAGCTTACATGGTTCATACTGTCGTGAACTTAGTCTTGACATGTCACAGAAGCGATTTGGCATGTACTGCTACTAAGTACACGCATGGTTTGTTAATACTAAATTGTCTGGCTCAAATTGCCGCAATGAATAATATACTATAGCTCTAGTTTTATATTTTTATAAAAGTACAAAAGTATACAACTTTGGAGAAAGTAAACAAAAGAAAGATTTCTTTCAAATATATATCCTGTCTGTCTTTTACATAAATGTTAATTTCATGTTTGAGGTACTCATTTCTTTTGCGCTAACGTTTAGCCTTTAGTTCAAGGTATGGTTTTGTTCGTTCCGCAGACTAGTTTGCTGATTGGTTCGTTGGCTGGCCAGTTGGGTATAGTTTTGACAGGTTCAGGCCATTCCTATTTGTAGAGGTTATTCGTAGTAACAGCACGACTTGGTATCAATTCAACTGATATGTAAATCCTCATCTAAATTTTTTTCTCTGTCCACAGTTAAGCTAGCTGAAAATTCGGGCTACGGGGCTGTACAGGTGCTCGTCAACACAACGTCCAGGACATACGGGCTGGTCTGCGATGACAACTTCACGGACCGCGAGGCCAGCGTGGCCTGCCGTGACCTCGGCTACCCTTACGGCATCCACCAGTGCTGCTCGGCGTTTGGGTACAAGTCCCTGGCGATTGTCCGGTCCGGTGTCAGGTGTACAGGTACCGAGACTCTGTTCAGCGACTGTTATTACAACACGAGGACTGCCTACTGCCTGTCTGGAGAATATGCCTCCATCGAGTGCTACAGCACTCCACCCCACAGGGGTAAGATTTCAGCTGAAACACCTATCCTTTAATTTAACTAAAATGGCTTATGGGTGTTAATTGAAGAAGGATATTTTCCTGCAACACAAACACTGTCTTTGAAAGGCGACATTCTCACCTGTACGGTCCAATAAAAAGAGCTAGTTTTCTCGTCCATAAGTTCGAAGGCTGGTGAATGATTAGTCTACTTTCCTTATGGGGCGTGTCCAGGCACGTACTCCCTGAGTTTTTCTCTCCTAAGTAATTCCTGATAATTTTACTCGAATTAGTCCTTCGTCATAATATTCGTTTCAGTCTCACGCAACCGTCAGCTATATCTTTCTAATAATAATAATGAAGATTTTTATATTCACACTCATAGCATGCTCTTAGCGCTTAAAAAGGGGAAGAGACATAGACTACATGGATAGAACAGGAGGGACGGAAGATTAGACAGTACTGACGACAAACAGAAAACAAAGATAGAAAACTTGAAAAAGCACCAAGTAACAGGAACAGAGAATATAGTGATTCTGCCGAGAAAGATGGTAGAAAAGTAGCAAGAGCGGAAGGGGGGAGGGTAAGAAGGACTAGAATGTGTGGACTGTGTTAGGAGTAATGCTCAAGGAAGAGGTGCGTTTTCAGTGCAGATTTGAAGGATTCAATTGTAGGAAGGTGGTGGATATGGAAAGGGAGAGAGGTCCATTGTTTTGCTGCACTGTAACCAAAAATCCTGTGACCATATGTTGTTGTTCTGGTGACAGGAACAGTTAGGATACGGTCATCCAACGAAGAGCATAGTTGTCTGGCCGGGATGTAAGGGAAGAGAAGTTCAGAGAAATAATCAGGACAGGAGTCTGTAAAGAAATTAAAACACAGCACAGACAGTTTGTACCGAATGCGAGAACGCATGGGTAGCCAGTATAGAAAACGAAAACACTTGACAACATAAAGATGAAGCACAAGTCAGGAATAGTATTTTGTAAAAAGATGTGTTTTAATTTAAGAGAGCGTTTGAATGCGGCCTTGGAGGCTGAGTGGCGAATGTGATGTGGTAGAGAGTTCCACTGCTGAGCAGCACAAAGGGAGAACATCCGTTGTCCATATGTGACTGTCTTTGTGAGAGGGAGGGATAAAATGCGGGAGTCTGATGAGGAGCGAAGGTTTCGGGCAGGAGTTTTGACAGACAAGATTTCATTAAAGTAGCTGGGGGAGTGACCTTCGAAGAAACCATAGCAGAGAGTTGAGAGCTTGTAGTCTATTCTAGCTTTAACTGGTAGCCAATGAAGAGAGCGAAGAAGTGGTTAAACAGTTCGAAGTTTCTGAAAATAAACCGAAAATTGATAGAGAATTTACAAGGTTTGCCTTGGCTGAGCAAGAAATTAGTTTCTGCCACACAGGCCTATTCGGAAATGGCCCAACTGAGTTTACAGTGAATACTGGCCACCCTTCTGAACACTACTTAGTCATCTGGTCTCGCGCTCACAACACACTACACAATCGTAACCAGCCAGGGGCGGTAACTCTCGTCCCAGACACTTTTTGCGCCACATATTCTACTTTCTTAAAAATAAGCACTTAAAGTGAGAAAAGCAACTGGAGATTTTCACATACATTATAGACCTAGGCCTATAGATTGTGGCCTCCTTTCACCTTAACTGGTTACCATTACGTTATCCGTTTTTGGAAGTCCACGCGTGCTTCGTGCGTTTGTGCATTGAAGGCATTGCTTTGTTTACCAACTGTTGTAATGAAAGTATCCTCGAAGATACTTCTTCCTTGAATTCTATCTTTAACTAGACATACTATGAGAAACACACTCGTTACAGCTCGTGCTGTGATGGATAAAAAGATAGGTACCTTGCTACTGCGATAGGTTAGACAGTCCAGACAGACACCGCGTCAAGAGGATCGTATGAACGAATCAGAGTGCAGCACATGGGCTACTGCTTCGTGTGTTTATCCGGCTTCGACCGCAACGACGCCAACGTCATCTGCAGAGAGGCCGGCTACACCGGGGGCTGGGCCGTGGTTGACAAGTACTACTACGGCAGCTCAACACTCCGCTGGCTGTCCAACACTGACTGCGACGGCAGCGAGTCTCACCTCAGCCGGTGCCGGAACCTATTCTACAGACATGTCAGCGACTACGGCATTACAGGACTCGCCGCCGTCTACTGCAACAGAGAGACGGGTAAAAGGCCGACAAACTGGGGCTGAAGGCGGCAACTTGATGCAATTTAATGAGCTTTGTGTTTTTCTCAGTCCGTAATGTATATTGAATAAACCACAGTCCACACAGTCGTACAGCAAAGTAATCCACGCAGTTCTCTGTTTCAGCCCGTTGTGTAGTGACCACTATTACCCACACATCATTATATTCTCTGGTACAACTTATGATAGTGTCGATGAAGCATGCAGTTTGGCATCATAGATGAATACTTGTTTATGATGTCATGCTAATAAACCATATGAACTACTGGTGGTCTTAAACAATTGTTCCCTAGTGCTAACAGTTGGATACGCATGCACTCTACGACATTAGTTTCCTCAAGTAACTCTTGAATTACTAAAGCAAACATTCAGGAATTATGGAGGAATCAAGTAGCTGAGTGTTAGAGCAGTGGTTTTCAAACTAAAAGGTGTGCGGTTCGATACCCGTATAGCGCAGCCAACTTTTTATCATTGGACCCAGCTGTCAAGGATGGATTCTTGACTCCACATAGTGCAGTGAAAGTTAACTCAGTGAAAGAAAGAGGCTTGCATCTCCCGAAAAGAATCGTTTGGAGAAAGAGTGTGGTCTACTGCTCCCCTCAAACGGCTACAGAAAACGATTAGGAGACGACATTTCTCTTATGGTTACAGAATAAAATATATGTAATGCAGCAGAAGATGATAAGCTGCTTAATATATTTACGTTCCTCTAATCCTCTCAGACTTCCAGCTCCTTCTGGTTAACGGCACACAGACGACGGGTCGAGTGGAGGTGTCATTGGACCAGGGCAACAGCGGTTCAATATGTAGCGAGGGTTGGACTGACGTGGAGGCCGCCGTGGCTTGCAAGAGTATGGGGTTTAAATCTGGACGGTTCCTTGGCGCAGGCACCTACGGCCAGGTAAGGTGACAGTCTTTCTTTATATCAGTATTAGTTACTACAAACAGTACAATAATTATACAATCTACTCACAGTTAACGACCGTTCATGTACTAATTGCACCACCCTTTAAAACTTTCTATACATGAAAATACACATTATTTACGTTAATTACAACTTTCTGTGTTACTAAAAGCTCCAACCTTACATCAGCCTATAGTCCACGGCTGTTCAGTAGGCCGGTCCCGCGGTAAAAAGGACTGCTCGAGAAGCACCGTCCCGCGGGACGGTGCGACCGGACCGCGGCTCTGTGCTTCTCGAGTAGCGCTGACCTACTTTAGGCCCACTCTGCCCTCACGTGACATGCAAATGTGGGGGTGAAGCCAAGTAAAACGAAGAATAGCTCGAGCGATATTTTGGTAGTAACACATATATACGACTCATGCACTAATCATGATACTAGTAAGATATACTACGTTGTATTTTACCTTTACCTTTATTTTACTTTCTTATGTATTTTAAGTGCAGGTGCTACTATATACGGTGGTTTCGTATATACATTATACTCAGCTTGCTTGAATAGGGCTACCGGTCGAATCGATCATTAGACGACTCGACCAAATCACAAAGACGATTCAACCTTGATGATGATGATGATGATGTCCATTTGTAATGCGCAGGTATCCATTCAGAAGAATGCTCATTGCGCAGCAAAAACAAAAATATAAAGAAATAGAATAAAAAAATAGATAATTCACAAGGAAAGTAAAAAATAAAGACAGAAGTGTTGCTTGATTATTTAAGTTTATGTCCGTCTTAAATAAACAGATGGGTCTTCAGTCATTTTCGAAACGTGGTTGGTGAGGTGATGGTGGACAATGACGATGGCAGACCATTCCACAATTTAGGTGCCGCGGTAAGGAAGGAAGAACTACCTCTTGTAAATAGTCAGGAGCAGTTTTAAACATGCAGGACTGTGCAATCGAAAGCACTTTTGTGATCAAAACCTTATCAACAAATTGACGCGATCGATCATTGCTGCATTGATAAAGGTATTAAAAATATGGGGACATTAGCATGCAACGTTGGTCGTTGTCATTTTTTAAATGAACCTTATCGTTTTTGAGTATGTTGAGCATGTTTGGCAAACCCTTTGGATATACTGGAATAGACTCGATAGTGGTCGAGTCGACCAACAACCCCCCCCCCTCCCCGCAGCTGCGAAGAGCTGGTTTAAGGGAGGTATTTTTCACCAAACTAAATTTTAGGACATTTGCCAAAGAATAAACAATCATAACAATAATAGAAAACAAATCAAAATGAAAATTATAGCATTTATTTGTATTAGTTTAGTTTTCAGTTTTCAATTAGGGCCTATGTTTTAAATATCTTCTATTTTATTGGTATTTAATGAAATTTTAAAGCTTTTATTTTTAATTCTAAATATTTTTGCGGAACAGCTTTGTTATAGGGGGTAAAACATGGCATCCATAACAAATGGCTCGCGGCATTATCGTCTGCTCTCTCCACTCAATTGCCCAATTGTACCTAATAAACTAACCCTACCCTAACCCTAACCCAAACCCTAACCAAAACCCTAACCCCAAATCTCTGAAAAAAATAACATAGACCAGCCTATGACGTCACATTACCCCTTATAAGAAAGTTCTGCCTATTTTTGCTTTTGCTTATGAATCTCTTAGATAGAAATATGCAACTTGTAAGTAATCATCTTGAGAATATCGGACCCCTAGGATGCTCAAGGGGGGGGGGCTATTTTAGAAATAATTACTAAATAGTTTACTCGCGTCCTCACTATTTCAGTCGTTATTATTATTATCTCACCATCTTAATATACAAATTTTGTGTTTAATCTACCCTCAAAACCCGTGCGGTCAAATTTATGCAGCACGTGTAGTTTATTCCGTCGTTTGCTTGCAATGTTTCTGGGGAGACGACGACGTCACGAACATTATCTTACATCGTCTGCTGCTATGTATTATTTTTAAAAAAGCCCTTGTACGTAACAGAACGTTGCAATAGAGAATAAAACAGTTGCAATTGCTTGGAAACATCATTTGATTGTATTTTACTCCAAACAGATTTTTTTCTTAGGCTTGACGTTACTGTCTACAGAGCTACACCAGAAGGACGGTCACTCGCCCGTCGCCCGTTAATTTGTTCGCTTTCTCGAAAGAGTGAAAAAAGGAAAATCGCGGCTCTAATTCGTATCACGTTGCATTTTCATTTGAGTAAATTGTTCAGCACACTTCTCATACGTACTACGTGGAATTATAAATATGCCAGGTCGAAAAAAATCAGCTAGTACTATTATTGTAAAGAATGAAAAGGGACAGACAGTGAGACGTAAGGTGCGATTTACTGCGCAGCAGATAGCGGATTTTATCAAAGGTAGCAAAGAATCTCCATTAAACCAGCCTCAGGAGCAGCCAGAAAATAACCAGATTTTACAAGCAGAAACTGGTATGTAGATATTCTTTCCTTTTTCATGTTTCGGTAATGAGAATAGTAACAGATACTTTATTTAGCACATGTTATACAGAATGAGAATGAATCATTCTAAGCAAAACTAGTCATTCTAGTAGCAATAACCAAATGCATAATTCTTGGACCAAATGAGCAAAAGCTTTGGCATTAAACTAACCAACAGCAAGGCAAAACAATAAAGCGTGAATGACTGGCTCAAAAGGTTGATGTATCATAATAACAAGCATGAAAGAAAACAATCAGAAATAAGTGGTTCCATGATTTAATTTGTTTTCTGTATTATTGTTTTCCATGTTATCTAACATCATTCACTGAAATGCACCATTGTTTTTATCTTACATGAACTTATCAATATTCTAGTTTTAATTATACAATGCTAATAACCATTTTGTGTCATCAATTCAACCAGTACCCCTTTGCTTACACTGCATTTTTTCAGTGTTAGTAGATACACCACCTATAACCGAAGACAGCAGCCACAAAAAGAGAAAGATCTGTGAATCTGAAGTGTGGCAGCAAATACGAGAGGAAATGATTCGTCATCGAATCGAAAGTTTTAGTCCTGCAGGAAATCAGTGTTCCTTTTGCAGCAGTGACATTGTTGACATTATCTGGTGTCCTGATTGTGGACCGAATAGTCTGTACTGCCTAAACTGCAATGAAAAGATTCACCATGTAGTGCAGTATCACCAATCTTTTATCTGGAAAAATGTAAGTACTGAATGAGTGTCTTTGTAAGTGCACATTTATTTCATTATTAATATGTGCCTTGAGATGTAAGGATGAATGTTTCAAATAATATTATAATTATGAATCTAAGTGTCATCAGTTCCTATGGTAAAGCAATGAAAAGGATTAATGCACATTTATTAGTGGTATCCTGATGCATTTGTAAGTTGTGCTTAATTTATGAGTTGCTTATGCATGATTTTTACAGGATGTCTCCTTCTTTGTGCCTGTCTTTCGAGAGGCATCCCTTGCACAAGAACATGACTGTGATACAAAATATTGCAGAAAAATAACAGTTTTTGATGCATTAGGTCAGTAAATTTGTGGTATTACTGGTATATATGTATTATTAGTGGTATTGTTAATACAATAATTAAAAAAATTCAGCAATTGAACCATTTGTGATATAATACAATTTTCTTTACATTGCTAGTATCACTGTTTTAAATTTAGCAATACAGCCACTTTTTTATTTGATTTAACTAAATTTAATGGTGAGAGTTTTGTGAATGCCTCATATCTAATGCGCATAGGTAAATATGGCTGTGCCAGTGCCTTCCCCCAAAAGGCGCTATTTATTAGCTTTAGTCATATTGTGGTTTTTTTTCTGAAACCCACAAAACCCACAAAAACAATATGAGGAAAGAATTTCATTTTAATAATTTCATTTTAATAATTTCAAAAGTCACTAAGGTTAACTGTCTTTGCATTTTTTTGTATTATGTATATTATTATGTTATGATGTATGAGATAATAATGGATTGTAAAATAATATTGTGCATGAAAGTAAAAGAAAATTAAGAACTGTGAAATGTTGTGGTAAGAGTGCTTGTCAATCTTCATGGTCATTAAGAAGTGTGATCTGTGTTACACTGATATAGGAAGGCATCACATTGTAGCAGCAAATTTTTGTAGCTGCGAATCAGAAGCAGTCACTCTAATACGACAGGGTCTGTGGCCAGCAACACCATCAAATCCACAGACAGCCTTCAGCATTACATTGATGGAAACATGTAGAGTGCTGCAACTGGAAGGACATTTATCCCTCCAGAAGTTCTGTAACGCTGTAACAAAGAGGATAACTTTTATGCCATACCCGACGAACAGCACAAACTTGTACAATGCACTTGGTAAACCTAGACTTTAATTATTGGTCACATATTCAGAAAAGACCTCTTAACATTAAACTCTGTATTACTTTGTGTTACTGTAAAGCAAATGAACCAGAAGGAATTCCAAATAAATATAAATTGAACAGTAGGAGAAGCAACAAAAACAAAAAACAAACAAAAATTAGATGACAGAAAGAAAATAAGAACACTGTTGAATTTTCCTTATTTGTTGAAAGCTCTTTCATTGTAATAAATGCATTTATCAAGTACATTGGGAACATAATTCATAAGAAATGCCAAATTAGATTTATTTGAATATCTGTCATATTCTCTGTATCAATTTTATAAAAATATGCTTTGTTTTAGGAAATACATTATTAGAATTCCACCATCATCAGGTGTCATGCCTAGAGATAGCTCAAGCCCCAGACATTGTGGGCAAGAACTGCCCTGTGTGCATGATGGTATGTTGCACCATTTAAAAAAAAAGTGCATTGCTTGATCTCAGTTACCATGCTGAATATCTTAGAATTAAAATGTAATTTAAATTGTACCTCTTGGATTATTGCTTTTAACATTTTTTTATTTGTCTTTAGTTTAAGAATAAAAGTAATATTATCCATTAATAAAAACAATCATCAATACATAAACATAGACGAATGCGTTCATAAAGTTAATCAGCTTTTTATAGAAAACATCTTTAAAATGTTAAAAATAAATTATGTGCTTCTTTAGTTCTGTTACTTTGTTGGATCACCCCTATCAATTAACTGTTGGTGTTAAGTAAAAAATTATTATAAAGTTATCAATAAAATGTACCACTTAAATATTTACTTCTGTCATATTTTCTTATAGGATAAGGTGATGCAACACGTTATGTTACATAATGATATATATATATATACATGTAGTACAAAATGTACCATTAGAAAAAAACTGAACATAATGTGCACATTTGAGAATTTGTCAGCTATGTAACCTACCTTGATATTAACGTATCTTGTTCTTTATCTTTAAAATGTACTTTTTCTCATTTTCTTTATTAGAAGCCAGAGAGAGCTGTCATCTCTATGGATGCCAATTTTGGTCTTGTGCATAAAATGCACTCGGGATCTGGTCCAGGGCTTGAGCATGCCAGATTTAATTTGTTTTGTCCAGACAAGGAGGTGAAGAGTTTTGTAAACGCTCACTATGACGCGACATCAAAATCAAAGAACAATTCCTCTGTGAGTAGTATCACCTGAACTTGAATGTTGAGAAATGCATATAATATATTATAAAATTCTAGTACAAATTTAAAATATCTATACATATTTAATATAGATATATTTGTGGGATTTTCAGATGTATTGTCATACCATTACAGTGATTCTAATCTGTAACATACAGTGAAATATCCAAGTATGATGCACAATCAAAGAATAAAAATGAAAATAAATGTGATACTTTCCAGGACTGCTCAAACTTCCAAGCAGGTAATGTGGTACGGAGTAAAAATAGGAGTGCAAGACTTGACATTAAAGGAGTGTTTGGAGCGATCTGTCATCATGGCTTCCCTGTCCACATTCTGAATATGCAGCATGGAGAAAGGTAGTAAATTTATAAAGTGTAGCTGTGGATATATCAGTATGAGTTGTGTGATAATATAGAAGTAATGCTTGATACAACACTAAAACAAAAAGTTCTCAATTACAGATTTGGATATCCTGTGTACATTTTGAAAAAGATAGCTGCAGGTCAAGCTGGAACAATGCATACAAAGCAAACTGTTATGTATGATGTTGCATGTAGACTGGATTCCCACTTGAAGGTATGTAATGCATGAAGATAGTCTGAAGCATGACGTGAGTGGCTTTTTGCCAGAAGCCACACATTTTTATTTCTAATTAGTGTCATGGTGTTAGTGGGATACAGTTATAAATAAAATTCACTATTTTTTCTGAGTGACATTAAACAGAGATGACTGATTTGCATGTGATGTGTACTCAGGCCATATTCTTTGCTGCCTGTTTCCACGTATCAAGACAATGCTGGTCACATATCACATTAATTGAAACTTTGCTGTAGAATGTGTCTACCTGAGCTTTGAGTGTCATCTGTCATTAATTTTGTTGATATTTCATTTTTGTATTACTGTCTTCTTATTTTATTCAACAGAGACACTCACAACTGACCGAGCAGTTGAATGATAAAGTCAGACTGGTTGTGCCTATATTTCACAGCTTTGCACATAATGCTAAATGCCAAGTAAGTTTTCTTGAGCTTAGAGTGTTCTCAGTAGTGTGCCATCCTGGCTTCATGATTCATTTTAATTACCTTTGTTTCCTAAGTTATTTTTAGAGGACTACTAATTTATAGAATGAATGCAAAAATGAAAAAAGAAATTGTTTAAATTTGCTTTAAAATTAAAAAGTGGAGGAATTTTGTTTGATCAGATATGTGGGAAAACTTCATCTTTTCAATATCTCACCAGAAAAAGTAACTTAAATTTGAATATTACTATTGCTGTTGTAGATGACATATGGTCAGCGCTATTCAGAGGGCACAGCATTAATTGACGGAGAAGGAATGGAACGTTTATGGTCTTACCTGAGGAAATTCTCCTGCACCAAGGAAATGACACTGCCGAACAGACAGGATCTCCTGAGCAGTGCCCTGTTGCATTATGCGCGGAGAAATTTCTCTTCGATTGGTAATGTTCTCTCACTAGTTATGTTTCAACGTGGAAAATGGGATGTAGCCATGGTGGGAGAAAGCAATTATGGTGGAAATGATTGATAAGCATTTGTCTAAACATTTTCTATTTAATACATGTTTTTACTGGAATGCATGGAGCTTGTACCCTACTTTATTTATAGCAGAAGTATTTGAGTGCATATTCCACATAATTTTACTTGGTCTTTTTCTTGTGTGTGTGTATTTCTTTTCTGTTAGCTGAGACATTGGGTGCAAGACTTAAAAAGGCAAGAGAAATTCAGTTTAAAGTCAAGGCGATTATCCAAGACGCTGAAAGGAAGTGTAAGTGATTTTTTTTTAGTTCAGTAAGGACAACAATTCATTTTGTCAGATTTACATCTTTTCCATTCATTCCACAATTTGGTCATTTACAGCAAACATAGGCTATGTGTTACATGTGGCCTGAAAAGCACAAAAAATTACAGGCAGTTTTAGCTTATTAATGTTGCTTCCTTGAATATTAAATACAGGTGGGGGTTTTTTTTGTTTTTGTTTTTTCAGATGAGGGAACTGCAGAAACATGGCTCCATATCTTACGACAGATTTTAGTGACTGCCAGTTCTGAGAATGGTATGCATGAAACTGCACATCATAACTACACAGTTATATAATAAACTTCTAAACTATGCAGACAGATATGTAGACATGCAGGGTGTTCGTGTAAACATAACTGTGTTTCAAGACATCTGTGATAGGAAATTGGCTGTAATGTAAACATGGCTGTTTCAAGACATATCTAAAACAGGAGATTGGATGCTTTCACATCTCCACATCTTTTTGCACATACCCATTGCATTAGGAAGACACATTAGAAGGTTATTGTTTTAGTGAATGATTTTACCAAAATATCAAAAAATAATCCCTTTAGAATTTACTTTTCCTTTGGTCTATTAAAGATGAAGCAGTTAGGCAACCATAACAAGTTATTAATTTGCTCTGTTGTAGGGCTTTCAGCAAATGACGCATTAATGGAAAAAGGCAAAACACTGTCAACAGAACGCCAACAGCTATCGACACTTATGAAACGCTATGCTGGTTTGTAATTAATTATTATTGATACTATTAGGCTCTAGGTTATTCAGACTATAACAGAATTTGCTGTAGTGATGTTACATATGGCTGTTATCTAAAATGGGAGATATACTGCATTTTATGTAAGTAAACTATTTTTCGCTCATAATCTCCTCTTTGTTGTGGGTGGTCCAGTGGTGCAACAGTTAGCGCCTGTCACCAATACAGTGAAAGTTGGCTGTTCAGCTCTCATCTCGGGCATGCTGTTCTTTCTCT
Source organism: Marisa cornuarietis (assembly GCA_004794655.1). Classification (NCBI taxonomy): domain Eukaryota; kingdom Metazoa; phylum Mollusca; class Gastropoda; order Architaenioglossa; family Ampullariidae; genus Marisa; species Marisa cornuarietis. Next base: position 7,051 of record SMMW01000047.1, on the reverse strand, counting down.
GCATGTAGCATCTGTTTACAGGGCTCGATACCTTGCCATGATATAGCCTTAGTTGCTGGCTTGGTGTAAAAAGCACCAACTCCCCTCTCCCCCCCCCCGCTTTTTATTGCATTCTAGCTAAATCATTCATTCTTGGTATGGGTTCTGAGTTAGTTTTGATCTCATTGAGACTTTTTTTAATTCTCATTTTTCGTTTAATTTTTTAATTCTGCATAGATGGCCAGAAAATTGCTGTTCATCTGACGAAGAAGCTACAAACAAACAGCAAGCAGCTACAGGCCCTTTCAGACGAGCTAAAAGCAAAAGGTGTCCACATTACAATTGCCCAACTGGCAGACCCAGAGTCATCTGTCTATGATTGTAATCTGCCTCATCTAAACAAGGATCAAGTACGTGCAGCCAACTGCGTGGCTGAACTATGCCGAGCTCAAGAAGAAGAAGAACGCATAATTCAGGACATCAACTTGTTTCAGCAATGGTTGATAGAGCAAAATATGTCCTTAAGTCAATCATGTACCCCAAATACTCGCTGTGACCGGGCCTTGCAATATCTCAGATTTCTAAGCAAACTTAATGTGGAAACACAGTTAAAAGAGCTTCATATAATGTTTAATCAAGATTCAAGATTTGAACAAGTCGCTTTTGACTATTCTATAACCAAATTGTTGTCAGTGTCCAAATTTCCTCATTCACTTTCCCAAGACACCTTTGATATTACTGAAATGACAGACATCAGAAGTGATGAATCTGATTTGGATATTGATGACTTTGATGAGAATTAAATGCATACATTTTATTTTCATGTAAGGGATTGTATCAATTTAATTACAGTTGCTTATGAATCCTTTTGGTAGATTTCTCTCTACATAGCATATATGATCTACAGCATACATTGAAGATGCGAAGTGTGAAAACACCAGAGATGTGCCTCATTTTTTCATAAATCTGACTGACCCACTTTTGATGAATACATAAGAATAGCAACATTGACCACTTCATTATTGCTCACAAATATAAACTGTTATCAGTTGTATCCCCCAGTTAAGTTCCATATTCACTAGCCTATTGGATTTCACTTGTTGATTCCCTTTGTGTGTGTACCTTCTTATGCTGTGTATTCTATCTTCATGTATTGTGTTCCTTGCACATGTTCTTGGCATGATTTCTTGTAATTCATGTTGCAGATGGCAACCTAATAAAGTTATGTTGTTTGAAACACTTGGTATTATTCACACCTGATTTACAATTTTTACAGTATATGCAAGTTTCAGTCATGCTTAACTGGCTACTTTGGTGATATTAAGATGTAAATATGGGGTCTTCACACATGAATGCCATGAAACTGAAGCTGTACACGTTTTGCAGTTTATGTGTTTGTGATATAAGAATAGCTGTGTGCCGATTCCCACTGTGTTTCCATGTTTTCACAAAAACTTTTTGTAAAGCATATTGTGCAGACAACAGTTATAACTAAGGATGAGTAACATTGGATACATTTAGAAAACAATTATCTGCTATGAAGTACAAATAATCTCAGTGTTCTCACTCAAGAATTGAGAAGAACATTGAAATTTACATGCACACATAAATGTGTCATACCAGAAAACTGTCTCGCTCTTCGTTTCTTTGCTTAAACAAAAACAACATAATTTAATTATATATGTTACTGAAGATGAGATATCTCACAAGGTCTGACATCCATCTAACTTTTGTTGACGCTGCTGAGCTCTGCCGATGTGCTACACTAAAACCAGCGTTTGTGTTATTATATACTATATATTATATTATATACTATATATTATATACTATAATAATACTATTAACATCACCCACACAAGTAGTGTTTAAACTATTGTAAAACTGCGTGGAGCTGCTAGTAAACGAGCAGAATGGGTCATAACAGGGACTGTTGCATGTAATTCAAAAATTCAACAGCGAAAGATGGCCTAAGAAGGAGCGCAGTTGTACTTAATCAAATACAGCGGACAATCGGCCTGTCACCTGTGCTGTTCAAGAACAACCTCGCATCCTTTTCCATCGGTTGGAAATGACACTAACCTGATGACAGATATTGCAAGAGACGGATGAACAGCGCGAATGGAAACCAGCACTGAGAAGAGCAAAGAAGTGGCAAACACATTCGTATACGGCAGAGAGAGGATCCACGTGGCTGGATGGTTGGTTTGGCGAAAAGGTGCTTCCCAATAAAGAGGAGGTGAACAGCTTTAACTATTTTGCAAAGAGGACAGCTGCACAGCAGACATTCACATCATGATCTACGACAGCAGCAATAGCCATAGTGGACAAGGATCTGACGAAGCAACGGCAGCAAGTATACAACCAAGCATAGGCTTACAAGCTTATGTATGGTAGTCTGTGGGTACCGCGCGTGAAGTCGATAGTGCTAAACTGGACACAGCGATAACGACATATTTTTCCACTATCCTCATAAACTTTATACTAATAAATGACTAGACTAGTTGTACGACAGTTACATTAAACAGCGATGGGCCGGATTAACTCTTATCTGCAGTATCTTGCCCTTTGATGACTTTGATTGAATAAACGTGAAACAAAAGCCAACCGTTGCATGAGAACATAGAGAGCTGAATAATTTCTTTAGCTTTACAATGCAAATATTTGTCATTAGAGACCAGACCTTCAAACAGCTGACACACGATTGATTCTATTCTGTCAATGTCTCTTCCTAAATGTTAGTCACCCGTTCTGTAAAAATAATTTTGTTAATCCCGCGCAAAGAGTCCGAAGCGCAACTGACCATCATTTCGCTATTCATCCTGATGCGACTATGGAGACAAATGAATTGAGACAATGGATCTGAGCATATGAAACACGTGAACGGGACTTGAATTTGTAACACGTGACTTAATTACGGACGGGTGAAAAAGCATGCCTGCGGACCTATGTCGCTACGTCAGCACGTTTCGGACCTGAGTCAGCATGGGTCGTAATGTACCTTAAGTCCTCAAAAAGTAGTAGGATTTTGCCACAACAGAACTAATATGGTTGCACATGGAGAGCTCAGCATAATAAAGAGCCGTAGGTCAGCAAAGGCTATGGAGGCGTCAGTGCGCGTCACTGACCTGCACATCACTAATGTCCATCTCCTCCCGTCTGGCCCTGGGGCCGCACAGTAACGCTTCTGTCTTGTCGTCGTTGAGTTTAAGACGATTCCTGGTCATCCAGGCCTTCACCGCAACACAACAAGATTCGAGTCGTTGAAGCGCAATTTTAGCCACTGCGGGGTCAGGGAGAAAAATGTTAAGTATCTGTGTATCGTCCGCAAAGAACTGTCGTCCCATCTGAAAGCATTCAATTAACCGTCCAAGCTGTGAAGTGTATACCGAAAATAATAATGGGCCCAGAACGGATCCCTGTGGCACGCCACACACCAGAGGAACTGCCTCAGAGCTTGCAGAGCCGACAATCACTCTCTGAGATCTATCGGCAAGATAGGAGTCAATCCACTGCAGCGCAGCGCCCTCGATACCAGCGTCCAACGACAGTCTCTGGAGCAGCAGGCGGTGGTTGATAGTGTCATTAATCAAGGTTCAAACTACCTCATTGTAGAGCTGGAGAAGTAACATTGCGCCGGGTGTCGCCAGGAAAGAAGACTTCGCTCTCTGATGTGGTGGGCAGATTGAGCGGGAAGTCGCGACAAACAGTCGGACGAATACTTCGATGGCAAGTCATTGGTGTGACTGTCGACTAGAGTACTGGTCTCCACCTAACAACCAGCGTAGACCCACAAAACAAGAACAAAAACTGAGAGCTAAGTTGATGCGCGTATGCATGTGAGAGCGAATCGTAGCTGTACGAGGAGTAGCATCACTGTACTAGTGGAAGCACGTTTAACACGGCTAATATACTGGGACACACTCGAGATGAGTCGTTTGATTCTATGTATGTATTTGCATGTTTTTCTATGTTAAACAAATCTGTTTTATTGTGCATTAAATCACACAAGGTTCAGTCTGGTGATCGGGGAACAACAGGGTGGGGGTTAGGAGACGCGTATTGAAAACAGTGATCGACGTGTGATTGTTGTACGTGCAAGTTTATGTTGACGTGCGTAGCAGGAATTAAACCTGACTATCGCCCACGGGCCCCGGTTCACCTTCTTGCATGCTGTAAAATGAAAACTGTTAGTTATTGCACTCAAAGGATCAATCTTAGACAAACATGACCGTGTCGAACAAGTCTCATGTCCCGGCCCTGCAACTTGGGCAATAATTATTATTTGTGCTTTTTTTTTTAATTGGCGACGCCGACGTCTCCCGCTTATAAGAAATTGTCATCGAGATAAAGGGGAGGTCACATCCAGTAACAGAACTGCCCAAAACACATCGAAACAAAGTACGGTCAAATAGGATGGATAACCAGAACTGCATCCAAAGTGCTCTGCGCCCCTGATAAAAACACTTAAAGTTGCCAGGTTTTTCCGCCCTTCAGGTAAAGTTTGCCGCTGTTGTTCTATCGCACTGTGTTCAGCTAAAATAACAGCGATGGTAACTTTGTGAGTTTTGTGCAAGAACTCTCTATGACCCGACTTTTCCGAGATGGCATCGTTTGGTTGCTACACTTGCTAAGGCAGCTGAACGCATTAAACAGTTGATCAGTGCGTTTAACAAATAAAGCAGTCTTAGAGGCCTCTTCTAGCAAGTGTAACAACCAAACGATGCCATCTTGGAAAAGTCGGGTCATAGAGAGTTCTTGCACAAAACTTTGTCATGGCTGTCGACACTTAAAAGCAAATCATCATGTATTTTTGGATGGAAAATTGCTATACAAAGCTTGCTTCAACTCTGGGACAATCTTGGCAAAATGAATGAGGTTAAATTCTTCCACACTAGCAGACTAGACACAGACTGCGTAGAAAACCTCTCTTGTGTAATACAAGAAAAAGCGGGACATGGAGACAATCTAAGCCCCGGCAATTTCGGTTCTTTCTGCATCAGGTGATGATGGATGGTCTCATCATGCAAAGTGAAGGAAGCAATTACTGCATCGAAGGCGGTTTCAGTACTCAGTGCACTCCGGCGATTTCTGATGCAAGATGTGAGCAAAGCAGAAGATGTGAAATCTCTTAGTATGCTTTTACCAAATCTGCCGAGGAACTATCAATTCCTGAGGACAATATTTTAACTTACATTGCTGGTTACATCGCTAAAAATGTACAAAGGAAACTGTGTCCAGAATGTAAAGCAATTATTACGCGAAAGCAAGAAAGAATTGTAAGACCCTGCTGACAATTAAACATCTACCTTATGATAACCATAGGCTTGTCGTCGTAACATATCAGCTAGTAACGTTGGTGGAGGAGCTGGGAATGATATTAAGAAAATCTGAACAGCTACTCCACGTGGACCGAGTGAGAGCTCGATTTCTGGAACGTTTTGAACAAAAATCGAGTTCGCTACTGCAAGAATGCCCCATACACGAAGACCTCAGACACCGCATCTGGACTGATGAGACGCCGATATCAAGGAAGCTACACGGCAGTCTGGAGGACCTGCGGCGCACAGCATCATTTGTACAAGAGGCAGGCGTATCCATTTGAGTGACCGACAACAACAACAACAACATTTTGCACAGAGAGAAAACAATAGACACTTTTCTGCGAGGAAAACTATAAAAATGTTAAAACTGAAACATCTGTAAATATACGTGTACCTATTTTATATTTTTGCAAAGGCGCTGGGTGTAAAGAGATTTAGATATGTAACAATCAAAATCTCTTCGTTATAAGCCTAGACAAATATAGAGCCGCCCCTACACGTTGTTTCTCGTCCGTTGTCAAGCCCCAGATTTTCCTTGTATCTGTACAGTTAACGAACGTGTTATTGCAAGTCATAGTCGGCAAAAATAAATCTTTCTCTCCTGTGGTGTGGAGCGGTCCGGTGGCGAAGCGGTTATCGCATGTCACCAATACAGTGGATGTCCTGGGTTCCGCTCTCATCTCGGGCATGCTCTTCTTTCTGTGCATGTGACACTTGTTTACAGGTGATGTAGCCTTAGTTGCTGGCTCGACACCAATTCGTCCCCTCTTCTCTCGCGGTCTACCCAGTCGCAATAAGATTGGTCATTATGTCACTATGGAAGGCGGAGTGTCTAGCACTTTGTCAAACGTGCAAATGTCAGAATGAATGTGTGAGTCTTGGACACGCATGACATATCCGTGAAATTGGGACTTGTTTTGGGGACACATTTTTGATAAATCAACATCATATAAATTAGGATTCCAATCTTTTAACTGCATGCTCTGCTGCCTACGGTAGAAAATAAATATGCAGATTATTCTAGAGTTGTTCCAGTCATTTCATCGACAGTATTTCCCCCTTTCACTTCACTATAACAGCTTTGGAACAAATCTGATAGACAGGTAGCTTGATAAAGAGTTGGGTGCCACAAATGTTGCCACTTTGCCCCGTGTTGAGATCTTGAAGGCTCTAATTTTTTCATTCAAAGTGGTTTACCTGTGACTGTTGTATGCTGTCAAGTGTAAATTGCAGGTCAGCTTGACAGGACTGTTTTATTTAGATGGTTTAATATATGTGTGTAACTTAATAATCATACACACCCTGTAAACCAAGAACAGTTGTACATTGTAAAGCTTTTTGTAATGGTACATGTGGACAATTTCTTCTTCTCTCTCACTTTTCTTTCTTTTAAGTATGGACACTCAAAAATTGTGTTCTGTGAAACTGTACTTATCAAATAAAGAAATTGGAAAAAAAATCTGATAGACAGGAGGGGGTCAGCATTCAACACTAATAGAACCAACTCAAAAATGTAATCACCTAACTTTATAGAGCTTGGATAAAACTATGCATAAAAATTCATTATACACATTCAATGTCGTTTTTTTGTCACTCATCTTCATATGTAGGATTGCTCTTTTGTATCGTTTACTTCCTTGTGGAATGTGACTCTTTTTTGTAGGTTGCTTGGAGCTTGTCTTCAAGGGTAGGTAAATGCATTGTAAATTATTATTATTAGTAGTAGCTTTGTTGGGTAACTGTTTCATTCA